>CM066164.1:81659243-82977743 GCA_033629205.1 Lithocarpus polystachyus
ATAAGAGATGGAGAAAGACTGGAAAAGTATAAATATTAAAAAAAAATGTTAAAAACAATTATAGGAAAATTGAAAAGAAAATAAGATAACAACATGGATGCTGATGTGGCTCAACTGGAGTATAGTAACAATAAATGTTACGTTTCAGCTTTTAGATATATATAAATATAGATGATTACATTGTTACATAAAAAATAAGTTGTAATGAGTGATGAATTTATTGTACATCAATAGTTATCAATAGTGAATCTTTAAAATTCTAATTGAGTGTTTTTTTTTTTTTTTTTTAAGTTCAATCAGCTCTCATGATCTACCTACCGACAAATAGTCAAATTTATACTTATTTATTTGTTGATTTCATATTGAAATTAACACGCATGTATCTAAACTAAATAATTAAAACCTCAATGAGTTGGTATAACTATTTCGAAAACATCACAAAATCCATGAGGTTTTGGGTTCAAAACCCCTAACCCATCTCCTAGGGGATTCCTCCAATTAATTAAGCTAATTTATTCTAATTTAGATTAAGATATGAGTAAGATCCCCTCCCATTTAAATATTCAAGTTTCTTTCAATTTTCATCAATCACACAAAATTAAATAAATGTCAAGTGTCTTGCATGTGACTAAAAATTGGAGGAAAATGAAGGATTTAATGGGAGGGAATCTTATCCCAATATAATATTTTTAAAAGAATTACTAAAAATTATTGTCATTAATTCAAATATAAATTTCATTGAAAAACTTATTAATAATACAATATTATGTTGTACATTTTCGATCGATTTTTATAATGGAATCAATTTTAATAACTTTTTTTAAAAAATAAAACAAAATCAATTTTAGTAATTTTATTTTGTAGGAGGATTTTTGTTTTTGTTATACAAAAAGTATGAAAATAATTTTCAAAAAATTGAATGTGAAACTAGTTTTCATATAATAATTTTTACATTATATGTGTTTGGCTCCTACATTTAAGAACAATTTTCAAAATATTGAAAAAAATAATGTTTGGGAGACCATTTTTGTTCAAGATTAAAAAAAAAAAAATTCTATAGAAAGTAATGTGTAGATTAATTTTTTTTGGGGATAAAGATAAATTCCAAAATTGAAATGTGGGAATAAAACTAATGTACATTTTTTTTTATATAATGATAAAATTCAAATTTGTGATAAAGGTAAACTTCTTAATTTAAGAGATAAAAGAGTTTGAGCAAATTTATGAGGACCGTTATTTTCAATTTATTACCAGCTGTGCAATTAAAAAAAATTTATGTATCTTGAAAATATCTTCTTGGCCATTTCCAATATCCAATTTTCATTCGGGAAAATAGGAAATAATTTTATGAAAATTATATTTAGAAAGTATCAGGTAAACAATAAATTCAGGCGTAGAATCCACTATTTTATGGTTAGAAAAAAAATTGCGGTTAAACCCTCTTACCAAACAAGCCCCTTGATACAAAATATTTAGATTTAAATATTAGCTAGCTTTTAAACCCGTGCAAATGCACAGGAATTACATTAGTACATGTATTTTTGGGATCTTGGAAAAAAAAAATACATCTATTTTCATCAAAATAGAAATAAAAATAATGAAAATTTTGTAAGAGTCCACAAATAAATTTTTGTACATAAAAATAATTAGAATCCGAGAAAGCAAATATATTCAAATAATTTTAGGTAAATATTTGGTAAAACATTTTGTTTCAAAAGTCATACTTAAATAAATTTAATTAAATAAGTATGTAGCTAATGCAATTGAATTTATAAATTTTAAAAAATAACACTCGGTATGAATTTCAAATGTATATAACACTCAGTATGCTATCCATAAAAATGTGTTGTCTTACAAATAGATTTTCTTTTAAGCCTATTCTAAATAACTAAAACTATAACATCCATTATGATGGAGAGAAAAATATTTCTAGCAATTGAAAAAAAAAAAAAAATCCAACTAAAGAGAATAGTGTAATCATCCTTCCTTGGAAGCAAATTGGTGGAGAAGCAAGATTGTTGTCTATTTCACATCCTTCATCTTAATACTTCTTCAGCTAAAGAAATTGAACCCATAAAAAAAAAAATCAAAAGAGAATTAGACATCAAATTTAGCACTAACTTTGATAAGACAATTTAAATTATAAAAATACAAACCAACCTCAAGAATATCTCATCATCTCCCAATCTAAATAAAACTTGCTTAGCATGATAGTGGATGACAAAATCTTTGGCTTATGCAACGGTGAAAGACTAATGATTCCATAATGACATAAGACTTGTTATATCATATTAAACTTTACCTTGAAACTACCCAACTACTCATCTAAGCCATTCTTTTCGCTAACAAAATAAACATTTCCAAGATGCATGATACTAGGAAAAAGTACGCAGTCCTTTCCTTACCTTGCATAGACTATAGAAGTACCTTTAAAATTCTAATGTAAAGTGAAAAGTTCATCCTAGCAGTTTGATGTCATATTTCCATATTACCTGACTTGACAAAAAAATTTGGGATCAATCCTATTAGAGCCAACACTTCTTATACTGGTTAATAGGCTTTTCATTCACCAATAGCATCTGCACTCGCCCAGTCTTGAATTTGTTTGTTTTCAAAAAGTTTCTCAAGCTATTTGCCAATTGAGAGCACAAAAACACTTAGAATTCCCATATGCTTCAAGAGTTACAAAATAAATAATAGATACAAAGGGAAAATTAAGTTTTCTTGACCTTTCAATTTAATTTAGTAGCTCTTCTCAAATAGTAACCAAAGGTCTTATAAGTCAAGGATGGCTGATTTGCATTAACATGTGGGGGAAAATTTATCATTGTAAATACAAAATTCTTGAGAAGAGTCAACTTAGGTGCTAGAAGCTACATTAATGATCAGTTTGCCAAAAAACTGTACAATGATCATCATATATAAAAATTTCCAAAGCCAAAGTAATTCTTCAAGCACATTGATGGTTTGAGGGGGAAAAACTTAAATGCCATGAACATAATGCATATTGCTTTTGGAATAGATTAAATGCCATGAACACCACAATTGAGAAACAACAACAATAGAGATACTCTATAATGTGCCCCATCAAGATTGATAGGAAAATCATACACTCTTATCCACTTCAATCGGTTTCTCTAACAACACAAATTATTCAATAGACTACGGATGTTATATATAAGTAACAACAACATCAAAATAGGAACTTGGTGCTTCTTTCCACTTAGTTCTATTAATTCTTTTCATTATTATTTCAAGTTCTTTGATTTTAATATTGTCGACAGAACTATCTTCAATCAATTCTTTTCACTACAAAATGCTTATAGTTTTATTACTATTATTACGCAAACATCAATTCTCGAATGAAAAGCTTAATTTTTTTCAATTAAAAAAAAATTTGAAAACTATAGGCACTAACTTAATCTTGTCAACTTCTTCCTGTAGTTTCCTCAACAATAATGCTTAATAAACTCAATCCAATTCCTTTTAATTTTGCTTTAGAATAACCCAAACATAACCTTTTCTATCCCAAGTTCTTTGCAGGATTTCATCGAACACCTAGTACTCATTTTAATAACCCATCTAGAACCCAATCACTAATACAGCTCCCCAACCAAAAAAAAATCTAATTAAAACAAAATTAGCCAACATTTATAAGGTTCATCCACTTCTTCTGAATCTCCCTTTTGTTAATTTTTCTTGCTTCTTTTTTTTATATAATGGAAGTTCACTCAACATTCTCAAATTTGTTTTCAATATGCAACATTAAGAAGTAGGAAAGCAACAACAAAGCAGCATCGATCACATTAATAAGGACGTCAATAGGCTTGATCTTGTGGCTGCATTATTAAATCATGTTATAAATGAAAAGAAGTAACTACATAAGCTAAGAAATCAACACAGAACATGTAAGGAAACAAATGATTTAATTGATTAAATAGCTGTATGTTATAGCAAAAAGAGTGTTGAAATTACAATCAACAAAAAAAAAAAAAAAAAGAATTTACAAATTGATATATATACAAAATGTAGAGATGGAGGATAACAATGCAACAACACTCATCAGGGTTCCAAAGGTAAGCACTAATTAATCACATCAAGTGCAACAATAGAAACAAAAAGCTACATGATAATTTCTGGAATCTTGCAGAGAAAACAATATTGTATTTCCACGTAACTGTCAAAAATCTGAACCACGGGACCCTCAGAACCTCTCTAAGGAGCATAAATGATTCAGGGCAAGATTTCTACTTATAATCACCTGTCTGACATGATGAACAGCAGCTTTCTGCTGATTGGTTTCCCTTAAGTCTTTCAATAGACTGAAACTTCCCTTCCAAACATCCTTCATGCATAACCATCAGTTTACAGGCTACCTGCATAGTTAGAGAAAGTGCACAAACCCAAAACTCAATAGTAAATATTACCCTCATATTCAAATGAATAAGCAGAGACCTAGTTTAGACATGCTTGCACAGAAAATTGATGACATGCTTACATTCCAAAACCAATGGGCCAATGCCCCTAGTGTAGACATGTTTGATGCAAAACAAAATGTCCTAGCCTAAAATTCACTTTGGAAGTTAGTAAAAGCTAAATAAGGATTATCTCAAAACCCACAACTCTAATATCAGGTGATAGAATGGCCCAACAACCCTTAACAATTGGAAGATTACTACAAACCCTAAGGGCCTGTTTTGTTGGTTAGTTTGAGTAATGTTGTTTGGGTGTTTTTAATATATGTGTGGGTGAAAAAGTGTGTTGAAATATGTGTAAGGTTGTTTAAAATGTGTGGAAATGTGTTAGATCTCATCTACCAAACACCCCCTAAGATTTTCACCAAACAAAAATGCCCATCATAAAAAATATCCATCCACAAAGAAGAATTAAAGTGAGTGACATTAAAATTACAGAAATCTTGACCAATAGAGAAAAGCTTAACAATCGTCAACTATGGTTATCTCCTAATATCAGGGCTACCAAAAAAAAGGAAAAGATTGAGTGCTGCACCAACCTAACTAAGGTCTTAAAAAACATAGTTTCTTTACCACTTTATAGACATTATAATAAGACTGACATCTGAAGCCAAATTGCATAACATGAAAAAAAAATCTTGAAAAATTATAAAAACATGATATACTAATTGAATGTACTAACAAAACTCCATTATCACATACAATTATGGACTCTGCCAATTCAAGGTTGAATAATTTAGAAAGTGCATACCTCCTCAATGCTGCCATCCTCAACATAAGTAATAAGAGACTTGAGAAAAAACTCATCAAGTATAGCTTCTAAATCATCAACATATGGAGGCCTTAGTGGGGAAAAAAAACCAATTTTATCTGTGAAAGAATTAAAACAACAGTTCAATTGTGAAATCCATAACAATGGGGATTAAAGGTTCCTCACCTACATCTTAAACAGAACAATCAAGCCCCACAACAGTGCCTTGTCATTAATAACACCAGAAATAGAAAGAACCTAAAGTATTCTATGACAGAGTCAAAGTCCCTTTTTCACACGTACACACCACCTGTATGAGAAAAAGAAAATTAGAACCTTAAGCATGAGATATTACAGAAACAATCATCATATTCAAAATATTGTCACTCTATTTTAAGTGAAAAGTTGAGATTCTTCCAAACAGAGGTATATTTTTTCTATTTCTTGTTTTCTTTGTAGCTTAAATTTATCATCAATTTTCAGCTATTTTTCTTTCATCAACTTAATTAACCTGAATTTTCATGGAATCAGATGGCTAAACGTAGAGATATGTTTTCTAAAGATAACTCCACCATTGCCCAACCTGTCATTAAGCTTTGACCTATATCACATTAAAAGTAAGTCCCTCTCTCCCACCCCCAGTTTCACAATAATTATAAAATTAACACAATTATTATATAATAAGAAGTAAATTACTGATTCCATACAAACAAAAACAAACTATAAAATAAACTGATACAATCCCGAAGGAGAAAGAAGCCAATGATTTGAAATATTGACCAAGGCCAATGTAGATAGTGAACTCTTTAGGTAATCAGGTCATTTAGGTACTATTGGGAGAATTATACACATCATAAAACTTAAATTATAAACAATAAAAATAAATTTTAGAATTATAAACAATAGTAGAATTTTATCAAACAATTTGTGAGCATATTACTAAAATGTATATATTGATTACTATCTTAGGCACTGCAAAGCTGACATAAAAACATATGGAAAATGCTAAAGGTATTACCAAGTTTACAACAAAAAGCTTACACAACTTACATAAAAATAAAAAATAAAGTGGGTGCATTTCATGAATTTGCCCATCCATTACAGTGATGACTCCAAATTTTCTAAAGCCTCATCTGATATGTTGGATTTATGAATGCATATTATATGAATTATGAACATTTTCAATTAATATGCAACCAAATAGGTTCAAGAGATACACCTTAAAAGAGAAACATGAAAATAAAAAATTGTTGTTAGCTCAAATTTTATTTGCTTTAACATTGTATTATTCATTTTTTTTTATTTAAAAAAAAGGTAAACATGCGTTACTTACTGGTGGGTGCTTAAGGTTGTTTTTAATTTGTGATTGAATCTACTAATGATTCTGCCTTTGGAGTTCATGGATGACACTATCACAACCTTATTAAAGTGAACAATTCCACCCTGCAAATATGTATAAACTCAAAATTTTAAGTGATGCCAGACATCCAAGAGAAGCAAGAAGCTTCAGAGATTTTGCAATATAGGAAAATATAAATGATCAAGGTAAGGAATTGAGTGACCATTGTAATAATTTTAACAGATGTAGAAGCTGAAATTTAGGTAAAGATGTGAAGAAAATGTAAAAGACATACAAAAAAAAGTTCAGGTAGGTGTGTTATTATTATTATTATTATTTTTTCATATCTAGAGTTTGTTTGAAATCAAATCGGACACACATGATAGAAAATCAACACGAACGGCAAACGCCAGTATCTAAAACCTGTAACACCTAACAAAAAAAAAAAAATCAAGCAAGCAAGAAACTAAATAAAAGCTGCAACTAAGTATGAGGCAAGAAAATCCATTGAGAAAAAAGAGTAAAGAAACTAAATAAGAAATGAATAAGTAGGTTCAAGAGATCTCCCAATGCACTGAAAAGTTTTTCAAGAGAAAGCAAAAGCAATCACCTTTAAATCAATATCTACAAACATTATTTCATGATACTGTTATATGAACCCAAATATTATTATATGCCTGTTTCTATATACCCATAATATATTAATTCAGAATAAAGCTTATTTCAACATCAAACTTAGCAAAGTACACCAATCAAGTTTAAAGCATAATTTTAACAATTACAGCAGAAATATCAGCTACAAATCAAGACAGTAATCAAGAATATACATGTAAATCTCAAAGTGGCTAGGATCAAAACATGTGCATATCTCTAATTTTAACAATGAGTATATGGATTAAACAAACACAGTAAGGATAAATATATACATACACACACACATTGAATAATTAAAATCACTATTGTTTCCATGGACGTAAATTCACTCTGCCATTAAACTAAAACCCAGAGGATGTTTATTGGGCCTTTTGGACTTATGGTTATCTATAGGAATAGAAAAAGGAATAGAAAGGCATAATTGCGTTTCTTTTTATCTATTTTAAAAACATCATTGACAGATACCCAAAACCAATTAACCCTGATGATGCTCTTTCGAATCAGTAGGCTGGATGCTTGGACTTTGATGATCTGAAAGGCCTGCAAGGAAAATGATGAATCAAAGGAGACCGGGGCTGGCCGGCCTGAGACCCTCCGATGGTGAAGTTAGTTTTATTTTCAATAATCAAGAAAACTTCCAAGTCTATTCAAAACAAGAATGTCTAGAGAGATTCACCTACTTTTTCTGTCGGAGGAAAGTGTTTATATAAGACCAAAGGAACGGTTACTATTCTGTAACTTCCCCCCTATTTGTGGAGGTCAAGGGGTAACGGCCACAGGAAGTTGAAAGGTTTGTAGAGGTTACTGCGATGTTCTAGGATCCTTCCACATAGCATGTATTTCCCATGCACAGGATTCCCGTTAGGGGTCGTCCATACCTGGATGGATGTTGCTATCAACACCTTGGGCGAGTTCTCTAGACTTGTTACATTAATCCAAGGTAAGGGGAGGAGACATTATATGGACGGCTGTTGTGTAGCTCGTCCTATGAAGGGACGAGCTTTCCTTTTGTGGACGACAGCACAAGGACGAGTGCCACTTATCCACCATCAGTTGCCCCTTTGCCCTTGTGTTGTCCATCCTGAAGAGCTTTTCTTTCACTTTCTCTCTTCTTATTCTCTCTCCTTTTTTTTTTTGTTCAAACGCAACCCAGTCGTGACTCCTCGTTTTCCAAGATATGCCACGTAGCGTGACCTGACTGGCCACGTCGTCTTGAGTGTTGAACCATGTTGCCTATAAATAGTAGAATTCCTCCTCTGCCCCTTTCATTTCGAAAGATTTTCCTCCTCGATCTGTCGTCTAGAGCCTCGTCTAGAACTCACTCTGCGTCCATAGTCTTCCCCCGTCTAGAGCCAGGTATTTCTCCCTCCTCGTCTTTAGGTTTTCCTTTAAGTTTTCAAAGATAATGTCAATTGTGATTTCGTCGTCCAGCAATAGTACAGAAAAGGCTATTGACGAGTATCAGGACGTCACTAGCTATAGCAGTTCTGATAATAGTAGTCATAGTAGTAGTGGTAGTGGGGGGAGTAGCACGGACGAGGGGTACATCTCTGGTGTCCCTGGGGTCCCCTTAGACGTTCTACAAGAACAACTAAGGAAAACTTCTGGGTCTCGCGCCGGTACCTCGTCCAACGTCCCTCCGTCTAGTCCTTTGGACGAGGAGGAGACCGTTTACAGCTATGCCATAGGCGTTTCGTCAAAAACAACTGAGCAAAGGCTCAACAATCTTAGGTCATGGTACCAAATCCCTGACGAGCTTAATCCTAGATTGCCCGTCCGTGGAGAGTGGTGTTGTAGCCCTCGTTTCGGCATAGGCGTTTATGAGGCCTATTTTTTGGGGGGTTTAAGGTTACCTTTAAATTCCTTTGCTAGAGAGTTACTAGTTAGATTAGGTTTAGGAGTTTGTCAATTTAACCCCAATGCATGGAGATTGATCATCTCTATGCAAGTTTTGTGGAGGGAAGTGTTTGGAGGGGACCGTCCTCTCACAGTGGACGAGTTTCTCTATTGTTACAAGCCTTCTGAAATAAACCAATCCCTTGGCTTTTATCAGTTCATAGCTAGGGGCTCACATTGTAGGTTGATTAAGTCCTTGGCCTCGTCTGATAGGAACTGGAAGACGGAATTCTTTTTCGTCTCTGGTATTTGGGCCGGGCACCCTGTGGACGTTGGTAGGGATACATTTGCCCCTTATGAGGGAAGCTTAGGGAACCTTCGTCCTGAGGGTAAGTCCTTTACCCTCTTCTCTCTTTTTTGTTTGTACTTATACTTTCCGTGTCTAACTTTCAATTGCTTGTTGGCTATACAGCTGTTGCACGTCCTTCCCTAAGCAAGTTCCTCCGCGATCGTGTCCAGAGAGCTCGTATACACTCTGACAGGGATTTCCACTCTTTAGTTTCCCTTAGACGTCTAGCCAAATGGGGGCTTGGCCCAGTACCGTCCGACGAAGCTATTGCACACGAAATCACTGTTTGTGGACGTAAGTTTCTGACTTAGCAAAGATATGTTTCTTTGTTTATTCTTTTCTCTTTTACTTTGGTTTTGTTTTTAATTTCCATTTCCTTACTTTGTAGGAATGACGACCATGAAAGAGAATAAGGGAAAGGAGCCCGTGGGTGAGGGGAGTCGTCTTGAGGTCCAATCCCAGGCTCGTCCTTCTGCAGGGGACAAGAGGAAGAGTGTATCTAAAACTCTAGACTTAGGAAATTTACCTAGTCGTAGAGGGAAGAAGCCCAAGCATGGGTCGTCCCAAACGGTGACCAGGTCTACCCTTCCCTCGTCTCAGACACTAGTCCAAGTCTTGGACGTGGATTCTCCAACTCCTGAAGTTACTCCGTCTAAGACCCCTCCGTCCAAGTCAGCTGCGCCTACCTCGTCCCAGCCTCCAAGAATCCCCTTGAATCTAGTTGAAAATGAAGACCTGGCTTGGGAACGATTCGAGAAGGTCGTGTTGGACGAGGACATAGCTGCGTGCTATGACATGTCTTTAAAAGACTTTGAACGTTCCGGCGTCCATGATCTTTTTAAGGTATATAACCTTATCTTTGGGTCGTCTTTCCTCTAAAACTTTTCCTCGTCTAACCTTTATTATATTTTACCATTGCAAGCAATGTCCAAGTTCATCGCGGCGTTCAGGCAGGCCACTGAATTGGACAAGATGAGGATCTTGTTGGAGACGAGGGTGCAGGAAGTGAAGGACGAGTGCAAGAAGTGGGCTGAGGTGGCGGCCAAGTCTAAGGACGAGGTCAGGGAGTTGCAAAATCATGCTGAGGAATTGAAGGCTGACATCGTCGAGAAGGATACTCGTCTTGGTCACCTCCAAAAGAGGAACGACGAGCTGAGTACCCTTCTTGAGAAAGCCAGGGAAGAAGCAATTGCTCAATTCAAGGCGTCCAAGGAATATACTGATCTATTGGACGCCAATTACGCAGCAGGGTTCGAGGACTTCAGGATGGACGCTGCAGAGAACTTCCCTGGGTTGGACTTCAGTGCCATCAGACTCAACATTGGTGGTGCCACCACTAGCTCCCTCCTCCAGACGAGCTCAGAGGACGTGAATATTGAGGACGATGCCACCACCCAGCCTACTCAAGATGAGCCCAATGATGCCCCTCCCCAACAATGAAGACTAGCTTTTATCTGCTCATTTACTTTGTTATTTTTTCTTGTTTTTGGTTTTGGCCCGTTGTTTTGGCCCATTTGATGTAACTCAAGTACAATTAGCTCGTCCAAATTACTAGGACGAGCACATAAACAAGTTTAATTTTGTTTCTAAGTTTCTCAAACGCTGGTTGTCCTTTGTGATTAATGAATGTATGTTTACTTTCCTTTATCCTTTTCATTCATTTGAATGTTGTATGGATGGAATTACTTGCATTCCTGTACTCCCAATTTTTAATGTCCATGAATTTATTCACTTTGAATATCATTTGATTCTATAACACTCGTCCATGGATGTTACTTTTTCAAACGTCATGGAATTATCTTTCCCCTTCACCCATTTGGTGGACGGCTCTTTGCTTGTCTTTAGGGCAAGTTCCTTGTAAGTTTCAAGTTTCAACTTTACTCGTCCAAGGGCTTGATTTCTTAAGTTGAAGTTGCCCCAAGGATCATGTGCGTTGCCCCAAGGATCATGTGCATTTCTCGTCCATGTCTAGTCCGAGTATTCCTCGTCCACGGTCGAGTTTGTTTAGCTTAGGCTCATCTTTTATTTAAACATTGCCTTATTTGTTTCCTTGTTTAAGGAAAGTTTAGACGTTATGCCCCTTTGTCTAAGGGCTTGCGCTCGTCTTTAAGCCTTGGTCTGTTTCGTAGATGGAGTTATGGAGTTGGCTATATTATATGTATTTAAACATCCAAACCATACTCATTACCAAATATAACGTCGACAAGTATGGCACGTTCTTTTTAGAAAGTAGTGCCTTATTTATACAGACATCCAAACGTTACTTCGTCCATAGCTAGTTTAATAACTAAACATTTTGGGATAGAAACATTACATAATGCTGAATAATAACGGCAAGTACTCATTTTGGATTCGTCCAAGAAGGTCTCGTCCAAGCTGGTACTCAATTATTACTGGTAATACCTTCTCAGGTGCTCAACGTTCCAAGGGTGTTCCAATTTTCTCCCATCCAATGCTTCTAAGTAATATGACCCTTGTCTTTTACAGTTGACAACCCTGTAGGGTCCTTCCTAATTGGGTCCCAATTTTCCCTGAGCCGGGTTCCTGGTTGCAAGAGAGACCCTTCTCAGAACAAGGTCCCCTATGTTGAAACGTCTTGGCTTCACCATCGCATCGTACTGTCTAGACATGAGGTTTTTGTACCTCGCTTTCCTTTGCTCCGCTTCCATCCTTACTTCGTCTATGAGATCAAGGCTAAGGCGCAGCTGATCCTCGTTATCCTTGCCTTGGTACCGCATCACCCTGTGGTTTGCCATGTGGATTTCTGCAGGTATCACCACTTCACTTCCATAAGCTAGCTTAAAAGGAGTTTCTCCGGTAGGGGTTCTCGCAGTGGTTCCGTAAGCCCATAAAACATCGGGTAGCTCGTCTGGCCATAGCCCCTTTGCCCCCGCAAGCCGAGTTTTGATGATTTTCAACAAAGAGCGGTTTGCAACTTCTGCCTGACCGTTGGCCTGAGGGTGGGCGGGGGAGTAGTAATGATTGTTGATTCCGAAGTGCTTGCAGAAATCTCTAAAGAGGGCGTTATCAAATTGGCGCCCGTTGTCGGACACTAGAACCCTAGGCACTCCGAATCTACACATGATGTTTTTCCAGACGAAGTTCTTGATATTTTGCTGTGTTATTGTCGCTAAGGGTTCTGCTTCTATCCACTTGGTGAAGTAATCGATCCCAACCACCAAGAATTTCATCTGTCTGGTTCCAAGTGGAAAAGGACCTAAGATATCCAACCCCCACTGGGCAAAGGGCCATGGGGCCGTCATTGGAGTTAGATATTCTGCCGGTTGTCAGGGGACATTGCTGAAACGCTGACATTGGTCACATACCTTGACGTACGCCTTCGTGTCTGCTTGAATGGTCGGCCAATAATATCCTACACGGATAACCTTATGAACCAACGCTCTTGCCCCCGAGAGGTTACCGCACGCTCCTTCGTGGATTTCTCTCAACACATAGTTCGACTCGTCTGGGGCTAAACACCTCAAGTAGGGCTGGGAGAAACCCCGTTTGTACAGCACTTCACCCATAAGAACATATTTGGCAGCTCTGATTCTTACCTTCCTGGCTTCACCTTCGTCTTGTGGAAGCCTTCCATCTTTAAGATAGGCAATTATTGGAGTCATCCAGTTTTCTCTTTCTCCTACCTCTTGGACTTCTGGGAGGTCTATGCTTGGCATGTATTGAACTTCGTCAATCTTATCCACGGCTTCTCCTGAAGAGGCTGCTTTCGCCAAGGCATCTGCTTCCATATTTTCCTCCCTCGGGAGTTGGACAAATTTGGTGTCGTCGAATCCCTTGATATGTTGCCTTACTTTACTCAGGTATTTCATCATTCGTTCTTCCTTGGCTTCACATGCTCCATTTACTTGGTTAATGATCAACTGGGAGTCTCCTCGGACGACGATGGATTCCGCCCCCAGAGATTTTTCTAATTCTAACCCTTTAAGGAGTGCTTCATATTCGACCTCATTGTTAGTGGGTTGGTATTGTAGTCGGACGGCGTACTCCAATTTATCCCCCTCGGGTGATCTAAGTACAACCCCAACTCCTCCAGAATGCAACGTGGACGAGCCGTCCACGTTGATATCCCACTTCTGAACTTCGCTCAGCTCGTCCAGCTCTCCTTATCCAAGGGTAAACTCCACAATGAAGTCCGCTAGCACTTGTGCTTTGACCGCCTTCCTTGGTTGGTATCTAATGTCGAACTCACTTAGCTCGACAGCCCATTGGACGATCCGCCCGGCTGCTTCCACCTTGTTCATCACCTTCTTTAATGGATGGTCCGTCTGGACGTTGATGACATGGGCTTGGAAGTAATGCCTTAGTTTCCTTGAGGCTATAACCAACGCAAAAGCCAACTTTTCCATTATCGGATACCGTCCTTCCGCCCCTTTGAGTGCTCGGCTAGTGTAATAAACCGGTTTTTGAACTTTTGCTTCTTCTCTGATTAGAGCCGAGCTCATTGCATGAGGGGACACTGCCAAGTACAAGTACAATTCTTCACCAGGGATCAATGGGCTCAACAAAGGAGCTGTGGCAAGATATGCCTTCACGTCTTCGAAAGCTTCCTGACATTCGTTCGTCCATTCAAACGCTTTTCTAAGAATCCTGAAAAATGGTAAACACTTGTCAGTGGCTCTAGAAATAAACCTGTTAAGGGCAGCAACTCATCCGGCAAGAGACTGGACGTCCTTGGTGTATAGCGGAGGTTTCATATCCAATATTGCTTGAATCTTGTCAGGGTTCGCTTCGATCCCTCTCTGTGACACCATGAACCCAAAAAATTTTCCTGATGAAACTCCGAAGGCACACTTGCTGGGGTTTAGCTTCATGTTGTACCGCCTGAGCGTGTCGAAGGTTTCCTGTAGGTCGTCCAAATGGCTTGTCTCGTCCGAGCTTTTTACTAGCATATCATCCATATAGACTTCTACATTTCGTCCAATCTGGGGTCGAAACATGTGATTTACCAACCTTTGGTATGTTGCCCCTGCGTTCTTCAAACCAAAAGGCATCACCTTGTAGCAAAACAGGCCTTGACTAGTGATGAATGATGTTTTCTCTTGATCTCTTTCATCCATTCTTATCTGGTTATACCCGGAAAAAGCGTCCATGAAGCTTAGCAATTTATGACCCGCAGTCGAATCCACCAATTGATCAATACGCGGTAACGGGTAACTATCTTTGGGATAGGCTTTGTTTAAATCAGTGAAATCCACACACATTCTCCATTTGCCGTTAGCCTTCTTGACCATTACTACGTTGGCCAACCAATCCGGATAGTAAACCTCTCGAATGAAGTTTGCTGTAGTTAACTTTTGGACCTCTTCCTTAATGGCATTATCTCTGTCAAGGGCGAACACTCTTTTCTTCTGTCGTACAGGCTTTGAGGAAGGATGTACATTAAGATGGTGGGTGATAACACTAGGGTCTATCCCCGGCATATCTTCATGCGTCCATGCAAATACATCGACATTCTTCCTTAAGAACAGGATGAGGTCCTCTTTTACCTTGTTTTCCATTTCTACTCCAACCCTTGTCTGCCTTTCGGGTTTATCCTCGTCTACGGAAATGTTCTCTAGTGCTTCAGTTGGTTCAGCTACAACTCATCTCTCCTCAATGTTCATCACTTGTGTGCGCTCGTCCATGGCTAGCATAGCCAAGTAGCACTTTCTTGCTGCTAATTGGTCTCCTTGTACCTATCCTACTCCGTGTTCTGTAGGAAACTTGACCAACAAGTGATAAGTGGACGTGACTGCCTTCCAACTGTTTAAAGTTGGTCTTTCGATGATGGCATTGTAAGAGGATGAGTAGTCGACTACCAAGAAATTGACGTTGTTGGTTACCTGTTGTGGGTGTGTGCCTACTACCAAGGGCAAGGTGATAGTACCCACTGGCAGCACCTTCATCCCACCGAACCCCACCAAGGGCGAGTTCATTGGGCGAAGTTGGTTTCGTCCAAGCTTCATTTGTTAAAAAGCGGGATAATACAAAATGTCTGCGGAACTTCCATTATCCACCAACACCCTCCTTGTTGTGTAATCTGCGATGAGTAGAGTGATGACGATGGCATCGTCATGGGGGTGATGAACCCTTCCAGCGTCCTCGTCCGTGAACGTGATGGCCTGCTCGTCAGTTGTCCTACCTCTGGATGACCGTCCAGAGAGCTGGACGTTCTGCACTACCTTCAAGTATGACTTCTTTGCCTTGGACGACTGCGCCATTGAATTTCCTCCTATGATTACTCTTATTTCTCCGAGCGGGGGACGTGGCGATTCCTCCGCCTTTGCTTTCAGTTTTTCGTCCTTGTGATCTCGTCCAAGGAAATTCCTTAACTTCCCTTGCCTGATAAGGTTTTCTATCTGCTGTTTCAAGTCAAAACATTCGTCGGTGTCATGCCCATGGTCCCTGTGGAAGCGACAATATTTGTTTCTATTGCGCTTGTTGGGATCTCCTTTCATCTTTTCAGGCCATTTCAGGGAGGGGTCATCCTTGATTTGCATGAGTACCTGTTCCAACGGCACATTCAACGGCGTGTATTGCTGGGTTCTTGCTGAGAGGCCTACCTTCTTAATGTCCCGGTCTTTCTTATCTTCCATCCGTCCCTTCTTTGGACGAGCACCTTGTTCGGAGTGACGCATGGAGTTCATCTCCATTCTCTCAGCTCTCTTCCTTTTCTTGGCTATGATTGCGTCTTCTGCGTTCATGAAGTTTTGGGCCGAGTGGACGAGCTCGGCCATGGTTTGAGGCTCCTTTTCGTAAAGCTTGTGAATGAATAAATCAGAGTTTACTCCATTGTGGAAGGCTGCCGACAGCAACTTGTCATCTACTTCGTCTACCGTCAGGGCTTCTCTGTTGAAACAAGTGATGAAGGATCGCAAACTTTCATTCTCTCCTTGTTCGATGGTCAACAGGCTGGACGAGGAACGTTTATGCCTTTGTCCTCCAATGAAGTTGTTAACAAATAACTTGCTCAACTCCTAAAAGGAACTTACTGTATTCGGCAGTATTTTACTAAACCACACCCGTGCTGGCCCTTTAAGGGTGGTAGGAAAGGCTCTACACATGATCTCGTCCGGGACCCCTTGGAGATGCATTGTAGTTTTGAACGTGGCAATGTGGTCGAACGGATCCCTTGTTCCATCATATGAGTCCAAGGAAGGCATTTTGAACTTTGGAGGCAACGGGTGGCCATTGATCACAGCCGTAAAAGGGGAGTCCGTTCGATGGACTAAGTCCTCTACTGGGTTTGCTCTCCTCATATTCTCCCGCATCTTATCCATGGCCTTCCTCATCTGATCCATTTCCTTCTCCAAATGTGGCACCCTCCGTGAAGTAGCGCCGCGCGATTGGCTTTCTGGACCAGGATTCCCTCTGTCTTCTTGACTTTGGGCTTGTCCTTCAACGTATCCTTCGTAGCGTTGTATCCTTTCGTTGATCTCCCTCGTCAATTCTTGGTTTTGGCGGGTTAACTCCGCCATGGCGGCTGCCATGGACTGTATGTGTTGAATTGCAGACGGTTGCGTGGCAGGAACCGACTGGCGATCTCGGTGGGGATTGCTGGAAGCATCCCTACTTTCTTGGTGGCCCGGGCTAGTGGCCCTCGATCTTGTCCGAACCATACAACCTTTTGTCGGAGAAAGCGTGAAATGAAACTACAAACACCAAAATTCACGAATTTCCCACAGACGGCGCCAACTGATGATGCTCTTTCGAATCAGTAGGCTGGATGCTTGGACTTTGATGATCTGAAAGGCCTGCAAGGAAAATGATGAATCAAAGGAGACCGGGGCTGGCCGGCCTAAGACCCTCCGATGGTGAAGTTAGTTTTATTTTCAATAATCAAGAAAACTTCCAAGTCTATTCAAAACAAGAATGTCTAGAGAGATTCACCTACTTTTTCTGTCGGAGGAAAGTGTTTATATAGGACCAAAGGAACGGTTACTATTCTGTAACTTCTCCCCTATTTGTGGAGGTCAAGGGGTAACGGCCACAGGAAGTTGAAAGGTTTGTAGAGGTTACTGCGATGTTCTAGGATCCTTCCACATAGCATGTATTTCCCATGCACAGGATTCCCGTTAGGGGTCGTCCATACCTGGACGGATGTTGCTATCAACACCTTGGGCGAGTTCTCTAGACTTGTTACATTAATCCAAGGTAAGGGGAGGAGACATTATATGGACGGCTGTTGTGTAGCTCGTCCTATGAAGGGACGAGCTTTCCTCTTGTGGACGACAGCACAAGGACGAGTGCCACTTATCCACCATCAAACCCAATTACTCTAAACAAAAGCAAACCAAATGTGACACATATATCCTAAAGAAAGCAGATTCTAACCAAATACCTTTATCAAAACAAATTCTAACCTAGAAACAAAAATCAAAGATTTAAAATCAATCTGACCAGAATACCCAACACTAATCATATTTAATACCGTTTTTGTAAGACCATAAGTTCAAAAACAATCCAACCAGAATACCCATTTTAGATTTCAAAATCCCACAATTTCAATCCCAAACAAAACCTGAAAATTAAAGTGAAATGATTTAGATTAAAGAATTAGAAGGATTTCATTTTGTGGAGGTTTTCCCCAAATTAAACAAATAGAGAGGAAAAGGGAAGAGAATATTAGGAAAAGAAATTGATACCTTTGCTTTGATGAATTTAGAGACTCTAGATTGAAGAAAGATTCCACTTCATCTCTACAGAGAAAGAAATTGAATGATAAATCTGAAAGAAAAAAAAATTCAAACGAATCCATTGCTGTAAATATTTAATAAAGATAGTGACATATCAGAATTTTGATTTCCTTAACCCTAATTTGTAGAACCAAACTCAACTGTAATTGTAAAAGTTTGAAACATACCACAAATCTAATTTGTGGGGAAAAAAAGTCAGAGAATGGATAGGAAGCCCGTTGGAGGCGTTGTTAATAGGCAGAGGGGTCTGATCTTCCATCCTTTTCACTGATTTGTTTGTTCCTTCCAAAAGGAAATAAGTGGGCTGAACCGACGGGTTTGTGTTGTGGAAAGGCTTAGTGATTTCTGTAATCCAAAATAGGAAAAAAAATTGAAAAATTGAGAAAACAAACATTTATTAATAACAACTAAATATTAGGAATTGAAATCTACAATTGCAGAAACCCCTAATTAGAAAACCCTAAATCCCAAAATTAATAACAACTAAATAAGTATCTATTGGGTTTTGTTTTCAGTGGTGGGGAAACCGAAGGTTCCAAAAAATTCTCTTTTAAGGTATCGGGTTACGGTTCCAACGAACTCTATTCTCTTTCCCCTTTCCTTTTGATTGCAATTTACTGATTTAAGCGGTTTGTTTTCTTTTACACAGAAGGCTATCAAAAGGTATTTTAACCCTGTGAAACAGATCAAAAGGTGTTTTCCAAATCAAAACCCCAAGAAAAAAAAAACTTATGAACGCAGATATTAGAGAACAGGGAAAGGCTTTAGTGATATAAAAAAAATAGGAAAATTGAGAAAGCAAACATTTTCATGAAGAACCCAAAAACCCGAAACAAAACCAAAATCAAATCTAAACCTATCCAACAAAAAAACTCAATAAAAAGTAATATTTCATACCCAAATCTAGAAAAATGGAGAAAAATGTACCGGAACCGGTTCCGATGATCTGATGGTGGCAGATATATAGCCTAACGGTGTTGATGCCTATAGATTTGTCTTTCTGCTTGTAGCGGTGCTCTAAGTCTGGCGAAGGAACGAAGAACTCTCTGTAAGGAAGAACTCCCTTTGTACTCTGCGTTTTTTTTTTTTGGGGAGAATTGCAAGCCTTTCAAATGGTGTGTTAACCTAACGAAAAATATAATTTTTCCTTTTTTAATTGCAGGTGTGGCAGAGATTTAAAAGGCCAAACATTGCAACACGGAGCTGGTTTAACTTAAAGTTGTATACGTGGCAGCATTTTAAGTAGTCTTTTTTTTTCTAACATGGCAGCAACTCCTTAAAAGTTTTTGCTTTTATACATAGTTCTAGTGTAGGCTGCACATGTAAGACACGTGCTGCTCCAGTAGTGAGAAAATTAATATAAATTTTGTGTGTGAAATCGTAAATTTTGGCTTATCTAATTTGACTATATTAAAAAAGAAGTCTAAGAATACAACAAAATATCACAATATTTTTACAATATCTTCATTTTTAGGATCTGAATAGATATTTTTTTATTTTATCTGAGAGAAATGCTACATTCATAACATTTTTAGAACAAATTATAAATGACAAGTTGTTATTGGTTTTAAACTGATAACATTGTTATTATTATTCTCAAAACATTTATTTTCAGTTGTGGTTAGTCACAATCTCATATTTTACTATTTTATTTCGACTTGTAAGAAATTGATACTTCAATATTTGTAAAAATATTATGAAATTTGTTGTGTCGGTATAACAATATATATATATATCAGCTTACATAAATATTTAAAAAAAAAAAACACAAATCGATTACCGGGAAAAAAAAAAAAAGTTTAGGCACTATAGAAATTAATGTTAAAATGTTGTGGACTTAGCATTTTTTTTATTTGATCTATAAGAAACTGAGATCTCAACAATTGTGAAAATATTGTGATAATAATAAATGTTGTAATATTTTCTCAAAACATTTATTTTTAGTTATGGTTGGTCACAGTCTCATATTTTATTATTTTATTTCAACTTGTAAAAAATTGATACGTCAATAATTATTAAAATATTGTAAAATTTGTTGTTTCAGTATAACAATATATATGCCAACTTATATAAACATTTCAAAGAAAAAAAAAAAACACAAACCGAATATTGGAAAAAAAAAAAATCTTTAGGCACTGTAGCTACAATGCCAGTTGAATAAACCAAAAGCACTGTAGCTCCAGTGCTATCCCTCAATAATAGCTTACCTATGATTTGTTATGAAATTCATGTTAAAATGTTGTGGACTTAGCATTTTTTTATTTGATATATAAGAAACTGAGATCTCAAAATATTGTGATAACAATAAGTATTGTAACATTTTCTCAAAACATTTATTTTCAATTGTGGTTGGTCATAGTCTCATATTTTTTTTTATTTCAACTTGTAAGAAATTGATACCTCAATAATTGTAAAAATATTGCGAAATTTGTTGTGTCAGTATAACAATATATATACCAGCTTATATAAATATTTAAAAGGAAAAAAAAAACACAAACCGATTACTGGAAAAAAAAAAACTTTAGGCACTGTAGAAATTAATATTAAAATGTTGTAGACTTAGCATTTTTTATATTTGATCTATAAGAAACTGAGATCTCAACAATTGTGAAAATATTGTGATAACAATAAGTGTTGTAATTTTTTTTTCAAAATATTTATTTTCAGTTATGGTTGGCTACAGTCTCATATTTTATTATTTTATTTTGACCGGTAAGAAATTGACATGTCAATAATTGTGAAAATATTGTGAAATTTTTTGTGTTAGTATAACAATATAAATGTCAACTTACATCAATATTTAAAAGAAAAAAAAACACAAATGATTACTGAAAAAAAAAAGTGACTAACTAAACCATAATTGTGAAAATATTGTGAAATTTGTTGTGTCAGTATAACAATATAAATATCAACTTATATCAATATTTAAAAGAAAAGAAAAAAGCATAAACTGATTACTAGAAAAAAAAAAAAAAAGTGACTCACGAAATTGGCACCGTAGATGAACAGTGCCAAAACATTGGATGTACAGTGCGAAAGCACTGTAACGGCATTGTCAAAACATTTATTTTCAGTTGTGGTTGGCTACAGTTTCATATTTTATTATTTTATTTCGACTTGTAAGAAATTGACACGTCAATAATTGTGAAAATATTGTGAAATTTGTTGTGTCAATATAACAATATAAATGTCAGCTTACATCAATATTTAAAAGAAAAAAAAAACACAAACTGATTACTGAAAAAAAAAAGAAAAAAAAAAAAGAAGTGACTAACTAAATCATAATTGTGAAAATTTTGTGTCAGTATAATAGTATAAATGTCAGCTTACATTAATATTTAAAAGAAAAAAAAACACAATCCAATTAATGAAAAAAAAAAAAAGTGGCTCATCAAAACGGCACTATAAATGAACAGTACAAAAGCATTGAATGCACAGTGCCAAAACACTGTAGCGGCATAGCTGCTTTTATATATAAGATTAGATTAGATTAGATTCTAAACACCACATCACACCACAAAATGACATCAGTTTATGAAATAAACCAAAATAAAATTAATTTTTTAAAATATTTAAAATAACATTACTTTAATAAGTAACAATAAAAAAAATTCTGTGTTATAAATTAATCAACTACATAAACTAATCTTGTGCACTTACAAACTATTTTTAAATTTTAAGGGTTGCAAACTCCTTTGAGATTCCTTCTCAAAAAAAAAAAAAAAAAAAACTCCTTTGAGATTTTCTCCTTAGTAACAAAATGAATTTTTTTTAAATTATAATAAACAATAGTCAATTTATTGAGATTTGAGCATGGAAATCAGATTGCAAAAGGGATAGAATAAAAGGAGGACAATCCTTAAGTTAAACTTAGGTGTCCTCCTCTTGTATTGTCTTTGCCAAAGCATGAGCAACTATTTTACTATGCCCTGTTAAATATAGGAAAAAGAAACAATTAATGATCCTCATAATAATTAATTAGACTTTCACTTTTTAGAATTCTCTTTCTTTGAAAGAGGAGAACTACGAAGAAAACATTATGGATTGAAAGTTTTCAAATTATTCTCGAAAACTCTAAAATGATCTTTTCAAGAATATTAAAATTTCCAACGTATTGACAAACCACCTATGTTTATCTAATACATATGTGCAATTCATTTTTTATATTTCCTTCTATGTTTTAAAGAATATTGCAATTAATCAAATAATGTTTTTTTTTTACAAGACTAGTTATTTCTTATCAAAAGTATAGATTATGATTAATTTTCTTAAAATTTGATTAATTTTCCTACATTCATTTGACTCCGTTCTTATTAAACTATACTTTGGTACAGTTCGTACACTTACGAGTACTTTAAATATTCACAACAAAAGTCTGTAACACAAAAAAGTGTCAAAAATTTTCATACCTATTGATGTGATAGAATGATATTGATAAGTAAAAGTATGATGTTAATGGTGGACGTAGGTGTGAACTAGTAAAAATTTGTCAACTCAACTATTGCGAAAAATGTTGTAAAATTTTTTTTTTTGGTGTATTGCTCTTTCTCTTCTTTTTTTATTTTTATTTTTATTTTTTTTAAGAAGTGATACATTCACAATAGAACCCATCACAGAAATTATTTTTTTGCCATCAATAACGGCCTATAACAACCTGCTACTTAGAATTTGTTGTAAAAATGTTGTGAAATTTTTTGTGAAAATAGCATTTTTATATATTTATTGGCTAATATTTAGGCTTAACTAAATTAAAATTTGGGGCATTCTTTATACTTGGGGCCTTAGGCAATTGCATCAATTGCATTTAATAGTAAGCCAGCACTGATTCGAACCTTTTATGATTGGGAGTTCGAACTTCTTGATTTTCTTTTAAACATATGTATTATTATATCTTGTTGCTAGTGAAATTGATTGTATGAGATGGTAGCTAAATAGTAATGGATAATACAGTGAAGAATTAACATAATGGTAGTATAATATATAAGAGGGAAATAGAACAAAAGTAAAATTGGTGTGTATGAAGTAGATGCATGAAGCTAGTGGTCCAAATATTCACCTTGATTTGAAAACAATATATAAAACACATGGTACCTAAAATTGGACTTGGCTTGGTCCAATGACCGTCAAGATCATGACATGTGGTTAAAAGTGAACATGTGTCATAATTGTGACGGATTCGTTGCACAAAACATTGGATCCAATCTTTGTCCTCTAATATTAATTCACTATGGATGATACACTTGGTAAATGTTAACTTTTATAGGTACATATCGTTTTTCTCTATTATTATTATTTTTTTAATATCTTTTTGTGCCAACACTTGAGAGACGTGTGACAAATTACTTATTAGTTCGTCCGTCTTCAATTTAAGTTCAAATTAATCAAATCTCTCCTCCAACCAAAAGCTTTGTAGTTCAGTGGTATTTAATGATCTCCTTTACGAGGAGAACCATAATACAAATCCTCATTCCCCCACTTGTTGTAAAAATTTATTAAAAAAAAAAAACTCCTCTCGTCCACTTATTAACAATTGAATTATTATAAAAATAATTCAAAAAAAAAAATTGTCCATCTTTTCCTCCAAGAACAATCTTCTATCCACCATTTTACTTTCCTTTTCCCTTATTATTATTATTATTACTATTTTAAAGCAAACAATAAATTGTTGTTAAAAATCAATAACAATGAACAAAGTAATTTCAATTTATTAAAAATCAATAACAATGAACAAAGGAATTTCTTGGGTATTTTCAATGTACGGATGCACTTATGAGTGTCTAGTTACACTTGTAATTGAGAACATAAGGGAGAACCGCTAAGAAAAGCAGCAGGACAATAAGAGGAGATGATATTCTATCACATGCTTGCCTTTATCTTTAAGCACGGAGAGGTTTTGCTTATTTCTTTTTCTACTGTGAGCCGTCAAATGAAGGATGAGACCCCAATTGTCAGACAATGGGCCAAGCCATGCCTTGTAGTTTGCTTAAACTCTTCCTCATCATGCTGATGTACAAGACGGAGTCCACACTTCACCACTGTCAAGTCTGGGCAATCGCTAACAATTGAAGCCTCAATGTGATTACATTGATTCAACCAATCTGGAAATGAGCTACGTGGTATATAGGATAGCCACATGAATCCACCTAGATGTAACAACATGACATCTTCTTTAGTAAGGCAATAGGCATGGAGAGGTTCCAAAGAACCAACATTGCTTTCCAAATGACAATAAAGATGGTGAGCATTTTCTGAATCAAGAATGTCTAGGATGGCAGTAGGATCCTTGATGTTGACTGAGAAAGAAACACATAGAGCGAGTCCTCTCCAAGTACTATCATCATATAAATTTGGAGGTAGATGGATTGTCACTGGTGGCTCGCCACTACGATGGTCAACCACTCAAGAATTTCACTTGGAGGAAAACAAGAATTATACACCAAACTTCGATCAAATTCCTGTAAAATAGGAACATGATGTTCAATGAGAGAGAATTTTTCCAACAATTCAAAATTGTTAAAATCAGTAAAAAAGGGGGTGATTCAACTATGGCTCTCCTTATAAGGGGGATCAGACAATGCCACTGATGACTGAACTAGAAGGGAGCTTGATAGTAATTTGAAAGGAAATGCACATTAATTTGTTACCTGTAAATCACTTTTGCTGAGTTGATTATCAGGGTGTTGATCTTCAAGATAGACGCTATCTCTACTGCTTTGCTCCGGGTAAATGGGTCTTCTCAACCTTCCAAGGTTTGGATCCTCGTAAAAACAACCAGCTTCATTCTTTGGCTTATCATTTGGAGAATCACTAGCTAATGATTGATGGATGAGTTCCATATTGTAAAAAGGCACAGTAGAGCACTTAATGATCGTTTGCTCAAACTCTTCCACATCTTGATGGTATAAGAAACGTTGTCCACACTTCTTCACCATCAAACCTGGGAAGTCGCTTCCAATTGAAACCTCAATCTGACTGCTCTGATTAAAAAAATCTGACAATGACCCACGAGGTATGTAGTATAGCCAAATGAATCCCTGTATATTTAACCACATGAAGTTCTCTTCAGTGATTTGATAGAGAAGAGGAGATTCTAGGCTACCTTTCTCAGCATCCAAATGACAAATAAGGTGGTGGGAAATGTCTGAATCCAGATTATCACTTGTGATAGTTGGATGCTCATGGACTGAAAATGAAGCACATAAAACTAGTCCTATCCAAGTACTAGCATTACTGAAATTTGAAGGTAGCTGGATAGACAGAGAAGGGCCTGTACTTTGATGCCTAAACCATTCCGGAATTTCACTTTGAGGAAAACATTTATCCATAGATAATGTTTGATTTGAGGATGCATTTGAGGATGATTTTAATGGTCGGTGTTCCACTAAATCTTCACGAATGATGTCCCAATTGTCATAAAGTGAAGCCCTCAAGTGGAATCGAATTTGCCAAAACTCTTGTTCATCTTGTAGGTACACAAGACGAAGTCCACACTTCCGTACAATCCAGCCTGGCCAGTCGCTTGCAATTGAGACCTCTATGTGGTTGCATTGATTTATCTTATCTGAAAGACAGCAATATGGTATATAGGATAGCCAAATGAATCCATGTAGATGTAACCAATTGAGTTCTTCTTTAAAGGTGCTATATACATGGAGAGGTTTCAAACCACCTATATCCATATCAAACAGACAACTAAGGTGGTGGGGAATTTCAGTTTCCAGATTGTCAAGAAACTCAGTTGGATACTCTTGGGCTGAAAATGCTGCACATATAGCAAATCCCAGCCAATTAAAATCATTATGCAAATTTGAAGGTAACTGGATTGCCATTGATGATCCAGAAGTGTAATGGCTGAATAACTCTGGAATCTTAGTTGGAGGGAAACAATGATCAGATGGATAGTGTAAATGAAATTCCTGTAAAATAGATATATTGATAAGTATTTAGTAACACATACAATGTTGGGAAAATTTCAACAAAATATAAATTTAATAATTATAGACTTATAGTAGTCAAGATTTGATAAGCGTTTATCAATTGATGGGATAAATATAAGAGGTTTTATAAAGAATTTTTATAAAATTTAAACTCAATTAAAAAATACATATTAGAATAATGACGCGGAAAAATATGAACTTCCAAAATGCAATACCTTTTGTAAAAAAATTTGGACTTTCAAAAATTTATGGGATTATATCAAAATTATAATAAAAAAGCTCTTCACAAGTGCAACGTGTATTCAAAAGTTAGATGTTTGAAGTTCATTATTTTTTATTTGATCTTATTAGTTTAAGTTTTTTAAACTTATTATAATTAATGTATAAGAGTATTTTGGATCATTTATAAAATAGACACCAAAAAAGTTGTAAATTAGACATATAAAGGTCATGAGAGAAACAGAGAGGTACCTCAAAGCGTTCTTGACGATGACAATAATGGGTTGGCCCCCCGGCATCAATGAATTTTTTATAGCAAGTTGCACAAACGTTTTCCTGATAATGTGGCACTCTCAATGTCCCATTAGATCTGCCAGTTCCACTGGTTTCTCCATCACCTTCATCATCATCATCATGGCAAAGCTGCTTTATTTTTTCCTGAAGCCCTCTCAATGCCCCATTAGATCCACCAGTTCCACTGGTTTCCCCCTCAACATTATCATCATCATGGCTCTGCTGCTTTGTTCTAGATTGATGAGCAGTAAATTGATGGATGAGATCGGAATTATCAGAAAACATGGTTGAGCATTGGACTAATGTTTGCACCAACTCTCCCACATTTTGCTGGTACACAAGACCGTAACCATAGTTCTGCACCATCAAGTCTTGGCTATCACTACCAAATAAAGCAGTTAAGAGATTGCTACAATTCAACTTATCTGAAAATCGAGCATGAGGTACATGCATGATCCAAATAAATTTACGTTGCTTTAACCAAATAAATTTGTTGTGTTTAGACTCAGTGATGTAATGTTTATTTGCCACCGTCCAGCTACCCATGTCACTTCTCAAAGAACAAGAAAATCCATGAGAAATTTCTGTAGCCGAATTGTCTAGAATGAGAGTTGGATGCTTGTGCACTGTGAATGTAGCAAATATAGCAATTCCTACCCAGTCAGAATTAGCATAAAGATTTGGAGGTAGCTGGATTCTCAATAAAGAACCACTTTGATGGCAAAACAACTCCGGAATTTCACATTTAGGAAAACAATCATTATAAATATAGCGTTGACTAGAGTCGCCCTGTAAAATAGAAATATGGAGCTTCATGAGAGAGTGAGAGGGACACAGTGAGAGTGTGAGTGTGAAAGAGAGAGACCTGAAAGTAGCTTCGAAACCCATGTTCAAGGCCTCTATTGATACAATTACTGAGTTCATTCTCATCCAATCCGCTTAACTGGATAGAACTGGAGTTTGAATCTCTTGTAGCACCCCCGATACCTGAGTCTATTCCAAGTAAAGCACAAACCCACCTGAATAGAAAAGAAAACATTAATTAGTTATGCTTAAAAACTTCTAGCAA
Organism: Lithocarpus polystachyus; assembly: GCA_033629205.1. Lineage (NCBI taxonomy): Eukaryota > Viridiplantae > Streptophyta > Magnoliopsida > Fagales > Fagaceae > Lithocarpus > Lithocarpus polystachyus. Next base: position 81,686,863 of record CM066164.1, read on the forward strand.
TAATGTTTGCATTCAAGTTTGAAATAGAATTGTTTGTGCTGATATATATAACCTTTGCAATGGAAATGAGTAACCAAAATTACTGGGCATTTTTTCTTCCAATGGATTGCCATCACTCTATTCAGCCTCAGGAACATAGCATGGCAAATTGTCCACTTGATATACGAGACTTTGGTAATAATGTTGATGATAAATATTCGGACTTGCTAATATACAGTCATCAACAATTGTTTGGACAAACCCTTCCAAGTCTTTCTCGTATACTAGACGGATTCCACACATTTCAACTTTCAATCCTGGACTAAAAGCTCCAAATGTAGCCCAAATGCAACACTGCTGGTTCAACTTATCCGTGAAAAAAACACGTGGTATGTGAAGTACCAAAAGTCTATGTGACTCAAGAAATATATCTCTAGAAAGGGGAGAGATTATAACCGGATTGGGATATTCGTCATTAGTACCCAAATAACAATGGAAGTTGCGATAATTTTTTGAATTCAAGTCCTCATAGGAAACAGTACTCGGATGCTTCTGCACAGCATAACGAGCATACAGGGAAAATCCAATCCAGCTCTTATCATCATACAAGTTAGGTGGCAGATGGATCATAATGAAAGGCTCCAAACTATGATACTTGAACCAATACAGTGATTTACTAAGTGGAAAAATGTATTTATACATTTTGTTTTGAGCATTGCTTACCTGTAAAATGTAGAAATATGGTTAGTGATCAGTGAGAACGAGAAAGAATGACAGGCAGAGTGGTATAAGGATCCTCTCTATTTGAAGTGAATCCATTTTATTGTTCACATTGAATGTTACAAATCTAAGGGTGTATAGAGTGTTGCATCATTTAAAATTTAGCTAATGTGACTGTTAGGTCCAATAAATAAAATCTTAAACTATGAAATAGTCTTTCTCCATTTAACTCAAAATAGAGAGGATCTTTTTCAGGAAGACAAGCAGATATACAGATAAACCAACCTCATAGCATCTTAAAAGCAATGCTTGTAGATCTCTTTTCAGTTGGATGATTGAGCCACTTCCAGATTTGGCTGATTCAATCCCTTGTTGAGTGCATTCTTCTATTTGATTTGAGAATGCTGCACCCATTGAAGGACACTCTGGTTCCAATAGATTGGACCCACTAGATTCTGCTGCACCAGCATGCCTTCGTGAATTGAGCATCTCTATATTTTCATGACAAATTTGATGTCTGTCTTTCAAATTCTGAGAGTAGTGCCCGCTTATTGCTTGTTCAAACTCTACGAAATCTTGCTGATATAGTAGGTGCCCCGCACATATTTTCACCTGCATGCCTGGGCTGCGGGATGTAATTGAGGGCTCAATAAAGCTCCATTTATTGGACAAGTTGGACTGCATTGAGAAAAACACACGTGGTATATATACCCAAAACCCCCTTGGCTGATCAATAGGAATAGATATAGTGATTCGTTGGACAAAGGGTTGCTTTACACCACCATCATCAGCCTCAAAATGTACATCAATTTGGTGAAGCTTGTTGGAATCACAAAAAGAATCAAAGCCGCCAGAAGTCCTTGAATTTGAATTCAAATGTTCATCATGAACGGCAAAGAAACACAGGGCACATCCCATCCAGTCACCCCATTAGTATCCAAATTTGGAAGCAATTGGAGTATAGAGTCATTGGCAATTGGAAAGTTGAACCACTTTAGAACACCAATTGTTGCAATTCCATAAAGGACACGGGCAAAATCAGTATCTAACTGAAAAAAAAAAAAAAGAAAAAAGAAAAAAGAAAAAAAAAAGGAGTTAAATGTGTGTGGGTATGTATTAATAAGTTACCAATTGTCCCAAAAGCTTAACTTGTTAGGAAATGATAAATTTAATCATTTAATACTTATTCTAAAATGTACATAGGTGTGTGTGAGAGATAATCTGACCTCTAGCCCTCTTTGAAGCAATGAATAACTTAGTACACCCGGCAAAGAGATCTTGTGAGTTTTGTTGCCTTCTAGATGATCAGTCGATCTAGAGCAATAAATTATACCAGGTCCTGTTTCACTTGAAGTCCATACGTTAACTTCATTAGAATCTATTTCCAGTGAGGCACAACCATTAGCCACTACAGCAAATATACTTATTGGATGCTTTGGCAAAGATTTAAGCCGACCACAGTTGTTTACAGTAAGATGTCTAAAGCTGAGACAGTTCAGAGATGCTATCAGGTAAGCTTGTAAAGTTGTTTCCACTTAGATCTAAATACTGTAGTGAGGATAAGCCACTAAAATCATTGGGAATTTCTCCATCTAATAAGTTGCAGTTATGTAAATCTAGTACTGTCAAAGAGCATAAACCTGAGAACGAAGTAGGTAGCATCAAGCTAACATCAGGGCTCGGCAACAAACAATTGAGGAGCCATGATTTAGGAGGCGGACCTTTACATCCATTAAAGGATAACAGTTTAAGGTTCTTCAGAAGCAAAATGGAGGATGGTGCCTTTCTTATGGCAGTTCCACTTATATCAAGCTCTTCCAGGCCTTCAGCATCACCGAGATTCTCAGGCATTTCACCAAGTTTTGAGCAGCTAGATAAAGTGAGAGTTTTTAAAGACAGCAAACTACAAATTACACCTGGAAGACTTGAAAGATGCTTGCAGTTGCTTAGATTAAATAAAGTAAGGCCAGTTAAGCGCTCCATTGACAATGGTAGTTTTCTTATAGCAGTCCCATCCAAATAAAGATGTGACAAACATGTCATATTTCCCTCAATCTCAGGAAACTTTTCAAGTCTTGAACAACCAGAAAGAATAAAAATTTCAAGAGACTCCAAGCTAATCTTGCATGGGAGGCTGTAAAGACTTTTGCAATCTTTGAGATTCAATAGAATAAGATGTTTGAGATTTCCAATTGATGCATGAACCTTAGACAATTTTGTACAACCTTGATGAATCAATTTTTCAAGATTTGGGACTCCACTGAATTCAGGAGTCATGATCAAGTTTTGAGAATCACTAAGGTCAATGAGCTTTAGCCTCTTTAAACTCTGAAAAAAGAAAAAACAACCAAATGGAGTATATTAGACAATTATGAGCATAATTTAAGAGAAGGAAAAAAGACATACTCTTGCATTAGTGAAAATATTACCCTGATTCCCTTCCATAGCTGTTTGATGCAGCTACAACACATAATGAGTTCAACAAGTTTTTCTGGCTCGAAACTTATTGGTATAGATTCTAGAGGATATCCATGCCATTCCATAAAATGTAACTCATTAGAAATATAATTGAGGTCTTGAGAAACGTGCACATAATGGATTTTAAGCAGTCAAAGTCTTGTCATCTTTGAGAATGCTTTGGCGTTCAGGTGTGTCTCTTCTTGTGGAGGAGTGTGTAGGGCTATGGTTTCAACTCTTTCTGTTCCCTGTTAACCAAAAACAAAGACGTTAACAGAAACTTACTTCAATTGCATAGAAATATATGCATAAGAAAGCATAAAATTCTGTATAATCAACTTACTGTGCTATATTTCAGTACATGAAGGACATCCTCCTTGAGCCACAATCTACTACGACGACCAAGTTGTTCAGGGGACTCACGATGAACAATTTGCCGACCCACTTCTTGTAGTAAGTCATGCATACACAAATTTCTCCCTAAGATGGTTATGAACAAGAACATCTATATCAATGTTTGGCTTGTAATGGGGAGTTTACAGTATATTTATTACACGATCTTTATCCTTTCCTTTGAAAAAACAGGCAATATCTAAAAATATTTTTTTCTCTGTTTCTTCCAAGCCATCAAAACTTATCTGGAGTGTATCCAGAAATTTTTTTTTGAGGAGCTTCTTTTAGTCTACCTAGGGCACTTTCCCATGCATCAGGACTTCTACGTTTCAAGAAGGAACCCAAAACTTCAAGAGCCAGAGGAAGGCCTTGAGCATAACATATCGCTTTCTTGGACAACTCCACATAACCTTCTGGGCGATGGTCTTTCTTGAAGACTTTTCAACTAAATAGCTGAAGAGCTTCATCACTATTCAATTCCTTAGCCTTGTATATTTCAGCTTCAGCCACATCATGTTTGATCAATAGATGTTGATCTCTTGTTGTTAGAATGACTCTACTCCCTCGACCAAACCAACCTCGCTTGCCTGCTAACGCTTCTAACTGATCAAGTTGATCCACATCATCAAGAACAATAAGAACACTTTTATAACATAATCTTTTCTCTATCACATTACTTCCCCATTGAACATCTGAAAAATTAATATTTCTTTCAATCAAGATATCAGAAAGAAGCTGTTTCTAAAAATGAACTAAACCATGTTTTTCACATTCTTCTCTAACATTGGCTAGAAAGCTGCTGCCTTCAAAATGATGACGAAATCTATCATAAACAACTCGTGCTAGAGTTGTTTTACCCAATCCCCCCATTTCCCAAATCCCTATAAAGCGAACATCATTCAACCCCATGCCTAATAAATTCACCAGTTCCTCCATTCGAGAGTTTCTTCCAACAAAATCCTTGTGAACCACTTGAGTATGTAGAAGTCAATTTATCCAATATCTTTCTAATTATTTCTTCAACAACTTTTGCCTCATGTCTGCAACGAAAGTGGGACAATAATTTTGTTGAGTTAGCAAATGCCATAAAGATAGAAAATATTCAGCAAATCATTTTGTCTTTGCTTATTAAAGCATTTCTACACACACACACACACACACACACACATATATATATATATATATATATTAGTTAGCCTTAGGGATGGCTATATCCATTGGGTAATGGATATTCAACCCTACTCGATCCAAATGTTCCGGGTAATACCCGGCTCTTCATGGGTAGAGCTTAACCGGGTAGGGAATGAATATTACCCGAGTTGTTCGGTTAGGGTATGGATATTATCCAAACCCGACCTGTATTTAAAAAAAAAAAACCTACACCTCTCTCACTCACCGTCACTCACACTCTCTCTGCCCCTCCTTAGTCCTCACTGACACACTCTCTCTCTCTCCGAGCTCTCCAGTCTACGCCTCTCCTAACCGTCACTCCCTCTCTCTCTCTGTTTTGCGATTGATTCTCGTTCCTCGTTCTCTGCTAATCAACTGGGTCTTTTCTACCACTCTCTTTCCTCAGGTAAATGACTCATTCTTTTGTTTCCTTTTTCTAGATTGAATTTGTCAACTGGTGAGTTTTTTGTTCCTTGCTTGTTCTTTACTTGTGTTGTCTTATTGAATTTATCGTCTGGGTGTGTCTTAGATTTTGGTTTTAGAGTTTGAATTCAGCTGGGTATGTGTCGAATTTGGTTTTTGATTGAATTTTATCAACTGGGTATGTGTTAGATTTGGTTTTTGATTGCATTAAGGTGTTTGATTCTATATTGAAGGCAAATAAAAATAAATAAAAAATAAAAAAAATAAAAAATCAAACAAACAACAACAATAACAATAACAATAATCATTGGGTAAATGTGATCTGCGAGAATAATTAAAAAGTGCCAACACCTTTTAATTATGAAATTTAACAGCCTTCAATAAAGCTCAAGATGTTAGACCATGGTCGAGACTCCAAACTTGCCTACTCCGCCGGCTTCCGTGACTCCAGGCTCATCCGCCGCACCGGTGCCGGTGAATCTACGCGATGAAGCAGAAGAAGAAGGTGCAGAGGGCGGAGATGAAGAAGAAGATTCTGAAGACGCTGGACCATCCATCCTTTTTGTGTATTCCCTACGCTCCACGCCGGGTCTGAAGCCTCGCATCTCCGTTGAATTGTCATGGAGTTCGGTGACGGAGAAGGGTGTAACGTGGGGAAATTGTTTTTGTTTGCTGGGAAAATGATGAAACGGTTCTAAAGTTGTTTGGTTACTGGGAAAGTAACGGTTGTTTGGCCGGTTGAATTTATGTAGTTGATTATTTTTGGGAAAAAATGTACAGAAAATTTGTTGGATTTAAACAAAAAAAAAAAAAAAATGCTCAATAGTTTTTTTTTACAGGACAATAGTTTCACTTTCATTTGAAGAGGGTGGGTGGGATAGTAGAACTAATGACATTTATTTTTTTGGCAATATACACCATTTTTCCTTGAGATTTCAAGGAATGACGTTAAATATTAATCTAAATATAAGATATTCAAACAAATCATTTGAGTACTAAAGAGTGAGATGAAAAATAATTTAATTTAGAAGTATTCATAGCAATAGCATGACCACATATATATATATATATATATTTTTTTTTTTTTTTAAAGTTGCCAATTTTTATGTATGCCTTTGATTTTTTAAAGACCTTAAAAAAGTATATTGTAAAAAAAAAAAAAAGTTTTAAAACAACAACATATAAAATTTGACAAATTGGTTAATCTTTTTTTTTTTTTTTTTTAATGAAACAGCATGTTATAATTTTAATGCTACATATAAGAATTTTTTTTTCCTTGATTATATTGCGAGAGTTAAAAGACTTTAAGAAGTATATAGCGTATCCAAAGAATTTTGAAAAAAATATATAAAAATTGGCTATTGATTAGGGGATATTGTGATAATATATCATGTTATAATTTTCTTTATAGATAATGATAAAAAGAAATTTTTTTAAAGAATTTTTTTGTACTTTTGAGAGTGTTATTTTGAATTAAAAATATTAAGAATATTCTAGCTACAAACATTCACATTCACATACACAAAAAACTAAAATCTTAATTTTTAGAAGGTCCCCACCCCCGACCCCCCCCCCCCCCCCCGGCGGGCGATGCGGTGCAGCCATGGACAATGCAATAGATGAGTTCATCACATTTCACATCAACCCTCCATCTAATGGAATATTCATTAGTGAGAGTAGATTAACTTTATCTTTTGCATTGATAGAATTTTAAGAATGAGTGTCATATCTTGAAATGTTTAGGGATTAGTGTCATCTTGTGAAACTTTAACTTCAAAGAATATTATTGGTGTATTACTAAAAAAAAAAAAAAAAAATCAAATACTAAGAATAGGCAAGTTTAGAGGGCATGAATACAATACTAGCTGTATTTTCCACAACGAAATTAGACAAGAATAATGGCCTTGTGACTTGCTATCTTTAACAAATATACATAAAGTAACGTGATCCATATAATATTTTTGACTTGAAAAGTTATATGAGAAACTGAACTCATCAAAATCCCTTTGAAGAATAATTGATTATATACAAATTTTGCAGAAGTTACTCAATTATCAAAGTTGGAATTTGATTGACTTAGATATCACTAGCCAATAGAAAATCAAAAGAAAAAGAGACAAGAAAAGAAAGTGATCGTATGGTGAAGAAATTCTTACTTGTCTTGTAAATCCCATCCAGCAATACTAGCAACTTGTGTCAAAGCAGTTTTCCATCTGTACACTTCCTCTATGTTATCTTTGAAACGCTCTTCATGTTTAGCAAAAGCTTCTCCAAAAGTCTTAGATTCCTCACATCACTAGGATCTATGTAGTGAAAAACAGGAAAAACTATAAGTCTCTCCTTTTCCATGCACTCAACAATCTTTGCTAGTTCAACCAATCACCAACTTGATAAAGCGTAGTCCTGTGAGATAATGACAACAGCAAATCTCGACTCTTCTATTGCTCTCAAGAGCTCTGGAGCAATGAATGTTCCTCGCTCAAGTTTTTCATCATCCCTGAATGTGAATATACCTTTTTGATTCAAAGCAGCATATAGATGGTCTGTAAATTTTTTACGGGTGTCACTACCTTTAAAACTAAGAAAGACATCATATTTAAATTCAAACATAGTAGAAGAAGAAGATGAAGAAGATGAGGATGATGCACTTTCTGTGCCCATAAAAGCCATCAGATATTAACTTGGTGATTCTTGAACTACAAAAGATATGAAACAAGTAGAAATGAAGCTAAAAACAGAGAGAGAGAGAGAGAGAGAGAGAGAGAGAGAGAGAGAGAGAGTCAAGCTGGGGGATGTCACTGCCAACTGCCATGGTTGAATTAGCTCTATATATGTGCAACTAATTGGCCAAAATGGCCAAATACCATTATTTTACAAAATATTTTGCAAAAAAACACTGTTTCGGAAGTAAATGGCAATCTACCACTTTTTTGCATATTCGAGTTTACTGTTCACGAGTTCCCCATTTTCTATTCCACGCTGGCACTGGCTGACATGGCACTGGGCATTAAAAAAATAATACTTGGTACTCGAGTCTGAGAAACTCGAGTACTGTAGAAACAATACCCGAGTCATACAAACTCGGGTATCAATCTGTATTGCCGCCCCTTTTTTGAATTTCCTTCCCGTTGGTACTCGAGTCTGGGGAGCTCGAGTATTACGCATGCTATTTCCAGTTTTCTTCTAAATTAGCTATAGCCCGTTACATGACTGCTATTTACACTTCCAATTGGACATTCAAACCCAACTAATAAGTATTAAAACCTTATCAATTTTGATATTGAGATAGGTCAAATCTCAACACCACAAATGCAATATTGCTTCTCACAATTCATTTGGCTAGGAGACTTAATTCCTTTTAATATAGCCCATTAGCCACACATTGACATCCACCAGATCAGTCATGCAATATAGATTGTTTCTTAAACCATATTCATCATCAACAATAATTTAGTCACATATACAATGTTGAGAAAGTATGATAAGTTAATTCGGGTGTCCACACTGAGAGGAACTTCAAGAAAGATTGTATTGTTTGCTTCTACGAATGACATTTTGCATCAAAAGAACGATACTAAAATCTGTTACATGGATGTAGTCTTCAGGGTGCACCCCCAATCACTTGTGCAGGAAGGGAACATCTTCTCTCTGGCTCTGTTACTTAAGACATATCTTGCCCTTAAAGAAGGAAATAAGTGCCTTCCAGGGTAGCATCTACCCCCATCCCAACACCTTCAGATTTTTGTCGGCCATGTCCACATCCACCTGCCCCACAAAGAGAATCCATTAGTCATCCTAAAAAGATTGCTAATCCTCCCTCAACCTGTCATTAAAAATGTGTGCAGGTGCACAATGCATAGAAAAGAGACGTATTTAGTGGTGAACAATGGATCTACTCAATATGAAAACTCATTTCAGGAGAATTTAGAATAATCCTATAAACTGTCTTTTTTTTTATTTTTCTTTTTTTTTTTGGTACCTGAGTGTAAAGCCTCAAGCTTATTTTAAAAAGGAATTCTCTAACTCTCAACTCTCAAGGTTGTTTACTTTTATAAAGCTAAAATCCAACTCCCTCTTCTAAACTATATATTTCCTAGCTTCAATTTTTAGGTGAGACTAATGACAGCTTATAAAGCTAAAATCAACCCCCTCTTATAAACTACATTTTTCCTAGCTTCAGTTTTTAGGTGAGACTTATGATAGATGAGTCTGCACTCTCATAGTTTAATAATTCAAATTTTATTATAATTTATCTCTTAAGATCTGACATTGTCATAATTTAATTTAAAAACTTTTAACTATTACATTTGACCGCTTAATGTTTGGACAAAAATAAAATTGTTAGTGTTTTGTCAGAAAACATGTTACTAATTTTTTTTATATACAAACTTTGGAGTCTAAAACATAGTAATTGAAAATTTTGTGAAATTTTGTTTCAAGTTGCATTTAGAAGGATGCCACAGTTCAAACTTACCGTACCTAGTTCGCAAGACCACCACTCGTCGGTACCTCGTTCCGCTTAGGGCATGTTCTTCGGTTATGCCCCTCTTGGTCACACAACCCGCATTGCACCTTCCGCCCCCCCTCCTTCCATGGTGTGGTTCTCGGCCGTTCCCCGCCCTCGTCCATCTCATTCCTGATTCGTGTTGAGACAGGGCGACTTTTCTCTCGGATTAATCGGGGGTTAGGGAGGACCTTTTGAGTTTCAGTAGGATCCGACCATGATAATCTATCTTTCAACGCTGGGAAAACGGGAGCATAGCTCCGAAACAATGCGTCCACACTATAGCATGGGTCAATGTATTGCTCTGCATCATGTTGATACCTAATACAAACTGCAATGACATGTGAACACGGTATCTTGTACAGTTTCCATTTCTGACATGTGCAAGTTCTTTGCAGCAGATTAACTCCATGCGTGTGATCCCCATGTCCAGTAGTCCCTGGATTATGCGGTGTATCTACTTGATATGCTTGTTGTTGCGCGCTCAATCTCATCACCCTGTGATGCTCTACCTTCGCCTTATTTCTCATGAAGATATCTAAGGCATACTGACACCATTTTTTTCCTGAATTCAACTGCTCTATACTCTTGTTGCGACGATCATCGAAGTAAGAATTCAATTTGAACCATGTATATTTCACCATTGCTGTAATGGGCAGGCTACGAGCACCCTTTAGAACACCATTGAAGCACTCGGAGACGTTTGTAGTCATCGCCCCATAACGATAACCTTTGTCAAAAGTTAAAGCCCATTTCTCTTTGGGCACATCCTTCAGATATTGGTACGCATCCCGGTTGACATTCTCAATTAAATCGAAGGTGGCATTAAACTTTCGCTCCTGGGTAGCACTTGCTGCCCTCCATACTAGATTCTTTAAAGTTTCATTTTTCCGTCTAGTGTTGACGTTACTGCATAGATGACGAAGGCAGTAACGATGTTCTGTCATAGGAGGCTGTAAAAAGTCTCGATTAGTGTCTCTAAAGATAGCTTGCATCCCAGGATGTCTGTTAGATATGACACACAAGTGTCTGCGGTCGGTAACATACCTTCTTATACAAGCCAAGAACCAACTCTAAGTCTCTGTGCTCTCACTCTCAACAACGGCGAAGGCTAGTGGATAAATCTTATTATTAGCATCTGTCGCCATTGCAATCATCAAATTCCCTTTATATTTTCCATAGAGGTGAGTTGCATCAATGCTAATAACAGGCCTACAATGCTTGAACCCAAGAATACATGGACGAAACTCCCAAAATACAGATTTGAATGTACAGGTTCCCCGTTCGTAATTGTCGTCCACTACTAACTTATACTTTGTACCCGGACTTGCATCCTTAAACCCTGCCAAAAAACGCGGCAACTCTGCATAAGACTCCTTAAAATCTCCGTATATAGCTGCAACGGCCTTTTGTTTGGCATCCTATACCTTGTATGTGAACCAAAATGATTACGTTAGAAATGAATACAAGTTAAATAATTATAGTTGAATTTTCTTTCAAGACTTGTAAGCCTATGAGATGAAGATAATATTTCTTTCTCTTTATTCCTTTTTTTCTTTTCAATTTCAGTTTTCATAATATAAGGTATATATGGGTTTTGGGAAAAAAATTGAATGCTTATACTTCACAGAAGATTGATGTCTCTACATTGTATTGAAAAAAGAATGCAAGTTAAAGAATACCTTGTAGTGAGATACTTCGTGTTTTAAGTCTGCTAAAGCAACGTGGCGTAAGTTCTTTATCTTATACGCAGGGTCTTCTCGTATATAGCACTCAAGTACGTATGCTAGGAACGCCGAATCAATCATCTGACCATCATGAGCATTCTGAATTTTGTCGCACGTGTGGGGGCCCTTGCATTTTGCGATCTTCCATACATTGTCTCCCTTCCAACAGATTGCGCGGACTGACCATGGACAGGAATCATCCTCGCAACTTACCATAAGCCTCTTTACGTCTGAATGCTCAGTTTTGAAGCTAAAATTCTCTCGTAGTGCATACCAGGTCAATGCATGTCGCACCGCCAATTTAGTCGCGAATACCATCCCTTTCACTGGTTGCTCCCCTGGCGTCGAACTTGATACTTTCGCTTGCATAACCGGTGATGGATCACACATATTATCCCAAGTGTTTTTGGTGAACCATTACGGCGTAGGATTGGGAGGGGGGCATGTGTCTCTATTCTCTTCTACAACCACATCTTCGATATGGTCAACATCCTTATGGTCACCCATGGTATCCAAGAACTCCTCGAAGTCATCCCTAGTAACATCAATATGGGTCGCATCATCACCAAGTCCGTGATCATCTTCATTTTCGAATGTGCCCCCATGCAGCTCATCATGAGATAAATGCTTTCCGTCATGCACTTCCTGGCACCCTTCCTCCTTCTCAGTTGAGTTCACATGGGGAAATGTCTGCCATGGTTCACTGCCATACCCATCTCCTGTGTTTTCTGTATACCCTTGATAAGACTGTAATGGTATTGAGTCGATATGCTGATCTACAATTCCATCCAAAACAGTATGTTGTGAACTCTCTCCAGCCTTTACTATGGCGGGCTCAACAGTGACATAGAGCTCCGAAGCAACGAATCCTTTCACCACCATTTGTTCAACAACTTCCCACATCCTCTTCACTTCGGCGCCACCCGATAACTGTAGTGAATTGTAGAAAACTTGGGTGCCTACAACCAGTTGAGGTGCTTGATACACAATGGAAATGTTATGCCTAGACTGGTTTAACCCCATCGCCTTCAATATTCATCGTTGCAAGTTCATAAGGCCTATCCAACGCTTCACCTTAACATATTTTTGCTTTTGGTTTGAGCCTTGGTATGACAACCCATGTAAGTCATGATAATATGTCTCTCCATCGTAATACACATAGAAATGGTGAAAATCCATCACCAACCTGTTATTAACAATATTAAAAGTTGTCATAATCTATAAATAGTTACATAAATTTGGCGTATGATAAAAAAAATTTATATATGTGCACGTAAAAGGTCAACAAAATATCATATTACCAAGGTCAACAAATTTGGCGTATGATATATATTTACATGTATATATTTTATACACATATAGCAAAAATAAAAGGTCAAGAAAATATCATATTACCTCTATCTATTAACCCATGAGTTTTATACAATTAAGCCACACATGAACTATACTTGTCAATAATTGGGAATTGAACTAACATTTACTAGTTCTAGCACTTGCTTATTCTGAAAGCGTTGTTGGATTGGAAATTTTCAAAGGATTTGCTTAATTTTATTGTTTTTACACCACTACGTGTCTATATTTGTATACTTTATTTTATTTTGTTAAGTTTGTCTAAATTTTTATTTTTATGTAGTTAATATTATATATTTGTCATTGTTTTTATAAAAATATTTAAATGAAATGACTAAACTCAACTCATTGGCTCTACATGGGTTATTATATAACATGATAACTATACACACTCACATATAATGGGTTCTTTATTTCCTAATTATTAAATTATATAAAGTTATATTATATTTATGCAGTACACACAAACATCCACGTACATGTCATTATTCACATAAAAATGTGTTTAGGAAAAAAAAGTAATGCACACAATCAATATTAGACACACTCATACACATATAATTAATAAAAAAATTTATAATACAGAATGACACTAACAAGCCTATGATTCAAAAATACTTGAAATAAGAGTGCAAAATAAATGCATGTTATACACTTATACTAAATAATTACATAATAAACGCATCCTAAAGGTCTTTTTTTTTTTTGGAAAACCGTTTTCCATCTATTATTAACAGGCACAACTAAACTTTTTGGACATCAAGGTGTAATTTTTTGCTATTTTTTTTGTTTTTTTTTTTGTCAATTTTTAAAACTTTTGTAGGAGGGGGCCAAGAATAAATATTAAGGGTCAAGTTCTAAAATTTTGTGTAAATTTAAATACTAATATATATGTTTTCAAAAATTGAGGGGGGCCATGGCCACCCCCAGCCCCATGAACGTCCATCATTGTTTGTGGTCCATTTGGACAATAAGCTGAAACTCATGCATAAAAATCTCATGCAAACACCATTTGGACAATAAGTTGACATACCTAAGCATTTAACTCATGCAAAAAAATCTCATATTGCAAGTATAATCCAAAAACTAAGCATTTAAGTAGTACCTCTATGTACTGATCACAACAGGATTGACCCAAACTTTAAATGTATAGCATGTTGGTAGATGGAGACACTGACACTGAGTCAAATACAAGCAGATGGTGACCCAACAGCAACGTTTCTGCCTCCAGGTTTTGACTCGCACATGGACTTAGGAAGGAAATGATTTTGAAATTAGCTTAGAGCTGAAGGGGGTGCATTTTCTTTAATGGTACTAGAGTTCACAGAACTCGAGTACCATTCATTGTGCATTTACTAGAGCGGGTGGCGCCAGTAAGTAGGTGTGCAATAAGTGTGGCGCTTGGTACTCGAGTTTAGTGAACTCGAGTACTGTGTTAGATGCACCCGAGTCCACTAAGCTCGAGTATGGCTCGGGTTGTAACATAAATTTGTAAATGGCATACTCGAGCTTAAGGGACTCGAGTACTGTGTGTACCCGAGTCCATTAAACTCGAGTATGAAGTTTACCCGAGCCATACTGGGGCTTTGTAGACTCGGGTTTATCTAACACAGTACTCGAGTCCCTTAAACTCGAGTATTGTTAATTTGTTAAAATGTTCAATTAAATGATATATTAGTGTGTTATATCTAGAATAATAGCCCCATTTGGCCTTGGTGGTACATGATTGTGCCACATTTGTTTAATGACTACTTTCTCTGTTTTTCTTTTCTTTTTTGCTTGCAAATAAAGATAAGCAAAAGAAACAAAGGAATTGAGTAGATGAAGTTACCTTAAAAAATAAATGTTGAAGTTTAAAGGAAATAATTTAAAAGAGAAATTTTCAAATCAATTTGTTTCACTTGCTTATCTGATATTGAACGAGTAGTGAGAAGTCTGATCTTACAAAAGTTACATTGCATCTAGGGAAAGGAGATGTAGAAAATCGGAACCAAAAAAATAGAAAAATATACATTATAAGAGAATCACAAAATTTTTGGAAGACAATAAATTACTAAGCAGTCTATGTTTCACTTTTCTTGGTCTTTGTCTTCCCTTTTTTCTGTTGCTTCTTATGTTGTTCATATAGCTGTAGGTATAACGTTGTGCGATATAACTCGCTCGTCAGTCTTTCATTCTCCTTAATTTCACGAATGAGAATCGGGTTTGTGTTGAAAGTTTATTTCTAACCACTGGAGCAAGGTCAACAGCAACACTAGCATGGAGCAAGATCAGGTCTGAATGTACAAGCCAAAAACTAGTTTTTGTTATGCCAGCATAGCTTCTAACCGTCATACTTCAAAAGTTTGAAGTATCAGTGCATCTGAAAAGAGACAAGACATAAATCAATGGTTAAAGCTGATGCTCTTCACACAGTAAATAAGTTATTTTAACAAACCAAGTGTGCTAATTACTATGATCAGAATAAACAATAAAGCTCAAAACTACTTTCTATCATAAGTTCCATTTTCTTTGAAAAGGCACCAAAAAGTCAATCTGGCTTAGCTCCTTAAATTGCTGATTTCTACAATGGAATCAAATCCAAAAGCCTTAGTCTGCTTGGGCATGCCAAAAGCCTTAAGGCAGGAGTCAGCCATGGCAAGGCCAAGGCATGCTCCTGCAAGCAAAAAGCCTTAGTCCGCATGGGCATGCCAATATACAGCTTAATTACCAAACGTCAATCTTGGATTTGAAGCTGCTTCACACTTAACTACATTGAGAATGGCTTAAAATTTACAAGCTTTGATATGCATGAGATTATGAAAATGAACTTGTTTTGAACCTGAACTGTAAAGGCAATAGGACCTTGCCATCTCACATTTTACCATCACAATAGTCAACAGTTTTTCATGCATATACAGAACTTAAAGATTATATAGCCAACATGTATCAAGTTCAGCTCATCAGTTTTGCATAATATTTTAGAATTGATATCTATATCACTCATGGGGAAAATTTATGGACCTTTGAGAAATGAAACTGGCAAGCACATCAAAATCAGCATTGTGCTATTACTGAATATGGATGAGCTGTACTTAACTTTTTTAAGTAACATGGCATTTAGAATTTTATAACCCCATTTGTAGATATCAAAGGGAAGTATGTAAGAAAAAGCATGTTAATATGTTAGAAGAATATTATTAGATGGTCCTGATCTGGCACAGATAGTAGATGGTCCAATCAACAGTATAATTGATGTAATTTCTTCTGATTCTTTTTCTAATTTATAACTTTTGTATTGAAAGGCAACAAAGGTCATTTGGTTTGTGAAAATTTGATAACACTTCTTCAAAATCAAAAGGCACACACAAAGAAGAGTGCTTTCAGAAAATCAATGAAAAATTACCTGTAGAAGCAAAGTTCCATCATTGCATTTATCTGCAATACGTGTGCTCACTTGGAAAGGGTCAGTAAAATGGACAGCCAGGGTCCTGTGCATTGGGCCAAGTGATTATTCAGACAAATGCATAACTAAAAAAAATAAAGAAGTTAAAAAAAAAAAAAAAATAACAGGTAAGAAGTCTTTTAAATGAAACTGGAAGAATGATGGAAAATGGCAATGCCTCTCAAATATCTGGTTGTGAGATACTCCAAATACAAGCTTCAGAGCTATTGTCCTCATTCCATCCACAATACTCTGTCTCAGAGGGGAAACTGCCCATGAAACACATCCCAGACATTGAAGCAATCAGATTCAACAAAAATAATACGTGCAAAACACAAAAGATACGGAAACCATCAAACATCACTAGCTCAACCTGAAGATGATCCTCTTGCAAGCCCATCACTAATGGCACATATAGGAATCCACAGAATAGAAGTCACATTGTTTGCCCAATTTGGAAACTCTATCCTGCCATCATGGAGCCTCAACTGCTTGTGCATTTTTATCAACTGCCAAGGAACCTTCTTTCTGAGCAGCATCAGACTTTGCCATGTCAGCAGCACTCTAGTTCTCCATTTGTCAAATAGATTGAGTCAGGAAAATAATTGTGTTTGAACTCATGGAATAATTTGATGAGTTGATATGACAGCTGTTATTTATAAGGTATTGGAATTCTGAACAATAGAATTTAGATGGGAAAAGTGAAATTACCCATTTCTGCAGCACGATTGCATATCTGTTCAGCAATCTGATTCGGCAATGATACTCCTAGTTGATGCTGAGGGAGAAGAGTTTGTTGGCTTTCTTCACGACCCTATGTTTCAATTCGACTGCTGGTCATCTGCAAGACAAAAAGAGCCTTCTGTCCATATAAACCAATAGCTGACTCACCAGAAAGCATCAAAGCATCAGCATACTGCCGAACTGCTTCAGAAACATCTGCAACCTGATGATATCAAAGGATATAGTCACTGATGCAATGTTCAACAAGTCTGTACTCTTAGATGCATTACTCCTTTAGTTCCCCATAACCAAAATAATAGAAGTAGTAGCGGTGGTTATAGTAATGACTCTTGTGGTATAGTACCTCAGCACGTGTGGGGGTTGGATATTCAACCATGGACTCAAGAAGTTGAGATGCTATAATAACTGGTTTGTTTAGTTGCCTGCAGACATTAATTATTTCTTCTTGCACAGAAGGAATCTGTTCAAGTGGGATTTCAACTCCAAGGTTGCCCCGAGCTACCATGATTCCATCTGAAGCCTCTACAATATCTCTCAATTTCTGTAGAGACTCCAAGCTCTCGATCTTTGCCAATACTCTAATGGATCTGTAAATTAGAACAATTTAGGACTTCCATAAGAACTGGAAGAAAAGAAAAAGGAAAAACAAAAAAGAGATAGCAAGAACGTTGATTCTGTTAGGTTCTAAGAATTAGGAACTAATGTATTAGAACTTCAATTTGTATGTTGGCAAACCATGATCAAAACAATGTTTAGTCTTGTGTTAGACTTGCTCAAAGTATGGGTCTTAATGTAAAGTTGGAATCGAGTTGTTGTGCAGAATTACTGTTAACTTTCTGTCAGACTCGATCGATCGAAAATTAGGCTCGATCGATCGAAAATCGGGCAGAACGTTTTTCTGCAGAATTTTCCAACTCAGCCCTAGTCCATTTAACGTATAGGGTTTTATGTTTTGCCCTAAGTATATAAAGGAAAACCCTAGCCACGTTTTTAGAGTTCTGTTTTGCTGTGTTTGTGAATCTCATTGTGAGATTTAGAGGTGTTTACCTTCACATACACTTAGGGTTTACAAACTTGAGATTCATGTCAAGAGTTGTGTAGATCAATACAGTTGCAGAATCAAAATAGCACAAAGATATACAAGCAGGTGCGCTTGTGGATTTGCTGAAGAATTCAAGAAAGAAGGAGTCCGTGGATCTCGGAGCTATCATGAGGTCATGGTAGTAAGTTTCCTACACTTGGGTAGCAATAGGATGTTAGTGGTCTAAGTCTTATTGTGTAAACTTCAATTCTTTCATAGTGGATTCAGTTTACCTTGAGGATAGCTAGGTTAAATCCTCCCCAAGTTTTTACCGGTGTGGTTTCCTGGGTCATCATATCTTTGTGTTATTTATTTTCCGCTGCTTTGTTGTTTTTGTTATATTTGTGTTAACCTAGTTTTAATTAAATTACCTAAGTTATCACTTGGCTAATTTATTAGGTTAATTTGTTTGGGTTTAAGGGGTCTAAACGAACTGACAAGTGGTATCAGAGCGGGTAGCTTTTGTTTTTGATCCTTTGATCTTTTAGCTGATCCTTGACCCCTGTTGTCATGGAACACGGACACTCTCTTGTTGTTCCACCTCACTTTGATGGAAACAACTATGCTTATTGGAAAGTAAGGATGAAAGCATTCCTAAAATCCATTGATGAGAGAGTGTGGAATTCCGTTGAGTACGGATGGGAGAAGCCCACTATTCCTGTGAGTGAGTGGCAAACTTCTCAAAAGGAGGCAGCCGCTTTCAATAGCAAAGCTATGAATGCTATCTTTAATGCTGTTTCCATGGAGGAATTTAAGAGAATCTCTAATGTTGAGGTTGCTCATACTGCTTGGAATATCCTCCAGACTGTGCATGAAGGCACAAAGGCAGTTAAGATAAACAAATTGCAGCAATTAACTACTAGATTTGAAAGCATTAGAATGAATGATGATGAATCTTTTGATGAATTCTATGCTAAATTGAATGATATTGTTAATTCTGCTTATAATTTGGGTGAAATCTATGATCAACCTAAAATTGTTAGGAAGATTCTTAGATCTTTGACTGAAGATTTTAGATCCAAAGTGACTGCCATCACTGAGAGCAAGGATGTGGACTCCATCCCTGTTGAAGAACTTGTAGGATCTCTTCAGTCCTATGAGTTAGACCTCCCTAAGACTAACAAATCCAAATCAATGGCTCTTAAGTCTGTTGATGATGGTGGATTTGATGATGAACTCTCTGCTACAGAGATTGCCTATCTTGCCAAGAACTTTAGAAACTTTCTTAGGAACAATAACAGAAGGGCAAGAGGCAAGAACACTGTTGAACCTAGGAATTTTAGGAAGAATGATCCCACTAAGGTCAATAACACTGAAAAACCAAAGGAGAAAGTAGGTCAATCTTCTAATAATTCTTTGGGACAACAATGTTATGGTTGTCAAGGGTATGGTCATTTAAAATCTGAATGTCCCACATACTTGAAGTCTAAGGGTAAAGCTATGGCTGTAACCCTTAGTGATGATGAAGTTTTCGACAATGAATCCGCTAGTGATGAGGATGGAAACTTCATTACTTTCACTGCTACTACGGTAGTTAATGAAAGCATGTCTGTTGAAGAGAACCCTTCTGATGGGGAACTCTCTGAGGATGCAGATTTACAGAAAGCCTACAATAAACTTTGCAAAGTTGCTGCAAAGGATGCCATGAATGTTGAGTTAGGCTTGAAGAAAATTGCATCTTTGGAACTTGAAAAGAAAAATTTACTTGTTAAATTGTTTGATGCAAATGAGCTTTTGAATAATGTGAAAACTGAGAACATGCTCTTACTTGATAAAGTTAAATGTTTGGAACTTGATTTATCTGTTGCTAGAGAACAAACTAATAGGTCTGCAAGCTCCAAACTTGATCACATGCTAAGTGTTCAAAAGTCTCCTTCTGATAAAACTGGTTTAGGTTTTGTGGATTGCATCTCTGTGCCTGAACCTTCTTCCACTAAATTTGTTCCCTCTTCTGAACCTCCTAAGAGTGAGATTGTCAAACCCTTGGTGAGTGAACCTGTCAAACCTATAAATGTTAGTCCACCTAGAAAGATTAGGGTTGATCTTCAAGCTTCTCATTCTAGAGCTTCTACTTCTACTAAGGGCAAATTGCATGATAAGCCTGCATGGGTTTGTCATTTTTGTGGAAAACTTGGACATATTCGTCCAAATTGTTTTAAATTGCAAGCTGCGAAGCGAGCAAATAAAACTAAAGTACCTGTGCCTCAAGCACATGATCCTATGGTACTTATTGGTGAATTGGTAAAGGCGTTAAACCTTTATTCCAATCCTGGAGTTGCTCAGAATTCTAATGTGAATCATAACTCCAATGCAAGAGTTGCATCTAAAAAGTTTTGGATGCAAAACGCTCAATCTAATTGAGTCTGTCTGACATGGTCCTTGTGCTTCATTGCTCTATCTTTTGGTGACCTCTGTTTCTAGGATTTGCATTGCATTACATTCATGCATTTCATTCTAGGATTTTTTTTAATAAAAAAAAAAAAACTTTTTTACAAATTGTGTTTTTGCTATTTTCTCTTAAATTTGAAGACAAGGTTGGTCAATCAAATTTTACATATCATATGTATGTACCTTGTTTAGCTTTGATGCACTTATTACTATTGCACTTTACTAGCTAAAGTCTTGTTGTGCATGTTGTGTGGGAAGATGCTATATTTGTTGATTACATGATCTTGATCTTGAAGTCTTATGTCTTTAATTGTTGGACTTGAACTTATTGAGAAAGGCATAAATAACCATCTCACCACTATTTATTAGCCAATCATGAACACCTTAGTGCATATCGTAAGATTTTGTGCTCGAGAAAGTGTAGCACATGCACAAAAAGAACATAAGGTGTAGCCTCTATTAAAATTGGTGTGTACATTATTGGCCATAATAATCTCAAAAATTCAAATAAAATTGGTGTGTACATTATCCCGGCTTTTATTAAGTTTCTATTCAATTAAATTGAATAATGAGGCAAATCAAGAAACTTACATGATTGCAAGCTTTTATTCTAGGAGATGTGAGAGTTATAAGATGTAACCCTTTAAGTAAAAGTCTCTTTCAAATTCATGTGATGGATTTTGTAGAAATTGTGATTGATCTCTATGTGTATATCACCTCACATGTTTCTCAAGCTTATGCTAGTTGCACACACTACACAAGTTATTCTTTGCTAAACTGTGTACATGTTATTGTGTGTTCTTTGGCCTGACCAAACAAGTTTGAGAATTTCGGGAAATTGATGCAGAATATGTTTTTTTTTGGGGTATTGGAAGGAAATTTAGTTGTGAGAAATCTGGGTTGAATTCATGTGTTTTTGGAAAACATCTCATCTCATACTCATGCATTTTTCTCATAAAATCTGATGCTTTGAGAAGTGACAGCACTGAAATTTGTGTGTTTTTCAAAAAATCAATTTTTCCAGAATTTCGATCGATCAAACTTGATTTTCGACCGATCGAAAATGTTTTAAAATCAATGGAAAAGTTTCTGGTTGACTCGATCGATCCACGCTGAGTTTGGATCAATCGAAGCTGTTTTTCGATCGATCAAATGTAATTTTCGATCAATCGAATATCGTGCTGAATGTTTTTAAAAAAGAGTTTTCCACGTGATCTCTTTACCTTTTCAAAAACTTTTTCAACCTTTTTGTCTCCCTACCAACCGGTCAAGCTATTTTTGGGTGGATTTGTCGTTTTCTTCCGATCTTTTTGCTAAATCTCTTTCTCCCAAGGCCGGTAAGTCCTTTTTGTCCCTCCTTTTGAATTTATTTTCATGTTTCATGCATTATTTTCATGCATTTTTTGGTATTTTCGGCATTTAGGATTTTTGTCTTTTTGGGATTGATTTTGGCTCCTTTTCTTTAAAATTTTTCATGGGTTTTTGTGGGGACACTATACACAAGCACTTCATATGGTTTAATTTGATTATTTTGGTGTTTTGTGGAAAATTTAGAATTCTAGGGCTTGAAATTGAGAAAATTGGGGGTTTTGTTCAATTTGATTGAAATTGATGAAATTGGCTTGTTAGATTGATTGATTTGATCATTATCTTGTGTTAATTAACTATTGTGTTGATCAATTTATCAATTTGTTGCGTTTTGAAAAATTGGGTTTTTCAAATTGGGTATTTTTGATAAAATTAATTGCTCAAGCCAATCTTGTTAATTTGAATCCTGATTGAACTTGTTACTGCATTAGTACATGCATCATTTGGTGTTCATACTCATGCATCATATAGATTTGCTATTTTTCTCTATATTTTATGCTGTGCTAACTTGTAGTCTGCCCTTGGTTTTTGGTTTTTGCTCTTCTTTTTCTGTGTCTCGTCTTATTCCTTAGCACCATGCCTAGGAAAACTAGAGCCCGTAGGACTTCTGATCCTTCACCTTCTTTCGATAGTGATCGGTTTCCTAGTGCCCAGAACCAAGAGACCTATGAGACCCTTAATCTTAGGCGTCAAATTTGGGGTAAGCGTAGGGTTATCTTAGATGAGATTGATCCTGAGGTGAGACGGAACTTTGAGCGTCGGGGTTGGTTACCTCTACTTGATTTTGAGCGTCCTCCTCCTGCTTCTTTGATTAGGGAGTTCTATTCGAACCTCTCTATCCATGTCTACGATAACGACACTTTGGTAAAGGTGTGGTTACGTGGTGTGGAGTATCGCATTACCCCTCGGGTAGTGTCTGATGCTCTTGGGGTGCCCATTGTGGACCATCCCGTTTTTCCTTATGAGGAGTCTCCACCTCTTGATGATGTCTTGTCATACATCACTGGGTTTTCTATCTAGTGGGGTTCTGATCCTCGGATCACTTCGGCTGAGCTTTCCGAGCTTCACTATCTTTTTTTTAGGATAGCGTGTCATTCTTTGTGGCCGATTTCTCATGTCCACACCATCCCTCTTGAGCGATGTGTGTTTTTGTATGCGCTAGTTACTGATGCTCCTATCAGTTTTTCGCATTTGTTCCTTCGTTCTTTGAACGAGGTTCATCGGTCTAGCTCTACGGCTCATGCTTTATTCTTTCCTATTTTCATTCATAGGATTCTTCTTTTTCTCGGTCTAGATGATTTTCTTATTTCTGAGCCTGTTAGTATTATTGCTCCTATTGGTGCTACCTTTTTGAGGCAAAGGGCTGCTCAACTTCGAGCTAGCTCTAAGCGTCCTAGGGTAGAACTTTCTGGTGTCACTCCACCTCCCTCTTCTTCTACAGATGTTCCTGCAGCTGAGCCATCTGCTGATCCTGCTGCTGCTGCTGCTGCTGATGTTCCTCCATCGTTTGATGAGGTTTCTGACCTTCGTCGGACTTTGGATACTGTCGTGACCGTTCAGGCGGCTCATGGTCAGTTATTGGTGGACATCCTTGATGAGCTACGTGCCTTGCGAGCTGATCTGGCGAGCTCTCATCGTTCTCCTCCACCTCCTTTTGATGATGAGTAAGTGCCCTTTGGCAATTCATCACAAAAAGGGGGAGTGCATATATCTTGGAGATGGAGATTTTTGTAGAGGAGATTTTTGTTTTAGGGGGAGTGAGCTTTTGTAGTTTTTGTGATACCTTGGAGCTTGTGGAGTTATTAGATTGTATCTAGGCGCTTCACCTTGTATTTACATTTTTGGCTCTTGATTAGGAGATATATATGTTGTGATACATTGGTTACTGATATGTTTCTTGTTTCACTATACTTCATTGCTTATTGATTTATATTTATGATGTTATTCATGATATATGTCTTTATTTTGTGTTTTGTGAAATTAAGAAGTTTATTTTATATTCCTTGTTTTTTTTCCACACATGCGTTTATGTGTTTGTTAAGTGTTACAGGAATATACAGGTTGTTTTCAATCGAGCTGCTGTCTACTTTGCAACTCTTAGATAGTAGTTTAGGTTGAATTGTCTAAGTGGCTATTTATGTTGTAATGGGCTATTTCAATGTGTAAACTTTGAGCTTTTTGTTAAGTCTGTGTTTTGTCACGGATTGCCAAAGAGGGAGTTTGTTAGGTTCTAAGAATTAGGAACTAATGTATTAGAACTTCAATTTGTATGTTGGCAAACCATGATCAAAACAATGTTTAGTCTTGTGTTAGACTTGCTCAAAGTATGGGTCTTAATGTAAAGTTGGAATCGAGTTGTTGTGCAGAATTACTGTTAACTTTCTGTCAGACTCAATCGATAGAAAATTAGGCTCGATCGATCGAAAATCGGGCAGAACGTTTTTCTGCAGAATTTTCCAACTCAGCCCTAGTCCATTTAATGTATAGGGTTTTATGTTTTGCCCTAAGTATATAAGGGAAAACCCTAGCCACGTTTTTAGAGTTCTGTTTTGCTGTGTTTGTGAATCTCATTGTGAGATCTAGAGGTGTTTACCTTCACATACACTTAGGGTTTACAAACTTGAGATTCATGTCAAGAGTTGTGTAGATCAATACAGTTGCAGAATCAAAATAGCACAAAGATATACAAGCAGGTGCGCTTGTGGATTTGCTGAAGAATTCAAGAAAGAAGGAGTCCGTGGATCTCGGAGCTATCATGGGGTCATGGTAGTAAGTTTCCTACACTTGGGTAGCAATAGGATGTTAATGGTCTAAGTCTTATTGTGTAAACTTCAATTCTTTCATAGTGGATTCAGTTTACCTTGAGGATAGCTAGGTTAAATCCTCCCTAGGTTTTTACCGGTGTGGTTTCCTGGGTCATCATATCTTTGTGTTATTTATTTTCCGCTGCTTTGTTGTTTTTGTTATATTTGTGTTAACCTAGTTTTAATTAAATTACCTAAGTTATCACTTGGCTAATTTATTAGGTTAATCTGTTTGGGTTTAAAGGGTCTAAACGAACTGACAGATTCAAATAAAAAACATGAAAATATCAATAGAATCTGCATTCTAACTTTTTACAGAATTAAATTTTAAAAAAGAAAAAAAAAAGTGACCTGATGAAGCCAAATATCCTAGTGCAAGTTCTAAATAAGACATAAAAGAATGCAACTCATGATAATCTTTTGACACATGACAAACTATCATAGACAGGGCAACTGGTACATCTACTGGGGCAACATTAGGAATAACTTGGAAGGAAAACATGGAAAGGAGACCCAATGTGAAAGAGGTGTTGAGGTATAATATGAGCAAGTATTATAATTGGTATGGTCAAAGCTAAATCAGATAGTCTCTTTTCTAGTAGTTCTTGTTAGCATTATGTCTGGGCTCAGTCTTGGAAATAAGAAGAAAGTTGCAAAATGTGTAGGTACGTACAGTTATGCATGCAGCATCTACTACACATGCACATTTCTATTTGTAACTGAACCAAAAGAAAAGAAGCTCAAAAGTAAGTCACAATATCTTTTCTAGTAATATTTGCTATAAAATAAAGCTCTCCAATAGACCACCAGAATGTGAACAGATTATCTGTTTGGCTAGCTTATTTTTTGCCAACTTTTTTTACTATTCAGTTTATTTTTATTACTATTCATGGGTTCCACTTCACTTTTTGACATTATTCATGGGTCCCACTGTATTATTTCAAGTAATATTTATCTTTATTTACAATACTTTCAACAAAAAGTTTTCAATTTCAGTAAAATAAGCTAATTTCAAACAGATCCATATATCGCAACACAAATATTACTTTCAGTTTAGTTTTCCACAGTCTGTCTACTCTTAACTCCAAATATACAACCTCACCCCTCATGCATTCTTATTGTTAACGTGTATAGAGTTGTGGGCTTTAAGCCCAACTAGTTTACTTGTAGAGCACACTAGATTACTTGTAAAGCACACATCTTGTACTACACTCCTACTTGTACTGCACTCATATGCCTCCTATATAAAGGCACACTCATGTATATTCTTAGATTATGAAATACAATACAATTATTCAGTATTTCTAACATGGTATCAGAGCCACTGCTCTAAACTTTTCTTAGCAATCTTGTCTTTATTGGTGTTACTCCATTCCCAATATCGCTTCCACCGTCACAGTAGCTGTTGTAGCCTTTCGCCGTTGAACCTACGACACCTTCCAGCCGTCTTCCTTGGATTCCGGACCTGCAGCCACTGCTGTTGAGGAGTTTCACACCACGGAGACCACTGCCCATTGCATCGCCGCCGCGAATATTGCTTCGATTCAACTTCTCAAGGTACCAATGAGATCGTCTTGTGCCGATCTACAAATCCGTGGAAGCCTCAAAGCCATCGGTGGCCGCACGCGCCGCCACGCGCCTCCCAAAGATTCTGTTCCGTAGCTCACGCGCCCCACGCGCTTCCACGCGCCACTTCATAGCTAGGTTATTCTTCACACGCTCCCACGTGCCGTCTCGTGCCTTCACACGCCGTCACGCGCTGTCACGCGCGCTCACGCACCTGCTGACGTCAGCCCTAGGTGACGTCATATGCTGATGTCATCCTAAATTCTTCTGCTGACGTCACCCGCCCAGACTGCTGACGTCATCAGTTGCCCGATACGTTGACCGGATCGTTGATCGAGTTGACTTTGACTTTGACTTTGACCATGTTGACCATTGACTTTTTAGCCAGAGTTGACTTTTTCCAGTCCAGGTGCTCCTTACCTAGTTTTTCGCGTAGATTTCATTTTTGCAGTTCATTTTTGCATATTTTGCTTCTAAAAGAAGAATAAGGACATGTCTTCTTCTTGTTGCAATAATCGTCGCCGACAATCCAGTAAACGTTTTTGCAATTTTTGCAAACGTCTCGGCCACAATTTTGAGACTTGCTATCATCGCAACAAATCAGCTGTTTCAATTGCTGCTGCTACTGTTGCCAACACTGAGAGTGTCCAACCAATGGCTTCCGTCACTGCATAGTCTCAGTCTTCTGGATCCACTTTCACCATTTCCAGAGATGACCTTGTAAACATCATAGCTAATGTCATTCGTATGGTTGGTAATGCATCTTATTCCTCTTCTCTCTCAGCTTTATCTGGTATGTCTCCTTCTCTCTGCCAAAGTTCCTGCTCCTTTTTGGGGCGAAGCTGCACTTCATGCCGTTCATGCTATTAATCGTATTCCCAGTCCTGTCATCTAAAATCAAACTCCATATGAACACCTTTTTGGGTCATCTCCGGATTATCATCACCTTCGCTCCTTCGGTTTTGCCTGTTTCGTTCTTCTTCAGCCACATGAGCATAACAAACTTGAACCTCGGTCAAGGCTTTGTTGTTTTCTTGGCTATGGCGAAACTCAAAAGGGGAATCGGTGTTATGACCCTGTTTCTCATCGTCTTTGTGTCTCCCGCAATGTTGTCTTTTGGGAACATCGCCTCTTTGTCGAGCTCTCTCACTTCCGTGCCTCCCTATCTTCCTCCTCTGTCTTAGATCTTTTTCCAGATGAGGCTCATATTCCTTCTGTCGCTGCTCCTGATCCTCCTATAGTTGCTCCTGATTCTGATGTAGACTTCTCTGTCCAACCACCAGATATCATTGATCCCTTTCCTAGTTCACCCTTTAATGAACATGTGGAAGATGAACAGGTTGAAGACGAGCAACCCAACCCCAACCTTGAGCTTGGGTCCCCTGCTCCTGCTTCGCCTGAAGATCTTGCACAAGACATTCCACCTCGTCACTCAACTCGGGTAAGATCCATTCCTACACATTTACTTGACTATTATTGTTACACTGCCCTTGCTACACTACACGAGCCTCACACCTATTGTGAGGCTTCCACTGACCTTTTATGGCAGATTGCAATGAAAGAGGAACTTGATGCATTATCTAAAAACCATACTTGGGATTTGGTGACTCTTCCTCCTGGGAAATCTGTGGTTGGTTGTAAGTGGATCTACAAGATTAAGACTCGCTCTGATGGGTCTATTGAGCGCTACAAGGCTCGTCTTGTTGCAAAAGGCTTTACACAGGAGTATGGGATTGATTATGAAGAAACCTTTGCTCCGGTTGCACGTATCTCATCTGTTCGTGCCCTCTTTGCTGTTGCTGCTGCAAGTAAATGGGACCTTTTTCAGATGGATGTTAAAAATGCATTCCTTAATGGGGATTTAAGTGAAGAAGTTTATATGCAACCTCCTCCTGGTCTCTCTGTTGAATCAAACAAGGTTTGTCACCTTCGACGTGCACTTTATGGCCTTAAACAAGCTCCACGAGCTTGGTTTGCCAAATTCAGCTCTACCATCTCTCGCTTGGGTTACATGGCCAGTCATTATGATTCTGCCTTATTCCTTCGTCGCACTGACAAAGGCACTATTCTACTTCTCCTGTATGTGGATGATATGATCATAACTGGTGATGACCTCAGTGGCATTCAAGAACTCAATGATTTTCTTAGTCAACAATTTGAGATGAAAGATCTTGGACATCTCAGCTACTTCTTGGGTCTTGAAACCACTCATTCTACAGATGGACTTTATATTACTCAAGCCAAGTATGCATCTGAACTCTTGTCTCGAGCTGGACTTACTGATAGCAAGACTGTTGACACTCCAGTTGAGCTTAATGTGCATTTGACTCCCTCAGGAGGGAAACCATTGCCTAATCCCTCCCTTTACAGACGCTTGGTTGGCAGCCTAGTTTATCTTACTGTCACTCGTCCAGACATTTCCTATGCTGTTCACCAGATTAGCCAGTATCTGTCTGCTCCACAATCGACTCACTATGCTGCTGTTCTGCGCATTCTTCGATACCTAAAGGGCACTCTCTTCCATGGTCCTTTCTACTCTGCTCAGTCTCCTCTTATTCTCCGTGCATTTTCTGATGCTGATTGGGCAGGAGATCCCACTGATCGCAGGTCCACCACTGGTTATTGCTTTCTTCTTGGTTCTTCTCTGATTTCTTGGCGAAGCAAGAAACAAACTCATGTGGCCCGCTCCAGTATTGAAGCAGAATATCGTGGCCTTGCTGATACCACATCTGAGCTCCTTTGGCTACGATGGCTTCTTAAGGACTTAGGTGTGTCCACATCCTCTGCTACTTCTCTTTATTGTGACAACTAGGGTGCCATTCATATTGCTCACAATGATGTCTTCCATGAACGGACTAAACACATGGAGATTGATTGTCATTTTATCCGTTTTCATCTTGTCCATGGTGCTCTCCAACTCTTCTCCGTCTCCTTCAAAGATCAACTTGCAGATATCTTCACCAAGTCACATCCTAAAGGACGCCTTCGTGATTTAGTTGACAACCTCAAGTTGGTCTCACATCCACCTTGAGTTTGAGGGGGGCTGTTAACGTGTATAGAGTTGTGGGCTTTAGGCCCAACTAGTTTACTTGTAGAGCACACTAGATTACTTGTACAGCACACATCTTGTATTACATTTCTACTTGTACTGCACTCATATGCCTCCTATATAAAGGCACACTCATGTATATTCTTAGATTATGAAATACAATACAATTATTCAGTATTTCTAACACTTATGAAAGGAGAAAATCCATTTGAGTTAGATCTCATTGGCAATTTTTTTTATTGTTAAGTAACACACACATCTAGTGGATATTAAATCCACGACCTTGCCCTCCATCTTGCTCTTACAAGAGGAGAATGTGCCATTTGAGTTAGAACTCATTTGCAAATGTAGATGGTGACAAAGACTTCTCATATATCCACTCATCATCTAGAAACTGAGAGGAAAGGAGACTTCCTTACTAAAGGTTCCTCTGAGGTAATCCAAATTTTTAGCTTCTATAGAGCATAGTACGAGGCCATATATGTTTTCATCAAAAACAATATACAGTTACAATCAGTTCTAAATGCAACTAAGGAATATCAACAGAAAGAGAAAGTCAGCACACCAACCACATCAATTTTTTTTAAAGAAGAAGGTACCATTTATGAAAGTTTAAGTTGTCAATTACATGAGAAAACAGATTGAGATGTTTCATGAGCTACTGCTCTGAAACACTATGAAGTGATCATAAGTCGTAGCATTTAACAAGGATAATCACATTGTTCAAGAGGGGAAAAAAATCCAAGGATGTAAACCTCAGATTTAAAACCAAAAAAAAGAGAGTAAAATCAAGCAAGTGTTAACCATTATGACAGTGCCTTACTTGGATGATTTGGAGGAGAGGTAGTTCTTAAGATGCTTGACAGAATCAGAATCATTTACAAATGACATGGCAATGAAATCGATACCTTCAGAAACTCCAAATTCAATGTCAGCCCAATCCTGTAGTTCAGACAATATCAATAATGAACTAATAAGCATACAAAGAATTTGCTAAAATTATGCGTTTTACAGTATCATTTGAACATTGAAGAGGCATATATTCAGCCATACTTTATTTATTTATTTTATTTGGGTGTTAGAGCACTTAACTTATCTCTTGGGTGTGTGTGATCCCCTGTCCCACTAACACTGGGGGGATCACAGGGAGTAATACACTAATTTTAAAACATCATCATTCACAATTTCTACGGACTGAAAGAATTCTCTCTCCAGAAACACACAGAAACATACATAAATACCCAAATAAGAGGAAAAAAAAAAAAAAAAACTTTAAGAGCAGAAATTTTGGTTATCAATGAGCAATGGTACTATGACCAAATTTCTCTCTCTCTCTCTCTCTCTCCCCCAAAGATCAGTGCTACTGTATATTAACAAGTGAACTCTACCATCTCTGAAAACTGACCTTTACCAAATGAAAAGCTTTTTTCAGTCAACACCCAACAATTATAGCAAGAACTCAAAATAGAGTTTGAAATTCGTTTGTCTTAGTGTCAAAACTCAGGAGATTTAATCAGTTTTAATAGAGAACATCATGTAAGATACTTACGAAACTATTAATATCACAAACGCAAATAAGGCACAAGTATGTAAGTTTAGGAGCTTCTGAATATATAAAAAATAAAATTGGTTTTCAAGCATCTTTCATGCTCAAACAGTTTATGTAATTTTCTGAACAATTTCGATAAACAAGTTTGCAAGAGGAAAAGAAAATTAGTATAGCAATGATGTTCTTTCAATCAGGTAGCTGTTGTAGAGTCAATGTTGCTGAAATGAAAATAAAGTTCACATTCACTAACTCCAGGAAATCAATGGATGCTATTTTGTTTTACAAAAAGGGTGATGTCAAACTAAGGTTGATAAGCAAAAAAATAGAGAATGTAAAAGCCAGAGAGTCTGGGGGAAAAAATCAAGAACAAAAGCGTATGAAATCAACCTTTGCTGATAGAGTGGGAAGCTCAAAATTTCTCCCCACAAGCTTCCCATCTCTCCAAAAGCTCAATTTGGCTCGAGGTAGGAATAAACCAGGGTCTGTGCACTTACAACGCAAATCACTGCCAATCTTTTCTATGACTTCAAACCCTGCCATTCCACCATCAATCACAAGTTCATCTCCCACCTCAATACCTGCCAAGTAGTGAACATCACAAGCAAATTCAGATCACTAAAGTGAATTGAAAGGAAAAAAAAAATGCAGGGGACCAGGTGAGGCTGATAGTTAACACAATTAGCAGTTATCTCACTACCTTCAGAAAAACCCCCATAGTTAGCTTGAACTGTGAATGGACGAGAACCTGAAAACTTTTCTGCAGTAAAACAACCAGATTGAACCATCCTGATGATCCAAGTAGAAGAAAAATCCATTAGTTGTTGATTGGTTGAACTCCAGTTCAAAACTTGTTCAGGATTTATTCTCGTAAGGGTCTCCTATCCCACTTAAGCTTTTTGGTGAAGCCTAGGACTGCAAGTTTTTTTTTTTTTTTGGCTCTTGTCTAACCTATTTCATTATATCTTTCACCCAAATCCTGGATTTTGGCTTTCTCTTCTTGGATTCAATTTTCTTCTCCATTCTCTTTTATTCCATTTATTACAGTAACCTAGACTTATTTTTGTTACATCGGGCTCCTCCCTATTTACCCCAACCTCATATTTCTCTTCTCTAACTCTTCCTCACCTAAGCAGTATCTGTACATGTAAGTAATGGACATAAATAATGTAAGCCGCACCCACATGTAAGAGGCAAATATTATAAATATAGCTAGAAGCATGAGACAGATTGTATGTCTCCGCTTTGAATTATAAACTCAAAGGGTGACCCTCGAAGCTTTTTCTTGGACTCCTCAAGACACAACTTTTACATTTCTTGTATAGATGTTGACTATATGGGTAGATGTTTGAACCATATTTAGTACAAGAAAGCTAAAAATAGAGCAGGAAAATTCTTTGTATCATCAAGGGACAATATTTCATGAATGTACAATGAAATAAGTCAAGATTCAAAAAAAAAAAAAAAAATCAGTAATAAAAGAAATAATTTAGATTCATATGTTGCAAAGAAAGATTAACAAGTCCAGAAAACTAACAAACAAGCAACATATAACCCAAAATTACAACATACATCCTTTTGTTCAACTTGAAGCTGTTCCGGAGGTTGGCAAAAGAAATCAGCATCAGCACGCATAGGCCAACCCAGCCGAAAACAATCAACTGACCTACAATTCACACCAGCATAACTTTTAATATATTACATTCTGTACATACAAAACTCATATAAACAAAGAAACACATAGTACTAGAAATATTCATTTAAATCATCATAATTTCTCCACTGAGAATGCTTTGCTTTTCCTTCTTTGTTTCTTTTAGCTTCCTGTAAATCACTAAACAAATGGCAAGACAAAGCAGTCATATATCAATATAATAACACGCATTTTTATAGACTCAAAAGAACGTGCAGAAGCAACACCTTTGCTATCGTCTCATATATGGGAGTTACCACCTTCTTTAGAAAAGACTCATCATCACCACCATAGGCTGGCTTTACAGGCTCACCAGTCATTGGACTGATACTTCCAGCCAGCATCCCATACAACTCAAATGCCATCTATAAAGATTGGAGTACAACAACTGAATAATTATACTTAAAATCAATAAAGTATTAATTATACTCAATGATCAGTGATAGTAACCATTTCAATTTTAGCACAAATAAATTTGAAACATATATGTTTAAGAACCTGAAAATTCAGAGCAAGTCTATTAAAAATTGTTCTGAGCATCTATAATTTATCTTTTTTGGTCTAAGACCCAAACTTCCACAACTTAACTACAAAATTTTTTATCAAGTGTAAAGCACAATGTATCAAACGTGGTAATGACCAGAATGTACTACAAAAACTTTATGGAAATTATAATATACACAATAGTTCAACATTTTAGAAAATTAACAACAGTAGAATTGGTACAATGATATCAGTGCATAATTTAAGCCTTCCAAACTCTAATGACTAGACACTTGACAATATCACATAACTTGAAAAAGCTGATAAAGGCTTATTTATGGAATTATTATTTTAAAAGAAAAGCCTTTATCTATGCTTCCTAAACAAGGGGGGAAAGAGAAAAAATTGGAGATGATCAGTACATACTCATCAAAATGTTTAGACTGAACGGGGTAGATATTCCTTACTGATTAATACATTTATTATTAAGTCTGTAGATTGCAAATTTAAACTACCTATGAAGTCTATGAGAATATCAAAACCAAGTACATGAAAGCCTCTGATGGCACCTCTATCACATTGTATAAAGTAATTTAAAAACACCACCAAGTCAGTGAGTTGACTTGCATATTCTTGCAGCCCATTCAACCCCTCATATATCTTCCAAAGTTCCAAACCTCTCCTACCAATAGATCATAGAGCTGCAAATAGCAACAAAACATGCAGTCCTCGACACCATAAGCTAGGCATCTCCAACTACTCAATATGGCACATCAAAAGGCAAATGAAAAAACAAATTATGCATTTTCTTTCAGTTATAATCTCTCTTTAATATCTGACAAAGAATTATTAAAAGTAATTTTTTTTTTTGGGCTCCTTCAACTATCATGCCAACATCCTCACACTTGAATTAATTCTCACAAGTATCTAAATCTCTCATACATCTCCTTACAATTTAGAGCCCTAAAGAAATGGGAAAAAACATTATTCTTTTTTCTCTTGTTACAATTTCATGAACAATTTGAACTGTACATACATGATGATAAATGATTAGCTTCTGATAATTAGACAATAATTGCAGGGAAATGTACAAAGTGAGGGAGATTGTTACCGGCATTGGTGGATTCTCTTCAACACTGTTGTTTAATGGGACAAGAAGTTTTATTTCATCATCTATAGGATCATCCCCTTTTTCTTCTCCTCACTGGTTCCTTCACTGGTCTCACCTTGCCTGAAAATAATAGAAGCAAATACAGGTATGCAAATCATTTAACTATAAAAACATGTATATGTAATTTGTATTAAATCAAAGTATAATACCATGTCCAGTCCCACAATCAGGAGGATGTGTCCGTGTCCGTTGCGGCCTTCGCGGCCGATCCTCAATGTGTGAAGCCTCTGGTGGGGGGGTGGGTATCAAGACAGCACCAGGTGTGGGCATGAATCTCATCTCATCTCTACCACGTACATCTGCAGGGGCAGTATTGGTAGTCGGTGGGGGAGACGTACGAGTGGTGGGCAACGGAGATCCACTAGAGGATGTGGATGGGGACTGAGATGTGTCCCCATAGGCAAACGTATGGGATGGACCTGCATCATCGTGTGCCATGGAGCCCATGTCATAACTAGTGTCCAAACACATCTCATCTACTGTCTGACTTGCCTCCTCCGTGGTGTGGTCATGCATGGGTGTGTGACGCCGACTAAATGTGGGCACAGGTGTGTGACGCAGACCAGATGTGGGACGCCGACTAGATGTGGGCACAGGTGTGTGATGCCAACCAGATGTGGGACGCTGACTAGATTGACGGCGGCCTCCTTGCCCTTGACGTCCACCTGCTTGCCGACCACGCCCTAGAGTCGGTACACTAGTGTTGCCCACAGCGCGTGCATCATCCAAGGTCAACCGACCGAGCTCTTCAACAGCTTGCAAGGCATTAATACATTCGGTGTAGATCTCAGACCCTGGTTCACACTTCGCCATAATCTTCAACTGTGATTTAACCTGTCACAAGTATATAAGAGTACTGTTAGTAGATTGAACTAAATATGCGAAGCGAGGTACATTTATAATAGAATAGTCTTTGTAAACTTACCAAAGTGTCCCAGTACGAGGTCACTTTTGTAATATGGCGAACAGTGCGGGGACGAAACCACACCATATACTCGTCATTGTAGCTTATCTCCCCATGAAAGGGCGGTGCATCGGCAATTATGGCGTGCGCAGCCCATCCAGCAATATGTGCAGCATGTTCTTCAGCCCAGTTTTTATCCTGCTTGCCCTGGAGTGTTATCTTGTGCAGTTCAATTGAAGTATCAACGCCGTCCGGTATGCCTTGCTTCATCCCAAACTGTCGAAGAACACGTTCGAGGTGATGGCCTTCAACCACCCAAAAATGTATGAGCGGCACGATAGACCTCCATATGTGTTGGCTTGAGGTACAATATGTAGGCAGGGAACCCAAATAATTTCTGTATGGCTCCCAGACAATCTACAATGATCCAACAGATGCAAACAATCATATTAACAATATAATTAGAAAAAATGTGTAACAAAAGTGAACAATACATGGCAACAATGTTGAACTCTGAAAAAAAAAATGTCAAAGCGAATTGTAAGTACAACAAGTACATGTCAAAGCAGTTCCCACTTGTAAGGCACGATACCTGATTTGGTCGTAGCGAAGCAAGCGACATACGATAGGCGCATAGGACGTGTGTTGCATGTTCAGTTGTTATCTTAGCCCCTTTCCATCTAGCAAACAACATAGACATAACATTCATATTACTTACTTACAAAATTCCCATGCGAAAGAGATAATGCAAAGAATGTAAAACGATAACTATCTAAGATCGTACATACCTAATAGCAAATGGACCTGGGGGCAGTGCATGGTGTGGATGTCTCATCACAGGACATATGTGTGGAAACCTCATCCAAGCCCACAACTGCACCAATAGCACGGCACCGCCAATCTGCTTGGCTGTCTTCTCTGATGCGCTACAGAGGTGTCTATATAGCCAACTTAGTGCTGCACTACCCCAACTCTAATTCTTTCCGTTGCTAATTGAATTGAAAAATTGCAGATACATAATTGAGTGTTGTTCGCCAGACTTGTACATAAACAATATACCAGCCAACATCTCCAATATGTAAAACCGAGCATACTACTGCACAAGCACCTCAGTGGCGTCAGCCGGGAGAGGACTGCTAAACTGCTTCTCAAGCCATTTGGCTTTTACCCTCGGCCCTTCCATCACTGCGGTGTTCAGGCCACGACCGACTACTCTGTCCGGCGGCCTATGCCCTAGCAATTCGGCGCAGAGGTCACTCCAATTCATACGAGTAAGACCCACCACCGGCAAGCCAACTACAGGTATCCCCATTATAACCTCCATGTCTTGCAGCGTGATGGTCATCTCACCGTGGGGCAAGTGGAATGTGTGGGTCTCCGGCCGCCATCTCTCCACTAACGCCGTGATCAGTGCATGGTCAATGTCTATATTTGGGACCCGAAGTAGCCCATCTAACCCCGCATCTGTGATATAAGTGGCAATCCGTGGATCTATCCCACCTTCAAGCAAACCTTTCTCTCGGTGACGACATTTCAATACACCTGGCACTTCCTGCAAACAGAATAGCTTAGAATTAATAATAGCATTCACTACGCATGTAATAATTACACTTCAAACTTAAATGCCAAAAATCTTTCTACTACATATATTGACTACAATTTTGGACAAGTGTATACCTCGCCCTCCAAAGGAGCATCCTAAAGCAACGATGCACATCCTGCCTCCTCAAGACATCCTGTATAGAGGGTCCTTGTTGATGTGGGTCCATATCTGGCATAAATTAAAGGTGATTAATAGCCCATATCTGATGCCTCAAATAGATAAGTTTCAAGCTTAATCAAGAATAAATCACCAAATAAACAATCATGAGACTTAACAGTCCACACTGGTAGTGCCATCATTATATATAGTTTTATAATGAAATTTATTGAACCAAAAAAATGATCACCCATATTTGGCATAAATACCTACAAAAGTAGTAACAAAAATTCAACCTTTTCTTTTCATGAAAGAAACTAAGTAGATTCGAACAAAAGGGAACAAAATCACATAGATGAGACCACATAATTCTCATCCTAAATGCTCAAATTCAAACAAAACAGCAAAACAACACCACAGATGAAACACAATAGCCTAAAACCAAAGCACTCAATCGCATAGACAAATACAAAAGAAAAGGTGTGTATTGTAGAATGAACTCTAAAGCTAACAATGTGTATTCAGCAATTACTATATAAGGATTCTATCAAACATATGACAATAAATCTTATGTAGGTTTATATAGAAATGTTGATATTGTGAAAATTACTTTAATGAGATTTTATCACAGAATTGACAATACTTTTTTTCTTTCTTTTTGAATTCAGTTAAAAGAAATAATATGTCAGCATTGTTCAAAAATGAAAAATAAAATTAATCAATATCATTCCAATCTTATCAAGTAATATGTCAGCATTGTTTTAGTTTGGGTCTAGGCACTCCTCACTCCTCATGCTGTTCAGTTGCAGCCAAGTCAATTTCAAGGCTGGTATGGACTATTCAGCCCCGTAACAAAAAGCTTCTCAAAACATACTATTACTTTTTCCACAACATTTTTAATTCCAAAGTCCAAACCCATCAAATTGCTCAATGCAAGACTTGTTCTTACCATTGTGAAACTGTGGCTTCTTAATTTATAGCTACTTGTGGGAAAAACTTAAGTAGAGATATATTGTAGTGGGAACCCTATCCTAAATACTTGGGGCTTGTTTGAATATAATGTGGCAATTGAAGTGCTCCATTGTGCTCTATATAATACTTGGGGCTTGTTTTAAGGTCTAAGTGATCACCATCGTGAACATGATGTCCTTTTTATGAAATAAATCTTTGATTACTTATCAAAAAAGAAAAGGAAAAAATAAATTAAGACTTTTTTCTTTGGTCCCATTTGAATGATCATTAGGTCTGTGAGGCACACAACAGGTGGTAGAACTCTTCCTTCCATTAACCCTCACCCTTAGTGTAAGCAGGATTCAATTTCAAGCCTAATGTATGATGAGATATGACAGGAAACTTTATCAACTGAACTAGCCGACACTCACTTTGATTTACATGATTTAAGTTGTTTTATTTGATAAACAACAATAAAGTTATAAGACTCAAAAGCTGGAATTGTCTCTTTTCCTACATTCACTACTACAAGAAACAGCATGGTTACTTTAGCAATAGCAAGCATGGAATGGATCAAATCAACCTAAAGGACACTTATTAGCATCATGATCATTTCCCTAAAAGTTGATCACAGTATAAAGCCATTTGATATGATTCATAAAAACCAACAGTAATCAACTAATCAATAAGTAAAATTCCATAAACCAAAAACCCACAAAAGCATTTCCACCGAACACTCAAAATCCAAATTTTCAAAACTGAAGAAAACCTGAACTCCATACGAAATCCATTTCTGCTTAATTCAACATTCCCATAGACAAAACCAATACTGTTCACAATCCAAAATGCTCACTTAGTCAATAATAACCTTATCATTCTAATAATTTCTTCAAAATTATCTCATCATCAACATCCACATTTCCCACATCACACACACACAACCATCATTTTCAAACCATTTCATTTAATACCCATAAATATTACACCACAAATACCCACAAATAACCCTAACCCCCAAATAACCCTAACCCCCCAATGCTCAAACAAATATTGAGATAAGGAGACACACCTTGTGATTCCAAACTCAAGATGCAGAAAACGAGACCGAGACTGAGGCGAGACCGAGACTGAAACCGAGACCCAGACTGAGGTAGAGACCGAGACAGAGAATGAGAGCGAGAGGGAGACTGCGAATGGGAGCCAGAGCAAGACCGAGAGGGATATTGAGAGCGTGTGGGAGAGTTTAGAGTGAGATGATAGCGAGATTGAGAGACTGAGACGGAGATTGAGAAAGTGAGAGTGATGCGAGTGAGTTTGAGAAAGTGTTTAAGTTGAAACCGAAACTGAAAGTGAGTTTGAGAAAGTGATTTTAAGTGTGATAGTAAGAGTCAGAGTTTAGTGGATACTCGAGTCTGGGGACTCGAGTACTGTGTTAACAGTACTCGAGCTCCCCAGACTTGAGTACCAACAGGAAGGAAATTCAAAAAAGGGGCGGCAATATAGATTGATACTCGAGTTTGTATGACTCGGGTATTGTTTCTACAGTATCGAGTTTCTCAGACTCGAGTACCAAGTATTATTTTTTTAATGCCAAGTGCCATGTCAGCCAGTGCTAGCGTAGAATAGAAAATGGGGAACTCGTGAACAGTAAACTCGAGTATGCAAAAAAGTGGTAGATTGCCATTTACTTCCGAAACAGTGTTTTTTTGCAAAATATTTTGTAAAATAATGGTATTTGGCCATTTTGGCCGCAAGTAATTCCTATATGTCGGTGTTTTAAAAATAAGTGACTTTTCAGTTAAGAAATCTGAAGCGTGTTTCAAGTGTGTGAAAAGCATCAAAGCTTTGTATCAAAAATAGACAATTGGAACAAAGTAGTCAAAGAACCAAATTTATAAACTTTCATGCATTATAACCGTGTTGTCATGTTGACGTGAAAGGCAGATATTATTCTTTTTTCAAATTTGTAAACTACTCTTTAGGGGTGTGAAATTCACACTATGAAAAGGAATAAAAGAATATATTAAATGCATGAAATAGCACAGGATTAAAAAATATATATATTTGTAGCCGTGTTCAAACTAACAATTGGAACAACAAAGTCAAGAGGACAAAATTTGTAAACTTTCATGCTTGTTTTTGTGTAAAAAAGGGTAGGTTTATTTATATATATAATTGAGCAGTGTTTATTACACACACTCTATTATACATGCAAATGAAAAAATAAAATACTAAAATTGTGACTTGAAGTATTGATTTTCAAGTTAAAGATTATGACTTTAAGACACAATTTTAGTTACTTTTTCATGCGTATCTAATAATTTTTATCCTATATAACATTGATACACAAAAGATGGAGATTAATCATATTCTTAAGTTGCCCTCTATCAGCTTCCTTGCAATAAAAAACCAACACAGATATGTTGGAGGCCATAATTCCATGGGAAATGGGTTGTTTAAGAACTAGCATTGGGTCCACTTCTAAAATAATGTGTTTATTACCTAACTGCCTTGCTAAATTAAGACCATATCTCATAGCTCATAATTCTACAATATTATTTGTGGAGATTCCAAGGTTGAGAGAAAATCTTTTGATCCATTGGCCTTACCAATTTCGTAGTCCCTCCCCACTGACCTTTATCTAATTAACTAGAACACTTTCATCTGGTGGTGACCAGGTAATCAGTTTGGTGGTGTGGGGTGCTTTTTTTTCTTTTCGGCTAGTCTAGATAATTAATGGGTCTAATTTACAGGTACCATTAAGGCATTTGTTAATAGAAAATTTTTAAGAAAATTTTAATACTACTTTTATATGAAATATAAAAAAGCTGCCAAAAAAATCAGTTACTTTTTTCTTTTCTCATTTCTAAAAAATATGTTTTAAACCAATACTTTTAAGGCATCTGTTAATTTTTTCACATAATTATATTCAAATGCTAGTTGTATAGTTTGGTTTTTTGGCTAACTAATAAAGTTGGTTAGTTGTCTAGAATATTAATGCATTTTGTGATAGCCACAATTGCCAAATTCCAAATACCATGCTAGCTGTTGATAAGTTAACTGGATAGTACGAAAAAGTTAGATTCTATAGTAAAATGATCTACAGCACGAAAATGAAGCACACAAGGTCGTGCTCTGCGAACTACTCAATGTCTCTTTCTCTCTCTTTGACACAAATGAATGCAGAAAATTATTCTCTTTAAGAGTTTCTAAGAGAGGTTTTCAACTGTTGGTTTTCATGTATGGGGGGACTATGAATAAATATACGTTACTGAACAGATACTCTGTTTTAGTAATAATTGCTGTGCACAGACTAACTGACTCAAAAATTAAAATAATAAATTATTATTATTTGGACAAGTAGGCCCAGTTCATATATGTCAAAGGCCCAACCCAATGTCCAGTGAAAAAGTCCAACGAAAGAGCAGTGCTGTGAAGCATCTGCAGTATATACTTGGCCTATAGGCAATATTTGCCTATAGGCCAAATATTGCCTAGTGGGAAGACAATTATATGTAAATTTCTAAATGAATTAGAAGTTGTCACCACCGCAGGGTGTGGTTTAATGGTAAGAATCCGCGAATTGCTTCACTTGGTAAGTGCTTCGAGTGATAGTCATAATAAGGCCCTAGTGGTACACTTGATATTACTCATTGTCATCACATGGCGCGGACTCAATGAGTCTACACCGAAAAACCCCTAAACATTTACTTGAAAAACTACACATGTAACCGTTGCACATAATAATATCGACTTTATGTAGTGAATTTTACGTGTATTTGAAATTTTCGCTTTTTCAAATTTGTAGACTAATTCTACTACATACATCTTTTTTTTTTTTTTTTTTTGGTGAAAAATTCTTATACCCTCTCATAAATCGCTTCATTAAGAATTCTTGGTGGGTGGCTGAATTGTTGGTGAGTGGCTTTGGATCGGTGGTGGTTTGGTGTTTAGGTGGCTGTGGGTTGGTGTTTGGGTGTTCGTAGATTGGTCTTTATGTGTTGGATTTTTGTAGATTGTTGGGCTTGTGTTTGTATTTTGTTTTTATTTATTTTTGTTTTCTTAATTTAATGAAAATTTGAAACCATTAATATTAATGCTTTCAAGTTTTAAAAATTTAAATTTAAATTAAAAAAAAAATTTGGGTGTTTTTGGCTAAAGTAGCATTTTGAAATGATGCTATAGCCAATTTTTTTAAAAAAAAATATATAAGGGTCTATAGCAACATTTTAAAAGCACCACTATAGGGTATAGCCTACAGTGGCGTTTATAAAACACTGCTATAGGCCGCTATAGCCCAATGGGGCTATAATGGCGTTTCATGAATGTCACTATTGGTTCAGTTTTTTGTAGTGGAAGTTATGCCCGAAACAAACTCTCCTTGCTAAAAGAGCATGGGCTCTACACACTAACTTAAACAACCCTTGGGCCACAACTCTTTGCAGCAAATACCCCTTGAACCATCCTACATCCAAAAAACTATCTACAACCTAGGATAGCCTCCTCAAAACCAACCTCATTTGCTCTTGAGGCACAGGATGGCGGATTGGGAATGGAGCATCTACTAATTTTTGGCAAGACAATTGGACTGGCAGGAGCTCCCTTCATTGTTTAATTCACAGCCCCCTTATCAGGAATGAAGATTCCCTTAGGGTTTGTGATTTTTAGGACCACCAAGGCAATTGGCATCTTGACAACCTCACCATCCATCTCCCTAGACACATCTCAGACA
This sequence comes from Lithocarpus polystachyus, assembly GCA_033629205.1. NCBI lineage: Eukaryota > Viridiplantae > Streptophyta > Magnoliopsida > Fagales > Fagaceae > Lithocarpus > Lithocarpus polystachyus. The sequence continues at coordinate 81,729,189 of CM066164.1, forward strand.
TCATCAGAGCCACTCCCAAGCCTTCGAACCCCCAAACACTAGATTCCATCTACTAGCTCCCATCCCCAAATGGTCAATTCAACTCAAACTCAGCCTACCTCCTTGCATGTGACCTTGAACCTATGGTCCTAAGCCCCAACTGGAAATGGTTATGGAAAAGCATCACCTTTCTTTGGCTCTCGTCGCACAATAGCCTCCCTACAAAATATCTTTCCATAAAATAAAAATTACAAATGACTCAACCTGTCCTCTTTGTCAAAATTCTCGAGAAACTTCCTTTCACATCCTTAGAGATTGCCCCGTTGTTCACCCGATCTAGTCCAAGCTCAACCCCTAACCCCCTCACCACTTCTCTTCCTCAAACACTACCCTTTCTTGGATTAAAAACATGACTGCCACTCCCTTTCCCTCTTCCTTTTTCCCTAACATCCCTTGGCAAATTGTCTTCCTCGTCTCGGCTTGGGCAATATGGACAGCTAGGAATAAATTTGTCATGGAAAGCATTCCTTTCTCCCCAGATTGCATCTTCGAAAAGATACACTCCATGTCCCTCATACTCTTCTCCTCCCTCCATTTAAAGCTCACCAAGCCCCGTAGCAATTCCCTTTTTATTAGCTAGGAGCCCCCTCCCATAAGCTTCTTCAAGCTTAACACTAATGGCTCAGCTAAAGGAATGTAGGAAAATATGGCTAAATAAACAAGTTTTGATTCAACAATACAAACCCTAATTAGCAACGACAAAAAAAATAGATAGACTTAGAAAGATCTCACAAACTATAGAATCACGCAAAATGCGTTGTCCTTAAAGGTTGATTCGTGCCACCCGGAGTAGAACTCTGTGTGAATGGCTCTCTTGGCCGAACAACCCCCCAATATTAGACTGTAGTGATTTCTTCAAGTTGATCACACACTCAAACAAGAAGAACTAGTAACAACCTTAATTGTCTTTCCTTAAAAATAAAAACTAAGAGACGGAAATTTTGTGGAGATGAGCATAAAATTTAGAGTTGAACAGAGGAGGGAGAGTGGCGGCAACAAGGCAGAAAAAACTGAAGAGAAAAGAAGTGAAAACAGGGTTTTATATATGCCAACTCAGGAAGACAAGTGGGCTACCTAAATGGACTAGGCCTCTAACGATTAATGCGCAGATTTGATGCCCAAAGGGTTGATCATTAAATGCCCAACGGGTTGCTCAGATACTCATCAACGGCTACATCAAAACAAATTTGGGCTAAAAGAAAGAAAGAGAAAAGTTAAGGCCCAAAAATGATATAACAAACCCAAGTCCAAACCCAAGCCAACACCTAGCCCATTGTGTTCCAACTTACCACTTGAGATATGCAAAGCCTTATAAACTTATAGCAATGTTTATTCCTAACCAACGTGGGACACAAAGCAAATGCTAAGTGTTTGAAACACACATACTCCAACAAGGAAATCCATGCATAGTGGGTGCTGACGGTCTCATCAGGGACCACAAAGGCACTTGAATAAGTGGTTTCGCCAGAATCATCAGCTTCACCCACTCTTTAGATGCCGAACTGTAGGGCCTCCAAGAATCTAAACATAAAGAAGTTGCACAATGAACTTGATGCAAAAGTGGTCACATACATCATCAGTGCCCAAGATGACAATTCATTTTCAAATCATCCTTGTAATACCTTGATTTCTGATTGCAGGTTGCTCCTCCAGTCCTTTGGAGGAATCGCTCATCTTCCATACCTACTATGAAGGAAATCATTGTGCGGACCTTTTGGCTAAAGAAGGATGCTCCATTAGTGATAGTTTTTTATTGTGTTCACATCCCCCTCCCCCTATTTTGTATCAGTTATTGGCCGATGCTTGGAGTGTTGCCTACCCTAGACTTTGTAATCTCTAGTTTATTTTAATATATGTTCCCTTTAACCAAAAAAAGACCTATCACAACACAAAAAAGACACCATTTTAGGCATGCTTGTGCGAAAAAATGGTGGAAACAAGATGACAAAATGCCCCCATGAAACAAATTGCAGGGATGTGAGAAGATAATGGTAGTCATTTTTTACAAAAGGAAAATTATTAGTTTTTTTTTTCATTTCACTGTTTATGCCAAATTTATATTGTAGACTAAATAAATATGTACAATTGTGTACAAAATTCTATATTGTTCAGGCAAACGTGTACAATTTACATGAACAATAAATGTAAACCATAATTATCAATTGTACATATTTCCACGAACAAAACATGTAAACCAATAATTGTCTTTTACAAAACAAAACATTTTTTTAAATAATAAATTATGTCACCTCCTCAGATTTTTAACTTTTGAACTGTTGGACAGTGCCCTGAATTTTATATGCACTATGTCCATGTAGATGTAATACGCATCTCTTCATAAATTAATAAACAAAGATCACTTTTCTTTTAGAAACAAACACACACAAGAGAGAGTAAACAAAATTTTAATATAAAAATATACTACAAACTCTAATCAAAAGTACTATCACTTTTTGTTTCAATAGAAGAGATTCTAATATAAAAGTATACCACAAACTTCACTCAAAAATACTATCGCTTTCTATTTTAAAAAGATGTTGAATAATGCCATTTTTTTTCTTTTTCTTTTTCTTTTTTCCTACTTTTAGCTTTACTTAGCTGTTCCTTTTAAAAAAAAATTTGGTATTCAAAAATGGGTAGCAGGGGGCGACCAGTGTGGCTTCCCTACCTGAGCGTGATCATAGTAGCACCCTACCTACTCCCGAGTGTCATTTTACCTCGTCACTAGTCCATCGCAATAATATTAATGCATTGAGTAGTGTCACAAGTATTACAAGTTTTACTACTTTAGTCTTACAAATTGATGTGTAATCAATTAGAAAGTGGCAAAATACAGTTATGAGGTGGTTTCAAACCCACCAATCACATTCATTTCTACATTAGTAAGTTCTATATAGTAAAACGTGTAATACTTTTTTATCAACCAAAAAATGCAATATTTTATCATTTGTTGGTGTTTTAAAAAATAAGTGACTTTTGGGTTAAGAAATCTAAAGCTTGTTTCAAGTGTGTGAAACCTATGAAGCACGTGTGTGTTTTCGGATTCGGGTGTTGGTGAGGGTGCAGGACTCGGCAATTTTTAAAAAAGTAGGGTGCGGGTGCGGGTGCGGGTGCAGGTGCGGTGGGGTGCGATGATTAAAAAATTATTAAAAATATTTTTATTTATATTTTCTATATATTTTACAATTAAAATATTCTTAAAAAACTCATTGTATGTTATTCATCAAAACCCATATAAATTTTTAAGAATTTTATAATTATAAGTTCATATTTCAACTAATATATCAAACTTATTAAGCCCAAATCCCAAATATCACTCAATAATAATAATAAATTAATAATTATTTTTTAGATTATAACAAGAGTAATAACCAGACAAGGAAGCTGAGTACACCACCCTGACCTAACGTTCAAGCAAAGAAGAGGAAAAGTTACGCCGGAGTGTTAAGAAGTTCAAGGATAGTCATGGAGCAAGAAGCTTCTCTCAGCCAAGGACCCCTGTCAGCTACAAAGACACCCTTGTGGGTGACATCCCTGAAGCCTAATAATAGGCCTTCCAGGTAGACAAGATTTGGGAGGACGATTATGAATCAAATTCTGACTTAGAACCATTGGTAGAGGGGATGGCAGAAGTCACACTCTCAAAGGAAACTAAAGCGCGTATCAGAGCACCATGGTCAAAGGCTTTGATTGTGAAAGTGTTTGGTAAGTCTATGGGTTTTAACTACCTTACTTTCAAAAACAATGCCTTATGGAAACCCATGGCTAGGATGGACTATGTAAATCTGGGGAAGGATTACTTTCTAATCCGATTCAATAGTGATGAAGATTATGACAAGGTGTTGCGAGGAGGGCCTTGGTTTGTAGGAAGGCACTTTCTTGCAATTAAACCTTGGGAGCCTTATTTTAAAGCTTCTGAGGCCAAGCTGTCTTTAGTGGCGGTGTGGGTGAGGTTTCCTGAGCTCCCAATTGAATTTTATGATTCCACTGTCCTTAAAGAAATAGGTAGCGCTATTGGGCCAGTTTTACGTATTGACTCCTATACTGCAACTGAGTCTAGAGGAAGCTATGGGAGGCTTTGCATCCAAGTTGACTTAGATAAGCCTCTCATTAAGTCCATCCGAATAGGCAAATTAGTGCAGCAAGTGTTGTATGAAGGGATATCCACTCTCTTTGTTTTTGCTGTGGAAGATTGGGACATAAGCAGGAGAGTTGCAGCCACCGTATAGGGTCAGTGACCAAAGAGGTTGAGGTACCAACTTCACCTACAACGGTCAACTCTTCGACAACATCCAGTCCGAAACGAACTACGGACCCTGGATGATTATGTCTAGGAAAAGAAGTTCCATTAAAAATGAACGAGGGCGTGGGCCCACCAAGGTAAGCACTTCTCCAGGCTCCACGTCGAAGGGCATTGTGGACTTTCGTGATGATACTTTTAAGGGTAAGGTTGGTATTCCCGAAACTAATTTTTGTCACGGGGAAGGGGTAAGTAATAATAGCCTAAGAGCACTTGTAGTAGTGGAGCTAAATAGCTATATTGCTATTTTAACTCCACAAATATAACAAAATTGGCTCACAGCAGTAGAGCCATTGTTATAAAATTTAGCTAAAGTGTTACAGTGCACATCTAAAAATAGATGCGCACTGTAGCTCACGTCTAAAACTCAGAAATAATTTTATATTAGCTCCCCGATTAAAATATCATTTCTCCGGTTTGATTTTCTTCCTTTCTCTTATTTCTCCCATCCGCCTCCCTCTCTCGTTCACTCTCTCAGACAGTCACCTCTCCCACACATCCACTTCACTCCAAAACTCTCTCAACATTCACTCCAAAACTCTCATCTCTCACATCTCCTCTCACTCTCTCAGACAGTCCTCAAGCTCTCAAGCTGTCCCATTCTCTTCCGCCGCCGGCCTGTCCCACGAGAAGTCCCAGCCGCCGATCTGCCCAGCCGTCCTGCTTCTCTTCCGCCGCGGCCCGTCCCACCAGAAGTCCCAGCCGCCGATCAGCCCAGCTGTCCCGCTTCTCTTCTGCCGTGGCCCGTCCCACCAGTAGTCCCAGCCGCCGATCAGCCTCAAGTAACTCTTCCCTCTCTCTCTGTGTTTATTTTGCCTTATTTTTGTGTTTTTTTATAGATCTCTCCAACTTTTATTCAAACCAAACCAAACCTAAAAAAAAAAAAAAAATTCCAAATCCCAGAAAACAAATTACAAGAAATATATTTTCCTGTTGATCGTTGTCCGCAACCAATCACAAAAAAAGCTCACACCCACCACAATTATTTATTTTTTATTTTAATAAATAATTATAATATAAAAAAAATTCATACATATAAATATAGTTGCTGGAGTTTGTGTATTCCTGCGAGTCCAAGTGTGGAGCATGTAATTGGATTGTGTTAGGAACTGTTGGATGAAGTCTTTTTATAGAAGAAATTGTTTCATAGATGCTGTTTTCTGAAACTGAGTCATAACGTCAAAGAATGGGAATAACAGAATGTGGAATTTTTGATTTGGGTATAATTTCAAATAATGAGTATAACAGAATGTGGGATTTTTTATTTGGGTATAAGATCAAAGAATGTGTTCAATGATTTATTTTTCTTGTTCTTTCAGTTTATTATAAGATCAAAGAATGTATTTGTATTGGAATGTATTGGGAATTTTCTGTTTGCAGGAATTTGTTGTGTGGTTTTCTTGTAATAGAAATTTTGTCCTAGTTTTATGTTTTGTTGCACAAAACCATAAACAGAAGCACACAAAAAGGATTTGTTGTGGTCATTTGAATGAGATTAAGTTGTATGTTAAATTTAGTCTTTGTGCATAATCATGTACTATTGTTATAATTCTAAGGATTTTAAGTTTTGATATAAATGTTAGTTTGGGACTTTTCTGTGTGCAGGCGAGTCGTAAAAACTTTCTTTTTTGTATGTTAAGAAGCATAAGTCATAGGAACTTGTGCGAGTGTGTGAGTTTTATTGTAATTTGGTTTGAGTTATGTATGTGAGGAATCTATGGGCTACATTGTTCTTGTTATAATACGTATTTTATTTTATATGTTTTCTTATAAAGTTTATCCATTTCATAGTTCACATTGTTCTAAGATTGCTTCCGGACAATTGAGACGATAATAGGCTATCATTGTTGACGAAAATTGTTAACCAATGTTTAACAATAATTGTTAGATTATGTTTAACAAACGTTGTCAACTTATGTTTAACAATTATTGTCAAATTATGTTTAACAAACATTGTCAAATTAGTCAAATTCGTCAAACATAATTTCACCCATAGGCTTTTTGGCGTATGAGTTTTATTGATGTGAGTAGTACCCATTCAAGATAATGTATCTCTTAATTACAATCCCTTATTTCAAGGGAAGACCCTTTGATTCCAACCACGTCGTCTTTATACATAAGTTTATTTATTTTTCATATTTAAGGGGATATGTGTTTTTTGTTTATTTGTGGCTGCACCTAATAATTTGTTTAGGTTGCCTACGTACCCTTGGTGGGGATCAAGCCATTTCGTAGTTCTTAGATTTTGAGATCTTAGATTTAAAGTCCCAAATATGGTTTTGTCCAATTTTAATGGGTCTTTAAATATGGGTCTTTGAGTATCAATTTTAGTCTCAAGGACCATGCTTTTATGACAACCAAGCAAATTTCTTTTTCTTTCATTTGCTTATTTGTCGGAGTTTTAATAATATCTTGATTGAAATTCCCAAATTTAATTAAGGGAATCATTGTGAACATATTTGGAATTAAAATTTTCCCCAAATCAATTTTATGGTCAATTTATTTTAAGAATTATTAACTTTAAAGAATTAATAATCCCAAAGAATTAGTCACAATTAATTTGGTAGAGTCAAGGACTCCATTAATGGGGTGGAGTCAAGGACTCCATTGATGGGATAGAGTCAAGGACTCTAATTAATTTGGTAGAGTCAAGGACTCAATTAATGGGGTAGAGTCAAGGACTCCATTGATGGGGTAGAGTCAAGGACTCCATAAATGGGGTAGAGTCAAGGACTCCAAAAAAAGCGTTACACCACAACTTAAGAGAATTTTTATTTGGTAATTTTCAAATTGGATTTAAGAGTCAGGACTCTTCTATAAAGCTTCATGTATGGAGTTAGGAACTCTTCATGAAACCCAACCCTATTTGTTTTACCAAACAAAAATTCAACCTTGAAGAAGGGTGAGAGAGAGATTTTGATAGTGTCAAGATGAGAGAATTTTTATTTCGTAATTTTCAAATAGGATTTAAGAGTCAGGGACTCTTCTATAAAGTTTCATGTATGGAGTTAGGAACTCCTCATGAAACCCAACCCTATTTGTTTTACCAAACAAAAATTCATATTTGAGAATAAGAGAGAGAGAAAGAGAGAGAGAGAGAGAGAGAGATTTAGAGAAGAAAGGGATGGCTGAAATCCTATATACCCATGCTGCGTATTCCTCCTCTACTCTCTATGCTTCTCTTTTTTTTTTTTCTCTATCTCTTTGCCGTGTGTGCTTGCTCTCTCTATATGTGTCTGCCTTTTCTTTTTTTCTTTCTTCCTCTCCTCTTCCTTCTCTTTTTCTTTTTTTTTCTCTGAAGGCTTTATATTTATAGAGAAGTTTGAGAAACTGTTCCCACCCTCTTTTTTGTTGTTCAACTGACCAGTTAATGGGCAATTTTCATGGACCATTATCATTTTTTACGTGATCATGTCTTCTCCCACTTTTCAGTTTTCAGCCTTTTGGTTTGTATTGTTTCTGGAATTATCTTTTCATAGGTACTAGCTCACGTGATCTCTTCTCAATTTTTGTTCTGCCGTGGCCTCTTTTTTAGCCCTTATCTCCCTTCTTTTTTTGGATAATGGCAGACTAGCTTTCCCATATCTCCTTATTTTTCTCTTCCTACTCCTTCCTTGTAGGTAATGGCAGGTTAGGTGGCTTTTTAGCCTCATGTAGACTTTTATTTATTTATTTATTTTATTAAGGACAATGGCAGACTTCCTTATTGCCATGCCCACCTTCCCTTATTTTTCTCCCTCAAGTCTTTTCTTATAGCTAATAGAATCCTAGCATTATAGCTAAAAGAATCCTAGCATAGTAAACTAGTGAGTCTTCACCTCACGTGGACTTCTTCTTTTATATATATATATATATATATATATATAATTATATCAACTTTTTTTTGTAGACCACTACGTTTGGTCCATAAGCCATAACGTGGCACCTTATTTTTAATGACACATTTTTTTAGTTTCAACAGTTGCCCCCCGTGTGTCATGCAAGAATTAGAATTCTTTGTGTGACACACGTTTGTTAGGAACAGTAATCTTTTCATGCTAGGACTAGACCTCTTGCTGAGCTTTGATAAGTATAAGACTCCTTCTATTGAATCTGAAATCCCAATTGGCAGATTGATTTGGTTTCAAAATCTTTTGTCTTGATTTTTTTTTCTTTGTTTTGGGCATTGATTTGTATTTAAGCAAATTTTTTTGCGTGCATAAGATTGATCACTTATTTGGTGGGAAATGGCTTTTTTTTTTTTTTGACAAATGACTGAACTTAGTAAATGATACCAAGCTGCCTACGTACCTGAAATGGGATCAAGTCAACACGTAGTTCAGGAAATGGGAGTAAGTTTTTGGAAAGGTGTGACTGAACTTAGTAAATGATACTAAGCTGCCTATGTACCCGAAAGGGGATCAAGTCAACACGTAGTTCAGGAGGGGATTTTGTTTTTGAGGATGTGACTGAACTCAGTAAATGATACCAAGCTGCCTACGTACCCAAAAGGGGATCAAGTCAACACGTAGTTCAAGGAGATTTTTTTTTGAACATGACTGAACTCAGTAAATGATACTAAGTTGCCTACGTACCCGAAAGGGGATCAAGTCATTACGTAGTTCAAAAGGGATTTTTTTTTTCGGTTTTTTTTTTTATGTTTTTTTTTGGGACAAATGCATAAGCATGGTTATTACTTAAAATTTGGCATCAAGAAAATTCACCTCTTCTCCCATGAAAGGGTTAAGATCAATGTACACCATTTTCTCATTTCCATCTTCATCACAAAGTTTAAAGCATAGATGAAGTGTAGAACCGATTATGCCATAAGTGTGTACTCAAGGGCATCCCAACAAAACATCATAAGAAGTATCGGCATCAATTACGTGAAAAAGCGCTTCAGAATACAATTCTCCTATTTCCACTTTTAATGAGATGGTTCCGATGGATCTTTGTCCAACTTGGTTGGGGTTTTGAATGGTTAAGTTGGATGGGGACAATTGTTTGGACTTCATCCCTATTACTTTGAGTGCCTTATAAGGGAGAAGATTTACAGTTGATCCGCAATCCAATAGGATTCTTGATAACCATACATCTCCAATTGTGCCCTTGACATATAAAAATTGATTCTGAAAATTTTCCCCATGCTGGAGGTCCTCATCACTAAACATTATGCATGCAAAACATGAAATGCATAGTCTAGGTGACAAGGGTTGTGAGGAATTGCCTTCTTTCCCTTTAGAAGCATCATCTTCTGCATTTTGGCTTAATTTTTCCTTCTGTGGTAATGACAAATGTTGGCCTGAAAGCAAAGTTACTTCGTCTACCTCGCGTTCATTGTCATCAATTGAAACCATGCAACATTGCACAACTTCCTCTTTCATCTTATCCTCAGAATGATCTTGAAGAAATTCCTTAGGAAGATATTCAACTAGAGTTATTGGCATTCTCTCCAATTGAATATATTTTTCTTCCTCTAAACTCATGCTTTTCTTTTGAGTGTTCTTCTTTTTCTTCTTGTTTTTCTTGGAATCCATCCTTCCGAGGATTTTGACTCCTGGCTTCTCAATGGACATAATAATTGGTAATGGCCTTTTAGCCATTTTCTTGGATTGCTTACCAATATATGTTTGCCATTCTTCTTCATTTTCATCTTTAGAGGAATTTTCCCAAAAGTCTAATTTTGCTTCAGTCGTAAGCTCATAAAGACTTGGGAGACTGTTTGACTCGGCCTTGTCATTAAGAGTCTTTTTGATCTTTTCAAGATTATTTGATTTTGCACCCAATGGGCAAGGCAAAGTGGACTTTGGTTCCTCCTCAAGCAAAGAAATGCTATTTGATGCAGCAGTTGGTACTTGAGAGGAACTATCTACCTCGATTTCACCATCATTTATCATTTTTTGAATTATATTCTTCAAGATATAGCATTCTGATAGAGGATGGCTAATGATTCGATGGTAGCGGCAATATTTAGGGTCATCTACCTTATCAACTTCAGAAGGTCTTTTAGGCTCAGGGAGTTGTATTGCTTTTTCTTTCATCAACTCATTAAAAATCCCATCCACATCATCATCGTGGAATGAGTATTTTGCTTTTTTTTTTTTTTCTCTTCAAGAGTGAGCTTTTTCGAGCCTTCCTTACCTTTTCCATTTTGCCTTCCATTATTAACAAATGTAGCCATTACTTCTCCATTATTTCGAGGCTTTTTTCCTTATGTATCTTTTTCTTCTAAATTACGCCCCCTTTGTGTGGTACTCTTTTGTCGGGCAATTTGTCTTTCAACATTGCTTGCTTTAGAGACCAATGCGTCAAAACTTTGAGGTTCTGCAGTCCCTATAAAAGTGGCAATCTCTGGTAAGAGATTGTTTGAACACATTTGTACTGCAGATTGTTCAGTCAACTTTTCAGAACATTGGAGATTTAGGCTTCTCCATCTTGTGATGAAGTCATTGACACTTTCATTTGACTTTTGTCGAGCGTCGGCTAAATCAATGGTTGAAACTTTCTTCTTTGAACTCACAAATTGGGCAAGAAAAGCCCTTTGCAAATCGTCCCACGTGTGAATTGACCCTGGTTGTAATTGGGTGTACCAAGTGAATGCGGAACCCTTGAGAGATTGTACGAACTGTCTTATCAACAAGGCATCTGTCAAAGCAGATTCTCCACAAGCCGAATAGAAATGTGCCAAATGTTCTTGAGGGGAACCGGTTAAACCATCAAATTTCTCAAAGTTTGGTTTTTGATAACCAGTTGGGAATGGAACAGTATCATAATGAGCTGGATAAGGCTTTCGACACCCACGAACGGGTAAATTTATAGATGCCTGAAATTCTTTGATTCCCTCAGCAATGAGTGTCTTTAATTCATCTTGTGTTATAGAACTAGATGATGTGTGCCCTTCTTCGGCTGTAGGCACATGAGTTCTTGCAGATGTACTTGCTTGAGACGCTACTTGGGCTGCCAAGGCTGCTATTTCGGCATCTTTTTCAATGAGTTTCCTTTGCAACTCTTGAAGTTGCTCTTCTAAATTTGTGGTGCTAGTTACTAGAACTGGCATGTCTTCAGAATCACTTTCATCTAAGATTTTTAACACTTTGCCAAATTGGTCCATTACAATATTTGGAAAGTCTTCTTCTTGAAAAATAGACCCTAAATCCCCGTATAATGGACTATGAACATCACTTTGTGTTTCCATAGTATCAGAAAAAGTGGTGGAGATTAAAGAATCATCAATAATGGATTGGGACATGAGGTGGGCCCTAGAGCGTGTGATAGGACCTGAGTAAGGCCTTGGTGACTTATTAACCTTCTCACAAATCTCTGTCACATTTTTGTTCTTTGAACTTGTCCCTAATCCAAAATTTTCTTCTTTTGCCAACAAATAGCCTGAGAAGAATGCCCATTTTTGAACCTCCAAGTTTGATTTGGCCCTTTTGATTGTTCAACACAAAGAGCCGTTAACGGAAAGTGATCAAATAATTCATAAGTTTGGCTTTCTTCTCTCCTCGTATTTTTTCTAGGGCTTGGCTTAATTGATGGTGATGTTCCAAAGAAAGCATCAATATTTGCAGCTACTTCTTTCCCTTTGATAACAGGATCACCCTTAGGTGAAGCTGATTCAAGAATGCAAGGTCGCATTATCTTTGGTTGAGGAATCACCTTTTTCTTTAGTGATGATGCCTTTTTAGAAGCCTTGATAGACTTCTTAGTGACCTTAAGCTTCGGGGTTACAGTAGGACTAGCTTCCCTTTCTTCAGTCGAAGTCACCATTACTGACTCGGTTGTTTCCAACGTGATTGGGATGGAGCCAATCAAAATTTGGATAGGGAGATGCCTCAGGGCCATACCCATAGTGTTAGAGTCATTCACATTTGAACCCTCGGTTTGTGATTTCTTAGCCTTAGCACTTTTCCTTGCCCCCTTCTTCTTTGAAGTCTTTGAAGTTGATGAAACTTGGATGTTGGTGATGCGTTCATTATTTGGTACTTCGAGCTTGACGGAAGGGCGACCAAGGGTAAATGTCATGCGACATCCACTTGTTCCTCGTGCGGTTACAGGAAGCATATGGAAGTAAACAGTTACTTGGGGAGCCATTGGTAAACCTATGCACAATGCAAAAATTGATGTATAAGAAATATAGTTGGAGATGAAAAGGAGAATGGGTCCCACTGGGCGTGCCAAAAATCATGTTGACGAAAATTGTTAACCAATGTTTAACAATAATTGTTAGATTATGTTTAACAAACGTTGTCAACTTATGTTTAACAATTATTGTCAAATTATGTTTAACAAACATTGTCAAATTAGTCAAATTCGTCAAACATAATTTCACCCATAGGCTTTTTGGCGTATGAGTTTTATTGATGTGAGTAGTACCCATTCAAGATAATGTATCTCTTAATTACAATCCCTTATTTCAAGGGAAGACCCTTTGATTCCAACCACGTCGTCTTTATACATAAGTTTATCTATTTTTCATATTTAAGGGGATATGTGTTTTTTGTTTATTTGTGGCTGCACCTAATAATTTGTTTAGGTTGCCTACGTACCCTTGGTGGGGATCAAGCCATTTCATAGTTCTTAGATTTTGAGATCTTAGATTTAAAGTCCCAAATATGGTTTTGTCCAATTTTAATGGGTCTTTAAATATGGGTCTTTGAGTATCAATTTTAGTCTCAAGGACCATGCTTTTATGACAATCAAGCAAATTTCTTTTTCTTTCATTTGCTTATTTGTCGGAGTTTTAATAATATCTTGATTGAAATTCCCAAATTTAATTAAGGGAATCATTGTGAACATATTTGGAATTAAAATTTTCCCCAAATCAATTTTATGGTCAATTTATTTTAAGAATTATTAACTTTAAAGAATTAATAATCCCAAAGAATTAGTCACAATTAATTTGGTAGAGTCAAGGACTCCATTAATAGGGTGGAGTCAAGGACTCCATTGATGGGATAGAGTCAAGGACTCTAATTAATTTGGTAGAGTCAAGGACTCAATTAATGGGGTAGAGTCAAGGACTCCATTGATGGGGTAGAGTCAAGGACTCCAAAAAAAGCGTTACACCACAACTTAAGAGAATTTTTATTTGGTAATTTTCAAATAGGATTTAAGAGTCAGAGACTCTTCTATAAAGCTTCATGTATGGAGTTAGGAACTCCTCATGAAACCCAACCCTATTTGTTTTACCAAACAAAAATTCAACCTTGAAGAAGGGTGAGAGAGAGATTTTGATAGTGCCAAGATGAGAGAATTTTTATTTCGTAATTTTCAAATAGGATTTAAGAGTCAGGGACTCTTCTATAAAGTTTCATGTATGGAGTTAGGAACTCCTCATGAAACCCAACCCTATTTGTTTTACCAAACAAAAATTCATATTTGAGAATAAGAGAGAGAGAAAGAGAGAGAGAGAGAGAGAGAGAGAGAGAGATTTAGAGAAGAAAGGGATGGCTGAAATCCTATATACCTATGCTGCGTATTCCTCCTCTACTCTCTATGCTTCTCTTTTTTTTTTTTCTCTATCTCTTTGCCGTGTGTGCTTGCTCTCTCTATATGTGTCTGCGTTTTCTTTTTTTCTTTCTTCCTCTCCTCTTCCTTCTCTTTTTCTTTTTTTTTTTCTCTGAAGGCTTTATATTTATAGAGAAGTTTGAGAAACTGTTCCCACCCTCTTTTTTGTTGTTCAACTGACCGGTTAATGGGCAATTTTCATGGACCATTATCATTTTTTACGTGATCATGTCTTCCCCCACTTTTCAGTTTTCAGCCTTTTGGTTTGTATTGTTTCTAGAATTATCTTTTCATAGGTACTAGCTCACGTGATCTCTTCTCAATTTTTGTTCTGCCGTGGCCTCTTTTTCAGCCCTTATCTCCCTTCTTTTTTTGGATAATGGCAGACTAGCTTTCCCATATCTCCTTATTTTTCTCTTCCTACTCCTTCCTTGTAGGTAATGGCAGGTTAGGTGGCTTTTTAGCCTCATGTAGACTTTTATTTATTTATTTATTTTATTAAGGACAATGGCAGACTTCCTTAATGCCATGCCCACCTTCCCTTATTTTTCTCCCTCAAGTCTTTTCTTATAGCTAATAGAATCCTAGCATTATAGCTAAAAGAATCCTAGCATAGTAAACTAGTGAGTCTTCACCTCACGTGGACTTCTTCTTTTATATATATATATATATATAATTATATCAACTTTTTTTTGTAGACCACTACGTTTGGTCCATAAGCCATAACGTGGCAATTTATTTTTAATGACACATTTTTTTAGTTTCAACAATCATGATGATTGAGAAATTGTTTTAGTAAAAAAAAAAAAAATGTATAAGTATAATTTGAAGTTAAAAAAATCACTACGGTTATTTGCTATCATGTGGCGACGGCGGCGGCGGTGGAAGAGTCAGCGGCGGTGGCGGTGGTTGTGGTAGTGGCGTTGGCGGCGGTGGCAGTGATGACGGCTGTGGCAGCGGTGGCGGTTGCAGGTGGTTGTGATTGTTGTTTATTGTAATGGAAATATTATTTTATTGTAGTGGATATATTATTTTATTGTGATGTTTATATTATTTTATTGTGTTGAAAGCTAAAATAGATTCACTGCTGCAGCATGTGTGTAGTTAAAATAGATAAAGTAACTTTTGGTGGAGCTAAAAAACTAAATTTTTAGCTCCACTGCTGTGGATGCTCTAACACCCAAGATATTTGCTGACGCAGGCATATGTGAGGCATGTGAGAAGCAAGTCCAAATGACACCAGGGATGGATGTGTGTTAGGATGTATTGAGCAGTGAGGATAAGTTTGCAGGAAAAGCCATAGAGGGTTCTTGAAGTAAACTTTCTCAAAAAAAACAAGCAGAAAGGTGCTAAGGGGCTGGGGGTTAAAAGTGTGAAGAACCTTAAAGGAACCAAATAGCAGAAATGCTAGATCCGTGAGGCTGATGAGTTTGAAGATTTTTCTCAACACCTTGAACTATCAAGTAACAACAGGCATGGAGGGGATAATGCTCGGGATTTGCCCAATTTCAAGTTCAAGCTGGGCCATGCGATACAGGAACAGGATTGTGATCATCCCCAACGAGATTATTGCTCAGATAAAGGCAGCTCCGACGGAAGTTCTGGGGTGGTTCGAAACGGAGTTGAGTCAGGCTTGGAAGCATTTGTTCCCAATAACTCCAGTGAGTGTACAACAAAGGATCTGCCTCTAGACCACCCAGCGTGGAACCTCACCCCCAATCAGTGGTGGAAATTCCTCACGGATCTCCCCGAAATCTCTTAGCAAATGGTGGAGGAGCTGAGCAGGCAGCAGAGGCCATCAGTCGTGCCGAATTGGGATGAGTCAGGATGGCTTACTCAAGAAAGGGGGCTAGTGGATTTCAGGGGGATGGCCACGACTCACTTGGGGAATCATCCCACCTTGAAGTTAATCCAGTTAATGGCCCCAATTCAGAGATGCGACATGCTCTCGTGCTGTAGAGAGGACATTCTGGGTATACTGAAGCATATGATGGTGTGGAAACCAGACTGGGTGGCTTCCAAGGACATACTGAGGAGGGTAGGATGGAGTATGGTGGAGACAACCATGATGAACTCTAGCCCTTCGGAGATTGAGGTCCCGCTTGGTCAATTTGTCAAAATGAACATCCTACTTTGGAATTGCTAAGGTGCTTTGAATGCGGATTTTAAGAGAAGAATTTTTGAAATGGCTATTAACCACCATCCTTCAATCATGGTGATCACGGAAACTAGAGTTGGGGGAGATAGAGCTGCTAGAATTATAGAAGACTTGCCTTTTGATGGAAGCATAGTTACTGATACCATTGGCTATGTTGGGGGTTTATGGCTTCTGTGGAAAAAAGATGATGTTGATGTGGTGCTCCTATCTGTAACAGAACAGGAGATACATGCGGCTGTAAAGGTGCGTATCTCTCACCCTATTGGCTTATTTCTGCTACATATGCTAGACCTAGGTTATCTGAGAGAAGAATTCTCTGGGATAACTTAAAAATTGTTACTCAGCTCTATAACCTACCTTTGCTCATGATTGGAGACTTTAATGAAATATTGAGTGGTGAAGACAAATTTGGAGGGAATCGGGAAAGTTTAAATAGGGCCCTCAAATTTAAAGAATTTTTGGATGATTGCAACATGGTGGACCTGGGGTTTATTGGGCCTAAGTATACATGGACTAATCGTAGGCCTATTTCTGGCCTCATACTTGAGAGAATTGACAGGTGCTTTGCCAACCCTTCTTGGAGAGTTCTATTCCCTGAAGCGGCAGTGACCCATTTGCCAAGGACCTTCTCGGACCATTTCCCAGTTCTAATTGAGCTGATTAGGTTGGACCCCCCTGCTTATAACAAACCTTTTCGCTTCCACACTATGTGGCTCCTCCATCCAGGATTCCCAAATATTGTCTAGGAGGCCTAGACTGAGGATAAAGATTTTCAAGGGCTGTTTTGGAGTTTGTGAGCAAGGCCAAGCATTGGAACTACAATGTCTTTGGGAATCTATTCGCTAGGAAAAAAAGAATTTTCGCTAGAATTAATGGTGCCTAAAAAGCGCTAGCCAACAGACTAACTGAATTTTTGTTGACTCTGGAGAAGCAGCTTATGGAGGAATACTCCTTAATTTTGCTTAAGGAAGAGGAATTCTGGGCTCTCAAGTCTAGGTTGAATGCAGCCACATTTGGTGACCGCAATACATCCTTCTTCCATGTCTCCACTTTGGTCACACGACATAGGTATAAAATCAAATGTATAAAGGATCCTGTGGGGAATTGGATCACTAATGAGGTTGAGGTTAAGGAACACATCAGAAGCGGTTTTGAAAAGCTTTACTTGACAGAGCTCTGTATGTCTTCCATGCCTTCATCTGTCTCTACCTTTTCATGCTGCTTCCTGTCTGCTGAGATTTGCTCTTGCATTGGTAGCATGGTCACAGATGAAGAAGTCAGGGCTAACCTATAAGCCTTAAAGCCATTTAAAGCCCCTGGGCCTGATGGGCTCCATGAGGGCTTTTTTCAGTATTTCTGGGCAGAAGTGGGTACCTCTATCTTCTCAAAGGTAAAGAGAGTCTTTGAGACAGGGATAGTTCTCAAGTAATAAGACGTTGATTACTCTTGTTCCCAAGTGCCAAAATCCGAAATCATTAAGCAACTATAGGCCTATCAGCTTATGTAATTTGGTCTATAAGATTATTTCTAAAATCATTGTGGCTCATATTCGGCCCTTCCTAAGCAATCTAATATCTCCTATTGAGACTGCATTTGTGCCTGGACGTAGAGGTTTGGATAATGTTATCATAGCGCAGGAGCTTGTTTACACACTGGATAGGAAAAAAGGGGCAGTGGGTTATATGGCAATCAAGCTAGACCTGTAATGACAGACTTGAGTGGAGTTTTATCCATAAGGTTTTACAAGCTTTTCATTTTCCCCCAAATCTAATCAAAGTAATCATGGGATGTGTGACTGCCACTAGCATCTCGGTTCTGGTAAATGGGGGAGCTTTGGAGTCATTCAACCCCTTGAGGGCTATTAGGCAGGGTGATCCACTGTCTCCCTATTTATTTATTTTGTGTATGGAGTATTCACTTGATTGAATAGAAGTGTAGAGATGGTTTTTGGACTCCACTTAAGGCTTATTGGGGAAATGTGGGAGTTTTCCATCTATTATTTGCAGATGATATAATCTTATTTAGCAAAGTGGACTCCATGGCATGTAATGCAATTGCTGAAGTTTTAGAGAAGTTTTGTGAAGAGTTTGGGTAGAAAATTAGTGAAGGAAAATCTCATGCGTACTACTCCCCTAATGTTAGTGAGGAGATGAAGGTGGAGGTATGGGAGACACTAGGGATTAATGAAACTAAGAATATAGGGAAATACCTTGGCTTCCCTATTTTACATAAGGGTGCCTATTAGAGGCAATACAATGATATTGTTGAGAAAGTTATGACCAAACTGTTAGGGTGGAAAGCGAAATTTCTATCCTTTGCAAGTCGGTCTGTATTGATCAAGTCTGTCGGCCATACCTAACCATATTATGCAAGGTGCGGCTCTTCCAGTTCATATTTGTGATAAATTGGATAAGATTAATAGAGATTTCTTATGAGCTCCACAAGTGATAGGAAAAGGATGCACATAGTTGGCTGGAACAAAATTGTTAAACCTAAGGAAGAAGGAGGATTAGGAATTCAAGCAACCAAAGCGAAGAACATTTCTTTGCTTGCAAAATTATACTGGAGGATGTACCATGACAGGATGCTAATTGGGCAAGAATTATGCTTAAGAAATACTGTACTGGTCCGCGAGCTAGGTCTAGTAATTCTGATAGTCTTCCTTCTTCTCCTAATTGGAGGGCCATCAAGGTGGGGTTTCTTGTGTTTCTGAAGGGTGTTTGTTGGGGTGTAGGAGATAGGTCGAAGATTGGAGTTTGGTCAGATAGCTAGATAAGGGGTGAATCATTGAGAGAGTTGATCGAAGGACCCCTTAATCAGGGTGACCTTAACCTTACTGTTGCTGATATAAGGCATCAGGGAGTACGAAATTGGGAAGCTGTTTCTTTTGAGGTCCCTGAAGATATTAAGGATAAGATTAGAGCTATCCCAATCCGGAGCTATGAAGTGAGAAGTGATTTCATCATGTGGAAGTTTTCAAAGGATGGCGAATTTTCTGCAAAATATGCCTACCAATTGGCTAGGCAAGAGGAAATTCCTAGGAATCCCTTTCAAGCTCCCTGGATTTGGAAGTTAGACATTCTTCCAAAAATCATCCACTTCCTATGGCTAGGTTTCCATGACAGTATTCCTGTGCATGGTGTTCTGGCTTCACGAGGCATAAATTGTGATAAGCTCTGCCCCTTGTGTAAATGCAACGAGGAATCTATTCCGCATCTCCTATGTGATTGCATCTTATCTCGTAACTTTTGAAGGAAGCTGGAACCTCTTCCTACCCTTCTTAGCACCTTTTCTGATAACTTTAAGGTCTGGATGAAGGTCAATAGCACAAGCAAAGTTTTTCATAAAACCTCGGTCCAATGGGGCACACTTTTGCTCTTTGCAATTTGGTGCTTGTGGAAGAACGAAACAGGGTTGTTTTTGAAAATTCTATACCTAACCCCAACCTCCATAAGGCTTGTATTCATCAGGCAAGGGAATAATATTACTGTGTAAGCAAAACTATTCAGTCAGCTAGGAAAGTTGCCATTCAGGTGCGATGGAATAAACCAGTTGATGGATGGTTTAAACTCAACTCTAATGGGGCATCTTTTGGAAATCCTGGCAAGGCAGGGGATGGAGGCATCATTAGAAATAGACATGGTCAATGGGTTAAAGGATATTCAAGATCAATAGGATATACCTCTAGTATTATAGCTGAATGGTGGGCTTTAAGGGATGGTCTCACTCTAGCTATTCAATTAGGGTGTCAGCAATTGGAGGTGGAGTTGGATGCCAAGGTGGTTGTGGAGCTCTTGAAGACTAATAGCATCACTAATAGAGGTTACTCTCCTCTTTTGCATGATTGTAGGATGTTGTTAGGCCAATTGCAGCAAGTTAAAGTGAAGAACATGTTTAGGGAAGTGAATAGATGTGTATATTTTTTGGCTAAGAGGGGTTGCTGTATGCAAGTTGATTTTATCATTGTTGATCACCCCCCCTCTGTTGAATTTCTATCTTTACTGTACTCGGATATGTATGGTGTATCCTTTTGTAGGCTGGCAAACCCATCTTTGGTGTCTGTAAACAATTAGTCTTTCAATAATATTTTTCCTTTTAACCCAAAAAATAAAAAAAGAGGGAAAAAAATTAGAAATGGTGAGACATAGGTTAGCCACATGGAGTGGGGGTGGCTTAAAAGTCAACACAAATGACTAAAGGCTGAAACTTTCATCTTTCCCAATAAGTGACTCATGTGTGAAGGGCTCACAAAACTAAAAGAAATTAAAGTATTAACTATTAAACAATAAATCAATACAAGGTGAAGGCAAACTACACGCAAAGGATTGAAAAAGAAGAAGAGAAGAAGCAGAGAACACAAAAACGCAGAAGAAGAAGCAAAAAAACGGGGAAGCTACCAGCTGTAAGGAGGTGGCCCGAATCGGCGCGAGTCGAAGCCGAGTCAGCACGAATTTGTAAAAAAAAAAAAAAAAACTCAGACGCAACATCAACGCGTGGGCAGCATTGGACGCAGGTGTGGCTCCCATTTTGCTGTGTCCGTGCATCATAGGTGAAAAGCATCAATGCTTTGTATCAAAAACAAACAATTGTAACAAAGTAGCCAAAGAACCAAATTTATAAACTTTCATGTATTATAACCGTGTTGTCATGTTGATGTGAAAGGCAGATATTATTCTTTTCTCAAATTTGTAAACTACTCTTTAGGGGTGTGAAATTCACACTATGAAAAGGAATAAAAGAATATATTAAATGCATGAAATAGCAGAGAATTAAAAAATATATATTTGTAGCCGTGTTCAAACTAGCAATTGGAACAAAAAAGTCAAGAGGACAAAATTTGTAGACTTTCATGCTTGTTTATGGGTAAAAAACGGTAGGTTTATTTATATATATAATTGAGCAGTGTTTATTACACACACTCTGTTATACATACATATGAAAAAATAAAATACTAAAATTATGACTTGAAGTATTGATTTTCAAGTTAAAGATTATGACTTTAAGACACAATTTTAGTTACTTTTTCATGCATGTATAATAGTTTTTATCCTATATAATATTGATACACAAAAGATGGAGATTGATCATATCCTTAAGTTGCCCTCCATCATCTTCCTTGCAATCAAAAACTAACACAGATATGTTGGAGGCCATAATGCCATGGGTAATGGGTTGTTTAAGAACTAGCATTGGGTCCACTTCTAAAATAACTAGTTGCAGACCCGCGCGTTGCGCGTGGTTATTTTTTTTATGATTGTGTTATTATTTGAAATATTTTCCAAAAAACTTTTATTATTAATGAAACAAAGTCTTTTATTTGATTTTTTTGGGACAAAATGAAGGTATAATATAACGTTGAAATAAGTTCATAAAGGGAAAATATTTCGAAGTCCGATATCATTTGCGTCTTTGAAGCTTCTTCTTTTTTGATGACTTGTGTTTTGTAGCTTTTCGACGATTGATTAGATCTCGAAGGTACATGTTATCGTCACTTGGTTCTGTATCTTCAACATTAGAGGCAGAACTGATTGATGGGATGGCACCATTGTTGTGTTCTTGTTTTGATCTTTTTTCATCATTATTTGTGCTTGTCAATGGTTTTTTTATCCAGAACTTCAAATTTGTTTTTCTGAGAAGTTTGGTTTGCATTTTTCTTGATTTCATAATTCTCCAATGCTTCCTACACCAAAGATTGTTTATTAAAGTACATAGTAGATTTTTTTTTTGAATGAATTTGCAAATAAATGTAGAAGTAGAAAGCTTACTGTTGTGATATCACCATTTGGTTTTTTTTTTGGGTGGCTCAACTGGATCATTTTTTGCGCCTGTGGACGGTTTTGTATCAAATACTTCAAATGTGTTTTTGTCAGAAGTCTGATCAGGAGTTTCCTTGATTTCATCATTTTGCAGTGGTTCCTAAAACACAATATGTATTTTAAAACATAATATTTGGATTTGCAAATAGGCTTAAGTTTTTAATAGTTGACAGCTTACTGTTGTAATATGATCAAGTTTCATTGCTGTTTCGTCATTTGAAATGTTGTCAAACACCTTTTCAATTGTATATAATTCCCACCCTTCCTTCCAATTATAGTCGTTAAGCTTTAGTTGGAACACAAATGTTTTTCCAATGAGCTTCTCTATTTCATTTGGTAGGGTGGAATTTGCATTCATCTGATAAAATATTAAATGTAATTATGTATATTCTTTTCAAATTAAATGAAAGATTATATATGCTAATTGTATGGTCTTACAGTTGCATATTTGTTTGATAGTTCTCTTGCTGTTGTGTGAAGTAATTTTTCAGCTTCCTTGTCAAACAAAATAAATACGGCATGCTCTGTTCCATCATCAACATTGAGTTGAATTCTATACCTGCATGTATAAATATATAATTTGTTTCATTTTTGTTTGACAAATATATATATATATATATTTGTTTTTTGTTTACATATATTGAATGATTCTAAAATTGGTAATTTATATTTTACCTTGGAATTGGAAAATTAGAGTAACTTTTGCAATGGCTGCACCAAAAATCATTTTCAGATTTAACTTTTTTGTTGCACTTTGCACATCCGATATAGTACCATCCAAAGTTTTTTTTCAATATTTTCAATTTTTGCAAGGCATGTGAAGACATTTTCCTATAATATAAAAGAAAAAAAGAAATGTATTTAGTGTTAAGCTTATTGAGAACTAAATATATTATTGGTCTAACGTTATTGGGAAAAAATGTTGATTACCTGATCATCTGAAGTCCATTCCAAGGATGTTATTTGCTTGATTGTTCTTCTATTTTGTGTGATTCTTTTTGCAACTGATATTTCTTGCTTGAATTGTAGAGGAATGCCTTCAATTTCAGTCTTTTCCACATTTCTTTGATGGTAGAAGATTTAAATCAAGATTATTTTTAAAATAATAAATTAGAATAAGAGTATGTTATGTAAAATCTAAATACCTATCAATCAATGTTGTAGTTTCAGGTATTTCTAAATTGATGTACACTTTTGTTGCACTTGTTGATGACAAATAGTGTTCCCCTGTATTTAATAAAAATATGTTAATTATGTAAAAGAAAAGATATGTTTAAAAGAAGTTATTACCTCTAAATGTTTTCACAATAGTAGATGTCACTATTATGACAAAGGGTCCTGGATTGTTGGTGTAAAAATTGTCCTCAATTTCATTTGATGTTGGTCCCCAGAGAGTAATTCTTATTTTGATGTCTCTGTGGCAAACAAATATGTAAGTGATAAAGAGTTTGAAGTAGTATTATGCAATGAATCCTTATGTACATGCTAAAGCTTACTCTGGATTCATGATATCTATATTTCTCATTGGGACAGTAGATCCTTGAACATGAACATTTTCTTGTGCTCCAACACCAACTATTTTTCCAATGATGTCTGCAGCAAATAAATTTGATAAGTAATTTGAAACATAATTATTTGAGAATAAATTTGAGACTTTTTATGCTACCTGTCAATTGTTTGTTATTGTCAAAGCGATCCACAATTGTTCGGTAATCAACAAATTCAAATTTATGCTGAGAGATAGTAACTTCAGCTTCTTTTAGCTCCTCAATAACTGTTGTACGTAGAAAGTTTATTTTCTTGTCTTTACTTATTGGCCGATAGCTATCTTTTTCCTTGTAAGTATCTACTTGAAAATTGGATAGTGAATATAATTGTCCTTCTCGTAGTTGTGCTTGAAACTTCTTAACATTGTTTTTTTGAATTGTCGCATGTATTGTGTCATCCTGGTACTTAAATAAGTAATTTGTTAGTCACAATTTTAGTTTTAAGGTGCGAGTCGAGTAAAGAAAATATGACAAAATAGATTTTCGATTCAAATCTAACTTGTTCATCTATAAGAACCATGTCCAAACTGATTAGTTCTAGATTTTTTCGGTTGACAGCTTCCCACATTCTTGAAAGTCTAACTCTTACCTTCCAATTCTCATTTTTATCTGAAAGTTGCTTGGTGAGATTGTAACTCATTTTTGGAACTGATAATATAGTCATTAGTTGGACCCAATTGAGTTGAACTATTGTTAGAATGGCAATAGAGTAATGAAATTGAACGCTTTATATAACTAAGCATATCTAAAATTTCTAATGATCTTTATTCATCTTATGAAATAGAAATAAATTGTTTTGAGATGTAGTATACATACCTTTTACATAAGGAAAATTTATTAGCTTTCCAATATCTTGTAGCTGGGAATCCTATCTTTATTGTTGCAAAGTACGTTCTCTTGGTGGTTGTAATTTGTATGGTATGGTTATGAAAATAGAAATGGATATCATGGACGTCTTAAATAGTTATAGATGTGCTTACATTGGTGGTATGTGAAAGGTTCTCCCCCTTTCCTCTAATGTTTCAAGGGAATATGAAGGCATTGATTTATTTTAGTCTCAATCAATTAATGATTTGGTTGTAACGGAAGTAATAATGGCCTTACTATTTAAATATAATGTATTTAGTGGTTAGGTCAATTAATTGATACCAAGATGAAATCTAAAGTTGATCTGTGCAAAAAGGAGATATAATTTAAAATATATATTATATATATATGGTGCTCTTGCCTTTTCGAATATGGTTTTTGAGTCATTGGTTAATTAGGTGGGTTTTTCTTTTGTAATTTTGTTCTGCTACTGAAGGTTAGTGTTATGGATCTTCCAATCAACATGAGGACATATAAACCAATTTTTAATAAAAATTTGTGACTTTTTAAAGAGTAGGAAAAAGGACTGCCGTAATTATTTTCTTCATAATTTTATTGTTTAGTTATAAATAAGTAAATTAAAGCATAAGAATACATAAATGTTAAGTTAAATGTAAATGTAAAACCATCCATGATGAATATGTATAGACAATTTTTGATGTTTCTAATTTTGTATGAATTATTATTTAATTGTCTAGTTATTAATGTCTAAATTAAGTAGATGAACTTTTTAAATATAAAAATGAAATACATTAATATGTAAAATCATCTCACATTTTTTTCTTACAACCAAAGAAGGTGCCATTTCAGTCATTGGCTTACTACATGACTGATGGTCTTGGTATGTGGCATAAGAGATTCTTCCTTCTCCTTATCATTTTTTTTGAGATCCTAGGATTTTTTTTTTTAATATAAGTGCCTAATGTTTTGTCTAATAATAAAGTGTGGTCATAGGAAGAGGAAGAAAATATTCAATATAAATGTGGGAAATTGTGAAAGCAATAAATAGATATTTTATCAATTTTAAAACAACGGTTGAATGGAAATTAAAGAATTGTGAGAATGGGCCATTTGTTATGCTAGTTATTTAGATGTAGAATTTTTTGTAGGTTCTACGAAATTAAAAACCATTCATGCTTTCAATTATTACCAATTATTGATCAAATGAAAACCACAAAGTTGTTACTTAATTCCCTATTATTTATTTCTATTTAATTCATGAATTCATCATTTGGGAGTCATTAAAAAAAATTAAAGTCATATCTGTTATGGGTTGATGCAATAGCAAAGCAAACCGAAATCATTAAAAAAAAAAAAAAAACAGAAAATGTAATCAATTGCTAGAAAATATGAACAACCTACACAATCAAATAAAAATTTAAAAAATATTTTAGCATAGCCTTTTCATTTTATTTATAATTAAAAGTTATAAATACATGAAGTAACAATCTAGCTTAAAAACGTGTAAATTAACAGGTAACTTGTAAGCAACTGTTGGTTAAAATAGTAATCAAAACGATGACAGGTGTCCATATCATTCAACACCAAGACCTTTTATGTGATATTTTTGCACCAGTCATGTTTTTCAATTGAAAATATCAAATCTCTGAACATATTACAATCTCATCTGACAATTATCTAAAAATATGAACATCATGTGGTTCTAAATAATTTGGAATTATTACTGAATTATTTTACAATCTCATCTGACAGTTATCTCAAAAATTGAATATCATGTGGTTCTAAAGTATTTTGAAAATTTTTGTTTTATAAAATCCCCCCATTTTCCAACTTGTCTGCGTTCTACATTTGTAGAAACAAAAAGATAATATAAAAATTATTTTAGCACACCAAAAGATAACATCATTAATTGAGAGTTGGACATACTTTACGAAACAATCCAACTGTTGAACTTGCAATTTAATAGATAATCCATAATCAACTGGTAGAAAATATGAACAACCTACACAACCAAAACAAAATATGAAAAATATCTTAGCATAGCCTTTTTCATTTTATAGCTGTTCAACTTGCAATTTAATAGATATTCCGTAATCAATTGCTAGGAAAAATGAACAACCTACACTACCAAATAAAAAGTAAAAAAAAAATTTAGCATAGCCTTTGCATTTTATTTATAATTAAAAGTTACAAATAATTGAAGAAACAATCCAGCTTAAAAACATGTAAATTAACAGGTAACTTGTAAGCAACTGGTGATTAAGATAGTAATCAGAACGATGATAGGTGTCCACATCATTCAACACCAAGACCTTCTATGTCATATTTTTGCACCAGTCATGTTTTTCAATAGAAAATATCTAATCTCTAAACATATTACAATCTCATCTGACGATTATTTCAAAATCTGAACATCATGTAACGAATTTGGAATTTGAATCAGTTGTTGACCTTGCAATTTAGTAGATAATCTGTAATCAACTGGTACAAAATATGAACAACCTACACGACCAAAAGAAAATATAAAAACTATTTAGCATAGACTTTTCATTTTTTTTTTAAATTAAAAGTTACAAATATTTGAAGAAACAATCCAGCTTTGAACTAAACACCTTACACAACCAAAAGATAATATAAAATTATTCAAGCATACCAAAAGATAATATAAAAATATTTTTGCATATCCTTTTCATTTTATTTATAATTGAGTGTTGGACATACTTGAAGAAACATTCCAGCTTTATTTACAATGGAATTTCCCAGCAAAGCAACTCATTCAACAATATCCTATTTTTTTGGTATGGTTTGACTATGTGGAACTGTATCAAGCTCTGACCACGTGCATATTTGTTTTTTTATCCATATAGATTGCTACCTCTGCCTCCATAGTGGTAATAGCTCTGGATCTATCTATGACACTTGTGGACCAAAGAGGCACATGGCTAACATACTTCGGTTATTTATTATGCGTTACAAAAGAGAACTCGCAAAATCATATCCCAAAATGCATATGTCATATTATGGAAGGTGATGATGTGGCTTTTGCTTCACAGTTTGTGGCAAGAGACAATGGTTCACATGATAGTTTTTAGGTATAAATGCTGTATTGGGAAATTTTCTCCAGTTACTACAATATTGCCTAATTTTGCACTACATGATTGTCACACTATTTTTGGCTTATCCCTACCTAGAACTTCCCCACACGTTAACCAAACCAAATCAACAAATTAACCTACAACCCAACTCAAGTTAATAAAACCAACAAACAGTTACTTAAAGCGGCTGTACAATTAACTCTTAACAATAAACCATAATTCGTTCCAAAAAATCTACCTACCAAAGCAGGAAAATGGTGTGCAATAGAGTTGTACATGTACAAAATTACTTTAATGTCTTTGTAAATACATTATCATAAAAGTAAATATCTTTTGAGACATGGTCCAGGCATTACAATCTAGTCAAACATGCTAAGCACCCAGCAAATATGGGAATCGATGGAATCCACATCAATTAATTTTCTAATGCCACCACCAAGCTCTCTAAACAACTTGGATATCCAACCAACATTGCCACCTTCTAGAAAACTTCAATTAGTACCACCACACTAAAAACTTAGTTTTCATAATCATGAAGTTGCTCATTAAATGAGACTGAAACTGTGTGGGTAAGGGTAATTCAAAACTTACAAACCAATGTTGAGTAGCCTACCTGTTTTCCTTGCAGTTTATAAAATAATTTGAATTATTTTTAACTGAGCTTCCTTTCCCTCCAATCACTTACAAACCATTCTTTTCAGCCATGCTGTTCTGTCCTTCAAAGTTGGGTTTCCAAAAAGTTTATGATTGGATGGTAATAAGCTTAGGCATTGCTTTTGAAGCACTTATTGCGTATAGTTTTCTTATCTCCAAGCCTAATGTTGCATTGAATTGTGAAATTCCAAAAGAACTTCAAAATATGAGCACGCGATGATGCAAAGAAATTTTTTTTTTTTTGAAAAGAATTTTTTTTTAATTTTTTTTCTTCAATCAGCAGAAGCCAATTCTTTGGATAGAGTCATAAAATAATTGGCCACAAAGTCAACTACGTTGAACTTCATATTTGTGGATTACAATTTTATTTTTCAAATTGTCGGTCACAAATGTTAAATTTTCTCATATTCATTTTGTAGGTGTGTGTGTGTGTGACTTATTTTTATAACCAATTCTACTGCTTAATTTTACTTTAGCTCAAGTGAGTCTGATTCTGTAACTTTAGTTTTTTTTTTTTTTTTTCCCTCCTCTCTAAAGCTAATGTAAGTTGCTAGGTATTCATATCTCCACAATGATTATAAATGATGATACAACATAACATATGATGGGAAAGAGAGATGCAAACTTATCAGTTGTCTAGGCATTCATTTTACTTGAGATTTCATCATATTCATAACACTGTGTTGTGATGGTCTTGGTTAGAATTATTGAGTTTGCTTTAGTGAAAATTGATAAGAACCATATTGAATCACAGTTCATCATTCAATACCTTTCCAATCTATTAAACTTTTTAGTCTAAATCCAAAGCCTTTTTTATTTTTTTATTTTTTTTAGAGTGGGGAGCAACTGAAACATGGCGCAAATTTTAGCACCCTATACACAACGGCAGATGAGTATTACAACGAACTCTGTGAGTTCAAGTCCCATGACAACAAAGATGTGGAGTTCTCTATTGTTGAAACAGAATAAGAAATGGTCATCTAAAAGCTCAGCTAAGCTTCAAGCTTTTTGCTGTGAAGTCTGAAAACAGTTATTGCTGAGTACATTTGGTACATGTTCTTTCTAATTTATACTTGTAACCAACTCCTAGTTCAGCGCACTCCATGTGAGCACTCCTTTAAATATAAAATAATCTGAGATAATTTTGAAACAGGATTGGAGGGTCTGGGAGTACTTCGAAAAGTATTATGTATATAACCATGTTTCGAAGCTTTGCCCTTATTAGTCTTTACTGACCGAAGAAAAGAAAAACTACATAGTTGTTTCTGTACGTGGAATGAGTGGTCTGGGAAAAAACACTCTCGCCAAGATGCTTTATGATCACCAGCAGCAAGCCAAGGATTATTTTAAGTGTGAGAGAGAGAAAAATTAAATAAATAAATAGTGTTGAATTTGAATTTTGATGTGATAAATAAGAAATGAGATGCAATGGGAGATGTAAATTAATGTGTTGAAGCAGGAACTTTTTTTTGTTAAAATATGTGCTTTCTTAGAAACATGATGCTAATGATCCTATGGATCTTCATGTTTGTACTTGCACTGTAGTTTATTTTTTTTATTATTAATGGGCTATAATACAAAATAAATATGGTAAAAAAAAAATTATTTGATGAAAAAGTCCTTAGGTGCAGTAATTTTAAAAATAATATATCATATAGAAACATGTTACTACCTACATTCATGCCTAGGCAAAATACAAATAATTCAGGGAAATGTTTTAGGAAGAGACCTAGAAGAATGCAACTTACAGCAATCACAAGTTCATGTCCTCTCTCTGACTTATTGATGCTTTTAGTAAGTGCCTTAATGCTACCATAACTATGAGTAAATGGCAGGTTCTTCATACCTAGCAAAAATTGTAACATAGTTTTATTTTGATCACATGAATTTGCAAGGGGAAAAAGGGAAACGGGGAGGGAGAGGAGGAACAAAGGATGGTCATATGGAGAAGCCTAGCAATGCTGCAAACTTACTTCACATTTCGCAGGAACAATGTTAATAAGGCAAAATAATTTTCAAGGAACATAATGATAGCATGTCAAATGAAATTTAAGCCTAAATTGTGACTAAAAATAAAATTTCATATGTTAATCTTAAGCCTATAAGTTTTAATTAAATTACTGGACTCTTTTGAGAATTATGTAGAATTATGTTTACACTTGCATTGCAGTTTATTTTTTATTATTAATGGGCTATAATACAAAATAACTATGGTAAAAAAAATTATTTGATGAAAGATTCCTTAGGTGCAGGTACTTTAAAAAATAATATATCATGTACAAACATGTTACTCCCTACATTCATGCCTAAGCAAATTACAAATAATTTAGGGAAATGTTTTAGGAAGAGACCTAGAAGAATGCAACTTACAGCAATCACAAGTTCATGTCCTCTCTCTGACTTATCGATGCTTTTAGTAAGCGCCTTAATGCTACCATAACTATGAGTAAGTGGCTGGTTCTTCATACATAGCAAAAATTGTAACATAGTTTTATTTTGATCACATGAATTTGCAAGGGGAAAAAGGGAAAAGGGGAGGGAGAGGAGGAGCAAAGGATGGTCATATGGATGTTTTATTTTATTCACAGCCATAATGCATGTTTTAATTTTAGAAGGATTCATTAGTGGAGATACTTTAGAACAATGAATGATGAATCGGTGGCAATACAAATAGGCAGCATCACAATGATAAAGAACAATCATCAAGAGCAAACGCTATAGGTTATCTCTTTAAAAAAAAATTATATATGTTTGTATCAAGTATTAATAACATTAAAAAAATAAAAACGTTTCTCAATAGAAAGTATTAATAACATACTTAAAGGAGTAGATGCATAATGTGGATCTCTCACTTTGCTTTTTACATTCATTTTACACTCGAATTATCCATATAATTTTGTGTGTTTGTTCCCCCTAATTTTCATTAACTCTGTTGGCCCTTCAATAATTATTCAATATTTTTTTGAGAAGAATAATTATTCAGTATAGTAATATGAAACTCCATTTTCTTACATAACAATGGATTATATTAATTAAATTTATGGTAGGATCCATCATTCATATGAAATGATGAAAACCACTTCTACTTTAAAAATACATAATAATTTTCCGTAGGCACCCATAGAACTAAAATCAGCAAAAAGGGGTTTTACGGAATAATGTTTTGCAATGCGAATCATGTTAATTATTTATAGGAACTGTTAAAATTTTGTTGCATGAAACCAACTTTGGTAGCTTATCTTGTTATGTGCCATATAATAGTGCCATATAGACAAAAAGTTTTATTACCAAACCCATCAACATCCTAAGAATGTTTTGAAATTTCATACGAATAAGATTCAGTTATCAAATTATATTAGATTAACTATCATCATGATCTCAAAACAAAAACCCATTGTAAATGTTAGTCACCTTACAACACACTGCATCTGATCACATTATATTAAACTTACATAAATACTAAGTTTTTTAACTTCCAAATCCAAGACTCCAAACCCATTTAGCACTCAGAAAATACCAATACGATTTAGGTCCCTAATGAAATACAATGGGCTAATGAAAAATTACTATACGGTCCAAATGAAAAAATTTACAGCCTACTTAAAAAAAACATAGTCATATCATGTTGGCAATAAAAGTTATCCATTAGACAGCCAATAAAAAAAATATTATGTCAATGACAGCAAGGACACTACGCTGGTTGTGTGGTTGCAACTGAGAATAATCTATACCTGAATACCATTTCATCAACAACAGCATAGGTTCGATGAAGTCTTATCATGTTGGCAATAAAAGTTATTTATTAGATGTCAAAAGCTCCGGCAAAAATTTCCTAAAGACCAAAAGGGCTGAGTGAGATTTTTTGGATTATCTGAACTCCGAGCCCAAACATCATGGGCACTTAAAATGAGACATCCTTTGAGCGTATATGTAGGCTGAACGTGTTTCTATATGAGTATATATATTTATAGATGGCCTATTGGTCCAATGTAAACTGAGGGACTGAATCTTAAGAGGTCTGTAGTTCAAAATTCCAAGGAAGCTCAAATGATACCAGGTTGAGATTGAGCAGTACCAAATGTCAATCAATGAGAATAATCTATACCTGAATACCATTTCATCAACAACAGCATAGGTTCGATGAAAATTTTAAATTCTTATTAAATTCATTTTGTTGGATGACATCAAACTAAAATTCTGTCACTTGTTTTTCTATAGGAAAAAAGTTTTATTACCAAACCCATCAACATCCTAAGAATGTTTCGAAATTTCAACTGAATACTAAATCTGATCACACTACATCTGATCACATTACATCTGATCACATTATATTAAATTACAACACACTACATCTGATCACATTATATTAAACTTACATAAATACTAAGCTGGCAAGTTCTGTTAGTATGAGCTTTTCACCAGGAAGCTGATCCCGTGCCATCACCAGAACCTAAAAGTGCAGAATGTACAAAAATGATAAGAAAAATATTCAAATCAACAGGTACAAAAAAAAAAAAGGCGAAAAGGGGGTAGGGGGAAATTAATCAATTAGAACTCAAGGAAACTAAAAGCCTCTCTTTGACTGAGTTAAGCTCAGCACTTCATCTAAGTCTCAAATTTCAGCAACCAAACGGAAAACAGAGCATAAAAGTTTTGCACCCAAAAAAAAAAATTAAGATGTACAGATACCTCAACCAAAGCTGGCAAGTTCTGTTAGTATTTATACACCATGTGGAAAGGAATAAAGGGGGGAAGGAAATCAGATAGGCAGCCGCTACTGCAAAACGGTAGAGTAAGAAGGTGAGTAGTTTTCAAACTTTCTGTTTTCTCACCTGAAGGCTTCTACGTTTTCTTTTCTACCTTTTTTTTTTTTTTCCTCCCTTCAAGCTTCCCTCTACGTTACTATCTTCAAAACCCTAAACGCTTCCCTTTTTTTTTTTTTTTTTTTTTTTTTTTTTTTTTTTTCCTTCCTTTAAATCGGTTTTCTCCCTTTAAGCTTCCCTGTACGTTTCAAAACCCTGAACGCCTCCTCTCTTTTCTTTTCTTTTTTTTCCTTTTTTTTTTCTTCCTTTAAACCGGCTTTAACATTTTTTTTTATCTATTTCTCTTTCTTGTAATTTGAATTGAAAAGGCTTTGGGTTGGGCTTCATAGTGGAACTAAATAAATAAAAAGTGGACTGGACTAATTATGCAAATTGATTATAGGGTGATAGTGGAAATAAATACATAAGTAGTGGGCTGCATTTATAGGGTTAGGATTTTTAGGGCTCAAAATTGTAAAAACTATTTTAAAATTGAAGAAAATTCTTTTTTTTTTTTAAATGACGTGGCAGTTGATGTGGCGCAACGTAGAAGCAGCAGCATTAAACGCTACGCTTCAGCTTTTAGTAATATATAGATGTGTTTATTACCTAACCGCCATGCTAAATTAAGACCATATCTCATAGCCCATTGTAAGTTCGTTTAGACCCCTTAAACCCAAACAGATTAACCTAGAGAATTAGCCAAGTGATTAACTTAGGTAATTTAATTAAAACTAGGTTAACACAAATATAACAAAAACAACAAAGCAGCGGAAAATAAATAACACAAAGATATGATGACCCAGGAAACCACACCGGTAAAAACCTGGGGAGGATTTGACCTAGCTATCCTTAAGGTAAACTGAATCCACTATGAAAGAATTGAAGTTTACACAATAAGACTTAGACCACTAACATCTTATTGCTACCCAAGTGTAGGAAACTTACTACCATGACCCCATGATAGCTCCGAGATCCACGGACTCCTTCTTTCTTGAATTCTTCAGCAAATCCACAAGCGCACCTGCTTGTATATCTTTATGTTCTTTTGATTCTGCAACTGTATTGATTTACACAACTCTTGACATGAATCTCAAGTTTGTAAACCCTAAGTGTATGTGAAGGTAAACACCTCTAGATCTCACAATGAGATTCACAAACACCGCATTCAGAACTCTAAAAACGTGGCTAGGGTTTTCCCTTATATACTTAGGGCAAAACATAAAACCCTATACATTAAATGGACTAGGGCTGAGTTGGAAAATTCTGCAGAAAAATGATCTGCCCGATTTTCGATCGATCGAGCCTAATTTTCGATTGATCGAGTTATACAGAAAGTGAATAGTAATTCTGCAAAATAACTCGATTCCAACTTTACATTAAGACCCATACTTTGAGCAAGTCTAACACAAGACTAAACATTGTTTTGATCATGGTTTGCCAACTTACAAATTGAAGTTCTAATACATTAGTTCCTAATTCTTAGAACCTAACAAACTCCCCCTTTGGCAATCCGTGACAAAACACAGACTTAACAAAAAGCTCAAAGTTTACACATTGAAATAGCCCATTACAAAATAAATAGCCACTTAAACAATTCAACCTAAACTACTATCTAACAGTTGCAAAGTAGACATCAGCTCGACTGAATACAACCTGTATATTCCTGTAACACTTAACAAACACATAAACGCATGTGTGGAAGGAAAAAATAAGGAATAAAAAAAACTTCTTGATTTCACGTAACACAAAAATAAAGACATATATCATGAATAACATCATAAATATAAATCAATAAGCAGAGTAGCGTAGTGAAACAAGAAACATATACATCAAAATGTATCTCAAAAATATCTCCTAATCAAGAGCTAAAAATGTAAATACAAAGTGAAGCATCTTATTGAAAGAAGATGCTTTATTGTGTACATAAAGCATCAACAAATATAGCATCTTCCCACACAACATGCACAACAAGACTTTAGCTAGTAAAGTGCAATAGTAATAAGTGCATCAAAGCTAAACAAGGTACATACATATGATATGTAAAATTTGATTGACCAACCTTGTCTTCAAATTTAAGAGAAAATAGCAAAAACACAATTTGTTAAAAAGTTTTTTTTTTTTTTATTAAAAAAAATCATAGAATGAAATGCATGAATGTAATGCAATGCAAATCCTAGAAACAGAGGTCACCAAAAGATAGAGCAATGAAGCACAAGGACCATGTCAGACAGACTCAATTAGATTGAGCCTTTTGCATCCAAAACTTTTTAGATGCAACTCTTGCATTGGAGTTATGATTCACTTTAGAATTCGGAACAACTCCAGGATTGGAATAAAGGTTTAATGCCTTTACCAATTCACCAATAAGTACCATAGGATCATGTGCTTGGGGCACAGGTACTTTAGTTTTATTTGCTCGCTTCGCAGCTTGCAACTTAAAACAATTTGGACGAATGTGTCCAGGTTTTCCACAAAAATGACAAACCCATGCAGGCTTATCATGCAATTTGCCCTTAGTAGAAGTAGAAGCTCTAAAATGAGAAGCTTGAAGATCAACCCTAATCTTTCTAGGTGGAGTAACATCTATAGGCTTGATAGGTTCACTCACCAAGGGTTTGACAATCTCACTCTTAGGAGGTTCAAAAGAGGGAACAAATTTAGTGGAAGAAAGTTCAGGCACAGAGATGCAATCCACAAAACCTAAACCAGTTTTATCAGAAGGAGACTTTTGAACACTCAGCATGTGATCAAGTTTGGAGCTTGCAGACTTATTAGTTTGTTCTCTAGCAACAGATAAATCAAGTTCCAAACATTTAACTTTATCAAGCAAAAGCATGTTCTCAGTTTTCACATTTTTCAAAACCTCATTTGCATCAAACAATTTCACAAGTAAAATTTTCTTTTCAAGTTCAAGAGATGCAATTTTCTTCAAGCCTAACTCAACATTCATGGCATCCTTTGCAGCAACTTTGCAAAGTTTATTGTAGGCTTCCTGTATATCTGCATCCTCAGAAAGTTCCCCATCAGAAGGGTTCTCTTCAACAGACATGCTTTCATTTACTACAGTTGTAGCAGTGAAAGCAATGAAGTTTCCATCCTCATCACTAGCGGATTCATTGTCAGAAACTTCATCATCACTAAGGGTTACAGCCATAGCTTTACCCTTAGACCTCAAGTATGTGGGACATTCAGATTTTAAATGACCATACCCTTGACAACCATAACATTGTTGTCCCAAAGAATTATTAGAAGATTGACCTACTTTTTCCTTAGGTTCAACAGTGTTCTTGACCTTAGTGGGATCATTCTTCCTAAAATTCCTAGGTTCAACAGTGTTCTTGCCTCTTGCCCTTCTGTTGTTGTTCCTAAGAAAGTTTCTAAAGTTCTTGGCAAGATAGGCAATCTCTGTAGCAGAGAGTTCATCATTAAACCTACCATCCTCAACATCATCAACAGACTTAAGAGCCATTGATTTGGACTTGTTTGTCTTAGGGAGGTCTAACTCATAGGACTGAAGAGATCCTACAAGTTC
Source organism: Lithocarpus polystachyus (assembly GCA_033629205.1). Taxonomy (NCBI): domain Eukaryota; kingdom Viridiplantae; phylum Streptophyta; class Magnoliopsida; order Fagales; family Fagaceae; genus Lithocarpus; species Lithocarpus polystachyus. Next base: position 81,765,452 of record CM066164.1, read on the forward strand.
TTCAACAGGGATGGAGTCCACATCCTTGCTCTCAGTGATGGCAGTCACTTTGGGTCTAAAATCCTCAGTCAAAGATCTAAGAATTTTCCTAACAATTTTAGGTTGATCATAGATTTCACCCAAATTATAAGCAGAATTAACAATATCATTCAATTTAGCATAGAATTCGTCAAAAGATTCATCATCATTCATTCTAATGCTTTCAAATCTAGTAGTTAATTGCTGCAGTTTATTTATCTTAACTGCCTTTGTGCCTTCATGCACAGTCTGGAGGATATTCCAAGCAGCATGAGCAACCTCAACATTAGAGATTCTCTTAAATTCCTCTATGGAAACAGCATTAAAAATAGCATTTATAGCTTTGCTATTAAAAGCGGCTGCCTCCTTTTGAGAAGTTTGCCACTCACTCACAGGAGTAGTGGGCTTCTCCCATCCATACTCAACGGAATTCCAAACTCTCTCATCAATGGATTTCAGGAATGCTTTCATCCTTACTTTCCAATAAGCATAGTTGTTTCCATCAAAGTGAGGTGGAATAACAAGAGAGTGTCCGTGTTCCATGACAACAGGGGTCAAGGATCAGCAAAAAGATCAAAGGATCAAACACAAAAGCTACCCGCTCTGATACCACTTGTAAGTTCGTTTAGACCCCTTAAACCCAAACAGATTAACCTAGAGAATTAGCCAAGTGATTAGCTTAGGTAATTTAATTAAAACTAGGTTAACACAAATATAACAAAAACAACAAAGCAGCGGAAAATAAATAACACAAAGATATGATGACCAAGGAAACCACACCGGTAAAAACCTGGGGAGGATTTGACCTAGTTATCCTCAAGGTAAACTGAATCCACTATGAAAGAATTGAAGTTTACACAATAAGACTTAGACCACTAACATCTTATTGCTACCCAAGTGTAGGAAATTTACTACCATGACCCCATGATAGCTCCGAGATCCACGGACTCCTTCTTTCTTGAATTCTTTAGCAAATCCACAAGCACACCTGCTTGTATATCTTTATGTTCTTTTGATTCTGCAACTGTATTGATTTACACAACTCTTGACATGAATCTCAAGTTTGTAAACCCTAAATGTATGTGAAGGTAAACACCTCTAGATTTCACAATGAGATTCACAAACACCGCATTCAGAACTCTAAAAACATGGCTAGGGTTTTCCCTTATATACTTAGGGCAAAACATAAAACCCTATACATTAAATGGACTAAGGTTGAGTTGGAAAATTCTGCAGAAAAACGATCTGCCCGATTTTCGATCGATCGAGTTATACAGAAAGTGAATAGTAATTCTGCAAAATAACTCGATTCCAACTTTACATTAAGACCCATACTTTGAGCAAGTCTAACACAAGACTAAACATTGTTTTGATCATGGTTTGCCAACTTACAAATTGAAGTTCTAATACATTAGTTCCTAATTCTTAGAACCTAACACCCATAATTCTGCAATATTATTTGTGGAGATTCCAAGGTTGAGAGAAAATCTTTTGATCCATTAGCCTTACCAATTTCGTAGTTCCTCCTCACTGACCTTTATCGAATTAACTAGAACATTTTCATCTGGTGGTGACCGGTTAATCAGTTCGATGGTGTGGGGTGCTTTTATTCTTTTCCACTAGTCTAGATAATTAATGGGTCTGGTTTACAGGTACCATTAGGGTATTTGTTAATAGACAAATAAAAATTTTTATACCACTTTTAAGTGAAATATAATAAGCTGCCAAAAAAATCAGTTATGTTGGGAAATTTAGATCCTGGTTGATAGATTTAACAAGTTTTAAACCTAAGTTTTTAATTAGATTTATTATGAATAAGAATTGTTAAAACAAACAAACATCAATATCATGTCAATATCATGCAGCGGAAAAAATAAATAAGACAAGATATGATGACTCAGGAAAACCAATGAAATAAACTAGTTTCACAGTAAAAAACCTGAGGGGAAACCTTTCCGAAAAGCAATTCACTATAGTAAAGAGAAGTTTTAGATCTAGTACAAAACCTTTGTCCCTAGATTTTACAATCCTTGTAGATGAACTTACAGTTGAAACCTTCTACCGCTTCAAAACCTCTGAACTCTTCAATATATGAACGCCACCCTTTTTGCACGGATTCCAATATGTGACTAACCACTAATGCACAACTCCCAGTACATGACTAACACACCAATTTGAAGAAGATGTTGGCTGCAAAGTTCTTCACTTCATCAACAATGAAGATCAAGAAGCAATTGCTTACAAAACCCCAAGGCGCAAAAACGCAGTAGCTTCTTTCAGAGAAAATAAAACATTCGATCACTTTTTGCCTGTGTTTACCTTTTTATTCTCTTATGTGACGGCCTTTAAAATAAGCCTTATATATGTCTAGAAATGTGAGAAAAGAAACTCTACACAAATATGTCAGCTGGGCTGAAAATCAGATCTGGAAATCTGAATTTTGTAATTCTCGATAGATAGTATCTGTCGAGAACTGTTGAGGTTTAATGAATCAGCACTTCTTCACTTGTTTCTTGGACAGATTTGCATGGCTTTAATACTAGACTTGATCTCCTGTTCCTTGAAGTATTAAATATATCCTAGATCTACCCAATTACAAGTAAAGTGCATTTTGTCAAAGGATTAGCCAATTCTATAATGACATATGTCCCTAACATGAAACACATATGTCCTAACAATCTCTCCCTTTGGAAATCCGTGACAAAACCACAACAAACAAATAAACATATGAGAGAAGTCATAAATCACTTAACTCATACTCACTTGTTACATACAATTAAATCTATCCTAACACAAACTCTTGAAAAACTTTGCAAGAAGAGAGTTCATGACAAGAAGACTTTGACAACCTGTATTTCTAAAACACTTTAAACAAAACTCATCAAGGCATCTTAGTGTGAAACAGAAATAAAAGATTGCATACAAGAAACAAAACATGTGTATAAAGAGAGTAAAGAAATAACACATGTAGAGATAGGTGAAGAAGGCATACATCATATATATATATATATATATATATATATCAAAGATAAGTACAATGTATATAAACATGGTCATAAGACCGGTGTACAAGAAAAAGGAAGTAAGCACTCCCCCTAACAAGATGAAACACATCTCCCCCTTACAAAGGCATGTATGTCACCTCCAAACATGTAGAATCTTAAAAAGAAACCACATATTGTCCACAATTTCTCTCCCTTTTTGTCATGATTGACAAAGGGTATAAAAAGCTATAAAGCCTCACTCGAGAAATATAAAGATGATCAAGGGGGCACAAGGAATCTGTATAAATGCTTAAATGTAATGAAACAAGATGCTATGGATGACAAGATAAAAGAAAGATGTAAAACATGTGAAAAACAATGCATGCAAGTGGATCTCGACATATCAAGAAGCTGTCAAGCAGCTATCGAGCAGAAGCCAATCTCGTTGGATCGAGAATCTGTTGAGGATCTATTGAGTAGACAGAAAGTTTCTCGATGGATCGAGTAGCTATTTAGGAGCTATCGAGAATGCGATAAAAAGAAGCTGAAGAGCTCGATAGATTGCTTAGCTATCAAGAGGTATTGAGAAGCTGTTGAGATTGCTTAAAATTAGTTTTTCAAAGAAGAGAAAAACACAGACATGAATACAATCAAACATGCTACTCAACCAAAGATCCAAGCAACATTTTAAGCTCTCAAAATCATCTTTCAACAAGAAAAATGACAAGCAAATAGATCCCAAACACACTCACACACACACACACACACACTAAACAAGTCTAACCAATTTTATATTTCAAAAATAAGTTAAGACAGTTTAGTGAGTGTATATTAACACATGTATTCCTTATGACGGCCAAATCACATTGTACCTGCACATGTATCAAAAGTATCAAAGAATATTGCGTGTTGTGTGTGAAAAACATCGCAAGATTGCATAAGTGTTTGCGTGTTATGATGATTTAAGATATGAGAAGATCACTATAACTCCCACATCTCTTAAAAGACACGCTTACAATCATATATAAAGCATTTTGTTTGTTTTTGCTTTAATTTTTCTTTGTATATTTTCTTTTAAGCATATCTTGCATGGGCATATAAGAGGAAGAAAAGAAATACGCAATTATGTTAAGTTTTTGACATTGTACTTTTGCTATGCCGAAGCATACATATGTCATTTCATAATTGGCGGGCAATAGTGGTGAGATAGTTATTTTTGCCTTTCTTTTAGGATTTTCTAGTCCTTCCTGACAAAAGGATGATATAAGTGTTAAGTACAAGAGATAACTTAATTTTACACATTACAAACATGAACCAGAAAACTCTCTTGCTTAGTTGTGCATAGAGATGCTCATCTAAGCTACAAAAGATACAAAGTTTAGAACACTTTGTTTTAATGGCTATCCAAGGTATACAAGTACCAAAGTACACAAACACACTGTTTTTGTATTTTCCGATTTTTTCCTTTTTTATTTTGAAAACAAAACAAAATAAAAACTAAACAACCAAACAAAAATAGACAAACAACATAAAAGCATGAAAGAAAGATGCATATGCATGAAAGCATGATTCCAAAGCAGATAAAAAATCAAGTAAAGAGAGTCATACTTTAGATAAAAAGAATTAAAACAGAGGACAATGGAAAAGACAATTAAGTTTTAGGCTTCTTTCTCACCCATACAGCATGATTCTTTGGCCGTGAAGATGAAAACGCACGTGTCCTAGTATGTCTACTAAAGGACATGGAAGAATTAAAATTCTCCTGAAATTGAGTTAAAAAGCTTAAAGCTTTTAATAACTCTCTAAACAAAGGTTTGGGTCCTTGAGAGGAAACCTGTGACCATTTGGACACTTGCTTTTGAGGATACAACTTAAAGCAATTAGGACGAATGTCTCCGAAAACACCACAACGGTGACATACATGAGCAGTTTTAGGACTACTAGACTTCCTAGAGTAAGGTATAACAGAGGATTTAGAATATTTAGTAACATCTAACAGCATCCAATTTAATCTAGCATTTGATATCTCTTCAACAATGTTTTGGATGAAGTGAGATTCAGATTTATATGTAGCACAGCTAACAATCACAGAGCATAAGAAAACATATAATTAGATAGATTAGAAGATGAACTACGAATTCAAGATATCTAGTTGTGAGTTATAGCAAACAATTGACGCATTTTTTGATAAAGTAAATGGAATGCAATTCATATATTTTTTATTACTGTCATTGGTATAAACATCATATAAGTAATACAACTCAACAAAAGCATGAATTATGATATCAACAATCAGATACATAACCTTTCTTGTAATGCCACCCAGATGCATTAGCTGCTTTTCTTAGAGCATCCCTCCAGCTCTGCACCTTGTTCTTGTTATCCTTCAACTTCTTTTCATGTTTAGCGAGTGCTTTTCCAAAGTTCCCCTTTTGATTTCGTATTTCTGATGGATCAACATTGTAAAAAACTGGAAGAATTTGAACCTTATGGTCCTTTTCATTACATTCAACAATCTCAGCAAGTTCATCCAAGCACCATATGGACTCGGCATAGTTTTCAGAGAAGACAATAGCCAAAATCGATGAATTTTGGATGACTTGGATAAGTTCTTCCGAAATTCCTTCTCTCCTATGAAGTTTATCAATGATGAAGGTGTTGATGCCTTTGTCGCACAAAGCCTTATACAAATGGCTGCTAAAACCTTCGCTGGTATCTTCACCTCTAAAGCTCAAGAAGACATCATAGTTCCATCGGCGAGTGGAAGAAGAAGAAGAAGAAGAAGAAGAAGAGGAGGCTCTTTCACTGTTCAGGAAAGTCATTGATGGAATCGAATAGACAGAGATGCCGATCTGGCCCAATCTTGGCAGTGTGGAGGACAACGGTGAAAGCCGCTCTAACTTGGCTGATCTCCGCTAGTCCTTAGCTTAAGTGAGGCAGGTCTTCCTCGAAGGTGTGGTGGCGGTGCGGTGGAGCAGGGCGGAGATTCTTCATCGGCGATCTCTCTTCTCTTTTCTCTCTCTTCATCTGTGTTTTTTTTTTGGATAAATCTTTGTCTGTGTATTTGACAAAAAGGAAAGGCCGTGCGGACTTCTTTTAATGATAAGTTTTTATCTAACAGAATTCAGAAAGTTAGTTATTGCTTTTTTTTTTTGTCAAAAATATCTCAAAATTAATTAACTAACAACTTAAATATGGGATTAAAATAGTAAAATGGTAAAAAAAAGTTAGTTATTACATTTTTTACTATAAAAAATACCCCTACCTAAAACTTAAAAATGAGGTTAAAATAATAAATTCTTACTTTTATGTTGAAACGTCTCCTTGCTTCTAATAAATTCTTACTTTTATATTGATTTAAATTTCTATTTCTACTCATTAACTCCTTACAAAATAGGATCAATCTTTTGTTAATTTTAAAACTCTTTTAATTTACAAAACTCACCCCACGCATTCTTTTTTTTTTTTTTTTTGGTGATTAGAAAAAGTAGAAATCCTAAATTATAATAAATATAAATTATTAATCTTTATTCAAAAAATAGTATATATAACGAGATTAATCCTTGTTTTAAAAAAAATTAATTACAAGTTAATGAATAATAAGAACAATGAGTTTTTTTTTTTTTAAGGAACAATGATATCAATAATCCCTTAAATTAAGATTAGATAGGTTTAATTATCAAAAAAAAAAAAAAAGATTTAATAGGTTTTTCTTCAAATAAAATAGAAAGATTAATTAATAAGTTAATGATTATTAAAAATTAAAAGATAATATCAGGCAAATATTATTGAATAAATTTATTCCAATTTATATAAATTTGATAAATTTTTAATAACATAGAATTTTTAAAGGACTTCCACCAATTTACATTGATTTGATAAAGACAAATACATAAATAATATAAATGTAGAAATTAAAATTAAATTGTGAACAAAAAATATTGAAATTTTGGAAAATATTATCATTAGAAGATTAAAAAAATATAACTGTTGAAAATTAAAAAAAAAATTTGGGTATGAATAGAAATGAATGATAAAAAAATTAAAAAATAAATAATAAACAAAGAAATAATATTTAAATGAGATTAAAAAATGATAAAGAGTCTGTTAGAAAGTGTATTTAAAAAAGTAAATAGATAAATAGTAAAAGTAGCTACTTCCTCTCCAAAAAGTACAAAAATTTGGAAAAAAATGCTCTTACTTAAAAACAAAATACTAGTTTATTTGTTTTTTTTTTAATTATTAAGGGTGAGATAAATATATTTAAGCACAAACAAGCTTAGGGAACAAAAAATGAACTCTTTTTCATTATTTTTAAGAAGTTTTTAAAACAACTCCAGAGGTACAAATAAAAATTTGTAACTATCAAAATGTCAAGTTTTTAATGATAAGTTAAAAAATAATGTCATTGATGAGCACAAATAAACTCCAATTATAATTTGTCAACATGTTATGAAAATTGTTATATTTGTAGCATTATTCTTGTTTAAGCCACATTAGAAAGTCTACAATACTTGTACATTTTTCTTTGTGGGTATAATACATCTAATAAATAATTAACATGAAATCTCAAATCATCATAACATCACATTGAATAGTAACATCGCATATAAGGGAGTGTTTAGTTTGCTGTGATATGCATCATATTAAGGTCATATCATCATAATGTGAATATTATCTAAGATTACAAAATATTTCAAATTACTCTAATCTCATCACCTTATTAAATGGTGGTAATCTTAAATTACTTTTTTTTTTTTGATAGATGAGGTTATCCCCAAGATGTTACAAGAGATTTCGAACTCAGGATCTGTACGTACAAGTTAGATTTGTAAAACTCTTGTGAAAAAGTGTATGAGATATCTAACAGTATATTTTGATGAAAAAGCTCAAGAAAGATAAAAATGAAAGCTTTAACATCATAACGTCGAGAGAAAAAGAAAGTAGTGCAAGGAAATAAAAATAACAATGGAATGTACGTGGAAAACACTTTGAAAGGGATAAAAAACCATGGGTGAGTAAGAGTGAATGTCCCTTACTTTGTCAAGCTTTTTATTAAGTGAAAATGGAGGTTTCTCTTGTATAGTGGTAATGTTCTTAGTTAAGGAGAGGTCTTTTCTCTACCTCACTTTCTTACAAACTTTCTACCTTTTTTTTCTATTGATCTATCCTGGTTCTTGCCCTAATAGTCTTGCAACATGTTCCTCTTATAGTCTGAGGAATGTTGCTAGGTACACAAGACAGATGTCAAACTTTGATTCCCCATTTTGAACCCTAACACAATTGTTGTACTATGTAGTGGCTGGAGAAGAGAGAGTAAGCACGCCGGGGTCAATATAGCAACATGAAAAGTGACCATGCCACTACGCGGGGAGCAATCTTTGGACAAGAAAAGGGACGTCAGGAGCATTGAGAGTAATGCACATGTCTCTAAAAGTGGTCTAGCACAAGCATATCCAAAAGGAGGGAAGGATTTCATAACCTGTTGTAGGAAAGTGCCTCCGGATAGCACTCCCACCTCAATATTGATTGTGAAAATATTATGACTATATAAAGATCTCCAAGAAATAAACAATAGGAACGAAGTAAACCCAAAACTTGAAAATAAACAAACACACACAAACAAAAGAACACCAAGTATTTATGTGGTTTGGCTTTTGGCCTACATCCACGGGCAACAACGAAGAAATTCCACTAATCAAATATGGAGATATACAAGTTGGTGTATCAATATTCTTATACACCCAATCCCCAATACACCTAATAGCTCTCTCACTAATACAAGGAATAGAGAAGACCTTGCATCCTATGCTAAACTAAAGAACTCTCACAATAATATGCAACAGCCAAAACTCTCTATTTTACTCTCTTTTCTATATTCTATTGTCGAAGCACCTCTATCCTAATTATACTAAGTTAGGCCGGCTAGTAGTGATTGCTTTGCACCTAAATTCTATGAAAAACTAGTCCTAAAATAACTAGGAAACATAGTTGCACTTGAAATAGGAAATCAAGTCCTTATACGCCACTCCAAAATAGGCATAGATTAGGATAAGTTCAAGCCACCGACATCACATAACCTCTAACCAAAGAGGGTCACTATCCCCCTTTTGTGAGTGTTGGGTGTCCATGTCAGGTGCAAATCTCACTCTTCCAAAGATGATCACGACGTTCGCACGGATCAAAAATCGTTTCTCCTAGCCAACGTTCCTTTTCCTTGCTCACAGCCATTCCACGTGTAGAGTCCAGATCCAGCTATGTCAGCATTGGAGGTGGAAAAATTGGAGGTGATGGTGGGAATTTACATATGTCGGGCCTGTCTTGCTCTTCTTTACCTTTTTCCTTCCTTTTTGTCTCTAAGCCCATGAGCAAACTACTTTTATTTAGTCCACCCCCACAACATTAATTGAACTTATTAATGTAAAAGATCTAATCTATTCAAATTATGTGCCAAGGGCTTCAAAGTAGATTTCAAATTCACCCTAATTTGAGTCAAATACCTCTAATTTGAAACTATTCTAAATTCATAGAACAACTAGTTTCTCATTTAAATCTACTTCATATCCATTTGAAACTAATCCAAAGTCATTTACAATTCCAAAGCTTATTATCATTAATTCAAATACATAATTCAATGAAAAACTCACTGATAATACCACATTACAAAAAACTAATAGATTTTCTTTTAAAAGCAATGTAAATATTTAAAAAAATCATTTTACGCCAATAAGAAAAATTAAGTTATGTGTAAAACTAAGTATATAAAAATTTTAAGTAGTTCAACAATTATTGCAACCTTCTTTTTCTTTGCAAAATGGAATGACCCAAAATGATGAATTGGCACACTAAATATAATTGGTCTCTTACAGAATTTTTTCTTCATAAGTGGCAAATCTTTGTGTAATTCACTTCTATGTTATCTACTTTTTAAAAACAATGAGTAAATGCATGTTGAATGATATTGCACATACATATGTAAATGAAGATTACAAGCTAATCCTAAGATGCTAGTTGGTGAATTCCGTGTATAAAATATATACATATATATTTTTTTTCATTTATGGAATTATTAGACTAGTAGTATTAGATTATAAATTTATGAATTTTTGTATTACTCAACTTGTATTGATTTGATTTTTTTTTTTTTCATTTTTATTCTTTTATATGTATGGAAAGAAATAAGAATAAAAAGATGGTAAGAACTACGTTAAACTTTTTTTTTTTCAAGTCTCATGCCAGCTTAGGTGGCTATTTTTGGATTATGATGTGGGTCAATTGGTTGGGCTTGAGGATTTCGTGGTGGTGACTCAAACACACAATGGGTATTTGGGATGTGGGTTTGCCGTAGGGGTGCTCCATGGACATGGCAGAAAGCAAGAAAACATATTTTTGTGTTTTCCAAAAGCAAAAACTCACCAAGAAAAAATTGCAATCAATTGCATGTAATTTTTGAAAAAGTAAGTCATGACAAGTTAATATTTTGATACCTCTTATTTTGCTGAAAACTAAAAATACTGTAGCAAAATAATTTTTAAATGTGTGAATAGTGGCGTGAGACTCATTTTTAATGAAAAAGTTGCTGAATAAAGAGGTTTGTAGATCCTATGAACAGTTTATGGGACCACTGAACAGTGCAATTTTAGTGAAAATTTGGATTGTCAAAGAGGTGGTGGGTCCCGTGCATTGTGCACGGGACCCACTGACAGACACTCCCACTTGATGGAGCACTTCTCAATAATAATAAAAAATTAAAAAAAAGGAGGAAAACGCAAACGCACAACCGCCAGCCGCAATCCAAACGCATACTAGATTTCTATTTTTGAAGCTATCTAAATATAAAAACAAAAAAACAAAAAATTGATTAAATAGTTTGTCCACAAATTGAAAAGAAAGTCCAAAACCTTCAAGTCAATTGTTATGAAATTTACCAAGAGTCCAATATAGTGTTTGTAAGTCATCATATGTTGACGAATGCTTCCACATCCACAAAATACTAATTTGAAAAGAAAGTACCTTACTTTTTGTAAGGACACAAGTTTCGAAATCCAGCCCAAAGGTGGATGGATCAGCTTAAGAGGCCCAACAACAATGAATTTGTAGAGGGTAGGTTAGGAAGGACTGAGCTAGTGAAGATTAGATTACCAACTGGATGGGCTAGGATCACAGATTGGGACGAAACATAGGTTTTTGGCTTAAAGGATTGTTCTCGGCCTACGTCCGAGGATAGTTGTCTGGTGTAAGTATTGTTTAGTAATGGGTGCAAATCTTCTCCTTCCTTCATTTTTAGGTTCCTTCTTCCTTTTATATTACTTCTTCACTTATTCCTGGCCTTCCACATGTATGTTAGTGATCTTTGTGGATACTTGTCCCATCTTTCTTTTCCAAAAATCCCTACGTGGTAGCTGTAAGGCTGAAAGTTACTATTCAGGTGTCTTCTCCACATAAATACGGTCAGAGGATTAGCTACAGAGCATTCAATGCGGGGTTGGCAGCCTTCTTCTGTGATATTTTTGGGGATTTCTTGGTATAGGATTGTCTAGTCCAGCAGAGTCCTCTGGGGTATTCTCCTGGGCGGTAGAGTTCCAGGAGTTATCCCGACGTTGGTCACCCGAGACGGTACTCATCCTTGGCGAGATCTCCGGGTTCGTGTAGACTGCCTAGGCTGAGTTGTTCGTCCTCGGACTAGTCTTAGTCCTCGGCTCGGGCTTTGGATCCAACATGAACATGGATAAAAGGCTCCGGGCCCACCGCCCCTACTGGCCCGTTGCTCCTACTGGTCCATTACCCCTGCAATAGCCCCTCGAAATGCTTCTTTTTAGGTCCTAGGCTGGAAAGGAGGATTTCGATGCCAACACACTCGATATGTGCTCATCTCGGCCCAACCTTACCTACAAAGAGACCTTTTGACTTCCCAGGACACGCTCTCGACAATGCGGCCCTCGAGACGCATGTTCATTTAATTCTGACTGCTTCCTGCCTTTCACGTTCTACAGCGTGATGTGAATCATGTGGTCAGGTGCTTTTTGAGGGTATAGGCGGGGGTTTTCCCGCTTCTAATTGTCTCTTCGATATAAATATTTCCCCCACTCAATTTCCTGCCTCACTTTAGCCATCATTAAGTTCTAGTGCACATATATTGAATCTGTCAACTATCTCTCTTACTCGTACCCTTACAAATTTCAAAAGCTTATCTGAGGAGACCTCTTTCATTCATGTAAGTCTTCCTAAGTCCTTTAAATTTTCTTTTTTTCATATTATTTTCTGTTCTTTGCACTTTCCCTCTCCTCGGCTCTAGTCCGTCTCTTCAATTCTCTTAGGTTCTTCCGGAATCTCTTTAAGGATGGGTAGGTTCAAGTATTTGGTAGAGTCGAGCGAAGCTATAGAGAATTTTAAAGCTCAGTATAGGATTCCTTTTGGGGTAGAGATTAGGTATTGCAAGGAGGGGGAATGACATGAGAAGAGGCAAGAGGGAGAAGTTGTGATCCCAATGATTGTCTTCATAGAGGGGGGATGAGGATCCCTATAGGCACGGTTATGAGAGACTACCTCATAGCTCATAGGTTGGCACCTACCCAGTGTGCGCCTAACGTGTTTAGAATTCTAGGTTGTGTGGATGCCCTGAACGAAAAATTAGGCTTAGGGTTGACCCATCATGACGTTAATTGGGTCTATAATCTTCACCACCTCAAGGGTCAAGGGTACTATCTCAAATCAAGATACCCTGAGGTTAGTCTTATCTAGTGTCTTCCCGAGTTGAACAAGGGGTTGAACAAGGATTTTCTAATCGTGTCAGGTGATTGACACGATCGCCTTCACTGCCCAACGAGAGAGGGGACACCAGGTGGGGTTAATAAGTCTAGGCTCATGAATCGCATCTGTTTGTTTATCTTTGTTTTTTGTTTTGTCAGTACTTTGATACTTTTTTTTTTATATAATTTGTCCTCGGCTGCTGAATGGTTTTTCTGTGTTAATTTGATAGATAAGAATTCAGCTGTTCCCCACCTAGGCCTTATAAACCAAAAGAGCCTTGACAAGATCCTGAGGTCCGAGGTGTTCGTTCACTCGGACGGTCAGCTAAGGGCGCCTCACATCATCTTGAACTACACCCCAATCTCCACCGCATTTCAGGCGCCGAAGTGCGTAATCAAGGCTCGAGATCCGCGCTTGAGGTAGATAAATGTAGCCACTCCAGGATTTTTGCTTCCCAGTCCCGTTCCGGGAGAAGTTCTCTCTACCGGTCCCATTTTCGAAGCCATTCCTACGATGAGAGCGTCACATTCGCAAGTCGCCGAGGAAGCTAGACTAGCGCCCCAGCCAACCCCTAAAGAAGAGGAGGACATGGTGGACATTTTGGGGTTTGAAGACGAATTTGAGGTTTTCAACCAAAATCTTCCTTCAGAAAGTCTAACTTCTGATCCGATCTCTTCATCCACGCGAGCATCCGACGAGATGGGCATCCAGCGCAAGCCGAGGTCAAGCTTGCTGGATTTGATAAAGTCCCAACCTAGGCGGGACGACCTGGCCTAGACATCGCAGACGAAGCCCCCTTCTGTACCTCCTATCGCTCCTCCTCCTATGCAGTCCCTTGGGCTACAGCTCGCCGACCTGAAAAGGAAGAGGGAGGCAAAAGGCAAGGGACCTATGGAGATAGGAAGAGCCCACTCAACCTAGGAGGATGAGCTACAAAGGGCGGGCAAGTAGCCCAGAATGGGGAAAAGAGACATGGAGAGGAGGAGCAGCCCTTCCACTGCTCCCGAGGCGTGGCTGCCAGCCCCAATGCTGGATGGTGTCCCTCTTCCGGCCACTGCCTCCATTAGGGATTACCAAAGGGGCAAAAGGGGCTACATGGCCGATGCAGTGGAGCAAGCTCTGCTGCTCCCCGGAGACATGACTGAGCTCCGATCCCTGAGGAGGCACGAAGTCTTCCACGGCCTGAAAAGGTATCTGGGCATGGTAAGTTTTCTCTGACTTTTTCTTTTTTCTTTGTTATCTTGCCATTGGTTATTTTGTTGTTATTTTTAACCATGTTTCCTTCTCTGTTAGGCCGTTCAAGCTTCCTTCCAAGCAGAGGAGATGCTCAACTATTGCCACTGACAAATGAAGGAGGAGGAGGCGAAACGTAACGATGCTGTGGACTCCTTGAAGGTGGCTGAAATGAGCATGCAGGAGTTGAAGAGGAAGCTCCTGGAGGAGGAGAGGGAGAGGAAGAGTGCAACCATCGCACTTAATAGCGCTGAAAAGCAAACGGAGGGTCAGAGGGTGCTTTTGTGTAGTGCCGAGGATCAACTGGCCGCCTCCAAAGCACAAGTGGTTGCACTTAACAAGAAATTGGAAGAACCGAGGCGGCTAGGGTGAAAGCCGAGAAGGCCCGCGATCAAGTTGAGCAGGAGGGCTACGATGTCGGGGTAGCGGAAACCGAAGAAGCCCTAAGGGCTGAGGTTTCCGGGGTGTGTAGAACTTACTGCCGACAAGTGTGGATTGAGGCTCTCAACCAGGCCAGGGTTGAGGCCTCATCTGTACTTAGAAAGGCAGAAAGTGTGTATTACCCTCCTGCCATTCGACCATCTCTCCCTTCCCTTCATCGGCTTGATCCCGTCCCTGAGAAGGCAGAGGCAGGCGATGGAAAGGCAGCCAAAACATCTGCACCAGCCGAGAAGGGGTCCGAGGTAGTGGAGTAAATTTCACAAGAAGTGGCTCTAGATGCCTCGAGTATTCCTATCGTCATCCAAGACAACCCAGTTGAAAAGGAAGTGAGTAAGGGGATGGAGATCATTTTGGCCAGCCTTCTTTTGCCTATTCTAGTTGACCCGATAGGCAAGGGGCAAGCAAGCAAAGGATAGGAGCCCTCAGAAGTTGCAGCTGTTTAGACCGACCAGCCTCCTCCTAAAGAGAAGATTATAATTAAGAAGAAATAGGCCTTTCTTTAGTTTTCCTTGTATTTTTTTTTTTTACTCTGTTCTTCTTGTACTTAACTTGCCTTATTAAGAGGCTTTTCATTAATGAAGAATTCGGAGAATTTTCTTTTTACTACAATGTTCATATCCATACAAATGTGATGTTTATTTTCACTTGTACTTGAGCCAAACTTCTACGGTCAATTCCTATAAAACAAGAATTTACTCACTTGGGATGATTTATTGGAAGCCAAATCAAATCTGTTTGACACTCCATCCAAGTAAAACATAACTTGAACTTTAGAAATTGTGTGTCCAAGCAAGAATAGATGGAAGTAAAGAATTGGATGCTTTAAGTGATGCTCATGAGCGTCTGTTTAAGCTAATTTATTAAGACAAAGGTTTCTTTGTTGTTCCAAGCAGTGATTCACTCTTACTATCTAGGTAAGCCATGAGGAGTATTCAATTGTACTAAGGGTGAAATTGTCCTTTAGCTTGTGGTGCGAGGGACCGGGTGTAGCTCAGGATCTGTTCAATGCTTAGATGCAAGTAGTATTAGTTTTTCCAAAGCAGGTGGTCCGAGGAACCAGGCATAGCTTAGAATATGTTTAATACTTAGAAAGCTTGCAAGTAGTATTAATTTTTCCAAAGCAAGTGGTCCGAGGAACCAAGTATAGCTTAGGATATGTTTAATACTTAGAAAGATTGCAAGTAGTATTAATTTTTCCAAAGCAGCTAGTCCAAGGAACCAGGTATAGCTTAGGATATGTTTAATACTTAGAAAGATTGCAAGTAGTATTAATTTTTCCAAAGCAGGTGGTCGGAGGAACCAGACATAGTTTAGGATCTGTTTAATACTTAGAAAGATTGCAAGTAGTATTAATTTTTTCAAAGCAGGTGGTCCGAGGAACCAAGCATAGCTTAGGATCTGTTTAATACTTAGAAAAATGATAAAGAGATGTCAATTTTCCCAAGGTATGTGGTTCAGGGAACCAGGCATGACCAAGGTTCTGTTTGACTCTTAGATGAATATTGTGAGGTATTAATTTTTCCAAAGTAGATGCTCCGAGGAGCCAGGCATAGCTTAGGATCTATTTAATACTTAGAGAAATGATAAAGAGTGTCAATTTTCCCAAGGTATGTGGTTTAGGGAACCAGGCATGACTAAAGTTCTGTTTGATTCTTAGAATTTAAAGAGACTAAGCATCATATGTAATGAAATAAACAGGAACATGATAAATTGCGCTCTTATTAATAATAATATCTTTTTAGGATATTTACATTCCATGGGTGTAGCACCGCCTTATTCTTTAAATCTTCTAAATAGTATGCACTTATTCCAGCCACAGAGGTAATTCGGTATGGACCTTCCCAATTGGGTCCCAATTTTTCCCAAGAAGGGTTCTTTGCAGAGCCGACCACCTTTCTCAACACCAGATCTCCAGGCGCCAAAGGTCTTAGCTTTACGTTGGCATCATATCCACGTTTGAGTTTATGCTGATATTAGGTTAGTTGGACCATGGCACTTTCCCTTTGTTCTTCAATTAAGTCCAGATTCCTCTCTAGTAAGCTATTGTTGTTGTTCGGAGTGAAATAGCTCATTCTTAATGTAGGGAATCCCGTTTCCAATGGAATAACAGCTTCGGCTCTATAGGTTAACGAAAAAGGAGTTTCACCAGTAGACTTCCGAGGAGTATTCCGATAAGTCCATAGCACATGTGGTAATTCCTCAACCCATTTTCCTTTGGAATCGTCTAATCTTTTCTTGAGCCCGCTTACTATAACCTTGTTTATAGCCTCGGCTTGTCCATTCCCTTGGAGGTAGGCTGAGGTAGAATATCGATTAGTAATCCCTAGCCCACAGCAATATCTCCGGAAAGATTTGCTATCGAATTGAAGCCCGTTATCCGAGATGAGGGTATGGGGAACTCCGAATCAGGTGACAATGTTTTTCCAAATGAATTTCTTCATATCTGCATCCCAGATGTTGGCCAATAACTCGGCCTCAACCCACTTGGTGAAATAATCTATGCCGACCACTAGATATTTCTTATTTCCAGCTGCTTTGGTTAAAGGATCCATAATATCCAAGCCCCACTGGGCAAAGGGCCAAGGGCTGGATAAAGGATTAAGCTCCCCTCCTAGTTGATGGATACTCGGAGCAAATCTCTAGCACTGATCACATTTCTTCACATATTCCTGGGATTTTCTATGCATATTGGGCCACCAATATCCTTGAGTGAGGGCTCGATGAGATAAGGATCTCCCTCCGGTGTGGCTTCTGCAAATTCCCTCGTGTAGCTCTTCTAGGAGGATCTCAACCATCTCGAGATGGATGCACAGCAGATACGGTCCGGAAAAAGACCTTTTGTACAACTTCTGGTCCTCGGATAGCCAAAACCGGGGAGCTTTCCTCCTTATCTTATCTGCTTCCAACTTACTCTCAGGTAGAGTATCATCCTTGAGAAATTGAATGATAGGGTCCATCCAGCTAGGGACCATCCTTATATGATGAATGGTTGACACCTCTTTTCCCAACCCAAAAGGTTCCATGAGATTTTCAACAAGAATTACTCTCAGAAGACTCCATGCCGAGGAGGTTGCCAGCGTTGCAAGCGAATCTGCATGTGTATTTCTGCTCCTAGGAATTTGCACCAAATTGAAAGATTCAAATCTGGTCTGCAAATGTTTTACCTGGCTTAGATACTTTTGCATTCTTGGGTCCTTGGCCTCTAACTCTCCTCGGACCTGGCCTACTACCAATCTGGAGTCCGAGAATATGTCCATGGTCTTTCCTTCCATCTTTTGGATCATGGTCATCCCTACTAGCAGAGCTTTATATTCTGTTTCATTGTTTGTGGTGGAGAATTCAAGTCTCAGTGATTTTTCAATCGTGATATTCTTGGGTGAAATTAAAACTAGCCCCACCCCAGACCCTTTGAGGTTTGAGGCACCATCAACATATACCTTCCACGACGATGCTCGTTCTACAGAGATTACTCCAACTGAATTTTCATCCATGTGGTGTTTATTCCCATCTTCTTCAATTGGGGCCTCGGCAAATTCAGCTAGAAGGTCAGCGAGAACCTGACCCTTTATGGAGGTACGGGGCATGTACTTAATGTCATAGGCCCTCAATTTCGTTCCCCACTTCGCGATTCTCCCCGTATAATCAGCACTTCGAAGCAAGGCTTTGAGTGGAAATTGGGTCAAGACAACAACTGTATGCGCCTGAAAATAATGCGGCAGTTTGCGTGTGGCGTGCACCACGACTAGGATGGCTTTCTCCAACGGCAAGTATTTGACCTCGGCTTCATGTAGGGACTTGCTTACATAATAGACGGGCCTCTGCACCCCATTGTCAACCCTTAATAGTACCAGGCTTACTGCATAGGCGGCTACTGTGATATAAGCAAATAAGACTTCATACGCTTCAAGTTTGGACATGATGGGTGGCTGAGAAAGATAGTCTTTCAACTGCTGGAATGCTAAGGCACATTCCTCTGTCCATTCAAAACCCTTCCATTTATTTAGTAACTGGTAGAAAGGTCTACACCTATCTGCGGATCGGGATATGAAACGATTCAAGGCCGCGGTCATCCCTGTAAGCCTCTGTACTTCCTTGGGGTTCCGAGGTGGTTGTAATTTATTAATGGCCTCGACCTGGTTTGGGTTGACCTCGATTCCACGGTGAGTAACCATGTAGCCCAGAAATTTTCCTGACCTCACTCCAAAAGAACACTTGGAAGCGTTGAGCCGTAACCTATGCCCTCTCAAGACTTCAAAAATGTTTCCGAGGTCACCAATGTGCTCGGCCTCCTTCTTACTCTTGACCACCATATCATCGATGTAGATTTTGATGTTCTTTCCTAGCTGTGGCTCGAACATCTGTGTCATCATTCTTTGATAAGTAGACCCCGCGTTCTTGAGCCCAAATGGCATCACCTTGTAATGGTAGTTGTCTATAGGGGTGACAAAAACTGTTTTCTTCTGGTCTTCCAAGGCCAAAGGTATCTAGTGATAACCTTGGAAAGCATCCAGAAAGCTCATCCGAGGATACCCTACAGTTGCACCCACCAACTGGTAGGGGTGTCAAATGGGTGGATTTGGGTGGGTTTGGAGTGGGCATAATCAGGTTGGGTATATGAAACTTATTTACCCATTAAAACCCATTTATCTATTACTTCTAACCCAAATCCAACCCAACCCAATTATTATGGGTAAACCCCAACTCACCCAATTACCCAATTATCAAAATTACCAAAATACCATTAAAGTGAAAACACAACACTTTCTTGGATTCCATTCTCTAGTCTCCACTCTACTTTCCCAGGAAAAAGAAAAGAAAATTTCTTGGATCTAGAAAATCTTTTTTCTGAAATGATTTTTAAAGTACCGATTTGTGATTTGAAGTGAATGTTATTATACTCTTGACTAATTGATCTGATTTCGAATCATGATTGTTATTCACTAGCAACAAATATTTTTTTTAGGTGAAAATTTTTGAACTCTGTTTCTGTTTGAATCTGTTAGAAAATCAAATTGAGAAACATTTTCAAGTTTTAGTCAATTTCCTGCATTTTCTCAGCAACCAAACATGAAATCATTTAGATTTTTTTTTGAATTCTCTCTAACTAACTTTTGAGTCAAACAGCTAAAAGAGAGCCTAAAAACAAAACTCAAACTTTGTTATTTGAATCAAATAACAGAGTTTGAGTTTTACACTTTTTAAATTTAATTTAATTTGATTTTTTTTTTTTAATTTTGATTGTTAATTGTTTGCTTGAAGGTACGAAGAGGACGTGTGGACAGAGATTGCGAAGTTTCTAGACGGAAGGTCTCTGATGAAGCTGGCTGTGACGAACAAATGGTTCAAGCGTGTGATCATGGATGATAGCATTTGGAAATTCGTGTGCCTTCATGGTCTCTGTGCTGTGTTTGTTGTGGCTCATTGTTCTTTGTGAGAGCTAGAGAGAGAGAGAGAGAGAGAAATGTTTGGAGGCTGAGAAAATAAAAGAAAATGAAAACTTGAAACACTGAAATGTCTGAGGGCTGTTTTTTTTTTTTTTTTTTTAATTATGGGAAGGGCTGGGTTGAATTTGTATATATTGTTTTTGGGTTAAATGGGTCTCAATGGGTTTTTAGTTAAAACCCAATAATCACTGGGTCTAATTGGGTTTATACCCATTTAACCCAATTAATAATTGGGTGGGTTTTGTTAAAAAAAAAAAAGGGTGGGTTTGGGCGAGCAAATGGATTTGGGTTTACTTTGCCACCCCTACCAACTGGTCAATCCGAGGCATGGGGAAAGGATCCTTTGGGCAGGCCTTGTTCAGGTCTGTGTAATCCACGCACACCCGCCATTTGCCATTCTTTTTCTTCACCACCACAGTGTTAGCCAGCCAATCGGGGGAGAACACCTCCTTAATAGTCCCAGCTCGCTTAAGTTTTGCCACCTCTTCCTTGACGGTATCAGAATGTTCTTTTGAAGAGCACCGAGGAGGTTGTTTTTTGGGGGCAGCAAATGGATTAATATTCAGATGATGGCAGATGAAACTCGAATATACTCCCGGGGCTTCGTAAGCATTCCAATCGAATACACCAATATTCTGCCTCAGGAATTGCACCAACTCTTCCCTCTCCTGAAGAGGCAATTAAGTGCCGACTTGAAAAAATTTCTCCGGATCATCGTCAACAAGAACTTTCTCCAACTCTTGACACCTTACCTCCTCGGCCTTGCCACCAGATGCTGAGGCCGTGGACTTTAATTGACTGTGGCTGAGGATTCTGATTCAGGTCGGTGCGTGATAGCAGCCACCAAACACTGCTTGGCCACTGCCTGACTTCCAATCAATTCCTCAATCCGGTCTCTAGACGGGTACTTAACCTTAAGATGGAGGGTGGAAGAAACTAGCAGCTGTAAATGAACCAAACCATTCATAAACAACTTGAGCTCGGCTCAATAAAAAACTCGTTCATGTTTGTTTATTTATAAATAAGCCAAGCTTGAGCCTTAGATTTAGGCTTGTTTAGTAAACAAGCTGAGCCCAAGCAAAACTATTTGTTCATAAACAAACTCGTGTGTTATAAGGCTCAATACAAAACAAGTCAAGTATAAACTCATTTATAGGCTTGATATGTGCTTTCTAAATAAACTCATTACACATATCTTAATAGTAAAATGTCTCATATTAGACCAATACCCTTTACCTTTATTTTTCATTTTCCTCTAAACTGATCAAGCATCACTTTAGACTTTAGTTACCTTTTTAAAAAAATTTATAAGTGGGCCACATATGGTCCTTCCTTATCCATTATCTAATGTAAAGTTATAAAACATGTTAATCATTTCTCATTCACAATAGTTACAAACAAGCCTTTTTCTAGTTCTTTATCATCTAATGTGGATGTAAAACTTATATTTTAAACAATTGATGAAGCTATAGACAATAAAGGATGAATGAATGAATTTAATTTTGTAGAGTTGTAATATGAACAATGGCTAATCATAGATCGGACTAGAAGCATGATAAAATTAGTATGCTATTTTCTTATTTTTGTTTACTTGATTTTGGGAGATTTAAGCATTAGATAATTTTATTGGATCTCAAGCTCAAAATCTTGATCTGAGCTCGTGTTTGAGCTTGATATTAAGCTCGAGCTTGGCTTAACTAATGAATCAAGCCAAGCCAAGCCAAGCCAAGCCAAGCTCAAGCTTTTTGGGTTTCCCACAAGCTCAAGCTCAAGCTCAAGCCCAAGCAATATTTTAGGCTTGTCTCAAGCTCAAGCCAAGTTTGAGCTTTTTAATTTTACCGACAAGCCAAGCTTGAACATGCACTACTCGATAAAGCTCGGCTCGTTTACAGCCCTAGAAGAAACGACCCCAAGGGCGTGGAGCCAGGCTCGCGTACAATAACTGTGTATAGGGAGAAAGCATCCACCACTATAAAGTCTACCTCCACCACCTCTGAGCCGGCCTAGACTGGTAACCTGATTTGTCCCCTTGGAACAACTACTTTCCCATCAAAGCCGACCAGAGGTGAATCATAACTGGTCAGATCCTCTTGTTTGAGGTTAAGCCCCTTATACAGGTCTGGAAACATAATCTCAGCCCCACTGCTCTGGTCTACCAGTACCCTCTTCACATCATAGCCACCAATCCTAAGAATTATAACTAGGGCATCATCGTGGGGCAGTATGGTCCTGGCTTTATCCTCGTCCGAGAAGCTTAGTACTAGATGAGCCCTTATCTTGGCCCTGTTTGACTCATGACCAGAGTCTCCGATATACGGCCTAGCTACAGTCATTGCCCTAGAGGGGCATGATCCTGTTCTGCCTAGCGCGGCGAGGATGACATGAATTGTTCCTATAAGGGGTCTTGAGGAATTACTACTTTAAATCCCCGAACCTGTCTAGCCTCCTTGCTCGTTAGGCTGATTCAAGAATTGCTTCAACCTGCCTTCTCGGATCAACTGCTGCAGATGGCTCCATAGGGTCCTGCAGTCCTTGGTTGTATGCCCGCGCTCTCTATGATACTGGCAATGCAGACTTTGGTTACGTTTTGTGGGGTCTCCACTCATCTTGTTCAGCCACCTGAAGTATGGCTCGTTCTTGATCTTATCCAAGATTTGATGTACTGGTTCTCGGAACACGGTATTAACGGTTTGGGCGGCCCTGGGTCCAGATTCCCCTCCAAACTCTCGCCGTGGTCGGTTATTGCCATAACGATCCGACCTAAAATCCCTCATATCCTGAGGGATAACCTTACCCTTTCCTTTCTCCTGCTGATGGTCTTCCTCAACTCTTTTGTACTTGTCAATCCGATCCATGAGCTGGCTTACACTGGTGACTGGCTTCCCTGTTAAGGACCTCCGCAACTCGTGCTCGGCGGGCAAGCCGACCTTAAAGGTTCTGACAGCCACATCATCAAAATCACTTTCTATCTCATTGATCATCTCCTAATATCGGTCCGAGTACGTTTTCAAAGTTTCCTCCTCCCTCATGTACAAAGACAGCAAGGAATTCAAAGGCAGGAACTCTGCTGCATGTGATAAAACGGGACCCAAATGCCTGAGTAAGCTCTTTGAAAGAGTTAATAGAACCCGCTCTCAAACCGTCGAACCATCTCATCGCCACCAGTCCCAAGCTAGATGGGAACACCTTGCACATCAAGGTCTCATTATTCGAGTACACCGCCATTCTCTGGTTGAAATAGCTAACATGCTCAAGTAGGTCTGTACGACCATTATAGAGAGTGAACGTAGGTTGGGTGAACCGCTTGGGAAGTCGTCCCTCATCAATCTTATGTGTAAAAGGAGATTTAGATATCCGATTAAGCGCTTTGCTCATGGCGTCATTTCCCTGGCCCCTCGAAGATGAACCTCCGCCCGGCGCTCCCAGCGATGGTCCTCTTCATACGAGAAGGTTTCGCTTGGGGGCGTTCTTGATTTGTGCCTATATTCGTCATCCTTCTCACTATCTGACGAAAGGTCAGAGACTGAGGGACTCCGCCTCCCCCGTTCCTGGCGCAACTTCTTCTTCAGGTAATCAATCTCCTTCTGCATAGCCTGGGCACGTTCATCCTGAGAAACGTGGCTATCGCCTCTAGACTGACTTTCACTAGAGTGGATGGTATGCACGCTTCCTTCTCGACCCTCTCGAGGGTGCTCTTCTCGTTGAGATCCCGTAGATTCCAAATGGTGTGGACCTGAACCTACCATGATTGAGAACCTAAGACTCTAACCAATCAGCCCTTCCTACAGACGGTGCCAATTGTAAGGACACAAGTTTCGAAATCCAGCCCAAAGGTGGGTGGATCTGCTTAAGAGGCCCAACAACAATGAATTTGTAGAAGATAGGTTAGGAAGGACTGGGCTAGTGAAGATTAGATTACCAACTGGATGGGCTAGGATCACAGATTAGGATGAAACATAGGTTTTTGGCTTAAAAGATTGTTCTCGGTCTACATCCGAGGATAGTTGTCTGGTCTAAGTATTGTTTAGTAATGGGTGCAAATCTTCTCCCTCCTTCATTTTTAGGTTCCTTCTTCCTTTTATATTACTTCTTCACTAATTCCTAGTCTTCCACGTGTATGTCAGTGATCTTTGTGGATACTTGTCCCATCTTTCTTTTCCAGAAATCCCTACGTGGTAGCTGTAAGGCTGGAAGTTACTGTTTACGTGTCTTCTCCACATAAATGCGGCTAGAGGATTAGTTGCAGAGCATTCAATGCGGGGTTGGCAGCTTTCTTCTGTGATATTTTGGGGATTTTTTGGTATGGGATTGTCTAGTCCAGCAGAGTCCTCTGGGGTATTCTCCTGGGCGGCAAAGTCCTAGGAGTTATCTCGGCGTTGGTCACCTGAGACGGTACTCACCCTCGGCAAGATCTCCGGGTTCGTGTAGACTGCCTAGGCTGAGTTGTTCGTCCTCAGACTAGTCTTAGTCCTCGGCTCGGGCTTTGGGTCCAACATGGACATGGATAAAAAGCTCCGGGCCCATCGCCCCTACTGGCTCGTTGCTCCTACTGGTCCATTGCCCCTACACTTTTATACTTTGAACATAAAAGTTTTGATAGGTATTACATAATAGAACTTATAATATAACACTTTCACATCTATAAAATACCAAATTTTGGAGCTTCATATGTTATAGCTACTTCTATCTCTCTTAATTATCTGGGTTTACCTGCATGCATGGTACATTCTCTTTACCATCCTCACTAAGTTTTCGATTATTATATATGCCTCCATGCCTAAGAGGAATTGTAGGTCCAAATTATCATTGATAATAGGTGTAGACACCTCATTTTGTACATTAAGCCAAAAGTCATAGTTAATAGGAATTGAGTTCCCATTTCCTATGAACCATTTAGCTTCTATGAGAATAGAAAATCCCATTGCTTTATATATATATATATATATATATATATATATAATTTCATTAGAAATTAAGAAAGTTGCTACCGCAATACGTAACTTGACTCAAGTACAATTTTGTTTTCACTTCTTATTTAACATGAAAACTTCCTAGAAAGTAACGTGAATCTGCAACCAATCTCTGTTTCAGGATGTGATAGTAATTTGCTTCTATTTTCCATGGGTTGGTCAGTACTAAGTAGTCATTGTATTAATATTATAATTGCAAGTTCGATGCATAATACATATAAACAATTTTTAAATGTCTTTTTTTTTTTTGTCTTTTGACATGTAATGAAAAGTTAGGGCACGTTTGGTACACTGAATGGAGATAGGAATTGTAATAATTATTATTAGGAATAGAATGCGTTGTAATATAATAACTAAATTTATTGATAAGTTTGGTTGTAAGTTATAACATTAGAATAAAACTTAAAATTTATTTTAGGAAATGTCTTGCTTATATAATTATATTTCCTTAAAAATGGTAATTTATTAAATTTGAAAGAGATGCGTTATTTTTTATGATTTTTTTTATTATTGTTGCATGTATATAGAAAGTTTATTTATTTGGAAATATATTAATTTTATAAATTATTGCACATACTAAGAAATAGCTAATACAAACTTTTTTTAGAGAGTAATAATTATTCATCATTTTGAATAATAGCTATTCATAAGGAATGCCTATTCATTGTAATAGAAACATAAACAAACTAAAGAATAGCTAAACCACAGGAATAATTATTACAGTAGTATGCCAATTACAGTCTATCAGAGACACCCTTATTTATGAATTTAAGTTGGGTTTTGGGAGTTAGTGAATGAACTGTCTAATTTAAAACTTGAACTTGGGTGCACCGTATGACACTTTGTTTTCAAGGTTTTGAAGTCCTTAATAACAAATGAAATTTCTCTCAGGCATGTGTAATCAAGTTTATTGTTTGTGAACTCTCTTCAACTAGTTTCAATGATTCTACGAAAGACTCTTAGTCGTTCAGCTCCTCCACACCCCACACCCACCCCCCAGCAAAAAAAAAAAAAAAAAAAAAAAAAAAAAAGAAGAAGAAGAAGAAGAAGAAGAAGAGAAACAAAAAACTTTCAACAATTACTTTTAATCTATTAAATCAATTACTTTTCAAAAGGAAGTTGTAGTAGCACTTTAGCTTTGTTGATAAACATCAGTACTAACCTTCAACTGTTTATGCAGAAAAGCATACATTTTATAAGACACTTATCAAGGAAAAAATAATGCTACTAGATAACCTGTTTCATAAACTTCACCAGCATGATTTTTAGTAGTCCAATAATGCTTATGTAGATTTCCATTCTTAAATTGCTAATAGAAATTGCAAGTGCAGGCAACATTCAATGTCAAGCAAGGGAAGAGAGAGAGAGAGAGAGAGAGAGAGAGAGAGAGAGAGAGAGAGAGAGAGAGAGAATGGCACTGAGGCTCACCCATAGCAATAGAAAAGGAACAAGACCTCCCCTTCAAAAAAAAAAGTCATTGAAGACCAAATCAATACATTGATTTCAAGATAAAATTTATGGGATTCATTATTAAAAAAATTTGTTGGATTGAGAAAAAAAATCATTATGCAATTAAAATTCCAAGTTTTTTTTTTATACTTTTGTATGTAATATTGTAATCCCATTATTAATACGGATTCTATTGTAATGTATTATCAATAAAAAAAGAATGAGAAAATATAGCTCTTTAGGCTCTTGTCCCGTAAATATTGGCAGACCAAACCACATAAACTCTCATTTTTTTTTATCACAAATTTTTGTACTTCTAACTAATCTTTGTTGATGGTCTTAAAGTTTTGTTAGGAGGGACGGAAGAAAATTTGGAGACTACAAATTGTATGTAATTGGTCTTAAACTATCCAAAAAATATTTTGGACAGTGCTTCTCTTTTCCTTTCTTTCTCTTTTTTTTTTTTTTTTTTTTAAAAAAAATCTTAGTGTTTATCTCTACTTAGGCGTTTCGTTTCACCTCCATCACCAGTCCATCGCAATTTTTAATGCATTTATTCTCTTTCTCAAGAACTAGATTTTAGACTCGTGTGGAACTCAAATACTAGGAGTGTAAATTGGTTCTTTAACAAGCCCATGCCTAGCTATACAAAGCCCAAAAGTACATGTAGGTTGCGTTTTGCATTGGCTAAAAATGTAGTTTTTTTTGTTATTTAACTTATTTTTGTTACTATTTATAGGTCTCATTGCACTTTTTGATATTATTTATAAGTTCTATTGTACTATTTTGGCTAGTTTTTAGCTTTAACTACCGTACTTTTAGCAAAAAAATTTCAGTTTCAGCTAAATAAGTTGTCCCTAAAAGACTATCCACACAAACCTTTGGAACTCTATGTACTATGCAAAGAAAATACAATGGATTTTTAACAAGCATATGCCTAGCTATTACAAAGCCCAAAAGGAACCAATTTAGATTGTTCGACCCATTCTTCCACAAATGAAGACTCTCGCATAAACTTAACCATCCATAATTCTGTCCAACGAGAGAAAAATTATTCAAACAGAGAGAAGCAAATAATGTAGATAGCTTTAAGTGGACACAAAGTAGCGTCTTTGTCTGTCTTCTTTAAGTGGAGCGGTGGGCTAGCGAAGTTCCAAAACAATGGCTTTTTAACTGAATTTTTTATTTTTGTTTTCATCATCAAAAAACACTGATTTATTTATTTATTTTATATATCTTTTAACTGATTTAAATGAGATTAAAGTGAAGATATAGAATATAGATCACAAGTACGTTCAAATTTCAGGAGAAAAAAACACTTTATTTCCTAGGTAATAGAGTTCATAAATGGATGAAAGATTTTCCTTGTTAAGAAAATGAATGGGAATTTATTTTTCTTGTTTTGTTTTTTTTTTTTTTTTTTGAGGAAATTTTTTCTTCTTTTGTTTATTGGTCGTTGAAAGACTTTAGCAGCTTTACATTCAATTGATAATGTCCTCTAGGAGTGAGTATAAATTCCTAGTTGGAATTCTCTGAATACGACATACACCTTTGTACAGAGAAAAGATGACTTATTGCGCAAATTAGAATTATGCATAAGCTTACCAAGGATTTATTATAGAGAAGGTGACAAATTATAGTAATTTGTTCTAAGACTAAACATAAACAGATTATAACTAGTAAATGATGATAAGAGAAATATTCCTCTACGTAGTCCTCAACCACAATCTTTAGAACTTAGGAAACTGGACATTTGAAGCACATCTTCCTTTCGGAGGCACTGGACACTCGATGATTTCTGACCCAGAACTGTCCACACAAAAGTAGATTTTGTAAAGTTCGCTGTTAGTCTGTTACCATCTGAATCCTTATTGCACCCTATCCTAGGGGTGTGCCCAATGCCCTTTATTATTGCTTTTACAATGTTGTCTAACCTGTAAAATCCATCATCTGGTTCAATTCTTGCAATCCTGAGTATTTGGAGGCTTGCTTTCTTTTTTAGATTGAGAGCTGCTTCAAAGTATTCATGCTGGTCAAGTTGAGATTCTGAGCAAGGCCCATGTTTTTCCCATTCATGTGACTGGAACCTAAAGCCATTGCTACTTGGGCAGCTAAGTGATGGCCGCTCCTTTTGCAGATTGGTCATGAGGTCTGAGAGCTAAAGAAACCATCATATACATGATTCACATATAAGAAAAAGTTAATAATGGTAATGTGTAAATTTGTGAGACTTCTAAAGCTTACGTGGCATAATTATAGAAGGTCAACAAAAAGTTAGGCACTTCAGTTTAATGGCAGTTATAGACAATGAGAACAAACTAAGATTTTTGAATGGCTTGAATTTTTAAAAAAATGTACAAAATGATTTCTTTTACCTCCACATTTCTTTTAACTTTGATATGTAGTCTTCAGGGAATGCATACAAACTACAAAAGTGAGCTGAATCTTCACAAGTTTTCTTGTGCTCAATATCCTGATTAGGAGCTTTCTCACATTTTCCTAGTTCATTGTTCTCACTTTTTAATTAGATCTCTCTATCCAACATCTTACCCCTATTTTTCAAAAGGAAGCTGCAGTAGCACTTGAGCATTGTTGATAAACAACAGTACTAACCTTCAACTATTTAGGTAGAAAAGCATACATTTAATGAGACACTTATCAAGGAAAAAATAATGGTGCTAGATAACATGTTTCATAAAATAAACTTCACCTGCATGATTTTTAGTAGTCCAATAATGATCATGTAGATTTCCATTCCTAAATTAGTAATAGAAATTGCACGTGCAGGCAACAATCAATGTCTCGAAGCAGGGGAAAAACACACAGAGAGAGAGAGAGAGA
Source organism: Lithocarpus polystachyus (assembly GCA_033629205.1). Lineage (NCBI taxonomy): Eukaryota > Viridiplantae > Streptophyta > Magnoliopsida > Fagales > Fagaceae > Lithocarpus > Lithocarpus polystachyus. The sequence goes on from CM066164.1 coordinate 81,794,582, forward strand.
GAGAGAGAGAGAGAAAACAAAAGAATGGCCCTAATGCTCACCCATAGCAGAAGAAAAGGAACAAGAGTACAACTAGACCAAAGATGCAAATAGTTCTAGGTCTAAGTATTATATTCAATTGATACAAAAGCGTTTTCCACTATCTTTAAGGCTCCGTTTGGGAGTTTATAAGGGAAGGGAATGGAATGATCATAAGGGAATGGAAAGGAAAGGAATGGAATGGAATGTATTTAAGTAAGGAAAAGGAATGGAAAAGAATGGAATGGAATAGAATTAAGTAATCTTGATTGGATGTTTTAAAATGAAGGAATGGAAAGGAATGGAAATGAATGGAATGTAAGTAATCTTGTTTGGGAGTAACATGGAGAGAATGGAATGAAATCATTTTATGACAATATTACTATTAGACCCTTATTTTAAAATAAAAGGTTGAATATATAGGGATATTTTTGGAGTTTTAGTAAAAATTTCATTAAACCTAAATCCATTCCCTCCCATTCATCCCAATTTTGAGGGGAACAAAAATTTGAGGTTTTGAGGGAAAAGGAAGGAATGAGCATTCCCTCATAACCATTCCATTCCCTCCCACTTAAACTCCCAAACAAGAAAATGGACCTTCCATTCCCTCCGTTAAAACTCCCAAACAAGAGGAGGGAAGAATATTCTAAAAATATTCTTTTTATTCCTTTCCATTCCATTCCATTCCCTTCTCCCAAACGGACCCTAAGGGTCTGGCAGTGCACCACCTGATGTAATATTTTTTCACCATAGGCACCTTGGGGTTGAGGCAAAGGGACTCATTACAAAGCGTTATCAATATGGAAACTTTTGAGTGCATAAAGCACATGGTCCAGCCCACAAAAGTAAAAGCCCACATATGGGCCTGTATTTTTATTCCGTGGCCAACTAGCATTCCTAGTTCAAGTGGATTTTGTATTTGTGTGATACAAGGATGGTGTGGCGGCTAGGGTTATTTAAATAAGGTTTATATCTGGTTTTCTTTATATGTGGTTTTCTTTGTGTGTGCCACATAAGAAAAAGAAAGGTAGGTGCTGTACAGTGGAAAAAAGAAGGGTGCTCGCAAATTGAAGAATAAAGAAAAAATAATTGCTGTCTTTGAGAAAGATAAATTGTATGTGTAAGAGCAAAGAAAAACAAGAGAGATTTTTTTCTTTAGCCGTGAGGCATACACAAGAATTATTGTAATTGATTTGACAATAGTGAAATTATTCGGAGTTTGTTATGTGGTTTTTTTTTTTCCCCTTCAAAGAAAAAGGGTTTTCCACATAAATATTTATGTTCTTGTGTGTGATTGCTATTTTAGATTGCTAATATTTGTGATAATATTATTTGGGACCCAAGAGAAACATCTTGACAAAGTGTGGAAAACAAAATTTGTTAGAGGATAGGAAATACTGACCTCGAATGTCTGATAATACATAAAGCTATTAATAAATTTGAGCAGGCTAAGGCATAGGAGTGATAATCTAGGCATTGCAATTCTTCGCATGTTTAAGGGTACGAACTCCCTGAAAAATTATATTGCAATTGAATTAAAGATCATGAAAAGACATGTAATATGCAAGGAGGAGAGAATATATGAAAGGTATTTTTTTTTTTCATACTTGATGCATTTGCCACATCCCCATAGAGCTGATAGTCGATGTGTTTACAATCACACAAAGTGAAAAAACCCTTAGGGTTTTGCTGGATAAAACTATAGAAAATGGACATTGTACATAAAAATGAAGCAAAACATATCTAAGAAATTCATAGTCATGCCATAGGATAGTATAGACAGGCTGGATGCAAAGAGTCAAACCAAGGAGAACGTTTAGCCAAACATATAGAAGATAAAAAAAAAAAAAAAAAAAAAAAAAAAAAACAACAACAACAACAGATATTTATCTAACACAACTAATAAAAAAAGTAAAAAACAAGAAGGATTCCTCTTATAAATCTCAATATGGAAAAAGATCATCAGTGATTAGATTCCTAGTTGTAAACTCTCTTCTTACCGAAAGACTATCATTTAATACTTTCCAGAGGAAAATAAGCACTTTGAGAAAGGATTTAAGCTTCCATAGGTCAGCCCACAATTAAGAACTATATCTCAAGGTTTTGCTCTTTCCATATAAATATTCACTATAGAGAAGCCAGTAGGCTTGGTTGACAGTAAAGAGACGTGACTGATTCATGGGGCCTAATCAGTTTAACTGCACTTCCTAACCTAGGAGTTAGCTCCTTCTAAATAATAGAGTTAGCTACATGTGATGCATATCAATTCCTCACTAATGCACAATTTCATTGTGTGGTAGCTTGGTCAAAAAAAATCAAAAGCCCTTGTAATATGTGGATAATTTCCCCCAGTCACATTGGATCTTACATTAAGCCAAAAGTTAGTTATTAGGAATCGAGTTCCCATTTCCTACAAGCCATTTAGCTTCTGCGAGAACAGATAATCCCATTGCTTTTTTATTGTTTTGATAAATATATAATTTCATTAAAAATTAACTTGAAAACATCCTAGAAAGTAGTATGAATCTATACTCAACCTCTATTTCAAGATGTGATAGTAATTTGCTTCTGATAACCATGGGTTGGTAAGTAGTCATTGTATCAATATTATAATTGCAAGTTCGATGCATAATACATATATACAATTTTTAAAAGCCTTTTTTTGTCTTTTGAGTATTGGGATGCGTACTACAAGTTTCCTTATAATCAATCCTTGTTTCTCAAAGTTGTGAAGAGTGTTTATAGCCATGTATTTTGTGGCTTGAGAAGTTAAGTGACATATAGTGCCAACCTGAATCACAGCTAAAATTCATAACAAAAATCTAGCAATGGAACTTCAGCATTGGATCACAGAAGGTATACTTCTTTTTTTCATCAAATATGCTGTTTATGCAGAAAATTGAATTGAGGCAAGTTCTTAAATGGACAAACGTCTATGGATATTATTTATCAGAGGACAAGCATGCCAAGAAACAATTCTTTGAGTACTTGAAGGAGACAATATGTCTCATCCTGTATTGCTTGACTTAAGAACTATTTGTAATGCAGGTTAAACCAAGTCGGGTCTAGGTGACTACATCAATGTGCAGAGAAGGAGCTTCAAGTTAACCTTGGCGTAGAGGGCCCATCAAAGGATTTTATTTAAAGGTTCCACAAAAAATTTGCTAGATTGCCCTTGTCTTCAATTCACAGTATGCCATGAAGTTTGAGATGCTTATAGCTCATAACCATCCGCAGAATTCAGAAGTGGGTTAACATAGTAAATGTTGATTTCCATTTTCTAACTACCCTTTTCTACTTGCATAAGACTGACATAAAATTGGAGCTTTCCCGTTAATGCTTGTCTTGTATTCTAATGGCAATAGTGTGACTTGGAACTACTTTGAAAATTTAGTTTGACCTTTAGAGAATTGGGTATAAAATGTGGATAGAGGATCCTAAATGGTAGAAAGACCATTTTAAATGCAAAAACTTAAGGAATAAAAGAGTTTTATTAAAGATGAATTTTCTTGATCATAAATTTATTTTCTAATTTTTTTTAATGATACATAATTAATAAATCTACATCATTTATCACAATAAATACTTTAAAAAAATAATGTAAAGACATCATTGATATAGTCTTAGACTAGTGAAAATAATGGCTCACAACAGCCGCTACAGTTGTTATGCAAACAATAATGAAATCATGGCCCTGGGATCCTTACTAAATCAAATATTCCTAATTAATAGAGAAAGAACAAAAAATATTAAAGACCTGTGCTTTTAGATTGTATCTTTGAAAATTCGCTCTTCCACCAATCAAAGACGAACTATATTATTCTAGAGAGCCAACCGAAGACATTAAAATGCACAACCATTATAATTTTTGGCTAATCAAATAAATTACTATAGACCATTTAGGTGTGATGCTGTAATGCAAATCATTTACGATTTATCTCAAACAATCTTGTACACAGCCAAAAAAATTCAATGTAGCTTCTAAAATTCAAAATGATACACATTTTCTACAAAAGTTAGCATTCTATGTGATTGGTGTACGTAGTTTTTTAAATTAAGAGATTAATTAAGTCCAAATGAATAAATAAAACTAAGAAACATATGTAAGATTTTTCCTCTCCATCGGAAGGCCACATGGTGAGCTGAGCAAAAATTATGCATCTCAATTTGACAAATTAGTTAAAAAAACACAAAATTATACAGATGAAAACAAGACTAAGCTCACATCCAAGGCAGAAGGAAATCTGGGGCCTACCAGTGACTTCAACCACAACCATCCCAGTCATCTGCATTAACCAAAAAAAAAATCAATTAATAGAAATGAAATAATTATTTTATAAATAATAATTTTAAGTTCAAAAACTTATTCAGTTCCCAATTTCTTTTTTATAGAAACATAATAATTACTTATAATTCAATATGATATCCATTGTCATTGGGTAAAAGACACCAATGAAACAGTGCTACTAAAAAAGGAAACATACCTTGCCATCAAATGCAAAAGAAACCGGACAAAAATGACATAGGAGAAACAGTTTCAATGAAAAATTTTGATTGAGGCATATTTCTTCAGAGTTCATCAGAATGTTTCTTCGACGATGAATAGAGACCGAAGTTAACAAAGTCTTGGGCCATTGGAGTTGAAAACAAACAAAACCCACATCTAATGGTTAAGCCAAAACACATATCTACCATGCCCAAGGCTAAGTCGTATTCAGGGAATGCATACCAACTACAAAAGTGAGAGCCAAATCTTCACAAGTTTTCTTTTGCTAAACATCCTGATTAGGAGCTTTCTCACATTTTCCTTGTTCATTATTCTCACTTTTCAATCAGATCTATCTATCCAACATCTTACACCTTCTTTTCAAAAGGAAGCTGCAGTTGCACTTGAGCTTTGTTGATAAACAAGAATACTAACATTTAACTATTTATGCAGAAAAGCATACATTTATGAGATACTTATCAAGGAAAAACTAATGGTGCTAGATAACTTGTTTCATAAAATAAACTTCACCAGCGTGATTATTAGCAGTCCAATAATGATTAGGTAGATTTCCATTCCTAAATTGCTAAAAGAAATTGCAGGTGCAGGAATAATTCAATGTCTAGAAGCAGGCGAGGAACACACACATAGACTTAAAAACAAAAGAATGGCACCAACGCTCACCCATAGCATAAGGAAAGGAACAAGAGTACAACTAAACCTAAAATACAAAAATAGTTCTAGGTGTAAGTATTATATTCAATTGCTCCAAAAGTGTTTTCCACTATCTTTGAGGGTTCGGTAGCACACCACCTGATGTAATATTTTTTCACCATAGTTGCCTAGGGGTTGAGGCAAAGGAAATCATTACAAAGCACTAGCAATATGGAAACATCTTGACAAAGTGTGGAAAACAAAATTTTTTAGAGGACTGGAATACTGACCTTGAATGTCAGATAATGCATAAAGCTATTAATAAATTTGAGCAGGCTAAGGCATAGGAGTGATAATCTGGACATTGCGATTCCTCGCATGTTTAAGGCAAAACATCGCATGTTTAAGGCAAAACATATCTAAGAAATTCACGGTCTTGCCATAGGATAATATAGACAGGTTGGATGAGAAGAGTCAAACCAAGGAGTATAAAAAACAAACTACAAATATCTATCTAACACAATTAATAGAAAAGTAAAAAGCAAGAAGGATTCATCTTATAAATCACCATAAGAAAAACGAGCATCAGTGATTAGATTCCTCGTTGTAAACTATCGTCTCACTAAAAGACTATCATTTAATACTTTCCAGAGGAAAATAAGCACTTTGAGAAAGGATTAAGCTTTCATAGGTCGGCCTACATTTTAGAACTATATCTCAGTGTTCTGCTCCTTCCATATAAGCATTCACCATAGAGAAGCCAGTAGGCTTGGTTGACAGTAAAGAGACCTGACTGATTCATGGGGCCTAATCATTTTAACTGCACTTCCCGACCTAGGAGTTAGCTTCTTCTAAATAATAGAGTTAGCTACATGAGATGCATATCAATTCCTCACTAATGCACAATTTCATTGTGTAGTAGCTTGGTCAAAAAAATCAAAAGCCCTTATAATATGTGGATAATTTTCCCTAGACACTTTAGATCTTACATCAAGCCAAAATTCATAGTTATTAGGAATTGAGTTCCCATTTCCTACCAGCCATTTAGCTTCAGTGAGAACAGATAATCCCATTTCTTTTTTTTTTTTTTTTGATAAATATATAATTTCATTAAAAATTTAGAAAGTTGCTACCCAAGTACACAAACTTGAGTCAAGTACAATTTTCTTTTCACTTCTTATTTAACATGAAAACTTCCTAGAAAGTAGTGTGAATCTTTACCCAACCTCTGTTTCAAGATGTGATAGTAATTTGTTTTTGATTTCCATGGGTTGGTAAGTAGTCATTGTATCAATATTATAATTGCAAGTTCGATGCATAATACATATATACAATTTTTAAAAGCCTTTTTTTGACATGTAATGAAAAGTTATGAATTGAAGTTGAGTTTTGGGAGTTGGTAAATGACCTGTCTAATTTAAAACTTGAACAGGGGTGCACCTTGTGACACTTTGTTTTCATGGTTTTGAAGTCCTTAATAACAAATAAAATTTCTCTCGAGCATGTGTGGTCAAGTTTATTGTTTGTGAAATCTCTTGAACTAGTTTGAATGATGCTACAAAAGACTCTAAGTCCTTCAGCTCCTCAACACCCCCCATCCCCCCCCCCCCCAAAAAAAAGAAATAGAGAAACAAAAAGCTTTCAGCAATTAATTTTCATCCATTAAATCAATTCTTGAAATACAAGTACATCTAGTTTTAAACACACACACACATATCATGATTAAACATGATCTGAATACAATATTAAGTGAGTCCTAAACCCTCATTGTTTATCTCCATGATTGTGAAGCTTCCCCTTTCTCTAGTATGGGATTTGGGGAGGGGTTTCATATTAGGGTATTTATGTTAGAATACCACACATTTTATGAATCTTGAACATAATTTTTATTGATGAGAATCAATCTTCCCTTCAACCCCCCCCCCCCTCTCTAATTAGAGCATTGGTATGGGTACTAGCAATTTTTTATAATCAATCTTTGTTTCTCTAAATAATGAAGAGTGTTTATGGCCATGTATATTGTGGCTTGTGAAGTTAGGTGAGATATAGTGCCAACCTGAATCACAGCTAAAATTCATAGCAAAAACCTGGCTATAGGAAAATTGGAACTTTTGCATTGGATTACAAAAGGTATACTTCTTTTTCTCATCAAATATGCTGTTTATGCAGAAAGTTGAATTGAGGCGAGTTCTTAAATGGATAAATTTCTATGGATATTATTTACCTGAGGACAAGCATGCCAAGAGACAGTTCTTTGAGTACTTGAAAGGTTTGTCATTTCCTCCAATTTGAAGGAGACAATGTGTCTCATCTTGTATTGCTCCACTTAAGAGTTATTTGTAATGCAGGTTAAGCTGAGTCTGGGTCTAAGTGACTTCATCAATGTGCTGAGAAGGAGCTTCAAGTTTACCTCAATGTAGAGGGCCCATCAAAGGATTTTTTTACAGGTTCCACAAAAAATTAGCTAGACTGCCCTTGTCTTCGGTTCACGGTATGCCATAAAGTTTGATATGCTTATTGCTCACAACCATCTGCAGAATTCAGAAGTGGGGTTAACCTATTAAATGCTGATTTTCATTTTCCAACTATCCTTTCTACTTGCATAAGACTGACTTGAAATTGGAGCTTTCCTGTTAATGCTTGTCTTGTATTCTAATGGCAATAGAGTGACTTGAAACTACTTTGAAAATTTAGTTTGACCTTTAGAGAATTGGCTATATAATGTGGGCAAAGGATCTAAAGGATAGAAAGATCATTTTAAATGCAAAAACTTAAAGGAAAAAAAGAGCTATAAGTCTATAACAGCCACTATAGTTGCTATGCCAACAATAATAAAATTATGGCCTTGTGATCCTCACTATATCAAATATTCCAAATTAATAGAGAAAGAACAAAAAATATTAAAGAATTGTGCTTTTAGATTATATCTTTGAAAATCACCTCTTCAACTAGTCAAATACGAACTATATTCTTCCACATATCCAACCAAAGACATTAAAATGCACAGCCACTTTAATTTTTGGTTAGCATGTCTTAAATGACCAGCTAACCTAGTAAATTATAATAGACCATTTAGGTGTGATGCAAATCATTTACAATTTATCTCATGAAATCTTGTACACAGCCAAATAAATTCAATGTAGCTTCTAAAATTCAAAGTGATGCACATTTTCTACAAAAGTCAGGGTTCTATGCGATTGGTGTACATAATTTTTTAAATTAAGAAACCAATTAAGTCCAAATGAGTAAATAAAACTAGGAAAAACAAAATCATAAAAATGAAAACAAGACTTTGCTCACATACAAGGCAGAAAGAAATCTAGGACCTACCAGTGACTTCAACTGCAACCATCCCAGTCAATTGCATTAACAAAAAAAAAAAAATAAGACCAATTAACCAAAATGAAATAATTATTATATAAATAACAATTTTTAAGTTCAGAAACTATTCAGTTCCCAAATTTTTTTTTACAGAAACACAATAAATACGTATAAATTGATATGATATCCATTGCCATTGGGTAAAAGATGCAAATGAAACAGTGCTACTAAAAAGGGAAACATACCTTGGCATCAAATGCAAAAGAAACCGGACGGAAACGACAGGAGAAACAGTTTCAATGTGATTTTTTTATTGAGGCGTATTTCTTTAGAGTTCAGCAAAATGTCCTTGGTTTCTTCGGCGATGAATAGAGTGAAGTTAACAGAGTCTTGGACCATTGAAGTTGAAAACAAACAAAACCCACCACTAATGGTTAAGGTCTAAGGGTCTCAGATCTGTAACCCTTTCAAGAAAAATCTCTGGGGCAGCAAAAGCAAAATAGCTTAAAAAGCTTGGAGGTGGGCCCAACTAGCCAACTCATGCACGACATAGATGTGTCATCGTGGACCAGAGGAGACTGATATTCTTCTTTATCATCAGATCCATAAAATGGCAACTCACGCCGGTAATCAACATCATCATGGACCAGAGGAGACTGATATTCTTCTTTATCATCAGATCCATAAAATGGCAACTCACGCATGTAATCAACAACATCATCATCATGTCCAGCAGTTAGAGGACAGTTGCATTCTACGTGGACCCCGAACCTTTCGATGGAACAACATATTGGTGGCTTAATATTGCGTACACCAGAATAACTTTCGAAACAGGTTCTATATGTAACCTCAACATGATTCTGGTCAGTTGGATTTGATTCATTCAATTGCTGCTGCAGACACCTTTGACTTGGAGAAAATAAGAACAGAATATTAGAATTTTTATCCAACAGAGATGAATACCCATGTATACGTTCTTCATAACCGTTGATGGAAATGTAAACAGAGCAATAATAAAAGCCCTCATATTCCCCTAGTGCCTCTGTTACAAGTTTAGGAGCAATACAAAAAGCCAATTTTGGAAATTTGCGACCAACCCAAAACAATATGGAATTTTCAACACTTTGGTGGTTGAACCACTTTGGAATCTCAGTTCCCCATACATGAAGAGTACGAGTAATGTCCCCCTCTTCATATTCAGTTTCAGATGGGAAGTAATTGGTGAGCTGTGGATCCATTAATTTGCTGCTTCTTGCACTACCACATACTCTATTTGGTAAAATCCCCATAATATCTATTACCTGCATGCAATTAGGAAATTCAAGATATTTTTCAATTAGCAAATCTCGTAAAGTATTAAGATAAAGTAACAAAAATTGTTTCTTTATATCTTAAAGAAAGAGAGAGACCTGATTCAAAAGCCCGCTTGGTGATTGGGTATCCAACAACCTGCAATTGCCTGCATCAACTTTACTTATCGATTGGGGAAGTCCTTGAAATTCACGAAGAAGCTTACAATTCCCAACATCTAGTTCTTTTAATCTGGGAAATCTGCTAATGCTTTCAGGGATGGTAACAATATTGGTATTAGATAGATTAATTGTTTTCAATGCAGGGAAGTAATCATGCTTCATCAAAAGATCTAATTCAATTATGGCTTCACATCCCAGGAATTCCAGTCGTTCCATGTTCACAAACCCATATTCGGAAGAGCTATCAAAAGAATTGCACGTCGGTCTCAATTTGGCAGTAGGAGTCCACAATTCCTGAAGCTGTTGCAATTTATAAATGCTATCTGGAAGATCCCCAAGGTTTTTGCAATTATCAAGGTCTAATTGATCAAGCTTAGTGAGATGCTCGATTGATGAAGGCACCTCTCTAATACCACTCTCAGCTAAAGATAAATAATTTAAACATTCCATTTCTTGATGAAAATTAGGGAGCTTCTCAAGCCTTGAGCAGCATCTAAGACTAAAAAAATAAAGAGATTTCAACCTGAGTTGACTTGGAAGAGATTGAAGTTTACTGCAAGTATTGAGAGTCCAACATTTAAGCTTTTCAAGAGATCCAAAGTATTCACCAATCTCAACTAAATTTTTACAATAATCGAGTCTCAAATTCTCTAAATTTGGGGCCCGTAATTTAGGTAATTTAACTAAATTATTACAAAAAGAGAGGTCCAAATTCTCCAAATTTGGGGTCCGTAATTTAGATAAGTTAACTAAATTTTTACAATAAGAGAGGTTCAAATTCTCTAAATTTGGGACCCATAATTTAGGTAATATTGTAATAAATTCACAACCTCTAAAATTAGCATCTATTAAATTTTCTAGCTGGTATGCCTGTAGGGAAAAAAAAATAAAAAGTTAACTATAAAAAAAAAATTGAAATAATTTTTTTTAAATCCCAATTTAAAAATATACATAATCATACCTGCTTGATTAGCTTTGGCAATCTAATGCAACTGTGTGGCATCTCAATAGCAACAAGTTGTTAGGAAAATATTCAGATGGCCAGTGAAAAGGATAATTGGGCCACTCAAGAAATATTAAACTGCGGGGGAGAAATTCAAGTGGTTCACAAATATCTACATTCTTAATTATTAGAAATTTGAGATTTTCCATCTTTTTGAAAGCATCAATGTGTAGTTGCACTTTTATCAATTGGGGCGAATGCAACATTATGCCTCGAATTTTTTTTGATCCCTAATTGAAAAAGCATCAAGTCAACTGCAAAAAATAATAGAATTTTCCAAATGTATAATGATTTTGAATTTTTAAGCAAAAACAATACTAACAAACTAATATTTTATAAAATGTTAGAAAGCAAAAAAATTAAAGAAAAAATACAATACATCTACCTGGTGGGAAAAAAAAATAAAGAGAAATTCTGCACAATCAACTTACTGTGCTATATTTCAGTACATGAAGGACATCCTCCTTGAGCCACAACCTACTACGATTACCAGGCTGTTCAGGGGACTCACAATGAACAATTTGCCGGCCTAATTCTTGCAGTAAATCATGCATCCACAAATTTTCCCCAAAGATGGTTATGAGAGATTTTTCCACAAGAACATCTATATCAATGCTTGGCTTGTAATGGGGAGTTTGTAGTATATTTGTTACACGATCTTTATCTTTTCCTTTGAACAAACAAGCAATATCCAAAAATATTTTTTTCTCTGTTTCTTCCAAGCCATCAAAACTTAACTGGAGTGTATCTAAAACTTTTTTTTGAGGAGTTTCTTCTAGTCTACCTAGGGCACTTTTCCATGCATCAAGGCTTCTATGTTTCAAGAAGGAACCCAAAACTTCAAGAGCCAAAGGATGACCTTGAGCGTAACATATCGCTTTCTTGGACAACTCCACATAACCTTCCAAAGGATAGTCTTTCTTGAAGGCTTTTCGACTAAAGAGTTGAAGAGCTTCATCACTATTCAATCCCTCAGCCTTATATATTTCAACTCTAGCCACATCATGTTTGATCAATAGATGCCGATCTCTTGTTGTTATAATGACTCTACTCCCTTGACCAAACCAAACTCGCTTGCCTGCTAACGCTTCTAATTGATCAAGTTGATCCACATCATCAAGAACGATAAGAACACTTTTATAACATAATCTTTTCTCTATCACATTGCTTCCCCTTTGAACATCTGAAAAATCAATATTTCTTTCAAACAAGATATCAGAAAGAAGCTGTTTCTGTAAATGAACTAAACCATGTTTTCCACATTCTTCTCTAACATTGGCAAGAAAGCTGCGGCCTTTAAAACAATGACAAAATCTATCATAAACAACTCGTGTTAGAGATGTTTTACCCAATCCCCCCATTCCCCAAATCCCTATAAAGCGAACATCATTCAACCCTATGCCTAATAAATTCACCAGTTTCTCCATACGAGAGTTTATTCCAACAAAATCCTTGTGGACAATTGAGTATGTAGAAATCAATTTATTAGATATCTTTCCAACTATTTCTTCAACAACGTTTGCCTCATGTCTGCAACGAACAAAGGACAAAATTTGTTGAGTTAGCAAAGGCCATAAAGAGAGCAAAGATGTAGCAAATCAGTTGTCCTTGCTTAGTTGCTTATTAAAGCATTTCTACACATACACGCACGCATATGTGATCTAAGTAGGGGTCTCATAAAAAAAAATCTACATAGTGGTATTGGGTGAGAATGGTTGAAATATGACATCATCTTTAAATATGAAATTAATAACCTTTAATAAGCTTTTGAAATTGAAAATATAATTGCAGTTATTCCAAGATTTTTTCATCACAACATGTCAAAATTAGACCAAGAAAAATGGAACTTGAACTCATTAGCCTAATTAAACTCTAAGAAAAAAAATATATGAATATGGGTTAGGTTTTTTTGGACCCATGAAAAAACGAGTCAATTCAATCTTGTGAAAGTTTGGGTTAGGTCGACTTGCAGGTTGACCGTTTTTTAACAACACATGAACTTTTCATTTTGAGTCTTTTTTTTTTCTTCTATTTTTTTCTCACTTCTATTTATTTAATTTCCTTTATAGAATAGTCATAGTTATAAAAAAAATTAGTTCTTTATTGACACGTGTTTATTGAATACTAATTTATATTAAAATTTTATATTGGAGTCTAGGTTGCACCAACACGCCATTTTTGGCATCATGTTGGTGTCTGACACGTATCGGACACCGGAACCGGTACGATTCGTCGGATTCTGATGTCCGAACAGTCTCTTCTTCTTTTTTTCGCTTCTCCGACACTGCTCCAACACACCAGCAGTGAAAAAAAAAATCACAGATTTTGACAGATGGACTTACCAATACCGTTGATTTTGTGATATACCCTAAAACAACAAGTCTGAGAAGTCATTAGATTGAAACCCATCTCAAGTTCTCACTTCTCAACCCACCCTCCCTCTGACCTCTGCCCGCTACGGCTGCCCTCCGTCCCTTGCCGGAGCTAGATCGGGCCAATCAGCGAGCTCCATGGACGATGTCGTGCCCTGTCCCTTCCAATCTCTCTCTCTCGGCATGGACAAGAGGTCAAGTCTGACCTCTTTAAACTTCTCTCTGTGTTTTTTTTTTTTTTTCTTTCTTTCAGATATAAGATATAAGATATTTGGCCTCTTTAAGCTTCACTCATTATAACACTTTTTTTTTTTAATCCCACTCCCGCTGTCACTGTGCGAGAGTGGGATATAATATAATGTTGTTACTGCCATTATGTGCCATATATAATGTTGTTACTGCCATATAAGTTATACTTTTTTTTTTTTCTTTACTCAGCCTTTTGTTTTGCCATATAGCTTTATTTATATGTATTATTGTACTACTTTGGGTGTTAGTTTACTTATTTGTAGTTCTTAAATAATTTAAATTCTAGGCATAAATGTATTTTATGTCTAAAAATATTAAAAAATATGCCTAAATATAAAATTTAATTAATTATTTAATTGTCGTGTCCACGCCGTGTCGTGTCCTAGTTTTTCAAAAATTGCCAAATCGTCATGTCCATGTCCGTGTCCATGTCCGTGCATCCTATATTGGAGTTGAAAATATTGACAACATTACTCACCAACTTGGTGTACAATTCTCAAGTAGCCTGAGATGTAATTCATATTAATTATTTATATATTTTTCTTTTCCCCAATACGTTATGTTTTATTCGTAAAATTTTATATATTTAGTTATCTTTGAAGATAATCTAAGTTTATTTATATTTCGGATGCAATAGGTGCACCTGATGAGGTTGTTAAAAATCTAGTTTTTGTTTTTCCGTTCTTGTGTGGTGATGATAAGATTAGTAATCAACTTTGGACCATATAACTTTAAATATTTATGTACTATTTAATTTGGACTATGTTCACTTATGATTTTATGTATTATTCAACTTTGTCAAAAAAAAAATGATTTTATGTGTTATTCAACATTTATTTTTAAGTGATTTTGTTTATAAGTTCTCTTATTTGTTATAAAAGGAAGAGAAGATAAAATGATTGATTTTTTTTTCTATTATATATATATATATATATATATTGTTAGGTTCTAAGACCTTGGGGACTAATGTATTAGAACTTCAATATGTATTATGTTGGCAAACCATGATCAAAACATAGAGTCTAGATTTAGGCTTGCTCAAAATGTGCTTTTATGTAAAATTGGAATCAAGTGATTGCAAGATTTATTGGTCAAAATCTACAAGGCTCGATCGATCGAAAATTAGACCCAATCGATCGAATCTCGTGCAGGTTTAATTTTCTGTAGAAATTTCAATTCAGCCTAAGCTCATATGTCGTGTAGGGTTAAGTGTTTTACTTCACATATAAAAGCAAAAACCCTAGCTAAATTTTAGATGTCTTCGAAGTGCTGTGTGTTGAATCTTCTGTGAGATCTAGAGGTATTTACCTTTAAACACACACTTTGAACTATCAAGATTAAGATTTGCATCAACAAATTATAGTTACTTCAAAGGTTTAAAGATCTTAAACCTTTGAGTGGAGTCTCAAAGTCACAAGTAGGAGAACTTGTGGTTGCTGCAGATCAAGGAAAGAAGTAGTCTGTGGACTCGGAGCTATCACGTGGTCGTGGTAATAAGTTTTCTACACGAGGTAGCAGTAGTATGTTAGTGGTCTAAGTTTTATTGCACAGACTTCAATTCTTTCATAGTGGACCTGTTTTTATTTTGAGGATAGCTAGGTTAAATCCTCCCCAAGTTTTTTACCCGTTAGGTTTTCCTGAGTCATCGGATATTTGTGTTTTTTATTTTCCACATTATATTTGTTCTATACATATTTGTTTAACCTTAACTTAATTAACAAACTTGTTAATCAACTTGGATTAATATTAGGTTAAACATATTATGTTAAGGGGTCTAAAAACGTACAAGTGGTATCAGAGCAGGTTAGCTCTAGTGTTTAGATCTCTTAATCTAAGAGTTGATCCTTGACCCCTATTGTCATGGAACACGGTCACTCTCTTGTGATCTTTCCACACTTTGATGGGAATAACTATGCTTATTAGAAAGTAAGGATAAAAGCCTTCCTGAAATCTATTGATGAGAGAGTGTGGAATTTCGTTGAATACAGATGGGAAAAACCGACCACTCTTATTAGTGAGTGGTCAACTTCTCAAAAAGCGACAACCGCTTTTAATAGCAAAGCCATGAATACTATTTTTAATACTGTTTCTATGGAGGAATTTAAAAGAATATCAAATGTTGAGGTTGCTCATACTGCATGGAATATTCTCCAAACTGTGCATGAAGGCACAAAGGCAGCTAAGATTAATAAGTTGCAGCAGTTAACAACTAGATTTGAAAACATTAAAATTTCTGATGATGAATGTTTTGATCAAATTTATACTAAGCTTAATGATATTGTTAATTCTGCTTATAATTTGGATGAAATTTATGATCAACCTAAGATTGTTAGGAAGATTCTTAGATCCTTGACTGAGGACTTTAGACCCAAAGTGACTGTCATTACTAAAAATAAGGATGTAGACTTCGTCCATGTTGATGAGCTTGTAGGATCTCTCCAGTCCTATGAGCTAGACCTACCCAAAACTAATAAATCCAAATCAATGGCTCTTAAGCCAATTGAAGATGTTGATGGAAATAGATTTGATGATGAACTCTCTTCTATAGAAATTGCCTATCTTGCCAAGAACTTTAGAAACTTTCTTAGGAACAACAACAGAAGGGCAAGAGGTAAAAACAATACTGAACTTAAGAATTTTAAGAAAAATGAACCAACTAAAGTTAACAATGCTAATAAGTCAAAAGAAAAAGTTGGCCAAACCTCTAGTAATTCACTAGGTCAACAATGTTTTGGTTGTCAAGAGTATGTTCATGTAAAATTTGAATGTCCTACTTTCTTGAGATCAAAAGGTAAAGCTATGACTGTAACCCTTAGTGATGAGAAAGTTTCTAATCACGAGTCTGGTAGTGATGAAGACGGAAACTTCTTTGCTTTCACAGCTACAGTTGTAGTTGATGAAAGTGTTGTGATTGAAGAGAACCCATCTGATGGGGAACTCTCTGAGTGTGTTGATTTGCAAGAAGCTTTTAATAAGCTATGCAAGGTTGCTGCTGAGGATGCAATAAGTGTAGACTTAGGTCTAAAGAAGATTGCTAATCTTGAACTTGAAAAGAAAAACTTGATACTGAATTTGTTTGATGCTAATGAATTGGTTAATAAGGTGAAGGCTGAAAACAAGATGTTGCTTGATAAGATTAAGAATCTAGAACTAGAATTATCTGTTGCTAGAGAACAAATAAATAGGTCTGCTAGTTTTAAATTTGATCATATGCTGAGTTGTTCAGAAGTCTCCCTTAGACAAAACGGGTTTAAATTTTGTTGATAGCATCTCTGTGTCTGAAGATCGTTCCACAAATTTTGTTTCTTCTTCTGAGCCACCCAAGATTGAGGTTGTCAAACCAATGGAAGTTACTCTTGCTCCTAGGAAGATTAGGGTTGATCTTAAAGAATCTATGCCTAAGAATCCTAACCTCCCTAAGGACAAGAAGCATGATAGACCTTTGTGGGTTTGTCATTTTTGTGGAAAGGCTATGCATACTTACCCAAACTGCTTCAAGTTGCAAACTACAAAGCAAGCAAATAAGCCAGAACTACCTATGCTTCAAGCACAAGATCCTATGGTACTTATTAGTGAAATGATAAAGGCTTTTAACCTTTATACCAATCCTGGAGTTGCTCATTATTCTAATATGAATAATAACTCCAGAACCAAAGTTGCATCTAAGAAATTTTGAATGCAAAAGGCTCAATCTAATTGAGTTTTTCCAACATAGTCCTTGTGCTTCATTTCAAAATCCTTTGTGACCACTTTTCTTGAAGTTTTGTTTCTCTTTGCTTCTAGTGTTAGGTTCTAAGAATTAGGAACTAATGTATTAGAACTTCAATTTGTAATGTTGGCAAACCATGATCAAAACATTCTTTAAGTTGTGTGTTAGACTTGCTCAAAGTGTGGCTCTTAATGTAAAGTTGGAATCGAGTTTTATGCAGAATTCACTGTGCACTTTCTGCCTGACTCGATCGATCGAAAATTAGACTCGATCGATCGAAAGTCATGCAGATTGATTTTCTGCAGAATTTTTCAACTCAGCCCTAGCCCATTTAATGTTTAGGATTTTATGTTTTGCCCTAAGTATATAAGGGAAAACCCTAGCCACGTTTTTGGAGTTCTGTTTTGCTGTGTTTGTGAATCTTTTTGTGAGATCTAGAGGTGTTTACCTTCACATACACTTAGGGTTTCCAAACTCAAGACTCATGTCAAGAGCTTGGCAAATCATACAGTTGCAGAATCAAAGATCTTAAAGAAATACAAGCAGGTGCGCTTGTGGATTGCTGAAGAATTCAAGAAAGAAGGAGTCCGTGGATCTCGGAGCTATCATGGGGTCGTGGTAGTAAGTTTCCTACACTTGGGTAGCAATAGGATGTTAGTGGTCTAAGTCTTATTGTGTAAACTTCAATTCTTTCATAGTGAATTCAGTTTTACCTTGAGGATAGCTAGGTTAAATCCTCCCCAGGTTTTTTACCGGTTTGGTTTTCCTGGGTCATCAGATCTTTGTGTTATTTATTTTCCGCTGCTTTGTTGTTTTTGATTATTTGTGTTAACCTAGTTCTGTTTAAATTACCTAAGTTAATCACTTGGCTAATTCTCTAGGTTAATCTGTTTGGGTTTAAGGGGTCTAAACGAACTGACAAGTGGTATCAGAGCGGGTTGCTTTTGTGTTTGGTCTTTTGATCTTTTTGCTGATCCTTGACCCCTGTTGTCATAGAACACGGATACTCTCTTGTTGTTCCACCTCACTTTGATGGAAACAATTATACTTATTGGAAAGTAAGGATGAAAGCATTCCTGAAATCCATTGATGAGAGAGTTTGGAATTCCGTTGAGTACGGATGGGAGAAGCCCACTACTCCTATGAGTGAGTGGCAAACTTCTCAAAAGGAGGCAGCCGCTTTTA
Source organism: Lithocarpus polystachyus (assembly GCA_033629205.1). Taxonomy (NCBI): domain Eukaryota; kingdom Viridiplantae; phylum Streptophyta; class Magnoliopsida; order Fagales; family Fagaceae; genus Lithocarpus; species Lithocarpus polystachyus. The sequence goes on from CM066164.1 coordinate 81,813,051, forward strand.
ATAGCAAAGCTATGAATGCTATTTTTAATGCTGTTTCCATGGAGAAATTTAAGAGAATCTCTAATGTTGAGGTTGCTCATACTGCTTGGAAAATCCTCCAGACTATGCATGAAGGCACAAAGGCAGTTAAGATTAATAAGTTGCAGCAATTAACTACTAGATTTGAAAGCATTAGAATGAATGATGATGAATCTTTTGATGAGTTCTATGCTAAACTGAATGACATTGTTAATTCTGCATATAATTTGGGTGAAATCTATGATCAACCTAAAATTGTTAGGAAGATTTTTAGATCTTTAACTAAGGATTTTAGACCCAAAGTGACTGCCATCACTGAGAGCAAGGATGTGGACTCCATCCCTGTTGATGAACTTGTAGGATCTCTTCAATCCTATGAGTTGGACCTACCCAAGACAAACAAATCCAAATCAATGGCGCTTAAGTCTGTTGATGATGTTGAGGAAGGTGGATTTGATGATGAACTCTCTGCTACAGAGATTGCCTATCTTGTTAAGAACTTTAGAAACTTTCTTAGAAATAATAACAGAAGGGCAAGAGGCAAGAACACTACTGAACCTAGAAATTTTAGGAGGAATGATCCCACTAAGGTTAATAACACTGAAAAACCCAAAGACAAAGTAGGTCAACCTTCTAATAATTCTTTGAGACAACAATGTTATGGATGTCAAAGGTATGGTCATTTGAAATCTGAATGTCCTACATACTTGAAGTCCAAGGGTAAGGCTATGGCTGTAACCCTTAGTGATGATGAAGTTTCTGACAATGAATCCGCTAGTGATGAGGATGGAAACTTCATTGCTTTCACTGCTACTACTGTAGTTAATGAAAGCATGTCTGTTGAAGAGAACCCTTCTGATAGAGAACTCTCTGAGGATGCAGATTTACAGGAAGCCTATAATAAACTTTGCAAAGTTGCTGCAAAGGATGCCATGAATGTTAATTTAGGCTTAAAGAAAATTGCATCTTTGGAACTTGAAAAGAAAAATTTACTTGTGAAATTGTTTGATGCAAATGAGCTTTTGAATAATGTGAAAACTGAGAACATGCTTTTACTTGATAAAGTCAAATGTTTGGAACTTGAATTATCTGTTGCTAGAGAACAAACTAATAGGTCTACAAGCTCCAAACTTGATCACATTCTGAGTGTTCAAAAGTCCCCCTCTGACAAAACTGGCTTAGGTTTTGAGGAAAGTATTTCTGTGCTTGAATCTTCTTCCACTAAATTTGTTCCCTCTTCTGAACCTCTTATGAGTGAGATTGTCAAACCCTTGGTGAGTAAACCTGTCAAATCTGTAGATGTTGCTCCACCTAGGAAGATTAGGGTTGATCTTCAAGTTTCTCATTCTAGAGCTTCTACTTCTACTAAGGGCAAGTTGCATGATAAGCCTGCATGGGTTTGTCATTTTTGTGGAAAGTCTGGACACATTCGTCCAAATTATTTTAAGCTACAAGCTGCAAAGCGAGCAAGTAAACCTAAAGTACCTGTCCCCCAAGCACATGATCCAATGGTACTTATTGGTGAATTGGTATGGGTGTTAAACCTTTATTCCAATCCTGGAGTTGCTCAGAATTCTAATGTGAATTATAACTCCAATGCAAGAATTGCATCTAAAAAGTTTTGGATGCAAAAGGCTCAACCTAATTGAGTCTGTCTGACATGGTCTTTGTGCTTCATTGCTCTACCTTTTGTGACCTTTGTTTCTAGGATTTGCATTGCATAACATTCATGCATTTCATTCTAGGATGTGTGTTTCTTTTATAAAAAAAAAAATTTGCAAATTGTGTTTTTGCTATTTTTCTTTGAATCTGAAGAAAAGGTTGGTCAATCAAATTTTGCATAACATGTTTATGTACCATGTTTAGCTTTGATGCACTTATGGCAATTGCACTTTACTAGCTAAAGTTTTGTTGTGCATGTTGTGTGTGAAGATGCTATATTTGTTGATCACATGATCTTGATCTTGAAGTCTCATGTCTTTGATTGTCGGACTTGTTCTTATTGAGAAAGGCATAAATAACCATCTCACCACTGTTTATTAGCCAATCATGAACACCTTAGTGCATATCGTAAGATTTTGTGCTCGAGAAAGTGTAGCACATGCACAAAAAAGAACATAAGGTGTAGCCTCTATTAAAATTGGTGTGTACATCACTGGGCTATAATAATCTCACAAATTCAAATAAAATTGGTGTGTACATTATCCCGGCTATATTATTAAGTTTCTAATCAATTAAATTGAATAATGAGTCAAATCAAGAAACTTACATGATTGCAAGCTTTTATTCTAGGAGATGTGAGAGTTATATGATGTAACTCTTTAAGTAATAATCTCTTTCAATTTTATGTGATGGATTTTGTAGAAATTGTGATTAATCAATATGTGCATATCACCTCACATGTTTCTCTTGCTTATGCTAGTTGCACACACTGCACATGTTATTCTTTGCTAAACTGTATACATGTTTGTGTGTGCTTTTGGTCTGACCAACCGAGTTTGAATATTTCTGGAAATTGATGCAAAACATGTTTGCCTGTCTGATTGGTTGAGAGATATTATGAGGAAATCTTCTTAGAAAGATCTGGGTTAAAAACTTGGTTTTTTTTTGGAAAACATCTCATCTCATACTCATGCATTTTGTCTTAAAATCTAATGCTTTGAGGAGTTTTTGAGTTAATTTGTTTCAATTTTTCAAAAATTCAATTTTTCCAGATTTTCGATCGATCGAGTATGTTTTTCGATCGATCGAAAATGTTTTTAAAATCTTAGTAAACTCTCTGTGTGTTTCAATCGGTTCTCGATTGATACTGGATCAATCGAAGGATTTTCGACCAATCGAATCTGTTTTTCGATCGATCGAAAATCGGGCTGAGTGAATTTTAAAAAGACTTTTCTCACGTGGATTCTTTACTTTTTAAAAATTTTTCAAAAGTTTTTGTCTCCTCACCAACCGGTCAAAGCATTTTTTGGTGATTTTGTCGTTTTCCTCCGATCTTTTTGCACAATTTCTCTCTTCCAAGGCCGGTAAGACGTTTTTGCCCTCTCCTTTGTTTTTATTTTCTAGTTTCATGCATTTTTGGGCTATTTTCGGCATTTTGGTTTTTGTTAATTTTGGAATTGATTTTGGGAGTTTCTTTCCAATTTTAATAATGGGTTTTTGTGGGGACACCTTATCTAAGCACTACATGTGGTTTAATTTGATTAGTTTGGTGCTTTGTGAGAAATGTGAAAACCTAGGGCTTGAAATTGATAAAATTGGGATTTTTGTTCAATTTGATTGAAATTGATGAAATTGGCTTGTTGGATTGATTAATTTGATCATTATATTGTGTCAATTAACTGTTGTGTTGATCAATTTATCAATTTGTTGTGTTTTGAAAACTTAGGTTTTTCAAATTCGGTATTTTTGATAAAAATTGCTTGCTCAAGCCAATTTTGTTAATTAAGATCATATTTGAACTTGCCACTGCATTAGTTCATGCATCATTTGCATAGTTTGTTCATGCATCATATAGATTGTGTTTTTCTATATTTTATGCTATTCTAACTTGCAGTCTGCCCTTGGTATTTGTTTTTGCTCCTTCTTTTTTTGTGTCTCTCGTTATTCCTTAGCACCATACCTAGGAAAACTAGAGCCCATAGGACTTCTGACCCTTCACCTTCATTCGATAGTGAGCAGTTCCCTAGTGAGAAGAACCAAGAGACCTATGAGACCCTGAACCTTAGGCGTCCTATCTGGGCTGAGCGTAGGGTCATACTAAATGAGGTAGATCCTGAGGTAAGACGTAACTTTGAGCATCGGGGTTGGTTATCTTTGCTTGATTATGAGCATCATCTTCCTCCTGCCACCTTGATTAGAGAGTTCTATTCGAACCTCTCTATCCACATCTATGATACCAACACCTTAGTTAAGGTTTGGTTACGAGGTGTAGAGTATCGCATTACCCCTACGGTTGTGTCGAATGCTCTTGGGGTGCCCATTGTTGACCATCCCGTTTTTCCTTATGAGGAGTCTCCGCCTCTAGATGATATGCTTTCTTACATCACTGGGTCTTCTATCCAGTGGGGTTTTGATCCTTGGATCACTTCTGCTGAGCTTTCCAAGCTTCATTACCTTTTCTTTAGGATCGCGTGTCATTCTTTGTGGCCTATTTCTCATGTCCACACCATCTCTCTTGAGCGATGTGTGTTTTTGTATGCGCTTGTTACTGATGCTCCTATCAGTTTTCCTTATCTGTTCCTTCGTTCTTTGAACGAGGTTCATCGGTCTAGTTCTACGACTCATGCGTTATTCTTTCCCGTTTTTATTCATATGATTCTCATTTTTCTTGGTTTAGGTGATTTTCCTGCGTCTAAGCCTGTTCGTGTTATTGCTCCTATAGGTGTTACCTTTTTGAGGCAAAGGGCTGCTCAACTTCGAGCTAGCTCTAAACTTCCTCGGGTAGAGCCTTCCGGTGTCACTCCACCCCCTTCTTCTTCTACAGATACTCCTGCAGCTGGGACGTCTTCTGATCCTGCTGTTGCTGCTGCTGCTGATGTTCCTCCACCGTTTGATGATGTTTCTGATCTTCGTCAGACTCTTGATACTGTTGTGATCGTTCAGGCGGCTCATGGTCAGCTTCTGGTGGACATCCTTGATGAGCTACGTGCATTGCGAGCAGATATGGCGAGTTCTCGTCATTCTCCTCCACCTCCTTTTGATGATGAGTGAGTGCCCTTTGGCAATTCGTCACAAAAAGGGGGAGTGCATTCTATTGTGTAGTTCTTATGTATCTGGGAGATTTTTGTGGAGATTTTCATTTTAGGGGGAGTTTTTGTACTTAGTAGTGATACTGCGGAGCTTGTGGAGTTATTAGATTGTATCTAGCGCTTCACTGTGTATTTACTTTTTTAGCTCTTGATTAGGAGATATTTTTGAGATACATTTTGATGTATATATTTCTTGATTCACTATGCTACTCTACTTATTGATTTATATTTATGATGTTATTCATGATATATGTCTTTATTTTGTGTCATGTGAAATCAAAAAATTATTTTTATATATTTCCTGTTTTTTTTTCCACACATGCGTTTATGTGTTTGTTAAGTGTTACAGGAATATACATGTTGATTCAGTCGTGCTGCTGTCTACTTTGCAACTGTTAGATAGTAGTTAGGTTGAATTGTTTAAGTGGCTTTTTATTTTGTAATGGGCTGTTTCATTTTGTAAACTTTGAGCTTTTTGTTAAGTCTGTGTTTTGTCACGGATTGCCAAAGAGGGAGTTTGTTAGGTTCTAAGAATTAGGAACTAATGTATTAGAACTTCAATTTGTAATGTTGGCAAACCATGATCAAAACATTCTTTAAGTTGTGTGTTAGACTTGCTCAAAGTGTGGCTCTTAATGTAAAGTTGGAATCGAGTTTTATGCAGAATTCACTGTGCACTTTCTGCCTGACTCGATCGATCGAAAATTAGACTCGATCAATCGAAAGTCGTGCAGACTGATTTTCTACAGAATTTTCCAACTCAGCCCTAGCCCATTTTATGTTTTGCCCTAAGTATATAAGGGAAAACCCTAGCCACGTTTTTGGAGTTCTGTTTTGCTGTGTTTGTGAATCTTTTTGTGAGATCTAGAGGTGTTTATCTTCATATACACTTAGGGTTTCCAAACTCAAGACTCATGTCAAGAGCTTGGTAAATCATACAGTTGCAGAATTAAAGATCTTAAAGAAATACAAGCAAGTGCGCTTGTGGATTGCTGAAGAATTCAAGAAAGAAGGAATCCGTGGATCTCGGAGCTATCATGGGGTCGTGGTAGTAAGTTTCCTACACTTGGGTAGCAATAGGATGTTAGTGGTCTAAGTCTTATTGTGTAAACTTCAATTCTTTCATAGTGAATTCAGTTTTACCTTGAGGATAGCTAGGTTAAATCCTCCCCAGGTTTTTTACCGGTTTGGTTTTCCTGGGTCATCAGATCTTTGTGTTATTTATTTTCCGCTGCTTTATTGTTTTTGATTATTTGTGTTAACCTAGTTTTGTTTAAATTACCTAAGTTAATCACTTGGCTAATTCTCTAGGTTAATCTGTTTGTGTTTAAGGGGTCTAAACGAACTGACATTTAGGATTTGCATTGCATTATATTCATGCATTTCATACTAGATTGTTTTTGTTTGTTTTTTTTTAAATTAAAAAAATGGAAAAAGGAATGTGAGGGTATGCTTTGTATTACGTATCTTGGATGTGTAGTCAAGGTTGGCCATATTATCTTTATATAACATGCTTGTGTACCTTATTTAGCTTGGATGAGTTTTTTTTTTTTTTTTTTCTGCACTTTGCTAGTTTTAGCTATGTAGTGCATGTTGTGTGGGAATTGTTTATAGTTTTTGATCACATAATCTTGATTTTGAAGTCACATGCTTTTGATTGTTAAGACTAAAAAATCTTAAGAGAAAGGCATAAATAACTATCTCAACACTGTTTACTAGACAATCATAAACACCCTAGTGCATATCGTAAGATTATGTGCTCGAGAAAGTGTAGCACATGCACAAAAAGAAAATAAGGTGTAGCCTTGGAATAATTTTTTTTTTCACTAAATATGGTGTATACATTATAAGGCTAAATTTTTTTTTTGAAATAAAAATGGTGTACATTATAAGGCTAAAACAAAAAAATTATATGATTGCAAGCTTGTTCTCTAAGAGATATTAGAGTTATAGGATGTAACTTTTTAGGTGATAATCACTTTCAAACTTATGTGATGAATAATGTAGAAATTGTGATTGATTATTATCTACATATCACCTCACATATATCTCACGCTGTTACTAGTTTCACACTACACAAATTATTCTTTACTAAACTTAGTACATAAAATTGTGTGTGATTTTGGGTTAGCCATCCAAGATTATATGTTCTTTGATTTTGATACACTATATATTCTTTGATTGATTTTTGGGGACAAAAAGAGTCATAATCTTGTTTTGGAAGATCTGGGTTGAAATCTAATGTTTTTGAAAAACTTTTAAACTCATATTCATGCATTTCATTCATAAAATAAGTTGGTTTGAGGGTCTTCTGCATAAAAATCTTGCTGTTTTTCAAAAATTCAAGTTTTCCAGATTTTCGATTGATCTAGTGTGTTTTTCAACAGATCGAAAATGCCCTAAATTTTTAAGCCTGGTTCTGCCTGGTTCGATTGATGCTCGATTGGTGCTCAATCAATCAAATCTGTTTTTCGATTGATTGAACCCAATTTTCAACCGATCGAATTTTTTAAAATTTTTGAGGAATACCTTCTACCTGGCTCGATTGGAACCTGATTGATACTCGATCAATCAAGTTTCAAAAGAAGACTTTCTAAAAAGAATCAAATCTCACGCGTTCTTCACTTTTCAAAAGATTCTCTTCTTTTTCTTCCTTCTTTTCCTCGACCAATCCAATCTAAGGCTCTTTGTCATTTTCTTCCTCAATTTTTTCAAAGGTTTTTGTCCTCAAGCTTTGGTAAGACCTTTGTAAAGTTGTTATTTACAACTATTTTTTGTTGGCTTTAATTCCGTGCCAAATTTGATTGTAATTTTGTTCAATCATGTTTACCTAGTATTTTATGTGAAATTTCATTGTATAGGTTGTGTGTGAGAAAGAGTGTGAAGACTCAAGCTTGCATTGAAGGAGGAGTGGATTTCACGGGTATCTCGCGAGTAAACTTTCCGCGAAGTAAGCCATGTAAAGAGCACATGGCTGGAATGCGAAGAGTCAGGACAATCTGGTGGCAGCTGGTTTTCGCCAGTAGCTCACGAGTAAGGCCTTCCCACGAGATACCCGCGAAACATTCTGTTTTGCTATTTTGGCTTATCTGGTCCACCATGTCTTTAGCCACACTATATATACCCATATTACCCACATATGGGTATATATACCCATGTCTTTCCCACAGTGCTTTTCAAAGAAAAAACCCTAGCAAACACACTTGAGAGTTAGAGATTGTATTCCCACAATCATCTACACAATCCCTTGCGGTTTTCCTTGTACTCCTACCTCTCCATATCCATATCCATATCCATATTCATATCCTTGAGAGGTTGATAGCTCAAACACTTACCACACCCAATCTGAGTGTCAAGTGAGATATTGGGGCTGCTTGGAAGCATTGGAAGAAGCCAAGCTTTGGTGAATGCAATCGGGCACATTGCGGGATCCGGAAAGCTAGACAAGACACGGTTCCGAGATGCCTTGTTAGAGTAGGAGCTTGGAGGGCTTAAGTGCACTGGATAGATTAAGCTTGGAGGGTCTCTTGCTATTCGTATATCCCAACTTATTGTCTAGTGGATCAATTTACCGCTTGGAGAGGTTTTTCACCAAGTTCTTCAGCTTCCTCTTCGATAACACATCGGCATGTTATCTTGTGTTTGCATTTCTCTTCCCTACTCTTTTATCTTTCATTTTACTGCTGTGATTTGATGAATATGACTTAGAGTTGTTTTATTGTTTGTTTGCTCGCATTTACTCTATTTCACACTTAATTAAAATTAGAGTAAAATGAACCGAGCCGTAATCTTTTAATTTGGCGTCTGAACAGCTCTTAGGTTTTTAACACAAATCCGAGCTTTCAACCTTTATATCCTTTCTTTTTAAATTTATTTACATTTTTCATGCATTTTCTTTAAAAATTTCGAACATAAGATTTTTGGGGATTTTGACTTTAGAGTTTTTTTAATCATGCTTAATCATTGGGTTTTTGTTCTTAGATGTTATAAACTTGATTCCCATGCATTAATTTGATCAATTTGGTGTTTTGGAAAAAATTGAAAATTCTAGGGTTTGGTATTTTGTGAAATTAGGGATTTTGTTCAATTTGACTAAATTTGATGAAATTGACTTGTGCAATTGATGAATTATATCATTATATGATGTTTCCTAACTAGTGTAGTGATTAATTGATCAATTTGTTATGGTTTTGAAAGATGGTTTTTCAAAAATTGGGGTTTTTGGGTTAAAACTCTTGGTTCAAGTCAATGGTGGATAAATGGTGAAAAATTGAACAAGGTTTTTCTTTTTTCTTTTTTTTTTCTTTTTTCTTTTCCCTGTATTAGAGCAGGCATCATATATGCATTCATTATATGCATCATATAGATAATTATTTGTTGATATATTTTGTGATCTAACCTTTTCTGATGTAGTCTACCCTTGATTTTATCTTGTTTTTGTTTTCCTTTTTCTCTACACTCTTAAGAGTCATGGTTAGGAAGACTAGAACAAAGAAAACCTCTACCCAATCCTCTTCTGATTCCATAGTGAAAGATTTAGGTTTCCTAAAAACCAAGAAGCTTATGAGAAGCTTAATGTGTTTAGACTAGTATGGGCTGAGCATAGGGTTATCCTAGATGAGGTAGATCCCGAGATACGTAGGAACTTTGAGCGTAAGAGTTGGTTGCCACTCTTAGAGATTGAGCATCACCCTCCGGCTACTTTGATTAGAGAGTTCTATTCGAACCTCTCTATCCACTCCGATGATTCTAACATTCAATTTGTAAAAAGTTAGATAAAGGGTGAAAAGCATATCATTACTCCTGCAGTAGTGGCATCGGCTCTTGGTGTACCTTTAGTACAGTAGCCTGTGTACCCTTACAGTAAGTCTCCTCCTCTCGACGACATCATGTCACTCAAAACTGGTACTTCCATTAGTTAGGGTATTGCTCCTCGAGTCACCAATCATGAGCTTACTGAGCTCAATTATTTGTTCTTTAGGATTTATTGTCATAATATTTAGCCTATTTCTCATGTCCATACTATTTCTATTGAGAGATGTGCATTCTTGTACGCTCTTATCACTGATGCTCTTATGAGTTTTCCTACTCTTTTCATTCGCTCTCTTGTTGAGGTTCATAGGATGCCAAATCCCATGGTTTATTCTTCCCGGATTTCATTCATAGGATTCTTTTAGATTTAGGTTTAGATGACTTCTTTGCATCTGAGTCCGTGCATATCATAGCTCCTATAGGTGCCACCATTCTTCGGCAAAGGGCTGCTCAATTAAAAGCTAGCTCTAAACACCCTAAAGTCGAGTCGTCTACAGGTGATGCATCTAGAGATCCTCTTGGTGATCCTTCAGCTGAGGCTTTTGTGGACCCCACTGCTACCGTAGATCCTCCACCATCTACATCGAGCGCTTCTTCTATACATACCACATTGGATACAGTTGTGACTATTTAGGTGACGCATGGACAGCTTTTGTTAGATTTGCTCAATGAGGTTGCGACCTTACGGGCAAATTTGACGTATACTAGAGGTTCTACTCTGCAGGCTCCACCCTCTAATAAGTCTTGATTGCCTTTTGGCAATATGTTACAAAAAGGAGTACATAGAGATAGGGGGAGAGTTTTTTGTTTTCGATTAGATTGTATCTAGGACTCACATGATATGTATCTTTTGGTTTTGATGTATTTATTTTCTTATGGGTTGTATATGTTAGGGGGAAACATTATGTTTTATGTTTTATTTATGTTTCTTGTTTCACATATGGTACATTGATTTTGATTTATATTATGAGGTTATTCATAGTATATGTCTTTTATTTTATATTTTGTGAAATCAAGAAGTTTACTTTGGTTTACTTGTATTTTCCACACATGCGTTTATGTTCTAGTTTAGTGTTTCAGGAATTTACAAGTTAATTCAATCATGGCTGTTGTCTACTTTTGCAACTAATAGATAGTGGTTAGGTTAAATTGTAATGAAGGCTTCAATTTGTTTTTGGGATGTTTTGCTTTGAGCATTTTGTATTTTTGTAATGTGTTTTGTCACGGATTGCCAAAGGGGGAGATTGTTAGGTTCTAAGACCTTAGGGACTAATGTATTAGAACTTCAATATGTATTATGTTGACAAACCATGATCAAAACATAGAGTCTAGATTTAGGCTTGCTCAAAGTGTGCATTATGTAAAATTAGAATTGAGTGATTGCGGGATTTATTAGTCAAAATCTGCAAGGCTCGATCAATCAAAAATTAGACTCGATCAATCGAATCTCATGCAGGTTTAATTTTCTGCAAAAATTCCAATTCAACCCAAGCCCGTATGACGTGTAGGGTTAAGTGTTTTACTTCACATATAAAAGGAAAAACTCTAGCTACGTTTTAGATGTCTTTGAAGTATTGTGTGTTGAATCTTCTGTGAGATCTAGAGGTGTCTACCTTCAAACACACACTTTGAACTATCTAGAACAAGATTTGCATCAAGAACTTGATGGTTGCTTCAGTTGTTTTATTAAGATCTTTAAAGAAGATCTTAAACCTTTGAGTGGAGTCTCAAAGTCACAAGTAGGAGAACTTATGGTTGCTGCAGATCAAGGAAAGAAGTAGTCCGTAAACTCAGAGTTGTCACATGGTCGTGGTAATAGGTTTTCTACACGAGGTAGCAATAGGATGTTAGCAGTTTAAGTCTTATTGTACAAACTTCAATTCTTTCATAGTGGACATGTTTTTACTTTGAGGATAACTAGATTAAATCCTCCCCAGATTTTTTACCGATTAGGTTTTCCTGGGTCATTAGATATTTGTGTTCTTTATTTTCCGCATTATATTTGTTTAACCTAGACTTAATTAACAAACTTGTTAATTAACTTGGCTTAATATTAGGTTAAATATATTGTGTTAAGGGGTCTAAAAATACGCGCACACACACACACACATATATATTAATCTGAAAAAATATGGGTGATACCGAGTCAACCCAGCACTCAAAAGACTGGGTTAGAGTCATAGGTTTTGTGAACCGTTTAGGCCAACTATTTCTAACTTGAAACCAATTTGACCCAAACTCAACTAGGTTGAACCCAAACCTGATCAACCCACCTCGTTTGCCAGGTCTAGTAAAATAATATATAAAAAGAATGGGTTCAAATTACATGTTATATGGTTTTACAAGAGTTAAAAGATTTTCTAAACCCTCCAATCCTATTATAGACTTATAGATGAAAATTCTATAGATGAAAATTCACTATTTGACATATTATAAAAGAAGACTAAATTACAATTTGCATTATCTAACTTCGACCAAAATTCAATTCAATTCTCTAACTTCACTTCCATTCAATCGAGTCCTCTAAATTTTAAATTTTCAAATTTATTCAATTAAATCTTCAGTTAAGCTTCGTTTGGAAGTTCATAAGAGAATGGAATGGAATGGAATGGAAATGAATAATCATAAAGAAATGGAAATGAATGGAATATATTTAAGTAAGAAATTAATGGAAAAGAAATTAATGAAATTAAATTAAGTAACCTTGTTTGAATGTTTTAAAATAAAGGAAAAAAAATGAATAGAATGTAAGTAACCTTGTTTGGGAGTAACAGAGGGAAGGGAAAGAAATTATTTTATGAAAATATTACCATTAGATCCCTATTTTAAATTAAAAAGGCTAATCCACCGCATCAGTGCTAGCGACATAAGGTGGTGGAAAAATAAGCCTTAGTGATGAAGAAGAAGAAGGTGCAGAGAGCGGAGGTGGAGAGGAAGATGCTAGACCATCCATCCTCTTTTGCCTAAGCTCCACGCCGAGTTTGAAGCCTTGCATATCTGTTGCATTTTCATGGAGTTTTGCTCCAGCAGTGACTTAAATCCCTTGCGCCACAAACAAATTGTCGGAGACAAAGAAGGGTGTAATGTGTGGAAGTTGTTTGTTTGTTGGGAAAATTTTGGAAAAGTAAAGAAAAGTTGTTTTGGAAAAAATATTGTATAGAAAATTTGTTGAGTTTTTTTTTTTTTTTTTGGGGTTAAATATGTATAATTTTTTGTTGAATTTATGTATTCTAGAGGAGATTTTTTTTTTTTTTTTAATCCTTTCCCTTTTTTTCCTACAATTTGGAAAAGAAAAGATAAATATTTTTTCCTTGATTTATAATTTTTTTAAATAAAATTTTTCAAAATAAAAAAAAAACCACATTTTACTGAGCGCGAATTGTAATTTAACCTATAAAAATGAGCTATTATTTTGTGTAATTTTGACTGTATATTATTTTGGGTCAAAAAATGTAAAAGAGTCTTTACTCTTTATATAAACGTATCTTTTTTTGTAGTATAAGCAATAAGAATGTAGGGCAAGTCCCCCTAAAAAAAATAGAATAAAAAAAAAAAAAGAATGTAGAGCAAGTTTAATACTATAATGGGCCCAAGCCCAATGAGCTAACATATATACACTAACAACTGACATTGATCATCAATCCTCACAAATCTAATGTACTTGTTTAGGTAAATCATTAAAAATCTTTAAATACACGAATTTGTTTTAGCCAGAGTCCAAAACCATTTGACATCAAGATTCATAGCCCTTTGACCCAAAAAAAAATAATAATAGCCCAAAAAGAAATTCTATCAAATTAAAAACTTCAGTATTAGGAATTATATATGTCTCTATTAGACAAAAACATGAACTAAAATAAGCACAACTAGTCAAACAAAAATGTGAAAAAGAAAACCAAAACCCATAAAAAGAAACCATCCATTTCCAAGCACATCACCAAATATAGAACCACAGGCATCCAAGTTGCAACAAAATAAAATCAAATGCTCAATCTTTTTTTTATCTAGTTTCATTATTGGATCCACCATCCTTTGGGATTAGAGATAAAAGTGTATTATGATGATCTTAGTTTTACCTACACAGAGAGAGAGAGAGAGAGAGAGAGAGAGAGAGAGAGAGAGGGGGGGTGAGATATGAGAATTAATGATTTTTATTTCTTTGGCAAAATTCACCATCTTCCCTTGAGATTTCACAAAATGACATTTTTACCTTGAGGTTTAATAAATGTAAATAGTGACAAAGCCAAAATTTGATTTTATGGAGACAAGATTAAAATAAAATATTGAAGAAAAAAATTAATTCCAAAAATGATTATTAATATAAGAAAAAATAGTTAATTTATCAAACAACAAAAAATTTGATTGATAAAGAAAACATAGTGTAGGTGTAAGTTATAAATTTTTTTTTTTTGGTAATTGGTTTCAATTTCTTATTTGAGCCTAGTATTAGAGGTATTTTTGGAAAGTATCTAGTAGTACAATTGGAATTAGTATGACGTCATTGTCATGTTTAAACTACATCATAATTTATGCTGACTATTATATATATATATATATATATATATATTTCAAAGAAGTAAAACATATAATTTGAATGCTTAAAAGTGAGATGAAAAATAAAAATAACTTGGAAGTATTAATAGTATGATCATATATTCAAAAAATTTTAAATGTTCTATGTATGTCTTTGATTTTTTTAAAGTCCTTTAAAAAGTATATAGCAATGTAAAAAAAAAAGTTTTAAAACAAGTAAAATTCAAAAAATTGGTTAGAAAAAATTGTGAAAACATACCATGTCATAATTTTTATGCTACAAATAAGAATTTTTTTTCCTTGATTATATTGGGAGAGTTAAAAAACTAAAGTATGTAGCAATTCCAAAGAATTCTGAAAACAACATATAAAATTGGCAAATTGTGTAGGGGATATTGCGATAATATTTCATGTTATTATTTTTTTTTTAGATACTGACAGAAATTTAATTCAATATGAATGTATATCATGTTATTATTTTAAGGTTACAAATAAGATTTTTTTTTTTTTTTTTTTTTTTTGTGCCTTTGGAGAGTGTTATTTTCAATTAAAAATTTTAAATTAAGAATATTTTATACACACAAAATTGAAATCTTAATTTTTAAGAGAACCTGAGGGAATTTAGGGGTGGGGTTGGGGGCAATTGCGCCCACCCTGCTGGTCTAGCTCCACCCTAAATGCAACAAATAAGTTCATCATCTCTTATAACAACACTCTTATAGAATGGAATATTCAATTATAAAAGTAATGATTTGAGTGGAGATGAACTCATCTGTATTTAATAGAATTTCAAGAATGAGAGTGTCATATCTTGAAATGTTTGGGAATGAGTGTCATCTTGTGATATCTCAAAGAATATTGGTAGATTACTTTTTAAAAAATTAAAATACTAAGAATAGGCAAGTTTAAAGGGCATGAATGAGAGACTAGCTGCATTTTCTACAATGGAATTAGACAAGAGTGGACTTTTTTTTTTTTTTTTTTGAGAAATAAACATGCACACAAGGGAGAGGGAAAGTGGTTTTAACACAAAAGTACTTGCTATCTTTAACAAATATAAATAAAGTAACTTATGTGAGATCCATATAATATTTTTGACTTGAAAATTTATATGAAAAACTGAAACTCATCAAATTCCCTTAGAAGTGTAATTAATTATATACAAACTTTGTAAAAGTTACTCAATTATCAAAGTTGGAATTTGATTGACTTAAATATCATTAGCCAGTAGAAAATCAAAAGCAAAAAAGACAAGAAAAGAAAGTGATTGTGTGGTCAAGTGAAGAAATTCTTACTTGTCTCGTAAATCCCATCCAGCAATTTTAGCAACTTGTGTCAAAGCAGCTTTCCATCTATATACTTCCTCTATGTTATCTTTGTAACGCTTTTCATGTTTAGCAAAGGCTCTCCAAAAGTCCTCCTCAGATTCCTCACATCACTAGGATCAATGCAGTGAAAAACAGGCAAAACTATAAGCCTTGCCTTTTCCATGCACTCAAAATCTTTGCTAGTTCAACCAAACACCAACTCGATGAAGCATAGTCTTGTGAGATAATGACAACAGCAAATCTCGATTCTTCTATTGCTCTCAAGAGCTCTGGCGCAATGAATGTTCCTCGCTCAAGGTTTTCATCATCCCTGAACGTGAATATACCTTTCTGATTCAAAGCAGCATATAGATGGTTTGTGAAATTTTTACGGGTGTCACTGCCCCTGAAGCTAAGAAAGGCATCGTATTTAAATCCAGACATGATAGAAGAAGAAGATGAGGATGCGCTTTCTGTGCCCATAAAAGCCATCGGATATTAAATTGGCGATTCTTGAACTACAAAATAGATATGTATCAGATATAATGAAGCCAAAAACAGAGATAACGAGATAGAGAAACCGGTCACTAGTCCGGTTTTTTAAACCCACAAAACCGTAAATTTTAGTTTTGCAGGAAACCGTTCCGACCGCGGCAAACCGTCCGGTTGTCGGAACCGTGCACAGGTTTGCCGGTTTCTTTCCCTAAATTTTTTTTTATTTTTCTAAAATTGCAATGGTTGTCAGGACTCAAAAGCCGAAGTTTCCTCTTTTTTGCCGGATCTGTTTGTTTGGGGAGAGACTGACGAGATGGCTTGAAATAGATCAGAGGCTTTTTCCAGATCTGCTTGTGTTGGAGGGTGAATAAGTGAAGTAAGAGATATTGAGGCTGGCCTGGGTTCTGATGGTGAGGTGAGGCGGAGGTAGAAAAAGAGAGATGATTGAGAAGTGAGAACTGAGCGAGAGAGAGAGAGAGAGAGGGTCAGTAAGAGACAGAAGTAAAGTGGGTTCTATTTTGGGGAAGAGAGGCAAAACGTATAGACATAACAGTGTAACAGGCGATTTCCACGAAGCTACAATACTGTCGTTTAATTCTCTGACAACGCGCAATGGTATGGATTTAACTTAATCAATTATAAAATGTTTCCTTATCTCAAAAAAACACTTAATCAATTATAAATGTTTCTAGAAAAAAAAAAAAAACTTAATCAATTATAAATGGATGCATCCACGTTGAAGAGCCATAAAATAAAAAAATAAAAGTTATTTTATTTATTTTTCTATTTATTTTACAAAACACTTTATATTAGTTTTATTTTAACTTTTACCATCATAAAATAATATATATTCATTTCAATAAATAATAATCACAACATCCACTACAGCAATAGCCACATAATAGCAAGTTATAAATTTTGATACAAATGATCAATTAATCAAAATTATAAAACATTTGTGAGAGGTGCTGTATTCACAATATTTTTTCAACAAATCATAAGTGGTTAGTTGTTATTGGTTCAAATTTGAGCCTAGCACTAAAATTATTTTTTTGCCCAGGGCCGGCTCTAGTATGAAAGCACGCGAGGCGGTCGCCTAAGGCCCCAAGTAGAAAAAGGCCCCCAAATTTTGGCCAATAAAGTAATTTTTTATATTATAAACTTATTCATTAAGCCTGAAAATATTAGCCAATAAATAAAATAACATTTTTTTATCAAATAAAAAACAAGAAAAAAGAGAGAAAAATGTTATGTCCACAACATTTTTCACAACAAATTTTAAGTGGTAGGTTATTACTGACTGTTATTGGTGAGGAAAAAAATAATTTCAGTGGTGAGTTTAAATTAGAACGGGTAACAACTTAATATTTAGGATTTGTTGTGAAAATATTGTGAATATAGCACTTTTCACAAAAAAAGAAAAGAAAAAGAAAAGAGAGCAATACACAAAAAATTTCACAACATTTTTTACAACAGTTGAGCTGACAAACTTTTACTATTTTTCATCTAGCTCTACCACTAATATCACATTTTTACTTACCATTACCAATCTGCTGCATCAACAACTATGAAAAGTAGTCAATTTTTTATTTATAAATTTTCTAAAGAAAAGAGACTCTACATTGTTAATTAATAATTTTGTATCTAAAACAATATAATAGAATTTAAGTAATATTAATTCTTTTATAAAAAAATTCATATTTAGATATATAAAAAGTCTCAAGTCAATTTTTGCCTAAGGCCCCTAAATGTTTTGAGCCGCCTCTGTTTTTGCCCCAACAATAACAACCAATAACAACTTGCCACTTAGGATTTGTTATAAAAATGTTGTGGACATATCATTACTCTTTATAAAAATATTCCAAAGAACATACCCACATACATACCAATTTATATCCACTGCTAACAAAATTCACGTTCACTATGTTCTAGTAGGACTTAAAATCTCCGTACGCACACCAATCAGACATTTCACAACACTCAAACCAAAGCATCACAAAACAGCTGAACAATTAATTATAATTTTGATTTATATAATCATTTAATCAAAAATACATGCAAAAAATCTCACCCAATGCAAAGACCACTCACACATTGCTACTCACACTACACTGCCAATTGAGACCCATATGCAAACACACACACATCATCAGTACACAAAGAAAATTGAGACCTATATGCAAACACACACACACACATACCCAAATGCAAAATCGGCAGATTGGCAAAGGATGATGGATGAAAGGAGCTGGGCTTTGAAGATGGGTGAGGATGATGATGAATCGGGTCGATGATGATGCGTGAGCTCCGGTGGTGGCGGTGAGGACGATGATGAATCGGTGAGGATGATGGACGAGGAGGAAGATGGGTGAAGATGATGGATGAATCGGTGAGAGTTTGAGGAGGATGAGAGCTTGATGGTGAATTAGTGGAGAGTCTAAGAGCTTATTTGAGAATGAGTGTGAAAGTAAAGGAAATAGAAAAAGAAAGAAAGGAGTACATTTTAACGAGAGTGGGAATAAAAAGTTCTTTTAAATAAATTACTGGCTTTTTTTTTTTTAAGTAGTTTATTTTGTTTATTATTAAATGGTGAGATAAATAGATTTAAGCACATAAGAACATTCATGTTGGAAATGACATATGCCATATGTAGGGAAAATTTAGTTTAAAAGCTCAAAACCCCCCACACATTCAGACTTGTAAAAGCCAACTATTGCAAAAAAAAAAATTGCAATTGTGCTACAGTTTAGAATCACACTGTAACTCAATTGTAAAACCAAAAATATTATTTTATTCTTTTTCTCTCTCCACTCTGTCTCCCTGACTCTCCCACTCTCTCAAGTCTGTCTCCCATGTCTCTCTCTCTCTCTCTCTCTCAGATTTCTCCCTCTCCCTTTACTCTCCCTCAGGCCACCGTTGGCCACCATCGCCCAGCAACCCCAAACCCAAGCCGCGTCTCACCCAGCGACACCCAAGCCCAGGCCACCGTTGGCCACTGTCTTACCCGACGTGGTCTGATGGGTCTCTCATGGTGTGGTGTGGTCTAATGGGTCTTTCCAACCCCAAACTCTCAGCCTCTCTCTTCGATCTAATGGGTTAGTGGTGGAGATCAGTGGTGGGTTTCTTTAGAGGTGTGGGTTATTTTGGCTTGGATTCCTTTGGAGACATGGTTCAGGTGTTGGGTTTTGTTTGGCATGGGTCAGATGGGTTATGGTGTGGAGATTGTTGTGCGGCGTGCTGGAAATCAGCATGTAGCTGTGTGTGTGGCTCTGTTATTGGCTCCGATTGGTTTGATGGTTTGTGTATGTGTGTGTGGCTCTGTTGATGGTTTAATGGTTTGTGTTTGTGTGTGTGTGGCTCTGTTGATGGTTTGATGGTTTTTTTTTAACGTGGTTTTGCTTTTGGTTTGATGATTCGATGGTGGTGCTGTGATATATGGGGGTGGCAGTGTGTTCAATGTGGTGGTGATCTTTTAGACCCAGAAAAATGAAGAGGAAGAGAGATGGAGGGAAAAGATAGAAAGAGGAGAGGAAAAGAGAGAAAGAGGTTGTGAAATTAATATTTTAATGAATAGATGATGTAAATAAGAAATGAGATGTTGAGTGTATTGAAAAATGTTATCAGGAATGAAGATTTCCTTAGGGTTTGTGATTTTTGGGACCACCAAGGCAATTGGCATCTTGACAACCTCACCTTCCATCTCCCTAGACACATCTTAGACATCATCAGAGCCACTCCTAAGCCTTCGAACTCCTAAACACTAGATTCCATCTACTGGCTCCCATCCCCAAATGGCCAATTCAACTCAAACTCAGCCTGCCTCCTTGCATGTGACCTTGAACCCATGGTCCTAAGCCCCAATTGGAAATGGCTATGGAAAACCCCTACGCTCCCAAAAACTATCACCTTTCTTTGGCTCTCATGGCACAATAGCCTCCCTACAAAATATCTTCTCCATAAAAGAAAAATTACAAATGACTCCACCTATCCTCTTTGCAAAATTCTCCAGAAACCCCCTTCCACATCCTTAGAGATTGCCCCATTGTTCACCCAATCTGGTCTAAGCTCAACCCCTAACCCCCTCACCACCTTCCTCAAACACTACCCTTTCTTAGATTAAAAACATGACTACCACTCCCTCTCCCTCTTCCCTTTTCCCTAACATCCCTTGGCAAATTGTCTTCCTCGTCTCGACTTGGGCAATATGGACAGTTAGGAATAAATTTGTCATGGAAAGCATTCCTTTCTCCCTAGACAGCATCTTCGAAAAGATACACTCCATGTCCCTCATACTCTTCTCCTCCCTCTCTTCAAAGCTCACAAAACCCCGTAGCAATTCCCTCTCTATTAGCTAGAAGCCCCTTCTCATAGGCTTCTTCAAGCTCAACACTAATGGCTCGGCCAAAGGAAATCCATGCATAACGGGTGCCGACGGTCTCATCAGGGACCACAAAGGCACCTGAATAAGCGGTTTTGCCAGAAACATCAACTTTACCCACTCTTTAGCTGCTGAACTATGGGGCCTCCAAGAATCTAAACATAAAGAAACTACATATTGAACTTGATGCAAAAGTGGTCACATACGTCATCAATACCCAAGATGACAATTCATTTTCAAATCATCCTTGTAATACCCCAATTTCTGATTACAAGTTGCTCCGCCAATCCTTTGGAGGAAGCGTTCATCTTCCATACCTACTATAAGGGAAATCATTGTGCGGACTTTTTGGCTAAAGAAGGATGCTCCATTAGTGATAGTTTTTTATTGTATTCGCATCCCCTTCCCCTTATTTTGTATCAATTATTGGGCGATGCTTGGAGTGTTGCCTACCCTAGACTTTCTAATCTCTAGTTTTTTTTAATATTTGTTCCCTTTAACCAAAAAAAGACCTATCACGACACAAAAAAATACACCATTTTAGTATTGCCATTCTTTTTCCTTTGTAGGCATGCTTGTGCGAGAAAATGGTGGAAACAAGATGACAAAATGCCCCCATGAAACACATTGCAGGGATGTGAGAAGATAATGGTAGTCATTTTTTACAAAGGAAAATTATTAGTTTTTTTTTTTCATTTTACTGTTTATGCCAAATTTATATTGTAGACTAAATAAATATGTACAACCGTGTACCAAATTCTACATTGTTCAGGCAAACGTATATAGCAGTTTCAAAGAATTCTGAAAACAAGTATTACTGTTTACTAAAAAAAAAATTCTAAAAACAACAGCATATAAAAATTGGCAAATTGATTAGGGGATATTGCGATAATATATCATATTATAATTTTTTTTAGATAATGACAGAAATTTAATTCAATGTGAATCTATATCATGTTATTATTTTATGGTTACAAATAAGATTTTTTGGTGCTTTTGGAGAGTGTTATATTTTCAATTAAAAATTTTAAATTAAGAATATTTTATACACACAAAACTGAAATCTCAATTTTTAAGAGAACCTGAGGGAATTTAGGGGTGGGGTTGGGGCAATTGCGCCCACCCTGTTGGTTTGGCTCCACCCTAGATGCAACAGATAAGTTCATCACCTCTTATAACAACACTCTTATATAATGAAATATTCAATTACAAAAGTAATGATTTATCTTATCTGTATTTATGGAATTTCAAGAAAGAGAGCGTCATATCTTGAAATGTTTGGGAATGAGTGTTGTATGGACTGGATTTGATCCTAGGCCCAAAACAATGAATTTGTAGAAAGAGGGTAGAAGAACTAGGCTTAAAGTGAATGAGATAACAGTTATAATGAGTTTCCAGGATAATCAAATAGAAAGGAACCAGGTTTATACAAGAGAATGGGTCCTTGGCACGATCCGAGGAGCTCTGTTCTAATATATATTGGATGACAATGGTTACAGGAGTTGTTGAGATTGCTATAGTGCTTTCTCTGTTCATTCTCCCCCCCCCCCCCCTCTCTCTATGGTGGGTTTCTTCTATTATATATTTTCTTTAAACGATCTTGGCCTCCTACTTGTTGATCATCCAAGCCTATTCTTGAATGTTTGTCCCATCAGACACCCTCTCTGGCGTTTTGTGAGTTGCGGTACTCGAGGTAGCACTGTTCAGAGGTCTTGTTCACATAAATGCGGCCAGAAAATTAGCTGTAGGGCATTCAATGCAGTGGTAGCAGCTTGCCCTTAGATATTTTTAAGTTCCTATCCTTCTTGTACGTTTGTGGCACACGTCCCCATTAATAGAGCTTCCTGGAAGGTTACTTTGATCACTAGGATCCATATCTGATCTGTGTTTAGCTTATCCGAGGAGATATTCTTCCTCGGACTCGGACTACTCACGATCTTGGCTAAAGCCCCACGCTCTCGGCCAAAGCCAAGACCCAATTGCATGATTTGGGCCTATGACCCCACAAGTGTCATCTTGTGAAATCTCAAAGAATATTGGTGCATTACTTGTTAAAAAAATTAAAATACTAAGAATAGGCAAGTTTAGAGGGCATAAATGGAATACTACTAGCTGTATTTTCTACAATGGAATTAGACAAGAATGATGGACTTGTGACTTGCTATCTCTAACAAATATAGATAAAGTAACTTATGTGTGATCCATATAATATTTTTTACTTGAAAATTTATACGTGAAACTGAAACTCACCAAATTCCCTTTGAAGTGTAATTGATTATATACAAACTTTGCAAAAGTTACTCAATTATCAAAGTTGGAATTTGATTGACTTAAATATCACTAGCCAGTAGGAAATCAAAAGTAAAAAGACAAGAAAAGAAAGTGATCGTATGGTCAAGTGAAGAAATTCTTACTTGTCTCGTAGATCCCATCCAGCAATTTTAGCAACTTGTGTCAAAGCAGCTTTCCATCTATATACTTCCTCTATGTTACCTTTGAAATGCTCTTCATGTTTAGCAAAGGCTTCTCTAAAAATCTTTTTTAGATTCCTCACATCACTAGGATCAATGTAGTGAAAAACAGGCAAAACTATAAGCCTTGCCTTTTCCATGCACTCAAAAATCTTTGCTAGTTCAATCAAACACCATCTCGATAAAGTGTAGTCATATGAGATAATGACAACAACAAATCTCGATTATTTTATTACTCTCAAGAGCTCTGGAGCAATGAGTGTTCCTTGCTCAAGTTTTTCATCATCTCTGAATGTGAATATAGCTTTCTGCTTCAAAGCAGCATATAAATGGTCTGTGAAATTTTTACGGGTGTCACTGCCCCTGAAGCTAAGAAAGACATCGTATTTAAGTCCAGACGTGGTAGAAGAAGAATATGAGGATGCGCTTTCTGTGCCCATAAAAGCCATTGGATGTTAATCTGGTGATTCTTGAACTACAAAACAGATACGGATCAAGTATAATGAAGCCAAAAATAGGGAGAATGAGAGAGAGAGAGAGAGAGAGAGAAGGTGAAGGTGTCACTGCCAACTCGCATAGTAGAATTAGCGCTATATATATGCAAGTAGTTCTCTGCGTACCGCGTTGTGGTTAAAAAATAAGTGACTTTTAGGTAATTTACTTAGTTAAATGCACTTTTTATTTCGAACATTAGAAAATAAGCTAATAGAAAAAAAAAATATATATATATATATATATATATATATACGGGAGGGTATCATAATAGTATTCTTCACACATACAAACTTTTCTTTACTATTTTTTGAGGTGGGTCACAGACACAAACCCGGCAACCCACTACCCTTCTATTTCTTTTTCTTTTTACAGGGAAAATAGCAGTATCGACAGCAATCTCAATACTATCTCAATACCTATCAATAGAAGCTCGAAACCTATTGCCTCCTTGATAGCAGTCTCGACACTACCTTGATAGCAGTCAGTATCAAGGAAGTCAATACCGTACCGGAGGCTGTACCAGTTTGGCCACCGGTACGATATATTTCGGATACCGGTCAATACTGGTGTACCGTTTCGGGTTTACCGCTATTTTTTATATTTAATATATACACACACACACACACAAACACAAAATCTCTATTTACGATAAAACATTACCTCCTGTTTACAATAAAACATTACTTCAATTATTCATTGCATACAAAGAAAAAAAACACAATATAAAAAACAAAAAATTTAATTGTTCATTGCATACAAAGAAAACAAATAATACAAATAATTAAGTTAACACAAACTACATAGGATCATCTACTCCCATCCATCAAAAGGATCTACTTTAGGACCATAATATATATGAGTATTACTATCCTACCCTTAAAAAATTGCCACAATTACAAAAAAAAAAAAAAAACACAGCATTTTGTGTTCCGGTTCGATACGGCCGGTACGAGGCCGGTATGGCCGGAATTCGCCGGTACGAGGCCGGTACGGCCGGTATTTTTTTCGGTACGAAACAAGGGGGGTACTTGTACCGGTACGAGGCCGGTACGGTATGTACCGGCCGGTACGAGGCCGGTACGGTACGGTATCAGCTTCCATGGTCAGTATGACTCGGATATTGTCATCAACTCTTCCTCTTTTGGTTATTTGATCCAGGATGCTAAGTTTACTATAGATTCATAGCTTTCTTCTTAAAAAAAAAAAAAAAAAAAACCAAGTCAAGTTTTATAATTTTTTAAAGATGGTTTTAACTTATGATATCCACTCCTGATCATGGACGGAGCCATTCATGGACTAGGGGGGGCAATGCCCCCCCCCCCCCCCCCTTCCCCCAAAATTTTTTTTAAATAATATAATTATATAACTATATATTTGGTACTAATTTTAGCAACTTCGTTCAATAAGATTACATTTTGCATCTAAGTCCACCACTTACATCACTTTTTACTTACTAATAACCACTAATCACAACAAAAATTTGTAGATTTAGTGTTTTCCTTCTTTTAAAGTCCATAAAAAAATTTATAGATCTAAAATCTAAAAAAAAAAAATACAAGCCCAAAAAATTAGCCCAACAACAAAAATTACCAATAGGCAATTACAAAGCTAAAAAAAAAAAAAATTTGAGACCAATCATCCAATTTTACCAAAAACAAACAACTTAATCCTTTAAAAAAGTTTAAACAAAATAATTTTGTCCTTACCAACAAAATACACACTCTACACACATATAAAAAAATAGTAATAAAAGAAAACTTTTATCGGCTAAGCAATAAAGCCGAAAGCCGAAACCACTGCATATAGCTAACAATAAAACCGCCCCCTAACTCTAAGTCTTGGCTTTATCTCTGCTCCTAATGATAACTCTTAATCATTAAACTAAGGTACCAATTGGTTTTTCGAGATTGTCATCGACTTTTTAAAAGAGGAGTCTACTTTTATGTCCTCTTTTGGTTATTTTATACAAGATCCTAAGTTTATTGCAAATTCATAGCTTTCTTCAATATAAATAAAAATAAAAATAAAAAAACCACGGCAAGTTTTTTATTTTTTTAAAATAATTTTAATTTATGACGTTCACTTCTAATGATAATTCTTTATCATCAAACTAAGGCACTAATTGGTTTTTGGTATAGGCAGAAATTGGAAGCTAGATATTTTTTTTGACGATAAGAGACTATACCAACTAAGCTAACTAGAACTCACAAATACCACTCCAAGTTAACTTACAAGTCACAATATATAGTATATATTATTTTTTAGAACTATTAAAATGACATTGATTACCAACCTATATAATAAATAAATACGGAAATTTTATTAAAAAAAAAAAACTAAAACAGTCAGATACCAAAAGTAGAATAACCTAATCCCTTCCATCTAGCTAATATCCTATAGGATTTTATCTCTCTCTCTTTTCTTTTTCTTTTTTCTTTTTTTGAGAAACAATATAGGATTTTATCTCAAGTAAACTCTATAACATAATGAATTTAAAGGGTTATTATAGAATATAGATTCCACGTTGATTTTGTTGGTTTGAGTTTTGGTCGTCGGCGTCGCCCAAAAGGTACAGGAAAAGAACAAGGAAAGAAGGAAAATAAAAAATTAGATCTACAACATCATTGGAAGGTAGAAACTATAGACTGTGTTTATTTTATTTTATTTTTTGGATAAGTTTTTTTTGGATAAGTAATCCTTGCATAAACATTGTTTTTTATTCAAAGAGAGAGAGGGTCAGGCAGGAGGGGGATGTCACTGCCAACTGCCATGGTTGAATTAGCTGTATATATGTGCAAGTAATTCTCCCCTATGTCGGTGTTTTAAAAATAAGTGACTTTTGGGTTAAGAAATCTGAAGTTTGTTTCAAGTGTGTGAAAAGCATCAATGCTTTGTATATATCAAGAATAGACAATTGGAACAAAGTAGTCCTAGAACCAAATTTATAAACTTTCATGCATTATAACCATGTTGTCATGTTGATGTGAAAGGCAGATATTATTCTTTTCTCAAATTTGTAAACTACTCTTTAGGGGTGTGAATTCACACTATGAAAAGGAATAAAAGAATATATTAAATGCATGAAATAGCAGAGGATTAAAAAACATATATTTGTAGCCGTGTTCAAATTAACAATTGGAACAAAGAAGTCAAGAGGACAAAATTTGTAGACTTTCATGCTCGTTTTTGTGTAGAAAAGGGGAAGGTTTATTTATGTGTGTGTGTGTTTTTTTTTATTATTTTTTTTAATATTAAGTATTTTAACACACACCTCCTGCTATACATAGATATATATATAAAAAAAATTAAAACTTTGACTTAAAATCATGATTTTAAAGTTAAAAATTATGACTTTAAGTCATAATTTCAGTAACTTTTTCATGCATGTGTAATAATTTTTATCCTATGTTGATACACAAGATGGAGACGGATCATATTCTTCAGTTGCCCTCCATCAACTTCCTTGCAATCAAAACCCAACACAGATATGTTGGAGGCCATAATGCCATGGGTAATGGGTTGTTTAAGAACAAGCATTGGGTCCACTTCTAAAATAATGTTTTTATTACCTAACCGCCATGTTAAATTAAGACCATATCTCATAGTCCATAATTCTGCAATATTATTTGTGGAGATACCAAGGTTGAGACATCATTGTTCCATCTGCGAGTGGAAGAAAAAGAAGAAGAGGCTCCTTTATTGTTTTGGAAAGCCATCATAGGATCTATAAACAGAAGATTAAGAAAGGAGAGAATTGAATCAGAGAAAGAAATAGGAACCAGATCAGTGCATCAGGAAATGTGTTTGAATGCAATTGAAGAGAAGAAAGTATAAGAGTGGGGTGTAGGTAAAGGAAAACAAAAAATGCATATCTTAAAAAAAAAAAAATCAGCAGTAGAGTAAAACTCTTTTGTCAACACGCGTGTACAGTTTTTCTCCCTTCCTTCCAAGAAGGTAACTAGTAAAGGACTAAACTCATATACAATGTACCTACAATTGAGTCACACGTCACACACCGTGGTTTTGGTCTCTATTCTTAAGATAAGATAATCGGAGTAGTTGAATCTTTCAACAAAGGCAGCCAACTATGTTTGTTTCAAATTGATTCTCAAAAAATAAAAGTTTGTTTGAAATTATGCATGGCATATTCTTAAGTACATTCCTATGATATTGTCTAATTTAATAAACACCGACTAAAAGAAACTTTTTTTAAAAAATAAATAAAAGAAAAAGTTGCCGCCCAACGTAGAAAAAGAGAAGTCTT
This sequence comes from Lithocarpus polystachyus, assembly GCA_033629205.1. NCBI lineage: Eukaryota > Viridiplantae > Streptophyta > Magnoliopsida > Fagales > Fagaceae > Lithocarpus > Lithocarpus polystachyus. The sequence goes on from CM066164.1 coordinate 81,840,575, forward strand.
TAAAGTAAAATATTGTTATAGATAATAAACTAGTAAATTTTTGCCACTGGTCTTTAATAATTCAGGGGTTTTAAATAATTTAATGAAAAACATTATGTTATAATTTTCTAAGAGCATCCACAGCAGTGGAGCTAAATTTTTAGCAATTTAGTTCTACCAAAAGTTACTTTATCTATTTTAACTACACACGTACTGCAGCAGTGAATCTATTTTAACTTTCAACACAATAAAATAATATAAACATCACAATAAAATAATATATACTCTACAATAAAATATTAATATTTTATTCTCTCTCTCCCCAAATAAAATATAAAAAAACTTATTCTTTTTTTCTCCTATTATATCTTCTCTCTCTCTCTCTCTCTCTCTCTCTCTCTCTCCAGCTGGTCTCAACTCTCTTTCTCTTTCTCCCTCTCTCAGATCAGCCGGTCTTAACCTTGCCCTGTGTAGATCGGCGGTGGCTAAGCATGGTGGGTCCATGGTAGCTCACTCTCTCTTTCTCCCTCTCTCAGATCAGCCGGTCTCTCTCTTTTTTCTTTTTTTTTTTCTTTCTTTCTATTTTTGAGATGGGTTTGGTGATTGGTGGTAGTGGATTGATGGTTGGGGTGTGTGGTGGGTGGTGTGTGGTGGTGAGGTGGTGGGTCTAGGTCCGTGTAGATCGGTGGTGGTGGGTTTGTTCATCGGTGGGTTGGCTTGGGCTGGTGACATTGAGGCCGGCGGAGGCGTGGGCGAGCGGCTTGAGACGGCGACGTGGGCTGGCGTGGGACGGCGACGTGGTGCTTGGCGAAGCAGAGAGTGGATGAGGGAGAAAAAAAAAATGAGAAGGAAGAAGAAGAGAAGCCGGGGAGAGAGAGAGAGAGAGAGAGAGAGAGAGAGAGAGAGAGAGAAAAGAAGAAAAGGGAAATATTTTTTAAATCAAATAGGAGAGAGAAAGTTAATAAAATAACATTTTTTATTTTTAGCTTTGATGAACAGTGCACATTTATTTATAGATGTGTACTGTTCACGTGGAGCTAAAAAATAAGAATATAGCTCCACTGCTGGAGCATTGTTTTTGTGCTTGAGAAGCTATATTGTTATATATTATAGCAATATAGCAATATAAGAGCACTGCTGTGAGTGCTCTAAAAGGTGATTTGTTTTATTGGCTTAGAATATCTCTATAGCCACCTATATTCCAAGAGTAACTAATGATTATAGATTTATTTAGTTAGTGATATTTAAAATTTTAGGCTAAATTACAAACTATATCTTGATTTATGTTTGAAAAGTTTCATCCTACACCAAATAGTTTGTAAGCATCGTCATTTTCTCATTACAAAATTGTAAATATATCTATAAAATAAGCTAAAATAAAAATAAATAAATAAAAACTTTTTTTTTATAAAAAACATTTACTAATTCAAAATTGATAATATATTACAAATGACTCAAAAATAATAAAAAATTTTATCATATTCATCATATTATCTAATCAATCTCATCTAAGTCAATGCTATTATCACATCTATCATTTTGCAAACTTATTTCTTTATTAAAACTTTTTTCATCGTTATTAACATATACTATCTATTCTTGTTCTTTCTATTTTAATAATTTGTTTCAAAAATATTTTTTCTTGGCATTCTATTTTTCTTGGACTTACAACAATAATGATAAAATAAAAAAATAATTATATTGTTAATTAATATCTTATTCATAGTATATATAATATATTTGTAAATATTAAAGTGGACTGTAAGTGTGTACTGTATAATCCAAATTTTGTAGGAGAAAGAGAGGAAAAAAATTTTATTAATATATTATTTTATTATGCTAAATTAAGTAATTAACCTAATAATTTTTTGTTAAAAACAAGTCTAATAACTTGTTAGATTCAAATAAAAGTATAAATTTTAACAAAAAAGTTCATTTTAAAGCATTTTTCTATGCATGTACGATATGTACAATTCTACAATACAATACAATTAATACAATATACACATTGTATCGTACGATTTATGAGTATTTATGATACATCAATACAATATAAAACTTTTTACATATGATTATTAATTTTACCTATTATTAAAATTACTTTTTAGCTCATTACCAAAATTTTTTTTATCTTTCCCACTTTCCCTCCCTAATGGCTTGTTTGGAAGTTTAGAGAGGGAGGAGAGTAGAGGGGAGTAGAGGGAAGGAGAGTAGTGGGGAGGAGAGTAGAGGAGAATGATTCTCCTCTACATTGTTTGGATGTTTTCAAAATTAGGGAGGAGGAAGGGGGTAATTAGCCCTTTAAAAAGGGTAATTTTGTTAATTTAGAAATGGTAAATTAGGGAATTTATTTGGCCAATAAGTTATCTATTTTACTCTCCCTCCAAATCTCTCCAATTTTGAAGAATTAAAAATGAGGGGTTAGAGGGAGTTGAAATCCCTCCAAACCCAACCCCTCCCCTCCTTCCTTAAAAAACTTCCAAACAAAGTAATTGAATTACTCTCCCTCCCTCTAGTCTACTCCCCCTCCTTTTTTTAACTCCCAAACAGGCTATAAGTATTCATTTGACATAGATTATTTTTACCAACATATTTTACTATTTAAATTATTTTTGTTATTATTCATGAGTCCTACTACACTTTTTAATACTATTTATAAGTTTTATTGTACTATTTCAACTAACTTTTATATTTATTTATAGTACTTTCAGTAAAAAAAATTTAATTTTAGCAAAATATGCAGATCCTGAACAAAACTTAAAAAGAAAAATCCCACGAGCGTCTATCCCTTGTTCATATTTATTCCTATAATGCCCCTGGGTCATAATGAGTTGGACAGGTCAAACTCCACAAATCAAAGTGAGACTGTTATGAGATGCGCTATCTATGGTCGGGGCAACTTGTTCTAAAGCATAGACCAAAACCAATTGACTGTACAATGCCAATTTCCCAGTGGCCCACCACTAGTCTACTACCATCATTCCCTCCCACTTTTATTTATAATAAGTTAGCAAATCTTTGCGTAATCCACTTCTGTAATGTACTTTTTAGAACAATGTGTAATTGCACGTTGAATAATAATGTGCAACGGATATATTTTAAACTTTTATCAATTATAAATGGGTAGTGGCTTGTAAAGTGTGTCTGTGACTCACCTCAAAAAAAATTGCATCTGTGTGAGACTGTACTACCATGATTGATGATACCATCCCATATTTTATATATATATATATGCTTATTTTCTAATATTGAAATAAAAAGTGCATTTAAATAAATTACTGGCTTACTTAAAAAAAACCTACTTTATTTTGTTTATTATAAAACTATTAAAGGGTGAGATAAATTGATTTAAGAAAGGGAATAAAAAAAAAAGTTGTAAATAATGGGCAAATCTTTGTGCAATCTACTTCTGTGTAATCTAATTTTTAGAACAATGAGTAGTGCATGTTAAATGATATTGCACATATATTGGTAAATAAAAATTACAAGCTAATCCTAAGATGCTAGGTTTTAGTTGGTGCATTCCGTGTATAAAATGTATACATATTTATTTTTCTTCTATTGTGGAATTATTAGGTTATTAGAATTAAATTATAAATTTAAGGATCTATGCATTATTCAACTTATATTGAGTTGATTTTTTTTTTTTATTCTTTTATATGTATGGAAAGAAATAAGGGAAAAAAATAAAAGATGTTAAGAACCATGTTAAAGGTTTTTTTTTTCAAGTCTCATGGTAGCATATGGGCCGATTGGTTGGCCTTGAGGAGTTCATGGTGGTGACTCAAACACACAATGGATATCATCTTTGTGTATCAGTGCTTGCACAACACTCACTCAATTAAGGAGGAACCTTAATTGTGACTACACTAATTTTTTGAACTATAAGCACAAACATGGCCAGTATTTTCCTTGAGTCATGTATTAATTAGCACCAACATGTATTAATTAGTTGAAGTATAAGCACAAACATAATTAGTTCTAACAATAATCAGCAATGATAACTAATAGCTACATTGGTTTGGTATGCTTATTATTGCAATGTGTGGTCGTGACATGTTGGCCCACTTCTTTTAAGCACTGATGTTTGGGCAGGTAATTTGTTTCAAATACTTACAATTCATGATTTACATGGTGGAAGAGTACTACTAGTTTCAAACTCCAAGTTGTGCTTGCCGATTGATCTATAAGCAAAGATTGGTTAGTGATCTCCAAATATCTTCATGTAAAGCCTGATTACAGCTTCTTCATGTCTTGTCTTATCATATTTTGTGAGTATATTAATATTCCAATATGTAACCTAAGGATTTGATGAAGAAGATGGTTTCATGTTTGAAATGAAGAGGGAAGCCAAAGAGGAGACAGAGACACCATTTATGAAGAATGGAAAAATGTTATTGGAGGAGTTAACTGCCTTTTGCGATGGAGAAAGAAATCTTATTCTTGTCTTCTTTGCTGAAGAGCTCATAAGAGCAACATACAACTGTAACCCACTTCAAATTTTTTGGATGCAGATGGTTTTCACTTTTACAAGGGTTCTTTGGAAGATCACTTATTTTTAGTTAAAAAGTATGGCAAAAGATCATGAACTATACTTGGAGAGATGATCAAAGACATTGTCATTGGATCACAAATGAGTGTCCACCAAAATGTTCTAAAACTCATAGGATGTTGCTTAGAGACCAAAATCCGATTCTAGTGTATGAATTTGTAAGGGACATCATTCTCTCCAACTGTATTTGTATCCCATCAACTAAGGGAAACTCTGAGCCATTACCATTGAAATGCAAATTAAGGATTGCAATGGGCATAGCTAATGCAGTTGCATATCTCTATACTGCATTTTCAGGCCTGTTATCCATACATATATATTCAGCTGGGAAACATTATATTGGATGAGAACAATGTTGCCAAATTGATTGATTTCTCACTCCATGTCAATTCCCGAAGGTCAATTGCATGTACAAGTTTTTCATATTCGTGGAAAACATGGGTACGCAATCCTTGAATATTCGCGTATGGGCTATTTAATTGAGACTGCTGATGTATATAGTTTTGGTGTGCTTATACTAACACTTTTGGCAGGACTGGGTTCATGTTTATACGGTGAATATGATTACGAGGCTTATAATCTAGTAGTTTGGCCAATGCTTTGGTATAATGCCACTGAAAGAATTATCTTGAATGTTCCTGGCGAAAGAGATGTTTAAGCAAGCAATCGGGATCAATATAAGTTGCAAAGGGTAGCAAAGAACAGCTATTGAGAAACCTCCAAGTCAGTGGAAGCAATAATAAAGAATGGCAAATAGATTTTTGAGTGTCTTTTTACCATTAAGCCTGTCCAGCTCACAAAATAAACCAATAATAAAAACAAAAAGCATATTTTGACACTCCGGCCTTGAATGAAACAGTAGGAAGATATTCAAACATTGCTTTTTGATCTTGGGTACATGCAAACATGCCCTGATAGGAAGATTTTGCACCCTTGGTTCAGGGGAACTCGTAGTAAGACTGCCTGATAATACAGGACCTAATTGGAGTTGGTTATGACAGATTATAGAGCATTTCCTTGACAAGGGAGCTCCAACTATATTCACTGGAGACATTATATTAAAAATGAATAGACCTCAAGATGGTTTAGATGAATGTGGAGTGTAAATCGTTTGTCAACATATATAAGCTTATTTGGCTTTTTGGTGGAAAGTGGATTGAAGTATATTTGTGCTTTGAAAAAGTAAGAAAAAAAAATTTAAGGTAAATGAAAAAGCTGTACTTAAACAAGACTAAAAGCTAAATGTAAAAGCTAGTAGAAAATGGACATGTATCTACACAGTTTTTCCCATTTCCCAAATGAGTATGATATTGAAGGAGTTCAAATTATGGCAGTGGGGAGAGTGCAGCAATGGTTGTGATTTACAAATACTGATACAACAAAAGAAAATGACCAGATTCAACAAAAGGAATTTAAATACCACAAGCCTAGGGTTGATTCAGAAACTCAAGCTAGGTAATTCATAAATGGTGCCTAAAGACGTTTGTTTTTTCTTTTTTGGACAAAGGAGATCAAAATTTCTGATGTATGTAGTAATGAAGTAAAAATCAGCTTCAATTTTTCAGTTAATGCAAATATATAAAATTCTGTATCAGTCAACTGCAACTTTTGTCATGATAACATCCCTAGTTTCAAATACAAAATTTGCACAACATCCTCCAAAATAACTTTAACTATGCAATTGTTCACAAAAGAGATCAGAACCATCATTATACAGGCAATAAGACATTAAAAATTTAAATAAAAAGTATCCATTCTGCAAATTGGAACCCCTGTATCAGGCAAAGATGTAAATAGAAAAAGTTTATGATATTGAACCCTGTATCAGCCAAATGTACAACAGTGCTTATATTAGTTGTCGCGAGACATCCCCAAGATCAACTTCACAAGAATGTAAAAAAGGCTTTCGGATGCTAAGCAATAAAGTGAGTGCATAACAAAATTCAATCTAGTAAATGAAACTATAAGAACCAATGGAGTAATATGAAAAATCCATATTTATCTCTGTATTATCACCAAGAATTCAGGACTGCAAAAATGTAATAATTATATAATGTTCTACTATAAATGTGTAAGAGAATTAGTTTGACTAACAGATAAACTACATGGCTCTAACTGCGTCGAATTCTTCCTCAAAACTTACAAAGATTCGTATCTTGGATTCAAAGAAGTCATACTTTGAGAAACATGCTTAATCATAAGCACAAAATTGATTGAATTAGATAAACATAATAATGTAATCTAGTTCTAGTGTACAAGGCAAAAGAAAGCTATGCTCCATTACCCTCAAATTATAACAACAAAACAGCAAATGAAAAGTTACAAGACTACAAGAAAATCTGATTCACTGTATCAAAGGAAGCAACTACACCCAACAGAGTTTTGCATGTATCCTCAAAACAAAAAGAACAATCAAATGGACATAATGGGGTATTTCCAGCATTAGACTTATCAATACCCAATTCCTCTTCTGTGTAAACAGTAAATGGTGCAGCATATCTAGTTTTTTAACACTTAAACTGGAATTGCACGATGAACTCTTCAAATGAACTACTACAAGAAAGAAGACCAATTTGTTGGTTTAACCCGGGAAGAAGAAATAGTTGCCCTTCCTGTTACTATATAAACAAATACAACGCTTAAGACAGAATAAAGAAGAAACCAGAATGTTACTATATAAACAAATAACAGTTGCCCTTCCTGTTACTTAAAATTTTCACCCTGAATGTTATTGAAGCTGACATCCCTAAAGAAGAAACCAGAATAAAGAATTAAATAAACAGTACAGGTACAATTTCAATAAGAGCTAAATATAACAAGGCAGTTTCAGTTACAGGTGCTTCAAATGATGCAGGTTATTAAGCTGGCCTCCAATCCACCCAGTGATGTTTAGTCCTTGAATTTTACTGCATAAAATTAGTAGAGACCATAGAAGGGTAAGGTTTTGGGCTTCTATGGCAATGTGGCATTGTTAGTAGAAAAAATAGGTTAGCTAAGTGGATTACAAGTGTATAACAGATGAATCAGAACATGACACTCCTGGTCATGACTCTCCATCCCTTCAGCACTGGTGGGTTGTTCAGGGACCTATATAGATCTTGAAGAGCACTGACTGCACCATGAAAGCAAACGAGAGCACAGCACAGCAGAGCAATATTTGAACTCAAAACAAATATAGAGAGAAGCAACAATAACACTACTATAGTACCCAAAAAAATGAGAAACAGTAGTGCTAAAAAACTAGAATAGCGAACGTTATATCACTCATAATGAAGAAACATATTATTACACTTCTTCTGCAGCAGACTATACCTCATAAATGCTCTCTTTGAAAGAAATACATATTATAACCCCAAAAATGAGTCAAAGCCTGAATCTTTGTGAGGCATTCTATTGTAGTCTTCCGCATTCTACTGAAACTACAAGATTCACAACAAGAACACATTTATTCCAATAGAATGCTACAATCAGAGATGGACTCTTCAATAACAAACGATTCAAAGTTTTAATTCTCGTTTTATATTTGTTCCTCTTTAATTTTCCTTGAATTTTTTTTCTAGGGTAAAATTGTTGCTCTTTCTGAAATCAAAGGCATATATATAGACATAAACCACCAAGCTTCCACATAAGAGAGAAAACTTACCTTGAGCAAAGTGAGTTCCCCCAAAGTCGTTGGGTCAACGGTGTACTTCACAAATTTTTCCTCAATTAAACCGGTAAATCAATAAATTAATCAACAAACAAACAATTAGTAATAGGAAATGTAATTTCGTACAAAAATTTTTCTCGGGAAACAAACGGAGTGTTAAATAGATCAGAGAGACCTGAAGAAGTGGCGGAGATGACATCGCCGACAACCGCGCCTCAGCTAGTCGTTGGAAACTGAACGAAAACTCATTTTTATGCTTTTGATTATGGGCTTTGGGTCTTTCATAGCGTGGGGCTTAAAAAGTGAATTTTATTTGTTTCCCTTAAAAATAAAAAAGTAATTTACTTCTTAAATAATTGAATTGTTACAAGACTTGAAAAATGAGAATTTGAACTTCGGTTCTTTTCATAAGGAATTAGTAAATATCACTACACTACAAAGCTCTTGAAGTGGCGAGTAAAAAGTGAATTATTAATATTAATATTGCATAAATAGATACCTTTTCTTCTCAAAAAAAAAAAAAAAAAAAAACTTTTATGCCAATGATTACATTGTTACATAAAAAATCAATTGTAATGAGCGAAGAATTTGTTTTACATAAATCAAGTGAATCTTTAAAATTCTAATTGAGTATATATATATTTTTTAAGTTCAATCAACTCTCATGACCTACCTACCAACAAATAGTCAAATTTATACTTCTTTGTTTGTTGATTTTATATTGAAATTAACATGCATGTATCTAAATTAAATAATTAAAACCTCAATGAGTTGGTATAACGTTTTTGAAAACATCACAAAATTCATGAGGTTTTGGGTTCAAAACCCCTAACCCCATCTCCTAAGGATTTCCTCCAATTAATTAAGCGAATTTATTCTAATTTAGATTAGGATAAGGGTAAGATCCCCTCATATTTATATATTCAAGTTTCTTTCAATTTTTAGCAATCACACAAAATTAAATAAATGCCAAGTGTCTTGCATATGACTAAAAATTGGAGGAAATTGAAGGATTTAATGGGAGGGAATCTTCTCCCAACATAATTTTTTTAAAAGAATTTCTAAAATTATTATCATTAATTTAAATACAAATTTCATTGAAAAAGTTATTAATAATACATAATTATGTTGTTCCTTTTCAATTGATTTTTATAATGGAATCAATTTTAGTAACTTTTTAAAAAAAAATAAAATAAAATTTTTATCAAAATGAATTGTACTATAATAACAAAATTTAAATTGTGAAGTAAAAACTAAGCATATTAATTGAGTAGTTCAATAAGCTACTTCTACATTCTTTTTCTTATCAAAAGGGAATAATACATGATGAGCAATTTGCATGCTCAATTAACTAGTATCCTTACAAGGAGTTTTTAATGAATTGTAAAAAAATTTAAAGATAATTTTAAGATAACGCCTAAAGTTCCCATAAAAGAAAAAGATAATTCCTAAAGCCCTAAACATTCAATATATTTTTTTTTAAAAGGTTAATTTAAACATATCAAGAAAATCTACTTTATTTAATATATGAATGAATTTCATATAATAAATAAGGATTTGTTTGGTAGGAGGATTTTTGTTTTGTTTTAAAAAAAGTATGAAAATAATTTTCAAAAAATTGAATTTGAAAGAGAAAGTGAAACTAGTTTTCAAATAATAATTTTTACATTATATATGTTTGGCTCCTACATTTAAGAACAATATTCAAAATATTAAAAAAATAATGTTTGGAGACCATTTCTACTTTGAGAATAAAAAAATAAAAAAAAAAGATTATTCTATAGGAAGTAATGTGTAGATTACTTTTTTTGGGGATAACGATAAGTTTCTATAAGGACACGATTTTGCACTCCGGCCCAAAGAGGATGGATCGGCCTAAAAGGCCCAACAACAATGAATTTGTAGAGAATGGGAAGAGAAAGCGAGGCTAGATTGGTTTAGACAATCTACAGGGTAAGCTAGGAGCATAAGAAGAATAAGACAAGAGATCTAAGTGTAATAAACTGTCCTCGGCAATAGTTCGAGGAGGTCGATTTTAGTATTCACTGTTCTTCCTTCAGATACAAGCTTAATCCTCCCTCCCCCCCCCCCCCCTTGGGGAGGGTTCCCTCACATGATATAGCTCTCTCGTGACCATCTCCACCTTACACTTGTCAACCATCTGATTTTTCACTTGAGTGCATGTCCCATCATGCGTCCTTTTTGGTCTTCTGTGAGTCGCAGTGGCCGAAGTTGCACTGTTCAGGGGTCTTCTCCACATAAATGCGGTCAGAAGAGTAGGTGCAGCGCAGTTAATGCGGTGGCGGCAGCCTCTCCTTAGGTATTTTTGGGGATTCCCGCTTCCCGAAGGTTAGGACCACTCCTCGGACCGCCCTCTCTCATCCCTGACGTAATAAATCGCAATCTGGGATCCTACATGTCCATTTCCCTCTTCTCGGACTTCATCACGTCCTCGGATAAGCTAAAGGCTCAGTGTACAGTTTTGGGCCTTCAATCCCCATAAGGCCCACTACATGATCTTGGGGTTTTTAGCCTCTTCACGGCCTGATGTGTAGTCCTAGGCCCCCGTCCCCACAATAGCCCCTCGAAACTCCAGTTTTCTCTTTTACCCGAGGAGGAAAGCTAGAGTTTTGACTCTCAAGGGACCCGTCAGTTGACCTCTTTGCTTGCACGTGCCAAATCAATGTTGCGCGCGCCTCGTGAGGAGTAATGACACTTCGGGATCTACGAAGCACTATTGATTGCTCCAGGCGGCACTATGTTCCCCTCATCTGAGGGTGGGGCGTTGATCTAACGGCGTGCATTTCTCCAAGGATTTTGAGCGGGGTAACTCCCATTCATTCCACTTCTCTATATAAAGCCTCCGGGGGGGTCTGTTCCTTTCATTTCTCCTACCCCCAAGTTCTTCATAGTTTCAAAGAGTTTAAAAATCTGATAATCGTGTGCGTCCTTTACTTCCCTTTTGATTCCTCGTCTGTAGATTTAAAGACTTCAGAGACAATCACACACTAGCATTAGTAAGTTTTTGAGTTTCTAGATTTTTCTTTTTCTCCTCGACTTCTCTTCTCGGGCGTTCAAAGGAAGAAAAAACTTCCTCTCATCTCTTCTTATCTTTTTTTGTCATTCCTCTCTAATTTGTCCTTTATGGGTGGGTTTAAGTACCTGGCTGATTCTCCGGCGAAGAGAGAGCTCTTCAAAGACAAATATCAGATTCCGCAGGGTATTGCGACCCGGATAGGATAGACCTTGATAGGAGGGAGGGGGAGGTGGTCATCCCTATGATAGCATTCATAGAAGGAGGGATGACCCTCCCCATGGACCGGATAACCCAGAGCTACCTTTCCAACCACAGACTATGTCCCGCCCAGTACGCACCCAACATCTTTAGAATCCTAGGCTGCGTCGATGCCTTAAACAGGCATCTAGGCTTGGGGCTCACCTGGCACGACGTGGTGCACATGTAGGAGTGTCACTTATAAGCCGAGGGGGGGTACTACCTCAAGTCCCGCTCGCCTGTGGTCAGGCTGATTTCATGCCTCCCTAAGTCAAACAAAGGCATGAAGGACGACTTCCTGATAGCCTCAGGAGCATGGCACGACGGCGTTCACTGCCCCGTCCGAGAGGGAGAGCTAGGTGGGATGTCTTTAGAGTTTAGGCATCTTAGAAAGAGTCTTAGATGGCCCGTTCTTCTTTGAACCCTTACCATGTCGTTCTTTCTTTCACTTCTATTTCTCTGTTGATGACGGATTTTTACTCCCTCTTTCTAACTTCGTCTCTTTCCTTGGTTATGCTTGCAGACAAGAATCACGTGGCTCCTCGGCTCAGCCTCAGTAATGTCCCAACCCTCAACTTCCTCCTCAGATCCGAGATTTTCGTTAATGAAGACAGACAACTGCGCGCGGTCCATCTCATCTTAGGCTTCGAACCCATTTCTAAGGTGTTCCAAGAAATTGGCCATAGCATTAGGGCAGGTGACCCTCGGATTCGTCGGATCAACGTGTCCAGACCAGATTTCTTGGCCCGGGACGACCTGCCCCTGGTTGTGCTGCCTACCCGCCAAGACGCCCCGCAATCCGTGGTCCCTTTACAACAGCTTCCACCAGAAGCGGCAGGCGTAGCCGAGGAGGAGATCGCTTCATCGCGTCTGTCCCTTGACGAGGAGATAGACTAGTTTCAGTTCGAAGAGGAAGGCCCAGCATCAGCGCCAGACTGAACTTCCGGACCTGTGGGCGAGACCGGGGACCGCTCAAGTGTGCATGCACCTGCAGACATGGTGACTTGCCTGGACAGCACTTCCGAGGAAGAGATGGCCTCGAACCAAATAGGCAAGGGCCTCAAAGATCTTCTGGCTGGAAGGGCGAAGGAAGGGACTTCAAAAGGTGCCCCCAAGTCCAAGGTTCCTCCTTCACTTCCCCCTCCTCCCCCTCCGGTTAGCCTAGGTCTGAAGGCTAATCCAGACTTGAAGAAAAAGAGGCCGATCGTGGACCTCGAAGACGGGGAGATTGGCCAGCAAAAAGGGGCCAAGCAGCAGAGGACGGGCAAGGCGGCAAGGGACAAAAAGTCTTCATCCGTGGACAGCCAGGAAGACCAGAATCGAGCTGATGTGCGCATAGCACCGCAAGTTTGGGCTCCTCGGCTGGAGGTCAATGGGGTGGCCGTGCCCTGGGACGCCTAGGTCCGAGAATACCGCAAGGGTTAGGCCGCTTATGTGGCGGAGGCGTTGGAACAGCCGCTCCTCTTGCCTAAAGACATGGAGGCTGTGAGGAACCTAAGGCAGCAGGACCTTTTCCTGTGCCTGAAGAGGGACCTCGCGATGGTGAGCCTCAAGCTTCTTTTTTTTTTTTTTTTTTTTTTTACTCGGGCCTTACTAAGGTGGTTGCATTGTTTTTGTGCAGATCACTTAGGAGGTCTTCGTGGCTGAGGAATGGGTGAAAGAGGCTCGTGGCGAGGCGAAGAACGAAATGCTCCTTCGCCATGATGTCGAGAAGGCCCTAGGAGCGGCCAAGGCCGAGAACAAGGAGCTCCACTCAAAGTTGGTTAATGAGGAGAGAGAGAGAGGAAGAGTGCGGAAGTGGGGCTGAAGAGCGCCGAAGCACAGGCTGAGGATCAGCGCAAGCTGCTTTATAAGACGGAGCTAGAGCTGGCTACGTTTAGGTAGCTTGTACTTGATCTGAAGACGCAGCTGCAGAAGGCTAAGGAGGCCACTCAATTAGCCCAGGAAGCGTCTGAGGCCGAGAAGCAATCGTTGTACCAGCTGGGGGTTGAGGAGACGCAGGCTAGGCTTACTGAGGACCTGGCCGAGGCGTGTAGGGAGTTCTGCAGCATGACCTGGGACGAGGCTCTCAATGCTGCAGGAGTCCCTGCAGACTCGACCTTAAGGCGCCCTGAGAGCGTGTACTTCCATCCCCACATCCCCGCGGTCACTTATGACACGCCCTCGGATGCCCAAGATGCTGCCAAGGCCTTTGATGCCGAGGTCAAGGATGTGGACTCTTCGATTCCTAGGGCGGCCACAGAAACGAAAGGAGCGGAGGCAGAGGTTAAGGGAGATGAGCCAAGGGTCCGAGACACTTCCATCACTTAGCCGAGCCAGCAGGAAGACCCTCCCGTCCTTGAGGCCTAGTACTTAGGATTTTTTGTAGTTTCATTTCTTCTTTTGCTATTGCCTAGGTAGTCTCGCTTTGAGGTGTATGCAAGTCTTTGTAAGCTTTCAATGTAATCTCTGATTCTATGAATGAAGAATCGTTTCATTTTCTGCTTTTTGAACGTTTCTTTGTTGTGCTCTATATTTATTTGTTAAGGTGATATGCCTGGTTCTGCAACTTGTGGTGTACTTTACCATTCATTTATCGAATTCCAGGCAGATGTTGTTGCGATTTTTTTTTATACATTCCAAGATATTTGTCCGAGTAACTGGGCTTAATGGGAAATTATCCTGATAGTATGACACTAAGTGCAACAGGATGCTTAAGCACAACGAGACGTTAGGATGTCTGAGTGCATTAGGGTGCTCAACCCTTAGAATAAATTACGTGGAGTGTTAATTTTTCCAAAGTAGATAGTCTGAGGACCCGACGTAACTTAGGATCTATTTAACACTTAGAATAATTTTAGTGGAGTGTTAATTTTTCCAAAGTAGATGGTTCGAGGACCCGGCATAGCTTAGGATCTGTTCAACACTTGGAATTTTTCACATGTGGTGTTGATTTTTCCTAAGCAGATGGTTCGAGGACCCGGCGTAGCTTAGGATCTGTTCAACACTTAGAATTTTTCATGTGTGGTGTTGATTTTTCTTAAGCAGATGGTTTGAGGATCTGGCGTAGCTTAGGATCTGTTCAACACTTAGGATAATTTAAGTGTGGTGTTGATTTTTCCTAAGCAGATGGTCCGAGGACCCGGCGTAGCTTAGGATCTATTCAACACTTAGGATAATTTAAGTGTGGTGTTGATTTTTCCTAAGCAGATGGTTCGAGGACCTGGCGTAGCTTAGGATCTATTCAACACTTAGAATTTTTCACGTGTGGTGTTGATTTTTCCTAAGCAGATGGTCCGAGGACCCGGCGTAGCATAGGATCTGTTCAACACTTAGGATTTTTCACGTGTGGTGTTGATTTTTCCTAAGCAGATGGTCAGAGGACTCGGCGTAGCTTAGGATCTGTTCAACACTTAGGATAATTTAAGTGTGGTGTTGATTTTTCCTAAGCAAATGGTCCGAGAACTCGGCGTAGCTTAGGATCTGTTCAACACTTAGGATTTTTCACGTGTGGTGTTGATTTTTCCTAAGCAGATGGTTCGAGGACCCAACATAGCTTAGGATCTGTTCAACACTTAGAATTTTCACGTGTGGTGTTGACTTTTTCTAAGCAGATGGTCCGAGGACCCGGCATAGCTTAGGATCTGTTCAACACTTAGGATTTTTCACGTGTGGTGTTGACTTTTCCTAAGCAGATGGTTCGAGGACCCGGCATAGCTTAGGATTTGTTCAAAACTTAGGATAATTTAAGTGTGGTATTGATTTTTCCTAAGCAGATGGTCCGAGGACCCAGCGTAGCTTAGGATCTGTTCAACACTTAGGATTTTTCAGAGCAATTGGACATCATTCATGACATAATGAACACAAAAATGTGATAAAACATGTTCTCATTAATAATAATACTTTTCAGGTTGTTTACATTCCAGTGGTGCAGTGCTGACTTATTTTCTAAATCCTTCAAGTAGTACGCTCCTATTCTGGCCACCGACGTGATTCGGTATGGTCCTTCCCAATTAGGCCCCAGTTTGCTCCAGGCTGGGTTCTTTGCGGAACCAACCACTTTCCTCAACACCAAGTCACCCGGTGCTAAAGGCCTTAACTTCATGTTGGTGTCATAACCTCGTTTAAGCTTATGCTAGTAGTAGGCTAATTGGACCATGGCACTTTCCCTTCGCTCTTCAATCAAGTCCAGGCTACTCCCTAGTAAGCTGTCGTTGTTGCTTGGTGTGAAAGAGCTCGTCCTCAGCATAGGGAACCCAGCTTCCAATGGTATGACGGCTTTGGCACCAAAAGTTAGTGAGAAGGGGGTCTCGCTAGTGGACTTCCGAGGCGTAGTCCAGTAGGTCCACAGGACATGCGGCAGTTCCTCAACCCATCTTCCTTTGGAGTCATCTAGTCTTTTCTTCAACCCACTCACTATGACCTTGTTTACAGCCTCGGCCTGTCCGTTTCCCTGAGGGTAGGCTAGGGTGGAGTACCGATTGGTTATTCCTAGCCCACAGCAGTACCTCCGGAAGGACTTGCTGTTAAATTGGAGTCTGTTGTCCAAGATGAAGGTATAGGGGACTCCGAACCGGGTAACGATGTTCTTCTAAATAAATCTCTTCACGTCTACGTCACGGATATTGGCCAGTGATTCCGCTTCAACCCACTTGGTGAAATAGTCCGTGCCGACCACTAGGTACTTCTTGTTTCCCGCCGCTTTGGGGAAAGGGCCCACGATGTCTAAGCCCTACTGGGCAAAAGGCCAAGGGCTGGATAGGGGGTTGAGCTCTCCCCTCGGTTGGTGGATGTTTGCAGCAAACCTCTGGCATTGATCACACTTTTTTAAGTACTCCTGGGCTTCTCGGTGCATGTTGGGCTAACGGTATCCCTGAGTGAAAGCTCGATAGGACAAGGATCTTCCCCCCGTGTGGCTTCCGCAAATGCCCTCATGTAGTTCCTCCATGAGGATTTCAACTGCCTCGGGGTGCACACATAACAGATATGGCCCAAAGAAGGACCTTTTGTACAACTTTTGGTCCTCGGATAGCCAGAAACGAGGAGCCTTCCTCCGTATTTTGTTTGCCTCCAGCTTGCTCTCGGGTAGGGCGTCATCTTTGAGAAAGTGAACGATAGGATCCATCCAGCTGGGACCTGCCCTTGCCTGATGGATAGACAGCACTTCTCTTCCCGACCCAAAAGGCTTTATGAGGTCCTCAACGAGAATTACTCTTGGTAGGCTTTGTGCCGAGGAGGTCGCCAGCGTTGCAAGCGAGTCTGCATACGCATTCCTACTTAGGGGAATCTGCACTAGGTTGAAGGATTCGAATCCGGATTGTAGTCGTCTGACCTGGTGCAGGTACTCCTGCATTCTGGGATCCCGAGCTTCTAACTTCCCACGGACCTGACCAACAACGAGTCTAGAGTCCGAGAACACGTCCACGGTCTTTCCTCCCATCTTCTGGGCCATGGTCATTCCCACTAGCAAGACCTCATATTCTGTTTCATTGTTGGTGGCCGAGAAACCGAGTCTCAATGACTTCTCAATTACGATGCTCTCGGGAGAGATCAGGACCAGCCCACCCCAGATCCTTTGAGGTTCGAAGCGCCGTCAACGTAGATCCTCCAGGATGAAGCTCCTCTTACGAACATCACCCCAACTGAGCCTTCATCCGTGCCCTGCTTCTCGGTACTTTCTTCTGCGGGGGCCTCGGCGAATTCAACTAGGAGGTCGGCCAGGACCTGCCCTTTCACCGAGGTGCACGGCATATACTTAATGTCGTAAGCCCCTAGCTTCGTTCCCCACTTTGCGACCCTTCTGGTGTAATCCGCACTTCTAAGTAGGGCCCTGAGTGGCAGTCGGGTCAAGATGACGACGGTGTGAGACTGAAAATAATGAGGGAGCTTGCGTGTGGCATGCACTACAGCTAGGATAGCCTTTTCCAGTGGCAGATACCTGACCTTGGCCTCGTGCAGGGATTTGCTCACGTAATACACGGGCTTCTGTATGCCATTATCGTCCCTTAATAGCACCAGGCTTACAGCATGGGTGGTGGCCGCGATATAGGCGAACAGGACCTCGTCGGCCTTGGGCTTGGACATGATAGGCGGCCGAGAAAGGTACTCCTTTAACTGTTGAAATTCCAGGGCACACTTTTCTGTCCACTCGAAGCCCTTCCACTTGTTCAACAATTGGTAGAAGGGTCTGCACCTGTCTGCGGATCGGGATATGAATCAGTTCAGGGCGGCGGTCATCCCCGTCAGTCTCTGCACTTCCTTTGGATTCCGAGGTGGTTGCAAGTTGCTAATGGCCTTCACTTGGTTTGGGTCGACCTCAATCCCCCGATGGGTGACCATGTACCCCAGGAATTTCCCGACCCTACGTCGAAGGAGCATTTGGAGGCGTTGAGTCGTAGCCTGTGTCGTCTCAAGGTTTCGAAGACGCTTCTGAGGTCGTCTATGTGCTCGGCCTCCTTTTTGCTCTTGACCATCATGTCGTCAATGTAGATTTCGATGTTTTTTCCTAACTGTGGCTCGAATATCCGCGTCATCATCCTTTGGTAGGTGGACCCCGCATTTTTAAGCCTGAATGGCATTACTTTGTAATAGTAGTTCCCGACAGGAGTAAAAAAGGTTGTTTTTTCTTGATCTTCCAGGGCCAGGGGTATTTGGTGGTAGCCTTGGAAGGCATCCAGAAAGCTCATCCAAGGATGTCCCACGATTGTGTCGACTAGCTGATCAATCCGCGATATGGGAAAGGGGTCTTTCGGGCAAGCCTTGTTTAGGTCCGAATAATCTACGCACACCCACCACTTGTCGCTTTTCTTCTTTACCACCACGGTGTTTGCCAGCCAGTCGAGGTAAAACACCTCCTTAATGGCACCGGCCTGCTTGAGTTTGGCTACCTCTTCCCTGACGACATCGGAGTGTTCCCTTGAAGAGCGCCAAGGAGGCTGCTTCTTAGGAGTGACGGAAGGATGGACATTCAAGTGGTGACAGATTAATTCCGGATCTATCCCCGGAGCCTCGTAAGCATTCTAGGCAAATACGTCGATGTTTTGTTTCAAGAAGCGCACCAACTCATTCCTTTCCTGAGGGGGCAACTGAGCGCCGACCTGGAAAAACCTTTCAGGATCATCCTCGATGACAACCCTTTCCAACCCCTCGCACTCTACGCCCCTGGCCTCGCCATCAGATACTGAGGCCTCAGGCTATAATTGCTATAATTCCCTGCTGGCGGGGTCTGAGGGCTTCGGCTCAGGAAGGCGCGTGATAGCAGCAACCAAGGACTGCCTGGCCACCGACTGACTTCCGACCAGCTCTTCAACCCTATCCCAGGACGGGTACTTCACCTTGAGATGGAGGGTGGATGAGACCGCCCCCAAGGCGTGAAGCCAAGGTCGCGCCATGATGGCAGTATAGGGGGAGTAGGCATCCACCACTATAAAGTTCACCTCTATCACCTTCGAGCCAGCCTGGACTGGCAATCTGATCTGTCTGCGCGGGATAACGACCTTCCCATCGAAGCCGACCAGTGGCGAGTCATAACTGGTCAAGTCCTCCGGTCTGAGGTTGAGCCCTTTGTAGAGATCTGGATACATGATCTCGGCCCCACTGCCTTGGTCCACTAGCACCCTCTTTACGTCGTAGCCACCAATCCTGAAGGTTACGACTAAGGCATCGTCGTGTGGTTGTATGGTACCGGCCTTATCCTCGTTCGAGAAGCTCAATGCTAGATGAGCCCCCGTCTTAGCCTTCTTAGGTTCACAACCAGGAGCCTCGGCACCTGAGCTAGCTATCGACATCACCCGGGAGGGATAGGATCCTGTTCTGCCCGAAGCGGCAAGGATGACGTGAATGGTGCCTAAAGGAGGCCTTGCATATGCGCCGCCTTGGGCCCCGGACGCCATTTGGTTCACCTATCCGCCTGGCTAGGCCAAGAACTGCTTTAACCTACCCTCTTCGACCAACTGCTGAAGATGGCTCCGCAGGTTCCTGCATTACTCGGTCGCGTGGCCTCGCTCCTTGTGATACTGGCAATGCAGATTCTAATTACGCTTCACAGGGTCCCCAATCATTTTGCTTGGCCACAGAAAGTACGACTTATCCTTGATTTTTTCAAAAATCTGATGTGTGGATTCTCAGAATAGCGTGTTTACGGCTTGGGCTAGTGGAGGTCCAGATTCCCCTCCGAAATCTTTGCGGGGCCGACTGTTGTTGTATCAGTCCGACCTGAAATTCCTTCTTTCCTGAGGGATAACCCTACCTTTGCCCACCTGCTGCTGGTCTTCTTCGACTCTTTTATACTTGTCAATCCTATCTATAAGCTGGCGCACGCTGGTAGCAGGTTTCCCAGTTAAGGACTTTCTCAAACCGTGCTCGGCAGGTAGGCCGACCCTGAAGGTTCTGACGGCCACGTCGTCAAAATCATCCTCTATCTCGTTGAACACCTCCCAGTACCTGTCGAAGTACATTTTTAAGGTCTCTCCCTCTCGCATGGATAAGGACAATAGGGAATCTAAGGGCCGAGGGACTTGGCTGCACGTGATGAAGTGGGAACCGAAGGCCCGAGTAAGCTCTCTGAAAGAGTCGATGGAACCTGCCCTTAGGCCGTCGAACCACCTCATTGCCACAGGCCCCAAGCTGGACGGGAATATCTTGCACATCAGGGACTCATTCTTAGAGTACACCGCCATTTTCTGACTGAAATGGCTAACATGCTCAACAGGGTTTGTGCGGCCATTGTAAAGGGTGAACGTAGGCTGGGTGAACCGCCTGGGAAGTTGTCCATCCTCAATCCTACGTGTGAAGGGAGACTCAGTGATCCGGCTCAGCGCTTTGCTCATAGCGTCGTTTCCCTGGCCTATCGAGGACGAACCTTTCCTCCTGCATTCGCGACGATAATCCTGCTCATAAGAGAAGGTTTCGCTTAGAGGTGTCCTCGATCTGTGTCGGTACTCGTCGTCCCTCTCACCGTCAGAAGAGAGGTCAGAGACTGAGGGACTTCGCCTCCTTCGCTCCTGGCGCAGCCTCTTCTTCAGACGGTCAATCTCTTTTTGCATGGCTCTTTCACGTTCATCATAAGAGATACGACTACCCCCCCAAGAATGACTCTCGCCGGTATGGATGGTATACACGCTTCCCTCCTGACCCTTCTGAGTATAGTCTGCTCCCTGAGACCCCATAGATTCCGACTGGTGTGCACCCGAACCTACCATGATTGAAGGTCTAAAAGTTTAAGCAATCCCACCTCCCCACAGACGGCGCTAATTGTAAGGACACAATTTTGTACTCCGGCCCAAAGAGGATGGACCAACCCAAAAGGCCCAACAACAATGAATTTGTAGAGAATGGGAAGAGAAAGCAGGGCTAGATTAATTTAGACAATCTACAGGGTAAGCTAGGAGCACAAGAAGAATAAGACAAGAGATATAAGTGTAATAAACTGTCCTCAGCAATAGTTCGAGGAGGTCAATTTCAGTATTCACTGTTCTTCCTTCAGATACAAGCTTAATCCTCCCTTTCCCCCCCTTGGGGAGGGTTCCCTTACATTATATAGCTCTCTCGTGACCATCTCTACCTTACACTTGTCAACCATCTGATTCTTCACTTGAGTGCATGTCCCATCATGTGTCCTTTTTGGCCTTCTGTGAGTTGCGGTGGCCGAAGTTGCACTATTCAGGGGTCTTCTCCACATAAATGCGGTCAGAAGAGTAGGTGCAGCGCAGTTAATGCAGTGGCGGCAGCCTCTCCTTAGGTATTTTTGGGGATTCCCACTTCCCGAAGGTTAGGACCACTCCTCGGACCGCCCTCTCTCATCCCTGACGCAATAAATCGCAATCTGGGACCCTGCATGCCCATTTCCCTCTTCTCGGACTTCATCACGTCCTCGGATAAGCTGAAGGCTCAGTGTACAGTTTTGGGCCTTCAATCCCCATAAGGCCCACTACATGATATTGGAGTTTTTAGCCTCTTCACGGCCTGATGTGTAGTCCTGGGCCCCAGTCCCCACAGTTTCAAAATTGAAATGTGGGAATAAAACTAATGTACTTTTTTAAAAAATTTTATATATGATAAAATTCAAATTTGTGATAAAGGTAAACTTCTTAATTTTAGAGATGGAAGAGTTTGGGCAAATCTATGGGGTCCATTATTTTCAATTTATTACCAGCTATGCCATTAAAAACATTTTATGTATCTTGAAAACATCTTCTTGGCCATTTCCAATATTTAATTTTCAACGGAGAAAATAGGAAATAATTTTATGAAAATTGTATTTAGAAAGGATCAGTTTACTATAGATTCAAGTGTGGAACCTATCATTTTATGGTTTCAAAGAAAAAAAAAATGCATTTAAATCCTCTTACCAAACAGGCCCCATACAAAATATTTGCATTTAAATATTAATTCTAAACACCACATCACATCACAAAATGACATCATTTTATGAAATAAGCCAAAATAAAACTTATTTTTAAAAAATATTTTAAAATAACGTTACTTTAATAAGTAAAAGTAAAAAAATTTCGTGTTATATATTAATCAACTACATCAACTAAATGTACACCCGTAAATGCTGTCTAATAAGATGTCCAATGACCCTGTGGGTTTTGTAGATAAGGTCCTTTTAGTCACAACCAGTAAGCAAACATTACATGGACGTAAGTACAATGTGAACTTGACAAGTCTTTCCCTGCACAACTTCACTGTTACACAAACACAACACAACACAACCAACACATATGGCAGCAGCTAACGCTCTCCAAATCAGCCCATTTTCTTCTTCTCCTCCAAAACCCAACACAGTAATAACCTCTCCTCCTCTATATCTCTAACCCCATTGCACTTCTCTCAGAGAGCTCAAGCAAATCCAAGCCTTTACCATCAAAACCCACCTCCAAAACGACATCATTGTCCTCACCAAGCTCATCAGTTGCTGTGCTTTCCATCCTTCTGCTACCTTTAAGGACCATGCCCACCAACTGTTCGACCAAATCTTCGACCAGACATTGTCGTCTTCAACTCCATGGCCCGTGGATACTCCCGCTAAAATGCCCCTCTTCAGGCCATTTTGCTCTTTTCTGATATCTTATGCTCTGGCATTGTCCCTGATGACTATACCTTCCCTTCTCTTCTCAAGGCATGTGCAAGCTCTAAGGCATTGTAGGAAGGTAAACAATTGCATTGCCTTGCTACCAAACTTGGTCTCAACCATAACATATATGTATGTCCCACATTGATAAATTTGTATACTGAGAGCAATGATGTGAACGCGGCTCACTGCATCTTTGATAAGATAGCTGAGCCTTGTGTCGTTTGTTATAATTCAATAATCACAAGATATGCTCAAAGTAGTCAGCCCAATGAGGCGTTATCATTGTTTTGCGAATTGCAAGCGAGTGATCTCAAGCCTACTGATGTAACACTTCTTAGCATACTTCCATCTTGTGCTTTGTTAGGAGCATTAGACTAAGGGAGGTGGATACATGAGTATGTGAAGATACATGGTTTAGATAAAAATGTAAAGGTCGAAACTGCTCTTATAGATATGTATGCAAAGTGTGGAAGCTTGGATGATGGTATAATGCAGTGTGTGTCATTGTGAACATGTCTGTAAGAGATACACAGGCTTGGTTAGCCATGATTATGGCATATGCAACTCATGGGAAGGTTCTAAAGCCATATCATTGTTTGAAGAAATGAAGAGGGCGAGAGTGCGACCTGATGAGATTACATTTTTGGGTCTTTTATAGGCTTGCAGCCACACTAGCTTCGTAAGGGAAGGTTGTGAGTATTTCTTAGCATGAGTGACAAGTATGGGATTATGCCGGGTTATCAAGCACTATTATGCATGAATTCTTCTCTGGGGAGGGAAATGGGAAGATGTAAATTATTTGAGGAAACTGATGAAACACAAGGGGGTGGTGAAGGTACCTGGGTGTAGTTCAGTGGTGGTGAACAATATTGTGCATGAATTCTTCTCTGGGGAGGGATTGCAATCTGTTTCTACAGATTTGCACAGGGCACTTGACAAGTTAGTCAAGGAATTAAAGTTGGTTGGGTATGTTCCTGATATTTCTTTAGTTTTTCATGCAGACATGGAAGATGAGGACAGAGAAATTACTCTAAGATATCATAGTGAGAAATTGGCTATTGCTTTTGGGCTTCTAAACTCTCCCCCTGGTACAAAAATTCGGGCGGTGAAGAATCTATGGGTATTTGGGGATTGTCTCCATAGAGCAAATTGTACAAGTCATAATCAACAATGAGTAATGAATTATATAAATCCAGCAAGTTAATGATCCGTACCAGCTTCTGGGTTTAGGCAAATGTATGATGCAAGAATGTGCATCTTTGGATTCTATTTGTACAAAATTGGTTCCAAAGAGTGGAATAAAGCCTTTTGTTGATTAGTACAGATAAAAAATTGGTTCCAAAAAGTGGAATAAAGCATTTTGTAAAGTCAACTTTTAAACACAAAGCAAAGGAAAATGATGTGGTAGAAGTTTTTCCTGCACTCAATGAGGACATTTTACAGGTCTGAGTGTCTTTTTGTTGCTATTTTTTGTGGTTGGTTTTCTGTAACTTTTTATGTAGCAAGGAAAAAAAAGAAGTCAAAGTTAGTTGTTTCAATATGATAAGTAAATAATAATTTTATTAATTTTTTTTTTCACAAAAATACAAACAAAACCAATGAAGTTGTGGAAATAAGTCAATGATTTTGTCCCAAACTCCTAAAGTGAAAGGCTAATCAGGTGCATTTGTTTCACACACCACAAGTAATAAATTAATAGCAATAGCAGTAAGCATATGCTGCACCAAAAATTCTATCCACACGTACGTATTTGCTTATAAATACTGCCATTCACATCATGAAACTATCACCCTAAGTCCAAAAACAAATTCCACACCTCTCTCTCTCACACACACACTCAGATGAAAGTATGAAACCCAATTGTGCAATCTTCATCAAGCTTTTATTAGTACAATGCCTAGCAATTGGCTGTGTTTCAGAGTTTCAATTTCTTCTACCTTGTACAACAGGTGAGTGGGATTATTTAAGAGAGAGATCATCCTTTTGAACACTAATTACTCTTATTTGATGTTATCATAACATCAGAACTTTTTTCTTGATTTCACCACTCTAAATCCCTAATGCAGTGGCCTTAATAATGCTATGACACAAAACAAAGTTGTCGCTATCCAACAACAGGAAAACCCAAAACTGATTTCAGCATTCAATGGCTTTGGCCTAATTAAAATAATGGCTCATACCCATCCAACTGCAATCCTAGCAGCCCTTTCGTGAAATCCAAGGTTCCAATTTCTCATTAGGAAAGTGTTAAAGTTGTTATCAATTTTACTATATGAAACTTATAAACTAGCTTGATAATAAAGGTAATTGGTGCTACATAGACAACATAAGTGCTTAAATTCCATCACTAATAAAGTTCATTGTATACCATTCTATAGATTTCAGACCCAATTAGCAAAATGCAAGTAAGTTGGCCAACACTGACCTGCCCAAACAGCACTGGTTCCTCATTTTGGTCACATGAATGAGAGAAACATGGGGCTTGCTATCAATTTATATTGAACAAGGTGCTTTGAAGTTTTTATTAGAATTTCTCTAAGAATCTTTGTTAAATAGAAAATCCTAACTGGTCGATTGCTACAACCTTTGGGAGCATGGTACAAAAATACAGAGAATGTTTGACCATGGAATAGAAATAAGGAACCAAGCCAACAAAAACTTAGGCATACATGTCCAAACAAAAAAAAAAAAAAAATTATGCACCAAGGTTCATCCTATTACTTTAATTTAGTTGCTTTCCTTCTTTGCCATTGGAGTTACAGCTTATTGGCTTTTTCCAATCACCTTCGTCTATAGCCTTTAGGGTGCTACCTTTAGAAGCAGCTGCCACAGTAAAACCTTCAGCACCAGTATATAGAGAACAGCTTTAACATTGATAGTGCAAAGAAGTAGTTACTGAAACCTTGACCATTAAAAGGAAGCAGATATTTCCATATAGGCGAACAAAGGATAGATGAAAAACCAATCTTAAGAAACCAAGTTGGATTAAAAAATGTATAAAATTATTACTAAATTAATTCAGAGATACAAAGTTTTTAAACAATTCAAGGCAGAGAGGTCCCAAGTTCAGGTGCAACAACAGTTACTTTTGGCATTTCTGAGAAGTAAGAAGCAATTTAGATTATCAATCACTGTATTTGGTACGCAACAAGCAATTTAGGTTATCAATATTTTGCATATTTTAACTTCCTAACAATGGGGAAGAAATACCATTTCTTTATCTCATATTTAGGCTTCTTATAAACATCTTTTTCCTCTTTCAATAACAACATCGCCACCTTAACAAAAGCAGTCCCCATAAATCAAAATTCCTAAGAAAATCTAAACATCCCCATAAAGTATATATTAATCTCCAAAAGGAATATAAGCAAAGCACTTACCAATAGGACTACTATTTTAATAGGAAATTTCTTCCTCGAAGCCAAAGCTTATCTAAAAAAATTTTAGTGAAGCCTAGAGGAATCAAATGCAACCCATACCCATGTAATGGTAATGATTATAGCAAATTTGTATTTCTATAGCAATTACAGTGCATAATGGTATGTTTACTATTTTCCATACCTTCTGTTGTTTAGTTATTTAATACTTATTCTTCTAAATTGACTTACACGGGGTATGTACAATCAAATTTTAATCTGGCTAAGCATTAGAACACAATGACTTAAGAAAAAGAAAAAAAAATGTTGGTATTGTTTCTTGGTTCTCTCAGTTTGCTATTTCACACATACAATGCTTGGGCACAATTTCTAGTTAAGATATCTATTATTCATAGATTCAAATAGAAGTTTGGATACAAAATAACTTTCACTAAGGTAACATGGTTCTATTAAACTTAACAGAAAATTGCAAGTCCTTTCTAGAGATCACAGCAAAGTAGGACAAAATGTGAAGAACTTGAGAGAGAGAGAGAGAGAGAGAGAGAGAGACTAACAATTAGATAAAAAGGTAGATTCAATGCTAAAGTATGATAAACCTATGCCAGTTTTCTATATAACATAAACAATGCTTGGGACACAATTTTCAGTCAAGATATCATTGGTGGATTCACATTGAAGTTAAGATACAAAATAACTTTCAGTAAGGATGGAAAGTTTTCTATAAGATTTTTTTACCTTGTACTTCCTAAATCCTAAGTAATGTAAAGTTAGGTTTAGGCATTCTTACAAACACTTTGAGGGAGTTGATAACACATGCCACTAACCTAAATCTTCAACTTGTAGTACAACTTTAAACAATGAATAATTCTTCGACTTTCAATGCCAAATTCATTGAAAACCAGTACCTAAACAATAATTAAGCTCCACAAATTTACACAACACTCCAAATCATCACACTTGTATATATCAGACCCAGTAAAAGAAAACACAAATTACATGAATAGTTACTAAGTATTTACCATCTAAGCACTCTAAATTATCACACACTCGAGCTGACCCAATACAGAATATTGCATCCTAAACCAAATTAAACAACTCCAACACCACCAATATAAATAAGAACATGAAGTATAAAGAAAATTTCCAATAACAGTAGCAGGAAAAACAAAGAGAAAGTACACAGAACGGATACTCACAATGTGGACCAGTCGTGAGAGATGCAGAGGAAGTTTTACTTTATAGCTTGCTAGGGACATCAACCAATAATATTGAAAGCAAAATTGAGAGTATGAAAGCTTATGCAGTTTTCGTGGCCTGCAATTCACAGACCCTTCACTAGTAATCTTTTTTTGAAATTTCATAACACTCTTTGCTCTGTGATTTAATCGAGGAGAGAGTCTGCATTGGAGTAAAGAGAGAAAACTGAGAAGAGCAAATATCAGGTGGTAGTCAAATGGTTGGTATCTAAAAATAAAGCATTAAAAATTAAAAAATTAATAATGGTGATGTGTAAATTTGTGAGACCTCTAAAGCTTATGTGGCATAATTGAAGAAGATCAACAAAAAGTTGGACGTTTCCATTTTGTACTACTTATAGATAATGAGAACAAACTAAGATTTTTGAATAGCTTGAATTTTTAAAAAATGTACAAAATTATTTCTTTTACCTCCACATTTCTTTTAACGTTAATATGTAAATCTTCAGGGAATGCATACCAACTACAAAAGTGGAAGCCAAATCTTCACAAGTTTTCTTTTGCTAAACATCCTAATTAGGAGCTTTCTCACATTTTCCTTGTTCATTATTCTCACCTTTCAATCAGATCTATCTATCCAACATCTTACCCCTACTTTTCAAAAGGAAGCTGCAGTAGCACTTGAGCTTTGTTGATAAACAACAATGCTAACATTCAACTGTTTATGCAGAAAATCATACATTTAGGAGACACTTATCAAGGAAAAAATAATGGTGCTAGATAACCTGTTTCATAAAATAAACTTCATAAGCATGATTATTAGTAGTCCAATAATGATTATATAGATTTCCATTCCTAAATTGCTAATAGAAATTGCAAGTGCAGGAATAATTCAATGTCTAGAAGTAGGGAAGAAACAGAGAGAGAGAGAGAGAGAGAGAGAGAGAGACTTAAAAAACAAAAGAATGGCACTGACACTCACCTATAGCAGAAGAATGACACTGACCTCGAATGTCAGATAATGCATAAATCTATTAATAAATTTGAGTAGGCTAAGGCATAGGTGTGATAATCTAGACATCTAGACATTGCAATTCCTCGCATGTTTAAGGTCACAAACTCCCTGAAAAATGATATTGCAATTGAATTATAAGATCATGAAAAGGCATGTAATATGCAAGGAGGAGAGAATATATGAAAGGAATTTTTTTTTCCATACTTGATGTATTTGCCACATCCCTACAGAGCTGATAATTGATGTGCTTTCAATGACACAAAGTGAAAAAATATATCAGGGTTTTGCTAGATAAAACTCTAGAAAATGGACATTGTACCTGAAAATGAAGCAAAACGTATCTAAGAAATTCATAGTCATGCCATAGGATAGTATAGAGTCTATAGACAAGCTGGATGAGAAGGGTCAAACCAAGGAGAACTTTTAACCAAACGTATAGAAGATAAATAAAAAACTACAGATATCTATCTAAAACAATTAATAAAAAAGGAAAAAGCAAGAAGGATTCATCTTATAAGTCACCATAAGAAAAAAGAGCATTAGTGATTAGATTCCTCGTTGTAAACTCTCTTCTCACCAAAAGACTATCATTTAATACTTTCCAGAGGAAAATAAGCACTTTGAGAAAGGATTTAAGCTTCCATAGGTCGGCCCACATTTAAGAACTACATCTCAGAGTTCTGCTCCTTCCATATAAGCATTCACTATAGAGAAGCGAGTAGGCTTGGTTGACAATAAAGAGACCTGACTGATTCACGGGGCCTAATTAGTTTAACTGCACTTCTCGGCCTAGGAGTTAGCTCCTTCTAAATAATAGAGTTGGCTACATGAGATGCATATCAATTCCTCACTAATGCACAATTTCATTGTGCAGTAGGTTGGTCGAAAAAATCAAAAGCCCTTGTAATATGTGGATAATTTGCCCTATAGTTATTAGGAATTGAGTTCCCATTTCCTACCAGCCATTTAGCTTCTATGAGAACAGATAATCCCATTACCTTTTTTTTTTTTTTTTTTTGGCTTGACATGAAATGAAAATTTATTTGTGAATTGAAATTGGGTTTTGGGAGTTAGTGAATGACCTATCTAATTTAAAACTTGAACAGGGGTGCACCTTGTGACACTTTGTTTTCAAGGTTTTGAAGTCCTTAATAATAAATGAAATTTCTCTCCTAGATGTTTAGTTAAGTTTATTGTTTGTGAACTCTCTTGAACTAGTTTGAATGATGTTACAAAAGACTCTTAGTCCTTCAGCTCCTCAACTCCCCCAACACCCCCCCCCCCCCCCTAACACACACACACACACACACACCAAAAAAAGAGAAACAAAAAGTCCTGAACCCATATGGCACATTGTTGATTTGCATGATTGTGAAGCTTCCCCTTTCTCTAGTATGGGATTTGGGGAGGGGGGTTGGTATTGAGGTATTTATGTTAGAATATTATACATTTTATGAATCTTGAACAGAAATTTTATTGGCAAGGCAATCAGTCTTTTTTCCCCCCACATAATTAGAGAATTGGGATGGGTACTAGCAGTTCTCTTATAATCAATCTTTGCTTCTCTAAGTTGTGAAGAGCGTTTAATTCCATGTTTGTGGCTTGAGAAGTTAAGTGACATATAGTGCCAACCTGAATCACAGCTAAAATTCATTATAAAAACCTGGCTATAGGAAAATTGGAACTTTTGCATTGGATTACAGAAGGTATGCTTCTTTTTCTCATCAAATGTGCTGTTTATGCAGAAAGTTGAATTGAGGCTAGTTCTTAATGGACAAATGTCTATGGATATTATTTACCTGAGGACAAGCATGCCAAGAAACAGTTCTTTGAGTACTTGAAAGGTTTGTCATTTCCTCCAACTTGAAGGAGACAATGTGTCTCATCCTGTATTGCTCCACTTAAGAGCTATTTGTAATGCAGGTTAAACTGAGTCAGGTCTAGATGACTTCATCAATGTGCAGAGAAGGAGCTTCAAGTTTACCTCAGTGTAGAGGGCCCATCAAAGGAATTTTTTTTTAAAGGTTCCACAAAAAATATGCCAAACTGCCCTTATCTTCAGTTCACAGTATGCCATGAAGTTTGAGATGCTTATAGCTCATAACCATCTGCAGAATTCAGAAGTGGGTTAACCTATTAAATGCTGATTTTCATTTTCCAACTATCCTTTCTACTTGCATAAGACTGACTTGAAATTGGAGCTTTCCTGTTAATGCTTGTCTTGTATTCTAATGGCAATAGTGTAACTTGAAACTACTTTGAAAATCTAGTTTGACCTTTAGAGAATTGGCTATAAAATGTGGGCAGGGGATCTCAAAGGATAGAAAGATCCTAAAGGAATAGAAGAGTTATAACAGCCACTACAATTGCTATGCCAATAATAATGAAATATTCCTCACCATATCAAATATTCCTAATGAATAGACAGAAAAAAATAATAATAAAAAATAAATAAATAAAGGCCTATACTTTTAGATTATGTCTTTGATAATCAGCTCTTCAACCAATCAAATACAAACTATATTCTTCCAGAGATCCAACCAAAGACATTAAAATGCACAGCCACTTTAATTTTTGGTTAGCATGTCTTAAATGACCATCTCGCCTAGTAAATTATTATTGACCATTTAGGTGTGATGTTGTAATGCAAATCATTTACAATTTATCTCAAACAATCTTGTACACAGCCAAACAAATTCAATGTAGCTTCTAAAGTTCAAAATGATACACATATTCTACAAAAGTCAGGATTCTATGCCATTGGTGTACATAATTTTTTAAATTATGAAACCAGTTAAGTCCAAACGAACAAATAAAACTAGAGAAAAAATTATAAGTTGATATGATATCCATTGCCATTGGGTAAATGAGGCAAATGAAACAGTGCTACTAAAAAGGGAAACATACCTTGGCATCAAATGCAAAAAAAAAAAAAAAAAAAAAAACAGACGGAAACTGCAGAGGAGAAACAGTTTCAATGTGATTTTTTGATTGAGGCATATTTCTTCAGAGTTCATCAAAATGCCCTCAATTTCTTCGACGATGAATAGAGACTGAAGTTGACAAAGTCATGGGCCATTGAAGTTGAAAACAAACAGAACCCACCACTAACTGTTAAGCCAAAACACATATCTGCCCTGCCCAAGGCTAAGTCGTATTCATTTGTTGTAATCAACATCATCATCAATCATCATCATGCCCAGCAGTTAGAAGGGGCAAGTCAGGTATAACAGATTCTTGAGGAGGACAGTTGCATTCTACGTGGACCTCAGTCACCCTTTCACTAATAGCATGTTTGGGAGTTTAAAAAAGGAGGGGGAGTAGAGTAGAGGGAGGGAGAGTAATTCAATTACCTTGTTTGGAAGTTTTTTAAGGAAGGAGGGGGAGAGATTTGGAGAGGTTTGGAGGGGTTTCAACTCCCTCTTATCTCTCATTTTTAATTCCTTCAAATTGGAGAGATTTGGAGGGAGAGTAGAATAAATAAGTTATTGGCCAAATAAATTCCCTAATTTACCTTTTTTAAATTAACAAAATTACCCTTTCTAAAGGCCTAATTACCCCTTTCTCCCTCCCTAATTTTTAAAAACATCCAAACAATGTAGAGGGGAATCATTCTCCTCTACTCTCCTCCCCACTACTCTCCTTCCCTCTACTCCCCTCTACTCTCCTCCCTCTCTAAACTTCCAAACAAGGGTCCAAGGGCTCAAAAGCAAAAGAGCTTACAAAGTTTGGTGGACCCCTCAAATTTGGCAACTCATGCCATTAAGGACAGGTGCATTCTACGTGGACCCCCCACCACCGTTTTATAGAATACCCATCGACACCGATTCCATATGTAACCTCAACATGATTCTGGTCAATTGGATTTGATTCATCCAATAGAAAATGCAGACGCCCTGGTCTTGGAGAAAATAAGCACAGAAGATTATCATTTTTTTCCGAATGAACAATCTTTCCATACTCAAATAATATTTCACATTTTTCACAACCATTGATGGAAATGTAAACAGGGAAATGATTCAAATGTGGAATACAGACAGCCAATTTTGCAAATTTGCGACCAATCCAGAAAGATATGGAATTTTCAACACTTTGGTGATTAAACCATTTTGGTATCTCAGTTCCCCAAAAAAGAATAGTACGATAGTCGTCCCAATCTCCATATTCAGCACCCTCAGTTTTAGATGGGAAGAAATTGGCGAACTGTGGATGCATTAATTTGTTGCTTCTTGCACTTCCACATACTCTATTTGGTAAAATCCCAATAATTTCTATTACCTACATGCAATTAGAAAATTCAAGCTATTTTTCATTTGGCAAATCTTGTAAGGTATTTAGATAAAGTAACAAAATTGTTTCTTTATATATATCTTAAAGAAAGAGAGAGACTTGATTCAATAGCCCGCCTAGCGATTGTGGAAGTCCTTGAATTTCACGAAGAAGCTTGCAATCCCAAATATAAAGTTTTCTTAAACATTCCATTTCTAGATGAAAAGTAGGGAGCTTCTCAAGCCTTGAGCAGCCAGAAAGATCTAAAAAGATCAAGAGATTTCAACCTGAGCTGGCTTGGAAGAATTTGAAGTTTTCCGCAACCACGGAGAAACCATGTTTCAAGCTTCTCAAGAGATCCAAAGCATTCATCAATCTCAACTAAATTTTTACAACCAAAGAAGTCCGAATACTCTAAATTTGGGGCTCATAATTTAGGTATTTTAAGTAATTTTTTACAACTAAAGAGTTCCAATACCTTTAAATTTGGGGCCCTTAATTTAAGAAATTTAACTAAATTTTCACAATAAGAGAGGTCCAATTGCTCTAAATTTAGGGCCCTTAATTTAGGTAATTTAACTAAATTTTTACAAAACGGGAGGTTCGGGGCCGTTTGGTAAGTGTTTTTAAACAGCAATTTTCAGTTTTTAAATAGCATTTCACATATTTTTACACATTTTTTCACTCACACGTATTTCAAAAAATAATAAACAACAATTTTCAAACTATATCGCCAAACACCCCCCAAATTCTCTAAATCTGGGGCCCATAATTTAGGTAATTTTGTAATAAATTTACAACCACTGAAATTGACATTTATCAAATTTTCTAACCGACACTCCTGTAGGAAAAAAAAAATCAAAAGTTAACTACAATAAAATTTGAAATAAAAAATTTAACAAAAATCTCAATTTAAAAAAATATATATAATCATACCTGCTTGATTAGCTTTGGCAATCTAATGCGACTATTTGGCATCTCAATAGTAACAAGTTATTCAGGAAAATATTCGGATGGCCAATGAAAAGGATAATTGGGCCACTTAAGAAATATTAGATTGTGGGGAAGAAATTCAAGCGGTTCACAAATATGTACATTCTCAGTTATTAGAAATTTGAGATTTTCAATCTTTTTGAAAGCTTTCGTGTGTAGTTGCACTTTTACCAATTGGGGCGAATGCAACATTATGCTTCGAATTTTTTTTTATCCCTAATTGGAGAACCATCAAGTCAACTCATGATAGAATTTTCCAAATGTATAATGATTTTAAAATTTTAAGCAAAAATAATACTGATGAACTAATATTTTAAAAAATGTTAGAAAGAAAAAAAAATGAAAGAAAAAATACATTACATCTACCTAGTGAAAAAGAAAAAAAAAATAAAGAGAAAAATTCTGCATAATCAACTTACTGTGCTATTTTTCAGTACATGAAGGACATCATCCTTGAGCCACAACCTACTACGACTACTAGGCTATTCAGGGAACTCGTTATGAACAATTTGCCGACCCAATTCTTGTAGTAAATCATGCATCCACAAATTTCCCCATAAGATGGTTATGAGAGATTTTTCCACAAGAACATCTATATCAATGCTTGGCTTGTAACGGGGAGTTCGTAGTATATTTGTTACAAGATCTTTATCTTCTCCTTTGAAGAAACAAGCAATATCTAAAAATATTTTTTTCTTTGTTTCTTCCAAGCCATCAAAACTTATCCAGAGTGTATCCAAAACTTTTTTTTGAGGAGTTTCTTCTAGTCTATCTAAGGCACTTTCCCATGCATCAGGGCTTCTACGTTTCAAGAAGGTGCACTTTCCCATGCATCAGGGCTTCTACGTTTCAAGAAGGTACCCAAAACATCAAGAGCCAAAGGAAGGCCTTGAACATAACATATCGCTTTCTTGGACAACTCCACATAACCTTCTGAAGGATGGCCTTTCTTGAAGGCTTTTCAACTAAATAGCTGAAGAGCTTCATCACTATTCAATTCCTTAGCCTTGTATATTTCAGCTTCAGCCACATCATGTTTGATCAATAGATGTTGATCTCTTGTTGTTATAATGACTTTACTCCCTCGACCAAACCAACCTCGCTCGCCTGCTAACGCTTCTAACTGATCAAGTTGATGCACATCATCAAGAACGATGAGAACACTTTTATAACATAATCTTTTCTCTATCACATTACTTCCCCATTGAACATCTGAAAAATCAATATTTCTTTCAATTAAGATATCAGAAAGAAGCTGTTTCTGCAAATGAACTAAACCATGTTTTTTCACATTCTTCTCTAACATTGGCAAGAAAGCTGCTGCCTTCAAAATAATAACGAAATCTAACATAAACAACTTGTGCCAGAGTTGTTTTGCCCAATCTCCCCATTCCCCAAATCCCTATAAAGCGAACATCATTCAACCCCATGCCAATAAATTCTCCAATTCCTCCATACGAGAGTTTATTCCAACAAAATTCTTGCGGACAATTGAGTATGTAGAAATCAATTTATTAGATATCTTTCTAACTTTTTCTTCAACAACGTTTGCTTCATGTCTGCAACAAAAATAGGACAACAATTTGTTGAGTTAGCAAAGGCCATATAGAGAAAAGATTCAGCAAATCAGTTGTCCTAGCTTATCAAAAGCATTTCTACACACACACACACATGTGATCTGAGTAGTGGCCTTATAAAAATAATAATCTACATAGTGATATTAGGCGAGAATGGTTGAAATATGCCAACATCTTTAAATATGAAATTAATAACCTTTAATAAAGCTTTTGAAATTGAAAATATAATTGCAGTTATTCTTAGATTTTTTCATCACATCTCAAAATTAGACCAGGCAAAATGGGACTTGAACTCATTAACCTGATTAAACTTGAAGAGTATATATATATATATATATATATATATATATATATATGAATATCAATCTAATTTTTTTGGACCCATGAAAAGACGAGTCAATTCAATCTTGTAAAAGTCTGGGTCAGGCAACTTGCAGGTTGACCATTTTTTAACAACACATGAACTTTTCATTTTAAGTCCTTTTTTGTTCTTTTCTTTGACATGTGTTTATTGAATACTAATTTATATTAAAATTTATATTGGAGTTGAAAAATATTGACAATATTTCTCACCAACTTGGTGTACAATTCTCAAGTAAATTGAGATGTAATTCATATTAATTATTTACTTATTTTTCTTTTCCCCAATATGTTTTATTTTATCAATAACATTTTATATATTTAGTTATCTTTATAATCTAAGTTTATTTAAATTTTGGATGCAATAGGTGCACCTGATGAGGTTGTGAATGTGATATGGTATGGTCCAAATCTAGTGTTTGTTTTATTGTTCTTGTGTGATGATGATAAGTTTAGTAAACAAGTGGAAGTGACAAAAAAACTTAATTTGGACTATGTTCATTTATGATTTTATGTATTATTCAACTTTGTCAAAAAAAAAGAAAGAAAGAAGATTTTATGTGTTATTCAACATTTATTTTTAAGTTATTTTGTTTATAAGTTCTCTTATTTCTTATAAAAGGAAGAGAAGATAGAATGATTATTTATTTATTTATTTTATATATTTTATATATTTCTTTTAATGTGAAAAGATATGGGTGATAACGGGTCAACCCAGCCCTCAAAAGAATGGGTTAGAGTCATAGGTATTGTGATTCAAATTACATTTATATGGTTTTACAAGAGTTAAACATTTTCTAAACCCTACAATCTTATGATAGATTTATCAATGAAAATTCAATAGATGAAAATTCACTATTTGTCATTGTGGGGTTAAGAGCTCAAAATTATATATTGGGCCTTAGGCCTTGGCCGAGAACATGAATGGTCCGAGAATGAGCGAATAGTGCTGAATAGTTCACACTCGAAACTTAATGATCATGACACGAATAGGAAAGAGGTCCGAGAAGGAATATCCCCTCGAGCGTGGTAGATGCAGCTTGAATATGCATTCCAGCAACCAAGGAGACCTGCCAAGAAGCTCTTGTGACAGGAACATGCTTCACAAACGTACAAGAAGAGGGAAACCCCAAAAAATATCAAGAGAAAAGCTGCTACCACCACATTGAATGCACTGCAGCCACTTTTTTAGCCGCATTTATGTGGAGAAGACCCCTAAACAGTGCCACCTTGGCTACCATGACTCACATAAAGCTGAAGAGGGTGTCTGATGGGACAGATACTCAAGTAGAGGCTCAAATGACTGACAAATGTAGGACCAAGATAGTTCAAAGGGAGATATATAATGAGGGGAATCAACAAGCAGAAGAGGGAGAGAGAAAAATCACGCTCATTCAGTATACTTAAAATTTGAGATCCTCGGATCGTGCCGAGAACAGCCCTTAGATTTCTAGTTGACTAACGTATACTTTGACCATCCCATAAACCAACTCTATCTATTGTTTAACTCATTATGGCCTAATTCTTTAACCTACTCTCTAAAAATTTATTGTTCTGGGCTCGTTGGGCCAATATCCATATATTTTGGGCTTGGATCGCAAACGTGGCCTCACAGTCATATTATAAAGGAAGACTAAATTACAATTTGCATCATTTAACTTCGACCAAAATTCAATTCAGTTCTCTAACTTTACTTCCATTCAATCGAGTGTAAATTTTAAATTTTAAATTTATTCAATTAAGGTCTTCAATTAGGCTTCGTTTGGGAGTTCATAAAGGAATGAAATGGAATAAAAATGAATAATCATAAAGAAATGGAAATGAATGGAATATATTTAAGTAAGGGAAAGGAATGAAAAAGAAATGAATGAAATTGAATTAAGTAACCTTGTTCGGATGTTTTAAAATAAAGGAATGGAAATGAATGAAAAGTAAATAATCTTATTTTGGAGTAACATAGAAGGAAAAAAAAAAAAACGAAATCATTTTATGAAAATATTACCATTAGACCTCTATTTTAAAATAAATGGCTAAATATATAGGAGTATTTTGAGAGTTTTAGTAAAAAAATTAGAATGATTACATTCCCTCAATTAAAACTCTCTCGAATAAAGGAAGGGAAAGAATATTCTAAAATTATTTTTTTCATTCATTTCCGTTTAATTTTATTCCCTTCTCCAAAACGAGTGCTTAGGATCATATTGCTATTGTCCCCCAAAAACATTTTTTAAAATTAAAAAATCTAAAAAACTAATACATCTTTTTAAAATGTAGGTGACATCTACCCGATGAAGGTGGTGGACAAAGAGGCCTAAGGCCTTGGTGAAGAAGAAGAAGAGGAAGAAGAAGAAGAAGGTGTAGAGAGTGGAGATGGAGAGGAAGATGCTGGACCATCCATCCTTTTTTGCCTAAGCTCCATGCCGAGTTTGAAGCCTCACATCTTTGTTGCATTGTCATGGAGTTTTGCTCTAATGGTGACTTGCGTCCCTTGCGCCACAAACAAATTGTCGATGACGGAGAAGGGTGTAATGTGTGGAAGTTGTTTGTTTGTTGGGAAAATTATGGAAAGGTAAAGAAAAGTTGTTTCGGAAAAAATATTGTATAGAAAATTTGTTGGAGTTTTTTTTTTTTTTTTTTTGGGGTTAAATATGTATAAATTTGTTGTATTTATGTATTCTAGAGGAGATTAAAAAAAAAAATTTCCTTTCCCTTTTTTCCTCCAATTTGGAAAAGAAAAGATAAATATTTTTTCCCCTGATTTATAATTATTTTAATTAAAATTTTTCAAAATAACAAAACCACATATTACTGAGCATGAATTGTGATTTAACCTATAAAAATGAGCTGTTATTTTGTGTAATTTTGTTTGTATATTATTTTGGGTACAAAAATGTTAAAGTGAGTCGAGATATAGACTTATCTTTTTTGTAGTATAAGCAATAAGAATGAAGGGCAAGTTTAACACTTTAATAGGCCCAAGCCCAGTAAGCTAACATGTATATACTAACAACTGACATTGATCATCAATCCTCACAAATTTAATGTAAGGGCATGTTTGGTAGACTGTAATAGGCGCTGTAATGTAATAGTTATTCCTATAGTATAGTTATTTGATGTGCATTGATAATAGCTTAATTTTGCATATTTATATTACTATTAGAAAGCATTATCATACTTATTTTGAGGTAATTCATGCATTTTATATTTGATTTTGGAATAATGTTGAATAATCAATTTTGTGCTTAATTGAATCTTATTGCGTGAATTTGTTTTTTTTGTAGGAGAATGGAATTAAATAAGTGAATTTGTGCAAAGAAGAAAGCTAATGGACTTTACTTTTACAAGGGCCATGATGAAGTTAAAAAAAAAGGTCAACCCAATTAAATTTAAGTCCAATTGGAGCAAGGAATCAAAGGAAATTTGCACCAAATCCAAGTCCAATTCGGATTAGGATTCCAGCCTGCACATCAGTTAGTATTTTTGGCATAACTTTCGGCTCAGATGTCCAATCGAGATGATTCAAGTTGGGCTGGAAAGTTAACTTAAAGGGCTACAACTTTGTAGTTTACCAAAAGTCCAAATTCTGACGTTAAATGGGCCAAAATAGTCGGTTAAGTGAAGCCTAAAAATCTGGGATTTTCTCCAAACGGGAATTCAACTTGTAATAGGATTCCTTGACCTATTTAAAGGCTTTCTAGGGCAAAATTCAGGGAGGCTAGTGCTAGGGCTGAGATGCAAAACAGAAAATTGGAGAAAGAGGCAGTGCCGCATGTGGCTTCTCTGTAGCTTTTCTCCATGATAGCATTGTGACTATTTCTTTCTCTATTTTATTTGTCTATTTTAATGTTTAGTATTTTATTCTTGTGTTTTATTTCAATTATCATGAGTAGCTAAATTTATAATTAGGGTTGAGGATGAAACCTTGTTAAGGATTATTAGTAATATTTATGTGATTTGATTTTTCCCACAATAATTGTTCTTTAATGATTTAAATTGTTCTTGCTTCATATCAATTGATTAAGATGGGATTCTAGATATGAGTTCAATCATGTTTTTCTCATGATTTAGGATTTGTCTTAATTAATTGAATGCTTGGTTTATTAATTCTTGATTATAAAATTGGATATCGTTTGTGATTTGTTTGTCAATGGATACAATTTATGATTTGATTTTTAGAATTGGATATATCTTGTGATTTGTTTGGCTACGGATACAATTGATGATTTGGTTTTATACTTAAGAAGCGAAGAAGAACATGCTTTAGATTTTTAAACATAAGTTTTAATGATGATATTTTCCATGATAGCAAGATTGATTTCTAGATTATCATGCAGTAGTTGGGAAAAATTAATGATCATAAATATATGCTGATGTGACTTACAAGGCGGATTCCAAAACCTTAATTCCTTTCTCTTGATTGTTTACATCTTTTTATTGCTTTATATCTTTTGCTTAGTTTAACTATTTGCTTAATTTTACTATTTGCTTAGTTTATTTAATCTCAGAAAAAACCAATTTTTATTAAACTAGATT
The DNA here is from genome assembly GCA_033629205.1 of Lithocarpus polystachyus. NCBI lineage: Eukaryota > Viridiplantae > Streptophyta > Magnoliopsida > Fagales > Fagaceae > Lithocarpus > Lithocarpus polystachyus. The sequence continues at coordinate 81,880,405 of CM066164.1, forward strand.
AGGATTAATTTGGTTAAGGTTTAATTAATTTTCCTACGTTCATTCAAGTCCCTGTGGGTTCGACCTCGTTCTTGTCAAACTATACTTCGGTACGGTTCGTACACTTGCGAGTATTTTAAAATTTCACAACAAGTTTTTGGCGCCGTTGCCGGGGACTTGGTTAGGAAAATAAATTAGGTCTTAATTGAATTTTTCCTTCTACTAGTTGTAGTTGAATTTTTTTTTAAATAAAAAAAAAACAAAAAAAAAATTATTTCTTTGTGCATGGTGTATGAGAACTTGGATACGTGATAAAGAAAATCGTCTTGTTAGTTTTGATTATTCATCCACAATGGGAGAAATAGGAGAAGATTCAAAAACTCTTAAGGAGTTGTTTTCACCCATAACCACCAACCCTCCATCTTGCATAGTTTTGCCTGCAACTACTGCTGCACATTTTGAGTTGAAGCCACAGATAATCCATCTTCTTCCTACTTTTCATGGATTGGATAGAGAAGATCCTTATATGCATGTGAAAGATTTTCTTGAGATTTGTGCTACTTGTAAGTTCCAGAATTTCTCTGATGACTCCATTCGCTTGCGTTTATTCCCTTTTTCCTTGAAGGATAAGGCAAAAGCATGGCTTAATTCTTTGTCACCTGGATCTATCACTTCATGGGAACTGTTAGTCACAAAATTCCTCTCTAAATTTTTTCCAATGGCCAAGACCAATGCTTTGAGGAGAGAAATTGCAGATTTTTATCAGGATGAACAAGAGAAATTTTATGAGAGTTGGGAGAGATTTAAGGACTTGATCTTAAAGTGTCCTCATCATGGTTTTGAAACATGGAGACTAGTACAATACTTTTATAATGGTTTGACTCAGACAAATCGTAACATGATTGAGTCCATGAATGGTGGTGGATTTTTGAATCTTGTAGATGATGAGGCATACAAATTTCTTGAGAATTTTTCTGAAAGTTCACAACAATGGGATTTTTCCAACCGTAAAGAGAGATCTGCCCCTACAATTAAGAAAGGAGGATTGTATGAAGTTAGTGAAGATTTAGACATAAAAGCTAGGTTGGACAATCTCACTCGTAAGGTTGAGGCTTTAGCTTTAGGTAGAGGGATGAATTCTGTCAATCAAGTTCAAAGTGAAACATGCTCTGTTTGTGCAAGTCCTATGCATACAACACAAATGTGTCTTTCTGCAGCTGGGTACCCTGATTTTTATACTGAGCAAGCAAATGTACTAAATAATTATGGAAAACCATTTGCTAGTCCATTTTCAGAGACATACAATCCAAATTGGAGGAACCATCCTAATTTCTCATGGAGGCAAGGTCAGCCTCCCACAAATGTAGGTGGACAACAAGTGCATCAACAAAGTCAATTTCGTCCACCTACTCAAGCATATCCTCCCATTCCTCAATCAACACCTCAGTTTGTAGCACCACCAAGACAACAACCATCTTTGGAGGAGTCTCTTAAAACTTTCATGCAATCAACTAGCCAAGCCATTCAAGAGATGAAGAGTTCCACCCATTTGAATACTCAAGCTATTTCAAAGTTGGAAAATCAAGTTGGCCAGTTAGCAACCCAAGTTGGAGAGAGGGAAAAAGGAAAGTTTCCTAGTCAACCTATACCAAACCCAAAAGGACAGTATGCCATCAATGGTTCTTCTAGTTCTACTCATGGACAAGAACATGTTCAGTCTATTACTACCCTTAGGTCTGGTAAGCAAGTTGATAATCAAGTGAAATTGCCAGAAGTGGAGGATGATGAAAATATTGTGTCAGAGGAAAAAGGAACTCATAGTTCACATGATGATCATGGAGAAAAGAAGGGCAACCCACCCACCACTCCAATTCAGGATCTTAGTTCCCCCCTTGATAAGAGGTTTGTTCCTAAAGCTCCATTTCCTCAAAGGTTAATCAGTCCTCAGAAAAGTGCACAATTTGGAGATATTTTAGAGGTTTTTAAGCAAGTGCAAATAAACATTCCATTTCTTGATGCAATTCAGCAAGTTCCTGCTTATGCCAAGTTTCTGAAAGATCTTGTGACAATGAAGAGAAAGACAAATGTCCCTAAAAAGGCATTTTTGACCGAGCAAGTCAGTTCAATTATTCAGAATAAATATCCAGTGAAATGTAAGGACCCTGGATCTCCTACAATTTCATGCAAGATTGGGGATCACCTCATTGAGCGAGCTTTGCTAGATTTGGGAGCAAGTGTGAACTTATTGCCATATTCAGTATACTTACAGCTAGGTTTGGGAGAGTTAAAACCAACAACCATGACACTTCAATTAGCTGATAGGTCTGTGAAAATCCCTAGAGGTATTGTTGAGGATGTGCTGATTAAGGTGGATGCATTCTATTTTCCTGTTGATTTTGTTGTGTTAGACACTGAGCCTGCTCTAAATGCTAGTACACAAATCCATGTCATTTTGGGTCGCCCTTTCTTAGCCACATCCAATGCTTTGATTAATTGTCGGAGTGGTGTGATGAAGATTTCTTTTGGGAATATGACTGTTGAGCTTAATATCTTTGACATAAGTAAGCCAGTACCAAACAATGAGGATATATGTGAGGTTAACATGATTGGGAGCCTAGTCCATGATACTTTCCTACAATCAAGTTGTGAGGATCCCCTAAAGGCTTGCTTAACCCGTGTTGATTGCAATTTGGATACTGAAAAATCAATTGAGGAGGTCAATGCATTGATGGATTATGTTCCTCTCTTAAGTATTGATAGATGGCAGCCAAAAGTGGTCCCTTTTCCACTTTCTTCATCCCCATTCCTATCTATTGTAGAGTCACCAAAGTTGGATGACTTTTGGGAACACCAATTGGTAAGTATAATTCAAGAGCATAAGGAAGTTATAGGTTGGAAAATTGCTGATATCAAGGATATTAGTCCCTTTGTGGTTATGGATAGAATTCACTTGGAAGGGATTGCTAAAGCCTCCCAACATGTTTTTGACCCAGGTAAGTTACAATCTCATTGGACTAGTCCATTCATAATATGCATTATTTATTTCCATGGTGTTGTTGAGGTTTGGATGGTCCTGTTTATCAGGATTGATCTCCAGTTGTGTTAAATCTTTTTGCAAAAAAAAAAAAAAAATCTTTTTCTTGTTTATTTATTTATTTATTTTTTTCTTCTAGATTAGACTTTGTGTTTATTTTCTTGTTTATTTTTATTTGCTTTTGTTCTAGCTGATATTTGACAGAACTTAAAATTTATAACAATCAGCTTGATCAAGGTACGTCTCCTCCTTCTCCTTACCCTACTTGTTTCTACTTGGTTCTCATGTTGCATATTAATATTTTTCTCTCTTTTCATTCAAGACATATATTTGAGAGTGTCATTTTTAACATTGAGGACAATGTTTGGTTTAGGTTTGGGGGGGATGTATATAGATTTCTATCTTTTTGTTTTGTTTTGTCTAGTTGTGTTAAAAAAAAAAAAAATCTCTTGCCTAGCTTGAGGTTTATGTTTTGAGTTCATTATACTACTCTTGCTTAAAGAATTTCATTGCTTTCATGCTCAATTCATTGCACATGCACGTAGCTACTCAGACACAACTTGTTGTTGAAGGATAAAAATGATTAGAAAATCTTGATGATAACAATGTGGAGACTGTAACCCCTGTGAGTTTTGAGCTAATCATTATTTTTGGAGGGTTATTTATTGTTTCTAATCTTAAAGTTTTTTTTTTTTGAAAGTGCGTAACATATTTCCCTTGTTGTAGTCTCATTGTTCTTTCTTTTGGCCAAGAAAAAAAATATATGATTTTATGCCACACTTGAATCTTTTGAAGTCATTGATATTGAATGAACTATACTAGTCTTTGAGAGATGAGATTAGGCCATTTTTGTCCACTTTGAGCCATACATGTGTTTTTCTTTCTTGATACATTATCGCTAGTCACCCCGTTGAGCCTTTTAATTAGCCTTTCTTTCTTAAAGCCCTTATCCAAAGTGTTTCAAGATGGAATTTGATCAATTTGTTTCAATGTGATGGTTTGTGCAAGAATTCAAAGAAGAAAGAAAAAGTGAATTCAAAAAAAAAAAAAAAAAAAAAGAGAAAAAAAAAAAAGAAGAAGAAGGAAAAGTGTCAAAAAGAAGAAAGTAAAAAGGGTTCTCGTCAAATTTTGAGAAATGAAATGTAAGGGAGTACTGCTTTGAAGAAGAAGAGTTGAAAAAAAATGTTGAATGGAAATTCCAAAAAAATAGTTGACATTCCGACAAATCTTGAAAACACTTCTTATTATTTACCTTTACCCATTTTTGTTTCATTTCCTTTGCTTTTACCCTACATTACGTCCTAATAAAGTCCTTATTTGATCTTAAAGATTGTGTAGTTCAAATATTGATATGACTGAATAAAAAGTGTGGTATAAATTCTTTTTGGCATCCTTTCATGAGACTACTTGTTCTTTCTTGATTAAGCGTTTTTCATGTAATTTATATGTGAGGTGCTTGATTTTGCTTACATTATTCCGCTCACATATATTGTTGAGAGTGTTACACCCCATTTCAGAGTGATTTCATTTGTTGAGTGATAACACCGGAAAGATTTGAGTTGAAGCATACCTTCAAATAGAGATTCGAGTCAAGTTTATTCTAAAACTAAGAGTATGTTTGGGTTGGCTACCACTTTTCACTCACATTGAGTTTTGATGGCATGAGAAATTTCTTTAGCATTTGTAGTATTTTTAAACTTGAACTAATCCTCTTTGCAAAAGGCAATTGAAAAAAAAATTTAATTTTCAGTGTTTTATTTATTTTAGTATTCACTCTCAGAATTTTGTGGGTATATTCCCTGCAAACCCTCACGAGACTACAACTCGTCCACTAGTGTAAGCTAGGGGTTTAAAGGCTTGTTGCATATGCTAAATGCAATCGAAAATTCCAGCGAAAGTGGATTAGTTAGGATTTTCTTTTTCTTTAATTTCTTTGTTTTGTTACTCTTTATCTGTTTTGCTCGAGGACTAGCAAAATGTAGGTTTGGGGGTATTTGATGTGCATTGATAATAGCTTAATTTTGCATATTTATATCACTATTAGAAAGCATTATCATACTTATTTTGAGGTAATTCATGCATTTTATATTTGATTTTGGAATAATGTTGAATAATCAATTTTGTGCTTAATTGAATCTTATTGCGTGAATTTGTTTTTTTTGTAGGAGAATAGAATTAAATAAGTGAATTTGTGCAAAGAAGAAAGCTAATGGACTTTACTTTTACAAGGGCCATGATGAAGTTAAAAAAAAAGGTCAACCCAATTAAATTTAAGTCCAATTGGAGCAAGGAATCAAAGGAAATTTGCACCAAATCCAAGTCCAATTCGGATTAGAATTCCAGCCTGCACATCAGTTAGTATTTTTGGCATAACTTTCGGCTCAGATGTCCAATCGAGATGATTCAAGTTGGGCTGGAAAGTTAACTTAAAGGGCTACAACTTTGTAGTTTACCAAAAGTCCAAATTCTGACGTTAAATGGGCCAAAATAGTCGGTTAAGTGAAGCCTAAAAATCTGGGATTTTCTCCAAACGGGAATTCAACTTGTAATAGGATTCCTTGACCTATTTAAAGGCTTTCTAGGGCAAAATTCAGGAAGGCTAGTGCTAGGGCTGAGATGCAAAACAGAAAATTGGAGAAAGAGGCAGTGCCGCATGTGGCTTCTCTGTAGCTTTTCTCCATGATAGCATTGTGACTATTTCTTTCTCTATTTTATTTGTCTATTTTAATGTTTAGTATTTTATTCTTGTGTTTTATTTCAATTATCATGAGTAGCTAAATTTATAATTAGGGTTGAGGATGAAACCTTGTTAAGGATTATTAGTAATATTTATGTGATTTGATTTTTCCCACAATAATTGTTCTTTAATGATTTAAATTGTTCTTGCTTCATATCAATTGATTAAGATGGGATTCTAGATATGAGTTCAATCATGTTTTTCTCATGATTTAGGATTTGTCTTAATTAATTGAATGCTTGGTTTATTAATTCTTGATTATAAAATTGGATATCGTTTGTGATTTGTTTGTCAATGGATACAATTTATGATTTGATTTTTAGAATTGGATATATCTTGTGATTTGTTTGGCTACGGATACAATTGATGATTTGGTTTTATACTTAAGAAGCGAAGAAGAACATGCTTTAGATTTTTAAACATAAGTTTTAATGATGATATTTTCCATGATAGCAAGATTGATTTCTAGATTATCATGCAGTAGTTGGGAAAAATTAATGATCATAAATATATGCTGATGTGACTTACAAGGCGGATTCCAAAACCTTAATTCCTTTCTCTTGATTGTTTACATCTTTTTATTGCTTTATATCTTTTGCTTAGTTTAACTATTTGCTTAATTTTACTATTTGCTTAGTTTATTTAATCTCAGAAAAAACCAATTTTTATTAAACTAGATTAGGATTAATTTGGTTAAGGTTTAATTAATTTTCCTACGTTCATTTAAGTCCCTGTGGGTTCGACCTCGTTCTTGTCAAACTATACTTCGGTACGGTTCGTACACTTGCGAGTATTTTAAAATTTCACAACATTATTCTTTAATTTGGTTATGTTTTTATTACAATGAATAATCATTCCTTATGAATAGCTATTCTTTAAAATAAGGAATAATTATTTCTTTTTAAAAGGTTGTATTAGCTATTTCTTAGTAAGTGTAATAATTTCAAAACTTAATATATTTCCAAGTAAACAAACTTTCTATATACATCTAACAATTATAAAAATAAAAAAAATCATAAAAAATAACACATATCTCTCTTAAATTTAAAAATAAAAATTTATAAGGAAATATAATTGTGTGAATAAGAAATTTCCTAAAATAAATGTTAAGTTTAATTCTAATGTTATAACTCACAACCAAACTAATGAATAGGTTTAGTTAACATTACAACACATTCTATTCCTAGTAATAAAGATTAGAATACTTGTCGTAATCCTCATTCAGTATACTAAACGTACCCTAATTATTTAGGTAAATCATTAAAAATCATAGACTTTAAATACACTAATTTGTTTTAGCCAATGTCCAAAACCAACCAATCGATAACAAAAAGCGTACCATTTGACATCAAGATTCATAGCCCAAAATGAAATTCTATCAAATTAAAAACTTTAGTATTAGGAATTAGACAAAAACATGAACTAAAATAAGCACAACTAGTCCAACAAAAATGTGAGCAAGAAAACCAAAACCCGTAAAAGCAACCATCCATTTCCAGGCATCAAAGTTGCACCAAAATAAAATCTAATAATCAATCTTTTTTCATCTAGTTTCATTGTTGGATCCACCATCCTTTGGGATTAGAGATAAAAGTGTATTATGATGATCTGAGTTTTACCTACAGAGGAAAGGGACAGAAAGAGAGAGGGGATGGAATATGAGAATTAATGATATTTATTTTTTTGGCAAAATACACCATCTTCCCTTGAGATTTCACGAAATGACATTTTTTACCTTGAGGTTTAATAAATCTAAATAGTGATAGAGCCCAAATTTGGGATTATGGAGACAAGATTAAAATAAAATATTGAAGAAAAAAATTAATTCCAAAAATGTTTGTTAATATAAGAAAAAATAATTAATTTATTAAAAAAATTGATTGATAAAGAAAACAAAGTGTAGATGTAAGTTATAACTTTTTTTTTTTTTTTTTTGGTAATTGGTTTCAATTTCTTATTTGAGCCTAGTATTAGAGGGTTTTTTTTTTTTTTTTTTTTTGGGCAGCACCTAAAAATTTTCATACCTATTGATGTGATAGAATGATATTAGTAAGTAAAAGTGTGATGTTAGTGGTGGATTTAGGTGAAAGTTAGTAAAAAATTTGTCAACTCAACTATTGTGAAAAATGTTGTGAATTTTTTTTTTTTTTGAGAAGTACTACATTCACAATAGAACCCATCACTGAAATTATTTTTTGCCATCAATAACAGCTTATAACAACCTGCTACTTAGGATTTGCAGTAAAAGTGTTATGAAAAATTTTGTGAAAGTAGCATTTTTATTTATTTATTGGCTAATATTTAGGCTTAACTAAATTAAAATTTGGGGCCTTCTTTATACTTGGGGCCTTAAGCGATTGCATCAATTGTATTTAGTATTAAGTCAGCACTGATTCGAACCTCTTATGATTGGGAGTTCAAACTTGTTGATTTTCTTATAAACACATGTATTATTATACCCTGTTGCTAGTGAAATTGATTGTATGAGATGGTAGCTAAATAGTAATGGATAATTCAATGAAGAATTAACATGACGGTAGTATAATATATAAGAGGGAAATAGAACAAAAGTAAAATTGGTGTCTATGAAGTAGATACATGAAGCTAGTGGTCCAAATATTCACCTTGATTTGAATACAATATATAAAACTCATGGTACTTAAAATTGGACTTGGCTTGGTCTAATGATTGTCAAGATCATGACATGTGGTTAAAAGTGGACACGTGTCATAATTCTAATGGATTCGTTGCACAAAGCAATGGATCCAATCTTTGTCCTCTAATATTAATTTACTATGGATGATACACTTGGTAAATGTTAACTTTTATAGGTACATATCATTTTTCTTTATTATTATTATTTTTTTAATAACTTTTTGTGCCAACACTTGAGAGATGTGTGACAAATTACTTATTAGTTTGTCCGTCTTCAATTTAAGTTCCAATGAATCAAATCTCTCCTTCAACCAAAAGCTTTGTAGTTCAGTGGTATTGAATGATCTCCTTTATGAGGAGAATCATAATTCAAATCCTCATTCCCTCACTTGTTGTAAAAATTTATTAAAAAAAATCTTCTCTCCTCCACTTGGTAACAATTGAATTTTTATAAAAATAATTTAAAAAAAAAATTGTCCACCTTTTCCTCCAAGCACAATCTTCTATCCACCATTTTACTTTCTTTTTCCCTTATTATTATGATTACTATTTTAAAGCAAACAATAAATTGTTGTTAAAAATCAATAACAATGAACAAAGGAATTTCTTGGGTATTTTCACTATTCGGAAGCACTTATTTCTCAGTAAATGCCTATGCACCTAGGCTATTCACAGAAACCTGACTAAGTGAATAGGCTCCAAATGTTCTTTAAGTTGACAACCTTATTCCAATCAGCTACTATATACAAATCCAATTGAGCCTACCTTTTTACCTCCTTAACTCTGTGTGGGCAATTATCACCTTACAGAAAGTGTTTCCAACATGTGTAGAAGTCACATTATTGTTTATGATAATTGATTTCTACTCAATTATCTCAACTAGAGATCACCTTCTAGTGATTACTACATGAACATTCATTTATATCTTTAAAACGAAGAAAATGTGCAAACAAATAGTTCATTTATAATCATTCCTTCCAATAAAATTAAAGCATATATTTAACAGCTCACTATTAGTGAAAACGCCTTTGTTGCCTCCTATTAATGCAAAACCTAAAGATAGTGCTCACATTAGTCCAAGGAACAAGAAAATCGGGAGTCGGGACCAATATTGAGTTAACTAAGCAGCAGAGATTATGAGTGTCTAGACTTCTTTTTTTTTTTTTTTTTTTTTGATAAACTTCAAATTTCATTCAAAAAGGAAAGAAAACATGAAGACAAATCCTTTATACAGGTAGAGTAAACTACACTAGGAAGATTATCCTTGTTACAGCAAAGAGACTCTTTAAAGACTATGGAGTGTTTTGCAGCAGTATGAGCTGCAGCATTGCACTCTCTTTTAACCCAACGGAAACAAATACTAACAAAGTAATTTTTAAGACTTAAAATGCTGCTAATGATATTACAGATAGACCAATCTAGAGGGACATAATTGGCAAAAAGAGCATCGAAGCAGCGTTTTGCATCTCCTTCAATCTGGACGTGACTCCACCGTTCATGGATAGCAATTTGCATTGCCCAAAGGATTGCATAGGCCTCAGCAGAGATGGGGGGGCAAGGTTGGTGGAGCTTGGAACAAACTTTGATGACAGTGCCCTTGTGATCTCTAGCCACAACAGCAAGAGCCGAGGAGGATGCAGATATGGCCGCATCCATGTTGAGCTTTATCAAACCAGAGGGAGGAGGTTCCCAAGTAAGGTGATTGACTGGGACAGGGGGGGATGTCCCTTGTACAACCAGAGAGGTAAATTCTTAGAACTTGAAACGAATCTGTTTGATAGAAGTGGGGATATCGACTTGAGCCTCTCGATGTGTGACTTTTTTTCTTAGGTGCCAAATTTCGTCAAGAACCAGCATATGTTTAGAGAAATGAGCCATTGATCTTCTTGAAGGCATAAGGCTTGAGAACAGAAGGGAGAACCACTAAGAAAAGCAGCAGAACAATAAGAGGAGATGCTATTCTATCACATGCTTGCCTTTCTCTTTAAGCATGGAGAGGTTTTGCTTATTTCTTTTTCTACAGTGAGCCGCCAAATGAGGGATGAGACCCCAATTGTCAGACAATGAGGCCAGGCCGTGCCTTGTAGTTTGCTTAAACTCTTCCTGATCATGCTGATGTACAAGATGGACTCCACACTTCACCACTGTCAAGTCTGGGAAATCGCTAACAATTGAAGCCTCAATGTGATTACATTGATTCAACCAATCTGGAAATGAGCTACGTGGTATATAGGATAGCCACATGAATCCACCTAGATGTAACAACATGGCATCTTCTTTAGTAAGGCAATTGGCATGGAGAAATTCCAAAGAACCTACATTGCTTTCCAAATGACAATAAAGATGATGAGCATTTTCCAAATTAAGAATGTCTAGGATGGCAGTAGGATCCTTGATGTTGACTGAGAAAGAAACACAGAACGAGTCCCCTCCAAATACTATCAACATATAAATTTGGAGGTAGATGGATTGTCACTGGTGGCTCGCCACTACGATGGTTGAACCACTCAAGAATTTCACTTGGAGGAAAACAAGAATTATATACCAAACTTAGATCAAATTCCTGTAAAATAAAAACATGACGTTCAATGAGAGAGAATTTTTCCGACAATTCAAAATTGTTAAAATCAGTAAAAGAGGGGCTGATTCAACTGTGGCTCTCCTTATAAGGGGGATCAGACAATGCCACTGATGACTGAATTAGAAGGGACCTTGATAGTAATTTGGAAGGAAATACACATTAATTTGTTACCTGTAAATCACTTTTGCTGAGTTGATTATCAGGGTGTTGATCTTCAAGATAGATGCTATCTCTACTGCTTTGCTCCGGGTAAATGGGTCTTCTCAACCTTCCAAGGTTTGGATACTCATAAGAACAACTAGCTTCATTCTTTGGCTTATCATTTGGAGAATCACTAGCTACTGATTGATGGATGAGTTCCATATTGTAGAAAGGTACAGTAGAGCACTTAATGATCGTTTGCTCAAACTCTTCCATATCTTGATGGTATAAGAAACGTTGTCCACACTTCTTCACCATCAAACCTGGGAAGTCGCTTCCAATTGAAACCTCAATCTGACTGCTCTGATTAAAAAAATATGACAATGACCCACGAGGTATGTAGTATAGCCAAATGAATTCCTGTATATTTAACCACGTGAAGTTCTCTTCAGTGATTTGATAGAGAAGGGGAGATTCTAGGCTACCTTTCTTAGCATCCAAATGACAAATAAGGTGGTGGGAAATATCTGAATCCAGATTATCACTTGTGATAGTTCGATGTTCATGGACTGAAAATGAAGCACATAAAACTAGTCCTATCCAAGTACTAGCATTACTGAAATTTGAAGGTAGCTGGATAGACAGAGAAGGGCCTGTACTTTGATGCCTAAACCATTCCGGAATTTCACTTTGAGGAAAAGATTTATTCATAGAGAATGTTTGATTTGAGGATGCTTTTGAGGATGATTTTAATGGTCGGTTTTCCCCTAAATCTTCATAAATGATGTCCCAATTGTCATAAAGTGAAGCCCTTAAGTGGAATCTAATTTGCCAAAACTCTTGTTCATCTTTTAGGTACACAAGACGAAGTCCATGCTTCTGTACAATCCAGCCTGGCCAGTCGCTTGCAATTGAGACCTCTATGTGGTTGCATTAATTTATCTTATCTGAAAGCCACCAATGTGGTATATAGGATAGCCAAATGAATCCATGTAGATGTAACCACTTGAGTTCTTCTTTAAAGGTGCTATATACATGGTGGGGAATTTCAGTTTCCAGATTGTCAAGAAACTCAGTTGGATACTCTTGGACTGAAAATGCAGCACATATAGCAAATCCCCAATTAGAATCATTATGCAAATTTGAAGGTAACTGGATTACCATTGAGGATCCAAAAGTGTAATGGTTGAATAACTCTGGAATCTTAGTTGGAGGGAAACAATGATCATATGGATAGTGTAAATGAAATTCCTGTAAAATAGATATATTGATAACTATTCAGTAACACACAATGTTGGGAAAATTTCAACAAAATATAAATTTGATAATTATAGACTTATAGTAGTCAATATTTGATAAGTGTTTATCAATTGATGGGATAAATATAAGAGGCTTTATAAAGAATTTTTATAAAATTTAAACTCAATTAAAAAATACATATTAGAATAATGATGTGGAAAAATATGAACTTCCAAAATGCAAAACCTTTTGTAAAAAATTTGGACTTTCAAAAATTTATGGGATTATATCAGAATTATAATAAAAAAGCTCTTCACAAGTGCAACATGTGTATTCAAAAGTTAGATGTTTGAAGTTCATTATTTTTTATGTGATCTATTAGTTTAAGTTTTTTAAACTTATTATAATAATGTGTAAGAGTATTTTGGATCATTTGAAAAATAGACCCCAAAAAAGTTGTGCTCTTTTTAACAATGGTATAGAAGGTTATAGATGGTGTCAAGTGTAAATGAAAGTCTTGTAAATTAGACATATAAAGGTCATGAGAGAAACAGAGAGGTACCTCAAAGTGTTCTTGACGATGACAATAATAGGTTGTGCTCCCGGCATCAATGAATTTTTGATAGCAAGTTGCACAAACTTTTTCCTGATAATGTGGCAATCCTCAATGTCCCATTAGATCTGCCAGTTCCACTGGTTTCTCCCGCATCTTCTCATCATCATCATCATCATCATGGCTCTGCTGCTTTATTTTTTCCTGAAGCCCTCTCAATGTCCCATTAGATCCACCAGTTCCACTGGTTTCCCCCTCAACATTATCATCATCATGGCTCAGTGATGTGTTCAGACTCAGTGATGGCTCAGTGATGTGTTTAGACTCAGTGATGTAATGTTTATTTGACACCGTCCAGCTGCCCATGTCACTTCTCAAAGAACAAGAAAAGCCATGAGAAATTTCTGTAGCCGAATTGTCAAGAATGAGAGTTGGATGCTTGTGCACTGTGAATGTAGCAAATAGAGCAATTCCTATCCAGTCAGAATTAGTATAAAGATTTGGAATTAGCTGGATTCTCAATAAAGAACCACTTTGATGGCAAAATTTTCTAGACTGCCCTTTTCTTTAGTTCACAATATGCCATGAAGTTGAGATGCTTATAGCTCATAACCTTCTGCAGAATTCAGAAACTGGGTTAACCTATTAAATGCTGATTTTCATTTTCCAACTATCTTTTCTGCTTGCATAAGACTGACTTGAAATTAAAGCTTTCCCGTTAATGCTTGTCTTGTATTCTAATGGCAATAAGGTGACTCGAACTACTTTGAAAATTTAGTTTGACCTCTAGAGAATTGGCTATAAGATGTGGACAGAGGACCCTAAAGGATAGAAAGATCATTTAAATGCAAAAACTTAAAGGAATAAAAGAGTTATAACAGTCGCTGTTGTTATGCCAACAATAAAGAAATCGTGGCTCTGTGATCCTCACTATATCAAATATTCCTAATTAATAGAGAGAGAACAAAAAATATTAAATACCTATGCTTTTAGATTTTATCTTTGAAAATCAGCTCTTCAACCAGTTAAATATGAACTAAATTCTTCCAGAGACCCAACCAAAGACATTAAAATGCACAGCCTTTCTAATTTTTGGTTAGCATGTCTTAAATGACCAACTAACCTAGTAAATTATTATAGACAATTCAGGTGTGATGCCGTAATGCAAATCATTTACGATTTATCTTAAACAATCTTGTACACAGCCAGCAAATTTGATGTAGCTTCTAAAATTCAAAATGATACACATTTTCTACAAAAGTCAGGATTCTAAGCGACTGGTATACATAATTTTTTAAATCGAGAAACCAATTAAGTCCAAACGAATGAATAAAACTAGGAAACAATTGCAAGATCTTTCTTCACCATGGCAAGCTAAGCAGAAATTATGCATCTCAATTTGAAAAATCAGATCAAAAAAACACAAAATCATACCAGACAGAGCTCGCATCCAAGGCAAATGGAAATCTGGGGCCTATCAGTGACTTCAACCGCAACCATCCTAGTCAACTGCATTAACAAAAAAATAAGACCAATTAACCAAATTACAATTTTTAAGTTCAGAAACTTATTCAGTACCCTTTTTATTTTTTTTATAGAAACACAATAAATACTTATAAGTTGATATGATATCCATTGCCATTGTGTAACAGATGCAAATGAAACAGTGCTACCAAAAATGGAAACATACCTTGGCATCAAATGCAAAAAGAAACAGGTCAGAAACGACAGAGGAGAAACAGTTTCAATGTGATTTTTTGATCGAGGCATATTTCTTCAGAGTTAATCAACGTGTCCTCTGTTTCTTCGACCCCCAACCTTTTATAGAATACCCATAATCAACAGCATCATCTTCTTGAGGAGGACAGGTGCATTCTACGTGGACCCCCCACATTTTTATAGAATACCAGGTGTCATCTGACTCATATCTAATTGAAACCTTAACAAGATTCTGGTCAGTTGGATTTGATTCATTCAAACGTCTCTGCAGCAGAGACCATTGAGTTAGAGAAAATAAATATTGTCGACAAAAATATTCTGAATCTTCTGGATCTTCCACTAGATCAATACACTCATCCACTAGATCAATAGACTCATATTCACGATTTTCATAACCATTAATGGAAATTTCAACAAAGCCATAAAAGTCCTCTGGTCCAGGAACAATACAGACAACCAATTTTGGAAAATTGCGGCCAACAAAGAAAGATATGGAGTTATGAACACTTCGATGATTACACCATTTCAGCATCTCAGTTCCCTTAAAAGTAATAGCACGATCAAAGCCATCAAAGCTCTCTCCCCAAAAATCAACCCGTTCATTAGCCCTAGTTTCAGATGGTAAATTATTGGAGAACTGCAGATCCATTAATTTGTTGCTTCTTGCCCTACCACATACTCTATTTGGTAAAATCCCAATAATTCCTATTACCTGCATGCAATTAGAAAATTCAATATTTTCCATTTACAATTATCGTAAAGTATTTAGATATAGTAACAAAAATTGTTTCTTTATATATATCTTAAAGAAAGAGAGAGACCTGATTAAATAGCCCGCTTGGTGAGGTATTCAACAACTTGGAACCATACACCTTAACTGTACTGTCCATTCTTATTGGAAGTCCTTGAATTTCACAAAGAAGCTTGCAATTCCTAGCATTAAGTTCTTTTAATTTGGGAAATCTGCTAATGCTTTCAGGGATGGTAACAATATTGGTATAACATAGATCTATAATTTCCAATGCGGGGAAGTAATCAGGCTTCATCAAAAGATCTAATTCAATTATGCCTTCATATCCCTGGAAATCCAGGAACCACATGTTCACAAACCCATATCCTGAAGAGCCTTCCAAAAAATTGCACGTCAGTCTCAATTTGGCAGTACTAGTATAAAATTCCTGAAGCTGTTGCAATTTATAAATGCTATCTGGAAGATCCCGAAGGTTTTTGCACTCATCAAGTCTTAATTCCTTAAGCTTAGTGAGATGCTCGATTGATGAAGGCACCTCCCTAATACCACTCCCTTCTAATTCTAAAGTCTTTAAACATTCCATTTCTGGATGAAAATTAGGGAGCTTCTCAAGGCTTGAGCAGCCAGAAAGAACAAAAAGATCAAGAGATTTCAACCTGAGCTGGCTTGGAAGAATTTGAAGTTTTGTACAGCAAGCGAGACCCCATCTTTTAAGCTTTTCAAGAGATCCAAAGCATTCATCAATCTCAACTAAATTTTCACAACCCGTGAGGTACAAATACTTTAAATTTGGGGCCCCTAATTCAGTTAATTTAACTAAATTGTTACAGAAACAGAGGTCCAAATACTTTAAATTTGGGGCCCCTAATTCAGTTAATTTAACTAAATTTTTACAACCAACGAGATCCAAGCTCTCTAAATTTGGGGCCCATAATTTAGGTAATTCCGTAATAAATTCACAACCCCCGAGATTGACATTTATCAATTTTTCTAAAGGACGCTCCTGTAGGAAAAAAAAAAGATCATAAGTTAACTACAACAAAATTTGAAATAAAAAAATTTAACAAAAATCCCAATTTAAAAATATACATAATCATACCTGCGTGATTAGTTTTGGCAGTCTAATGCGACTATGTGGCATCTCAATAGCAACAAGTTGTTCAGGAAAATATTCAAATGGCCAACGAAAAGGATAATGGGGCCACTTAAGAAATATTAGACTCTGGGGAAAAAATTCAACCGGTTTACAAATATGTACATTCTCAACTATTAGAAATTTGAGATTTTTCATCTTTTTGAAAGCTTTCGTGTGTAATCGCACTTTTTCCAGTTGGGGCAAACGCAACATTATGCCTCGAATTTTTTTTGATCCCTAATTGGAGAAGCATCAAGTCAAATCATAATAGAATTTTCCAAATGTATAATGATTTTAAAATTTTAAGCAAAAATAATACTGATGAACTAATATTTATAATAAAAAAAAAAAAGAAAGAAAAAAAATGGAAGAAAAAATACAATACATCTACCTAGTGAAAAAGAGAAAAATTCTGCATAATCAACTTACTGTGTTATTTTTCAGTACATGAAGGACATCATCTTTGCGCCACAACCTACTACGACTACCAGGCTGTTCAAGGGACTCGTTATGAACAATTTGCCGACCCAATTCTTGCAGTAAATCATGCATCCACAAATTTCTCCCTAAGATGGTTATGAGAGATTTTTCCACAAGAACATCTATATCAATACTTGGCTTGTAACAGGGAGTTTGTAGTATATTTGTTACATGACCTTTATCTTCTCCTTTGAAAAAACAAGCAATATCTAAAAATATTTTTTTCTCTGTTTCTTCTAAGCCATCAAAACTTATCCGGAGTGTGTCCAAAACTTTTTTTGGAGGAGTTTCTTCTAGTCTATCTAGGGCACTTTCCCATGCATCAAGGCTTCTATTCTTCAAGAAGGGACCCAAAACATTAAGAGCCAAAGGAAGGCCTTGAGCATTACATATCGCTTTCTTGGACAACTCCACATAACCTTCTAAAGGATGGTCTTTCTTGAAGGCTTTTCGACTAAAGAGCTGAAGAGCTTCATCATTATTCAATTCCTTAGCCTTGTATATTTCAGCTCTAGCCACATCATGTTTGATCAATAGATGTTGATCTCTTGTTGTGATAATGACTCTACTCCCTCGACCAAACCAAACTCGCTCGCCTGCTAACGCCTCTAATTGATCAAGTTGATCCACATCATCAAGAACGATAAGAACACTTCTGTAACATAATCTTTTCTCTATCACATTGCTTCCCCTTTGAGCATTTGAAAAATTAATATCTTTTTCATTCAAGATATCAGAGAGAAGCTGTTTTTGTAAATGAACTAAACCATGTTTGTCACATTCTTCTCTAACATTGGCAAGAAAGCTGCTGCCATCAAAATAATCATGAAATCTATCATAAACAACTTGTGCTACAGTTGTTTTGCCCAATCCCCCCATTCCCCAAATCCCTATAAAGCGAACATCATTCAACCCCATGCCTAATAAATTCACCAGTTCCTCCATACGAGAGTTTATTCCAACAAAATCCTTGTGGACAATTGAGTATGTAGAAATCAATTTGTTAGATATCTTTCTAACTATTTCTTCAACAACATTTGCCTCATATCTGCAACGAACATAGGACAACAATTTGTTGAGTTAGCAAAGGCCATATAGAGAAAAGATTCAGCAAATTAGTTGTCCTTGCTTATCAAAACATTTCTACACACACACGCACACATATATGTGATCTGAGGAGTGGTCTCATAAAAAAAAATCTACATAGTGGTATTGGGCGAGAATGGTTGAAATATGCAAACATCTTTAAATATGAAATTAATAACCTTCAATAAAGCTTTTGAAATTGAAAATATAATTGTAGTTATTCCTCGAATTTTTCATCACAACATGTCAAAATTAGACCAGGCAAAATGGGACTTAAGCTCATTAACCTAATTAAACTTGAAGAAAAAAAAAATGAATATGAGTCGGGTTTTTTTGGACACATAAAAAGACGAGTCAATTCAATCTTGTGAAAGTCAGAGTCAGGTCAACTTGCAGGTGACCATTTTTTAACATCACATGAACTTGTCATGTTGAGTCCTTTTTTGTTCTTTTCTTCTGTTTTTTTTTTTTTTTTTTGTCACTTCTACTTATTTAATTTCCTTTATAGAATAATCATAGTTATAAAAAATATAGTTCTTTATTGACATGTATTTATTGAATACTAATTTATATTATAATTTTATATTGGAGTTGAAAATATTGACAATATTACTCACCAACTTGGTGTACAATTCTCAAGTAAATTGAGATGTAATTCATATTAATTATTTACTTATTTTTCTTTTCCCCAATATGTTATATTTTATTAGTAACATTTTATATATTTAGTTATCTTTGAAGATAATCTAAGTTTATTTATATATTGGATGCAATAGGTGCACCTGATGAGGTTGTTAATGTGATATGGTCCAAATTCTAGTTTTTGTTTTTTAGTTCTTGTGTGATGATGATAAGATTAGTAGACAACTTTGGACCATATAACTTTAAATATTTTTGTATTATTTAATTTGGACTATGTTCATTTATGATTTTATGTATTATTCAACTTTGTCAAAAAAAAAAAAAAAAGATTTTATGTGTTATTCAACATTTATTTTTAAGTGATTTTGTTTATAAGTTCTCTTATTTGTTATAAAAGGAAGAGAAGACAGAATGATTGAGTTTTTTTTTTTTATATAGATATTTTTTAATGTGAAAAGATATGTGTGATATCGGGTCGACCCAGCCCTCAAAAGACTAAGTTAGAGCCATAGGTTTTGTGACCTGTTTAGGATAACTGTCTCTAACCCAAAACCAATTTGACCCAAACTCAACTAGGTTGAACCCAAACCTGATCAACCCACCTCGTTTGCCAGGTCTAGTAGAATAATATATAAAAGGGATGGGTTCAAAGTACATGTTATATGGTTTTCAAGAGTTAAACATTTTCTAAACCCTACAATCCTATTATAGATTTATCGATGAAAATTCAATAGATGAAAATTCACTATTTGTCATCTTATAAAAGAAGACTAAATTACAATTTGCATCATCTAACTTTGACCAAGATTTAGTTCAGTTCTCTAACTTCACTTCCATTCAATCGAGTCCTCTAAATTTTAAATTTTCAAAATTTTTCAATTAAGGTCTTCAGCTAGGCTTTGTTTGGGAGTTCATAAGGGAATGGGATGAAAATGAATAAGCATAAAGAAATGGATGTGAATGGAATGTATTTAAGTATGGGAAATGAATTTAATTAAGGAATCATGTTTGGATGTTTTAAAATAAATGAATGGAATGTAAGTAACCTTGTTTGGGAGTAACATAGAAGGAAAGAAATGGAATCCTTTTATGAAAATATTACCATTAGACCCCTATTTTAAAATAAATGGCTAAATATATAGGAGTATCTTGAGAGTTTTAGTAAAAAATTAGAATGGTTACATTCCCTCCATTATAAGTCTCTCAAATAAAGGAAAGGAAGAATATTATAAAATTATTTTTTATTATTCATTTCCATTTAATTTTATTTCATCCTCCTAAATGAGTGCTTAAGATCAT
The DNA here is from genome assembly GCA_033629205.1 of Lithocarpus polystachyus. NCBI lineage: Eukaryota > Viridiplantae > Streptophyta > Magnoliopsida > Fagales > Fagaceae > Lithocarpus > Lithocarpus polystachyus. The sequence continues at coordinate 81,900,436 of CM066164.1, forward strand.
ATTGTTATTGTCCCCAAAAACATTTTTTAAAATTAAAAAAATCTAAGAAACTAATACAAACTTTTTAAAATGCAGGTGACATCTACGCAATGAAGGTGGTGGACAAAGAGGCCTTGGTGAAGAAGAAGAAGAAGAAGGTGCAAAGAATAGAGATGGAGAGGAAGATGTTGGACCATCCATCCTTTTTTGCCTAAGCTCGACACGTAGTTTGAAGCCTCGCATCTCTATTGCATTGTCATGGAGTTTTTCTCGGGGGTGCCTTGCATCCCTTGCGCTAGAAACAAATTGTCGGTGACGGAGAGGGGCCTAATGTGTGGAAGTTGTTTGTTTGTTGGGAAAATTTTGGAAAGGTAAAGAAAAGTTGTTTCGGAAAAAAAAATATTGTATAGAAAATTTGTTGGAGTTTTTTTTTTTTTTTTTTTGGGGGGGGGGGGGGGGGGGGGCGTTAAATATGTATAATCTTTTGTTGTATTTAGGTATTCTAGAGGAGATTTTATATATATAAATTCCTTTCCCTTTTTTTCCTCCAATTTGGAAAAGAAAAGATAAATATTTTTTTCCCTGATTTATAATTTTTTTAATTAAAATTTTTCAAAATAACAAAATCACATATTACTGAGCATGAATTGTAATTTAACCTATAAAAATGAGCTATTATTTTGTGTAATTTTGTTTGTATATTATTTTGGGTAAAAAAAATGTAAAAGTGAGTCTTTATATAGACGTGTCTTTTTTGTAGTATAAGCTGTAAGAATGTAGGGCAAGTTAAATACCATAATGGGCCCAAGCCCAGGAAGCTAACATGTATACACTAACAACTGACATTGATCATCTTTCCTCACAAATCTAATGTAATTGTTTAGGTAATTCATTATAAAGACTTTAAAAACACGAATTTGTTTTAGCCAAAGTCCAAAACCAACCAATCGACAACAAAAAGCGTACCATTTGATATGAGAATTAATGATATTTATTTTTTGGTAAAATGCACCATCTTCCCTTGAGATTTCTTGAAATGACATTTTTACCTTGAGGTTTAATAAATGAAAATAGTGATAGAGCCAGAATTTGGGTTTATGGGGATAAGAGTAAAATAAAATATTGAAGAAAAAATTAATTCCAAAAATGTTTATTAATATAATAAAAAAATAGTTAATTTATTAAAAAAAATTGATTGATAAATAAAACATAGCGTAGATGTAAGTTATATCTTTTTTTTTTTTTTTGGTCATTGGTTTCAATTTCTTATTTGAGCCTAGTATTAGAGGTTTTTTTTTTTTTTTTGGACAGCACCTAGTAGTATTGGAATTAGTAAGACGTCATTGTTATGTTTAAACTACATCATAATTTAAGCTGACTATAATATATATATATATATATATATATTACAAAGAAGTAAAACATATAATTTGAATGCTTAAAAGTGAGATGAAAAATAAATTAACTTGGAAGTATCAATAGTATGGTCATATATTAAAAAATTTTAAAATGTTCTATGTATGTCTTTGATTTTTTAAAGTCCTTTAAAAAGTATATAGCAATGTAAAAAAATAAGTTTTAAAACAAGAAGTAAAAGTCAAAAAATTAGTTAGAAAAAATTGTGAAAACATACCATGTCATAATTTTAATGCTACAAATAAGAATTTTTTTTCCTTGATTATATTGAGAGAGTTAATTAAAAAACTAAAGTATATAGCAGTTCCAAAGAATTCTGAACACGACAACATATAAAAATTGGCAAATTGATTAGGGGATATTGCGATAATATATCATGTTATAATTTTTTTTTTTAGATAATGACAGAAATTTAATTCAATGTGAATGTATATCACGTTATTATTTTAAGGTTACAAATAATATTTTTTGTGCTTTTGGAGAGTGTTATTTTCAATTAAAAATTTTAAAATAATTAAGAATATTTTATACACACAAAACTGAAATCTTAATTTTTAAGAGAACCTGAGGGAATTTAGGGGTGGGGTTGGGGGCAATTGCGCCCACCCTGCTGGTCTGGCTCCACCCCAGATGCAACAAATAAGTTCATCACACATCTTATAACAGCACTCTTAGATAATGGAATATTCAATTAGAAAGGTAATGATTTGAGGGGAGATGAACTTATCTGTATTTAATAGAATTTCAATACTGTGTCATCTTGTGAAACCTCAAAGAATATTGGTGCATTACTTTTAAAAAAATTAAAATATTAAGAATAGGCAAGTTTAGAGGGAATGAATGGAATACTAGCTGCATTTTCTACAATGTAATTGGACAAGAATGGTGGACTTGTGACTTGCTATCTTTAACAAATATACATAAAGTAACCTATTTGTGATCCATATAATATTTTTTACTTGAAAATTTATATGAGAAACTGAAACTCATCAAAATCCCTTTGAAGTGTATTGATTATATACAAACTTGAGTTACTCAATTATCAAAGTTGGAATTTGATTGACTTAAATATCACTAGCCAGTAGAAAATCAAAAGCAAAAAGACAAGAAAAGAAAGTGATCGTATAGTCAAGTGAAGAAATTCTTACTTGTCTCGTAAATCCCATCCAGCAATTTTAGCAACTTGTGTCAAAGCAGCTTTCCATCGATATACTTCCTCTATGTTATCTTTGTCACGCTCTTCATGTTTAGCAAAGGCTTCTCCAAAAGTCTTCCTCAGATTCCTCACATCACTAGGATCAATGTAGTGAAAAACAGGCAAAACTATAAGCCTCTCCTTTTCCATGCACTCAACAATCTTTGCTAGTTCAACCAAACACCATCTCGATGAAGCGTAGTCTTGTGAGATAACGACAACAGCAAATCTCGATTCTTCAATTGCTCTCAAGAGCTCTGGAGCAATGAATGTTCCTCGCTCAAGTTTTTCATCATCCCTGAATGTGAATATACCTTTCTGATTCAAAGCAGCATATAGATGGTCTGTGAAATTTTTACGGGTGTCACTGCCTCTGAAGCTAAGAAAGACATCATATTTAAATCCAAAAGTGGTAGAAGAAGAAGATGAGGATGCGCTTTCTGTGCCCATAAAAGCCATCGAATGTTAACTTGGTGATTCTTGACCTACAAAACAGATATGGATCAGGTATAATGAAGCCAAAAACAGAGAGAAACCGGTCACTAGTCCGGTTTTTTAAACCCACAAAACCGGAAATTTTAATTTTGCAGGAAACCGTTCCGACCGCGGTCAAACCGTCCAGTTGTCGGAGCCGTGCACAGGTTTGCCGGTTTCTTTCCCTAATTTTTTTTTTTCTAAAAATGCAATTGGTTTTGAGGACTCAAAAGCCGAAGTTACCTCTTTTTTGCCGGATCTGTTTGTTTGGGGAGAGACTGACGAGATGGCTTGAAATAGATTAGAGGCTTTTTCCAGATCTGCTGGTTTGGAGGGAGAAAAAGTGAAGTAAGAGAGATTGAGGGTGGCCTGGGTTCTGATCGTGAAGTGAGGCGGAGGTAGAAAGAGAGATGATTGAGAAGTGAGAACTGTGAAAGGGAGAGAGAGGGTCTGTGAGAGACAGAAGAAAAGTGGCGTTCTTTTTGGTGGTATAGAGGCAAAACGTAGTAGTGGGGGGTTATTTTATACTAAAAAACTTAAAAAGCCATATTGACTATTCAGCAAAAATGAAAGAACCATGTGGAATACTGGAATGTTCTTTCCTATTTATCTTGAACGATTTTTAAATAAATTAGTTTATTAAACCTTTTGAGGTATTATTTATCTTCAACAAATTTGTTAAAACTTAATTAGCCTCGGAGCACGAGCGTCAGACTCTTCTATTTTTTGGGTAAAAATTAATTTAGAGCATTTATTATACTTTGGGATTACTACATTTTTTAATTACAAAAAACCTAGGAGTGTGATGGTAAAATTATTTTACCCACAAATGCTTAACACCCATCACACCCCTAGGTTTTTTGTAATTAAAAAATGTAGTAATCCCAAAATATAATAAATGCTCTAAATTAATCTTTACCCAAAAAATAGAAGAGCCTCTGAGCACGCGCGTGAGCGGGTGCTCAGAGGCTAGTTTATTTATTTATTTATTTTTGCTTGAAGTTGCTAAAAAATAAGAAACCAACGTTGATGGATTTTTTATTTTTTTTGATGAAACACTTTGCTCCACGTATTCCCACCCATTCAAATAAAAAAAAAAAGTAAAATACCAAATCCAATAAATATAATGGATATAGAAATCTATACAACATATTAGGGGAAAAAAAGTACTTATCCAATGCCACTATTTCTATTCCTTACTTTTCTTGCTTTTATTTTTTGTGTTTTTTGAAAACTGAAAAGTTAAATACAGAACAGAACAAACTGGAACAAAATAAAAGAAAAACCAAAAAAAAAAAACAAAAAAGAAAGTAAGAAAATAAAGAAAGTAAGAACGGAAATCGGTTTGCGTAACCACTACCACTGATTCTTTCAGTCATTCATTCATTCTTTGATTCATTCATTTCATCCATTCTCTCTCTCTCTCTCTCTCTCTCTCTCTCTCTCTCTCTCTCTCTTTAACACACTCCTCCTACTCTCACCGCACCATTCTTTCATCAACTCCAACCATTACTTACTCTCTCTCTCTCTCTCTCTCTTTCAGTTACTATACACCTCTATGACCCATCTGGCTCTCTAAGTTCTTTCTTGCATTTTCACAGATCGTTTGGATGGAACATCATTTTTGATCGTTCCCTCTTACCCTCCTTACCAAAAAGCTTGCATTTTTAAGGTATCTATCTACTTCACCTGCAATCTTCTTCTTCTTCTTTTGTTGGGTATTTTTTTTATATGTTTCTATGGTGGATTGAGAGTTGTGGTGGGATTACCGGATCTGGGGCTGCACCTGATAGGTTTTCTATTTAGAAATAATAAATAGATGTTGAAAAAAAACACAAACAAAACAACAATAGAGTTAAAGTCAGATCGAAAGAGAGAATAAAAATGGAAGGAGTTGTTAGATTGTGCATTTCGTGAGGAGTAGAGAGACGCCACCGGACCTAGTCACTGTCAGACGACCGAAATCGCTAGACAGAGAGACTTCATAAGGCGGAGATAGAGTGTTTCAGAGGACCGTTACCTGTAAACTCTTCTCTTTTCTCTTTTTGGTATTTTCGTTGGCTTTGAAGACAAACAAAAGAAATTGGCTTTGAAGGCAAACAGAAAAAAGAGAGAAGCAAATCAGACTTGAAAGACAAAAAAGAGAGAAGCAAAACGAACCTGAAAGGCAAAACAGAAAAAAAAAAAAAAAAAAAATCAGACATGGAGTGAAAACAAACCTGTTGTATTGTGGCCCTGAGGGAAATAGAACCTATTTTTGTTGTTTGTAGTGAAATCTGAAGCAAAGAGGTGGGTGAAAGGGGTTTGAAAACACAGAACTGAGAGAATTGTAGAACTGAAGAAAAAGTAATTTGAGTTTGAAAATCAAGTAACTGTACTGGGAGTTGAGTCCTATTTTATAGATAGTGTTTTACGTGGAAGTTAAAGAAGTATTTTTACCAAGTTTTGCCCCTACTTAAACATAGGCTGTAGGGGTATTTTGGAACAAAAAAAAATTCGGTCCAAACAGGTGCAGCCGCTTAAATAGTAGTATAGATAAGAGAAATTTTACGGTCTTTATTTTTATTATTTAATCAAGATATATATTAAATCTTTTTAAACATTATATTATTTTAATTAATATTGATAAATTTTGTACATTTAATTTATTTATTTTTATATTATTAATTATTAAAATAATTATTACGTCATCGCGGTTCAATCTTAGTTGAACCTCGGTTTAACTTTAAAAATTTTAAACTTCTCTCTTTTATGGTTCAATGAACGGTTCGTATCTAAAAATTATGCCGTGCTGTGATTAAAAAATAAAAGTGAGGATTAAGATTAAGAAAAGAGAGTGAAGGGCATCGAAAGAGAGTGAAGGGCATCGAAGAAGAGTGAATTGAATCAGAGAAAGAAATAGGATCCGTGCAACAGGAAATGCGTTTGCAATCGAAGAGAAGAAAGAATGAGAGTAAGAATTTGTAATTAAAAAAAAAAAAGCAGTAGAGTAAAAAAAATGTGTTAACACTACACTCACACTCGTTTTCCATCAAGGTACTATACTGTAATTTAATTTTTTGAATATGCGCAATGGACTTAATACTTAATCAATCATAAATGGGTAATGTGCTGTCAAGTTTGTGTCTATGAATACTACCATTATATACCATCCCATATATAGATATATTTTCGTTTTCTAATATTTGAAATAAAAAGTGCTTTTAAATACATTACTGGCTTACGTTAAAAAAATAGTTTATTTTGTTTTTTTTTTAATTATTAAATGCTGAGATAAATAGATTTAAGCACATAAGCTAGGGAATAAAAAGAAATGCACTAAAGTTGTTACGAATTAATTAATAAATAGACTACTTCAAAGCAGTCCAGCTAACAATTTATCCTCTCATTATCTAATTAACCAACTCTTGATAGCAATATGTATTATGTATTTAAGAGTTAGACTTTTTTAGATATACATTATTTCTCAATTTCTTTAAAATCTTCTCTTTTTTCTTTGTGTATGTTAAAAAAGCTTAGTATTTAAAAAAAAAACTCTTAATAACAAAAATAAATCTTAAATAATAAAATTAAATAAAAACTAAGCACATAATAGAAGTGCATTAGCTTTAAGAGGTTTTTAAAATAACTTTAGAGGTTAAAAAAATAATTACAATTTTTGGTTTATCACTTTTATATAAGATTATAATAATTTAACATCACAAAATATTTCATATTATTCTAATCTCATCACCTCATTAAATGGTGGTAATCTTATATTGCTTATTGGTAAAAATATAGTAATTTATATTAACAAAATTGTGCATACTAATAAATTTATTATACTTATAAAAAAATTAAAATATTAAAAATATTAAAAAAAACTCTAAAGTATATCGAAACCACTAAATAGAGAATGTTATTGTTTGAAGTAATAAACTGCAATGGAATAGCACTGTAAACCCGTGTTTTCCACGAAGGTACTATAATGTACAGTAGTCTCCACTAATAATTTTCTGACAAGGCGGAATGAATTTTTATCAGTCATTATCAATTACCCGTATATTCATTCACACGTACGACAGAAGCTTTACCACGTTATTCTGATTTGATACAGCTGAAATTGAAAATTAAAAACCGAAAAATATTATAGTATAATAAGTTTTTAATGTATAAATAATGTAGTAAGACTCATTTTTAATAAAAAAGTTATTAAAAAGTGATATTTATGAGTCTCTTGAATAAGAAATTATACAGTTCTCTGTTGAACCACGTCATCTATCTACTATTTTACTAAAAAATTTTCACTTGTTTAAAATTGTTGAGTTAGTGTTTTAAAAAATTATCAACTTAATAATTTTAAACAAATATAAGTCTTTTAATGAAATGATAGACCATGTCACTTGTTCATCATATGAACCTTATAATTTTTTCTCGTTAACAGTAAAATTGAAAGTAAAAAAAGTCAAAAATTGTTACTATTATTTACGGCCACATAGTAATCATTTGTGGTTGAAACGCCGGCATCAATAAAAAAAAAAACAAACAAACAAACGTGAGCGCAGGACGTGGTATCCAAACGAAGGCAAAGAGAGTGTGAACGCATTGAAAAGGATGAGAAGTGGGTGGGCTCTATGTGAGTACTACCACGATACCATCCCATCCCATATGTGTCAGTTGTCCCCTGACTTATCTCTAATAATTTTCTGACAACACGCAATGGATCATAAACTTCTATGAATTATCCACAATACATGCCAGAAACTTTACCACTCTTTCCACAATACATGCCTTCTCTTTTTGCCTGAAAATTATGAACACAGGGAGTGAACGCATTGAAAAAAATATATTGCAATCAATTGCATGCCATTTAAAAAAAAAAATTGGTAAGTTAAGTCAAGTAAATATTTAGATATTAGATTTCTATTTGTTGGAGCTACCTAAACATAAACAAAAGGAAAAAAATTCAAGAAGATTTTTGTCCACAAATTGAAAATAAAGTCCAAGAACCTTCAAGTTAATTGTCATGAAAATTTCCCAAAGTCCACGGTACTAATAAGTCATCATATGTTGAGAACACTTCTACATCCACAAAATATCAAATTGAAAAAATAATACCTCGCTTTTACAAGTTGAAAATAAAAGTTTTGGTAGGTATTACATAATAGAGCTTATAAGATAACATTTTCACCACATCCACAAAATACCAAATTTTGGGGCTTCATATGCATGGTGCATTCTCTTTGCCATCGTCACTTAATTTTAGATTATTATATATGTCTCCATGTCTACATGTTTTCAGAGGTTCAAATTATCATTAGTAGTAGGTGTAAACATTCCATTTTATTCTGACCTATGCCCGAGCCCCTCGGTACCAATAACAAGAAATCAATCCGCTATTAAAATTATCAGCATTGTGTGAAGAGCCTAATGAGCAAATTAACCAGAAAAGTGGCATAATACAATCTAAACCCGAGCCCAACTAAGACCCAAGAACTAAGCGCAAAAACCCATTTGGACAAGGCTTATAGAAGGTGCATATGCCGGGTATATAATGCGTATGCACCTAATGTATGGCGTACGCACCTCCTGTAATATTTATGATCTAATAGAAAATATCTCTTATATATATATATATATATATATTAATAGATAAAGTTGAGAGAAAATCTAATTAGATTTCAAATTGGAATTCAATTTGAGTCTAATTTTGTGCTACGGGTCCCATTTAATCTAAGCTTTTAAATTTTTGTGTCAAGTGAGTTAATTTGATAAAAATTTTGAATTTCAATTAGAGTTTAATTTTGCGCCAACCAATAACAACTTGCCACTTAGGATTTGTTATAAAAATGTTGTGGACATATTATTACTCTTTATAAAAATATTCCAAAGAACATACCTACATACATACCAATTTATATCCACTGCTAACAAAATTCACGTTCACTATGTTCTAGTAGGACTTAAAATCTCCGTACGCACACCAATTAGACATTTCACAACACTCAAACCAAAGCATCCCAAAACAGCTGAACAATTAATTATAATTTTGATTTATATAATCATTTAATCAAAAATACATGCAAAAAATCTCACCCAATGCAAAGACCACTCACACACTGCTACTCACACTACACTGCCAATTGAGACCCATATGCAAACACACACATCATCAGTACACAAAGAAAATTGAGACCCATATGCAAACACACACACACACATACCCAAATGCAAAATCGGCAGATTGGCAAAGGATGATGGATGAAAGGAGCTGGGCTTTGAAGATGGGTGAGGATGATGATGAATCGGGTCGACGATGATGCGTGAGCTCCGGTGGTGGCGGTGAGGATGATGATGAATCGGTGAGGATGATGGACGAGGAGGAAGATGGGTGAAGATGATGGATGAATCGGTGAGAGTTTGAGGAGGATGAGAGCTTGATGGTGAATCAGTGGAGAGTCTAAGAGCTTATTTGAGAATGAGTGTGAAAGTAAAGGAAATAGAAAAAGAAAGAAAGGAGTACATTTTAACGAGAGTGGGAATAAAAAGTTCTTTTAAATAAATTACTGGCTTCTTTTTTTTTTAAGTAGTTTATTTTTTTTATTATTAAATGGTGAGATAAATAGATTTAAGCACATAAGAACATTCATGTTGGAAATGACATATGCCATATGTAGGGAAAATTTAGTTTAAAAGCTCAAAACCCCCCACACATTCAGACTTGTAAAAGCCAACTATTGCACACAAAAAAAAAAAAAATTGCAATTGTGCTACAGTTTAGAATCACACTGTAACTCAATTGTAAAACCAAAAATATTATTTTATTCTTTTTCTCTCTCCACTCTGTCTCCCTGACTCTCCCACTCTCTCAAGTCTGTCTCCCATGTCTCTCTCTCTCTCTCTCTCAGATTTCTCCCTCTCCCTTTACTCTCCCTCAGGCCACCGTTGGCCACCATCGCCTAGCAACCCCAAACCCAAGCCGCGTCTCACCCAGCGACACCCAAGCCCAGGCCATCGTTGGCCACTGTCTTACCCGATGTGGTTTGATGGGTCTCTCATGGTGTGGCGTGGTCTAATGGGTCTTTCCAACCCCAAACTCTCAGCCTTTCTCTTCGATCTAATGGGTTAGTGGTGGAGATCAGTGGTGGGTTTCTTTAGAGGTGTGGGTTATTTTGGCTTGGATTCCTTTGGAGACATGGTTTAGGTGTTGGGTTTCGTTTGGCATGGGTCAGATGGGTTATGGTGTGGAGATTGTTGTGCGGCGTGCTGGAAATCAGCGTGGAGCTGTGTGTGTGGCTCTGTTATTGGCTCCGATTGGTTTGATGGTTTGTGTATGTGTGTGTGGCTCTGTTGATGGTTTAATGGTTTGTGTTTGTGTGTGTGTGGCTCTGTTGATGGTTTGATGGTTTTTTTTTAACGTGGTTTTGCTTTTGGTTTGATGATTCGATGGTGGTGCTGTGATATATGGGGGTGGCAGTGTGTTCAATGTGGTGGTGATCTTTTAGACCCAGAAAAATGAAGAGGAAGAGAGATGGAGGGAAAAGATAGAAAGAGGAGAGGAAAAGAGAGAAAGAGGTTGTGAAATTAATATTTTAATGAATAGATGATGTAAATAAAAAATGAGATGTTGAGTGTATTGAAAAATGGTATCAGGAATGAAGATTTCCTTAGGGTTTGTGATTTTTGGGACCACCAAGGCAATTGGCATCTTGACAACCTCACCTTCCATCTCCCTAGACACATCTTAGACATCATCAGAGCCACTCCTAAGCCTTCGAACTCCTAAACACTAGATTCCATCTACTGGCTCCCATCCCCAAATGGCCAATTCAACTCAAACTCAGCCTGCCTCCTTGCATGTGACCTTGAACCCATGGTCCTAAGCCCCAATTGGAAATGGTTATGGAAAACCCCTACGCTCCCAAAAACCATCACCTTTCTTTGGCTCTCATGGCACAATAGCCTCCCTACAAAATATCTTCTCCATAAAAGAAAAATTACAAATGACTCCACCTATCCTCTTTGTCAAAATTCTCCAGAAACTCCCTTCCACATCCTTAGAGATTGCCCCATTGTTCACCCAATCTGGTCTAAGCTTAACCCCTAACCCCCTCACCACCTTCCTCAAACACTACCCTTTCTTAGATTAAAAACATGACTACCACTCCCTCTCCCTCTTCCCTTTTCCCTAACATCCCTTGGCAAATTGTCTTCCTCGTCTCGACTTGGGCAATATGGACAGTTAGGAATAAATTTGTCATGGAAAGCATTCCTTTCTCCCTAGACAGCATCTTCGAAAAGATACACTCCATGTCCCTCATACTGTTCTCCTCCCTCTCTTCAAAGCTCACAAAACCCCGTAGCAATTCCCTCTCTATTAGCTAGAAGCCCCTTCTCATAGGCTTCTTTAAGCTCAACACTAATGGCTCGGCCAAAGGAAATCCATGCATAACGGGTGCCGACGGTCTCATCAGGGACCACAAAGGCACCTGAATAAGTGGTTTTGCCAGAAACATCAACTTTACCCACTCTTTAGCTGCTGAACTATGGGGCCTCCAAGAATCTAAACATAAAGAAACTGCATATTGAACTTGATGCAAAAGTGGTCACATACGTCATCAATACCCAAGATGACAATTCATTTTCAAATCATCCTTGTAATACCCCGATTTCTGATTACAAGTTGCTCCTCCAATCCTTTGGAGGAAGCGCTCATCTTCCATACCTACTATAAGGGAAATCATTGTGCGGACTTTTTGGCTAAAGAAGGATGCTCCATTAGTGATAGTTTTTTATTGTATTCGCATCCCCTTCCCCTTATTTTGTATCAATTATTGGGCGATGCTTGGAGTGTTGCCTACCCTAGACTTTCTAATCTCTAGTTTTTTTTAATATTTGTTCCCTTTAACCAAAAAAAGACCTATCACGACACAAAAAAATACACCATTTTAGTATTGCCATTCTTTTTCCTTTGTAGGCATGCTTGTGCGAGAAAATGGTGGAAACAAGATGACAAAATGCCCCCATGAAACACATTGCAGGGATGTGAGAAGATAATGGTAGTCATTTTTTACAAAGGAAAATTATTAGTTTTTTTTTTTCATTTTACTGTTTATGCCAAATTTATATTGTAGACTAAATAAATATGTACAACCGTGTACCAAATTCTACATTGTTCAGGCAAACGTATATAGCAGTTTCAAAGAATTCTGAAAACAAGTATTACTGTTTACTAAAAAAAAAAAAATTCTAAAAACAACAGCATATAAAAATTGGCAAATTGATTAGGGGATATTGCGATAATATATCATATTATAATTTTTTTTAGATAATGACAGAAATTTAATTCAATGTGAATCTATATCATGTTATTATTTTATGGTTACAAATAAGATTTTTTGGTGCTTTTGGAGAGTGTTATATTTTCAATTAAAAATTTTAAATTAAGAATATTTTATACACACAAAACTGAAATCTCAATTTTTAAGAGAACCTGAGGGAATTTAGGGGTGGGGTTGGGGCAATTGCGCCCACCCTGTTGGTTTGGCTCCACCCTAGATGCAACAGATAAGTTCATCACCTCTTATAACAACACTCTTATATAATGAAATATTCAATTACAAAAGTAATGATTTATCTTATCTGTATTTATGGAATTTCAAGAAAGAGAGCGTCATATCTTGAAATGTTTGGGAATGAGTGTTGTATGGACTGGATTTGATCCTAGGCCCAAAACAATGAATTTGTAGAAAGAGGGTAGAAGAACTAGGCTTAAAGTGAATGAGATAACAGTTATATTGAGTTTCCAGGATAATCAAATAGAAATGAACCAGGTTTATACAAGAGAATGGGTCCTTGGCACGATCCGAGGAGCTCTGTTCTAATATATATTGGATGACAATGGTTACAGGAGTTGTTGAGATTGCTATAGTGCTTTCTCTGTTCATTCTCCCCCCCCCCTCCTCTCTCTATGGTGGGTTTCTTCTATTATATATCTTCTTTAAACGATCTTGGCCTCCCACTTGTTGATCATCCAAGCCTATTCTTGAATGTTTGTCCCATCAGACACCCTCTCTGGCGTTTTATGAGTTGCGATACTCGAGGTAGCACTGTTCAGAGGTCTTGTCCACATAAATGCGGCCAGAAAATTAGCTGCAGGGCATTCAATGCGGTGGTAGCAGCTTGCCCTTAGATATTTTTAAGTTCCTATCCTTCTTGTACGTTTGTGGCACACGTCCCCATTAATAGAGCTTCCTATAAGGTCACTTTGATCACTAGGATCCATACCTGATCCGTGTTTAGCTTATCCGAGGAGATATTCTTCCTCGGACTCGGACTACTCACGATCTTGGCTAAAGCCCCACGCTCTCGGCCAAAGCCAAGACCCAATTGCATGATTTGGGCCTATGACCCCACAAGTGTCATCTTGTGAAATCTCAAAGAATATTGGTGCATTACTTGTTAAAAAAATTAAAATACTAAGAATAGGCAAGTTTAGAGGGCATAAATGGAATACTACTAGCTGTATTTTCTACAATGGAATTAGACAAGAATGATGGACTTGTGACTTGCTATCTCTAACAAATATAGATAAAGTAACTTATGTGTGATCCATATAATATTTTTTTACTTGAAAATTTATATGTGAAACTGAAACTCACCAAATTCCCTTTGAAGTGTAATTGATTATATACAAACTTTGCAAAAGTTACTCAATTATCAAAGTTGGAATTTGATTGACTTAAATATCACTAGCCAGTAGGAAATCAAAAGTAAAAAGACAAGAAAGGAAAGTGATCGTATGGTCAAGTGAAGAAATTCTTACTTGTCTCGTAGATCCCATCCAGCAATTTTAGCAACTTGTGTCAAAGCAGCTTTCCATCTATATACTTCCTCTATGTTACCTTTGAAATGCTCTTCATGTTTAGCAAAGGCTTCTCCAAAAGTCTTTTTTAGATTCCTCACATCACTAGGATCAATGTAGTGAAAAACAGGCAAAACTATAAGCCTTGCCTTTTCCATGCACTCAAAAATATTTGCTAGTTCAATCAAACACCATCTCTATAAAGTGTAGTCATATGAGATAATGACAACAGCAAATCTCGATTATTTTATTACTCTCAAGAGCTCTGGAGCAATGAGTGTTCCTTGCTCAAGTTTTTCATCATCTCTAAATGTGAATATAGCTTTCTGCTTCAAAGCAGCATATAAATGGTCTGTGAAATTTTTACGGGTGTCACTGCCCCTGAAGCTAAGAAAGACATCGTATTTAAGTCCAGACGTGGTAGAAGAAGAATATGAGGATGCGCTTTCTGTGCCCATAAAAGCCATTGGATGTTAATTTGGTGATTCTTGAACTACAAAACAGATACGGATCAAGTATAATGAAGCCAAAAATAGGGAGAATGAGAGAGAGAGAGAGAGAGAGAGAGAGAAGGTGAAGGTGTCACTGCCAACTCGCATAGTAGAATTAGCGCTATATATATGCAAGTAGTTCTCTGCGTACCGCGTTGTGGTTAAAAAATAAGTGACTTTTAGGTAATTTAAATGCACTTTTTATTTCGAACATTAGAAAATAAGCTAATAGAAAAAAAAATATAATATATATATATATATATTAAAAACCGAAGCCTCTGAAGCTCCCATAATTTTCCACATCATCATTTTAATTTATAATTTTTTTTAATTTTTAAAACTAAATAGTGAGAGAGTCCTAACAGGAGTTTCGCTCCCTCTTTTTTTCTCATCATTTTAATTTATAAAAAATTTTAATTTGTTAAACTAAATAGTAAGAGAATCCTAATAGGAGTCTCTCTCTTTTTTCCTTAATCCTAATAGGAGTTTTTTTTTTTTTCTTTCACGTGAGTCTTTTTTTTTTAAACCTAAAGTGAGCCCTTAAAAAAAAAAAAAAAAAAAAACCGAAACCTCTGAAACTCCCACAATTTTCTACATCATCATTTTAATTTATAATTTTTTTTAATTTTTAAAACTAAATAGTGAGAGAGTCCTAACAGGAGTCTCTCTCCTTCTTTTTTCCTCATCATTTTAATTTATAAAAAATTTTAATTTGTTAAACTAAATAGTGAGAGAGTCTTAATAGGAGTCTCTTTCTTTTTTCCTTAATCCTAATAGGAGTCTTTTTTTTTTTTTCACGTGAATCTTTTTTTTTTTAACCTAAAGTGAGCCCTTAAAAAAAAAAACTAACATTAGGTCTAATTTAAAAAAAAATTATTTTTTAATCTTAATTCTAATGTAAGTCTTTCAAAAAGTTAAAATTTTCAGTTTTATATTGTATATAGATAATAACAATAATGTGGCAACCTCTAAGAATACGAGAATGCAATTTGTAGATCTACTATTAAGATAACATAGATTAGATTGGTAGTTGATAGTAGATATAATTGCAGTTGAATATTATGTAAAGTTATCACCATAGAATAGCCAACATCGAAATGTGTTATATGAAACCAATGATATAAAAGAAAAAGAATTTTTCTAAATCATTATATTGAAGAAATTAATTATTTTCATTCATTTTCAAATTATACATTTTTAAAATTTAAGTCATATACCTTTAAGAAAATAAGTACTTTTAATTTTTATTTAACTATCCCGTGCATCACACGGGTTAGCAACTAGTTATATATATATATACATATATATATATATATATATATATATATATATATATATACGGGAGGGTATCATAATAGTATTCTTCACACATACAAACTTTTCTTTACTATTTTTTGAGGTGGGTCACAGACACAAACCCGGCAACCCACTACCCTTCTTTTTCTTTTTCTTTTTACAGGGAAAATAGCAGTATCGACAGCAATCTCAATACTATCTCAATACCTATCAATAGAAGCTCGAAACCTATTGCCTCCTTGATAGCAGTCTCGACACTACCTTGATAGCAGTCAGTATCAAGGAAGTCAATACCGTACCGGAGGCTGTACCGGTTTGGCCACCGGTACGATATATTTCGGATACCGGTCAATACTGGTGTACCGTTTCGGGTTTACCGCTATTTTTTATATTTAATATATACACACACACACACACACAAACACAAAATCTCTATTTACGATAAAACATTACCTCCTGTTTACAATAAAACATTACTTCAATTATTCATTGCATACAAAGAAAAAAAAAGACAATATAAAAAACAAAAAATTTAATTGTTCATTGCATACAAAGAAAACAAATAATACAAATAATTAAGTTAACACAAACTACATAGGATCATCTACTCTCATCCATCAAAAGGATCTACTTTAGGACCATAATATATATGGGTATTACTATCCTACCCTTAAAAAATTGCCACAATTAAAAAAAAAAAAAAAAAACACAACATTTTGTGTTCCGGTCTGGTACGGCCGGTACGAGGCCGGTATGGCCGGAATTCGCCGGTACGGCCGGTATTTTTTCCGGTACGAAACAAGGGGGGTACTTGTACCGGTACGAGGCCGGTACGGTACGATATCTGCTTCCATGGTCAGTATGACTCGGATATTGTCATCAACTCTTCCTCTTTTGGTTATTTGATCCAAGATGCTAAGTTTACTATAGATTCATAGCTTTCTTCTTAAAAAAAAAAAAAAAAACCAAGTCAAGTTTTATAATTTTTTAAAGATGGTTTTAACTTATGATATCCACTCCTGATCATGGACGGAGCCATTCATGGACTAGGGGGGGCAATGCCCCCCCCCCCCCCCCCCCCTTCCCCCAAAATTTTTTTAAAATAATATAATTATATAACTATATATTTGGTACTAATTTTAGCAACTTCGTTCAATAAAATTACATTTTGCATCTAAGTCCACCACTTACATCACTTTTTACTTATTAATAACCACTAATCACAACAAAAATTTGTAGATTTAGTGTTTTCCTTCTTTTAAAGTCCATAAAAAAATTTATAGATCTAAAATCTAAAAAAAAAAATACAAGCCCAAAATATTAGCCCAACAACAAAAATTACCAATAGGCAATTACAAAGCTAAAAAAAAAAAAAAAAATTTGAGACCAATCATCCAATTTTACCAAAAACAAACAACTTAATCCTTTAAAAAAGTTTAAACAAAATAATTTTGTCCTTACCAACAAAATACACACTCTACACACATATAAAAAAATAGTAATGAAAGAAAACTTTTATCGGCTAAGCAATAAAGCCGAAAGCCGAAACCACTGCATATAGCTAACAATAAAACCGCCCCCTAACTCTAAGTCTTGGCTTTATCCCTGCTCTTAATGATAACTCTTAATCATTAAACTAAGGTACCAATTGGTTTTTTGAGATTGTCATCGACTTTTTAAAAGAGGAGTCTACTTTTATGTCCTCTTTTGGTTATTTTATCCAAGATCCTAAGTTTACTGCAAATTCATAGCTTTCTTCAATATAAAAAATAAAATAAAATAAAAAAACCACGGCAAGTTTTTTATTTTTTTAAAATAATTTTAATTTATGACGTTCACTTCTAGTGATAATTCTTTATCATCAAACTAAGGCACTAATTGGTTTTTAGTATAGGCAGAAATTGAAAGCTAGATATTTTTTTTGACGATAAGAGACTATACCAACTAAGCTA
This sequence comes from Lithocarpus polystachyus, assembly GCA_033629205.1. Taxonomy (NCBI): domain Eukaryota; kingdom Viridiplantae; phylum Streptophyta; class Magnoliopsida; order Fagales; family Fagaceae; genus Lithocarpus; species Lithocarpus polystachyus. The sequence goes on from CM066164.1 coordinate 81,918,082, forward strand.
ACTAGAACTCACAAATACCACTCCAAGATATTTTTTAGAACTATTAAAATGACATTGATTACCAACCTATATAATAAATAAATACGGAAATTTTATTAAAAAAAAAAAAACTAAAACAGTCAGATACCAAAAGTAGAATAACCTAATCCCTTCCATCCAGCTAATATCCTATAGGATTTTATCTCTCTCTCTTTTTTTTTTCTTTTTTTTTTGAGAAACAATATAGGATTTTATCTCAAGTAAACTCTATAACATAATGAATTTAAAGGGTTATTATAGAATATAGATTCCACGTTGATTTTGTTGGTTTGAGTTTTGGTCGTCGGCGTCGCCCAAAAGGTACAGGAAAAGAACAAGGAAAGAAGGAAAATAAAAAATTAGATCTACAACATCATTGGAAGGTAGAAACTATAGACTGTGTTTATTTTATTTTATTTTATTTTATTTTATTTTTTGGATAAGTTTTTTTTGGATAAGTAATCCTTGCATAAACATTGTTTTTTATTCAAAGAGAGAGAGGGTCAGGCAGGAGGGGGATGTCACTGCCAACTGCCATGGTTGAATTAGCTGTATATATGTGCAAGTAATTCTCCCCTATGTCGGTGTTTTAAAAATAAGTGACTTTTGGGTTAAGAAATCTGAAGTTTGTTTCAAGTGTGTGAGAAGCATCAAAGCTTTGTATATATCAAGAATAGACAATTGGAACAAAGTAGTCCTAGAACCAAATTTATAAACTTTCATGCATTATAACCATGTTGTCATGTTGATGTGAAAGGCAGATATTATTCTTTTCTCAAATTTGTAAACTACTCTTTAGGGGTGTGAATTCACACTATGAAAAGGAATAAAAGAATATATTAAATGCATGAAATAGCAGAGGATTAAAAAAACATATATTTGTAGCCGTGTTCAAATTAACAATTGGAACAAAGAAGTCAAGAGGACAAAATTTGTAAACTTTCATGCTCGTTTTTGTGTAGAAAAGGGGAAGGTTTATTTATGTGTGTGTGTGTTTTTTTTTTATTGTTTTTTTTTTTAATATTAAGTATTTTAACACACACCTCCTGCTATACATAGATATATATAAAAAAAAAAATTAAAACTTTGACTTAAAATCATGATTTTAAAGTTAAAAATTATGACTTTAAGTCATAATTTCAGTAACTTTTTCATGCATGTGTAATAATTTTTATCCTATGTTGATACACAAGATGGAGACGGATCATATTCTTCAGTTGCCCTCCATCAACTTCCTTGCAATCAAAAACCAACACAGATATGTTGGAGGCCATAATGCCATGGGTAATGGGTTGTTTAAGAACAAGCATTGGGTCCACTTCTAAAATAATGTTTTTATTACCTAACCGCCATGTTAAATTAAGACCATATCTCATAGTCCATAATTCTGCAATATTATTTGTGGAGATACCAAGGTTGAGACATCATTGTTCCATCTGCGAGTGGAAGAAAAAGAAGACGAGGCTCCTTTATTGTTTTGGAAAGCCATCACAGGATCTATAAACAGAAGATTAAGAAAGGAGAGAATTGAATCAGAGAAAGAAATAGGAACCAGATCAGTGCATCAGGAAATGTGTTTGAATGCAATCGAAGAGAAGAAAGTATAAGAGTGGGGTGTAGGTAAAGGAAAACAAAAAATGCATATCTTAAAAAAAAAAAAAAAAAAATCAGCAGTAGAGTAAAACTCTTTTGTCAACACGCGTGTACAGTTTTTCTCCCTTCCTTCCAAGAAGGTAACTAGTAAAGGACTAAACTCATATACAATGTACCTACAATTGAGTCACACGTCACACACGTGGTTTTGGTATCTATTCTTAAGATAAGATAATCGGAGTAGTTGAATCCTTCAACAAAGGCAGCCAACTATGTTTGTTTCAAATTGATTCTCAAAAAATAAAAGTTTGTTTGAAATTATGCATGGAATATTCTTAAGTACATTCCTATGATATTGTCTAATTTAATAAACACCGACTAAAAGAAACTTTTTTTTTTAAATAAATAAAAGAAAAAGTTGCCGCCCAACGTAGAAAAGAGAAGTCTTTAAAGTAAAATATTGTTATAGATAATAAGGGGGAATGGGCAGAATAATCATGTGAGGGAGGACAAAATAGTAAGTTAACAATAAAAATTTTTTATTAAGTAAAGTAGCATCTCGAGTTTTAGAAACTCGAGATCCAAATTAAAACTCGAGTCTCAAATACTCGCTTTGCAAGCCTTTGGACTGATGAGGTGGGCAGAAAATGCCACGTAGATCTCGAGTTTAAGAGACTCGATTTCTAATTGGAAGAACTGAAACTGAAGAACTTGAAGAAACAATGATCTGAGGACGATCGGGATCGCAAACTGGATCCAATGATCGGGATCGCGAACTGAAGAACCAATGATCGGGATTGCGAACTGAAGAACCAATGATCGGGATCGCGATCTGGATCGGGATCCCGATCCCGATCCCGATCCCGATCGCGATCTGGATCCAGTTAGCGATCGGGATCGCGAACCCAGATCGGGATCGCGAACCCAGATCGCGATCCCGATCCAGATCGCGAACCCAGATCGCGATCGGGATCGCGAACCCAGATCGCGAACCCAGATCGGGATCGCAAACCCAGATCGCGATCCCGATCCAGATCGCGAACCCAGATCGCGATCCCGATCCAGATCGCGATCGGGATCGCGATCCGCGATCCAGATCGCGATCCAGATCTTCTTCTTTTATTTTTCTTCGCGATCCGGATCTTCTTCTTTTCTTCTTTTTTTCTTTTTCTTCCCTGTGGATCTCTTTGTGCTTTTGCTCTGGAACTCGAGTCTTAGAGACTCGAGTTCCACGTGGAGTTTTTCTCCACATCAGTTCGTCAAAATTCTGGAAATCGAGTTTTTAAAACTCGATTTGCAATTGAACTCGAGTTTTTAAAACTCGAGATGCTAGTTTCCCACTTTCTTTTGCATCTTGTCAAATAACAAAATTTTTTTAATAATAAAGTTAAATGGAAAAAAAATTCTAGATAATAAACTAGTAAATTTTTGTCACTGGTCTTTAATAATTCAGGGGTTTTAAATAATTTAATGAAAAACATCATGTTATAATTTTCTAAAAGGTGATTTGTTTTATTGGCTTAGAATATCTCTGTAGTCACCTATATTCCAAGAGTAACTAATGATTATAGATTTATTTAGTTAGTGATATTTAAAATTTTAGGCTAAATTACAAACTATATCTTGATTTATGTTTTAAAAGTTTCATCCTACACCAAATAGTTTGTAAGCATCGTCATTTTCTCATTACAAAATTGTAAATATATCTATAAAATAAGCTAAAATAAAAATAAATAAATAAAAACTTTTTTTATAAAAAACATTTACTAATTCAAAAGTGATAATATATTACAAATGACTCAAAAATAATAAAAAATTTTATCATATTCATCATATTATCTAATCAATCTCATCTAAGTCAATGCTATTATCACATCTATCATTTTGCAAACTTATTTCTTTATTAAAACTTTTTTCATCGTTATTAACATATACTATTTATTCTTGTTCTTTCTATTTTAATAATTTGTTTCAAAAATATTTTTTCTTGGCATTCTATTTTTCTTGGACTTAAAACAATAATGATAAAATAAAAAAATAATTATATTGTTAATTAATATCTTATTCATAGTATATATGATATATTTGTAAATATTAAAGTAGACTGTAAGTGTGTACTGTGTAATCCAAATTTTGTAGGAGAAAGAGAGGAAAAAAAATTTATTAATATATTATTTTATTATGCTAAATTAAGTAATTAACCTAATATTTTTTTGTTAAAAACAAGTCTAATAACTTGTTAGATTCAAATAAAAGTATAAACTTTAACAAAAAAATTCATTTTAAAGCATTTATCTATGCATGTACGATATGTACAATTCTACAATACAATACAATTAATACAATATACACATTGTATCGTACGATTTATGAGTTTTTATAATATATCAATACAATATAAAACTTTTTACATATGATTATTAATTTTACCTATTATTAAAATTACTTTTTAGCTCATTACTTAAAATTTTTTTATCTTTCCCACTTTCCCTCCCTAAGTATTCATTTGACAGAGATTATTTTTACCAACATATTTTACTATTTAAATTATTTTTGCTATTATTCATGAGTCCTACTACACTTTTTAATACTATTTATAAGTTTTATTGTACTATTTCAACTAATTTTTATATTTATCTATAGTACTTTCAGCAAAAAAATTTTAATTTTAGCAAAATATGCAGATCTTAAACAAAACTTAAAAAGAAAAATCCCATGAGCGTCTATCCCTTTTTCATATTTATTCCTATAATGCCCCTGGGTCATAATGAGTTGGACAGGTCAAACTCCACAAATCAAAGTGAGACTGTTATGAGATGCGCTATCTATGGTCGGGGCAACTTGTTCTAAAGCATAGACCAAAACCAATTGACTGCACAATGCCAATTTCCCAGTGGCCCACTACTAGTCTACTACCATCATTCCCTCCCACTTTTATTTATAATAAGTTAGCAAATCTTTGCGTAATCCACTTCTGTAATGTACTTTTTAGAACAATGTGTAATTGCATGTTGAATAATAATGTGCAACGGATATATTTTAAACTTTTATCAATTATAAATGGGTAGTGGCTTGTAAAGTGTGTCTGTGACTCACCTCAAAAAAAATTGCATCTGTGTGAGACTGTACTACCATGATTGATGATACCATCCCATATTATATATATATATATATATATATGCTTATTTTCTAATATTGAAATAAAAAGTGCATTTAAATAAATTACTGGCTTACTTAAAAAAAAAAACCTACTTTATTTTGTTTATTATAAAACTATTAAAGGGTGAGATAAATTGATTTAAGAAAGGGAATAAAAAAAAAAGTTGTAAATAATGGGCAAATCTTTGTGCAATCTACTTCTGTGTAATCTAATTTTTAGAACAATGAGTAGTGCATGTTGAATGATATTGCACATATATTGGTAAATAAAAATTACAAGCTAATCCTAAGATGCTAGGTTTTAGTTGGTGCATTCCGTGTATAAAATGTATACATATTTATTTTTCTTCTATTGTGAAATTATTAGGTTATTAGAATTAAATTATAAATTTTAGGATCTATGCATTATTCAACTTATATTGAGTTGATTTTTTTTTTTTTATTCTTTTATATGTATGGAAAGAAATAAGGGAAAAAAAATAAAAGATGTTAAGAACCATGTTAAAGGTTTTTTTTTTTCAAGTCTCATGGTAGCATATGGGCTGATTGGTTGGCCTTGAGGAGTTCATGGTGGTGACTCAAACACACAATGGATATCATCTTTGTGTATCAGTGCTTGCACAACACTCACTCAATTAAGGAGGAACCTTAATTGTGACTACACTAATTTTTTGAACTATAACCACAAACATGGCCAGTATTTTCCTTGAGTCATGTATTAATTAGCACCAACATGTATTAATTAGTTGAAGTATAAGCACAAACATAATTAGTTCTAACAATAATTAGCAATGATAACTAATAGCTACATTGGTTTGGTATGCTTATTATTGCAATGTGTGGTCGTGACATGTTGGCCCACTTCTTTTAAGCACTGATGTTTGGGCAGGTAATTTGTTTCAAATACTTACAATTCATGATTTACATGGTGGAAGAGTACTACTAGTTTCAAACTCTAAGTTGTGCTTGCTGATTGATCTATAAGCAAAGATTGGTTAGTGATCTCCAAATATCTTCATGTAAAGCATGATTACAGCTTCTTCATGTCTTGTCTTATCATATTTTGTGAGTATATTAATATTCCAATATGTAACCTAAGGATTTGATGAAGAAGATGGTTTCATGTTTGAAATGAAGAGGGAAGCCATAGAGGAGACAGAGACACCATTTATGAAGAATGGAAAAATGTTATTGGAGGAGTTAACTGCCTTTTGCGATGGAGAAAGAAATCTTATTCTTGTCTTCTTTGCTGAAGAGCTCATAAGAGCAACATACAACTGTAACCCACTTCAAATTTTTTGGATGCAGATGGTTTTCACTTTTACAAGGGTTCTTTGGAAGATCACTTATTTTTAGTTAAAAAGTATGGCAAAAGATCATGAACTATACTTGGAGAGATGATCAAAGACATTGTCATTGGATCACAAATGAGTGTCCACCAAAATGTTCTAAAACTCTAGGATGTTGCTTAGAGACCAAAATCCGATTCTAGTGTATGAATTTGTAAGGGACATCATTCTCTCCAACTGTATTTGTATCCCATCAACTAAGGGAAACTCTGAGCCATTACCATTGAAATGCAAATTAAGGATTGCAATGGGCATAGCTAATGCAGTTGCATATCTCTATACTGCATTTTCAGGCCTGTTATCCATACATATATATTCAGCTGGGAAACATTATATTGGATGAGAACAATGTTGCCAAATTGATTGATTTCTCACTCCATGTCAATTCCCGAAGGTCAATTGCATGTACAAGTTTTTCATATTCGTGGAAAACATGGGTACGCAATCCTTGAATATTCGCGTATGGGCTATTTAATTGAGACTGCTGATGTATATAGTTTTGGTGTGCTTATACTAACACTTTTGGCAGGACTGGGTTCATGTTTATACGGTGAATATGATTACGAGGCTTATAATCTAGTAGTTTGGCCAATGCTTTGGTATAATGCCACTGAAAGAATTATCTTGAATGTTCCTGGCGAAAGAGATGTTTAAGCAAGCAATCGGGATCAATATAAGTTGCAAAGGGTAGCAAAGAACAGCTATTGAGAAACCTCCAAGTCAGTGGAAGCAATAATAAAGAATGGCAAATAGATTTTTGAGTGTCTTTTTACCATTAAGCCTGTCCAGCTCACAAAATAAACCAATAATAAAAAAAAGAAGAAGCATATTTTGACACTCCGACCTTGAATGAAACAGTAGGAAGATATTCAAACATTGCTTTTTGATCTTGGGTACATGCAAACATGCCCTGATAGGAAGATTTTGCACCCTTGGTTCAGGGGAACTCGTAGTAAGACTGCCTGATAATACAGGACCTAATTGGAGTTGGTTATGACAGATTATAGAGCATTTCCTTGACAAGGGAGCTCCAACTATATTCACTGGAAACATTATATTAAAAATGAATAGACCTCAAGATGGTTTAGATGAATGTGGAGTGTAAATCGTTTGTCAACATATATAAGCTTATTTGGCTTTTTGGTGGAAAGTGGACTGAAGTATATTTGTGCTTCGAAAAAGTAAGAAAAAAAAAAATTAAGGTAAATGAAAAAGCTGTACTTAAACAAGACTAAAAGCTAAATGTAAAAGCTAGTAGAAAATGGACATGTATCTACACAGTTTTTCCCATTTCCCAAATGAGTATGATATTGAAGGAGTTCAAATTATGGCAGTGGGGAGAGTGCAGCAATGGTTGTGATTTACAAATACTGATACAACAAAAGAAAACGACCAGATTCAACAAAAGGAATTTAAATACCACAAGCCTAGGGTTGATTCAGAAACTCAAGCTAGGTAATTCATAAATGGTGCCTAAAGACGTTTGTTTTTTCTTTTTTGGACAAAGGAGATCAAAATTTCTGATGTATGTAGTAATGAAGTAAAAATCAGCTTCAATTTTTCAGTTAATGCAAACATATAAAATTCTGTATCAGTCAACTGCAACTTTTGTCATGATAACATCCCTAGTTTCAAATACAAAATTTGCACAACATCCTCCAAAATAACTTTAACTATGCAATTGTTCACAAAAGAGATCAGAACCATCATTATACAGGCAATAAGACATTAAAAATTTGAATAAAAAGTATCCATTCTGCAAATTGGAACCCCTGTATCAGGCAAAGATGTAAATAGAAAAAGTTTATGATATTGAACCCTGTATCAGCCAAATGTACAACAGTGCTTATATTAGTTGTCGCGAGACATCCCCAAGATCAACTTCACAAGAATGTAAAAAAGGCTTTCGGATGCTAAGCAATAAAGTGAGTGCATAACAAAATTCACTCTAGTAAATGAAACTATAAGAACCAATGGAGTAATATGAAAAATCCATATTTATCTCTGTATTATCACCAAGAATTCAGGACTGCAAAAATGTAATAATTATATAATGTTCTACTATAAATGTGTAAGAGAATTAGTTTGACTAACAGATAAACTACATGGCTCTAACTGCGTCGAATTCTTCCTCAAAACTTACAAAGATTCATATCTTGGATTCAAAGAAGTCATACTTTGAGAAACATGCTTAATCATAAGCACAAAATTGATTGAATTAGATAAACATAATAATGTAATCTAGTTCTAGTGTACAAGGCAAAAGAAAGCTGTGCTCCATTACCCTCAAATTATAACAACAAAACAGCAAATGAAAAGTTACAAGACTACAAGAAAATCTGATTCACTGTATCAAAGGAAGCAACTACACCCAACAGATTTTTGCATGTATCCTCAAAACAAAAAGAACAATCAAATGGACATAATGGGGAATTTCCAGCATTAGACTTATCAATACCCAATTCCTCTTCTGTGTAAACAGTAAACGGTGTAGCATATCTAGTTTTTTAACACTTAAACTGGAATTGCACGATGAACTCTTCAAATGAACTACTACAAGAAAGAAGACCAATTTGTTGGTTTAACCCGGGAAGAAGAAATAGTTGCCCTTCCTGTTACTATATAAACAAATACAATGCTTAAGACAGAATAAAAAAGAAACCAGAATGTTACTATATAAACAAATAACAGTTGCCCTTCCTGTTACTTAAAATTTTCACCCTGAATGTTATTGAAGCTGACATCCCTAAAGAAGAAACCAGAATAAAGAATTAAATAAACAGTACAGGTACAATTTCAATAAGAGCTAAATATAACAAGGCAGTTTCAGTTACAGGTGCTTCAAATGATGCAGGTTATTAAGCTGGCCTCCAATCCACCCAGTGATGTTTAGTCCTTGAATTTTACTGCATAAAATTAGTAGAGACCATAGAAGGGTGAGGTTTTGGGCTTCTATGGCAATGTGGCATTGTTAGTAGAAAAAATAGGTTAGCTAAGTGGATTACAGGAGTATAACAGATAAATCAGAACATGACACTCCTGTTCATGACTCTCCATCCCTTCAGCACTGGTGGGTTGTTCAGGGACCTATATAGATCTTGAAAAGCACTGACTGCACCATGTAAGCAAATGAGAGCACAGCACAGCAGAGCAATATTTGAACTCAAAACAAATATAGGGAGAAGCAACAATAACACTACTATAGTACCCCAAAAAAATGAGAAACAGTAGTGCTAAAAAACTAGAATAGCAAACGTTATATCACTCATACTAGAATAATGAAGAAACATATTATTACACTTCTTCTGCAGCAGACTATACCTATAAATGCTCTCTTTCAAAGAAATACATATTATAACCCCAAAAATGAGTCAAAGCCTGAATCTTTGTGAGGTATTCTATGGTAGTCTTCCCAGGTTTTTTGATTGGTATCCTTGTACCCAAGATTCCACATTCTACTGAAACTACAAGATTCACAACAAGAACACATTTATTCCAATAGAATGCTACAATCAGAGATGGACTCTTCAATAACAAACGATTCAAAGGTTTAATTCTCGTTTTATATTTGTTCCTCTTTAATTTTCCTCGAATTTTTTTCTAGGGTAAAATTGTTGCTCTTTCTGAAATCAAAGGCATATATAGAGACATAAACCACCAAGCTTCCACATAAGCATGATATTTTTTTCATTCATTTTCTCGGTAAACAAACAGAGAAAAAGAGAGAAAAGTTACCTTGAGCAAAGTGAGTTCCCCCAAATTCACTGGCTCCTCGGTGTACTTCACAAATGAAGAATCTATTGAATTCACACAATTTTTCTCAATTAGACCGGTAAATCAATAAATTAATCAACAAACAAACAACTAGTAATAGAAAATGTAATTTCGTTCAAAATTTTTTTCTCGGGAAACAAACAGAGTTAAATAGATCAGAGAGACCTGAAGAAGTGGCGGAGCTGAGATAGCCGACAACCGCGCCTCAGCTAGTCATTGGAGACCGAACGAAAACTCATTTTTATGCTTTTGATTATGGGCTTTGGGTCTTTCATAGCGTGGGACTTAAAAAAAAGTAAATTTTATTTGTTTCCCTCAAAAATAAAAAAGTAATATATTTCTTAAATAATTGAATTGTTACCAGACTTGAAAAATGAGAATTTGAACTTCGGTTCTTTTGTAAGGAAATTAGTAAAGATCACTACACTATAAAGCTCTTGAAGTGGCGAGTAAAAAGTGAATTATTAACATGGCATAAATAGATGCCTTTTATGCTAATGATTACACTGTTATATAAAAAATCAATTGTAATGAGTGATGAATTTGTTTTACATAAATCAAGTGAATCTTTAAAATTCTAATTGAGTATATATATATATTTTTTAAGTTCAATCAACTCTCATGATCTACCTACCAACAAATAGTCAAATTTATACTTATTTATTTGTTGTTTTCATATTGAAATTAACACGCATGTATCAAAATTAAATAATTAAAACTTCAATGAGTTGGTATAACGTTTTTGAAAACATCACAAAATTCATGAGGTTTTGGGTTCAAAATCCCTAACCCCATCTCCTAAGGATTTCCTCCAATTAATTAAGCGAATTGATTCTAATTTAGATTGGGATAAGGGTAAGATCCCCTCATATTTATATATTCAAGTTTCTTTCAATTTTTAGCAATCACGCAAAATTAAATAAATGTCAAGTGTCTTGCATGTGACTAAAAATTAGAGGAAATTGAAGGATTTAATGGGAGGGAATCTTCTCCCAACATAATTTTTTAAAAGAATTTCTAAAATTATTATCATTAATTTAAATACAAATTTCATTGAAAAAGTTATTAATAGTACATAATTATGTTGTTCCTTTTCAATTGATTTTTATAATGGAATCAATTTTAGTAACTTTTTTTTTAAAATAAAATAAAATTTTTATCAAAATCAATTGTACTATAATAACAAAATTTAAATTGTGAAGTAAAAACTACACATATTAATTGAGTAGTTCAATAAGCTACTTCTACATTCTTTTTCTTATCAAAAGGGAATAATACATGATGAGCAATTTGCATGCTCAATTAACTGGTATCCTTACAAGGAGTTTTTAATGAATTGTAAAAAAATTTAAAGATAATTTTAAGATAACGCCTAAAGTTCCCATAAAAGAAAAAGATAATTCCTAAAGCCCTAAACATTCAATATATTTTTTTTAAAAGGTTAATTTAAACATATCAAGAAAATCTACTTTATTTAATATATGAATGAATTTCATATAATAAATAAGGATTTGTTTGGTAGGAGGATTTTTGTTTTGTTTTAAAAAAAGTATGAAAATAATTTTCAAAAAATTGAATATGAAAGAGAAAGTGAAACTAGTTTTCAAATAATAATTTTTATATTATATATGTTTGGCTCCTACATTTAAGAACAATATTCAAAATATTAAAAAAATAATGTTTGGAGACCATTTCTACTTTGAGAATAATAAAAAAAAAAGAATATTCTATAGGAAGTAATGTGTAGATTACTTTTTTTGGAGATAACGATAAGTTTCAAAATTGAAATGTGGGAATAAAACTAATGTACTTTTTTAAAAATTTTTATATATGATAAAATTCAAATTTGTGATAAAGGTAAATTTCTTAATTTAAGAGATGGAAGAGTTTGGGCAAATCTATGGGGTATATTATTTTCAATTTATTACCAGCTATGCCATTAAAAACATTTTATGTATCTTGAAAACATCTTCTTGGCCATTTCCAATATCCAATTTTCAACGGAGAAAATAAGAAATAATTTTATGAAAACTGTATTTAGAAAGGATCAGTTTACTATAGATTCAAGTGTGGAGCCTATCATTTTATGGTTTCAAAGAAAAAAAAATGCATTTAAATCCTTTTACCAAACAAGCCCAAGATACAAAATATTTGCGTTTAAATATTAATTCTAAACACCACATCACATCACAAAATGACATCATTTTATGAAATAAGCCAAAATAAAACTTATTTTTAAAAAATATTTTAAAATAACGTTACTTTAATAAGTAAAAGTAAAAAAATTCCGTGTTATATATTAATCAACTACGTCAACTAAATGTACACCCGTTAATGCCGTCTAATAAGATGTCCAATGACCCTGTGGGTTTTGTAGATAAGGTCCTTTTAGTCACAACCAGTAAGCAAAAATCACATGGACGTAAGTACCATGTGAACTTCACAAGTCTTTCCCTGCACAACCTCACTGTCACACAAACACAACACAACACAACCAACACATATGGCAGCAGCTAACGCTCTCCAAATCAGCCCATTTTCTTCTTCTCCTCCAAAACCCAACACAGTAATAACCTCTCCTCCTCTGTCTCTCTAACCCCATAGCACTTCTCTCAGAGAGCTCAAGCAAATCCAAGCCTTTACCATCAAAACCAACCTCCAAAATGACATCACTGTCCTCACCAAGCTCATCAGTTGCTGTGCTTTCCATCCTTCTGCTACATTTAAGGACCATGCCCACCAACTGTTCGACCAAATCTCCAACCAGACATTGTCGTCTTCTACTCCATGGCCCGTGGATACTCCCACTAAAATGCCCCTCTTCAGGCCATTTTGCTCTTTTCTGATATCCTATGCTCTGGCATTGTCCCTGATGACTATACCTTCCCTTCTCTTCTCAAGGCATGTGCAAGCTCTAAGGCATTGTAGGAAGGTAAACAATTGCATTGCCTTGCTACCAAACTTGGTCTCAACCATAACATATATGTATGTCCCACATTGATAAATTTGTATACTGAGAGCAATGATGTGAACGCGGCTCACCGCATCTTTGATAAGATAGCTGAGCCTTGTGTTGTTTGTTATAATGCAATAATCACAGGATATGCTCAAAGTAGTCGGCCCAATGAGGCGTTATCATTGTTTTGCGAATTGCAAGCGAGTGATCTCAAGCCTACTGATGTAACACTTCTTAGCATACTTCCATCTTGTGCTTTGTTAGGAGCATTAGACTAAGGGAGGTGGATACATGAGTATGTGAAGATACATGGTTTAGATAAAAATGTAAAGGTCGAAACTGCTCTTATAGATATGTATGCAAAGTGTGGAAGCTTGGATGATGGTATGATGCAGTGTGTCATTGTGAACATGTCTGTAAGATCAGCCATGGTTATGGCATATGCAACTCATGGGAAGGTTCCAAAGCCATATCATTGTTTGAAGAAATGAAGAAGGCGAGAGTGCGACCTGATGAGATTAAATTTTTGGGTCTTTTATAGGCTTGCAGCCACACTGGATTTGTAAGGGAAGGTTGTGAGTATTTCTTAGCACGAGTGACAAGTATGGGATTATGCCGAGTTATCAAGCACTATTATGCATGAATTCTTCTCTGGGGAGGGAGATGGGAAGATGTGAATTATTTGAGGAAGCTGATGAAACACAAGGGGGTGGTGAAGGTACCTGGGTGTAGTTCAGTGGTGGTGAACAATATTGTGCATGCATTCTTCTCTGGGGAGGGATTGCAATCTGTTTCTACAGATTTGCACAGGGCACTTGACAAGTTAGTCAAGGAATTAAAGTTGGTTGGGTATGTTCCTGATATTTCTTTAGTTTTTCATTTAGACATGGAAGATGAGGACAGAGAAATTACTCTAAGATATCATAGTGAGAAATTGGCTATTGCTTTTGGGCTTCTAAACTCTCCCCCTGGTACCAAAATTCGGGTGGTGAAGAATCTATGGGTATGTGGGGATTGTCTCCATAGAGCAAATTGTACAAGTCATAATCAACAATGAGTAATGAATTATATAAATCTAGCAAGTTAATGATCCGTACAAGCTTCTGGGTTTAGGCAAATGTATGATGCAAGAATGTGCATCTTTGGATTCTATTTAAACAAAATTGGTTCCAAAGAGTGGAATAAAGCCTTTTGTTGATTAGTACAGATAAAAAATTGGTTCCAAAAAGTGTAATAAAGCCTTTTGTAAAGTCAACTTTTAAACACAAAGCAAAGGAAAATGATGTGGTAGAAGTTTTTCCTGCACTCAATGAGGACATTTTACAGGTCTGAGTGTCTTTTTGTTGCTATTTTTTGTGGTTGGTTTTCTGTAACTTTTTATGTAGCAAGGAAAAAAAAGAAGTCAAAGTTAGTTGTTTCAATATGATAAGTAAATAATAATTTTATTAATTTTTTTTTCACAAAAATACAAACAAAACCAATGAAGTTGTGGAAATAAGTCAATAATTTTGTCCCAAACTCCCAATGTGAAAGACTAATCAGGTGCATTTGTTTAATAAATTAATAGCAATAGCAGTAAGCATATGCTGCACCAAAAATTCTATCCACACGTACGTTTTTGCTTATAAATACTGCCATTCACATCATGAAACTATCACCCTAAGTCCAAAAACAAATTCCACACCTCTCTCTCTCACACACACACTTAGATGAAAGTATGAAACCCAATTGTGCAATCTTCATCAAGCTTTTATTAGTACAATGCCTAGCAATTGGCTGTGTTTCAGAGTTTCAATTTCTTCTACCTTGTACAACAGGTGAGTGGGATTATTTAAGAGAGAGATCGTCCTTTTGAACACTAATTACTCTTATTTGATGTTACCATAACATCAGAACTTTTTTCTTGATTTCACCACTCTGAATCCCTATTGCAGTGGCCTGGATAATACAATGACACAAAACAAAGTTGTCGCTATCCAACAACAGGAAAACCCAAAACTGATTTCAGCATTCAATGGCTTCGGCCTAATTAAAATAATGGCCCATACCCATCCAACTGCAATCCTAGCAGCCCTTTGGTGAAATCCAAGGTTCCAATTTCTCATTAGGAAAGTGTTAAAGTTGTTATCAATTTTACTATATGAAACTTATAAACTAGCTTGATAATAAAGGTAATTGGTGCTACATCGACAACATAAGTGCTTAAATTCCATCACTAATAAAGTTCATTGTATACCATTCTATAGATTTCAGACCCAATTAGCAGAATGCAAGTTGGCCAACACTGACCTGCCCAAACAGCAGTGGTTCCTCATTTTGGTCACATGAATGAGAGAAACATGGGGCTTGCTATCAATTTATATTGAACAAGGTGCTTTGAAGTTTTTATTAGAATTTCTCTAAGAATCTTTGTTAAATAGAAAATCCTAACTGGTCAATTGCTACAACCTTTGGGAGCATGGTACAAAAATACAGAGAATGTTTGACCATGGAATAGAAATAAGGAACCAAGCCAACAAAAACTTAGGCATACATGTCCAAACAAAAAAAAAAAATTATGCACAAAGGTTCATCCTATTACTTTAATTTAGTTGCTTTCCTTCTTTGCCATTGGAGTTACAGCTTATTGGCTTTTTCCAATCACCTTCGTCTATAGCCTTTAGGGTGCTACCTTTAGAAGCAGCTGCCACAGTAAAACCTTCAGCACCAGTATATAGAGAACAGCTTTAACAGTGATAGTGCAAAGAAGTAGTTACTGAAACCTTGACCATTAAAAGGAAGCAGATATTTCCATATAGGCGAACAAAGGATAGATGAAAAACCAATCTTCAGAAACCAAGTTGGATTAAAAAATGTATAAAATTATTACTAAATTAATTCAGAGATACAAAGTTTTTAAACAATTCAAGGCAGAGAGGTCCCAAGTTCAGGTGCAACAACAGTTACTTTTGGCATTTCTGAGAAGTAAGAAGCAATTTAGATTATCAATTACTGTATTTGGTACGCAACAAGCAATTTAGGTTATCAATATTTTGCATATTTTAACTTCCTAACAATGGGGAAGAAATACCATTTCTTTATCTCATATTTAGGCTTCTTATAAACATCCTTTTCCTCTTTCAATAACAACATCGCCACCTTAACAAAAGCAGTCCCCATAAATCAAAATTCCTAAGAAAATCTAAACATCCCCATAAAGTATATATTAATCTCCAAAAGGAATATAAGCAAAGCACTTACCAATAGGACTACTATTTTAATAGGAAATTTCTTCCTCGAAGCCAAAGCTTATCTAAAAAATTTTAGTGAAGCCTAGAGGAATCAAATGCAACCCATACCCATGTAATGGTAATGATTATAGCAAATTTGTTTTCTATAGCAATTACAGTGCATAATGGTATGTTTACTATTTTCCATACCTTCTGTTGTTTAGTTATTTAATACTTATTCTTCTAAATTGAATTACACGGGGTATGTACAATCAAATTTTAATCCGGCTAAGCATTAGAACACAATGACTTAAGAAAAAGAAAAAAAAAATGTTGGTATTGTTTCTTGGTTCTCTCAGTTTGCTATTTCACACATACAATGCTTGGGCACAATTTCTAGTTAAGATATCTATTATTCATAGATTCAGATAGAAGTTTGGATACAAAATAACTTTCACTAAGGTAACATGGTTCTATTAAGCTTAACAGAAAATTGCAAGTCCTTTCTAGAGATCACAGCAGAGTAGGACAAAATGTGAAGAACTTGAGAGAGAGAGAGAGAGAGAGAGAGAGAGAGAGAGAGAGAGAGAGAGAGAGAGACTAACAATTAGATAAAAAGGTAGATTCAATGCTAAAGTATGATGAACCTATGCTAGTTTTCTATATAACATAAACAATGCTTGGGACACAATTTTCAGTCAAGATATCATTTGTGGATTCACATTGAAGTTAAGATACAAAATAACTTTCAGTAAGGATGGAAAGTTTTCTATAAGATTTTTTTACCTTGTACTTCCTAAATCCTAAGTAATGGAAAGTTAGGTTTAGGCATTCTTACAAACACTTTGAGGGAGCTGATAACACATGCCACTAACCTAAATCTTCAACTTGTAGTACAACTTTAAACAATGAATAATTCTTCGACTTTCAATTCCAAATTCATTGAAAACCAGTACCTAAACAATAATTAAGCTCCACAAATTTACACAACACTCCAAATCATCACACTTGTATATATCAAACCCAGTAAAAGAAAACACAAATTACATGAATAGTTACTAAGTATTTACCATCTAAGCACTCTAAATTATCACACACTCGAGCTGACCCAATACAGAATATTGCATCCTAAACCAAATTAAACAACTCCAACACCACAAATATAAATAAGAACATGAAGCATAAAGAAAATTTCCAATACCAGTAGCAGGAAAAACAAAGAGAAAGTACACAGAACGGATACTCACAATGTGGACCAGTCGTGAGAGATGCAGAGGAAGTTTTACTTTATAGCTTGCTAGGGACATCAACCAATAATATTGAAAGCAAAATTAAGAGTATGAAAGCTTATGCAGTTTTCGTGGCCTGCAATTCACAGACCCTTCACTAGTAATCTTTTTTTGAAATTTCATAACACTCTTGGCTCTGTGATTTAATTGAGGAGAGAGTCTGCATTGGAGTAAAGAGAGAAAACTGAGAAGAGCAAATATCGGGTGGTAGTCGAATGGTTGGTATCTAAAAATAAAGCATTAAAAATTAAAAAATTAATAATGGTGATGTGTAAATTTGTGAGACCTCTAAAGCTTACGTGGCATAATTGAAGAAGATCAACAAAAAGTTGGACGTTTCCGTTTTGTACTACTTCTAGATAATGAGAACAAACTAAAATTTTTGAATAGCTTGAATTTTTAAAAAATGTACAAAATTATTTCTTTTACCTCCACATTTCTTTTAACGTTAATATGTAAATCTTCAGGGAATGCATACCAACTACAAAAGTGGAAGCCAAATCTTCACAAGTTTTCTTTTGCTAAACATCCTAATTAGGAGCTTTCTCACATTTTCCTTGTTCATTATTCTCACTTTTCAATCAGATCTATCTATCCCACATCTTACCACTACTTTTCAAAAGGAAGCTGCAGTAGCACTTGAGCTTTGTTCATAAACAACAATGCTAACATTCAACTGTTTATGCAGAAAATCATACATTTAGGAGACACTTATCAAGGAAAAAATAATGGTGCTAGATAACCTGTTTCATAAAATAAACTTCACAAGCATGATTATTAGTAGTCCAATAATGATTATGTAGATTTCCATTCCTAAATTGCTAATAGAAATTGCAAGTGCAGAAATAAATCAATGTCTAGAAGTAGGGAAGAAACACACACAGACTTAAAAAACAAAAGAATGGCACTAACCTCGAATGTCAGATAATGCATAAATCTATTAATAAATTTGAGCAGGCTAAGGCATAGGTGTGATAATCTAGACATTGCAATTCCTCGCATGTTTAAGGTCACAAACTCCCTGAAAAATGATATTGCAATTGAATTATAAGATCATGAAAAGGCATGTAATATGCAAGGAGGAGAGAATATATGAAAGGAATTTTTATTTTCCATACTTGATGCATTTGCCACATCCCTACAGAGCTGATAATTGATGAGCTTTCAATGACACAAAGTGAAAAAATATATCAGGGTTTTGCTAGATAAAACTATAGAAAATGGACATTGTACCTGAAAATGAAGCAAAATGTATCTAAGAAATTCATAGTCATGCCATAGGATACTATAGAGTCTATAGACAAGCTGGATGAGAAGGGTCAAACCAAGGAGAACTTTTAACCAAACGTATAGAAGATAAATAAAAAACTACAGATATCTATCTAAAACAATTAATAAAAAAGGAAAAAGCAAGAAGGATTCATCTTATAAGTCACCATAAGAAAAAAGAGCATCAGTGATTAGATTCCTCGTTGTAAACTCTCTTCCCACCAAAAGACTATCATTTAATACTTTCCAGAGGAAAATAAGCACTTTGAGAAAGGATTTAAGCTTCCATAGGTCGGCCCACATTTAAGAACTACATCTCAGAGTTCTGCTCCTTCCATATAAGCATTCACTATAGAGAAGCGAGTAGGCTTGGTTGACAATAAAGAGACATGACTGATTCACGGGAACTAATTAGTTTAACTGCACTTCTCGGCCTAGGACTTAGCTCCTTCTAAATAATAGAGTTGGCTACATGAGATGCATATCAATTCCTCACTAATGCACAATTTCATTGTGCAGTAGGTTGGTCGAAAAAATCAAAAGCCCTTGTAATATGTGGATAATTTGCCCTATAGTTATTAGGAATTGAGTTCCCATTTCCTACCAGCCATTTAACTTCTATGAGAACAGATAATCCCATTGCTTTTTTCTTTTTCTTTTTTGGCTTGACATGAATTGAAAATTTATTTGTGAATTGAAGTTGGGTTTTGGGAGTTAGTGAATGACCTATCTAATTTAAAACTTGAACAGGGGTGCACCTTGTGACACTTTGTTTTCAAGGTTTTGAAGTCCTTAATAATAAATGAAATTTCTCTCCTAGATGGTTAGTTAAGTTTATTGTTTGTAAACTCTCTTGAACTAGTTTGAATGATGTAACAAAAGACTCTTAGTCCTTCAGCTCCTCAACTCCCCCAACCCCCCCCCCCCAACACACACACACACACACACACACACCAAAAAAAGAGAAACAAAAAGTCCTGAACCCATATGGCACATTGTTGATTTGCATGATTGTGAAGCTTCCCCTTTCTCTAGTATGGGATTTGGGGAGGGGGGTTGGTATTGAGGTATTTATGTTAGAATATTATACAGTTTATGAATCTTGAACAGAAATTTTATTGGCAAGGCAATCAGTCTTTTTTCCCCCACATAATTAGAGCATTGGGATGGGTACTAGCAGTTCTCTTATAATCAATCTTTGCTTCTCTAAGTTGTGAAGAGCGTTTAATTCCATGTTTGTGGCTTGAGAAGTTAAGTGACATATAGTGCCAACCTGAATCACAGCTAAAATTCATTATAAAAACCTGGCTATAGGAAAATTGGAACTTTTGCATTGGATTACAGAAGGTATGCTTCTTTTTCTCATCAAATATGCTGTTTATGCAGAAAGTTGAATTGAGGCTAGTTCTTAATGGACAAATGTCTATGGATATTATTTACTTGAGGACAAGCATGCCAAGAAACAGTTCTTTGAGTACTTGAAAGGTTTGTCATTTCCTCCAACTTGAAGGAGACAATGTGTCTCATCCTGTATTGCTCCACTTAAGAGCTATTTGTAATGCAAGTTAAACTGAGTCAGGTCTAGATGACTTCATCAATGTGCAGAGAAGGAGCTTCAAGTTTACCTCAGTGTAGAGGGCCCATCAAAGGAATTTTTTTTTAAAGGTTCCACAAAAAATATGCCAAACTGCCCTTATCTTCAGTTCACAGTATGCCATGAAGTTTGAGATGCTTATAGCTCATAACCATCTGCAGAATTCAGAAGTGGGTTAACCTATTAAATGCTGATTTTCATTTTCCAACTATCCTTTCTACTTGCATAAGACTGACTTATAATTGGAGCTTTCCTGTTAATGCTTGTCTTGTATTCTAATGGCAATAGCGTAACTTGAAACTACTTTGAAAATCTAGTTTGACCTTTAGAGAATTGGCTATAAAATGTGGGCAGGGGATCTCAAAGGATAGAAAGATCCTAAAGGAATAGAAGAGTTATAACAGCCGCTACAATTGCAGTGCCAATAATAATGAAATATTCCTCACTATATCAAATATTCCTAATGAATAGACAGAAAAAAAAAAAAAAAAAAAAAAAATTAAAGGCCTGTACTTTTAGATTATGTCTTTGATAATCAGCTCTTCAACCAATCAAATACAAACTATATTCTTCCAGAGATCCAACCAAAGACATTAAAATGCACAGCCATTTTAATTTTTGGTTAGCATGTCTTAAATGACCATCTCGCCGAGTAAATTATTATTGACCATTTAGGTGTGATGTTGTAATGCAAATCAGATTTATCTCAAACAATCTTGTACACAGCCAAACAAATTCATTATTGATGTAGCTTCTAAAATTCAAAACGATACACATATCCTACAAAAGTCAGGATTCTATGCCATTGTTGTACATAATTTTTTAAATTAAGAAACCAGTTAAGTCCAAACGAATAAATAAAACTAGGAAAAAATTATATGCTGATATGATATCCATTGCCATTGGGTAAAAGACGCAAATGAAACAGTGCTACTAAAAAGGGAAACATACCTTGGCATCAAATGCAAAAAAAAAAAAAAAAAAAAAAAAAAAAAAAAAAGAAGAAGACGGAAACGGCAGAGGAGAAACAGTTTCAATGTGATTTTTTGATTGAGGCATATTTCTTCAGAGTTCATCAAAATGTCCTCAATTTCTTCGACGATGAATAGAGACTGAAGTTGACAAAGTCATAGGCCATTGAAGTTGAAAACAAATAGAACCCACCACTAACTGTTAAGCCAAAACACATATCTGCCCTGCCCAAGGCTAAGTCGTATTCATTTGTTGTAATCAACATCATCATCAATCATCATCATGCCCAGCAGTTAGAAGGGGCAAGTCAGGTATAACAGATTCTCGAGGAGGACAGTTGCATTCTACGTGGACCTCGGTCACCCTTTCACTAAGGTCCAAGGGCTCAAAAGCAAAAGAGCTTACAATGTTTGGTGGACCCCTCAAATTTGGCAACTCATGCCATTAAGGACAGGTGCATTCTACGTGGACCACCCACCACCGTTTTATAGAATACCCATCGACACCGATTCCACATGTAACCTCAACATGATTCTGGTCAATTGGATTTGATTCATCCAATAGAAAATGCAGATGCCCTGGTCTTGGAGAAAATAAGCACACAAGATTATCATTTTTTTCCGAATGAACAATCTTTCCATACTCAAATAATATTTCACGTTTTTCACAACCATTGATGGAAATGTGGAATACAGACAACCAATTTTGAAAATTTGCGACCAATCCAGAAAAATATGGAATTTTCAACACTTTGATGATTAAACCATTTTGGTATCTCAGTTCCCCAAAAATGAATAGTACGATCAAAGCCCCAATCTCCATATTCAGCACCTCAGTTTCAGATGGGAAGAAATTGGTAAACTGTGGATGCATTAATTTGTTGCTTCTTGCACTTCCACACACTCTATTTGGTAAAATCCCAATATATAATTTCCATTACCTACATGCAATTAGAAAATTCAAGATATTTTTCATTTGGCAAATCTTGTAAAGTATTTAGATAAAGTAACAAAATTGTTTCTTTATATCTTAAAGAAAGAGAAAGACCTGATTCAATAGCCCCCGCCTGGTGATTGGGTATCCAACAGCACGCAATTGCTTGCACGACCCTCTCTTATCGATCGTGGAAGTCCTTGAATTTCACGAAGAAGCTTGCAATCCCAAATATAAAGATTACTTAATATGGGAAATATGCTAATACTTTGAGGATGGTAATTCGGTCCACCAACCCATAGAGGCCCGCAAGTCCCGAAGCTGTGGCAATTTATAAATGCTATCTGGAAGATCCCGAAGGTTTTTGCAATTTTCAAGGGATAATTCTTCAAGCTTAGTGTGATGCTCGATTGATGAAGGCACCTCTCTAATGCCACTCCCATTTAAATATAAAGCCTCTAAACATTCCATTTCTGGATGAAAAGTAGGGGACTTCTCAAGCCTTGAGCAGCCAGAAAGATCAAATAAATAAAGAGATTTCAACCTGAGCTGGCTTGAAAAATTTTGAAGTTTTTCGCAATCAGAGAGAAACCATACTTCAAGCTTTTCAAGAGATCCAAAGCATTCATCAATCTCAACTAAATTTTTACAACCAATGAAGCTCAATCCTCTAAATTTGGGACCCATAATTTAGGCATTTTAACTAATTTTTTACATTGACCGAGTTCCGATTTCTGTAAATTTGGGGCCCATAACTCAGAAAATTTAACTAAATTTTCACAAAAATAGAGGTCCAATTTCTTTAAATTTAGGGCCCTAAATTTAGGAAATTTAACTAAATTTTCACAATAAGAGAGATCCAATTTCTCTAAATTTGGGGCCCTTAATTTAGGAAATTTAACTAAATTTTTACAACAACAGAGGTTCAAATTCTCTAAATTTGGGACCCATAATTTAGGTAATTTCGTAATAAATTCACAACCACTAAAATTGACATTTATCAAATTTTCTAACCGACACTCCTGTAGCTGTAGGGAAAAAAAAAAAAGTCAAAAGTTAACTACAACAAAATTTGAAATAAAAAATTTAACAAAAATCCTAATTTAAAAAATATACATAATCATTCCTGCTTGATTAGGTTTGGCAATCTAATGCGTCTATGTGGCATCTCAATAGTAACAAGTTGTTCAGGAAAATATTCGGATGGCCAATGAAAAGGATAATTGGGCCACTTAAGAAATATTAGACTGTGGGGAAGAAATTCAAGCGGTTCACAAATATGTACATTTTCAACTATTAGAAATTTGAGATTTTCCATCTTTTTGAAAGCTTCTGCGTGTAGTTGCACTTTTACCGATTGGGACGAATGCAACATTATGCCTCGAATTTTTTTTGATCCCTAATTGGAGAACCATCAAGTCAACTCATGATAGAATTTTCCAAATGTATAATGATTTTAAAATTTTAAGCAAAAATAATATTGATGAACTAATATTTTAAAAATGTTAGAAAGAAAAAATACATTACATCTACCTAGTGAAAAAGAAAAAAGAATAAAGAGAAAAATTCTGCATAATCAACTTACAGTGCTATTTTTCAGTACATGAAGGACATCATCCTTGAGCCATAACCTACTACGACTACCAGGCTGTTCAGGGGACTCCTTATAAACAATTTTCCGACCCAATTCTTGCAATAAATCATGCATCCACAAATTTCCCCATAAGATGGTTACGAGAGATTTTTCCACAAGAACATCTATATCAATGCTTGGCTTGTAACGGGGAGTTCGTAGTATATTTGTCACAAGATCTTTATCTTCTCCTTTGAAGAAACAAGCAATATCTAAAAATATTTTTTTCTCTGTTTCTTCCAAGCCATCAAAACTTATCCGGAGTGTATCCAAAACTTTTTTTTGAGGAGTTTCTTCTAGTCTATCTAGGGCACTTTCCCATGCATCAGGGCTTCTACGTTTCAAGAAGGTACCCAAAACATCAAGAGCCAAAGGAAGGCCTTGAGCATAACATATCGCTTTCTTGGACAACTCCACATAACCTTTTGAAGGATAGTCTTTCTTGAAGGCTTTTCGACTAAATAGCTGGAGAGCTTCATAACTATTCAATTCCTTAGCCTTGTATATTTCAGCTTCAGCCACATCATGTTTGATCAATAGATGTTGATCTCTTGTTGTTATAATGACTCTACTCCCTCGACCAAACCAACCTCGCTCACCTGCTAACGCTTCTAACTGATCAAGTTGATACACATCATCAAGAACGATGAGAACACTTTTATAACATAATCTTTTCTCTATCACATTACTTCCCCGTTGAACATCTGAAAAATTGATATTTCTTTCAATCAAGATATCTAAAAGAAGCTGTTTCTGCAAATGAACTAAACCTTGTTTTTCACATTCTTCTCTAACATTGGCAAGAAAGCTGCTGCCTTCAAAATGATGACGAAATCTATCATAAACAACTTGTGCTAGAGTTGTTTTGCCCAATCCCCCCATTCCCCAAATCCCTATAAAGCGAACATCATTCAACCCTATGCCTAATAAATTCTCCAATTCCTCCATACGAGATTTTATTCCAACAAAATCCTTGCGGACAATTGAGTATGTAGAAATCAATTTATTAGATATCTTTCTAACTATTTCTTCAACAACGTTTGCCTCATGTCTGCAACAAACATAGGACAACAATTTGTTGAGTTAGAAAAGGGCATATAGAGAAAAGATTCAGCAAATCAGTTGTCCTAACTTATCAAAAGCATTTCTACACACACACACACACACACACACACAAATATGTGATTTGAGTGGTGGCCTTATAAAAATAATAATCTACATAGTGATATTGGGCGAGAATGGTTGAAATATGCCAACATCTTTAAATATGAAATTAATAACCTTTAATAAAGCTTTCGAAATTGAAAATATAATTGCAGTTATTCTTAGATTTTTTCATCACAACAGCTCAAAATTAGACCAGGCAAAATGGGACCTGAACTCATTAACCTGAGTAAACTTGATGAATATATATATATATATATATATGTGTGTGTGTGTGTGTGTGTGTGTGTGTGTGTGTGTGTGTGTGTGTGTGTGTGTGTGTATCGATTTGGTTTTTTTGGACCCATGAAAAGATGAGTCAATTCAATCTTGTGAAAGTCCAAGTCAGGTCAACTTGCAGGTTGACCATTTTTTAACAACACATGAACTTTTCATTTTAAGTCCTTCTTTTTTGTTCTTTTCTTTGACATGTGTTTATTGAATACTAATTTATATTAAAATTTATATTGGAGTTGAAAATATTGACAATTTTACTCACCAACTTGGTGTACAATTCTCAAGTAAATTGAGATGTAATTCATATTAATTATTTACTTATTTTTCTTTTCCCCAATATGTTTTATTTTTTTCATAACATTTTTTATATTTAGTTATCTTTGAAGATAATCTAAGTTTATTTAAATTTTGGATGCAATAGGTGCACCTGATGAGGTTGTGAATGTGATCTGGTCCAAATCTAGTGTTTGTTTTATTGTTCTTGTGTGATGATGATAAGTTTAGTAAACAAGTAGAAGTGACAAAAAAACTTAATTTGGACTATGTTCATTTATGATTTTATGTATTATTCAACTTTGTCAAAAAAAAAAAAAAAAAAGATTTTATGTGTTATTCAACATTTTTTTAAAGTGTTTTTGTTTATAAGTTCTCTTATTTCTTATAAAAGGAAGAGAAGATAGAATGATTGATTTTTTTATTTCTTTTATATATTTCTTTTAATGTGAAAAAATATGGGTGATATCAGGTCAACCCAGCCCTCAAAAGACTGGGTTAGAGTAATAGGTATTGTGATTCAAATTACATTTATATGGTTTTACAAGAGTTAAACATTTTCTAAACCCTACAATCCTATGATAGATTTATCGATGAAAATTCAATAGATGAAAATTCACTATTTGTCATATTATAAAGGAATACTAAATTACAATTTGCATCATCTAACTTCGACCAAAATTCAATTCAGTTCTTTAACTTCACTTCCATTCAATCGAGTGTAAATTTTAAATTTATTCAATTAAGGTCTTCAATTAGGCTTCGTTTGAGAGTTCATAAAGGAATGGAATGAAAATAAATAATCATAAAGAAATAGAAATGAATGGAATATATTTATGTAAGGGAAAGGAATGGAAAAGAAATGAATGAAATTGAATTAAGTAACCTTGTTCTGATGTTTTAAAATAAAGGAATGAAAATGAATAAAAAGTAAATAATCTTGTTTGGGAGTAACATAGAAGGAAAAAAACGGAATCATTTTATGAAAATATTACCATTAGACCCCCCATTTTAAAATAAATGGCTAAATATATAAGAGTATTTTGAAAGTTTTAGTAAAAAAATTAGAATGGTTACATTCCGTATATTAAAACTCTCTCAAATAAAGGAAGGGAAAGAATATTCTAAAATTATTTTTTTCATTCATTTCCATTTAATTTTATTCGATCCTCCTAAAAGAGTGCTCAGGATCATATTGCTATTGTCCCCAAAAACATTTTTTAAAATTAAAAAATCTAAAAAACTAATACATCTTTTTAAAATGCAAGTGACAGCTACCCGATGAAGGTGGTGGACAAAGAGGCCTAAGGCCTTGGTGAAGAAGAAGAAGAAGAAGGTGTAGAGAGCGGAGATGGAGAGGAAGATGCTGGACCATCCATCCTTTTTTGCCTAAGCTCCATGTCGAGTTTGAAGCCTCGCGTCTCTGTTGCATTGTCATGGAGTTTTGCTCTGACGGTGACTTGTGTCCCTTGCGCCACAAACAAATTGTCGATGACGGAGAAGGGTGTAATGTGTGGAAGTTGTTTGTTTGTTGGGAAAATTATGGAAATGTAAAGAAAAGTTGTTTCAGAAAAAATATTGTATAGAAAATTTGTTGGAGTTTTTTTTTTTTGGGGGGGGGTTAAATATGTATAAATTTGTTGTATTTATGTATTCTAGAGGAGATTTAAAAAAAAAATCCCTTCCCTTTTTTTTCTCCAATTTGGAAAAGAATAGATAAATATTTTTTTCCCTGATTTATAATTATTTTAATTAAAATTTTTCAAAATAACAAGACCACATATTACTGAGTATGAATTGTGATTAAGCTTATAAAAATGAGCTATTATTTTGTGTAATTTTGTTTGTATATTATTTTGGGTACAAAAATGTTAAAGTGAGTCGTGATATAAACTTATCTTTTTTGTAGTATAAGCAATAAGAATGAGGGGCAAGTTTAATACTTTAATAGGCCCAAGCCCAGTAAGCTAACGTGTATATACTATCAACTGACATTGATCATCAATCCTCACAAATCTAATGTAATTATTTTGGTAAATCATTAAAAATCATAGACTTTGAATACATGAATTTGTTTTAGCCAAAGTCCAAAACCAACCAATCGATAACAAAAAGCGTACCATTTGACATCAAGATTCATAGCCCAAAAAGAAATTCTATCAAATTAAAAACTTTAGTATTAGGAATTAGACAAAAACATGAACTAAAATAAGCATAACTAGTCCAACAAAAATGTTAGAAAGAAAACCAAAACCCATAAAAGCAACCATCCATTTCTAGGCATCCAAGTTGCACCAAAATAAAATCTAATGCTCAGACTTTTTTCATCTAGTTTCATTGTTGGATCCACAATCCTTTGGGATTAGAAATAAAAGTGTATTATGATGATCTGAGTTTTACCTATATAGAGAGAGAGAGAGAGAGAGAGAGAGAGAGAGAGGGTGGAATATGAGATACACCATCTTCCCTTGAGATTCCACGAAATGACATTTTTACCTTGAGGTTTAATAAATGTAAATAGTGATAGAGCCCGAATTTGGGTTTATGGAGACAACATTAAAATAAAATATTGAAGAAAAAAATTAATTCCAAAAAAGTTTGTTAATATAAGAAAAAATAGTTAATTTTTTTATAAAAATTGCTTGATAAAGAAAACATAGTGTAGATGTAAGTTATAACTTTTTTTTTTTTTTGGTAATTGGTTTCAATTTCTTATTTGAGCCTAGTATTGGAGGGTTTTTTTTTTTTTTTTTTTTTTTTTTTTTTTTTTTTTTTTTTTGGGACAGCAGCAAGTAGTATTGGAATTAGTATGACGTCATTGTTATGTTTAAACTACATTATAATTTAAGCTGACTAATATATATATATATATATATATATGTTTGTATGTATGTTGTAAGGACACAAATATTCGGGTTGGGCCTTTGAACAGAATTGCTTAGGGCCCAAACGATGGAGTGTTCTTGAAATGAATTTGTAAAGAGAGTGGGTTGAAGATCACTTGACTGAACACGTATGGATTAAAGGCCCAAGTATGGTTGTGACCAGATTTGTATTAATATGATATCAGAAAGATACAATGTTCTGCTCGGCACAGTCCGAGGAGTATCCTTATACAAGTGTTAAGAATATTTCTCTTTCTCTCTCTCTCTCTCTCTCTCTCTCTCTCTCTTCATTCCTCCAGAAATGTTCCATCCTCCCTTCTTCCCTTGCTTCTAGCTCTATTTATACGTCAGTTCCCCTCACGTGCCAGTAGGTGGTTCCCTTTGGATACTTGTCCCATCAGGGTCACTGTTCAGACGTCTATTCTTCATTAATGCGGTCATGATGTTAGCTGCAGGGTCATAAATGCGGTTGCAGCAGCCTTTTATAAAATATCTTCTTGTTGCCACCTGCCCCTTATGGTCTATAAACGTTAGGGGATTCCTCGGAAATACCAGGGCCGGTGCTGGAGTATTCGCCTGGGTCATTCCTCTGATTATCCGAGCAGCAAGTTCTCCTCGGACAAGTCCTTTTCTCCTTCACGTAGTTTGTACGTTATAGGAGAGTTACGCCAGGTACTTCTTTCGTAACCGGGTGTCCTCGGACCAGCGGGCCTTTTCCCGTGGCCCATTATCTGGTATTGGGTCTTTTCCCCCTACATATGTATTTCGAAGAAGTAAAACATATATTTGAATGCTTAAAAGTAAGATGAAAAATAAATTAACTAGGTAGTATTAATAGTATGGTCATATATTCACAAAATTTTAAATGTTCTTTGTATGTCTTTGATTTTTTAAAGTCCTTTAAAAAGTATATAGCAATGTAAAAAAAAGTTTTAAAACCTCAAGTAAAATTCAAAAAATTGGTTAGAAAAAATTGTGAAAACATACCATGTCATAATTTTTATGCTACAAATAAGAATTTTTTTTTTCCTTGATTATATTGGGAGAGTTAAAAGACTAAAGTATATAGCAGTTTCAAAGAATTCTGAAAACAACAACATATAAAAATTGGCAAATTGATTAGGGGATACTGCGATAATATATCATATTATAGTTTTTTTTTAGATAATAACAGAAATTTAATTCAATGTGAATGTATATCATGTTATTATTTTAACGTTACAAATAAGATTTTTTGTGCTTTTGGAGAGTGTTATATTTTCAATTAAAAATTTTGAATTAAGAATATTTTGTACACACAAAACTGAAATCTCAATTTTTAAGAGAATCTAAGGGAATTTAAGGGTGGGGTTGGGGGTTATTGCGCCCACCTTGCTGGTCTGGCAACAGATAAGTTCATCACCTCTTATAAGTTATAACAACACTCTTATATAATGGAATATTCAATTGAAAAGTAATGATTTGAAGGGAGATGAACTTATCTGTATTTATAAAATTTCATAAATGAGAGTGCCATATCTTGAAATGTTTGGGAATAAGTGTCATCTTGTGAAACCTCAAAGAATATTGGTGCATTATTTTTTAAAAAATTAAAATTCTAAGAATAGGCAAGTTTAGAGTGCGTGAATGGAATACTAGCTGTATTTTTTACAATGGAATTAGACAAGAATGATGGACTTGTGACTTGCTATCTTTAACAAATATACATAAAGTAACTTATGTGTGATTTATATAATATTTTTTACTTGAAAATTTATACGAGAAACTAAAACTAATCGATTATATACAAACTATGCAAAAGTTACTCAATTATCAAAGTTGGAATTTGATTGACTTAAATATCACTAGCCAGTAGAAAATCAAAAGCAAAAAGACAAGAAAAGAAAGTGATCGTATGGTCAAGTGAAGAAATTCTTACTTGTCTCATAAATCCCATCCAGCAATTTTAGCAACTTGTGTCAAAGCAGCTTTCCATCTATATACTTCCTCTATGTTATCTTTGTAACGCTCTTCATGTTTAGCAAAGGCTTCTCCGAAAGTCTTCCTCAAATTCCTCACATCACTAGGATCAATGTAGTGAAAAACAGGCAAAACTATAAGCCTTGCCCTTTCCATGCACTCAACAATCTTTACTAGTTCAACCAAACACCAACTTGATGAAGCGTAGTCCTGTGAGATAATGACAACAGTAAATCTCGACTCTTCTATTGCTCTCAAGAGCTCTGGAGCAATGAATGTTCCTCGCTCAAGTTTTTCATCATCCCTGAATGTGAATATAGCTTTCTGCTTCAAAGCAGCATATAGATGGTCTGTAAAATTTTTACGGGTGTCACTGCCTCTGAAACTAAGAAAGACATCATATTTAAATCTAGACGTGGTAGAAGAAGTAGATAAGGGTGCGCTTTCTATGCCCATAAAAGCCATCGGATGTTAAATTGGTGATTCTTGAACTACAAAATAGATATGTATCAAGTATAATGAAGTTAAAAACCGAGAGAGAGAGAGAGAGAGAGAGAGAGAGAGAGAGAGAGAGAGAAGGTCAAGTGTCACTGCCAACTCCCACAGTTGAATTAGCGCTATATATATGCAAGTAGTTCTCCGCGTACCGCGTTGTGGTTAAAAAATAAGTGACTTTGTAGAAAAACAGACAATCGGAACAAAGAAATCAAAGAACCAACTTTATTTACGCGTTAACCATGTTGTGTCGGTGGCATGATTTCAAACAAGTCGAAATGTTGGCGCGATTTGTTTCTCAAGCATTAAATTGTATTTCTCTCTTTTGCGGAAAAATACACCATGTTGTCTTACCTCTCATATGTCAGTGGATTCCACAAGTGTATGGTAGGGTCTACCCTCATCTGAGGGGAAGGACTCATGCACATACATGATATAGTCTTTACACAATACATGCCTTCTCTTGTTGACTGAGGAGAGAGTGAACGCAGAGTAAGTCTAGTATCACACTAATTTTTACAATTTTGTCGCAACTTTACTGTTATGAAAATGTTATAGAAATTGGGGTCCCGCTAGGCTTGCTCTTGAACGCATTGAAAAAGAAGAATGGTGGGTTGTCAAGTTTGTGTGTGTGGCCCACCTCAAATAAAAAATAGTTTGTGTTTGTGTGAGTACTACCATGATGCCATCCACTGATGTGTAAGTTCAACATGCGTTTTCCACAAAGGTATTGTGCAGTTGTCTCCTGACTTTCGTCTAATTTTCCAGAGTAATTCTGGTGCCACACACATTTGTACAACTTTACCCACAACTTGCCCATGTGGCAAGTTGTGGTTGGTGGAGGGGTGTGGCACATGGACCCACCATCACCCTTTCACCAACCACAACTTGCCACATGGGTAAGTTGTGGGCAAAGTTGTGCAAATGTGTGTCACACCAGAATTTTTCAATTTTCCACAATACATGCCAGAAACTTTATCACCCTTTCCACAATACATGCCTTCTCTTTTTGACTGAAAATTAAGAACATGGAGTGAACGCATTGAAAAAATATATTGCAATCAATTGCATGCCATTTAAAAAAAAAAGTCAAGTCAAGTAAATTTTTTGATATTAGATTTCTATTTGTTGGAGCTATCTAACTATAAACAAACAAAACAAAACAAAAAAAATTAATGAAGAAGTTTGTCCACAAATTGAAAAGAAAGTCCAAGAACCTTCAAGTCAATTGTCATGAAATTTCCTAAGAGTCCAATTCAGTGCTTATAAGTCATCATATGTTGACGAACACTTCCAATCCACAATATACCAAATTAAAAAGAAAGTACCTTGCTTTTATTTATTGATCATAAAAGTTTTGATAGGTATTACATGATAGAGCTTATAAGTTAACACTTTCACCATATCCACAAAATACCAAATTTTGGAGTTTTAATTCCCTGGGTTGATATGTATGGTACGTTCTCTTCGCGATCCCCTGTTAAATTTTGATTATTATATATGTCTTCACGTCTACGAGTTTTCAAAGGTCCAAATTATCATTAAGGATAGGTGTAGACATCACATTTCGTTATGACCTATGCTTGAGCCCCTCAGTTCCAATGATGAGAAATTATTTCACTAGCAAAATTATCAACATCGTGCATGGAGCCCAATGAGCAGATTAACCAGAAAGTGGCCTAATCATTTTTTACCTAATTTGGTCTAGACTAACAAAAGGTGCGTATGCCAGGTTTATGATGCGTACACCCCAATCTATGGCACATGCACCTTCTGTAATATTTATGGTCTGACATAAAATATTTCTTATAACAAATATACCAAATCAATCATGTTTTTAAATTTTCACTGCCATCTCTTGTAGTCTCACATACTATATACTAGTAACAATTTTTACAAGGAATACTTTTACTTTCTATCCATTTTTTTTTTTTTCTGTGGTTTATAACATGGGATGTAAAAGTAAATTTCATTTTTTTTTCCCTTAAAAAAGTTATTTCTTTCTTAAATAATTGAATTGTTACCAAAACTAGAAAATGGGAGTTTGAACTTCGGTTCTTTTCATAAGGAAATTAGTAAATATCACTAAACTATAAAGCTCTTGAAGTGGCAACTAAAAAGTAAATTATTAATGTGACATAAATCAATATAATTTCTGCCAATGATTACAATGTTACATAATAAATCAGTTGTGATGAGTGATGACTTTGTTTTACATCAATGTTATCCATCAAGTGAATCCTTCAAATTCTAATTGAGTATTTTTTTTTTAATGTTTATGCAACTCTTATGATCTACCTACCAACAAATAGTCAAATTTATACTTATTTATTTGTTGATTTCATATTGAAATTAACAAGTTGATATCTAAACTAAATAATTAAAACCTCAATGAATTGGTATAATGGTTCTTAAAACATCACGAATTCCATGAGGTATTAGGGTTCAAAACCCCTAACCCCATCTCCTAAGGGATTCCTCCAATTAATTAAGCTAATTTAGTTTGGGATAAAAATAAGATTCCCTCCTATTTAAATATTCATCTTAATTTCTTTCAATTTTCATCAATCACACAAAATAAAATAAATGTCAAGTGTCTTGCTTTTTACTAAAAATTGGAGGAAATTGAAGAATTTAATGGGAGGGAATCTTATCCCAACATAATTTTTTAAAAGAATTTATAAACTTATTATCATTAATTCAAATACAAATTTCATTGAAAAACTTACTAATAATACAATATTTTGTTGTACCTTTTCAATAGATTTTTATAATGGAATCAATTTTTGTAACTTTTTTTTTTTTTAAAAATTAAATTTTATCAAGATCAATTGTATCATAATATCTAAATTTAAATTGTGAAGTAAAAACTAATCATATTAATGGAGTAGTTCAATAAGCTACTTCTACCTTCTTTTTCTTATCAAAACTCAAAAGAGAATAATACATGATGAGAAATTTGCATACTTAATTAACTGGTATTATTACAAGGAGTTTTTCATGAAGTGTAAAAATTTAAAGAAAATTCTAAGATAATGCCTAAAGTTTCTATATATATATATATATATATATAAAGATAATTCCTAAAGCCCTAGGCATTTCATATTTTAAAAACAAAATGTTAATTTAAACATATCATGAAAATCTACTTTGTTTAATATATGAATGAGTTTCATATAATAAATAAGGGCATGTTTAGTAGGAGGACTTTTGTTTTTGTTTTAAAAACAGTATGAAAATAATTTTCAAAAAAATTGAATGTAAAACTAATTTTTAGAGAATAATTTTTATATTATATGTGTTTGGCTCCCACTTTTAAGAACAATTATCAATATATATATATATATATATATATATATTAAATGATGTTAGGGAGACCATTTCTACTTTGAGATTTAAAAAAAAAAATTATTTTATAGAAAGTTGTGTATAGAATCTATAGATTACTTTTTTTTTTTTTTTTGGTGATAATTATAAGTTTCAAAATTGAAATGTGAGAATAAAACTAATGCACATTTTTTTAAAAAATTTTCTTTTTTTTATAAGGATAAACTTCAAATTTGTGATAAAAATAAGCTCCTTAATTTAAGAGATAGAAGAGTTTGGGCAAATTTATGGAGTTCACTGTATTCAATTTATTTACTACTATTCCATTAAAAACATTATATACATCTTGAAAAAAATATCCTCTTGGCTGTTTTCAAACCCTATTTTCAACAGGGAAAACAGGAAATAATTTTATGAAAATAATATTTAGAAAACATTAGCTAAATCCACCATTATACGGTTTTGAAAATAAAAAATTGTATTTAAATCCTCTTACTAAACAGATCCAAGATACAAAATATTTGGATTTAAATATTAATTCTAAATACCACACCACGTCACAAAATGGGATTAGTTAATGAAATAAACTAAAATAAAATTATTTTAAAATAACATTACTTTAATAAATAATAGTAAAAAAATTCCATGTTATAAATTAATCAACTACATCAACTAATCTTGTGCACTTACAAATTATTTTTAAATTTTAAGGGTTGCAAACTCCTTTGAGATTCCTTCTAATAAAAATTAAAAAAAAAAAAAACTCCTTCGAAATTGTCTCATTAGTTACAAAATAAGTTTTTATTTATTTTAAATTTTGTAATAAACGATAGAAAATTGATTTATTTTGTAGGGGGAAAAGGCCCAATACCAGATAATGGGCCACGGGAAAAGGCCTGCTGGTCCGAGGACACCCTGTTATGAAAGAAGTACCTGGCGTAACTCCCCTCTGACGTACAAACTACGTGAAGGAGAAAAGGACTTGTCCGAGGAGAACTTGCTGCTTGGATAATCAGAGGAATGACCCAGGCGAATACTCCAGCACCGGCCCTGGTATTTCCGAGGAATCCCCTAACGTTTATAGACTATAAGGGGCAGGTGGCAACAAGAAGATATTTTATAAAAGGCTGCTGCAACCGCATTTATGACCCTGCAGCTAACATCATGACCGCATTAATGAAGAATAGACGTCTGAACAGTGACCCTGATGGGACAAGTATCCAAAGGGAACCACCTACTGGCACGTGAGGGGAACTGACGTATAAATAGAGCTGGAAGCAAGGGAAGAAGGGAGGATGGAACATTTCTGGAGGAATGAAGAGAGAGAGAAAGAGAGAGAAAGAGAAATATTCTTAACACTTGTATAAGGATACTCCTCGGACTGTGCCGAGCAGAACATTGTATCTTTCTGATATCATATTAATACAAATCTGGTCACAACCATACTTGGGCCTTTAATCCATACGTGTTCAGTCAAGTGGTCTTCAACCCACTCTCTTTACAAATTTATTTCAAGGACACTCCATCGTTTGGGCCCTAAGCAATTCTGTTCAAAGGCCCAACCCGAATATTTGTGTCCTTACAATTGGCGCCGTTTGTGGGAAGATTACTACTGTACCTGTGAATTGAGCCTCGAACCATGGTGAGATCAGGTTCTAATAGGGCAGAGTCAGATAGCTCTCAACATATTGACCACTTCAAGCGCCTTGAGCGCGAGAGAGACTGTGAAGGGAGTGTGCACACCAATCGTACTGAGAGAAGTCGACGTC
This sequence comes from Lithocarpus polystachyus, assembly GCA_033629205.1. NCBI lineage: Eukaryota > Viridiplantae > Streptophyta > Magnoliopsida > Fagales > Fagaceae > Lithocarpus > Lithocarpus polystachyus. Next base: position 81,953,978 of record CM066164.1, read on the forward strand.
GAGATGACAATGATGAGTCTCATGAGGGCCTGCAACGCAAGATTGATCGCCTTAAAAAGAAGTTGCGCCGTGCGTGGAGAAGGCGCAGTCCGTCTAGCAGTCCTCCCACCACAGATGACTCTTATGATGATGATGACGATGCCAGTTACAGACCCCGCTCCAGAACACCTCCAAGTGAGTCTTTCCCCCACGAGGAAGAGCATCACAGTGACCGCAGGAGTAGAAACACCTACTCAAGAGGTACTGGAAGTGATGCCATGACTAGGGCACTCAACCAAATTTCCAGGTCACCTTTCACACGCAGCATCGAGGGAGGTAGCCTTTCCCAGCGCTTCACTCAACCCACCTTCACTGCGTACGATGGTCGAACCGACCCTGTGGAGCACGTGAGCCATTTCAATCAGAAAATGGCTGTCCACTCTCGGAACGAGACTCTTATGTGCAAAGTGTTCCCCTCCAGCCTAGGGCCTGTGGCCATGAGGTGGTTTGATGGCCTTACGGCAAATTCTATCGGATCCTTCCGAGAACTCACCAGGGCGTTCTGCTCTCGATTCGTGACGAACACCAGGGTCCCTCGGCCACTTGACTCCTTGCTGTCCATGTCTATGCGAGAGGGGGAGACATTGAAAACGTACTCGGACAGGTACTAGGAGATGTTTAACGAGATTGAAGGCAGCTTCGATGACGTGGCTGTGAGAACCTTCAAGGTCGGCTTACCAGCCGAGCACGATCTGAGGAAGTCGTTAACCAGGAAGCCAGTAAGGAGTGTGCACCAGCTAATGGACCGCATTGACGAGTATAAGCGGGTCGAGGAATACCAGCTACTTGGAAAGGGAAAGGCTAGGGTTATCCCTCAGGAGAGGAGGGATTTCAGGTCGGACCGGTACAGCAACAGCAGGCCGCGGACAGACTACAGTGTGCAATCCGGGTCTGCTGCGTCACAGGCTATTCATGCCGTTTTTCGAGAGCCAATCCACCAGATTCTGGAAAAAATTCAGAACGAGCCATACTTCAGGTGGCCAAACAAACTGGGGGGAGACCCCACGAAGCGCAATCAAAGTCTTCAGTGCCAGTATCTCCAGGAGCGAGGGCATACCATCGAGGACTACAGAACTCTGAAGAGCCACCTGGAACAGCTTGCAAGGGAAGGAAGGCTGTAACAATTCATCTATCGGCCAAATAACCAAGGAAACCATATCAGGCCAGGGGCTTCAGAGACCACCTCACCAAGGCCCCCGCTGGGCACAATTAACGTGATCTTCATGGCCCCCGGGAGAACTGGATCCTGCCCTTCCAGGGTAATGTCTATTTCTACGGCGTCTGCTGAGGACACAAACCAGGAGCCGAAACGGGCAAGGATGGAAGTCCGACCAGTTTTAAGCTTCTCGAACGAAGATAAACAAGGGACAATCCAACCCCATGACGACGCTCTGGTCATCACCCTTAGAATAGGGGGGTACGATGTGAAGAGGGTGATGGTTGATCAAGGGAGTGGGGCTGAGATCATGTATCCGGACCTGTACGAAGGACTGGGCCTACGGCCTGAAGACCTTACAGCATATGAATCGCCCTTGGCTAGCTTCCAAGGAAAGACCGTCATCCCCAAAGGCCAGATCAGGCTACCCGTACAAGCAGGGTCCGAAGTGGTTGAGGTGGACTTCATCGTTGTAGATGCGTACTCTCCCTACACAGCTATCTTGGCCAGACCGTGGCTCCACGCCCTAGGGGCTGTTTCATCAACCTTGCACCTGAAGGTTAAGTTCCCGTCCGGAGGACAAGTGGAGGAGATCGTAGGAAGCCAATCAATGGCAAGGCAATGCCTCATAGTCGCCATTTCACATCGGCCCAATACCGAGCCAACAGCCACCTCGGTCGGAGGGTCATAGCAATTCTGTGCCGCACCCTTGGAATGTAAATAATCTAAGAAGGTACTATTATTAATAAAAGTTTCCATTCTCACATTGAAGTCTATTATACTGCTTGTTTACTAAGTATTAAACAGAACCTTGGTCCTGCCTGGTCCCTCGGACCACACACCTTGGGTAAATTAATACTGTGTTAAACAGAACCTTGGTCGGGCCTGATCCCTCGGATCACCTACCTTGGGTAAATTAACACCCTTAAGTATTAAACAGAACCTTGGTAATGCCTGGTCCCTCGGACCACACACCTTGGGTAAATTAATACTGTGTTAAACAGAACCTTGGTCAGGCCTGATCCCTCGGATCACCTACCTTGGGTAAATTAACACCCTTAAGTATTAAACAGAACCTTGGTCGTGCCTGGTCCCTCGGACCACACACCTTGGGTAAATTAATACTGTGTTAAACAGAACCTTGGTCAGGCCTGATCCCTCGGATCACCTACCTTGGGTAAATTAACACCCTTAAGTATTAAACAGAACTTTGGTCGTGCCTGGTCCCTCGGACCACACACCTTGGGTAAATTAATACTGTGTTAAACAGAACCTTGGTCAGGCCTGATCCCTCGAATCACCTACCTTGGGTAAATTAACACCCTTAAGTATTAAACAGAACCTTGGTCGTGCCTGGTCCCTCGGACCACACACCTTGGGTAAATTAATACTGTGTTAAACAGAACCTTGGTCGGGCCTGATCTCTCGGATCACCTACCTTGGGTAAATTAACACCCTTAAGTATTAAACAGAACCTTGGTCGTGCCTGGTCCCTCAGACCACACACCTTGGGTAAATTAATACTGTGTTAAACAGAGCCTTAGCTACACCGGGTCCCTCAGGCCCTCTGCTAAGCATTCCCTTAGCTACGCCGGGTCCTCGGACTCTCTGCTAAGAAGCAATGTTATGAATACCGTTTCGGACCCCGTTTCGGTTTGCCAATTGGAACAGAATATTTCGGTACCTGTCTATTTCGGCATACCGTTTTAGGGTGTTTCAGAATTACGTTATTTTATAATAAAAAATATATATTATTAATAAAAAAAAACCTATATAAATTATTAAGGGTTTTAAAGAAACTATAAGTACATATTTCAACTAATATGTAATCTCTAAGCCCAAATAATAATAATAATAATAATAATAATAATAATAATAATAATAAGTATCAGTTCAATAATTTATAAAATATAATAAGAGTAATAATATGAAAAAAAAAAAAAAACTTGATGTTAATATTAGTAGTTGGAACAGTGGAAGGGGGTTAAGGCTAGAACCTTCATTTTTATTGTTAGTCACGCAGGGCTCACAAAATCAAAACAAAGAAAAAAAATTCATATTTTAAAACACTAGTAACAAAATAAAAGAGCATGTGGGCTGGAAAAAACAGAACAAATAAAAAATTTAAAACAAAAGACATAGCATTTAAGGAAGTGTAAGAAGGTTGACAAATAGTCACACACATTATCTGTGCAGCACACAAATATAAAAGGAAAGGTGGACTGGCAGCATGACCGAAACCCACCAGAAGAAAAAATCAAAAAGAGAAGAAGAGAAGAAGAAAGGTCTGAAACACACCAGACGAAGAAGATGGGTCTAAAACCCAGAGAAGAAGAAAAAAAAAAAACAATAAGAAGAAGGGTCCGTAACCAAGAAGAAGAAGAAGAAGGTAGGATTTTTTTTTTTTTTTTTTAAGACAAAATCTGGTACCGGCCGAAATTTGTATTTCGGCCGGAATTGGCCGGAATTGACCGGAATGGCCGGAACACCCCGAAATAGGCCGAAATTTGACCCGAGGTGGAACAGGGGGTATTATGGTACCGGTTTGCATGCCGGTACGAAATATTCTGGCCGTTCCGGCCGGAACGGAACGGAATCAATAACAATGCTAAGAAGAGCCTTAGCTACACCGGGTCCCTCAGGCCCTCTGCTAAGCATTCCCTTAGCTACGCTAGGTCCTCGAACTCTCTGCTAAGAAGAGCCTTAGCTACACCGGGTCCCTCAGACCTCCTGCTAAGTGTTAAATAAAACCTTGGTCCAGTCTGGCTCCTCGGACCACACACCTTGGGTAAATTAATACTGTGTTAAACAAAACCTTGGTCAGGCCTGATCCCTCGGATCACCTACCTTGGGTAAATTAACACCCTTAAGTATTAAACAGAACCTTGGTCGTGCCTGGTCCCTCGGACCACACACCTTGGGTAAATTAATACTGTGTTAAACAGAACCTTGGTCGGGCCTGATCCCTCGGATCACCTACCTTGGGTAAATTAGCACCCTTAAGTATTAAACAGAACCTTGGTCGTGCCTGGTCCCTCGGACCACACACCTTGGGTAAATTAATATTGTGTTAAACAGAACCTTGGTCGGGCCTGATCCCTCGGATGACCTACCTTGGGTAAATTAACACCCTTAAGTATTAAACAGAACCTTGGTCGTGCCTGGTCCCTCGGACCACACACCTTGGGTAAATTAATACTGTGTTAAACAGAACCTTGGTCAGGCCTGATCCCTCGGATCACCTACCTTGGGTAAATTAACACCCTTAAGTATTAAACAGAACCTTGGTCGTGCCTGGTCCCTCGGACCACACACCTTGGGTAAATTAATACTGTGTTAAACAGAACCTTGGTCAGGCCTGATCCCTCGGATCACCTACCTTGGGTAAATTAACACCCTTAAGTATTAAACAGAACCTTGGTCGTGCCTGGTCCCTCGGACCACACACCTTGGGTAAATTAATACTGTGTTAAACAGAACCTTGGTCGAGCCTGATCCCTCAGATCACCTTCCTTGGGTAAATTAACACCCTTAAGTATTAAACAGAACCTTGGTCGTGCCTGGTACCTCGGACCACACACCTTGGGTAAATTAATACTGTGTTAAACAGAACCTTGGTCAGGCCTGATCCTCGGATCACCTACCTTGGGTAAATTAACACCCTTAAGTATTAAACAGAACCTTGGTCGTGCTTGGTCCCTCGGACCACACACCTTGGGTAAATTAATACTGTGTTAAACAGAACCTTGGTCAGGCCTGATCCCTCGGATCACCTACCTTGGGTAAATTAACACCCTTAAGTATTAAACAGAACCTTGGTCGTGCCTGGTCCCTCAGACCACACACCTTGGGTAAATTAATATTGTGTTAAACAGAGCCTTAGCTACGCCGGGTCCCTCAGGCCCTCTGCTAAGCATTCCCTTAGCTACGTCGGGTCCTCGGACTCTCTGCTAAGAAGAGCCTTAGCTACGTCGAGTCCCTCAGGCCCTCTGCTAAGCATTCCCTTAGCTACGCTAGGTCCTCGGACTCTCTGCTAAGAAGAGCCTTAGCTACGCCGGGTCCCTCAGGCCCTCTACTAAGCATTTCCTTTAGCTACGCCGGGTCCTCGGACTCTCTGCTAAGAAGAGCCTTAGCTACGCCGGGTCCCTCAGACCTCCTGCTAAGTGTTAAATAAAACCTTGGTCCTGCCTGGCTCCTCGGACCACACACTCTGGGTAAATTCATGCTAAGTGCTAGACAGAACCTTGGTCATGCCTGGACTCTCGGACCACATACCTTGAGTAAATCAGCACTCCTCGAACGGACCCAACACCTCGGATCGCTGCCGACGGTCCAAGCCGAGCACGTTCACAAGATTGAGCTTGGGGGCGCCTCCGCGTGGATAAGTGGAGAAGCTTAAATGGGTCCTACCTCTAGAGAAATCAAAATCCCACCTCTCTCCTCGGATAAGAGGGAAAGCCGGAATTTTGAGGGGCTATTGTAGGGGGAAAAGGCCCAATACCAGATAATGGGCCACGGGAAAAGGCCCGCTGGTCCGAAGACGCCCCGTTATGAAAGAAGTACCTAGCGTAATTCCCCTCTGACGTACAAACTACGTGAAGGAGAAAAGGACTTGTCCGAGGAGAACTTGCTGCTCGAATAATCAGAGGAATGACCCAGGCGAATACTCTAGCACCGGCCCTGGTATTTCCGAGGAATCCCCTAACGTTTATAGACCATAAGGGGCAAGCGGCAACAAGAAGATATTTTATAAAAGGCTGCTGCAACCGCATTTATGACCCTGCAGCTAACATCATGACCGCATTAATGAAGAATAGACGTCTGAACATTGACCCTGATGGGACAAGTATCCAAAGGGAACCACCTACTGGCACGTGAGGGGAACTGACGTATAAATAGAGCTGGAAGCAAGGGAAGAAGGGAGGATGGAACATTTCTGGAGGAATGAAGAGAGGGAGAGAGAGAGAAAGAGAAATATTCTTAACACTTGTATAAGGATACTCCTCGGACTGTGCCGAGCAGAACATTGTATCTTTCTGATATCATATTAATACAAATCTGGTCACAACCATACTTGGGCCTTTAATCCATACATGTTCAGTCAAGTGATTTTCAACCCACTCTCTTTACAAATTCATTTCAAGGACACTCCATCGTTTGGGCCCTAAGCAATTCTGTTTAAAGGCCCAACCCGAATATTTGTGTCCTTACATATTTATTTATTTATTTTTGAGAAACAAACACACACACACACACAAGGGAGCGGGAAAGGGATTCTAACACAAAGGCACACCAAAACTTCACTCAAAAGCCATGGTAACTTTTAAGGGAGGGTGAGACAAGTTATACTACATACAACACACTCTCTTAAGCAATGTGGGACAATTATCCATTTCTAGACAATTTATTGAGAGTTAAGAATGGAAATCAAATTGTAAAAGAAACAATTATGGCACGTTTGATAGACTGTAAAGGAAATTACATAAATATAGGAATATGTATTACTTAGAATACAAGATGCCGTAATGCAATATTTATTACTATTCATTTGTTTGATGGTAACACAGTAATAGAACCCTAAAGACAATGGAATAAAAGCATTTTAAATCAAACTTAAGGTATATTTTAGGAAATATCTTACTTATATAATTATATTTCATAATAAATAATATTTTTTAAATTTGAAAGAGAGATTAGTTATATTTTTATGATTTTTTTTTAATTTTCATAATTGTTATATGCATATGGGAAGTTTGTTTATTTGGAAATATATTAATTTTAGAAATTAATACACCTACTAAGGAATAACTATTACAACCCTTTTAGAGATGAATAGTTATTCTTCATTTTAAAGAATAGTTATTCATAAGGAATGAATATTCATTGTAATAAAAACGTAACCAAATTACTGAATAGCTAAACCATAGGAATAATTATTACATTACAGTGCTTATTACAAGTCTACCAAACGTACCCTTAATGATTTCTTCTTGTAATGTACTTGCCAAAGTATGAGCAACTCTCTTACAATGCCCCATTAAATGTAGGAAAAAGAAACAATTTATGATCCTCGTAATAAAGGTTTCCAATGTACCGACAAACTACCTATGTTTATCTATGAGTTCTAGTTACTTTAACCAGTAAAGTTTCTGATGATTGAATAAAGGATCTAGGATTAATATTGAATATTCAATATCCACCTACACTAAAAAAAATTAATTGGTGTTTTAGTCTGATGATAAAGAGCTATCATTAGGAGCAGATGTCATAGGTTGAAACTCTCTCTCAAAAAAAAAAGACACCTATGTTTATCTAACACATAGGTTCAATTCTTCTTTTATTTTTGCTACTATTTATAAGTCTTACTGCATTTTTTGGTACTATTCATCGGTTCTACTATATTATTTCAGCTAATTTTTACCTTTATCTACATTACTTTCAGCAAAAAGTTTTCAATTTCAACAAAATAAGCGAATCTCAAATAGACTCTTCATGTACCATTTGGTATAGATGGAACCAAGTTCGACTATAAACATAGACCTTCCCAAGTAAGCAATTTAGTCAGCGAGCTTTTGATGCATTACAAGAGTTTGTCAATGCTCAAGCTTGGCTCTCCCCTCCTTTAGTTAAACCACGGTTGCTTTCAAAATTAACTTCGATAGAGCCATGTTGGCTAAGATTGAGCAGGTATAGGGGCTGTTATTACTTATTAGGGATGATATGAGCAGGTTATTGCCTTTATATCTCAAAATATTGTTATGCCACTTTCAGTTGTGGAGATCAAAGAAGGGTAGTGGGTTGTCGAGTTTGTGACCCTATTGTAAATAACATTAGCAATACCAATTTTTCAATATATATATATATATATATATATATAAAGGGAGTTTTTTTTTTTTTTTTTAATTAGCAATACCAATTTTTTTTTTAATTTCTTTAAGAAAGATACTAGATTACTAGTATTGTAGTACATATAAAGAGAGTTAGAGATGGAAAAGGTTATAGGGTATGTGTCATTTGGAATAAATGTGACAAAAGAGGTGAAATGTGGACATGGAAGGGAGTAGGGAGTTTCGGTTTCACATGACTCAATATTCCCAAAAAAACTAAAAGGGTTTAGGTTCTCATATAAAAAATAAAAAAAAATTTAAATCTATAATATTTTTATAATAAATTCTAAGTAGTAAGTTGTTTTTAACATAGTTGTAATGTAAATCGTATCGTGAATTAGTTTTTTATTTTTTTGTATCATGTATCGTATAGTATCGTGTATCGTAAGTGTAGGGGTAAAAAAGGCCCAATACCAGATCTTGGGCCGTGGGCCTGTCCGAAAAGACCTATACATCCGAGGACAACAAAATCTTGAGGAGTTTGTCCAGCCCAATTCGATTCTGAAGTGCAAGTCACGTGGAAGAAGGACTAGTCCGAGGAGGCTTGCCCGTTCGGATTGTCAAAAGGGTGTCCCGGATGAGTGCTCCAACGTCAATCCTAGCTCCCCCGGAGAACCCCCTGATTTATATGGACAAAAAGGACAGGTGGCGAAGATCAGATATTAAGCAAAAGGCTGCTGCCACCGCATTTATGATCCTGCAGCTAACATCATGGCCGCATTAATGGGAAAGGACTCCTAAACAGTGACTCCATCCTTTGCAGCTGCTAAAGGAAGACTTCAGATGGGAGTTGATGGGACAAGTATCAAGAAACACCCACGTAGTTGAGGAAGGGCATATAAATAGAAGATGGAAGAAACAAAAGGGAGGAGGAGGGAAAAAGAGCAACCGGGAGAGAGATTAAGGGAGAGATAAAGAGAAGTATTCATAGTATTTGCATAAGCACACTCCTCGGAATATGCCGAGCAGTACATTGTAACACTCAAATATCTTATCAATACAAATCTGATCATAATCATACTTGGGCTTTCAACCCATACGTGTTCAATCGAGTATTCTTCAGCCCACTCTCTTTACAAATTCATTTTAAGGATACTATACACAGTCTGGGCCTCCAGCTGCTCCGTTCGTAGGCCCAATCCCAAATTTATGTCCTTACAATTGGCGCCGTCTGTGGGGAGAGTACTATTGTATCTGTGTGTTGAGGCTTGAACCATGGTTAGATCAGATAGAGCGGAGTCAGGTGGCTCTCAACATATTGACCATTTTTTGCACCTTGAGCGTTAAAGAGACCGCGAAGGGAGTGTGCACACGACTCATACTGCCAGGAGTCAACGTCGAAATGGCAGTGACGAGTCTCATGAGGGCATGCAACGCCGAATCTATCACCTCAAGAAGAAGTTGTGCCGCGCACAAAGGAGGCGCAGTTCGTCTAGCAGTCCATCCATCACGGATGACTTTTACGATGATGATGACGATGCCAGTTACAGACGCCGCTCCAGGACACCTCCAAGTGAGTCTTTCTCCCACGAGGAAGAGTATCACCATCACCGCAGGAGTAGAAACACGTACTCAAGGGGTACTGGGAGTGATGCCATGACAAGGGCACTTAACCAAATTTCCAGGTCGCCCTTTACACGCAGCATCGAGGGAGGGAGCCTTCCTCGGTGTTTTACCCAACCTACCTTCACAGCATATAATGGACGGACTGACCCCGTGGAGCACGTGAGCCATTTCAATCAGAAAATGGCTGTCCATTCCCAGAATGAGACTTTCATGTGCAAAGTGTTCCCTTCCAGTCTGAGGCCTGTGGCCATGAGGTGGTTTGATGGCCTCGCGACAGACTCCATTGGGTCCTTTAGGGCGCTCACCAGGGCTTTCTGCTCTCGGTTCGTGACGAACACTAGGGTCCCTTGGCCACTAGACTCCTTGCTGTCCATGTCCATGCGAGAGGGGGAGACGCTGAAGACATACTCAGACAGGTACTGGGAGATGTTTAACAAGATCGAAGGGAGTTTCGATGATGTGGCTGTGAGAACCTTCAAGGTCGGCCTACCAGCCGAACACGATCTGAGGAAGTCTCTAACCAAGAAGCCTGTGAGAAGTGTGCGCCGACTAATGGATCGTATCGACGAGTATAAACGGGTCGAGGAGGACCAGCTACTTGGAAAGGGAAAGGGAAAGGCAAAGGCAAAGGTTGTCCCTCAGGAGAGGAGGGACTTCAAGTCGGACAGGTATAGCAATAGCAGGCCGCGGAGAGACTACAGTGGGCAGTCCGGGTCTGCTGTATCGCAAGCAGTCCATGCCGTATTTCGAGAGCCAATTCACCAAATTCTGGAGAAAATTCAGAACGAGCCATACTTCAAGTGGCCAAACAAGATGGGGGGAGACCCCATAAAGCGCAACCAGAGCCTTCATTGCCAATATCATCAGGAGCGAGGGCACACCACCGAGGATTGTAGGACGTTGAAGAGCCATTTGGAACAACTTGCGAGGGAAGGAAAGCTGCAGCAGTTCATTTATCGGCCAAATAACTAGGGAGATCATATTAGGCCAGGGGCTTCGGGGACCGCTTCATCAAGGCCCCCTTTAGGCACGATTAACGTTATCTTCGTGGCCCCCGGGAGAACTAGATCCTGCCCCTCCAAAGTAATGTCCATTTCCAGGACATCCGCTGAGGACACCAATCAAGAGACAAAACGGGCAAGAATGGAGGCCCGACCAGCCTTGAGCTTCTCGGACGAGGATAAAGTGGGGACAATACAGCCCCATGACGATGCTTTGGTCATCACCCTTAGAATAGGAGGGTACGATGTGAAGAGGGTGATGGTTAATCAAGGCAGTGAAGCCGAGATCATGTATCCAGACCTGTACAGGGGACTGGGCCTACGGCTTGAAGATCTGACCGCGTATGATTCGCCCTTAGTTAGCTTTGATGGAAAGACCGTCATCCCCAAGGGTCAAATAAGGCTGCCCGTACAAGCAGGGTCTGAAGTGGTCGAGGTGGAGTTTATCGTTGTGGATGCATACTCCCCCTACACGGCCATTGTAGCCAGACCTTGGCTCCATGCTTTGGGGGCCGTTTCTTCGACCTTACACCTCAAGGTTAAATTTCCGTCTGGAGGACGAGTAGAGGAGATCGTAGGAAGCCAACCTGTGGCAAGGCAGTGCCTCATAGCCGCCATTTCACACCGGCCTGCTGCCGAGCCGGCAACCACCTCGGTCAAGGATTCGTAGCAATCAAAGGCCCCGATTCCCCCCAAAGCCGTAGAGCCGGCCGAGGAGCAATGCGAAAGACTAGAGAAAGTTACGATTGGGGAGGATTCAGATAAGTTTTTCCAGATAGGGGCTCAGCTACCCCCTCAGGAAAAGGAAGAGTTGCTGTCTTTCCTCAGGAGAAACGTGGACGTGTTTGCCTAGAATTCTTACGAGGCCCCAGGAGTGGATCCCGGGTTCATCTGCCATCACCTTAATGTGAGCCCAGCTACCCTCCCCAAAAAGCAGCCATCTCGGCGCTCATCCAGGGAACATTCTGACACTGTCAAGGATGAGGTGAACAAACTCAAGCAGGCAGGGGCTATCAGGGAAGTCTTCTATCCAGAATGGCTGGCTAGCACAGTGGTGGTGAAGAAGAAGAATGGGAAATGGCGCGTATGCGTGGACTTCACGGACTTAAATAGAGCCTGTCCGAAAGACCCCTTCCCCATGCCGCGGATTGATCAACTGGTGGATGCAACTGTAGGGCACCCATGAATGAGTTTCTTGGATGCCTTCCAGGGATACCACCAAATTCCCTTAGCCATGGATGATCAAGAGAAAACAGCCTTCGTAACTCCCATTGGAAATTAACATTACAAGGTGATGCCAATTTGGTCTGAAGAATGCAGGCTCCACCTACCAGAGAATGATGACAAAAATGTTTGAACCACTGCTGGGGAAATGCATTGAGATTTACATCGATGACATGGTGGTCAAGAGCAAGCTGAAGTCCGACCACGTCGGAGACCTTGAGAACATCTTTGAGATCTTAAGGAAACACAAATTGCGTCTCAACGCTTCGAATTGTTCTTTCGGCGTTGGATCAGGAAAGTTCCTGGGCTATATGGTCACTCATCAGGGAATCGAGGTGAATCCTGACCAAATAAAAGCGATCAACAGTTTGCAGCCTCCTCGGAACCCAAAAGAAGTGCAGAAGTTGACCGGGATGACTGTCGCTCTCAACCGATTCATCTCTAAATCTGCAGAGAAATGTCGGCCTTTCTTTCAACTGCTAAACAAATGGAAGGGATTTGAATGGAATGAGGAGTGTGTTCTAGCTTTCCAGCAACTAAAGGAATACCTAACTCGGCCTCCCATCATGTCCAGCCTTACAACGGACAAGGTCTTATTTGCCTACATTACTATAGCTACCCATGCTGTGAGTCTAGTACTTATACGAGTCGACAATGGCGTCTAGAAGCCTGTCTACTATGTGAGTAAATCCCTTCATGAGGCCGAGATCCGTTATCTGCCACTTGAGAAGGCTATCTTTACAGTAATTCATGCCACCCGTAAACTCCCTCATTACTTCCAATCACATACGGTTGTGGTCTTCACCCAACTCCCGCTCAGATCACTGCTTCGGAGTGCAGACTACACGGGAAGGATTGCTAAGTGGGGTACCATACTGGGGGCTTTTGACATAAAGTACATGTCTCGCACCTCGGTCAAAGGGCAGATACTAGCCGATCTTGTGGCCGAGTTTGCTGAGCCTGTGTCAGAAGAAAGTGCCGAGTCGGTATACATGGAAGAAAATTCAGTTGGCCTTGTGTCTATGCAAGAGTTCACACCTTGGAAGTTATATGTGGACGGTGCAGCCAACCAGAGAGGCTCAGGAATGGGATTAGTCCTAGTATCCTAAGAGAATGTTGTCCTCGAAAAGTCCCTCAGACTAAACTTCTCGGCTACTAATAATGAGGCTGAATACAAAGCATTGTTGATCGGGATGACTATGGTCAAAAGAATGGGGGGAAGCACCGTAAAAGTGTTCTCGGACTTGGCCTTGGTCATCGGCCAAGTTCGAGGAGAAGTAGAAGCTCGTGATGAAAGAATGCAGAAATACCTAAGGCAGGTCCAGCAACTGCAATCACAGTTCAAGTCATTCAGTTTGCGACACGTTCCTCGGAGTGAGAACACGCACGCTGACTCCTTGGCTACTCTTGCAACCACCTCGGCTCAGGGGCTACCTCGGCTCATCCTGGTGGAGGATGTACAAAGGCATTCTGAGGAGATTGAAGGGCCTAGTATTTGTCAAGTTAGAGTAGGGTCAAGTTGGATGGACCCTATGGTGACTTATCTCAAAGACGACGTCTTACCGGTAGACAAGGCCGAAGCTGACAAAGTAAGGAGAAAAGCTTTTTGATTCTGGCTATCAGGGGATAATAAGCTATACAAACGTTCCTTCTCTAGACCCTACCTATTATGTGTGCATCTTGAAGCCACGGAGCTACTCCTCGAAGAGCTGCATGAAGGGATTTGTGGCAGCCATACAGGAGGAAGGTCTCTATCACACAGAGCCTTAACTCAGGGATACTGGTGGCCAAACATGCAAAGGGAATCACAAGCATATGTAAAGAAGTGTGACCAATGCCAGAGGTTTGCGCCAAATATACATCAACCTGGAGGAGTTCTGAATCCTTTGTCATGTCCATAGCCTTTCGCTCAATGGGGCTTGGACATTGTAGGCCCTTTTCCTAAAGCAGCCGGGAGTAAGAAATACTTGGTCGTCGCAACAGACTACTTCACTAAATGGGTTGAAGCCGAGCCATTGGCAAACATCAGGGATGTGGATGTCCAGAAGTTTGTATGGAAAAATATCGTGATACGATTCGGAGAACCACATACTCTCATCTCGGACAATGGCCTTCAGTTTGACAGTAAAGCGTTCAGAAGATTCTGCTGCGGGCTAGGCATTACCAACAGGTACTCCACCCCTGCATACCCTCAAGGAAATGGCCAAGCTGAAGCAGTTAATAAAGTCATAGTAAGCGGTCTTAAGAAGAGGCTAGATGATGCCAAAGGAAAATGGGTGGAAGAGCTATCACATGTACTCTGGACCTACAGGACAACTCCTCGGAGGTCTACCGGAGAGACTCCCTTTGCAATGACGTATGGTGCTGAGGCTATTATCCCCATAGAAACTGGGTTCCCCACACTGAGAACCAGTTCATTTACCTCGGTTGGCAATAACGAGCTGCTAAAGGACAATCTGGACCTAATTGCCGAACGTAGAGAAAATGCTGCGGTTCAACTAGCCTATTACCAGCATAAGCTCAAGCAGAGTTATGATGCCAATGTCAAACTCAGACCACTTGCACCAGGAGATTTGGTCTTGCGAAAAGTTGTGGGCACTACGAAGAACCCGGCCTGGGGGAAGCTGGGACCTAACTGGGAAGGCCCCTATCGTATCCTATCAGTTGCTGGAATATGAGCTTTTTATTTAGAAGATTTAGATGAAAGGGCTGTACCACACCCCTGGAATGTAAATAACCTAAAAAGGTACTACTACTAATGAAAATTTCCATTCTCTTGTTGAAGTCTATTGTACTGCTTATTCTCTAAATGTTAAACAGAACCTCGGTCAGGCCTGTCCCTCGGACCACCTACCTTGGGTAAATTAACACCTCTAAGTGTTAAACAGAACCTCAGTCAGGCCTGGTCCCTCGGACCACCTACCTTGGGTAAATTAACACCTCTAAGTGTTAAACAGAACTTCGGTCAGGCCTGGTCCCTCGGACCACCTACCTTGGGTAAATTAATACCACTAAGTATTAAACAGAACCTTGGTCGTGCCTGGTTCCTCGGACCACACACCTTGGGTAAATTAATACCACTAAGTGTTAAACAGAACCTTGGTTAGGCCTGGTCCCTCAGACCACCCACCTTGGGTAAATTAACACCCCTAAGTATTAAACAGAACCTTGGTCGTGCCTGGTTCCTCGGACCACACACCTTGGGTAAATTAATACTACTACGTATTGGACAGAACCTTGATTAGATCTGGCCCCTCGGACCACCTGACTTGGGTGAATTAACAATTTTCATTCACTCTTCTAAAGGTTGTATGCAATCTCAGATGAGCCTGACCTCTCGGATCATACACTCAAAGTCATATCAGCAACACGCACGTATCACTAGAACTATGCAGAAGCTTAATCTTTCATATTTATTCAAACTGCTTACTCTAAGTCACTGTTCTCATTCAATTTTAACGAGTCAACAATAAAACAATTGATTGAACTTCCTTGGATCCATACCCGTTTGCCGAGATAGAATTAAGTTAATTAAGTATCTTTGATAGGAATGGAAAAGCTTCCTGTTACTATTATGGTCTATGAACTTAGTCTTTTCACAAGCAAATAAATAAAATTGGGAGCAATAGAAAATAAACAAAACATTTTCATTAAATTAAAACGTGAAGTACATAAGTTCAACACACAATACAACTATTAGCAATTACAAATATGGGAAACAACGCCTATGCCCTAAGCCTGACCATCTTGAGGAGGAAAGCTACCCTGTACGCTCCGCTTCGCTCGGCGCTTGAGGACACTGCTTCATTGACCTTGTTGGGATCCGCGGTTAGAGAAGTGGTCTCCGGAGCAGCTGGTTTGAGCGGGGCGCCTTGTCCCTCCTGAGCTTTTTGAGCAGCCTCAGGAGGAACGAGTGCTTGATTCACTGGCTCTGGAACTCGAGGTGAGGAGGAAGCAGGGTCAGCCGAATTCACGCTGATGTCTGGATGGAAGTATACTCTATCCGGTTGCCTGAACTCCGAATCGGCTGGGACTCTAGCCAAGTTCAAGGTCTCTTGCCAAGTGACCTGGCAATAGTCCCTGCACACTTCGGAGACCTCCTCGGCGAGTCTCCTCTCGGTTGCTTCTATGCCGCGGATGAATTCGGCCTCTTTCTCAGCCTCCGCAGCCCTCAGCGCCTCCCGAGCGTTCTTTTCGGCCTTCTCGACTTTCTCTGCCCGAGCACGAAGCTCCAGGACCAGCTGTCTCTCAATGGCCAACTCTATTTCTGTCATGTGTAACTTCTTTCGTTGGTCTTCAGCCTAGTCCTGGGCGCTTTTGAGGCCAGCCTCGGCGCTCTTCCTCACTCTTTCTTCAATAGTTAGCTTTTTAGCCAACTCCTGCTTCTCACACTTCACTACACCCAGGCTTTTTTCTACGTCCTTCCGTAGGTCGGTCTCAGCCCTGGCCTGATTACGGGCATCCTTGACCCAATCTTCAGTCGCATAGACTTGCTGGGTGAGCTGCACCATAAGAAAAACAACGTTACGTCTCTACAAATGTAATAAAATCACACAGTACAAGCATAAACAAATTCTATGTACAGTAAGACGGTAAAAAACTCACCATGGCCAAGTCCCTCTTAAGGGACATGAATAAGTCTGTCTGCCTCCATGACTTCACCATCTCCATGTCCCGAGGCAGGAGCAACGGGAGCTCCAAGGCCTCGGCAATGTAGCCCGAGTGGCCGTTTTGGAACTCCCGTATGGAGGCGGTGGTAGGAATAGGTGCCCCATCCAGTTCCAACCGCGGGGCCCAAGCGGGGGGTTGCTGAATCTCCCTAAAGCGGGAGTCGCCCCTCTGCCTGGGTGGGGAAACCCTCCTATCATCCTTCTTTTGTTGTTTCGCCCCTTTTTGCTGCCGAGGAGACACTTCACCCTCCTCGGCTTCCAAGTCCACGACCTTCTTCTTCCTCTTCAAGTCTGGCATGGGAAGAAGGCCGGGCGCAGCGGTGGAAAGAGGAGGTGGGGGAGGCAATTTCCCAATGTCCTTCTCTTTGGGGACCTCCTTGGATGAGAAGCCCACATTCCGCCCTGCCACGAGGGCTTTCAACCCCCTCCTCGACTGCAAAGACATTTCTTCTTCTTCTTCCGAGGTTTCAGAATTTTGGGGGCTAAGAGGTTTAGTCTGCGCTTCTTCCTCCTCTTCGAAACGAAATTGGTCTATTTCCGTGTCCAAGGATGGCGGAGAGGTAGTAGACTCCTCCCTCTGTATAACTGGTTGAGGAACAACTTGCTGAAGCGCCCAGGGAACCGGAGGAAGGTCTTTGTTTGCCAAGAAACCAGGCTAAGAAACGTCTATCCGGCGAAGTCTCTTGTCCCCCGCTCGGATGGAATCCCCGACTTCTTGAAAATTATCTGATATCAGAGCGAAATCTAATATCAGATGAACGGCGCGCAGCTGGCCGTCCGAGTGAGCAAACACCTCAGATCGTAGCAGATAGTTTAGGCCGAGCACGTTCACAAGACTGAGCTTGGGGGCGATAAACTGTCTATCTGCAGCCACAATCAAAAGAAAAACACAAGGTTAGTCATCACACCTTTAAACCAAACGCATATACAGTAAAATAAAGTGAAATCTAAACCACAATCCCTATGATTATCTTAATCTAGTCCTAGAATACCCCACCTGGCTCCCCCTCCGTGGTCGGACAATGATGACCGTCATGCCACACCCCAGAGACGATGACGTAATCGTCCTTCATGCCCTTGTTGGACTTCGGAAGGCACGATATCATCCTCACAACGGGAGATCGGGACTTCAAGTAATACCCCCCCTCCTTCAAGGAATGACATTCGTACATATATACGACGTCATGCCAGGTAAGCTGTAGACCCATCATCTTGTTAAGGGCGTCTACACAACCCAAGACCCTAAACATATTAGTGGCACATTGGTGCAGGCACAGTCTGTGATTCCTAAGGTACTCCTTAGTAACGCTACCCATAGGAATGGTCATTCCCCCCTCCAGAAAAGCGATTACAGGAATGACCACCTCACCGATCCTCCTAGAGGTCAAAATATTCTCCGGTGGACAGTAACGGAGGCTAACCCCCTCGGGAATGTTATACTTTGCCTTAAAAAGCTCTATGGCCACGGGGGTATCAACTAAACTTCTAAACCTACCCATATCGATGTCTAAAAGGGTGCTACGAGACTCTCCAAAGGCGAGGAAACGTAACAAGACAATGGCCGAGGTGCTCAGTCGAGAAGAAAAGAGACTTGGAAACTAAGTACTTACAAGATCAGCAGGTATTTTTGGTTCGGTGACTTCTGAAAAATCTAAGATACTTCGTGAAAATGTGCGCGGAAGGTATTAGTACGGGTGACGTAGTAAGGCTAGGATGCTCGAGAACTCTGATGTATCAAATGAGTCAAACCGCTCCTTCAAAGCCCCTTATATAGTGGAGGAAAATGAGTGGGAGTTATCCCGCTCAAAAATTCACAAAGAAATCTCAGCCGCACGATTTGCATCCCGCCGTTGATCAAGGAGACAGAGCGTCACCCAGAGCTATAAATGACACGCTACAATTTTCGAAGCGTCTTTGGAAATCGAAAGTCTCGCGAAACAGTGCCTCCACATGAATTAGTTAATGGGTTTGATGAGTTTCACCCCTGCAGAAGTCAAAATCCCGCCTTTCTCCTCGGATAAGAGAAGAAAACCGGAATTTTGAGGGGCTATTGTAGGGGTAAAAGGCCCAATACCAGATCTTGGGCCGTGGGCCTGTCCGAGGAGACCTATACATCCGGACAACAAAATCTTGAGGAGTTTGTCCAGCCCAATTCGATTCTGAAGTGCAAGTCACGTGGAAGAAGGACTAGTCCGAGGAGGCTTGCTTGTTCGGATTGTCAAAAGGGTGTCCCGGATGAGTGCTCCAACGTCAATCCTAGCTCCCCCGGAGAACCCCCTGATTTATATGGACAAAAAGGACAGGTGGCGAAGATCAAATATTAAGCAAAAGGCTGCTGCCATCGTATTTATGATCCTGCAGCTAACATCATGGTCGCATTAATGGGAAAGGACTCCTAAACAGTGACTCCATCCTTTGCAGCTGCCAAAGGAAGACTCCAGATGGGAGTTGATGAGACAAGTATCAAGAAACACCCACGTAGTTGAGGAAGGGTATATAAATAGAAGATGGAAGAAACAAAAGGGAGGAGGAGGGAAAAAGAGCAACCGGGAGAGAGATTAAGGGAGAGATAAAGAGAAGTAATCATAGTATTTGCATAAGCACACTCCTCGGAATATGTCGAGCAGTACATTGTAACACTCAAATATCTTATCAATACAAATCTGATCATAATCATACTTGGGCTTTCAACCCATACGTGTTCAATCGAGTATTCTTCAGCCCACTCTCTTTACAAATTCATTTTAAAGATACTATACACAGTCTGGGCCTCCAGCTGCTCCGTTCGTAGGCCCAATCCCAAATTTGTGTCCTTACAGTAAGATACACAAATATTTGATAAAATTATTAAAAAAATTATAGATGTACATATATAAAAAGTATATTCATATAAATTTTGAATATATTCAACCAATGACTAATTTATTCATCACTTTTGTAATAATATTTAACAAGTTAACTAAATAAATCAAACTAGCATGTGTTTATAATATACTTATTCAAATTGCTTAAATTCAAAAGTAATAATATATTACAAATGACCCAAAATGAATAAATTTTTTCATCATATTCATCATACTGCCTAATTAGCCTCATCCAAGTCAATGCTATCATCACATTTATCATTTTGCAAACTTATTTCTTCATTAAAGCCTCTTTCATCGTTATTGACATGTACTATCTCTTATTTTTCTTTTTCTTTTAATAATTTTTTTTTCAAAAATATTTCTTCTTAGCATTCTAGTTTCTTGGACTTATAACAATAATGACGAAAATAAAAAAAAAATAATTATATTGTCAATTAATATTTTATTCATAGTATAGAAAATATATTTGTAAATATTAAAGTGAAATCTAAGTGTGTATTGTGTAGCCCAAATTTTGTAGGAGAAAGAGGGGAAAAAAAACTTATGAATATATTATTTTATTAGGCTAAATTAAGTAATCTAATAATATTCTGTTAAAAATAAGTCTAACAACTTGTTAGATTCAAATAAAAGTATAAATTTTAATAAAAAAATCCTATTTTAAATCATTTATCTATGTATCGTATAATATGTACAATTCTATGATACGATACGATTTATATAATACGCATACTATACCATACGATTCATGAATACTTACAATACTCCAGTACAATATAAAACTTTTTACACGTGATACAATATGATTATTAATTTTACCTATTATTAAAATTTCTTTTTAATTTATTAATTTGTTACTTAAAATTTGTTAAAAAATTATTATAAAACCATATTTCAAAAAAAAAAAAAAAAAAGTTCGAGTTCGCATGGATATGGCAATATGGGTCCTATTTAATATTTATTACAAGGGTGCCCGTTTCAAAAGCAGCAAATTAGATATGCCCGATTTTATCTTTCCCACCTCCCTTTTTCATATTTATTCCCATAATGCCGCCCCTGGTCATAATGAGGTGGACAGGTCAAACTCCACAGTCAAAGTGAGACGGACGGTTATGAGATGCACTACTGTCAGGGCAACTTGTTTTAAAGCATAGATGAAAACAATTGACAGCCCAATGCAAATAAATTAAGCATAGAACAAAAATATTTACTGCCCAATGCAAATTAGCCAATGGCCCGGTACTACCATGATACCCTCCCACTGGCTAATTTGCATTGGACAGTCAAATTTTTTGATCTATGCTTAGACAAAAACAATTAACTGCCCAATGCAAATATATTAAGGTTTCTAATAAAAATTTAACAAAATTTTTTTTTTATTTTAAATAAAAACTATCACATCATTCACTAATAAACCAACGGTGAAGATTAAAACCTAATACTACCTCACTAAATTTCAAGCAAAAACTAATTGAGCCTGCCCATAAGCAGCTTCTAAATTTTGCTGCTACTGTGAACAACAACAACATCATCGTCTTCGCAGCACATCAATGAAACAAAAAATGCTACTGGCGTGGGTTTTTGAATCTTCAACCGCATTATCTTCGCAGCACAGACTTTATTTTGTTCAAACTTTTATGCTAATCTCCACCAATAGATGGAGAAACTAGAACATGGGATGTACTGACAATTTGATACCTTCTGAAATATCAAATTTACAACATTGTGATGTTCTGGCAACTGAGTGGGATTATTTAAGAGAGAGATCATCCTTTTGAAAACAAACTACTCTTATTTGATGTTGTCATAACATCAGAGCTTTTTTCTTGATTTCTCCACTTTAAATCTCTAATGCAGTGGCCTGGATAATACTAATAAAACCAAATCTGATTTTAGCATTCAGGAAAAACCAAAACCAAAACCAAAACTGATTTCAGCATTCAATGGCTTTGGCCTAATTACAATGATAGCTCATACCCCATCCAACTGCGATCCTAACAGCCCTTACGCTCAAATAAAATTTCAATCCAAGGTACCAATTTTGTATTAGGAAAATGTTAAAGTTGTCATCAATTTTACTATATGAAACTTATAAACTAATTTGATAAACTTATAGACCTCCTCCAAATTCTTGAAAGTGCAGGAAACTCTTCATTTCCTCAGTAGCTTAAATTGGTTGTCCAAGCATTCTACCGTTTATTCTCAAAAAAATTGGTTGTCAAAGCTTAACTTTTGTAAACCTTTTCTTTGTTTTTTATTTTCATTTAACATTGAGTGGGGAAAAAAATGTTACTGGGATCCAACCAGATGAGAGTTCTTGTAGCTTAGTAGCATAAGTGATGCTATAAACGGAGCAACTAGGTATGATCCTAGGATAGAATGCAATGTTGATGCATCAGATAATAGCTAGCTTTGCCAGATTTATCTGTGTAGACACTTCTAGGTCACAACTCATCAAATGTCCTATGCTACCAATAGGGGGATGTGCCTCCAACATTGATTTTCCTACCTTCTAAATACAATAGAGGAAGAAAGTGGAATGTCTCCCTTAAACAAGGTTTGCTGATAGCATATTGGATATTTCAACTTTTGTCCCGCCTAATTACCAGCCATTCATATTCTCTTGTGGCATAATATAATCTATGGAAAAATAATCATATCTATTATGTACACCTTTACATTGAAGAAAAATAAAATTTTCATTATAGAAATGAAGTCTCTGAGTCCTGATTCATATTCTGTGGGTTACTATCAATGATTTTATATTGAGTGAGGTGCTTTGCTGTTTTTATAAAAATTTCTCTAAGAATCTTTGTTAGATAGAAAATCCTATTTGGTCGATTGTTACGACCTTTGGAAGCATGGTACAAAAATATAGAGAATGTTTGACCATGGAATAGAAATAAGGAACCAAGCCAACAAAAACTTAGGCATACACGTCCAAAAAAAAAAATTATCCACAAAGGGTTCATCCTATTACTTTAAATTAGTAGCTTTCCTTCTTTGCCATTTGAGTTACAGCTTATTGGCTTTTTCCAATTACCTTCGTCTATAGCCTTTAGGGTGCTATCTTTAGAAGCAACTGCCACAGTAATACCTTCAACACCTGTATATAGAGAACAACTTTAACATTGATAGCGCAAAGAAGTAGTTACTGAAACCTTGACCATTAGAAGGAAGCAAATATTTCCATATTGGCGAACAAAGGATAGATGAAAAACCTATCTTAAGAAACAAGTTGGATTAAAAAATATATGAGATTATTAATAAATTAATTCAAAGATACAAAGTTTTTAAACAATTCAAGGCAGAGAGGTCCCAAGTTCAGGTGCAACAACAATTACTTTGGCATTTCTGGGAAGTAAAAAGCAATTTAGATTATCAATCACTGTATTTGGTACGTAACAAGCAATATTTTAACTTCCTAAATTTTAGGTTATCAATATTTTGCATATTTTAACTTCCTAACAATGGGGAAGAAATACCCTTTTCTTTATCTCATATTTAGGCTTCTTATAAACATCCTTTTCCTCTTTCAGTAACAACATTGCCACCTTAACAAAAGCAGTCCCCATGAATCAAAATTCCTAAGAAAATCTAAACATCCCCATAAAGTATATATTAATCTCCAAAAGGAATATAAGCAAAGCACTTACCAATAGGACTACTATTTTAATAGGAAATTTCTTCCTCAAAGCCAAAGCTTATCTAAAAAAATTTAGTGAAGCCCAGAGGAAATCAAATGCAACCCATACCCATGTAATGGTAATTATTATAGCAAATTTGAATTTCTATTGCTATTACAGTGCATAATGGTATGTTTATTATTTTCCATACCTTCTGTTGTTTAGTTTGTAAAGTTTATTTAATACTTATTCTTCTAAATTGCATTACATGGGGCACAATCAAATTTTCATCTAGCTAAGCATTAGAACACAATCAATGATTTAAGAAAAAGAAAAAAATTGTTGGTATTGTTTCTTGGTTTTCTCAGTTTGCTATTTCACATAAACAATGCTTGGGCACAATTTCTAGTTAAGATATCCATCATTCATGGATTCAGATAGAAGTTTGGATACAAAATAACTTTCACTAAGGAAACATGGTTCTATTAACCTCAACAGAAAATTGCAAGTCCTTTCTAGAGATCACAGCAGAGTAGGACAAAATGTGAAGAACTTGAGAGAGAGAGTAACAATTAGAGAAAAAAGGTGGATTCAATGCTAAAGTATGATAAACCTATAGCAGTTTTCTATATAACATAAACAATGCTTGCGACACAATTTCCAGTTAAGATATCATTGGTGGATTCAAATTGACGTTAAGATACAAAATAACTTTTAGTAAGGATGGAAAGTTTTCTATAAGATTTTTTTAACTTGTACTTCCTAAGTGATGGAAAGTTTGGTTTAGGCATTCTTACAAATACTTTGAGGGAGCAGATAACATATGCCACTAACCTAAATCTTCAACTTGTAATACAACTTTAAACAATGAATAATTCTTTGACTTTCAATTCCAAATTCATTGAAAACCAGTACCAAAACAATAATTACGCTCCACAAAGTTACACAACACTCCAAATCATCACACCAGTATATCTTAAACCCAGTAAAAGAAAACAGAAATTGCATTAATAGTTACCAAGTATTTACCATTTAAGCACTCTAAATTATCACACACTCAAGCTGACCCAATACAGAATATTGCATACTAAACCAAATTAAACTCCAACACCACCAATATAAATAAGAACATGAAATATAAAGAAAATTTCCAATACCAATAGCAGGAAAAATATAGAGAAAGTAAGAATAACAAAAACAGATACTCACAATGTGGATCATGTGGTCATGAGAGATGCAGAGGAAGTATTACAGTATAGCTTTCTGGGGACATCAACCAATAATATTGAAAGCCAAATTCAGAGAATGAAAGCTTATGCAGGTTTCGTGGCCTACGAACTGACAGACCCTTCACTAGTAACCTTTTTTTTGAATAATCATAACACTCTTGGCTCCGCGACTTAATCGAGGACAGAGTCTGCATTGGAGTAAAGAGAGAAAACTGTGAAGAGCAATTATCAGGTGGTAATCGAATGGTTGGGTTTTAAAAATAAAGCATTAAAAAATTAAAAATTAATAATGGTGACATGTAAAATTGTGAAACCTCTAAAGCTTACGTGGCATAAATGTAGAAGATCAACAAAAATTCAGACGCTTTAGCTTTATAGTATTTATAGATGATGAGAACAAACTAAGATTTTTGAATGGCTTGAATTTTTAAAAAATGTACAAAATGATTTCTTTTACCTCCACATTTCTTTTAACTTTGATATGTAGTCTTCAGGGAATGCATACAAACTACAAAGGTGAGCTGAATCTTCACAACTTTTCTTGTGCTCAACATCCTAATTAGAAGCTTTCTCACATTTTTCTTCTGCATTGTTCTCACTTTTAAATCAGATCTCTCTATCCAACATCTTATCCCTACTTTTCAAAAGGAAGCTGCAGTAGCACTTGGGCATTGTTGATAAACACCAGTACTAACCTTCAACTGTTTATGCAGAAAGCCATACATTTTATGAGACACATATCAAGGAAAAAATAATGGTGCTAGATAACCTGTTTCACAAAATAAACTTCACCAGCATGATTTTTAGTAGTCCAATGATGATTATGTAGATTTCCATTCCTAAATTGCTAATAGAAATTGTAAGTGCAGGCAACATTCAGTGTCTAGAAGCAGGGGAAAAACAGAGAGAGCTGAGAGAGAGACTTAAAAAACAAAGATTGGCACTAACACTCACCAATAGCAGAAGAAAAGGAACAAGAGCACAAATAAACCTAAGTTACAAATAGTTCTAGGTCTAAGTATTATATTCAATTGCTCCAAAAGTGTTTTCCACTATCTTTAAGGTCCGGTAGCGCACCACCTAATGAAATATTTTTTCAATTAATAAAAAAGTAAAAAACAAGAAGGATTCCTCTTATAAATCACAGTAAGGATAAAGAGCATCAGTGATTATATTCCTCGTTGTAAACTCTCTTCTTACCAAAGTCTATCATTTAACACTTTCCAGAGGAAAATAGGCACTTTGAGAAAGGATTTAAGCTTCCATAGGTCGGCGTACATTTAAGAACTATATCTCAGAGTTCTGCTCCTTCCATATTAGCATTCACTACAGAGAAGCCAGTAGGCTTAGTTGACAGTAAAAAGACCTGACTAATTCATTGGGCCTAATCAGTCTTAATTGCACTTCCTGACCTAGGACTTAGCTCCTTCTAAAAGACAGAGTTGGCTACATGAAATACACATCAATTCCTCACTAATGCACAATTTCATTGTGCTGTAGATTGGTCAAAAAATAAAAAGCCCTTGTAATATGTGGATAATTTCCCTAGAAACATTAGATCTTACATTAAGCCAAAAGTCATAGTTATTAGGAATTGAGTTCCCATTTCTTACCAGCCATTCAGCTTCTGTGAGAACAGATAATCCCATTGCTTTTTTTCAATAGATATATAATTTCAAAAAAATTAAGAAAGTTGCTACCCCAGCATGCAGACTTGACTCAAGTACAATTTTCTTTTCACTTGTTATATACATGAAAACTTCCTAGAAAGTAGTGTGAATCTTTACCCAACCTCTGTTTCAAGATGTGATAGTAATTTGTTTCTGATTTCCATGGGTTGGTAAGAAGTCATTGTATTAATATTGTAAGTTCAATGCATAATACATATATACAATTTTTAAAAGCCTTTTTTTGTCTTTTGACATGTAATGAAAAGTTGTTTATGAATTGCAGTTGGGTTTTGGGAGTTAGTGAATGACCTGTCTAATAACTTGAACTGGGGTGCACCTTGTAATACTTTGTTTTCAGGGTTTTGAAGTCCTTAATAACAAATAAAATTTCTCTTGGGCATGTGTAGTCAAGTTTATTGTTTGTGAACTCTCTTGAACTAGTTTAAATGATGCTACGAAAGACGCTCAGTCCTTCAACTCCTCTACACCCCCCCACCCTCACACAAAAAAAGAAAAAGAAAAAAAGAGAAACAGAAAGCTTTCAACAATTACTTTTCATCTATTAAAATTAATTCTTAAAATACACCCACATCCAGTTTTACGAGAATATATATATATATATATATATGTATGAATGTATCATGATTAAACATGATTTGAATGCAATATCAAGCAAGTCCTAAACCCACATTGTTTAGGACTTTGGAGGGGGGAGGGGTGTTGGTATTGGGGTATTTATGTTAGAATATCACACATTTTATGAATCTTGAACAAATTCTATTGCCGAGACAATCAATCTGTTTTTCCCCACTTAGAGTATTGGGATGGGTACTACCAGTTTTCTTATAATCAATCTGTGTTTCTCTAAGTTGTGAAGAGTGTTTACCAACCTGAATCAAAGCCAAAATTCATAAAAAAATGGCAATGGGTAAATTGAACTTTTGCATTGGATTACAGAAGGTACACTTCTTGTTCTCATCAAATGTGCTGTTTATGTAGAAAGTAAAATTGAGGCAAGTTCTTAAATGGACAAATGTCTATGGATATTATTTTCCTGAGGACAAGCATGCCAAGAGACAATTCTTTGAGTACTTGAAAGGTTTTTCATTTCTTCCAACTTGCAGGAAACAGTGTGTCTCATCCTGTACTGCGAGGCTCAATTTTATTTTATTTTATTTTATTTATAACAAAAAAACTTTATTGAAAACCAAACATGATCTCTAATAAGAGATGATATTTGGTGTTTCAAATACATGCAAGATACAGCATTGCACTCGCAATATTTGGATCTTAGTCCTATGATACCCACATATCATAAGTATCTATGATGTTGTAATCATTTAAAATACTAGATAGATAGTTATTTCTCTAATATGCTATCTAAATGTGATATATATATATATATATATATTTTAATGGGATATAGGAAAATTTGTGGAAGAGTGACTACCATTCCATAATACATACCAAAGCGCATAGTATGATGTAACAGCAAACATCGAATGTCCAGTAAACTATCATGAGATGATAATTTGATGAGAAATGAAGGGAGATAATGATAATGATATTGATGGGGGTAGAGTGCAGCAAGATTGGTGTGTGGAGGAATAAAAAATGGAATTAGTTGTTGTGGTTGCGGTGATTTAGAAAGCCCACCCTACAATACATAGGCTCTTTTACTTTACGTGAGAAAGTCTATTGATTAAGTATTTTAGTATCTTCAAGGAACGGAACAAACCAAAACCATCCCTTCATATATTTTGTTTTGTTTTGGGGTATTTACTACAGAAGTAGCCCCCTCATCTCATCTCATCTCATCCATGTGTATTCAAAAGTTAGATGTTTGAAGTTCACTATTTTTTATTTGATCTTAGTAGTATAAGTTTTTTAAACTTATTAATATTAATGTATAAGAGTATTTTGGATCATTTAAAAAATAGACACAAAAAAAATTGTGCTCTCTTTAACAATGGTATAGAAGGTTATAGATGGTGTAAGTGTAAATGAAAGTCTTGTAAACTATACATATAAAGGTCATGAGAGAAATGGAGAAGTACCTCAAAGCGTTCTCGACGATGACAATAATGGGTTGGCCCCCCAGCATCGATGAATTTTTTATAGCAAGTTGTACAAACTTTTTCCTGATAATGTGGCACTCTCAATGTCCCATTAGATCCGCCTGTTCTGCTGGTTTCTCCCTCATCTTCATCTTCATCTTCATCATCATCATCGTCATGGCTCTGCTGCTTTATTTTTTCCTGAAGCCCACTCAATGTTCCATTAGATCCACCAATTCCACTGGTTTCCCCCTCAACATTATTATCATCGTGGCTCTGCTGCTTTGTTCTAGATTGATGAGCAGTAAATTGATGGATGAGATCGGAATTATCAGAAAACATGGTTGAGCATTGGACTAATGTTTGCACCAACTCTCCCACATTTTTCTGGTACACAAGAACGTAACCACAGTTCTGCACCATCAAGTCTTGGCTATCACTACCAAATAAAGCAGTTAAGTGATTGCTACAATTCAGCTTATCTAAAAATCGAGCCTGAGGTACATGCATGATCTTACGTTGCTTTAACCAAATAAATTTGTTGTGTTCAGACTCAGTGATGTAATGTTTATTTGACACCGTCCAGCTGCCCATGTCACTTCTCAGAGAACAAGAAAAGCCATGAGAAATTTCTGTAGCCGAATTGTCAAGAATGAGAGTTGGATGCTTGTGCACTGTGAATGTAGCAGATAGAGCAATTCCTATCCAGTCAGAATTAGTATAAAGATTTGGAATTCACTGGATTCTCAATAAAGAACCACTTTGATGGCAAAACCACTCCGGAATTTCACATTTAGGAAAACAATCATTATAAATATAGTGTTGACTAGAGTAGCCCTGTAAAACAGAAAATATGGATCTTCATGAGAGAGTGAGAGAGAGACAGTGAGTGTGAGTGTAAAAGAGAAAGACCTGAAAGTTGCTTTGAAACCAATGCTCAAGGCCTCTATTGATACAATTACTGAGTTCATTCTCATCCAATACGCTTAACTGGATAGAACTGCAGTTTGAATCTCTTGTAGCACCCCCAATACCTGAGTCCATTCCAAGTAAAGCACAAACCCTCCTTGTTCTCATCAAATATGTTGTTTATGCAGAAAGTTGAATTGAGGCAAGTTCTTAAATGGACAAATGTCTAAGGATATTATTTACCTGAGGACAAGCATGCCGAGAGGCAATTCTTTGAGTACTTGAAAGGTTTGTCATTTCCTCCAACTTGAAGGAAACAATGTGTCTCATCCTGTATTTGTAATGCAGGGTTAAGCCAAGTCTGGGTCTAAGTGACTTCATCAATGTGCAGAGAAGAAGTTTACCTCAGTGTAGAGGGCTCATCAAAGGATTTTTTTAAAAGGTTCCACACAAAATTTGCTTGACTGCCCTTGTCTTCAGTTCACAGTATGCCATGAAGTTTGAGATGCTTATAGCTCATAACCTTCTGCGGAATCCAGAATTGGGTCAACCTATTAAATGCTGATTTTCATTTTCCAATTATCTTTACTACTTGCATAAGACTGACTAGAAATTGAAGTTTTCCCGTTAATGTTTGTGTGTATTCTAATGGCAATAGGGTGACTTGAACTACTTTGAAAATTTAGTTTGACCTTTAGAGATTTGGCTATAAAATGTGGACAAAGGATCTTAAAGGATAGAAAGATCATTTTAAATGAAAAAACTTAAAAGGAATAAAAGAGATATAATAGCCGCTACAGTTGCTATGCCAACAATAATGAAATCGTGGCCCTGCAATCCTCACTATATCAAATATTCTTATTAATAGAGAACAAAAAATATCAAGACCTTCAACCAGCTCTTCAACCAGTCAAATACAAGCTATATTCTTCCAGAGACCCAACCAAAGACATTAAAATGCACAGCCATTTTAATTTTTGGTTAGCATGTCTTAAATGACCAGCTAACCTAGTAAATTATTATAGACCATTTAGGTGTGATGCAAATCATTTACGATTTATCTCAAACAATCTTGTACACAGCCAACAAATTTGATGTAGCTTCTAAAATTCAGAATGATAGACATTTTCTTCAAAAGTCAGGATTCTAAGCAACTGGTGTACATAATTTTTTAAATCAAGAAACCAATTAAGTCCAAACGAATGAATAAAACTAGGAAACAATTGCAAGATCTTTCTTCACCATGACAAGCTAAGCAGAAATTATGCATCTCAATTTGAAAAATCAGATAAAAAAAAAACACAAAATCACACCAGACAGAGCTCACATCCAAGGCAAAGGAAATCTGGGGCCTGCCAGTGACTTCAACTGCAACCATCCTAGTCAACTGCATTAACAAAAAAATAAGACCAATTAACGAAATTACAATTTTTAAATTCAGAAACTTATTCAGTACCCTTTTTTTTTTATAGAAACACAATAAATACTTATAAGTTGATATGATATCCATTGCCATTGTGTAACAGATGCAAATGAAACAGTGCTACCAAAAATGGAAACATACCTTGGCATCAAATGCAAAAAGAAACCGGTCAGAAACGACAGAGGAGAAACAGTTTCAATGTGATTTGGGTGCGTGGGCGCCGGCTCAGAACGACGCGAAGGAGGCTCCAGCGGCGGAGAGGAGCTCCGTTGGTCAGAGGAGAGGAGGCTTTGGTGCTGCTGGTGCTGTTTCCTCCAGGTAATGGCTTCTGAACACGTTCTATTTAGTGAATTTTGGTTTTATTTGAGCTACAATCCTGTGTGATAGAGTGCACTGAGGCCTCATTGAATTCTGACGTGGCAGCTCCTCATTGGTGGCGTAAATAGGCCCTTTTCTGCAATCTCAGGACAGAAAAACGTTTTCTCAAGAAGAGAAAACGTGTCTTGTGTTTCTTCGACCCCCAACCTTTTATAGAATACCCATAATCAACAGCATCATCTTCTTGAGGAGGACAGGTGCATTCTACGTGGACCCCCCACATTTTTATAGAAGAACAGGTGTCATCTGACTCATATCTAATTGAAACCTTAACAAGATTCTGGTCAGTTGGATTTGATTCATTCAAATGTCTCTGCAGCAGAGACCATTGAGTTAGAGAAAATAAATATTGTTTACAAAAATATTCTGAATCTTCTGGATCTTCCACTAGATCAATAGACTCATCCACTAGATCAATAGACTCATATTCACGATTTTAGTATAAAGATTTGGAATTAGCTGGAGTTTCAAAAAAGAACCACTTTGATGGCAAAATTTTCTAGACTGCTCATGTCTTTAGTTCACAAAATGCCATGAAATTGAGATGCTTATAGCTCATAACCTTCTGCAGAATTCAGAAACTGGGTTAACCTATTAAATGCTGATTTTCATTTTCCAACTATCTTTTCTGCTTGCATAAGACTGACTTGAAATTAAAGCTTTCCCGTTAATGCTTGTCTTGTATTCTAATGGCAATTGTTAAACGTATAAAGTGTGAGAGAAAGACTGAAAGTCTGTATATTGATATGTATAACAATGTACAATAAAGAGCCTTATATAGGCTAGGTATGTGTGCAGTACAAGCAATAAGAGTAAAGTACAAGTACAATATACTGGGCTAAGCCCAATGGGCTAATCTAGCCTAAGCTATACACTAACACCCCCCCTCAAACTCGAGGTGGCAAGGAGGAAGCCAACTGGAGTTTGGATATAAGATCTCGAAGACGACCAGGCGGGTGAGTCTTGGTGAAGATATCAGCAGGCTGGTCAGCAGAGGAGATGGAGAACAACTTGAGATTGCCTTTCTTAAGATGCTGGCGAGTGATGTGGCAGTCGATCTCAATGTGCTTGGTGCGTTCATGAAAGACATCATTGTGAGCAATGTAGATAGCACTACGATTGTCACAATAGAGAGGAGTGGCAGTGGGCTGTGGAGCATCCATGTCAGCCAAGAGCCAGCGAAGCCAGACAAGCTCGCAAGTGGTGTCGGCAAGAGCACGATACTCAGCCTCAGTACTGGAACGGGAAACCACATCCTGCTTCTTGCTACGCCACGAGACAAGAGAAGTACCCAGCAGGAAACAGAAACCTGTGATAGAGCATCAATCAGTCGGATCACCTGCCCAGTCCGCATCTGAATAAGCATGAAGTTCGAGAGAAGACCGGGAGGAGTAGTGGAGACCATGATAAAGTGTGCCTTTAACATATCGGAGAATCCGAAGAACAGCAGCATAGTGGACAGATCGAGGGGCATCCATGAACTTACTAACCATACCCACGGCATGTGAAATATCTGGATGAGTAACAGTGAGATAGATCAGACTACCAACCAACTGTCGATAGCGAGTAGCATCAGATAAAGGTTCACCATCCAAGGGTGTGAGCTTGGCATTGTATTCCAAGGGAGTGGAAACAGTCTTGTTGTCGGTGATACCAGCTTTAGAGAGAAGATCAGAAGCATATTTTGCTTGGGAAAGATAGTATCCATCAGAGGATGAGGTAACCTCAAGCCCAAGAAAGTAGCTGAGAGTGCCCAGATCTTTCATCTCAAAATGCTGACTAAGGAAGTGCTGAAGAGAGCGGATACCTGCAGAATCATCTCCAGTAATAATCATATCATCAACATAAAGAAGAATAAGAGTGATACCAGCAGAGGATCTTCGGACAAAGAGGGCAGTGTCATGAGGACTCGAAGTGAAACCCTGCTGAGTAACAACGGAGCTAAACTTTTCAAACCAAGCTCGAGGAGCCTGCTTGAGGCCATAAAGAGCACGGCGAAGGCGACAAACTTGACTACCTAAGTGTGGATAGCCAGGGGGTGGTTGCATGTACACTTCTTCTTGGAGGTCTCCATTGAGGAAAGCATTCTTCACATCCATTTGATAAAGAGGCCAACGACGAACAACAGCCACTGCAATGAGACATCTGACAGATGTAAGGCGAGCAACAGGAGCAAATGTTTCCTCATAGTCAATGCCATACTCCTGAGTAAAGCCCTTGGCAACAAGGCGAGCTTTGTATCGTTCAACAGATCCATCAGCCTTGGTCTTGATCTTGTAAACCCACCTACAACCTACTACAGACTGACCAGGAGGCA
This sequence comes from Lithocarpus polystachyus, assembly GCA_033629205.1. Classification (NCBI taxonomy): domain Eukaryota; kingdom Viridiplantae; phylum Streptophyta; class Magnoliopsida; order Fagales; family Fagaceae; genus Lithocarpus; species Lithocarpus polystachyus. Next base: position 81,986,997 of record CM066164.1, read on the forward strand.
AATCAACCAAATCCCAAGTATGATTTTTATGAAGGGCATCTAGTTCTTCGTTCATAGCTTGCTGCCAAAGAGGGTCAGTATGGGCCTCACGATAGGTGTGAGGTTCATAGAGAGTAGCAAGGGCAAAAGAGCAGTGATAATCAGTGAGATAATGGGGAGGAATGCTTACCCGAGTGGATCGACGCAGTTCAGGACCAACAGGAGACTCAGAAGAGGGTGGTGCCACAGGATCCAAGTCAGGCGGATCAGAAGCCGGGGACAGAACCGGAGATGAGTCGTCTGGAGAGGCAGCCGATGTCGAAGAATCCTCCACAAGTTCAGGATAGAGAGGGAGGAAAAGATCAGTAAAAATGGGTGACTCTGAGGAAGAGGATGCAGGAAACTGCTGAAGACTCGTGAAAGGACGATGTTCCCAAAACTCAACATGACGGGAGACACGAAGGCGACGAGAAATGGGATCATAACAGCGAAACCCCTTTTGAGATACACCATAACCAAGGAAACAACAGAGACGAGCACGAGGCTGGAGCTTTGTTCGTTCATGAGGAGGAAGAGAAACAAAGCAAGCACAACCAAAAACTCGAAGAGAGGAGTAGTCAGGAGTTTGACCATAGAGAAGCTCGAATGGTGATTTGTTGTGTGTGGTTGGTGAAGGAATACGATTTATGGTGTACACAGCAGTGAGAGCTGCCTCACCCCAAAAGCGCTCGGGAAGAGAGGCAGAAATGAGAAGGGTACGGACAACATCAAGAATGTGACGGTGTTTTCGTTCTGCACGACCATTTTGTTGAGAGGTGTAAGGACAAGACCGTTGAGGAAGGGTACCATGACTGTCTAAAAAGGATAGGAAAGATTTATCATTATATTCTTGAGCATTATCTGACCGAAAAACTTTGATAGTGCGATTGAACTGTGTTTCAACCATTTTATGAAATGTTTGGTAAATAGACACAAGTTCAGACCTATGGTGAAGCAGATAAATCCAAGTATAACGAGAGAAATCATCCACAAATATGACAAAATATCTAGACCCCCCCTCAGTGGGAACCGGTGCAGGACCCCAAATATCAGAATGTATAAGATCAAAAGGTGCAGAAGAAAATGAGTCACTATTATTAAAGGGCAATTTTGTTTGTTTGCCAAAATGACAAGAAGTACAATCAAATTTTTGAAACTGAACTGAACCTAAATGACCTTGAGAAGCTAACAACTGGAGACGAGATAAGGATGGATGACCAAGACGAGCATGCCATAGATCAGGTGTGGCAGTGGTAGCAGCTGCAAAAATAACTTGTGAAGGAATCTTCAAGTTATGAACCTCAAACATACGACCAACCTTACGGCCTGTCCCAAGCACTTGACCCGTCCGGGGATCCTGCACATCCACACCATGATTAGTAAATAGAAGATCTATGCCTAATTCACAAAGTTGACCAACAGAAAGCAAATTGAGGGATAACTTTGGGATATGAAAAGTGTCACTAAGGGATAAATAAGGAGAAGAGATTGTTCCTTTATGACTAACAGGCATAGGAGTTCCATCAGCAGTGTAAATGGTGATAGGGTGTTCTAAGGGTGCCTTATCAGAAAATTGGGATTCATCAGGAGTCATATGATTACAACATGCAGTATCAAAAAACCAAGGTTGTTTACCTGAGGTGACAGAAAGGGCAGTGGAAGTTCGGGATAAAACCTGATGAACTATTGCCTCAATATCAGCTGCAATAGGTGAGGAAGCCAAAGATGGACCTGTAGGAACTGATGAATCTGAAGGACATACAGCAGCTGCCCGAGGAAGAGAAGCTTTATTCTGCTCTTGCATGAATTTCTGCAGTTTGCGACAAACTGAGATGTCATGGCCTTTGGCACGGCAAAACTCGCAGCGAGTACCTTTGGAAGACTGAGAGGTGGGACGCCCAGAGTTTATTCGTGGAGGAGCAGTGAATGCAGCAATGGGAGGCTGTGGAGATGGTGTAGCCAATACATGATCAGATGATGACATGTGATGAGTAGGCCGACGGTTCTCCTCAGAAATGAGCTCCTTGACTGCAGCATCAAGAGAAGGAGTAGGAGACCGGCTAAGCAGAGAAGCTCTAGTAGGCTCAAAATCCTCACGTAAACCCATCATGAAGTGCATAAATTTACGACGATCCCGATATTTGACAAAAAGCTCAATGTCCTTGGAACACACTAGTGAAGGATCTGCAGCAGAGAGTTGTTCCCACATAGTAGAAGTCTGAGAATAAAAATCAGATATAGACTGACCTGGCTCTTGTCTCATTTGATAAAGCTTTGATTCAATGTGGAACTCCAAGCTTGAATCATTAGTGCAATTATAACGATCAGCCAGAAATTTCCAAGCAGCCTCAGCAGTCTCAAGACGAGGAAGAAGATTATGAATGGAAGGGATAGAAGTATTGATAAACCAAGACAAGATCTTACTTTGAATGCTCTCCCATTCCTCTAGGCGTTCTTCATAATCATCTACTGTAACAACAGTCTTGGAGGCATCTTCGGTAGCTGTGGCTTTCGACTGAGGTTTTGGTACTGGCTTAGGAATTGAACCAGTCACATATCTCCATAATTTACGACCCTTGAGAAAGACAGTCATATTCTGAGACCATGCATGATAGCTAGTAGGACCATCCAATATAATGGTGATAGGACGTATGATATCTCGGTCACTTTGTTGAGCCATAATGAAGAAAATGACCAAAAAGTGAAATTTAGATACCTCAAATGAAGAAACGGAGCTCAAAATCGGAATCTACGCGAAAAACTGAGCAAGATAGGCTCTGTTGAAAAATTTTGACTTTGGTCAAAGTCAAAGTCAACGGTCAACAGTAGTGGTCAACGGTCAAAGTCAACGGCTGACGTGTGCTGACGTAGCGGATGACGCGGATGCTGACGTGTGCAGGATGACGTCAGCCTAGGGCTGATGTGGCAGAAGCAGATGTTGTCTGGCGCGTGAGGCGCGTGAAGGAGACTGGCCGGCGCGTGGTAGCGCGTGCACAAGGACGGAGGCGCGTGGCGGCGCGTGTAGCGCGTGTTCGGCAGTCAGGAGCTTCAGGCAGCGCGTGTGGGCACGTGTGACGTCTTTTCTGGCTTTTCTTTGCTGGGTTTTGCTTGGGATTGACTGGTCTATCACTCTGCGGCTTTGCTTTGGCAGTTGGCTGAACAGGATGGTGAAATCCGAGAGTTGCAGGGACTGTGGGCGTGACGGCGGTGACTCGCTTCGGACAGTGACTACTGGATGAAGGCGAGGGCAGCGGAAGAACGCCGGAGATGTCCACAGGAACCAGAAAGTCAGAGGAATGGCTCTGATACCATGTTAAACGTATAAAGTGTGAGAGAAAGACTGAAAGTCTGTATATTGATATGTATAACAATGTACAATAAAGAGCCTTATATAGGCTAGGTATGTGTGCAGTACAAGCAATAAGAGTAAAGTACAAGTACAATATACTGGGCTAAGCCCAATGGGCTAATCTAGCCTAAGCTATACACTAACAGCAATAAGGTGACTCGAACTACTTTGAAAATTTAGTTTGACCTCTAGAGAATTGGCTATAAGATGTGGACAGAGGACCCTAAAGGATAGAAAGATTATGTTAAATGCAAAAACTTAAAGGAATAAAGAGTTATAACAGCCACTACTGTTGCTATGCCAACAATAAAGAAATCGTGGCTCTGTGATCCTCACTATATCAAATATTCCTAATTAATAGAGAGAGAACAAAAAATGTTAAATACCTATGCTTTTAGATTTTATCTTTGAAAATCAGCTCTTCAACCAGTTAAATATGAAGTAAATTCTTCCAGAGACCCAACCAAAGACATTAAAATGCATAGCCTTTCTAATTTTTGGTTAGCATGTCTTAAATGACCAACTAACCTAGTAAATTATTATAGACAATTCAGGTGTGATGCCGTAATGCAAATCATTTACGATTTATCTTAAACAATCTTGTACACAGCCAACAAATTTGATGTAGCTTCTAAAATTCAAAATGATACACATTTTCTACAAAAGTCAGGATTCTAAGCGACTGGTATACATAATTTTTTAAATCAAGAAACCAATTAAGTCCAAACGAATGAATAAAACTAGGAAACAATTGCAAGATCTTTCCTCACCATGGTAAGGCCACATGGTAAGCTAAGCAGAAATTATGCATCTCAATTTGAAAAATCAGATAAAAAAAAAAACACAAAATCATACCAGACAGAGCTCACATCCAAGGCAAAAGGAAATCTGGGGCCTGCCAGTGACTTCAACCCCAACCATCCTAGTCAACTGCATTAACAAAAAAATAAGACCAATTAACCAAATTACAATTTTTAAGTTCAGAAACTTATTCAGTACCCCTTTTTTTTTTATAGAAACACAATAAATACTTATAAGTTGACATGATAACCATTGCCATTGTGTAACAGATGCAAATGAAACAGTGCTACCAAAAATGGAAACATACCTTGGCATCAAATGCAAAAAGAAACCGGTCAGAAACGACAGAGGAGAAACAGTTTCAATGTGATTTTTTGATCGAGGCATATTTCTTCAGAGTTCATCAACGTGTCCTCTGTTTCTTCGACCCCCCACCTTTTATAGAATACCCATAATCAACAGCATCATCTTCTTGAGGAGGACAGGTGCATTCTACGTGGACCCCCCACATTTTTATAGAACAACAGGTGTCATCTAACTCATATCTAATTGAAACCTTAACAAGATTCTGGTCAGTTGGATTTGATTCATTCAAATGTCTCTGCAGCAGATACCATTCAGGTAGAGAAAATAAATATTGTGCACATGTATATTCTGAATTTCCCCCTCGTCGAATATACTTATATTCACGATTTTCATAACTATTGATGGAAATTTCGACAAAGCCATGAATGCCCCCTGGTCCAGGAACAATACAGACAACCAATTTTGGAAAATTGCGACCAACAAAGAAAAATATGGAGTTATCAACACTTCGATGATTAAACCATTTCAGCATCTCAGTTCCCGAAAAAGTAATAGCACAATTAAAGCCATCAAAGCTATCTCCCCAAAAATGAACCCATTCAGTAACCCGTCCAATAACCCATCCAGCAGTAGAACTATAATAGCTATCAAACATCGTTACCTTTTCAGTAGCCCTAGTATCAGATGGTAAATTATTGGAGAACTGCAGATCCATTAATTTGTTGCTTCTTGCCCTACCACATACTCTATTTGGTAAAATCCCAATAATTCCTATTACCTGCATGCAATTAGAAAATTCAATATTTTTCATTTAGCAAATCTCGTAAAGTATTTAGATAAAGTAACAAAAATTGTTTCTTTATATATATCTTAAAGAAAGAGAGAGACCTGATTAAATAGCCCGCTTGGTGAGGTATTCAACAACATGGAATTATTCACCTCAACCCTACTTATTGGAAGTCCTTGAATTTCACGAAGAAACTCGCAATTCCTAGCATAAAGTTTTTCTAATCTAGGAAATCTGCTAATGCTTTCAGGGATGGTAACAATATGGGTATAAGATAGATCTATACTTTCCAATGCAGGGAAGTAACCAGGCTTCATCAAAAGATCTAATTCAATTATGCCTTCATATCCACTGAAACTCAGCCGCATCATGTTCACAAACCCATATCCTGAAGAGCCATCAAAAGAATTGCACGTCGGTCTCAATTTGGCAGTAGGAGTGGCCAACGTCCAAAGCTGTTGCAATTTATAAATGCTATCTGGAAGATCCCCAAGGTTTTTGCACTTAAAAAGGTTTAATTCCTCAAGCTTAGTGAGATGCTCGATTGAGGAAGGCACCTCTCTAATACCACTCCCTATTAATTCTAAAGTATTTAAACATTCCATTTCTGGATGAAAATTAGGGAGCTTCTCAAGGCTTGAGCAGTCAGAAAGAAAAAAATAATAAAGAGATTTCAACTTGAGCTGGCTTGGAAGAATTTGAAGTTTTCTACAACCCTCGAGATCCCATGTTGTAAGCTTTTCAAGAGATCCAAAGCTTTCATCAATCTCAACTAAATTTTCACAACCTGAGAGGCCCAAATACTCTAAATTTGGGGCCTTTAATTCAATTAATTTAACTAAATTTTCACAACAAGTGAGCTCCAAACTCTCTAAATTTTGGGCCCATAATTTAGGTAATTCCGTAATAAATTTACAATAACTGAGATTGACCTTTTTCAAATTTTCTAATCGACGCTCCTGTAGGGAAAAAAAAATCAAAAGTTAACTACAACAAAATTTGAAATAAAAAAATTTAACAAAAATTCTAATTTAAAAATATACATAATCATACCTGCGTGATTAGCTTTGGCAATCTAATGCCACTATGTGGCATCTCAATAGCAACAAGTTGTTCAGGAAAATATTCAGATGGCCAATGAAAAGGATAACGGGGCCACTTAAGCAATATTAGACTGTGGGGAAGAAATTCAAGTGGTTCACAAATATGTACATTCTCAACTATTAGAAATTTGATATTTTCCATCTTTTTGAAAGCTTCTATGTGTAGTTGCACTTTTACCAGTTGGGGCGAATGCAACATTATGCCTCGAATTTTTTTTGATCCCTAATTGGAGAAGCATCAAGTCAACTATAGAAAGTAATAGAATTTTCCAAATACTAATGAACTAAATTTATAAAATGTTAGAAAGTAAAAAAAATTAAAGAAAAAATACAATACTTCTACCTAGTGAAAAAGAAAAGAAAATAAAGAGAAAAATAATTGAAGAAAAAGAACTTATACCTTATTTCTAGTTAGTACTTCAAGTGAATCCTTATAACAACATAACCTGCTATGTTTTTCGAGGCTGTCTGGTTCTTGTTGTCGAACAACTTCCCTACCCATTTGTTGTATCAAGTCATGCATTGACAATCTACCATATCGATCAACAGTTATTAGAGACTTATTAACAAGTCTCGGAATACCAGATCTTGGATATATTTCACAAGAATTTAATATTTTTACAACATAATCTTTGTACCATCCTTTGAAGAAACATGCAATATCGAGAAAAATATCTTTCTCGGTGTCATTCAATCCATCATAACTTACTCTAAGTATTTTTTGAATATCTTTATTGGGAATTTTTTTATACATTTCTAATGTACTTTCCCATTCATCTTTAGCTCTTTCACACAAATCACGAGCTATTATTTCTAGAGCAAGTGGAAGGCCATTGGCAAAATCTATGAATTTAGTTGCAAGTCTAGAATAATCTTCATCAGGTTTTTTTCCAAGAAAGGCATGCTTTTTAAAGAGTTGTTGAGCTTCGTGTTTGTTTAATTGCTCGACCTCAAATTCCTTGACCTTGTAAGTTGTACAAACATTTCCTTTAAGGGCAGTTAACAAGTGTCTATCTCGTAATGTTATAATGGCTCTACTTCCAGGAGCAAACCAATTGCATTTTCCAAGCAAATTTTCTATTCTTGTCGAATCATCAACATCATCAAGAATTAAAAAAACCTTTTTACGGCAAAGTCTCTCCTCTATCAAACTAATTCCTCTAAATTTGTTGCCCACTTTCCAATTTCCATCTCTTAGGATGTCATTAAGAAGTTGCTCTTGTAGTTTGATTATGCCAGCATCTGTCCCTAAATTTTCTCTAACATTCTCTAAAAAGCTGCTTCCATCAAAACAATTAGCAATTATATTATAAACAGCTTTTGTGATTGTAGTCTTTCCTACTCCGGGAAGGCCATGAATCCCTACCACGCAAAATTCATCTAGCCCAATATCTAAAAGTGACTCTATGGCCTCTGCACGAGATTTTATTCCAACTGGGTATTTGGCAACATATAACGGCGTCCAATTTAATCTAACATTTGATATCTCTTCAACAATGTTTTGGATGAAGTCAGATTCAGATTTATATGGAGCGCAGCTGACAATCACATAGCAAAAGAAAACATATAATTAGATAGATTAGCAGATGAACTACAAATTCAAGATATCTAGCAGTGAGTTATAGCACACAATTGTCATTGATATTAACATCATATTAAAAGTATAAGAATACATGGGAGAAACTCGTAATTGGACCTTGTTAGACTAACTAACTTCGTACTAGATCAGTAGCGGCTTCAGGAATTTCTTTTTAGAGTGGTCATTAAAAATTTAAATTAAAAAACAGTTAGTAAAATAAAACTTGAATATAGATATTGACATCACAAAAAAAAAAGGTTCAAATACATGAAATTTTTAATTTTCCTTTCACAAGTTTTTATATTTTGAATCGTTGTATGATAGTTTTACTATCAATGCTAGCTACTACATCTTTTTCAATATACAAATCATTAAACTATTGATCTCCCATTAAATTACCCATATATTGCCTATTGACATCACAAAAAAAAAAAAAAAAAAAAAAAGCTCAAATATATGAATTTTTTAAATTTCCTTTTACAAGTTTTTATATTTTGAAATTGTTGTAGGATAACTTTACTATAAATGCTAACAGCTACATCTTTTTCAATGTACACAGTTAAACAATCGTTAAAGTATTGATCTCCCATTCAATTACCCATATATTGCCTAAATAAGTAACAATATAAATAAAATGCATTATCTTTTTGGAAAAATGTATCACATAAATCCAACAAATTCAGCTAAAGACTATAGCAAGCACTACCAGACTAGCTAATGAAAAATGTGCATTTTTAGTATAAAAAAAAATAGTGATTTTAAAATATGCCCTTTGTCAACACACTTTAAAAAATTACAATTAAAGTTTGATTTGGGCTTTTAGGCTAATTTGTTTGTTTAGGCAATTTTTGAGGAATGCTACGGCCGCAACACTTTCACAATAATGTCTATAAGTGGTAAGTTTTTACTGGTTCCAATTTGAACCTATCACTGCAATTATTTTTTTGTCCACCAATAATAACCCGCAACTTAGGATTTTTTATAGAAGTGTTGCAAAAATGTTATGAACATAACATTTCACGCAATTTTTTGATTCAACATTCAATGGACTAAAATTTTGAAGAGGTTGAATTTTATTTTTAATGGGCTCACATTTTTATTTAGTGTTCAATTTTTTTTTAAGAGTGGTCAAGTTTTTTCTAGGTGGTCAATGACCCATGGTAATTTGAAATTCAAATTTTTTTTAAGGTATATAAAATAAATTTTCATGTGACCACCCGGATTAAAACTTGATGCCGCCCTTGTACTAGATGATATGATCAAAATAGAATACTTTTGCATGTAGTGGTTATGAAAAACCAAATTAGCAGTATAAAATTAGTAAACTCATGAATCATGATATCGACAATTAGATACATACCCTTTCTTGTAATGCCATCCAGATACTTTGGTTGCTTTTCTTAGAGCATCCCTCCACCTTTGCACCTTGTCCTTGTTATTCTTGAACTTCTTTTCATGATTAGCCAAAGCAATTCCAAAGTTTCCCTTATGATTTCTTATTTCTGATGGATCAACATTGTAAAAAACTGGAAAAATTTCCACCTCCTTGTCCTTTTCGCCACACTCAATAATCTCAGCAAGTTCATCCAAGCACCATTTAGACTCAGCGTAGTTCTCAGAGAAGACAATAACCAAAATCAATGAATTTTTAATGGTTTGGATAAGTTCTTCTGAAATTTCTTCTCCCCTCGGAAGTTTATTGTCGATGAAGGTGTTAATGCCTTTGCCACACAAAGCCTTATACAAGTGGTTGGTAAAACCTTCGCGGGTATCTTCACCTCTAAAGCTCAAGAAGACAGCATACTTCCATCGGCGAGTGGAAGAAGAAGAGCTGGCTCCTTCATTGTTCAGGGAAGCCATTGATGGGATCTATAAACGGAAGATTAAGAAAAGAGTGAATTGAATCAGAGAAAGAAATAGGAATTAGATCAGTGCAATAGGAAATGTGTTTGCAATTGAAGAGAAGAAAGTATGAGAGTAAGAATTTGTAATAAAAAAATACAGCTGTTGAGTAAAACACTATATATACTGCACAAAAGTCTCCTCCTTCCAAGAAGGTAATACTATAAGAGCAATTACATCAGTTTGTCTATAATTGTGCAAAATGGAAACACTAACTATTTTTACACAATTTAAGCAAAAAATCACCCACATCAGTGGGTGTAAACTTGCGTATAAATGTACAATTGCTATAGTAACCGTGCATATATGCACAGTTACTGTAGCATGTGTATTCATTAATTTATTATTTTTCCGTTCGCACCATTTTTTCTCTCTCTTTTCTGTTCACAACGACCTCAGTCTCCTCATCTTCTTTCACCTCAGATAAACACAAACACAAACACACCCACACACAAACACATCCACACAGACAAATCAACACAGAAACACACCCACACACAAACAAACCCACACAGACAAAGACCTACGAGGTTGGATCGGCCGGTGAAGAAGTGATCTGGGTCGAGAAAAATACCCGGGAGGTTGGATCGGCCGGTGACGAAATTGTGGGGCTTGGTTTGTGGATCGGCCGGCTGGTGAAGAAGTTGTGGAGCTTGATTCGTGAATCGGCCGGCTGGTGAAGAAGATGTGGAGCTTGTGGAGCTTGGTTCGTGGATCGGCCGGCCGATGAAGAAGATGTGGAGCTTGGTAAGGATGGTGTGAAGAAGAAAGGGACTTGTGATGGGTTGACGAAGAAGAGGAAAAAAATAGATTCTCAAAAAAATAAAAAATAAAAAAGAGAAGAAGAAGGAGAAGACTGAGAGGCGGAGATAAAGATGAAGAAGGGTTAAAGAAGGGTTAGGTGGGGGGTAGGTGGGAAATAATTGTGTATGAGAAAAAAGAAGAGTTAGGTGGGGGATAGGTGGGAAATAATAAAAAAAGTGAGGAAAAATATTATTTTAATAAAAATGTGTGTATAATAGATAAACTGATGTGGGTGTTTTGTAAAAGTGATAATGTAAAATAGAAAAAATAAGTTTTTTTTATGTAAAATAAAGGAAATCTTTTGCATGAATTGATGCAATTGCTCTAAACACGCTTATACACGTTTTCCACGCGTTTTAATTTATTAAGGACGTTAACACTGTAACTATACGCGTTTTCCAAGCGTTGTCATATTCTGACAACGCGCAATGGACTTATAATTTGTCTTGAGTACTACCATGACCATGATACCAACCGATATGGAACACGCCCTTTACCACGAAGCTACTATTCAGTTGTCTCCTGACTTTCATCTAAATTTCCACAATACTTGCCAAAAACTTTACTACTCTTTCCACCATACATGACTCCTCTTTTTGACTGAAAATTAAGAACACTGAGTGAACGCATTCAAAAATATATATTGCAATCAATTGCATGCCATTTTTTTTTTAAGTAAATATTTTGATATTATATTTCAATTTGTTGGAGCTATCTAATTATAAACAAAACAAAACAAAATTGATGAAGAAGTTTGTCCACAAATTAAAAAGAAAGCCCAAAAACCTTCAAGTCAATTGTCAGGAAATTTCATAAGAGTCCAATACAGTGCTTATAAGTCATCATATGTTGAGAACACTTCTACATCCACAAAATACCCAAATTTAAAAGAAAGCACCTTGCTTTTACGAGTTGAAAATAAAAGTTTTGATAGGTATCACATAATAGAGCTTATAAGATAACACTCTCAGCACTTCCACATAATACCAAATTTTGGAGCTTCATATGTTATAGCCACTTCTATCTCTCTTAGTTCAATAATCTACTTCTACCTTCTTATCTTTTTGCCTTCTTTTCTTTATCAAAAGGGAGTAATACATGATGAGCAATTTGCATACTCATTTAACTAGCATCCTTACAAGCAATTTTTCATGAATTATAAAAAAATTAAAGCAAATTCTGAGATAATGGCTAAAGTTCCCATAAAAAAAAAAAATAATAATAATAATAATAATAATAATATATAAATATATATATATATATATATATTAAATGATGTTAGGGAGACCATTTCTACTTTGAGATTTAAAAAAAAAATTATTTTATAGAAAGTTGTGTATAGAATCTATAGATTACTTCTTTTTTTTTTTTTTGGTGATAATTATAAGTTTCAAAATTGAAATGTGGGAATAAAACTAATGCACATTTTTTTAAAATTTTTTCTTTTTTTTTTATAAGGATAAACTTCAAATTTGTGATAAAAATAAGCTCCTTAATTTAAGAGATAGAAGGGTTTGGGCAAATTTATGGAGTTCACTATATTCAATTTATTTACTGCTATTCCATTAAAAACATTATATACATCTTGAAAAAAATATCCTTTTGGCCGTTTTCAAACCCTATTTTCAACAGGGAAAACAGGAAATAATTTTATGAAAATAATATTTAGAAAACATTAGCTAAATCCACCATTATATGGTTTTGAAAATAAAAAATTGTATTTAAATCCTCTTACTAAACAGATCCAAGATACAAAATATTTGGATTTAAATATTAATTCTAAATACCACACCACGTCACAAAATGGGATTAGTTAATGAAATAAACTAAAATAAAATTATTTTAAAATAACATTACTTTAATAAATAATAGTAAAATAATTCCATGTTATAAATTAATCAACTACATCAACTAATCTTGCGCACTTACAAATTATTTTTAAATTTTAAGGGTTGCAAACTCCTTTGAGATTCCTTCTAATAAAAATTAAAAAAAAAAAAAAAAAAAACTCGTTCGAAATTGTCTCATTAGTTACAAAATAAGTTTTTATTTATTTTAAATTTTGTAATAAACGATAGAAAATTTTGTTACGAAATTGTCTCATTATATAATTATATTTCATAATAAATAATATTTTTTAAATTTGAAAGAGAGATTAGTTATATTTTTATGATTTTTTTTTTCATAATTGTTATATGCATATGAGAATTTTGTTTATTTGGAAATATATTAATTTTAGAAATTAATACACCTACTAAAGAATAACTATTACAACCTTTTTAGAGATGAATAGTTATTCTTCATTTTAAAGAATAGCTATTTATAAGGAATGAATTTCATTGTAATAAAAACGTAACCAAATTACTGAATAGCTAAACCATAGGAATAATTATTACATTACAGTGCTTATTACAAGTCTACCAAACATACCCTTAATGATTTCTTCTTGTAATGTACTTGCCAAAGTATGAGCAACTCTCTTACAATGCACCATTAAATATAGGAAAAAGAAACAATTTATGATCCTCGTAATAGAGGTTTCCAATGTACCGACAAACTACCTATGTTTATCTATGAGTTCTAGTTAGTTCAACTAGTAAAGTTTCTGATGATTGAATAAACACTACAAAAAACGCGCGTTTGGGCCGCGTTTTTATAAAACGCAGCTCCAACCCTGTATTTCAGGCCGCGTTCACTCAACCCGGCTATAAGCCCTGTCTGAAGCCACGTTTGATAGAGATGAAGGTGCGTTTAGATGGGCTGCGTTTTAAAAAACGCGGCCTAAGACCCATCAGCAGAATTTTTGTTTTATTTAATTTTTTTTTTAATGTGTCTGGAGCTGCGTTTTTTAGACGCAGCTCAAAACGCATTGGGGAGCTGCGTTTAACTAAACGCGGCCCAAGACCCATTTTGTTTTATTTTTTTATTTTTTTTTCAATGTGTTTGGAGCTGCGTTTAACTAAACGCGGCCCAAGACCCATTTTGTTCTTTTAACAAAATACTCTCAGATTTCTCTCTCGACCACTCCACATATGTAAAAAAACTCTGAAGTCGTCGAGCTCCCTCTCAGACCACTCCCGACTCTCAAGCATCCTCTCGAACCCTCAATCTCACTTCCCACCCTCAGATTCCCCCTTCCCTCACTTCCCACCTCAAAATTGAATCCCCTTCCTCTTTCCGCTCTTCCCTCCTCCCTAATTTCCACAGCGAAAACGAACACGAAAACGCACATCTACTCGTATGCCGATCGATCTCACCGGCGCTGCCTCGTGTCTCTCCCTCGCTCTCTCGAACCCTCAATCTCACTGATTACACTCTCAGACGGCTGAGTAACAGTAAGTTTTTTAACATGTTTGTTTTCATTTTTGTTTTAGGGTTTCAATTTTCAATTTAGGGTTTCTATCTTTGAGAGCGAATGGACTTTTTTTTTCGATTTAGGGTTTCAATTTGGGGTTTAAATGGACTTTGTTTTCGATTTAGGGTTTCGATTTTCAATTTAGGGTTTCGATTTGGGATGTAAATGGACTTTGTTTTTCGATTTAGGGTTTCGATTTGGTGTTTAGGGTTTTGATTTCCGATTTTGGGTTTAAATGGACTTTGTTTTTCAATTTAGGGTTTCGATTTTAGGTTTAGGGTTTCGATTTTAGGTTTAGGGTTCCGATTTTTATTAATTAGCTGGACTTTGATTTTCGATTTAGGGTTTCAAAATTTAAAATATTTTGTTGATTTCTTGCAGGAACAAATCAGCGTCTCTCTCAATCTCACTCGGACCTCTCTCAACCTCCCCAACGGTAACATCACTTTTAACCTTTTCTTTTGTTTTGTGTTGCCACTTGCCACTAATACAAGCAAAAGCCTAGTCATTCTTGTCTGCGTTGGTCCTTTAAGAGATTTTTAGTGTCAATTGTTTTCTCTAGAGTGGTTCAACTTGCACTTATTTGATGAAGCAATTTAATTTTTTTCAAACCTTTAGGTGGAGAAACCTTGATGTTTGGGATATGTAATTGTTGTTTTAATAAGCTTAGACATTGTCTATAAAAACTCTAGGTTTGGTAGGTCTTTCGTTTTTTTGCAAACTACTCTTTGACTTGCCAATTTCCTTTTTTGTTTGAGCAAACCATGCCTGCATAAATCATATATTGATTAAATGACTGGGGTTAAATAATCTTTTTTTGAAGTTTGGTATGTAAATATTTGTTCTCGTTTGACCATTTGATAAATACTATTTTTTGACATTTTCCTTTGTCATTTTAGTTTGAAGATCCCACATCTTCTAGTACTTGGTATCAATGCAGTGGAGTTGCTGCCTGTCTTTGAATTTGATGCGTTGGAGTTTCAAAGGCATCCAAATCCTAGATATCACTTGGTAATTTAAAACCTCTCACCTCATATTCTGTAAGTAGATAGATAGATATAGATGTCATTTTATTGATGTTAATGCATTTGAAAGAATCTATAATTTGTAACAATGTTACTAAGTTCATTTTATTGCTTAAGCATTCAAAACTTAATTTATTCATGCAAAGATTTTGTTATATTTTGATTTTGGACTGTAGTTCCACTACATTTGGATTAATGAGGTCGTGGAACATATAGTTGGAAGTGAAAAACTTGCGTAATCATGGAAATGTGATATCTTAGTGCTTAGACTATTAACTTTTATAATGACTAATATTGATTATGTCTCTCCCTCTTCTTTCACACTTCTTTTAACTGTCAAATATTCCATGGGTAAAAAAATATGTTGACAAAATCTCTTCTAGCAGTTAAATTTCCTCTTTGATCACACTACATTAATAAAGTTTTATTTGAGAGAAAAAAAGGAATATTAGTATTCTAATGTTTGTGTTCACGGACACGGTAAAATTGCCAACATACTAGTGATGGCCATGTATCCGACACAGACACAAACGTGTCAAGTACACACTGAGGCAGAAAAAGTTGATCATTTTTTTTTTTATTCGGTTAGTCTATTTTGATGTTGATTGTTATATATTTGAACTTTCTCTTTTTATGGGATTCTACTCTGTTTAAACTCTTTTGTTTTCTTTCTTTTTTTCATCGAATGGAATAATTAATCCCAAACTACCAAATGTCTTGTCTGACACAGGATTGCATCAACTTTGTATGATATAATAACCATTACTATATCAGCTGTTGGAGATAGTTTCTTTCGTTTAGCTCTTGATAAGCATATTTTTCGAGCTGCATTGGTGTCTTTTTACAATAACAATGTTCAATGCCAATTAAGAGGCCTTTTATAAAAAAAAATAAAAAAAAAAAAAGAGAAAACAAAGGCGAAGCGGTTGATTCATGGAGAGAGAGAAGGAAGAAATAGTAGAATGTTTGGAGAGAGAAAGAGACAAGTATAGTTTGGGATGAATAGAAAAGTACTGGTACAACTGGTTTGGAAAAGTAGTATAATGCCCTAAATTACATCTTCAACCATTTCCATGTATTGTCATTAGTCTACAATGAATTATAAAGGTTCTTAAAGTTTTTTTTGTTTGGGAGTAAACTTAGTCATAAAAGAATACCTGGCTTCTTGCTTCATGTATATCAGATATATAGTATTGGAATTTGCGGTTGCAGAGAAGTTCCTATGAAATTATTCATAGAAAAGGTCTCAACGTTTACAACTGATTGGTACTTTAATGAGTTATGTTGATGCTTAGTGGCTTTATATTTTTATTTGCTTACTAGTTATTGGGCTGCGGTTTTATAACGCGGCTATAGGGTGATCTGGAGCCGCGTTTTAGACGCAGCCCAAACGAACCCTATAGCCGCGCTTTGGTATAAAACGCAGCTATAGGTCTTTGATTTTTTGGGTGTGTAAAAACGCAGCCATAGGGTTGTTAAACGCAGCCATAGGCTGGCACCTGTGGCTGCGTTTGTAAAAACGCAGCCCAAAGTTTCGCAGAGGGCTATAGCCGCACAGGATAGGCCGCGTTTCAAAACGTGGCTATGAAAACGCAGCCATAGGCTATAGCTGCGTTTTTTTGGTCTATAGCTGCGTTTTTTAAACGCGGCTATAGACCTCTTTTTTTGTAGTGAAAGGATCTAGGATTCAATATCCACCTACACCAAAAAAAATTAATTGGTGTTTTGGTCTGATGATAAAGAGCTATCATTAGGAGCAGATGTCATAGGTTGAAACTCTCTCTCAAAAAAAAAAAAAAAAAAAAAAGACACCAATGTTTATCTAACACATAGGTTCAATTCTTCTTTTATTTTTGCTACTATTTATAAGTCTTACTGCACTTTTTGGTACTATTCATAGGTTCTACTATATTATTTCAGTTAATTTTTACCTTTATCTACATTACTTTCAGTAAAAAGTTTTCAGTTTCAGCAAAATAAGCGAATCTCAAATAGACTCTTCATGTACCATTTGGTATAGATGGAACCAAGTTCGACTATAAACATAGACCTTCCCAAGTGAACAGATTAGTCAGCAAGCTTTTGATGCATTACAGGAGTTTGTCAATGCTCAAACTTGGCTCTCCCCTCCTTCAGTTAGACCACGGTTGCTTTCAAAAATTAACTTCGATAGATCCATGTTGGCTAAGATTGAGCAGGTATAGGGGCTGTTATTACTTATTAGGGATGATATGAGCAGGTTATTGCCTTTATATCTCAAAATATTGTTATGCCACTTTCAGTTGTGGAGATCAAAGAAGGGTAGTGGGTTGTCGAGTTTGACATTAGCAATACCAATCTTTCAATATATATATATATATATATATATATCTATAAAGGGAGTTTTTTTTTTTTTTTTAATTAGCAATACCAATTTTTTTTTTTTTTTTTCTTTGAGAAAGATACTAGATTACTAGTACTGTAGTACATATAAAGAGAGTTAGAGATGGAAAAGGTTATAGGGTATGTGTCATTTGGAATAAATGTGACAAAAGAGGTGAAATGTGGACATGGAAGGGAGTAGGGAGTTTCGGTTTCACATGACTCAATATTCCCAAAAAACTAAAAGGGTTTAGGTTCTCATATAAAAAATAAAAAAATTTAAATCTATAATATTTTTATAATAAATTATAAGTAGTAAGTTGTTTTTAACATAGTTGTAATGTAAATCGTATCGTGAATTAGTTTTTTATTTTTTTGTACCATGTATCGTATAGTATCGTGTATCGTAAGATACACAAATACTTGATAAAATTATTAAAAAAATTATAGATGTACATATATAAAAAGTATATTCATATAAATTTTGAATATATTCAACCAATGACTAATTTATTCATCACTTTTATAATAATATTTAACAAATTAATTAAATAAATCAAACTAGCACGTGTTTATAATATACATATTCAAATTCCTTAAATTCAAAAGTAATAATATATTACAAATGACCCAAAATGAATAAATTTTTTCACCATATTCATCATACTGCCTAATTAACCCCATCCAAGTCAATGCTATCATCACATTTATCATTTTGCAAACTTATTTCTTCATTAAAGCCTCTTTCATCGTTATTGACATGTACTATCTCTTTTTTTTTTAATAATTTTTTTTCAAAAATATTTCTTCTTAGCATTCTAGTTTCTTGGACTTATAACAATAATGACAAAAATTAAAAAAATTAATTATATTATCAATTAATATTTTATTCATAGTATAGAAAATATATTTGTAAATATTAAAGTGAAATCTAAGTGTGTACTGTGTAGCCCAAATTTTGTAGGAGAAAGAGGAGGAAAAAAACTTATGAATATATTATTTTATTAGGCTAAATTAAGTAACCTAATAATATTCTGTTAAAAATAAGTCTAACAACTTGTTAAATTCAAATAAAAGTATAAATTTTAATAAAAAAATCTTATTTTAAATCATTTATCTATGTATTGTATAATATGTACAATTCTATGATACGATACGATTTATATAATATGTATACTATACCATACGATTCATGAGTACTTACAATACTCCAATACAATATAAAACTTTTTACACACGATACAATATGATTATTAATTTTACCTATCATTAAAATTTCTTTTTAATTTATTAACTTGCTACTTAAAATTTGTTAAAAAATTATTATAAAACCATATTTCAAAAAAAAAGAAAAAATGGTTCGAGTTCGCATGGATATGGCAATATGGGTCCTATTTAATATTTATTACAAGGGTGCCCGTTTCAAAAGCAGCAAATTTGGTATGCCCGATTTTATCTTTCCCACCTCCCTTTTTCATATTTATTCCCATAATGCCGGCAATGAAACAAAAAATGCTACTGGCGTGGGTTTTTGAATCTTCAACCGCATTATCTTCGCAGCACAGACTTTATTTTGTTTAAACTTTTACGCTAATCTCCACCAATAGATGGAGAAACCAGAACATGGGATGTACTGACAATTTGATACCTTCTGAAATGATGGGGAAGGTGCCGTTTTGAAGGCGCCGTCACCCTCTACCTGGGCGACGGCACGGTAATGGGCGACGGTCCTCTTCTATCCGTCATCCTCAACCAACTCTCCTGCATGTCCCGGCAGCGTAATCTATACATATCGACGGGGTGAATGGGTGACGGGACAAAGCTGAAGGGATCAACATGTCTTGTGATGTACACTTCCACGAGAAAAAGAATCTTGTCGTGTACACTGCCACTTGGGTAGATATCTTGCACAACACGCTTAATCGCCCAAGAAGTATCTTGCGCTCCACGTTACTCAGGGGTAGTCCCGGTAAAGTGGAGTCTTCTCCAGCACGCCTTGGCTAAGGGCCACCTATTGCTATAAATACCTCCGAGTCCCCCAAAATTGAGGTATGCGTAATTTAACCCGACTCTAGCACTCTAGAGTTGCGAGCAATACTAACTTAACCATCGGAGGGTCGTTGGCCGGTACCACGCCTGTACTTCCCCCTCTAGGCTCTTTTTACTTGTGCAGGATTACTCGGAACGCGCGAAGACCCTGCGGCTTACTGAGTTGATTCTTGGCATCATCATGAAATATCAAATTTACAACATTGTGATGTTCTGGCAACTGAGAACCAAAGCATGGGATAGTCTTGTAATTTTTTAGTTTTTCATGATGACTACCTTAGTTGTTTGTAATGAGGAGGCGTGCTCTTTGAATGGATAGTTTTTATTTTGGGTTTAAAAGGAAGGCATGCAAAGTGCCTGAGAAAAGTTCCCAAAGAGTTTAAAATTTGGCTAGGGCCAACTAGCATTAACTGTGAAGGAAGTATTGTATTTGAAGGAAGCATGCCAAATCCAACTAGCAAACTGAAGCAGTAGATTGTTGTGTTTTTAGGTTTTTGTATTTTTGTTTTTAAGTTTCTTTAGAGAAGAAAAAAAGACAAATGTATCTCTTGAAAGTGCTTTGTTAGCAACTACGGTGGATTTACTTATGTCAAAAGTCCCGTTATATATATTTACGTCTTTGTCAATATACTTTTTAGATCAGCAAAAAATTTTCATTAATGTTGGAAGTCTCTTCATGAATAACATAGTTCAAGGATATAGAGGATGCAAATTACAAAATTGCTGGATTAATCCAGCTATGGTGTACAAGAATATTTGAGGTTAATAAAGCGTTAACAAAAACATTTGATAGAATAGTTATTGGAACAGTCTTAATGGTAAGATGTAGCTACAGCACTACAGCAGCTACAACACTTGCACCACTTATAGCGTTTCACCAATTATGCAGCAGTTCAACAACACTGCACTAGGCAAAATAATAATAATAATAATAATAATAATAATAATAATAATAATTATATTATCAATTAATATCTTATTCATAGTATATAAAATATATTTGTAAATATAAAAATGAAGTGTAAATGTATACTGTGTAGTCCAAATTTTGTAAGAGAAAGAGGGGAAAATAAAACTTATGATATGTTATTTTATTAGGCTAAATTAAGTAACATAATAATTTTTTGTTAAAAACAAATCTACAACTTGTTAGATTCAAATAAAAGTATACATTTAACAAAAAGCTCAATTTAAAGTATTTTTCTATTTATTGTAGATACGTACAATTCTACAATACGATCCGATTCATACATTACACATATCGTATTATATGATTTATGAGCACTTATAATATGTTAATACAAAGTAAAACTTTCTACACATGATTATTAATTCTACCTATTATTAAAGTTACTTTTTACCTCCTTACTTAAACTTTATTATAAAATTATTATAAAACAATATTTTTTTAAAGCAAGTGGTTCGAGTTCACATGGATATGGCAGTGTGGATCCTATTTAATATTTATTACAATGCGACAAAAGCAACAAATTAGATATGCCCTATTTTATCTTTCCCACTTTCCCAAAAAGAAAAATCCTATGAGCATGCATCCCAGTGTCGGTGCAACTTGTTTTAAGGCATTGACCAAAAACAATTGACAGACCAATCCAAATTACCCAGCGGCCACTACTACCATCATACCCTCCCACATTTTTTATATATATAAAAGTTGGAAAATCTTTGTGCAATCCACTTTTGTAATCTTTTTTTTGATGGAATCCACTTCTGTAATCTACTTTTTAGAACAATGTGGAAGTGCATTTTGAATATTATTATTGGTGGGGTATGTTGAATAATATTGTGACTGAAGTCTCAAACACACAATGTGTATAGTAACTCCTGACTTTCCTCTAATTTTCTGACAACGCGCAATGGATATATTTTAAACTTTAGCAATTAGAAGGTAATGGTTTGTAAGGTTTGTGTCTGTGACCCACCTTAAAAAAATAGTTTGCGTCTGTGTGAGTATTGTACTACCACGATACCATCCTATATTATTAATTATATATATATATATATTCTTTCTTTCCTTTTTTCTAATATTGAAATAAAAAGAAATAAAAAGAGCTCTTAATTAAATTACTGGCTTACTTAAAAACAAAAAACATAGTTTTTTTTTTTTTTTTAACTATTAAAGGGTGAGATACATTGATTTAAGCAAGGAAATAAAAAAATTAAGTTGTAAATAATTGGCAAATCTTTGTGTAATCTACTTTTTAGTTTTTATGACAATGAGTAAGTCCATGTTAGAATGATATTGCACATAAATTTGTAAATAAAAATTACAAACTAATCCTAAGATGCTAGGTTTTAGTTGGTGAATACCGTGGATAAAATGTATACATATTTTTTTTTCTTCAATTGTGGAATTATTAGACTATTAGAATTAAATTATAAATTTAAGGATTTATGGATTATTTAACTTATATTGAGTTGATTTTTTTTAATTCATTTATATGTCTGAAAAGAAAGAGGAAAATAAGATGTCAAGAACTATGTTAAAGTTTGTGTCTATGGCCCACCTAAAAAAATATTTTGTATCTATGTGAGTACTACTATAATATTATAGAAATAATTATTGCATTACAGTAACAATTACAATCTATCAAACATGCCATTATTTATGAATTTAAGTTGGGTTTTGGAAGTTAGTGAATGAAATGTCTAATTTAAAACTTGAACAGGAGTGCACCTTGTGACACTTTGTTTGCAAGGTTTTGAAGTAGTTAATAGCAAATGAAATTTCTCTCAGTGTAATCAAGTGTATTGTTTGTGAACTCTCTTTGAACTAGTTTGAAATTTTGAATGTACTCGCTTTTTACATATATAATTATTAATATTATTTAAATATTAAAAATTATTATTTAAATAACAGTATCAAATACCCCATAATATGGCCTATTTTATCTTTTCCACTTTCCCAAAAAAAAAAAATTCTTAT
The DNA here is from genome assembly GCA_033629205.1 of Lithocarpus polystachyus. Lineage (NCBI taxonomy): Eukaryota > Viridiplantae > Streptophyta > Magnoliopsida > Fagales > Fagaceae > Lithocarpus > Lithocarpus polystachyus. The sequence goes on from CM066164.1 coordinate 82,009,380, forward strand.
TAGCGTCTTCGCTTTTTTTATATTTACTAGTGTTGGCTGCACGTGCAAGGCACGTGCTGCCCCCGTAGTGAAAAAATTAATAGATTTTGTGTATGAAACTGTGAATTTTGGCTCACTCAATTTGATTATATTAAAAAAGAAGTCTAAGAATACAACAAAATATCACAATATTTTCATAATATCTTCATTTTTAGGATCCGAATAGATATTTTTTTTTATTTTATTTGAGAGAAATGCTACATTCATAATATTTTTAAAACAAATTCTAAATGACAAGTTGTTATTGGTTTTAAACTAATAACATTGTTATTGTTATTCTCAAAACATTTATTTTCAGTTGTGGTTAGTTACAATCTCATATTTTACTATTTTATTTCGACTTGTAAGAAATTGATACTTCAATATTTGTAAAAATGTTATGAAATTTGTTGTGTCAGTACAACAATATATATGTTAGCTTACACAAATATTTAAAAGAAAAAAAAAACACAAACCGATTACTGGGAAAAAAAAATTTAGGCACTATAGAAATTAATGTTAAAATGTTGTGGACTTAGCATTTTTTTATTTGATCTATAAGAAACTGAGATCTCAAAAATTGTAAAAATATTGTAATAATAATAAGTGTTATAACATTTTCTCAAAACATTTATTTTCAGTTGTAGTTTGTCACAGTCTCATATTTTATTGTTTTATTTCGACTTGTAAGAAATTGACACGTCAATAATTGTGAAAATATTGTGAAATTTGTTGTGTCAGTATAACAATATATATGTCAGCTTATATAAACATTTCAAAGAAAAAAAAACACAAACCGATTACTGGGAAAAAAAAATCTTTAGGCACTATAGCTACAATGCCAATTGAATAAACCAAAAGCACTATAGCTTCAGTGCTATCCATCAATAATAGCTTACCTATGATTTATTATGAAATTAATGTTAAAATGTTATGGACTTAGCATTTTTTTATTTGATATATAAGAAACTAAGATCTCAACAATTGTGAACATATTGTGATAATAATAAGTATTGTAACATTTTCTCCAAACATTTATTTTCAATTGTGGTTGGTCATAGTCTCATATTTTATTTTTTTATTTCAACTTGTAAGAAATTTATACCTCAATAATTGTGAAAATATTGTGAAATTTTTGTGTCCGTATAACAATATATATGTCAGCTTATATAAAAATTTAAAAGGAAAAAAAATACAAACCAATTACTGAAAAAAAAAAACTTTAGACACTGTAGAAATTAATGTTAAAATGCTGTGGACTTAGCATTTTTTTATTTGATCTATAAGAAACTAGGATATCAAAAATTGTGAAAATATTGTGATAAAAATAAGTGTTGTAACATTTTTTCAAAACATTTATTTTCAGTTGTGGTTGACTACAGTCTCGTATTTTATTATTTTATTTCGACTTGTAAGAAATTGATATGTCAATAATTGTGAAAATATTGTGAAATTTTTTGTGTCAGTATAATAATATAAATGTCAGCTTATATCAATATTTAAAAGAAAAAAAAAACACAAACCGATTACTAAAAAAAAAGTGACTAACTAAACCATAATTGTGAAAATATTGTGAAATTTATTGTGTCAGTATAACAATATAAATGTCAGCTTATATCAATATTTAAAAGAAAAAAAAAACACAAACCGATTACTGGAAAAAAAAAAAAAAAAAGTGACTCACGAAAATGGCACTATATATGAACAGTGCCAAAACACTGGATGTACAGTGCGAAAGCACCATAGCGGTATTGTCAAAACATTTATTTTCAGTTGTGGTTGGCTACAGTTTCATATTTTATTATTTTATTTCGACTTGTAAAAAATTGACACGTCAATAATTGTGAAAATATTGTGAAATTTGTTGTGTCACTATAACAATATAAATGTTAGTTTACATCAATATTTAAAAGAAAAAAAAAACACAAATCGATTACTGAAAAAAAAGTCTAAGTAAATTATAATTGTAAAAATATTGTGAAATTTATTGTGTTAGTATAACCGTATAAATGTTAGCTTACATCAATATTTAATAGAAAAAAAAAAACACAAACCGATTAATGAAAAAAAAAAACGACTCACCAAAACGGCACTGTAAATAAACAGTGCAAAAACACTCAATGCACAGTGCCAAAGCACTGCAGTGGCATAGCCGCTTTTATATATAAGAAATTTGTTGTGTCAGTATAACAATATAAATGTTAGCTTACATTAATATTTAAAAAAAAAAAAAACACAAACCGATTATTGGAAAAAAAAAGTGACTAACTAAACCATAATTGTGAAAATATTGTAAAATTTGTTATGTCAGTAAAACAATATAAATGTCAGCTTACACTAATATTTAAAAGAAAAAAAAAAGCATAAACCGATTACTAAAAAAAAAAAAAGTGACTCACGAAAATAGCAATAAAGATGAACAGTGAATAACATTGCATGAACAGTACAAAAACATTGTTATATAAAAATTTGTTGTGTCAGTATAACAATATAAATGCCAACTTACATCAATATTTAAAAAAAAAAAACACAAACCGATTACTGGAAAAAAAAAATGTGACTAATGAAACTATAATTGTGAAAATATTGTGAAATTTATTGTGTTAGTATAACAATATAAATGTTAGCTCACAACAACATTTAAAAGAAAAAAAAAACACACAAAAGGAATACTGAAAAAAAAAAAAAAAGACTCACGAAACGAAGGCACTGTTGCCGCTACAGTGCTGCACAGTGATTTACACTGAATGCACACTACCGAAGTACTGTAGCGGCATTGCCGCTTTTTATATAAAAAATTTGTTGTGTCAGTATAACAATATAAATGTTAGCTTACATCAATATTAAAAAAAAAAACACAAACCGATTACTGGAAAAAAAATAATGACTAACTAAACCATAATTGTGAAAATATTGTAAAATTTGTTGTGTCATTAAAATAATATAAATGTTAGATTACATCAATATTTAAAAGAAAAAAAAAAGCATAAACGGATTACTAAAAAAAAAAAAGTGACTCACGAAAATAGCACTAAAGATGAACAGTGAATAACACTGCATGAACAATGCAAAAACATTGTTATATAAAATTTGTTGTGTCAGTATAACAATATAAATGCTAGCTTACATCAATATTAAAAAAAAAACACAAACCGATTACTGGAAAAAAAAAATGTGACTAACGAAACTATAATTGTGAAAATATTATAAAATTTATTGTGTTAGTATATCAATATAAATGTCAGTTCACAACAATATTTAAAAGGAAAAAAAAAACACACAAACGGAATGCCGAGAAAAAAAAAAAATGAAGGCACTGTTATTGCTACAGTATTAAACAGTAATTTTTACTGAATGCACAATGTCGAAGAAGCATTACCGCTTTTTATATATTAAGAAAAACAAAAAACACAAAGCTATTACCGAGGGGAAAAAAAAAATGGCTCACCAAAATAGCACAAAAAAAAATGGCTCACAAACAGATAAAAAAATGGACTCACGAAACCAAAACGTGCTGCAGAGGCATTCACGCTTTTTATATAGTTAATAGATTACCATAATGCCGCCCCTGGTCATAATGAGGTGTACAGGTCAAACTCCACAATGAAAAACAATTGTCAGGGCAACTTTTTGTTTTAAGGCATAGACCAAAAACAATTGACTGCCCAATGCAAATTACCCAGCGGCGCACTACTCTACCATCATACCCTCCCACTTTTATTTATAAGCGTTGTGTTAACGGACACCGTAAGATGCCCGTTAATAATACACTCTTGGTAATTTTTTAGGTACTTTTTTTGGCTTTTGAAAATTTTTCAATTTTTGGTAATTTTTTTATCTCTTTTAGTAATCTTTTTGACAACTTTTTTCCTTTTTTTCAAGTGAAACACAAAAAAGGAAACATTAACAAGCACCGCACGGTGCTTGTTAACATTTCCCTATTTATAATAAGTTGGCAAATCGTTTCTCCAAAAAAAAAAAAAAAAAACGGCAAATCTTTTTGTAATCCACCTCTGTAATCTACTTTTTTTGTAATCCACCTCTGTAATCTACTTTTTAGAACAATGTGTAAGTGCATGTTGAATAACAATGTGCAAGCCGAGAAAGGATATATTTTAAACTTTATCAATTATAATGGGCAGTAGGTTGTAAAGTTTGTGTCCGTGACTCACCTCAAAAAAATAGTTTGCATATGTGTGAGACTGTACTACCATGAATCCATGATTGATGATACCATCCCATATTTTATATATATATATATATATATATATGTATTATTTGCTTATTTTCTAATATTAAAATAAAAAATGCGTTTAGATAAATTACTGGCTTACTTAAAAACAAAAAACCTATTTTATTTAGTTTTTTCTAAACTTGTAGGAGCATTAGGTCAGGAGTTCATTATCCATGTATATGTTAGGTCTAAGGCCCAAGTCGAGGATTAGAAGTTTTTTGAGGATGGGTAAACTTTATTAAGGGAGTCATTGTTGATAGATAAAAAGTTAGCTTTGGACATAATGACCCATGAGGGAGTGCTGATGATGAATCACACCTCGGCTAACCAAAGCCGAGGTCCGTGTAAGCGGTCTTCCATTCAGGAGAACATCTCAAAGAGTTCTATTGGTACGGATAAGTATTGTAGAAACGGATGGCAGGAAAGAGTCCTAAAATATCAAAGGAGAAAGTTGCTACCACCACATTAAATATTCTGCAGCTAACCCTTTAGCCGCATTAATGTGGAAGTGATACTTGAATAGTGTTTTTCAGCCTTACAGCTATTATGTAAAGACTTCCGGAAGGTGCTAATGGAATAAGTATCAACATCAACCATCAATTCTGTACATGGAGGGCAAATGGAATAAATAAAGAGAGTATAAAATGGAGGAGATACCCAAAGAGGAAGGGATCGAAAAATAGAGAAGGAACTCCGTAGCAACCTAGAACTAAATTTATAACCAACTTGTGAATCAATATACAGAAACTAATCTCCTCGGATTGAGTTGAGGACATTTTTCTTTAAATAAATCTATTCTGTCCTTAGTCGTTTGGTAGCCTGGATCTATTATATTTGTTCTCAACACATTAGAGCCCAGTTTTCCTAATCCATTCTCTACAAATTTATTTTTTTTTGGTAAACAATTCTCTACAAATTTATTGTTTTGGGCTTTTTGGGCCTAGGTCTATCCATCTTGTGGACTAGGAACCCGAATTGCGTCCTTACAAAACTATTAAAGGGTGAGGTAAATTGATTTTAGTAAGAGAATAAATAAAATAAGTTGTAAATAATTGGCAAATCTTTGTGTAATCCACTTCTATGTAATCTATTTTTTAGAACAATGAGTAAGTGTATGTTGAATGGTATAGCACATACATTTATAAATAAAAATTACAAGCTAATCCTAAGATGCTAGGTTTTAGTTGGTGCATTCGGTGTATAAAATGTATACATATTTATTTTTCTTCTATTGTGGAATTATTAGACTATTAGAATTAAATTATAAATTTAAGGATCTATGCATTATTCAACTTATGTTAAGTTGATTTTTTTTTTCTTTTATATGTATGGAAAGAAATAAGTAAAAAAAAAAAAAAAGATTTTAAGAACTAGGTTAAAGGTTTTATTTTTTATTTTTTCAAGTCTCATGGTAGCATCTAGCATGTGTGCCGATTGGTTGGCCTTGAGGAGTTCATGGTGGTGACTCAAGCATACAATGGATATCATCTTTGTGTTATAGTGCTTGCACAACACACACTCAATTAAGGAGGAACCTTAATTGTGACTACACTAATTCTTTGAACTATAAGCACAAACATGGCTAGTATTTTCCTTGAGTCATGTATTAATTAGCGCCAACATGTATTAATTAGTTGAAGTATAAGCACAAACATAATTAGTTTTAACAATAATCAACAATGATAACTAATAGCTACATTGGTTTGGTATGCTTTGTTATCGCAATATGTGGTCGTGACATGTTGGCCCACTTCTTTAAGCATTGATATTTGGGTAGGTAATTTGTTTCAAATATTTCCAATTCATGATTTACATTGTGGAATAGTACTACTTGTTTCAACTTTCAAACTCTAAATTGTGCATGCCGATTGATCTATAAGCAAAGATTGGTTAGTGATCTTCAAATATCTTCATGTAAAGCCTGATTACAGCTTCTTCATATCTTGTCTTATCATATCTTGCGTTTATATTAATATTTCAATATGTAACCTAACGATTTGATGAAGAAGAGGATTTCATGTTTGAAATGAAGAGGGAAGCCGAAGAGGAGACGGAGACACCATTTATGAAGAATCAAAGAATGTTATTAGAGGAGTTAATTGCCTTTTGCAATGGAGAAAGAAATCTTATTCATGTCTTCTTCTCTGCTGAAGAGCTTAGAAGAGCAACATACAACTGTGAACCACTTCAAATTTTTTGGATGCAGATGGTTTTCACTTTTACAAGGGTTCTTTGGAAGATCACTTATTTTTAGTTAAAAAATATGGCAAAAGATCATGGGCTATACTTGGAGAGATGATCAAAGACATTGACATTAGATCACAAATGAGTGTCCACCAAAATGTTTTAAAACTCTTAGGATGTTGCTTAGAGACCCAAAATCCAATTTGAGTGTATGAATTTGTAAGGGACATCATTCTCTCCAAATGTATTTGTATCCCATCGACTAAGGGACTTAACTCTGAGCCATTTCCATTGAACTGCAAATTAAGGATTGCAATGGGCGTAGCTAATGCAGTTGCATATCTCTACACTGCATTTTCAGGCCTGTCATCCATACATAGATATTCAGCCGGGTAACATTATATTGGATGAGAACAATGTTGCCCAATTGATTGATTTCTCACTCTCCATGTCAATTCCCGAAGGTCAATTGCATGTACAAGTTTTTCATATTGGTGGAAAACATGGGTACCCAATGCTTGAATATGCGCGTATGGGCTATTTAATTGAGAATGCTGATGTATATAGTTTTGGTGTGCTTATACCAACACTTTTTGCAGCACGGGGTTCATGTTTATATGGTGAATATGATACGAGGCTTATAATCTATTAGATTGGCCAATGCATTGTTATAATGCCACTGAAAGAATTATCTTGAATGTTCCTGGTAAAAGAGATGTTTAAGCAAGCAATCATGATCAATATAAGTTGCAAAGTGCAGCAAAGAACAGCTATTGAGAAACCTACAAGTCAGTGGAAGCAATAATAAAGAATGGCAACTAGATTTTTGAGTGTCTTTTTACAATTAAGCCTGTCCAACTCACAAAATAAACCAATAATAAAAAGAGCATATTTTGACACTCCGGCCTTGAATGAAACAGTAGGAAGATATTCAAACATTTCCCTTTGATCTTGGGTACACGCAAACATGCCCATGATGGGAAGATTTTGCATCCTTGGTTTAGGGGAACTCATAGCAAGACTGCCTGATAAATCAGGACCTTACTGGAGTTGGTTATGACACAGATTATAGAGCATTTCCTTGACAAGGGAGATCCAACTATAATATATTAAAAATGAATAGACCCCAGATGGTTTAGATGGAGTGTAATTCGTTTGTCAACATATATAAGCTTATTTGCTTTTTGCTGGAAAGTGGATTGAGGTATATTTGTGCTTTGAAAAAGTAAGAAAAACAAAATTAAGGTAAATGAAAAAGCTGTACTTAAACAAGAAAAACTAAAAGCTAAAAGTAAAAGCTAGTAGAAAATGGACATGTATCCACACAGTTGTTCCCATTTCCCAAATGAGTATGATATTGAAGGAGTTCAAATTATGGCAGTGGGGAGAGTGCAACAATGGTTGTGATTTACAAATACTGATACAACAAAAGAAAATAACCAGATTCAACAAAAGGAATTTAAAAACCACAAGCCTAGGGTTGATTCAGAAACTCAAGCTAGGTAATTCATAAATGGTGACTAAAGACCTTTTTTTTTTCTTTTTTGGACAAAGGAGACCAAAATATCTGATGTACGTAGTAATGAAGTAAAAATCAGCTTCAATTTTTGAGTTAATGCTAATATATAAAATTCTGTACCAGTCAACAGCAACTTTTGTCATGATAACATCCCTAGTTTCAACTACAAAAATTGCACAACTTCCTCCAAAATAACTTTAATTATGCAATTGTTCACAAAAGAGATTAGAACCATCGTTATACAGGCAATAAGAAATTAAAATTTTAAATAAAAAGAATCCATTCTGCTAATTGGAACCCCTTGTATCAGGCAAAGATGTAAATAGAAAAAGTTTATGATATTGTACCCTGTATAAGCCAAATGTACAACAGTGCATATATTAGTTGTCGCAAGACATCCCCAAGATCAACTTCACAAGAACATAAAAAAGGCTTTCGGATGCTAAGCAATAAAGTGAGTGCATCACACAATTCACTCAAGTAAATGAAACTATAAGAACTAATGGAGTTATATGAAAAATCCATATTTATATCCGTATTATCACCATGAATTCAGGACTGCAAAAATGTAATAATTATATAATGTTCTACTTTAAATGTGTAAGAGAATTAGTTTGACTAACAGATAGACTACATGGCTCTAACTGCGTCGAATTCTTCCTCAAAACTTACAAAGATTCATATCTTGGATTCAAAGAAGTCATACTTTGAGAAACATGCTTAATCATAAGCACAAAATAGATTGAATTAGATAAAAATAATAATGTAATCTAGTTCTAGTGTACAAGGCAAAAGAAAGGTGTGCTCCAATACCCTCAAATTATAACAACAAAACAGCATGAAAAGTTACAAGACTACATGAAAATCTGATTCACTGGATCAAAGGAAGTAGCTACACCCAACGCTTAAAACTTAAATTGCACGATGAACTCTTCAAATGAACTACTACAAGAAAGAAGACCAATTTGACGGTTTAACTTGGGAAGAAGAAACAGTTGCCCTTCATGTTACTATATAAACAAATATAACGCCTAAGACAGAATAAAGAAGAAACCAGAATGTTACTATATAAACAAATAACAGTTGCCCTTCCTATTACTAAACAGTTTCACCCTGAATGTTATTGAAGCTGACATCCCTAAAGAAGAAACCAGAATAAAGAATTAAATAAATAGTACAGGTACTATTTCAACAAAAGCTAAATATAACAAGGTAGTTTCAATTACAGGTGCTTCAAATGATGCAGGTTATTAAGCTGGCCTCCAATCCACCCAGTGAGGCTTAGTCCTTGAATTTTACTGCATAAAATTAGTAGAGACCATAGAAGGGTAAGGTTTTGGGCTTTCATGGCAATGTGGCATTGCTAGTAGAAAAAATAGGTTAGCTAAGTGGATTACAGGTGTATAACAGATGAATCAGAACATGACACTCCTGTGCATGACTCTCCATCCCTTCAGCACTGGTGGGTTGTGCAGGGACCTGTATAGATCTTGAAGAGCACTGACTGCACAGTGTAAGCAAACGAGAGCACAGCACAGCAGAGCAATTTTTGAACTCAAAACAAATATAGAGAGAAGCAACAATAACACTACTATAGTACCCAAAAAAAATGAGAAACATTATATCACTCATACGAGAATAATGAAAAAAACATATTATTACACTTCTTCTGCAGCAGACTATACCTCATAAATGCTCTCTTTGAAAGAAATACATATTATAACCCCAAAAATGAGTCAAAGCCTGAATCTTTGTGAGGCATTCTATGGTAGCCTTCCCAGGTTTTTTTTTATTGGTATCCTTGTACCCAAGATTCCGCATTCTACTGAAACTACAAGATTCACAACAAGAACACGTTTATTCCAATAGAATGCTACAATCAGAGATCGACTCTTCAATAACAAACAGTTCAAAGTTTTAATTCTCATTTTATATATGTTCCTCTTTAATTTTCCTTGAAATCCTTCAATAACAAACGTTTATCTCGTTTTTTTTCTAGGGTAAAATTGTTGCTCTTTTTGAAATCAAAGGCATATATATAGACATAAACCACCTAGCTTCCACATAAGCATGATATTTTTTTTTTCATTCATTTTCTCGGTAAACAAATAGAGAAAAAGAGAGAAGAGTTACCTTGAGCAAAGTGAGTTCTATCCCTCTCCCCCCCCCCCCCCTACCAAATTTCTATGGCTCCACGGTGTACTTCACATATGAAGAATCTATTGAATTCACACACAACTCATTTTTATGCTTTGATTCTGGGCTTTGGGTCTTTCACATATGAAGAGTGGAATATTTTGTGTACTTTATATAGCGTTTGAAAGCACAAACTTGTAAAAATCAATAAATAGATTACTAAATTATAAAGAAGTGGAAACTAATGAGTAAATTATTAATGGGGCATAAATAGATACATTTTAAGCCGATGATTACATTGTTACATAAAAAATCAGTTGTAATGAGTGATGAATTTGTTTTACATCAATAGTTATTGGTCAAGTGAATCTTTAAAATTCTTATTGAGTTTTTCTTTTCTTTTCTTTTTTTTTTAGTTCAATCAGCATTCATGATCTACTTACCAAAAAATAGTCAAATTTATACTTATTTATTTCTTGATTTCATATTAAAATTAACACGCACGTATCTAAACTAAATAATTAAAATCTCAATGAGTTGGTATAACGGTTCTGAAAACATCACGAAATCCATGAGGTTTTGGGTTCAAAACCCCTAACCCCATTTTCTAACAAATTCCTCCAATTAATTAAGCTAATTTATTCTAATTTAAATTTTGATAAGAATAAGATCCCCTCCTATTTAAATATTCAAGTTTCTTTCAATTTTTATTAATCACACAAAATTAAGTAAATGTCAAGTGTCTTGCATATAATATTGGAGGAAATTGAAGGACTTAACGGAAGGGAATCTTATCCCAACATATTTTTTTAAAAGAATTTTTAAACTTATTATCATTAATTTAAATACAAATTTCATTCAAAAACTTATTAATAATACAATATTATGTTGTACCTTTCTGATCGATTTTTATAATGGAATCAATTTTAGTAACTTTTTTTTTAAAAAAAATTTATCAAAATCAATTGTATCATAATAAAAAAATTTAAATAGTGAAGTAAAAACTAAGCATATTAATGGAATAGTTCAATAAGCTACTTCTACATTCTTTTTCTTATCAAGAGGGAATAATACATGATGAGCAATTTGCATGCTCAATTAACTAGTATCCTTATAAGGAGTTTTTCATGAATTGTAAAAAATTTAAATAAAATTCTAATATAATGCCTAAAGTTCCCATAAAAGAAAAAGATAATTCCGAAAGCCCTAAACATTCGATATTAAAAAAAGAAGAAGTTAATTTAAACATATCAAGAAAATCTACTTTGTTTGATATATGAATGAGTTTCATATAATAAATAAGGGTTTGTTTGGTAGGAGGATTTTTGTTTTTGTTTTAAAAAAAAAAGTATGAAAATAATTTTCAAAAATTGAACGTAAAATTAGTTTTCAGATAATAATTTTGACATTATATGTGTTTGGCTCCTACATTTACAAACAATTTTCAAAATATTGAAAAAAATAATGTTTGGGAGACCATTTCTACTTTGAGATTAAAAAAGAAGAAGATTATTCTATAGAAAGTAATGCGTAGATTACTTTTTGGGGGATAATGATAAGTTTCAAAATTGAAATGTGGAAATAAAACTAATGAACATTTTTTTTTAAATTTTTATATAATGATAAAAGTCAAATTTGTGATAAAATTGAAATGTAGGAATAAAACTAATGTTCATTTTTTTTTAGTTTTTAATTTTAATTTTATTACATTTTTTAATTTAATTTGTTATACATTTTATATAATGGTAATCATGTGATCTTTTAGAAATTTTATGCTAATTGTTCTTTGGTTGATATATATATATATATATATATATTTCCTTTGTTAATATGATAATGTAGTTAACATAAAACCTAATTTTGAGAATCTGCATAGGATCTTTCCAATGGTCTTTAGACAAAATGATATCTCCTTCCCCCATTTTTGAGAATCGCTTACAATTTTGCCAATGATCATGGGTTCAATCTTCAAGAGTGTATGAGTTGTATTTATGCATGTGTGTGTATAGAAAATCTGCCATAGAATTTCTAGTGACAAAAGTTGTGGTCCTAGAATTTTCCTAGAAAACTAATAAAAGTTCAAGAATTGAAACGAAAGGAAAAATTAAAAATGAAGACCTGAATTGAAAATGTACCAAAGTTAGAGACTATAATTTGTAATTTAGTCTATTTCATTTAGTGAACACTTTTTCCCTTCGACCTCCAAATACTTTGTGCATAGAAATGTATCAATTAAGTTTTAAGACTTTTGGCTAATTACTAACAATCCTTAATCTAAAATTTAAATCCTAAAATTTAAAGAAAGTTATAGTAATAAACACCTCCATTAAACCAATTGTGTGAATTAGCACCCTTGGTTGATTGTGGTTTTGGTCACTGATTACGTATGTAATTTTTTTAAAATTTAAAATTTCAGCACACAGTCGTCCTATTTGAATTGGTATAAAGCTTGGCAGTAGCGCAGAGTTATATTGGATATTATGATATTCATTTCGAATTAGATTTAAAATGAAAGTTTTTTGGCCCATAATTTTGTACTTAAGTAATATCACCTTTTCTCCTTTATCAAGATAATTATTATTCAAATTCCACCTCCTATGATTGTAACGATCGAATCATTGTAATAAAAAATAAAACTATAGTCTTATGCGATATTCTTCTTATTTGTTTAATTTATCTTTTTCCAACTTTGGTATGTAATTTGATAGATAAGAAAGAGCATGCGCATCAACATGTGCAAAAATTTTTGTCTATTTTAGAATAAGAATTTTTTTTTTACATACTCACTTTTTAAAAGACCTCATATCAGATTATCTATTTTACATTATATTTCATTAAAATATCAATTTTTCTTAATTTTTTTAAATTATTTCTCTTTCTATATACATAACAACAACCATTTACTCTCTTCCTTCTTTTTGAGATATGTAATAAAAGAATAAATAACTAAATACAAAATGAATAGTATTAGTTATTTAGTGTAAATTTATATGACTAACAAACTTATAAATTTACACAATTATACATTAACTGATATCAGTCAGTTTTAGGAAAAATTGTGCAGATCCTACATATTTACGCAATTTTTAGGACCCTGTTGGTTTTGTAGATAAGGTTAAGGTCCCTGTAGTCACAACCAGTAAGCATTAAGCAATAATTACATGGACGTGGTTACCATGTGAATATGACAAGTCTTTCCTTGCACAACCTCACAGTCACACAACCAACACATGGCAGCAGCTAACGCTCTCCAAATCAGCCCATTTTCTTCTTCTCCTCCAAAACCCAACACAATAATAACCTCTCCTCTTGTCTCTCTAACCCCATTGCACTTCTCTCAGAGAGCTCAAGCAAATCCAAGCCTTTACCATCAAAACCCACCTCCAAAATGACATCATTGTCCTTACCAAGCTCATCAGTTGCTGTGCTTTCCATCCTTCTGCTACCTTTAAGGACCATGCCCACCAACTGTTCGACCAAATTCTCCAACCAGACATTGTGGTCTTCAACTCCATGACCAATGGATACTCCTGCTAAAATGCCCCTCTTCAGGCCATTTTGCTTTTTTCTGACATCCTATGCTCTGGCATTGTCCCTGATGACTATACCTTCCCTTCTCTTCTCAAGGCATGTGCAAGCTCTAAGGCATTGCAAGAAGGTAAACAATAGCATTGCCTTGCTACCAAACTTGGTCTCAACCATAACATATATGTATGTCCCACATTGATAAATATGTATACTGAGTGCAATGATGTGAACGCGGCTCGCCGCGTCTTTGAATAGATAGCTGAGCCTTGTGTTGTTTGTTATAATGCAATAATCACAGGATATGCTCGAAGTAGTCGGCCCAATGAGGCGTTGTCATTGTTTTGTGAATTGCAAGCGAGTGATCTCAAGCTTACTGATGTAACACTGCTTAGCATACTTTCATCTTGTGCTTTGTTAGGAGCACTAGACTTAGGGAGGTGGATGCATGAGTATGTGAACATGCATGGGTTTGATAAATATGTAAAGGTCAAAACTGCTCTTATAGATATGTATGCAAAGTGTGGAAGCTTGGATGATGGCATGATGCAGTTTGTGAACATGTCAGTAAGAGATAAACAGGCTTGGTCAGCCATGGTTGTGGTATATGCAACTCATGGGCATGGTTCCAAAGCCATATCATTGTTTGAAGAAATGAAGAGGGTGAGAGTGCGACCTGATGAGATTATATTTTTGGGTCTTTAAAGGCTTGCAGCCATACTGGCTTAGCAAGGGAAGGTTGTGAGTATTTCTGTTGCATGAGTGACAAGTATGGGATTATTCCGGGTATCAAGCACTATGGATGTATGGTGGATTTGCTTAGTTGAGCTGGTCGCTTAGATGAGGCTTACAAGTTCATCGAAGGGTTACCAATTTAGCCCACTCCCATACTTTGGCAAACCTTGGTATCTGCTTGTAGCAGCCATGGCAATGTAGAATTGGCAAAGTTAGTGATTAGATGAATTTTTTAACTGGATGACTTTCATGGAGGAGACTGTGATCTTATCGAACTTGTGCGCAAGGGCTGGGAGATGGGAAGATGTGAATTATTTGAGGAAACTGATGAAAGACAAGGGGGTGGTGAAGGTACCCGGGTGTAGTTCAGTGGAGGTGAACAATGTCGTGCATGAATTCTTCCCTGGGGAGGGAGTGCAATCTGTTTCTACAGATTGCTCCGGGCACTTGACAAGTTAGTCAAGGAATTGAAGTTGGTTGGGTATGGGCCTGATATTTCTTTAGTTTTTCATGTAGACATGGAAGATGAGGAAAAAGAAATTACTCTAAGATATCATAGTGAGAATTTGGCTATTGCTTTTGGGCTTCTAAACTCTCCCCCTGGTACAAAATTCAGGTGGTGAAGAATCTATGTGGGGATTGTCTCTATATGTTGACACCCCATTTTGCAACCAGCATTTAACCTCACCGGGAGGGTAAAAGGGTAATTTTTTCTTGGAAATATACTTCTTGATTCTGGTCATTAGATCCTTAATCTCATTCCACCAAAATGATCTTAATGTTATAACAATCAAATCGACTGGTCATAAGCCCTAATCGGACCACAAGATTGAAAGTTATCATCAAATCAAGATTTAATGGCTGAGATGCACTATCACATGTTGAGTCCGACTATATGTGATTATGAACAATTGATTTCGATTGGTTATAAGTATAATCAATTTGAGACCAATGATGTGTCATAATTTGATTGGTTAGAACTACATTTTATGGTAAGGTTGCACACACCTAATTAATTAGATAGTTAAGCATTAATTATTCAATGAGTAATTTGTGCAATTATCTTTTAATTAGAGTAAATTTGGGACCAATTAAGTCTGAAATGGGAGTGATTGGAGCCATTTAATGTTAATTGGGAGCTAATTTGGGACCTATTAATGTTAATTGTGCTGAAACCATTTTCTAACAAATGACCTCTGCTCACCATTTCATCAATATCTCTCAGACTATTTTGAATCTGTGAATGAGGTTAATTTTCTCAGAAACTAGACATCCGGGGCTTCAATTTGAGCACAAGAACGAAACAATTCTGTTCAGAATTGAGTCAGATATGATTTTTCGAAGTTGGCTCCACAGGCTGTTACAGCAGCTACGGGAAAACCGAATTTTGGCTTGCTCCTCACTCCTATCAATCTTCCCATTTAATGCACCAGATTTCCCCAAAGGCTAAAATGAGGTCTAGGTTCACGATTCTTTGTCAACCCTCATTAATGGTCTTCCATTCATATTTCCTCCACTACTACTATATAAACCCCCCTCTCCTTCATTCCAGTACACGAAAAACCCCCCTCTCTTCTCCTCTCTTGAGTTCTAGGAAGTTGAGTAGTCTTGTCATATCTTGGTCTTCTTGAGACTCAAGGTATTGAGTGAGACTCACTCTTCCTCTCCTAACTCTTCTTTTCATCCACCCTTAGGACCTCCCTCAAGAGTCTCCTCATCCTCCATATGGATCTTGCATGAAGGTATAATCTCTTTTCCTAATTGTTTTTTGTGTTGCCATGATGAAAGTTTAAGATTAAAGCACGATAATAATCATTTAAATTCCTTTGAATATGTTTGAATGATCTTAACTGTTCTTATATGTTCTTCATATGTTCTTGGTTGTTCATCACATGTTCATGCATAAACACTAGTTTTGATCTTAAATTCACATAAAAAATATGAAAAACATGTTTGTTTCATAATTCTTTCAAATCCTTGAATCTAGGTTATCACCATCCACACACATACACTAGAATTTATTTTTCAATCCAAATGCAATGCTTAATAAATTGAATTAGGGTTTATCACATGCACACACTTTAAATTCAAATTAATTGATTGACATATTGGATGATGTGAAATGAATGTTGTCCACCATAGTCTAGAAGACCGGTTTCACCGGGCAAGGTGGGTGCC
Organism: Lithocarpus polystachyus; assembly: GCA_033629205.1. Taxonomy (NCBI): domain Eukaryota; kingdom Viridiplantae; phylum Streptophyta; class Magnoliopsida; order Fagales; family Fagaceae; genus Lithocarpus; species Lithocarpus polystachyus. Next base: position 82,025,909 of record CM066164.1, read on the forward strand.
TAACACCTTCCCACCTTGTAACATAGCCTCCGAATTTAGATTAAGGGTTAGTAGATCAAATGCTTATCCTTGTAATTTTAAATTTTTAGATTGTAACTAGGAAATAAAGCTATGTACTTTATCTTAGATTGTACTTAGGACCAAAGCCATGTAATTTTCCTATGATCAATGTAAATTCAATTGAAAATTAATAAAATGAGGAACTTTTCAATTTTGGTTTTCTTATTTATTCCAATAATTAAATAAGTGGCGACTCCATTGTAAAACCCTTAATCTAAAGGGAAAATATAACTAGTTGAACCTCCATTTTAAGAGGCAATAACACGACTCCACCCATTCACGTGGGTTTGGCCCAACACACCCTATAAAAAAGGGGGGCCGGGGGCGCGGTCTCTCACACTATACAGCTAATTGTACAAGTCATAATCAACAATGAGTAATGAATTATATAAATCTAGCAAGTTAATGATCCGTACCAGCTTCTGGGTTTAGGCAAATGTATGATGCAAGAATGTGCATCTTTGGAATCTATTTGTACAAAATTGGTTCCAAAGAGTAGAATAAAGCCTTTTCTTGATTTTTACAGATAAAAAATTGGTTCCAAAAAGTGGAATAAAGCCTATTGTAATTTAGGCAAATCAATTACTTTTAAGTCAACTTTTAAACACAAAGCAGAGGAAAATGATATGGCAGAAGTTTTTCCTGCTCTCAATGAGGACATTTTATAGGTCTGAGTGCCTTTTTGTTGCTATTTTTTGTGGTTGGTTTTCTGTGACTTTTTATGTAGCAAGGAAAAAAACGAAGTCAAAGTTAGTTGTTTTAATATGATAAGTAAATAATAATTTCATTAAATTTATTTTTATCACAAAAATACAGGCAAAACCAATGAACTTGTGGAAATAAGTCAATAATTGTCCCAAACTCGTCCCAAAGTGAAAGGCTAATCAGGTGCATTTGTTTTACACGACATAGGTGATAAATTAATAGTAATAGCAGTAAGCATATGCTGCACCAAATATTCTATCCACACATATGTTTTTGCCTATAAATACTGCCATTCACATCATGAAACTATCACCCTAGGTCCAAAAAAAAATTCCGCACCTCTCTCTCTCTCTCTCTCTCTCTCTCTCACACACACACACACACACACACACACACACACACACACAGATGAAAGTATGAAACCCAATTGTGCAATCTTCATCAAGCTTTTATTAGTACAATGCCTAGCAATTGGCTGTGTTTCACAAAGTTTCGATTTCTTCTACCTCGTACAACCAACTGAGTGGGATTATTTAAGAGAGAGATCATCCTTTTGAACACTAACTACTCTCATTTGATGTTGTCATAACATCAGAACTTTTTTCTTGATTTCTCCACTTTAAATCTCTAATGCAGTGGCCTGGATAATACTAATAAAACCAAATCTGATTTCAGCATTCAGGAAAAACCAAAACCAAAACCAAAATTAATTTCAGCATTCAATGGCTTTGGCCTAATTACAATGATAGCTCATACCCCATCCAACTGCGATCCTAACAGCCCTTACGCTCAAATAAAATTTCAATCCAAGGTACCAATTTTTTATTAGGAAAATGTTAAAGTTGTCATCAATTTTACTATATGAAACTTATAAACTAATTTGATAAACTTATAGACCTCCTCCAAATTCTTGAAAGTGCAGGAAACTCTTCATTTCCTCAGTAACTTAAATTGGTTGTCCAAGCATTCTGCCGGTTATTCTCAAAAAAATTGGTTGTCCAAGCTTAACTTTCGTAAACCTTTTCTTTGTTTTTTATTTTCATTTAACATTGAGTGGGTTAAAAAATGTTACTGGGATCCAACCAGATGAGAGTTCTTGTAGCTTAGTAGCATAAGTGATGCTATAAACGGAGCAACTAGGTATGATCCTAGGATAGAATGCAATGTTGATGCATCAGATAATAGCTAGCTTTGCCAAATTTATCTGTGTAGACACTTCTAGGTCACAACTCATCAAATGTATTATGCTACCAAAAGGGGGATGTGCCTCCAACATTGATTTTCCTACCTTCTAAATACAATAGAGGAAGAAAGTGGAATGTCTCCCTTAAACAAGGTTTGCTGATAGCGTATTGGATATTTCAACTTTTGTCCTGCCTAATTACCAGCCATTCATATTCTCTTGTGGCATAATATAATCTATGGAAAAATAATCATATCTATTATGTACACCTTTACATTGAAGAAAAATAAAATTTTCATTATAGAAATGAAGTCTCTGAGTCCTGATTCATATTCTGTGGGTTACTATCAATGATTTTATATTGAGTGAGGTGCTTTGCTGTTTTTATAAAAATTTCTCTAAGAATCTTTGTTAGATAGAAAATCCTATCTGGTCGATTGTTACAACCTTTGGAAGCATGGTACAAAAATACAGAGAATGTTTGACCATGGAATAGAAATAAGGAACCAAGACAACAAAAACTTAGGCATACACGTCCAAAAAAAAAAAATTATCCACAAAGGGTTCATCCTATTACTTTAAATTAGTAGCTTTCCTTCTTTGCCATTTGAGTTACAGCTTATTGGCTTTTTCCAATTACCTTCGTCTATAGCCTTTAGGGTGCTATCTTTAGAAGCAACTGCCACAGTAATACCTTCAACACCTGTATATAGAGAACAACTTTAACATTGATAGCGCAAAGAAGTAGTTACTGAAACCTTGACCATTAGAAGGAAGCAAATATTTCCATATTGGCGAACAAAGGATAGATGAAAAACCTATTTTAAGAAACAAGTTGGATTAAAAAATATGAGATTATTAATAAATTAATTCAACGATACAAAGTTTTTAAACAATTCAAGGCACAGAGGTCCCAAGTTCAGGTGCAACAACAGTTACTTTGGCATTTCGGGGAAGTAAAAAGCAATTTAGATTATCAATCACCGTATTTGGTACGTAACAAGCAATATTTTAACTTCCTAAATTTTAGGTTATCAATATTTTGCATATTTTAACTTCCTAACAAAGGGGAAGAAATACCCTTTTCTTTATCTCATATTTAGGCTTCTTATAAACATCCTTTTCCTCTTTCAGTAACAACACTGCCACCTTAACAAAAGCAGTCCCCATGAATCAAAATTCCTAAGAAAATCTAAACATCCCCATAAAGTATATATTAATCTCCAAAAGGAATATAAGCAAAGCACTTACCAATAGGACTACTATTTTAATAGGAAATTTCTTCCTCAAAGCCAAAGCTTATCTAAAAAAATTTAGTGAAGCCCAGAGGAAATCAAATGCAACCCATACCCATGTAATGGTAATTATTATAGCAAATTTGTATTTCTATTGCTATTACAGTGCATAATGGTATGTTTATTATTTTCCATACCTTCTGTTGTTTAGTTTGTAAAGTTTATTTAATACATATTCTTCTAAATTGCATTACATGGGGTATGTACAATCAAATTTTAATCTAGCTAAGCATTAGAACACAATCAATGATTTAAGAAAAAGAAAAAAAAATGTTGGTATTGTTTCTTGGTTTTCTCAGTTTGCTATTTCACATAAACAATGCTTAGGCACAATTTCTAGTTAAGATATCTATCATTCATGGATTCAAATAGAGGTTTGGATACAAAATAACTTTCACTAAGGAAACATGGTTCTAGTAACCTCAACAGAAAATTGCAAGTCCTTTCTAGAGATCACAGCAGAGTAGGACAAAATGTGAAGAACTTGAGAGAGAGAGTAACAATTAGAGAAAAAAGGTGGATTCAATGCTAAACTATGGTAAACCCATAGTAGTTTTCTATATAACATAAACAATGCTTGCGACACAATTTCTAGTTAAGATATCATTGGTGGATTCGCATTGACGTTAAGATACAAAATAACTTTTAGTAAGGATGGAAAGTTTTCTATAAGATTTTTTTAACTTGTACTTCCTAAGTGATGGAAAGTTTGGTTTCGGCATTCTTACAAATACTTTGAGGGAGCAGATAACATATGCCACTAACCTAAATCTTCAACTTGTAATACAACTTTAAACAATGAATAATTCTTCGACTTTCAATTCCAAATTCATTGAAAACCAGTACCAAAACAATAATTAAGCTCCACAAAGTTACACAACACTCCAAATCATCACACCAGTATATCTTAAACCCAGTAAAAGAAAACAGAAATTACATTAATAGTTACCAAGTATTTACCATTTAAGCACTCTAAATTATCACACACTCGAGCTGACCCAATACAGAATATTGCATACTAAACCAAATTAAACTCCAACACCACTAATATAAATAAGAACATGAAATATAAAGAAAATTTCCACTACCAATAGCAGGAAAAATAAAGAGAGAGTAAGAATAACAAAAAACAGATACTCACAATGTGGATCATGTGGTCATGAGAGATGCAGAGGAAGTATTACAGCATAGCTTTCTGGGGACATCAACCAATAATATTGAACGCCAAATTCAGAGTACGAAAGCTTATGCAGGTTTCGTGGCCTGTGAATTGACAGACCCTTCACTAGTAACCTTTTTTTGAATAATCATAACACTCTTGGCTCCGCGACTTAATCAAGGAGAGAGTTTGCATTGGAGCAAAGAGAGAAAACTGTGAAGAGCAATTATTGGGTGGTAATCAAATGGTTGGGTTTTAAAAATAAAGCATTAAAAAATTAATAATTAATAATGGTGACGTGTAAATTTGTGAGACCTCTAAAGCTTACGTGGCATAAATGTAGAAGATCAGCAAAAATTCAGACGCTTCAGCTTTATAGTATTTATAGATGATGAGAACAAACTAAGATTTTTGAATGGCTTGAATTTTAAAAAAATGTACAAAATGATTTCTTTTACCTCCACATTTCTTTTAACTTTGATATGTAGTCTTCAGGGAATGCATACAAACTACAAAGGTGAGCTGAATCTTCACAAGTTCTCTTGTGCTTAACATCCTAATTAGGAGCTTTCTCACATTTTTCTTCTGCATTGTTCTCACTTTTAAATCAGATCTCCCTATCCAACATCTTATCCCTACTTTTCAAAAGGAAGCTGCAATAGCACTTGAGCATTGTTGATAAACACCAGTACTAACCTTCAACTATTTCTGCAAAAAGCCATACATTTTATGAGACACATATCAAGGAAAAAATAATGGTGCTAGATAACCTGTTTCACAAAATAAACTTCACCGGCATGATTTTTTGTAGTCCAATAGTGATTATGAAGATTTCCATTCCTAAATTGCTAATAGAAATTGTAAGTGCAGGCAACATTCAGTGTCTAAAAGCAGGGGAAAAACAGAGAGAGCAGAGAGAGAGAGAGAGAGAGACTTAAAAAACAAAAATTGGCACTAACACTCACCTATAGCAGAAGAAAAGGAACAAGAGCACAAATAAACCTAAGATACAAATAGTTCTAGGTCTAAGTATTATATTCAATTGCCCCAAAAGAGTTTTCCACTATCTTTAAGGTCCGGCAGCACACCACCTGATGTAGTATTTTTTCAATTAATAAAAAAGTAAAAAACAAGAAGGATTCCTCTTATAAATCACAATAAGGATAAAGAGCATCAGTGATTATATTCCTCGTTGTAAACTCTCTTCTTACCAAAGACTATCATTTAACACTTTCCAGAGGAAAATAAGCACTTTGAGAAAGGATTTAAGCTTCCATAGGTCGGCCCACATTTAAGAACTATATCTCAGAGTTCTTCTCCTTCCATATAAGCATTCACTACAGAGAAGCCAGTAGGCTTGGTTGACAGTAAAAAGACCTGACTAATTCATTGGGCCTAATCAGTCTTAATTGCACTTCTTGACCTAAGACTTAGCTCCTTCTAAAAGATAGAGTTGGCTACATGAAATACAAATCAATTCCTCACTAATGCACAATTTTTATTGTGCTGTAGATTGGCCAAAAAAATAAAATGCCCTTGTAATATGTGGATAATTTCCCCTAGAAACATTAGACCTTACATTAAGCCAAAAGTCATAGTTATTAGGAATTGAGTTCCCATTTCTTACCAACCATTCAGCTTCTGTGAGAACAGATAATCCCATTGCTTTTTTTCAATAGACATATAATTTCAAAAAAAATTAAGAAAGTTGCTACCCCAGCATGCAGACTTGACTCAAGTACAATTTTCTTTTCACTTGTTATATACATGAAAACTTCCTAGAAAGTAGTGTGAATCTTTACCCAACCTCTGTTTCAAGATGTGATAGTAATTTGTTTCTGATTTCCATGGGTTGGTAAGAAGTCATTGTACTAATATTAAATTGTAAGTTCGATGCATAATACATATATACAATTTTTAAAAGCCTTTTTTTGTCTTTTGACATGTAATGAAAAGTTGTTTATGAATTGAAGTTGGGTTTTGGGAGTTAGTGAATGACCTGTCTAATAACTTGAACAGGGGTGCACCTTGTAACACTTTGTTTTTAGGGTTTTGAAGCCCTTAATAACAAATAAAATTTCTCTTGGGCATGTGTAGTCAAGTTTATTGTTTGTGAACTCTCTTGAACTAGTTTAAATGATGCTACGAAAGACATTCAATCCTTCAACTCCTCTACAACCCCCACCCCCACATAAAAAAAAAGAAAAAATAAATAAAAAAAAGAGAAACAGGAAGCTTTCAACAATTACTTTTCATCTATTAAAATTAATTCTTAAAATGCACCCACATCTAGTTTTACAAGAATATATATATATATATATATATATATATGTATGTATGAATGTATCATGATTAAACATGATTTGAATGCAATATCAAGCAAGTCCTAAACCCACATTGTTTAGGAATTTTTTGTGGGGGGAGGGGGGTGTTGGTATTGGGGTATTTATGTTAGAATATCACACATTTTATGAATCTTGAACAAAATTTCTATTGCCGAGACAATTAATCTTTTTTTCCCCACTTAGAGTATTGGGATGGGTACTACCAGTTTTCTTATAATCAATCTGTGTTTCTCTAAGTTGTGAAGAGTGTTTACCAACCTGAATCATAGCCAAAATTCGTAAAAAAAAATCTGGCAATGGGTAAATTGAACTTTTGCATTGGATTATAGAAGGTATACTTCTTGTTCTCATCAAATGTGCTGTTTATGTAGAAAGTAAAATTGAGGCAAGTTCTTAAATGGACAAATGTCTATGGATATTATTTACCTGAGGACAAGCATGCCAACAGACAATTCTTTGAGTACTTGAAAGGTTTTTCATTTCTTCCAACTTGAAGGAAACAGTGTGTATCATCTTGTATTGCGAGGCTCAATTTTATTTTATTTTATTTATAACAAAAAAACTTTATTGAAAACCAAACATGATCTCTAATAAGAGATGATATTTGGTGTTTCGAATACATGCAAGTTACAACATTACACTCACAATATGTGGATCTTAGTCCTATGATACCCACATATCATAAGTATCTATGATGTTGTAAGCATTTAGAATATTAGATAGATAGTTATTTCTCTAATATGCTATCTAAATGTAATATATATATATATATATATATTTAATGGGATATAGGAAAATTTGTGGAAGAGTGACTACCATTCCATAATACATACCAAAGTGCATAGTATGTTGTAACAGCAAACATCGAATGTCCAGTAAACTATCATGAGATGATAAATTGCTGAGAAATGAAGGGAGATAATGATAATGATATTGATGGGGGTAGAGTGCAGCAAGGTTGGTGTGTGGAGGAATAAAAAATCAAATTAGTTGTTGTGGTTGCGGTGATTTAGAAAGCCCACCCTACAATACAAAGGCTCTTTTACTTTACGTGAGAAAGTCTTTCCAATAAAGTCTACTGATTAAATATTTAGTATCTTCAAGGAACGGAACAAACCAAAACAAAACCATCCCTTCATATATTTTGTTTTGTTTTGGAGTATTTACTACAAAAGTAGCCCCCTCATCTCATCTCATCTCATCCATGTGTATTCAAAAGTTAGATGTTTGAAGTTCATTATTTTTTATTTGATCTTATTAGTTTAAGTTTTTTAAACTTATTATAATTAATGTATAAGAGTATTTTGGATCATTTAAAAAATAGACACAAAAAAAGTTGTGCTCTCTTTAACAATTATAGAAGGTTATAGATGGTGTAAAGTGTAAATGAAAGTCTTGTAAACTATACATATAAAGGTCATGAGAGAAACAGAGAGGTACCTCAGAGCGTTCTCGATGATGACAATAATGGATTGGCCCCCCCAACATCAATGAATTTTTGATAGCAAGTTGCACAAACTTTTTCCTGATAATGTGGCACACTCAATGTTCCATTAGATCTGCCAGTTCCGCTGGTTTCTGCCTCATCTTCATCTTCATCATCATCATCGTCATGGCTCTACTGCTTTATTTTTTCCTGAAGCCCTCTCAATGTTCCATTAGATCCACCAATTCCACTGGTTTCCCCCTCAACATTATCATCATCCTGGCTCTGCTGCTTTGTTCAAGATTGATGAGCAATAAATTGATGGATGAGATCGGAATTATCAGAAAACATGGTTGAGCATTGGACTAATGTTTGCACCAACTCTCCCACATTTTGCTGGTACACAAGAACGTAACCACAGTTCTGCACCTTCAAGTCTTGGCTATCATTACCAAATAAAGCAGTTAAGTGATTGCTACAATTCAACTTATCTGAAAATCGAGCATGAGGTACATGCATGATTTTACGTTGCTTTAACCAAATAAATTTGTTGTGTTCAGACTCAGTGATGTAATGTTTATTTGACACCGTCCAGCTGCGCATGTCACTTCTCAAAGAACAAGAAAAGCCATGAGAAATTTCTGTAGCCGAATTGTCAAGAATGAGAGTTGGATACTTGTGCACTGTGAATGTAGCAAATAGAGCAATTCCTATCCAATCAGAATTAGTATAAAGATTTGGAATTCGCTGGATTCTCAATAAAGAACCACTTTGATGGCAAAACCACTCCGGAATTTCACATTTACGAAAACAATCATTATAAATATAGCGTTGACTAGAGTAGCCCTATAAAACAGAAAATATGGAGCTTCATGAGAGACTGAGAGAGAGACAGCGAGTGTGAGTGTAAAAGAGAGAGACCTGAAAGTTGCTTTGAAACCAATGCTCAAGGCCTCTATTGATACAATTACTGAGTTCATTCTCATCCAATACGCTTAACTGGATGGAACTGAAGTTTGAATCTCTTGTAGCACCCCTGATACCTGAGTCCATTCCAAGTAAAGCACAAACCCTCCTTGTTCTCATCAAATATGCTGTTTATGCAGAAAGTTGAATTGAGGCAAGTTCTTAAATGGACAAATGTCTAAGGATATTATTTACCTGAGGAAAAGCATGCCAAGATGCAATTCTTTGAGTACTTGAAAGGTTTGTCATTTCCTTCAACTTGAAGGAAACAATGTGTCTCATCCTGTATTTGTAATGCAGGGTTAAGCCAAGTTTGGGTCTAAGTGACTTCATCAATGTGCAGAGAAGAAGTTTACCTTAGTGTAGAGGGCTCATCAAAGGATTTTTTTTAAAGGTTCCACACAAAATTTGCTTGACTGCCCTTGTCTTCAGTTCACAGTATGCCATGAGGTTTGAAATGCTTATAGCTCATAACCTTCTGCAGAATCCAGAACTGGGTCAAACTATTAAATGCCGATTTTCATTTTCCAATTATCTTTACCACTTGCATAATACTGACTAGAAATTGAAGCTTTCCCGTTAATGCTTGTCTTGTATTCTAATGGCGATAGGGTGACTCGAACTACTTTGAAAATTTAGTTTGACCTTTAGAGATTTGGCTATAAAATGTGGACAAAGGATCCTAAAGGATAGAAAGATCATTTTAAATGCAAAAACTTAAAAGGAATAAAAGAGTTATAATAGCTGCTACAGTTGCTATGCCAACAATAATGAAATCGTGGCCCTACGATCCTCACTATATCAAATATTCTTATTAATAGAGAGAGAACAAAAAATATTAAAGACCTTTAACCAGCTCTTCAACCAGTCAAATACAAGCTATATTCTTCCAGAGACCTAACCAAAGACATTAAAATGCAGAGCCATTTTAATTTTTGGTTAGCTTGTCTTAAATGACCAGCTAACCTAGTAAATTATTATAGACCATACAGGTGTGATACAAATCATTTACGATTTATCTCAAACAATCTTGTACATAGCCAACAAATTTGATGTAGCTTCTAAAATTCAGAATGATACACATTTTCTACAAAAGTCAGGATTCTAAGCGACTGGTGTTCACAATTTTTTAAATCAAGAAACCAATTAAATCCAAACGAATGAATAAAACTAGGAAACAATTGCTTAGTCGAGCTGGTCGCCTAGATGAGGCTTATAAGTTCATCGATGGATTACCAATTTAGCCCATTCCCGTACTTTGGCAAACCTTGGTACCTGCTTGTAGCAGCCATGGCAATGTAGAATTGGCAAAGTTAGTGATTAGATGAATTTTTGAACTGGATGACTTTTATGGAGGAGACTGTGATCTTATCAAACTTGTTCGCAAGGGCTGGTAGATGGGAAGATGTGAATTATTTGAGGAAACTAATGAAAGACAAGGGGGTGGTGAAGGTACCTGGGTGTAGTTTAGTGGAGGTGAACAATGTCGCGCATGAATTCTTCTCTGGGGAAGGAGTGCAATCTGTTTCTACAGATTGCTCCGGGCACTTAACAAGTTAGTCAAGGAATTGAAGTTGGTTGGGTATGTTTCTAATATTTCTTTAGTTTTTCATGCAGACATGGAAGATGAGGACAAAGAAATTACTCTAAGATATCAGAGTGAGAATTTGGCTATTGCTTTCGGGTTTCTAAATTCTCCCCTTGGTACAAAAATTCAGGTGGTGAAGAATCTATGTGGGGATTGTCTCTATACAGCTAATTGTACAAGTCATAATCAACAATGAGTAATGAATTATATAAATCTAGCAAGTTAATGATCCGTACCAGCTTCTGGGTTTAGGCAAATGTATGATGCAAGAATGTGCATCTTTGGAATCTATTTGTACAAAATTGGTTCCAAAGCGTGGAATAAAGCCTTTTGTTGATTTGTATAGATAAAAAATTGGTTCCAAAAAGTGGAATAAAGCCTTTTGTAATTTAGGCAAATCAATTACTTTTAAAGTCAACTTTTAAACACAAAGCAGAGAAAATGATGTGGCAGAAGTTTTTCTTGCTCTCAATGAGGACATTTTACAGGTCTAAGTGCCTTTTTGTTGCTATTTTTTGTGGTTGGTTTTCTGTGACTTTTTATGTAGCAAGGAAAAAAACGAAGTCAAAGTTAGTTGTTTTAATATGATAAGTAAATAATAATTTCATTAAATTTATTTTTTTCACAAAAATACAGACAAAACCAATGAACTTGTGGAAATAAGTCAATAATTGTCCCAAACTCGTCCCAAAGTGAAAGGCTAATCAGGTGCATTTGTTTTACACAACATAGGTGATAAATTAATAGTACTAGCAATAAGCATATGCTGCACCAAATATTCTGTCCACACGTATGTTTTTGCCTATTAATACTGCCATTCACATCATGAAACTATCACCCTAGGTCCAAAAACAAATTCCATACCTCTCTCTCTCTCTCTCTCTCTCTCTCTCTCTCTCACACACACGGAGATGAAAGTATGAAACCCAATTGTGCAATCTTCATCAAGCTCTTATTAGTACAATGCCTAGCAATTGGCTGTGTTTCACAGAGTTTCGATTTCTTCTACCTTGTACAACAACTGAGTGGGATTATTTAAGAGAGAGATCATCCTTTTGAACACTAACTACTCTTATTTGATGTTGTCATAACATCAGAACTTTTTTCTTGATTCCACCACTCTAAATCTCTACTGCAGTGGCCTGGATAATACTAATAAAACCAAATCTGATTTCAGCATTCAGGAAAAACTAAAACCAAAACTGATTTCAGCATTCAATGGCTTCAGCCTAATTACAATGATGGCTCATACCCCATCCAACTGCAATCCTAACAGCCCTTACGCTCAATCCAAGGTACCAATTTTTTATTAGTAAAATGTTAAAGTTGTTATCAACTTTACTATATGAAACTTATAAACTAATTTGATAAACTTATAGACCTCCACCAAATTCTTGAAAGTGCAGGAAACTCTTCATTTCCTAAGTAACTTAAATTGGTTGTCCAAGCATTCTGCCGTTTATTCTCAAAAAAATTGGTTGTCCAAGCTTAACTTTCATAAACCTTTACTTTGTTTTTTATTTTCATTTAACATTGAGTGGGGAAAAAAATGTTACAAGGATCCAACCAGATGAGAGTTCTTATAGCTTAGTAGCATAAGTGATGCTATAAAAGCAGCAACTAGGTATGATCCTAGGATAGAATGCAATGTTGATGCATCAGATAATAGCCAGCTTTGCCAGATTTATCTGTGTAGACACTTCTAGGTCACAACTCATCAAATGTCCTACGCTACCAAAAGGGGAATGTGCCTCCAACATTGATTTTTCTACCTTCCAAATACAATAGAGGAAGAAAGTGGAATGTCTCCCTTAAACAAGGTTTGCTGATAGTGTATTGGATATTTCAACTTTTGTCCTGCCTAATTACTAGCCATTCATATTCTCTTGTGGCATAATATTATCTATGGAAAAATAAGCATATCTATTATGTACACCTTTACATTGAAGAAAAATAAAATTTTCATTAAAGAAATGAAGTCTTTGAGTCTTGATTCATATTTTGTGGGTTCCTATCAATGATTTTATATTGAGTGAGGTGCTTTGTAGTTTTTTAAAAAATTTCTCTAAGAATCTTTGCTAAATAGAAAATCCTAATTGGTCAATTGTTGCGACCTTTGGGAGCATGGTACAAAAATACAGAGAATGTTTGACCATGGAATAGAAATAAGGAACCAAGCCAACAAAAACTTAGGCATACACGTCCAAAAAAAAAAAAAAAAATTATCCACATAGGGTTCATCCTATTACTTTAAATTAGTAGCTTTCCTTCTTTGCCATTTGAGTTACAGCTTATTGGCTTTTTCCAATTACCTTCGTCTATAGCCTTTAGGGTGCTATCTTTAGAAGCAGCTGCCACAGTAATACCTTCAGCACCTGTATGTAGAGAACAACTTTAACATTGATAGTGCAAAGAAGTAGTTACTGAAACCTTGACCGTTAGAAGGAAGCAAATATTTCCATATTGGCGAACAAAGGATAGATGAAAAACCTATCTTAAGAAACAAGTTGGATTAAAAAATATATGAAATTATTAATAAATTAATTCAGAGATACAAAGTTTTTAAACAATTCAAGGCAGAGAGGTCCCAAGTTCAGGTGCAACAATAGTTACTTTTGGCATTTCTGGGAAGTAAAAAGCAATTTAGATTATCAATCACTGTATTTGGTATGTAACAAGCAATTTAGGTTATCAATATTTTGCATATTTTAACTTCCTAACAATGGGGAAGTAATACCCTTTCTTTATCTCATATTTAGACTTCTTATAAACATCCTTTTCCTCTTTCAGTAACAACATTGCCACCTTAACAAAAGCAGTCCCCATGAATCAAAATTCCTAAGAAAATCTAAACATCCCCATAAAGTATATATTAATCTCCAAAACGAATATAAGCAAAGCACTTACCAATAGGACTACCATATTAATAGGAAATTTCTTCCTCAAAGCCAAAGCTTATCTAAAAAAATTTTAAAAAATTTAGTGAAGCCCAGAGGAAATCAAATGCAACCCATACCCATGTAATGGTAATTATTATAGCAAATTTGTATTTCTATTGCTATTGTAGTGCATAATGGTATGTTTATTATTTTCCATACCTTCTATTGTTTAGTTTGTAAAGTTTATTTAATACTTATTCTTCTAAATTGCATTACATGGGGTATGTACAATCAAATTTTATCTAGCTAAGCATTAGAACACAATCAATGATTTAAGAAAAAGAAAAAAAAATGTTGGTATTGTTTCTTGGTTTTCTCAGTTCGCTATTTCACAAAAACAATTCTTGGGGCACAATTTCTAGTTAAGATATCTATCATTCATGGATTCAGATAGAAATTTGGATACAAAATAACTTTCACTAAGGAAACATGGTTCTATTAACCTTAATAGAAAATTGCAAGTCCTTTCTAGAGATCACAGTAGAGTAGGACAAAATGTGAAGAACTTGAGAGAGAGAGAGAGAGAGAGTGAGAGTAACAATTAGAGAAAAAAGGTGGATTCAATGCTAAAGTATGATAAACCTATAGCAGTTTTCTATATAACATAAACAATGCTTGCAGCACAATTTCCAGTTAAGATATCATTGGTGGATTCACATTGACGTTAAGATACAAAATAACTTTTAGTAGGGATGGAAAGTTTTCTATAAGATTTTTTTAACTTGTGCTTCCTAAGTGATGGAAAGTTTGGTTTAGGCATTCTTACAAATACTTTGAGGGAGCAGATAACATATTCCACTAACCTAAATCTTCAACTCATAATACAACTTTAAACAATGAATAATTCTTCGACTTTCAATTCCAAATTCATTGAAAACCAGCCAAAACAATAATTAAGCTCCACAAAGTTACACAACACTCCAAATGATCACACCAGTATATCTTAAACCCAGTAAAAAAAACAGAAATTACATAAATAGTTACCAAGTATTTACCATTTAAGCACTTTAAATTATCACACACTCAAGCTGACCCAGGACAGAATATTGCATGCTAAACCAAATTAAACTCCAACACCACCAATATCGATAAGAACATGAAATATAAAGAAAATTTCCAATACCAATAGCAGGAAAAATAAAAAGAAAGTAAGAATAACACAAAACAGATACTCACAATGTGGATCATGTGGTCATGAGAGATGCAGAGGAAGTATTACAGTATAGCTTTCTGGGGACATCAACCAATAATATTGAAAGCCAAATTCAGAGTATGAAAGCTTATGCAGGTTTCGTGGCCTGCGAATTGACAGACCCTTCACTAGTAACCTTTTTTGCAATAATCATAACACTCTTGGCTCTGCGACTTAATCGAGGAGAGAGTCTGCATTGGAGTAAAGAGAGAAAACTGTGAAGAGCAATTATTGGGTGGTAATCGAATGGTTGGGTTTTAAAAATAAAGCATTAAAAATTTAATAATTAATAATGGTGACGTGTAAATTTGTGAGACCTCTAAAGCTTACGTGGCATAAATGTAGAAGATCAACAAAAATTCAGACACTTCAGCTTTATAGTATTTATAGATGATGAGAACAAACTAAGATTTTTGAATGGCTTGAATTTTTAAAAAACGTACAAAATGATTTCTTTTACCTCTACATTTCTTTTAACTTTGAAATGTAGTCTTCAAGGAATGCATACAAACTACAAAGGTGAGCTGAATCTTCACAAGTTTTCTTGTGCTCAACATCCTAATTAGGAGCTTTCTCACATTTTTCTTCTGCATTGTTATCACTTTTAATTCAGATCTCTCTATCCAACATCTTATCCCTACTTTTCAAAAGGAAGCTGCAGTAGCACTTGAGCATTGTTGATAAACGCCAGTACTAGCCTTCAACTGTTTATGCAGAAAGCATACATTTTGTGAGACACATATCAAGGAAAAAATAATGGTGCTAGATAACCTGTTTCACAAAATAAACTTCACCAGTATGATTTTTAGTAGTCCAATAATGATTATGTAGATTTCCATTCCTAAATTGCTAACAGAAATTGTAAGTGCAGGCAACATTCAGTGTTTAGAAGCAGGGGAAAAACAGAGAGAGCAGAGAGAGAGAGAGAGAGAGACTTAAAAAACAAAGATTGTCACTAACACTCACCCATAGCAGAAGAAAAGGAACAAGAGCACAAATAAACCTAAGATACAAATAGTTCTAGGTCTAAGTATTATATTCAATTGCTCCAAAAGTGTTTTCCACTATCTTTAAGGTCTGGTAGCGCACCACCTGATGTAATATTTTTTCAATTAATAAAAAAGTAAAAAACAAGAAGGATTCCTCATATAAATCACAATAAGGATAAAGAGCATCAGTGATTATATTCCTCGTTGTAAACTCTCTTCTTACCAAAGACTATCATTTAACACTTTCCAGAGGAAAATAAGCACTTTGAGAAAGGATTTAAGCTTCCATAGGTCGGCCCACATTTAAGAACTATATCTCAGAGTTCTGCTCCTACCATATAAGCATTCACTACAGAGAAGCCAGTAGGCTTGGTTGATAGTAAAAAGACCTGACTAATTCATTGGGCCTAATCAGTCTTAATTGCACTTCCTGACCTAGGACTTAGCTCCTTCTAAAAGATAGAGTTGGCTACATGAAATACACATCAATTCCTCACTAATGCACAATTCCATTGTGCTGTAGATTGGTCAAAAAAATAAAAAGCCCTTGTAATATGTGGATAATTTCCCCTAGAAACATTAGATCTTACATTAAGCCAAAAGTCATAGTTATTAGGAATTGAGTTCCCATTTCTTACCAGCCATTCAGCTTCTATGAGAATAGATAATCCCATCGCTTTTTTTCAATAGATATATAATAAAAAATTAAGACAGTGGCTACCCCAGCATGCAGACTTGACTCAAGTACAATTTTCTTTTCACTTGTTATATACATGAAAACTTCCTAGAAAGTAGTGTGAATCTTTACCTAACCTCTGTTTCAAGATGTGATAGTAATTTGTTTCTGATTTCCATGGGTTGGTAAGAAGTCATTGTCTTAATATTAAATTATAAGTTCGATGCATAATACATATATACAATTTTTAAAAGCCTTTTTTTGTCTTTTGACATGTAATGAAAAGTTGCTTATGAATTGAAGTTGGGTTTTGGGAGTTAGTGAATGACCTGTCTAATAACTTGAACAAGGGTGCACCTTGTAACACTTTGTTTTCAGGGTTTTGAAGTCCTTAATAACAAATAAAATTTCTCTTGGGCATGTGTAGTCAAGTTTATTGTTTGTGAACTCTCTTGAACTAGTTTAAATGATGCTACGAAAGACTCTCAGTCCTTCAACTCCACTACATCCCCCACCCCCACAAAAAAGAAAAAGAAAAAAAAGAGAGAAATAGAAAGCTTTCAACAATTACTTTTCATCTATTAAAATTAATTCTTAAAATACACCCACATCCAGTTTTATGAGAATATATATATATATATATATATATGTATATGTATGTATGAATGTATCATGATTAAACATGATCTGAATGCAATATCAAGCAAGTCCTAAACCCACATTGTTTAGGACTTTTTTTTTGGGGGGGGGGGGGGGGGGGGGGGGAGGGGTGTTGGGATTGGGGTATTTATGTTAGAATATCACACATTTTATGAATCTTGAACAAAATTTCTATTGCCGAGACAATCAATATTTTTTTCCCCACTTAAGAGTATTGGGATGGGTACTACCAATTTTCTTATAATCAATCTGTGTTTCTCTAAGTTGTGAAGAGTGTTTACCAACCTGAATCATAGCCAAAATTCGTAAAGAAAATCTGGCAATGGGTAAATTGAACTTTTGCATTGGATTACAGAAGGTATACTTCTTGTTCTCATCAAATGTGCTGTTTATGCAGAAAGTTGAATTGAGGCAAGTTCTTAAATGGACAAATGTCTATGGATATTATTTACCTGGGGACAAGCATGCCAAGAGACAATTCTTTGAGTACTTGAAAGGTTTTTCATTTCATCCAACTTGAAGGAAACAGTGTGTCTCATCTTGTATTGTGAGGCTCAATTTTATTTTATTTTATTTTATTTATAACAAAAAAACTTTATTGAAAACCAAACATGATCTCTAATAAGAGATGATATTTGGTGTTTTGAATACATGCAAGATACAGCAGTACACTCACAATATGTGGATCTTAGTCCCTATGATACCCACATATCATAAGTATCTATGATGTTGTAAGCATTTGAAATATTAGATAGATAGTTATTTCTCTAATATGCTATCTAAATGTAATATATATATATATATATATATTTTTTAATGGGATATAGGAAAATTTGTGGAAGAGTGACTACCATTCCATAATACATACCAAAGTGCATGGTATGATGTAACAGAAAACATCAAATGTCCAGTAAACTATCATGAGATGACAAATTGATGAGAAATGAAGGGAGATAATGATAATGATATTGATGGGGGTAGAGTGCAGCAAGGTTGGTGTGTGGAGGAATAAAAAATGGAATTAGTTGTTGTGGTTGCGGTGATTTAGAAAGCCCACCCTACAATACATAGGCTCTTTTACTTTACGTGAGAAAGTCTTTCCAATAAAGTCTAATGATTAAATATTTTAGTATCTTCAAGGAATGGAACAAACCAAAACCAAAACCAAAACCATCCCTTGATAAATTTTGTTTTGTTTTGGGATATTTACTACAGAAGTAGCCCCCTCATCTCATCCATGTGTATTCAAAAGTTAGATGTTTGAAGTTCATTATTTTTTATTTGATCTTATTAGTTTAAGTTTTTTTAAACTTATTATAATTAATGTATAAGAGTATTTTGGATCATTTAAAAAATAGACACAAAAAAAGTTGTGCTCTCTTTAACAATGGTATAGAAGGTTATAGATGGTGTAAAGTGCAAATGAAAGTCTTGTAAACTATACATATAAAGGTCATGAGAGAAACGAAGAGGTACCTCAGAGCGTTCTTGACGATGACAATAATGGGTTGGCCCCCCAGCATCAATGAATTTTTGATAGCAAGTTGCACAAACTTTTTACTGATAATGTGGCACACTCAATGTCCTATTAGATCCGCTAGCTCCGCTGGTTTCTCCCTCATCTTCATCTTCATCATCATCATCATCATCATCATCATCATCATTGCTCTGCTGCTTTATTTTTTCCTGAAGGCCTCTCAATGTTCCATTAGATCCACCAATTCCACTGGTTTCCCCCACAACATTATCATCATCGTGGCTCTGCTGCTTTGTTCTAGATTGATGAGCAGTAAATTGATGGATGAGATCGGAATTATCAGAAAACATGGTTGAGCATTGGACTAATGTTTGCACCAACTCTCCCACATTTTGTTGGTACACAAGAACGTAACCACAGTTCTGCACCATCAAGTCTTGCCTATCACTACCAAATAAAGCAGTTAAGTGATTGCTACAATTCAACTTATCTGAAAATCGAGCATGAGGTACATGCATGATTTTACGTTGCTTTAACAAAATAAATTTGTTGTGTTCAGACTCAGTGATGTAATGTTTATTTGACACCATCCAGCTGCCCATGTCACTTCTCAAAGAACAAGAAAAGCCATGAGAAATTTCTGTTGCCGAATTGTCCAGAATGAGAGTTGGATGCTTGTGCACTGTGAATGTAGCAAATAGAGCAATTCCTATCTAGTCAGAATTAGTATAGAGATTTGGAATTCGCTGGATTCTCAATAAAGAACCACTTTGATGGCAAAACCACTCCGGAATTTCACATTTAGGAAAACAATCATTATAAATATAGCGTTGACTAGAGTAGCCCTGTAAAACAGAAAATATGGAGCTTCATGAGAGAGTGAGAGAGAGACAGTGAGTGTGAGTGTAAATGAGAGAGACCTGAAAGTTGCTTTGAAACCAATGCTCAAGGCCTCTATTGATACAATTATTGAGTTCATTCGCATCCAATACGCTTAACTGGATAGAACTGAAGTTTGAATCTCTTGTAGCACCCCCAATACCTGAGTCTATTCCAAGTAAAGCACAAACCCTCCTTGTTCTCATCAAATATGTTGTTTATGCAGAAAGTTGAATTGAGGCAAGTTCTTAAATGGACAAATGTCTAAGGATATTATTTACCTGAGGACAAGCATGCCAAGAGGCAATTATTTGAGTACTTGAAAGGTTTGTCATTTCCTCCAACTTGAAGGAAACAATGTGTCTCATCCTTTATTTGTAATGCAGGGTTAAGCCAAGTCTGGGTCTAAGTGACTTCATCGATGTGTAGAGAAGAAGTTTACCTCAGTGTAGAGGGCTCATCAAAGGATTTTTTTAAAAGGTTCCACACAAAATTTGCTTGACTGCCCTTGTCTTCAGTTCACAGTATGCCATGAAGTTTGAGATGCTCATAGCTCATAACCTTCTGCAAAATCCAGAATTGGGTCAACCTATTAAATGCTGATTTTCATTTTCCAATTATCTTTACTACTTGCATAAGACTGACTAGAAATTGAAGCTTTCCCGTTAATGCTTGTCTTGTATTCTAACGGCAATAGGGTGACTCAAACTACTTTGAAAATTTAGTTTGACCTTCAGAGATTTGGCTATAAAATGTGGACAAAGGATCCTAAAGTATAGAAAGATCATTTTAAATGCAAAAACTTAAAAGGAATAAAAGAGTTATAATAGCCGCTACAGTTGCTATGCCAACAATAATGAAATCGTGGCCCTACGATCCCCACTATATCAAATATTCTTATTTAATAGAGAGAGAACAAAAAATATTAAAGACCTTCAACCAGCTCTTCAACCAGTCAAATACAAGCTATATTCTTCCAGAGACCTAACCAAAGACATTAAAATGCAGAGCCATTTTAATTTTTGGTTAGCTTGTCTTAAATGACCAGCTAACCTAGTAAATTATTATAGACCATATAGGTGTGATGCAAATCATTTACGATTTACTTCAAACAATCTTGTACATAGCCAACAAATTTGATGTAGCTTCTAAAATTCAGAATGATACATATTTTCTACAAAAGTCAGGATTCTAAGCGACTGGTGTTCACAATTTTTTAAATCAAGAAACCAATTAAGTCCAAACGAATGAATAAAACTAGGAAAAAATTGCAAGATCTTTCTTCACCATGGTAAGCTAAGCAGAAATTATGCATCTCAATTTGAAAATCAGATCAAAAAAACACAAAATCATACCAGACAGAGCTCGCATCCAAGGCAAAAGGAAATTTGGAGCCTGCCAGTGACTTCAACCGCAACCATCCTAGTCAACTGCATTAACAAAAAAATAAGACCAACTAACCAAATTACAATTTTTAAGTTCAGAAACTTATTCAGTACCCTTTTTTTTTATATAGAAACACGATAAATACTTATAAGTTGATATGATATCCATTGCCATTGTGTAACAGATGCAAATGAAACAGTGCTACCAAAAATGGAAACATACCTTGGCATTTAATGCAAAAAGAAACCGGTCAGAAAGGACAGAGGAGAAACAGTTTCAATGTGATTTTTTGATGGAGGCATATTTCTTCAGAGTTCATCAACGTGTCCTCTGTTTCTTCGACCCACCACCTTTTATAGAATACCCATAATCAACAGCATCATCTTCTTGAGGAGGACAGGTGCATTCTACGTGGACCCTCCACTTTCTTATAAAATAACAGGTGCATTCTGCGTGGACCCCCCACTTTCTTGTAAAATAACAGGTGTCATTTGACTCATATCTAATTGAAACCTTAACATGATTCTGGTCAGTTGGATTTGATTCATTCAAATGTCTCTGCAACAGAGACCATTGAGTTAGAGAAAATAAATATTGTCGACACGAATATTGTGAATTTCCCTTTAGATCAATAGACTCATATTCACGATTTTCATAACCATTGATGGAAATTTCAACAAAGCCATGAAAGTCCTCTCGTCCAGGAACAATACTGACAACCAATTTTGGAAAATTGCGACCAACAAAGAAAGATATGGAGTTATCAAAACTTTGATGATTAAACCATTTCAGCATCTCAGTTCCCCAAAATTTAATATCACGATTAAAGCCGTCAAAGCTCTTTCCCCAAAAATGAACCCATTGAGTAGCGCTAGTTTCAGATGGTAAATTATTGAAGAACTGCAGATCCATTAATTTGTTGCTTCTTGCCCTACCACATACTCTATTTGGTAAAATCCCAATAATTCCTATTACCTGCATGCAATTAGAAAATTCAATATTTTTCATTTAGCAAATCTCGTAAAGTATTTAGATAAAGTAACAAAAATTGTTTCTTTATATATATCTTAAAGAAAGAGAGAGACCTGATTAAATAGCCCGCTTGGTGAGGTATTCAACAACATGGAATTCTCCACATAAACTGTACTGTCCGTACTTATTGGAAGTCCTTGAATTTCACGAAGAAGCTTGCAATTCCTAGCATAAAGCAGTTTTAATCTAGGAAATCTGCTAATGCTTTCAGGGATGGTAACAATATTGGTATTAGATAGATTTATTTCATCCAATACGGGGAAGTAATTAGGCTTCATCAACAGATCTAATTCAATTATGCCTTCATATCCACTGAAATGCAGCCACGTAATGTTCGCAAACCCATATCCTGAAGAGCCATCAAAAGAATTGCACGTCGGTCTCAATTTGGCAGTAGGAGTGGCCAACGTCCGAAGCTGTTGCAATTTATAAATGCTATCTGGAAGATCCCGAAGGTTTTTGCACCCAAAAAGGCTTAATGTATCAAGCGTAGTGAGATGCTCAATTGATGAAGGCACCTCTCTAATACCACTCCCTTCTAATTCTAAAGTCTTTAAACATTCCATTTCTGGATGAAAGTTAGGGAGCTTCTCAAGGCTTGAGCAGCCAGAAAGAAAAAAAAATTCAAGAGATTTCAACCTGAGTTGGCTTGGAAGAATTTGAAGTTTTCTACAACCATCGAGAACCCATGTTGTAAGCTTTTCAAGAGATCCAAAGCATTCATCAATCTCAACTAAATTTTCACAACCTGAGAGGTCCAAATACTCTAAATTTGGGGCCCCTAATTTAGTTAATTTAACTAAATTTTCACAATCAGTGAGCCCTAAACTCTCTAAATTTGGGGCCCATAATTTAGGTAATTCCGTAATAAATTCACAACCACCAAGATTGACATCTTTCAAATTTTCTAATCGACGCTCCTGTAGGGAAAAAAAAATCCAAAGTTAACTAAAACAAAATTTGAAATAAAAAATTTAACAAAAATCCCAATTTAAAAATATACATAATCATACCTGAGTGATTAGCTTTGGCAATCTAATGCGACTATGTGGCATCTCAATAACAACAAGTTGTTTAGGAAAATATTCAGATGGCCAGTGAAAAGGATAATTGGGCCACTTAAGAAATATTAGACTGTGGGGAAGAAATTCAAGTGGTTCACAAATATGTACATTCTCAACTATTAGAAATTTGAGATTTTCCATCTTTTTGAAAGCTTCCATGTGTAGTTGCACTTTTACCGATTGGGGTGAATGCAGCATTATGCCTCGAATTTTTTTTGATCCCTAATTGGAGAAGCATCAAGTCAACTATAGGAAGTTATATAATTTTCCAAATGTATAATAATTTTTAAATTTTAAGCCAAAATAAAAAATACTGATGAACTAATATTTTATAAAATGTTAGAAAAAAAAATTAAAGAAAAAATACAATACCTTCACCTAGTGAAAAAGAAAAAAAAAAAAAAAAAAAAAAAGAGAAAAAAGAGCAAAATAATTGAAGAAAAAGAACTTATACCTTATTTCCAGTTAGTACTTCAAGCGAATCCTTATAACAACATAACCTACTACGTTTTCTGAGGATGTTTGGTTCTTGTTGTCGAACAACTTCCCTGCCCATTTGTTGTATCAAATCATGCATTGACAATGTACCATATTGATCAATGGTTATGAGACATTTATCAACAAGTCTTGGAATGCCAGAACCTGGATATAATTCACATGCATTTAATATTTTTACAACATAATATTTGTCCCATCCTTTGAAGAAACATGCAATATCGAGAAAAATATCTTTCTCAGTGTCTTCCAATCCATCATAACTCACTTGAAGTTTCTTTTGAATGTCCTCCTTGGGAATATTCTTATACTTATCTAATGCACTTTCCCATTCATCTTTAGGTCTTCCACACAAATCATGAGCTATTATTTCTAGAGCAAGTGGAAGGCCATTGGCAAAATCTATGAATTTAGTTGCAAGTTTAGAATAATCTTCATCATGAGGTTTGTTTCTAGGAAAGGCATGCTCTTTAAAGAGTTGAAGAGCTTCATGTTTGTTTAATTGCTTGACCTCAAATTCCTTGACCTTGTAAGTTGTACAAACCTTTTCTTTAAGGGCAGTTAACAAGTGTCTATCTCGTAATGTTATAATGGCTCTACTTCCGGGAGCAAACCAATTACATTTTCCAAGCAAATTTTTTATTGGTGTCGAATTATCGACATCATCAAGAATTAAAAGAATCTTTTTGCAACGAAGTGTCTCCTCTATCAAAGTGATTCCTTTAGAACTGTTGTCCACTTTCCATTTTCCTTCCCTTGAGATGTCATTAAGAAGTTGCTTTTGTAGTTTGATTATGCCAGCATTTGTCCTTAAATTTTCTCTAACATTCTCTAAAAAGCTGCTTCCATCAAAATGTTTAGCAATTTTATTATAAACAGCTTTTGCGATTGTAGTCTTTCCTACTCCGGGAAGGCCATACATCCCTACCACGTAAACTTCATCTAACCCAATATCTAAAAGTGACTCTATGGCCTCTGCACGAGAATTTATTTCAACTGGGTATTCAGCAACACATAACGGCATCCAATTTAATTTAGCATTTGATATCTCTTCAACAATGTTTTGGATGAAGTCAGATTCAGATTTATATGGAGCGCAGCTGACAATCACATAGCATAAGAAAACATATAATTAGATAAATTAGCAGATGAACTACGAATTCAAGATATCTAGTAGTGAGTTATAGCACACAACTGTCTTTGATATTAACATCCTATTAGAAATATAAAAATACATGAGAGAAACTCGTAATTGGACCTTGTTAGACTAATTAACTTCATACTAGATTAGTGGCGGCTTCAAGAATTTTTTTTAGAGTGGTCATTAAAAATTTAAATTAAAAAAAAAAGTTAATAAAAATAAAACTTGAATATAAGTATTGACATCACAAAAAAAAAGGCTTAAATACATGAAGTTTTTTATTTTCCTTTCACAAGTTTTTATATTTTGAAAAAATCGTTGTATGATAGTTTTACTATCAATGCTAGCAGCTACATTTTTTTCAATGTACACAACTAAGCAATCATTAAACTATTGATCTCCTATTCAATTACCCATATATTGCGCATTGACATCACCAAAAAAAAAAAAAAAAACATGCTCAAATACTTTAAGTTATTAAATTTCCTTTCACAAGTTTTTATATTTTGAAATTGTTGTATTATAACTTTATTATCAATGCTAGCAGCTACATTTTTTTTAATGTACACTGTCAAACAATCATTAAACTATTGATCTCTCATTCAATTACCCATATATTGCCTAAATAAGTAACAATATAAATAAAATGCATTATCTTTTTGGAAAAATGTATCACATAAATCCAACAAATTAAGCTAAAGACTAAAGCAAGCACTAACAGACTAGCTAATGAAAAAGTGCATTTAATAAAAAAAAAGATTTTAAAATATGCCCTTTGTCAACACAATTTAAAAAATTACAATTGAATTGATTTGGGCTTTAGGCTAATTTTTTTGTTTAGGCAATTTTTGAGAAGTGCTATGTCCACAATATTTTCGCAACACTTTCACAACAAAGCCTATAAGTAGTAAATTTATACTGGTTCTAATTTGAACCTACTACTGCAATTATTTTTTTGTCCACCAATAATAACCCGCAACTTAAGATTTTTTATGAAAGTGTTGCAAAAATATTATAAACATGTCATTTCACGCAATTTTTTGGTTCAATATTCAATGAACAAAAATTTTGGAGAGGTTGAATTCTATTTTTAATGGGCTCAAATTTTTATTTAGAGTGTTCAATTTTTTTTTAAGAGTGGTCAAGATTTTTTTCTTGGTGGTCAATGACCCATGGCAATTTAAAATTCAATTTTTTTTTTGAAAGTATATAAAATAAATTTTCAAGGTCAAGGTGGTCATGTGACCACCCTAATTAACACTTGACACCGCCCCTGTACTAGATGATATGATCAAAATAGAATACTTTTGCATGCAGTGGTTATGACAAACTAGATTAGCAGTATATAAAATTAGTAAACTCATGAATCATGATGTCAACAATTAGATCCATACCCTTTCTTATAATGCCATCCAGATGCATTAGCTGCTTTTTTTAGAGCATCCCTCCACCTCTGCACCTTATCCTTGTCCTTGTTATTCTTGAATTTCTTTTCATGATTAGCCAGTGCAATTCCAAAGTTTCCATTTTGATTTCGTATTTCTGATGGATCAACATTGTAAAAAATTGGACGAATTTGAACCTCCCGATCCCTTTCTCTACACTTAACAATCTCAGCAAGTTCATCCAAGCACCATTTGGACTCTACGTAGTTTTCAGAGAAGACAATAACCAAAATCGATGAATTTTTGATGGCTTGGATAAGTTTTTCCGAAATTTCTTCTCCCCTCGGAAGATCAATATCGTCGATGAAGGTGTTAATGCCTTTGTTGCACAAAGCCTTATATAAGTGGCTAGTAAAACTTTCGCGGGTATCTTCACCTCTAAAGCTCAAGAAGACAGCATACTCCCATTGACGAGTGGAAGAAGGAAAGCTGGCTCCTTCATTGTTCAGGGAAGCCATTGATGGGATCTATAAACGGAAGATTAAGAAAAAAGTGAATTGAATCAAAGAAAGAAATAGGAATCAGATTAGTGCAACAGGAAATGTGTTTGGAATGCAATTAAAGAGAAGAAAGTATTAGAGTGGGGTGTAGGTATAGGAAAACGAAAAATGCATATCTTTTTAAATAAAAAACAGCTGTAGAGTAAAAACGCTAGTGTAAACACACCTGTACAATTGTTCTTCGTTCCATATTTGCCCTAGTATTTGCAGAGAATGACAAGGCAGGAAGTGTGTAGGCAGGAATTGTGTTCATAATGTTCTGGACACTAATAGCATCATTTGCATCAGTTTCACCACGGTCATATTGAGCATCTGGAACTGTGACTTGTAAACTTGTGATTGTTTGTTGGATTTCCTCGGCGCCAACTTCTGCACGCAGCTCCAACTTTATGTACAACTCAATAGCACTTACTTGGGCTATCCTCTCCATCTTGTCAAACATGATTTTCACATGTTTGTCTGCTTTTATCGCCATATACTTGTAATTAATCCGATCCTTGAAGACTTCATGTGGAGAACGAAAAATAATTTGTATGTCGTGCAAAGCAAGGTTTACACACAATTCTTCCATAACTATCATCTTTAAATCATTAAGGGTCTTCAACCTATGATCAATTTGAGTATAATAACACTTTATACCATGTCCTTCAAATGGCAATCCCTCATTCGCATCGGCATTGCTAAGCGGACCACCATAGTATAGGATTATATCAATTACAGCCATTGTGAACCTATTAGAGTAAATTGTAATATGTTCGTTACAAAACATTTTATCTAGTCAAAATACAAATTCCAATTCATTCAAAGGGCATGACTTTCATTACACATTCTTACGTTAGACAAAATATGTCTTCAAATTAGTTCTGATAAAAAAAACCTATCTATATAGCCGTTTCATACCCAATACAAAAGAGCTTAAATCCTTCTTGAGTCATGCTAAGACTACCTATTTCATACCCAATACCCACAAATTAAAAAAAAAAAAAAAAAAAAGAAAAAAAAAAAGCCAAAATCCTTCTAAGGTCATGATAAATACACTTTTGATAAGAGCCTAACATTACTAAAGATGCTAAATAAATTTTGCTAACAAAAACCATGCAAATAAATACTCAAAATTTACACTAACAAAACAAAGTGGTATATATTCGCAATATCATAATATCTTAACTATTTTTTTTTTTTTTTTGAGAAAAAGTATCTTAACTAATTAGTTATGTTAAGTATCTACCAAATAAATAAGCAAAGTAAAACCCACACCCCAACAATAAATAATACCTTACTACAATGGCAATAAAACCCTTATCTGAAATGTAAATTTGTTGAGAGGGAAGAGTAGTGATAGAGAGAGGCCATGTGGTGTGAGACGTGTAGGTGTTATGGGTGAGTGAGCAGTGAGGCAGTGGGTTTGTTCTGGGTTTAAGTGTCTCAGTTTTTTGCTGAGTGTGCTACGTGTTTCAGTTTTATGCTGACATAAATCGAGTCTTACGGACTCAGGTTTACTTTTTAAAAATAAGGCAAAAAACCCTCCACATCAGCAAGTGGAACTCAAATCTTTGAGACTTGAGTTTTATATGGAGTTCGAGCTATAAAAACTCAAGAGGTTACTTTACTAAATCATTTTTAACGCATGCTAACTAACGATATACAATCCCAAAATTATGCTAGCATGCAAATTACACCCACGTGTGTACATTAGCGAGTGCATGATAGAAAAAGTGTTGAAATTTACCTAATACTGCTCAAAACTCACTCGCATCAAACTATATATTATTGTGTAAATATGCGAGTGAGCTACTATAACCATATACATATACAAAATCACTGTAGCTTTGTATAGCTTTGTATTATAATTTTCTATTATATTTTCTCTCCCCTCTCTCTTCATATTATCTCTCTTCCTCTAACTCTATGCGTTGACTATCTCCTCTTGAATTCCAGCATCTCTACAAATTCATCAAAATCATCCTAAATTTAGATCTAAACTCATTAAACCCATATACAAAAATTTAGATCCCAAACTCATCAAACATATATGAATCATTATACCCATTATACAAAAAAAAAATCATCAAACCCATATACAAAATATATATATATATATATGAATCATCAAACCCATATTGCACAAAAGAAGAAGAAGAAGAGGTAGAAAAGAAGAAGAAGCACCAGCAACGGCAGCGGCGCAGAAGAAGAAGAAGAAGAAGAAGAAGAAGAAGAAGAAGCCGTAGCGGTGAAGAAGAAGAACCAGTCGCGACAGCTGGGCGGCGAAGAAAAAGCAGAGCAGCGGCAGCGGTGGCTGTGAAGAAGAAGCAGAGCAGCAGCAGCGGTGGCAATAAGGCTGAGAGAGGGGTGAGAGGCGACAGATTTGATCAGTAGCCCACCTCAAAAAAAAGTCTCTGTCTGTGTGAGTACTACCATGATACCATCCTATGTGTAAGTGGAAGTGGGAGTGGAAGTGGAACACGCGTTTTCCACACAAAGGTACTTTACAGTTGTCTCCTCCCGACTGTCCTCTAATTTTTTGACAACGCGCAATGAATTTTCCACAATACATGCCAGAAACTAGTTTATTTTGTTTATTTTTTAATTATTAAAGGGTGAGATAAATTTAGGATCTGTTGAGCAAAAGAAAAAATAAGGATAGAAAATAGGGAGGAAATAAAAGTGAGAGAATACAAAAAAATTTTATTTTTCTTTATTTGTGTTTGATTGAAGGGATGAAAATTTTTTTTGTTTGGTTAAAAATAAAAATGAGAGGATAAAAAATGTAATTTGTATAAGTCTATAATCATGTTTCTATTAAATAAAACACAAAATAATACTATTTTATATTTTTATTAAAAAAAATATGAATGACCACTTCATTTAAAAAAAAACACAAGAAATTCAAAAATCCAAAATTGTTTATAAAAATAAATAAAAAACTAATGAAAAAAAAAATCCTTTTGGACCACATTTTCACTCCTATTTTCTCCTCATTTTGGGAAGATTGAGTTTTGGTGGACCCAAAGAGAAAACAATCGAGTCCAATTATTTTTCTCTCCCCCTCTCCCTCTCAACCAAACAACCCTCTCACTCATGTTTTTTTTCATCTTCCCTCAAATCCACCCAACCAAACATAAGTACATAAACAAGGGAATTAAAAAAAAAATGTCTGAAGTTCTTATGAACCCAATTAGTTTGTTGGTTGTTTCAAGGGAATTAAGATCTCCTAATTGATAAATGGACTATTTCGAGAGAGTCTAAACCTTCAAAGTAAATACTCACTCAATAATAAATAATGCTTTTTTTATTTAGTTATTAATCAACATTAAGTTATATAAATAGATAGTTTTACAAGATAAAAATAACTTTTAAATTTAAAAGAAACCTAATCTTTATCTACTACAAGTATATAAGAGTTATTCAAATACTAAACTAACAATTTATCTTATCATTATCTAATTATTGAACTTCTAAAAAGATGTTAAGATCAGTGTTAAAGTTTCTCTTTTCAAGCCTCATGGCTGCTTAGGTGGCTGTTTTTGGATTGTGATGTGGGCCAATTGGTTGGACTTGAAGATTTCGTGGTGGTGACTCAAAAACACGAGAAATTATTTGGCCCACCAGGAGGATTGTTGAAATGATCCTCCCAACCAATTAAATAATGTCATTTATGTAAATGTGTGAGTCAGATTCTTAATTAGCACAAGAATTAAAAATAAGAACCACCAAGTGATGTCACATTTGTATAAACAACAACTTTTTATTGGTTAGAAGGACCTAGAGGACCACGTTAGCAATCCTCTCAGTAGACCTAATAATTTCTCCAAAGACACCATGGATATTTAGGATGTGGGTTTGACGTGGTGGTGCCCCATAGACATGGCTGAAAGCAAGAAACTACATTTTTGTGTTTTTCAAAAGCAAAAGCACAACAAGAAAAAATATATTGCAATCAACTGCGTGCCATTTTTTAAAAAAAGTAAGTCAAGTCAAGTAAATATTTTGATATTAGAAATCTATTTGTTGGAGCAATCTAACTATAAACAAATAAAACAAAACAAGACAAAAAAAATTGATGAAGAAGTTTGTCCACAAATTGAAAAGAAAGTCCAAGAACCTTCAAGTCATTTGTCATGAAATTTCCCAAGAGTCCAAAACGATGCTTATAAGTCATCATATGTTAAGAACACTTCTACATCCAAAAAATACCAAATTGAAAAGAAAGTACCTTGCTTTTACAAGTTGAAAATAAAAGTTTTGATAGGTATTACATAAGAGCATTAACATCCGAGATGCCAAAAAATTTATATTTTACACTCTAAAAACCTACTTTATCTATTTTGTCATCTTATTTTACAACTCTCCCAAAATCTAAGTTTCCATTTTTACATAAATCATAATAAAATAATATAAACTTCCTAATAAAATAAAAGCATGAATTATTTGGGACATTGTAGGCAATCAAAACCTAAAATCTACAAAACTAAGTGTTACTTAAAAAAACAAAGCACTAAAGTATTGAAAATTGAATTTTCTGCACTTTTAAGAGGTTTGAGGAGGTTTGTCTTCCCTTTCAAACCGAGAGCTATATCGAAGTATCCATGTTGGTTAAGTACAGACTCTGAGCATGTCCCATGTTTCTCCCACTCGTGTGTCCAAAATTGTATGCTATTGCTACTAGGGCAAGCTAGTGATGGCCAATTTTTTTGCATATTGCTTATGAGGTCTGATATCTATAGCCATGAAACAGGAAGATTGAGAATCATAGTTCAATCTAGAAAAAATTATAACAATATTGAACTAATTTAATTGAAGTCTTCCCATAAAAAAATAATAATAATAATAGTAGTAATTGAAGCCTAAACTCCAAATGTTTTTAAGATGAGCAAGGTTTGGGTTCAGTTCAGTGCATCCTTTGCATAGGACCAAATATGATACAAATAATTGAATCGTGACATATAGAGGCTTGGCCAATGGGGGCTTGGCTCAGTTGGTAAGGCTCGGGCACTTTGTCTAACATACCTAGGTTCGAGTCCTGCTGCCAGCAGGAGTCCGTTGGTGGACATCTGCATGAGTTGGCCCAAGGGCTTTTACTCTAGTGCCCTGCCCGGGGGCTAGCGTAACCTAATGAACTCTTATTTTAATTCATCAAAAAAAAAAAAAAAGAGACATATAGAGACTTCTGGTTGTGACGGGAACATATTAGGTCTAGTGCACAAAACTGAAAACACTCAGACCCAAGAGTTGTCTTTGTAAAATACTACTAATTGTCATGATTAAAAAACTATGCAGTTTCTACCCTTTTGCTTTTAGCCCAATGCAGTTTCTACCCTTTTATTTTGTGTTTTCAAACGGAAACACATGGTATGGTAACTCATTTAAGCGGTTACAACAAGCACGCCCTTGATTTAAGTAAATTATTTATATGGGCTTTGGTTCAAATAGCTGGGTAATAAATATAGAATTTGATTTTTTTTTTCCTTCTTCCCAAATAATACTCCATAATAATAATGGAGAAAAGTCAACAGATTCCCACATTAGTTTAGAAAATATGTTTAGAAACTTTTAATAGAAAAAAAAAATCAAAATTTTGACGATTTTTTATAGTTTCCATAAAAATATATAATAAGTAAAGGATGCCATTTCTCTTGCCATGAATTAAGGAAGGAGAGAAACAAAAATGTTTTAGATATGCATTCACCTAAAAAGGGGACCAGGGGGAAGGGGGGGGGGGGAATCTAAAATGGGAAAATTTATAAAAGTAAAAGGACAGTTTTCTCCTTGAGTGTTGGCATTATTAGTTGGTTTATACATAGTAATAGTATACAACTAATAGTCTAGTCATTTCTTAAAAAAAAAAACTGCCCAATTAAAATAGTTTTCGTTAATTACGCGGCCAGACTTGTAGAAATTGATGAAATTTCATAGTTAAATTACACTTTGTTGTACTTGTGACTGGTCATCTCAGAACCATTGTTTCTTCTAATCCAATAAAAGGCGATTCACAAAAACATTAAGAACAAAATTTGCTATGATTTTGATGCCAAAAGACAAAGGTATATGAAAAAAAAAAAAGATTTCAAGCACCTTATCCTGATTGAAGGAATTGTTAGGATCACAATTTGGAGGGTAAGAACCATCCCTGTAATTAGGCCAAGCCCATGAATGCCAAAATCTGTAATTAGGCCAAAGCCCATAAAAGCCTAATACAACAATTTATGCTTTCATATTTGGGACAACTAAGATTGACATTGGACCATCTTCTCAAAAAAAAAAAAAAAAAAAAAAAAAAAAAAAGAAAAAAAAAAGAAAAGAAAAGAAAGATTGGCACTGGGCCTTTGGAAAGATTAGGATAAAGACATGCATAGCGCGCACACCTAATATAAAAATGATTGGATTTTGATTGGTTTGAGAACCAAGAACTTTTTTTATTTATGTTTTTGGGTTATAGAAAATTAGAAACACATTTTTCTTTCATCAATTACATCTCAAAATGCCTTCACATTTAAAACATAGCCAGACTGATAATTGATAAGTCCTACGTACACACCATGGACAACTCAATGCAACGAAATATTCTTCTATTCAAAGATTATTCTTTTGAAAAATGCCCTTGAAATTTGATAGCCCACAACCTAACATTGAGTTCATGTTTAGTCTAGTGTGAATGCCACAGTGAGAGTCCAATTTATGTTACATCTCTTTTGTGGATAGAGAAGAGAGCTGAGTTTGGGAGAATGGGTTTTCAAGACTCTAATATTTAGGGTTTATTATATTTGAAGCTTTGGTAAATGAAAAATAAAGAAGCGAATAGTCTTACTCAATAACATTATTTGATTTTATAATTTGATTTTTTGTTTTTGAATCCCCCACCATACTCAGCAAAAAAATAACATTGTGATACACTAGTTCATATGTCAATGTTTGTTAAAGGAATTTTATTTGGAGAGATTTTGTTGGATTAAATAAAGTGAATCAAACACTAGGACTAGAAGGCTCATGTTTCTTCTGAGTCCTTCGTTTGAATGAAAAATTAAAATTTTACTTGTTTGAACGAAATTGGTGTACCTTGTGAAGTATGGTGGGTTGTTTGGGGTAAGCAAATTGAGTGTCTTTTTGTTAGAAGACCTCCCCTCAAAAGGAGGGAAAAAAAGGACCAAATCAATACATTGATTTCAAGATAAAGTTTATGAGATTAATTATTAAAGAAATTTCTTGGATTGATAAAAAAATAATATGCAATTAATTTTTTTTTTAATTTTGTATGTAATATTATAATCCTATTATAAATATGGTTTCTATTGTAATGTATTATCAAGAAAAATGTATGAGAAAATATAACTCTTTAATCTTTTGTTCCGTAAATAGAGGCCATAAGACCAAACCATGTAAACTCTCATGTTTTCTTTCTTCTTCTTCCTTTCTTCTTTTCCATCACAAATTTTTGTACTTCTAGTTTTTACTACCCTTTGTTGAATAAATGGTCTTACAGTTTTGTTCGAAGGGTCAAAAGAAAAATTAGAGACTGCAAATTGTAATTGGTCTTAAACTATCCAAAAAAATATGTTGGATATTGACTCTCTGATTCCTTCTTTCTCTCTCTCTCTTTTTTTTTTTTTTTTTTGAGAAATGTTTTTTATTAAGCTTTATTTTGCTGTTTCGTTTCACCTCCATCACTAGTCCATCGCAATAATATTGATGCATTTATTCTCTTTGTCAAGAACTAGATTTTAGACTCCTGTGAAACTCATATACTAGGAGTGTAAATTGATTCTTTAACAAGCCCATGCCTAGCTATTACAAAGCCCAAAAGTACATGTAATATCCACACGAACCTTTGGAACTCTATGTACTACGCAAATAAACACAGTGGATTCTTTAATAAGCACATGT
Source organism: Lithocarpus polystachyus (assembly GCA_033629205.1). Lineage (NCBI taxonomy): Eukaryota > Viridiplantae > Streptophyta > Magnoliopsida > Fagales > Fagaceae > Lithocarpus > Lithocarpus polystachyus. The sequence continues at coordinate 82,060,389 of CM066164.1, forward strand.
CTAGCTATTACAAAGACCAAAAGGATTTAAGATTATTTGACCCATCTCTTCTACATCGGAAGACTCACACAAATTTAACCTTCCATAATTCTGTCCAACTAGAGAAAAACTATTCAAACAAAGAGAAGCTAATAATGTAGATAGCTTCAATTGGTAGTCTCAAAGTAGCGTCTTTTGATATAGAGATCAGTCCTAAATTAAATCGATTGTAATAATCTACAAGTTCCAAAACAATGACTTTAAACTGATTTTTTTTTTATAAACATCTTTTAACTTATTTAACTGAAGATTAAAGGAAAGATATAGACCATATGTATCTTCAATTAAACTTCGGGAAAAAATTAAATCCTTACTTCCTAGATAATAGAGTTCATAAATTAATGAAATATTTTCCTTGTTAAGAAGATGAATGACAATTTTTATTTTTTTATTTATTATTGAAGACTTGAGACGCTATATTAAGTCCAAAGGGGATTTCATTCAATTGATAATGTCTTCTAGTTCTAGGAGTGGCATAGATTCCTAGTTGGAATCCTTTGACTGTGACATACTCCTTGTTCAGGTGTTTGTTTGAAACTATTGGAGCCTTTTTAGGTTACCAAAACCCAATCTCCTTATTTAGGATTAATACGCACAAATCCATATCCATTAGCAGCCAAAGGTGGTAATGTTCGCAGATGGAGTATTGCTATTGCTATAATTGATTGATATTCCCATAGAATTAGAAACAAAATTATGAGAGAGGGAAAAAAAAAAGATTGAAATAGGCAAGATAAATAGTGAAGGGGGCTGATATTTATTCTAATAGTTATATACTAGTCTTTTATCAGTCATGATATTTTATTTTCTAATTTGTAGTAATATAGTTTATTGATTAATTTAGAATAAAAGAAGAATTTTATTTTCTAGAGCTCTTGTTCCTCTGCAACAACAACAACTCAAAGGTACTATCTTTTTTCCTTTTTAGATTTCTAACCCAGTTCTGTTTTTTTTGCTTTTTCTGATCTGTTAGCCGCTATTGGGTTGAATCTGCATCTGGGTTTTCTTTCAATACTTTGGGATATGGAACAACTACGTTTTGAATCTGCGCCTGGGTTTTCTTTTAAGGTTTTTGGTTGTGGGTTTCTTCATTATCTTCTTGAGTTATGTTGAATGATTTTCTGGATACCCATGTAGTGATGATTTCTTTTGATTCTTTCTGAGTTCTTTTGAATTTTTCTTTTGCTCCTAACGTTTTAGGATGAGAGATTTGATTAAAAGACACATCTTTGGAAAACAAGAAAGAATTAGATCCAAAACAGAAAGGATCATCTATGATCTATCTGAATAAATGTTTGGTTTGTGGTAATTTACAATTTGGGGGGATCTTTGGTTTTGTGCAAATTATTGATTTTCCTTGACGGCTAATTGGATTTTGCAAAATATAAGGTGTGAATTTCAGATTTAACATAGTTTCTTGTTAATGTTCGGATATTTGTTGATGAGAAGCTCTCCTTGTTAATTGTCATCATTATAAATTGTATTTGGATCTCTTTGCTCAATTTGTGTTTTGGGCTATTTCAGGTTCTTATGTTTTGCCCCCAAAGCCTTGTATTTGTGTTCTAGCTTTTTCTTTTGAAAAGCCTTTTTGAGATTACTGGTATTTTCAGGTGAAGGAATGTAGAAGAAAGTACCTGCAGAAGGACGGACTAGGCGGGTTCTCCAAGATATTGGTAATATGGTTGCTGAGAGAGCTGTGGAAGTGAAGCTTCAAGCTCAGCCCATTGCAAGGTGTCTCTCTCTCTCTCTCTCTCATAAAAAGAAATTGTGAGACTTTATGTATTTGCTTGTTTTTTTTTTTTTTTCTCTTTTTTTATTTCTTTCAATTAATAAAATTCTCTTTTTATTAGATTTTTTATAATTAAGTTCCTTAATGATCTCCTTAGAAAAAATTCTTGGAGCGGCAACCACTAAAGACCACTACACATGCATCACTTTATTTATTTATTTTTTACAGAACCAAACATAAGGTGAATGCTTAGTGACCTTTCTTTAGGAGGCAGATTTTCTTGATGGAAACTAAAAAGGGTAGAAAAAGTAAAAGAGAAACAAGGTGGACAGAGAGCCAAGGAGTAATTATTGTTTTACAGTTAATGAGGATGTAAAAAAGGGGAGAATGGGACATGGGTCAAAATTGTTATACAGATAAATATAAAGTGAGCTGATGAGTCTTTTTCATGATGTTAAATAGGCAAAAAGTGAAATAGGCAAAAGATATTCCACCATGTTCGAAATGTATTCTACACACTGTTATCTTTCTATTTTGCAACATAATAAAGGGAAAGATTTTGTGTAGAATTATTACCCTGTGATGCATTTCATGCTCGAGGTGTCTTTCCAACTAAAAAGAAAAGAAAAGAAAGGAAGAAGAAATTCAATTCTGAGGGTATCTAAATTTATCAAGAATGATCACTTTAGGGGTCAATTGCACTAAAGTTTCATCAAAACGATGGGATCTAAATTAGCAAGCTGGCTTACTTTGTAAATCAGTTTCATTTATCCCAACTAGCTCCCCCCCAAAAAAAGGTGGGGTGGGCAAAAATCTATAGTAGGACTCTAAAAGTTTGGTTTGAATGAGTTTATTTTCTTTTTTTAAATAGCCAAATGAGTTTATTTTTACTAAAAATATGTGTAGCTTTTTAAAATATTACTTTTTTTTAAGTATAGTTGTGTTTTTACACTTTATATAAAAACAAAATAAACTAATAAAAATAACTTCATCCAGACGTGTACCAAAACCCTCCATAAATAAAGAATTACATGGGATAGTAATCCTAATTGCACTCATAGATTAAATTCCCATTTATTATTTGTACTTATGCTGATATATTACAGTGGAAGGAAAGATTTAAGCCCTCTCTTTTATGGGCAAATGCAAGCAAAAAAGAGATGTAAAATGTACACTTTCTTTTTCCAATCTCTGCAAAATCAAAATTTGAGCCAAAATAGCTAGACTTGAAACCAATCCATCTGGAAAATGCTGAAATGGCAAGTACCATTCTTAGTTGGGTCCTACCTTTGGTCTTTTTTCTTGTCAGCCAAGTACCATTCTTAATTTAATGACAAACCGTGTTTCATTTTTTCATTTTTCATGTGTATTGTTTATAAATATATATTTCATTATATTTGGCCTCAAATTGGTGACCCCATGAGTTGTGAGGCTTTAGTGCAATAGGCCATAATGTTTCCTCATTTAAACCCCATGGATTTCACGTGAATGTCTTTGGCAAGGGCCCTAGGGGAGGATCATCTCTATTATTCATTCACACCGTTGATTTGAGGGTCCATATTATTTGACTTTAGAATTGTATTGTTGTATTTGTATGTGAGTCTTTGGTGCCCTGGTACCATAACAGAGTGTCAATTCCCATATAATCAAACTTGGGTACACCAGAGCTTATTGATATGTCAGCTTCAACTTGAGCCTGTGTTTCAACCTGATCTGGATTCTGCTAGAACCTTGTCATTTAGTTCTTCATAATTTAATCCCTTCTATTTCTTTTTTTCTTTTTGGTTCATTGAACATAGAACAAATTATATTAGACCTACCAATTTGTTTTAATAGTAGCTGTGTATTAAGTAAAACAACCATTTGGAATATGACTGATGATATAGGAACTGAGCTGCTGGAATCAGGGAAGACAAGCTTTAAGGAACTGAGTAACGAATTTGAGGAGCGTACGATTATGATTATGTGAGTTTACAAAATATGGTTATAACAGTACTTAAAATTTTAAAGCTCAGCCTCTTTTTTTTTTTTTTACATTGAATTTTATGTCTGTAGGATACATAAGGAACAAACTGAGAGAAATGGCAGGAAGAGATCAAAGACCTGCAATTGCTTGATTCCTCGAATGAGGAGGCCAATGCTCTTCTGCAAAATGCTCGATACTTACTACAGAGTGCTAACATTGATTCTTGATGGTAATTTTCAATACTTGCTTTCTATTTTATCATGTAAAGCAAACATTTACAAGTATATCACTTGACAGGCCTGCAACATTATACATGTCCCTTCTGTTGTACTGACAATTTTTTCACTTGAAATTATGTGTGGACATTAGGGCTGCAATCATTTTGAATTTATAAATTTCTCAATCAAAAGTTGTGCTTGAATCCTAGGGCTATGAATAGCCCAAGCCAAGTGTTGGGCTATTGGGCTTGGTTGAGTAGGAGTTCAATAATGTTTGAGCTTAGATGATCAGTTTAACTTGGAATTGTAGCAGCTCTTGAACATCTTGGGGCATTAAAATATCATGTCATCTTTTTCTCATTTTTGTGATGAGGTCTTTAGCTGTTTTCTCTTTCTATAGATGACTTAAGGTAGGAAACTTGTTTTAAGCAGGTATAGGGCTGTCCCTTCCACTAGGCCAATAAGGCAATGGCCTAAGGCCCCCTAGTGGAAGGAGGCCCCAAAATTTTGGAAAAAAAAAAATGGGTAGCATATACATAGCCTGAAAAATTAACTTTGCCCCAACATATCAACAAATTATTTTTGGCCCTAGATGAATCTCAAAAAAAAAAAAAAAAAAAAGTAAATAAAATATGCTCCATCTTCTTGACCCAAGAACAAGAAGAAAATCCTCTAGTCTAAACAAAATCAGTTGTCCCAAAAAAAAAAGTCATTTAACCTCTAGACAAACCACATTAACTACAAGCTGTGTCTAAAAAAATTTCACACAAAACAATTACAAATCAAAAATCCCAAATCCCAAAATTTTTTACCCATACTGTTTCTCTCTCTGTCTTGCTCTCTTAGCTCTGCCTTAGCCATTTGCATAATTTCATTCTTCCTCTCCACTAATCACTTCTAATCTAACTTGAATCCCTTCCTTTGGTGGCTTGGCATCGCACCTCCACTTCTTCTCTGTCTGATCTATTTTCACACTTACATGCTAGTCAAATTGGCTGAGGTATGGTCTTCTTCTCTTTAATATGAGTTTGTTTTCCTCTCTCTTCTATGATCTAAGATCTGATCTCTCTTTCTTTGACACACTCTCTCTGCTGCCGCTAGTTTTGACTCTTGTGTTTTGGGATCATTGCTTTTTCTTTAATGCAGTATTTTAAATATGGGTTGTGGTTGATTTTGCTATCAATAAGACTTGTGGGCTGGCATTTTGGTTTTACTTTTACTGTATATATCTTTTAAACTTGGGTTTTATTTTAATTTTTAATGGGATGTGTTTTATTTTTATTCCAAATCCTGCATTTGGGTTTTCTTCTTAATCATGTGCATCATTAGCACAAATAAATTCCGAATAGAATATTGCATTTGGAACAAGATATTGTGGCAAAGTGAAGTACAATAAGTTAGGTTTCCAAAATATTACATTTGCTCATGTTGGAGTACTGATATCATCTTCCTTTAAGACCTATCATATATATATATATATATATATATATATATATATATTTTTTTTTTTTTTGGTTAATTTGCTGGATCACTGTTGATATCCTACTTTTATGGCTGTGTTTAATTGTATAATGGTTGGAACCATGGGCTTTTGTAAATACAGGTACCTTTATGACCACAGGCTGGCAAAATTGTTGTCGAACTGAACGGGAAGCCCAACAAATGTGGGGTTATTAGTCCTCTTTTTGATGTGGGTGTCAAAGAGATTGAAGGTTGGACTGCAAGGCTGCTCCCCTCAAGACAGGTTAGCACCACATGCTTCTTGTAAAGTCTTTTTCAAGAAATTTGCTGTTTCTTTATTACTGCAAGCCTTCAAGCCAGATGTCTCCTAATATATTATTTTCCCTTAATACGATTATGCCATTTCCTTTCTCCTAAAAATGTTTGGTTTAGGGTGATTATATTGTGTTGACGACTTCTGCTGGTATAATGGATCATGAAGAGGCTAGGAGAAAGAATGTTGGTAGTAACTTGTTTTGTATCCATTGGGAACTTGTTTTGTAAATACAAAACAAGTTTGGGCAGGAATTTGTGATTTAGGAAGGGAAAAAAATTGTCTATAGCCGCGTTTATAAACACATATAGAGGGCTGTAGCCTCGCTTGGAACACGCAGCTATAGGTACAGCCTATAGCCGCTTTTTTTAAAATTAAAATGCAGCTATAGGTACAGACTGCAACGGTGTTTCAAACGCAGCCCAAAGCGTGTCTATAGTCGCGTTTTTTACAAAACGCAGCTATAGGTCTCAACTTATAGGGTCTGAAAAAACGCAGCCATAGGGGGACCTCTAGCCGCGTTTATAAAAACACGGCTTTAGACCTCCGCAAGGGGCTATTGTCGCACAGGATAGGCCGTGTTTGGAAACGCAGTTATAGAAAACGCGGCTATAGCCTATAGCTGCGTTTTTGAAATGCAGCTAAAGCCTGTGTTTTTTGTAACATAAGAAAATTTAAGGCAAAATATGTACTATATAAACTGATCAGACAGACTTATAATTAACTTGGGCAACATGTCCTAGCTTGTGAAGTACCAAACTCAAAAGAGGCTGAAGTGCATGACAATAATTAGAAATCTCCTTTTTCATAGAATTTGATAATTTCAAAAATGAGGAAGAGAAGACTTGAAAATGGTTTTAACAATTCTGATGTGGGATTCAAACCTAAGTTCTCCTTATAAAGAGAATTAGATAATATCACTAAATGACAAAGCTCTTGATAATAGTGTGCTTTACATTTGGTCTTTGAAGTGGATAAGAAAATTGGAGTGCATGAACATGTCCTTGTTCATATATATATATATATATATATATATATATCCTAAGGGCAGGGATTTCACATTTTACACACTGCTTTTTTACATGATTCAATTTAGTGTGGCCATATAAAATGTGTCATTAATTTCCATATGGGAGCTCTAATCTTGCATTCAATTTGCAAAAAAGAGAAGACAAACTTTTTGCTTTATGAGTGGCCATGATATAGAAAATAATTTGAGATGTTTGAAAGCATTTACTTTCTCTTTTTCCAATGAATGGAAACTATTATTAGCAAGTTCTTGGGCAATTGATCGAGGCATAGACCTGTTTTTTTTCACTTATAGATGCATGCATGGCCTTTGTAAAAACAGATATGAGATAACCCTAGAAACTATGTGCCTAATCTTCAAATGCGTGTTATTATATATGATAAGCTCAATTCAACTTCCACTAATCATTTATAAGATCATAGACTAAAAGTTATAAGTACCCGAGATTTCTCGAAGACACTGTTAGGATCACAGTTTGAAGGATATAAGCCATCCTTGTATTCAGGCCAAAGTCCATGAATGGTGAAATCAGTCGCAGGCTTTCCTGTCTCAGGGTAGCAACAACTGTGCTTTGAGTCACAGAATGCTCCTGGCCACTGCGTACATTCACATATGATGTTTGAAACAATAAAAGAAAGTTTTTAAGTTTTGTAAACCCCCATATTAATTTAGAGGAGAAAAACGTTTATGAAAATGATATCAAACACCAAACTCACCTGTAGAACGAAGTAGAAGAAATCAAAATCCTTTGAAAGGCAAAGAACAGATAGATATTGTAATATCAAAAGCTTTATCAAGATTGAATAGTTGAGCCTCATCTTAATTTTTTTTTTTTTTTTTGGGGTTCCCTTTTTTCCTTTAACAACTTTGTTGGATTGCTTTTTCATTTTTAAAAGAACATAATGGGGTAGGTTTGAGTTTGAAGTTGAATTTCTGGGCAAAATGTAAATGTTGTGAATTGAATATCTGGGAGGACGGTTACAGTATATGCTTGGGGATTAGCAGTTTTATTAGTTTATGTTTATCGCATTGTTTGCGTGTGCACCATGATTGTTATGAGTTAGCTTCCCTTTCCAATTTCCTGATAAATTCATGACTTTTTGTTCTCCTTGATATATCATGCTAGTACTGAGGTGGGAAATCTGAGTGAAACCTAATTCTTGGATTAGAAGCCACAAATCTTGGTTCATTATTATGGAAGCCATAGTAAAGAAAATCCATCAACCCCATAATTATATATATGTAGTCTAGAGGTCTTTTTCTTTGGCATTGCCATGTATTGGTGCTTGGATTGGCTTCACTTTTAGTTTTAGACCAAGGTTCAAAATGGATGCTGAATTAATTCACTACTCTTGTCAACACGTATCGTGGTGAAGGCTGTGCTATTGCCTCAAAAACTGCACACAAAAGTGTTTACTTGCAAATAAAATGAGTAATAGCACAAATACAACACCACTGTAATAACTTTTTTTTGTTGTTGTTGTCGTGTGATGATAACAATCAAATGTTAAGAAAATTTCTGTGGGGGTCATCAACAAAATCTCCAATGATGAATCGGTGATACATGCTCATTGGAGTTGAAAATTAAATGGTAGATTTATCTTTAAAATTTAAATCTAAGAAAAATAGTACTTGATCCCCTTCAAGAATTAAAACAAGTCCCCGCAAAAACTAAAATTAGCCCAAATAATCTAAAAATAAAATGGTCATGTGGGCCATTCTTTGGTTCGTGGTCCCTAACAAACCCAACTTTACAACTCAAAAATCCCTAACTGGCATGTGTATCATTGGCTGTGAAGTTGTGTGTATAGTTTTGTGGTGCATGGTAGTGTGTTAAGTTGATTAACATTTTGCTTATTGCTATTTGACTGCATCTAAAGAATTCATTTGATTTTTTTTTCTTTTTCTCAAAAATTTTTTTTTTTTAGTTAGATCAATATTGAACATATACTGAAATAATAATTTTTTTTTTGATTTGTAGATTATGTGACAATTAACTACAATTTAGCTTCAAGAAAAAATTGCAAATATTTCAAAAGTCAATGCTATGCAATATATTTTATTTTTTTTATTTGTAGATTAGGTGAAAGTTAACTGCAATTTAGCTTCAAGAAAAAAAAAATGCAATTTTTCAAAAGTCAATGCTACGCAATATTGCAACCTCTAATGCCAATATCTCAATCTCTAAAAATTCACAAACAAAATTTTATAAAGAATTTTTTTATTATGGAAAATGAATTTTTAATAGGCTCTTCATTTTGTACTTTGAAAAAGAGAGTGCTACTAAATTTAATATAGAATCAATTATAAATGATTTTAAAGTAATGTCTAGTTTCATTTTGATATAAGATTTAGGGTAAATTGCAAATTACACCCTTGAAGTTTGGGTTGTTTGGACTTTACACCTCAAAGTTTCAAAACTTTGATTTTATACCCTGAAGTTTGGTTCTGTTAGCAATTCACCTTCACGGTTAGTTTCTGCTGTTAAGTGACACGTGTATGCTGACGTGTTTTATTTTTGTCAAATCAGCCCCAAAACTACATCATTTCAATAAAAAATAAAAGCTTACCTAGCACCATCCAAACGGTACAGTTTTGCCCAAGCTAAAATACAAAACTCCAATCCTAAACTATATCGTTTCAGTCATATTCTAAAATCTCAAATCACTCTTATCATCACATCAGCTATTCCCAAATCGCATAGCAGACCTCAACATGAGTTACTCGAATCCTATTACTATACCTACCTTGGCCCTTTGGGTCTATCCCTGCCTGTATTGTCTTTATAAAAAAATGGTCGAGTTAAACGAAGCCAACACGAACCCAAAAATGATTTTAAAGGAATGTCTAGGTTCATTTTGATATAAGATTTAGGATAAATTGCAAATTATACCCTTGAAGTTTGGGTTGCTTGGATTTTACACCTCAAAATTTCAGAACTTTGATTTTATACCATGAAGTTTGGTTCCGTTAGCAATTTACCTCCACGGTTAGTTTCTGCTGTTAAGTGACACATGTGCATGCTGACGTGCATTTTTTGTCAAATTAGCCCCAAAACTACATCATTTCAATAAAAAATAAAAGCTTACCTAGCACCATCCAAACGGTACAGTTTGCCCAAGCTAAAATACAAAACTCCAATCCTAAACTATATTGTTTCAGTCATATTCTAAAATCTCAAATCACTCTAATCATCTCATTAGCTATTCCCAAATCGCATAGCAGACCTCAACATGAGTTACTCGAATCCTATTACTATACCCACCTGGGCCCTTTGGGTCTGTCCCTGCTTGTACTGTCTTTAAAAAATAATGGTCGGGTTAAACAAACCCAACATGAACCCAAAAAACCAGTCAGATTGAGCAATTCCATTCCCGTATATATATATATATATATATATATATATATATATATATAAAAATAAATAAATTCAAAACCCTAATCATATATCCTCGAATCCTATTACTATACCCACACCCACATTTTATTACAAAAGGCCTGTTTCTAGTAAAGTCAAGGGTAGTCGACTTAGTCTAATTGGTGGATTTTGAATTAGTGTCTATATGGTATATTTTTCAAACTCTTGTTAAAACTATGCAATGTAAGGACATGTTCTCTCATTTGTTGGCGCATTTCTTTTATTGTTTACTGAAATTCATTTAGTTACATTTAGTTATTCATGTTTGAAAATTTTAATTTTTTAGCTTATAGATCATAGGTATCTTCAAATTTCAGGAAAAAAAAATTCCTAGGTAATAGAGTTCACAAATGGATGAAAGAAAAAGCAAAATTTTCAAGAAACTCATAGACAATCAAAAATCCTATGCAACATTGGTTGGCTCAGCAGGCAGGGCCTGGTTATCTGGCCCCTGATCCAAGCAAAAAGTTTGAGCCACGGGGCTTGGGCTCAGCAAGATGTTTGGACTTTGGTTGGGCTCAGATAGGCATACCGAATGGTGATTAGCTTCTGCTCTTGTCCATGGTAGATGATGAGCTAGTTGTAGAGAAGCTGATGGTTACCTGAATTGCCTAGCTCAATTGAACAAACACCTTTTCTTTTCTTTTTTTCTTTTTTTTTTCAAAAAAATAAAAGAGAATTACTTTTCGTCTTCCTAAACTTTGAGTTCCGTTATCTTATAGTAATTCCTTAGAAGGTGTTTGATTGATTTGAGAAAAAAGTAGGTTTTTTATGTATTTATTTTTAGTTTTTTGTGAGATCCACCACTGAAAAAACTAGTATATTTTTACTTAGTTTTCATTTTTAGTATCTTAAAATTTGGATTTGAATACACATTTCCAGCGTTTTGCATTTTAAATGAAAATGAGTAGAGTGGCATTCTTGTTAATTTTTTGAAAATGATTAGAATCCACCAACTATTAAGTCCTTTCAAGTCTGACCTACACAATAACTGAAGTGACCTGTGTAAGTAAAAAAAAAAAAAGTGTTTTTCTCCTAAAATAGAGAACAATAGCCAAACTGAAAATTATATACTGATTTCCAAATAGACTCAAATGTGAAAATGAGCCATTTTTTATATATTCAAATTCTTAAAATGAATATAGAAAAGTGAAAATGAAAGTGAATACACCATTTTTTAAGAACCAATCATCACCTTAGGTTCTCTATTTTTCCCTCATGTAAGTAAAACTGGAGGGCACTTATATTCTAACATACCGTTAATTGTACCGATATCTAGAAGTTTGTCAAGGGACACTTAACTTTTTGCCTGTGATAAATGAGCTGATGTAAAAATTGGAGGGCACTGAAATGGAACTATTTATCACTACAACATGGCATATCTTTTCACTTTTTTTTATTCTTTCTTTTTTTTCTTTTGCAGCATGGCATATCTGGAGTCAAAGAAATCACTTCATACATGGGGGACTTCTATTAGACCACAATATCATACCAGAATATGCCAAGAAGTATTTGTAGGAATATGAATCACTCCAAATAAATCTACAGCATTTACAGAGAATAGAATGGTGACAGAAGAAAATAAAAGTTGTATTTGGTATATCATATAATACCATATTAGCGGTATCAAAATTCATTAAGTCTGTGACATGTCAATGAAAAATAACTATCTCACTAACAAATAAAAGACATATATATTAGTGAGTAATTATTTTTATACATATATCTTTCATTTATTGGATTTTGATATAAATAATGTGTATCATTGGATACAAAATATTTTTTTCTCATAGATATTTCTATAATATAATATGCAAAGGGTATCCAACATTGTGTCAAAAAGGGAAATTGGTCTATTTATCCCAATGATTGCAACTGGTAGTGTATGAGTTGAGGAAACCCCAATTTTTCTCGCAAGAGCTTTACAAAATGATGTTAATACAACTTTTTTTTTTTTTTTTTTTTTTTTTTTTTTCCTTTTAGAAACAAACATGCACTGAACAAAAGAGAGAGAAGATTCTAACACAAAAACATAGGACAAAATTGGCCTATGCTCTTTTTAAAAAAATAATTCAGCATTTTGCCTCATTTTTCAAACTAATTAGGGAAATACTCCTCTTTTGAAACTCGATTTTCTCAAAATTGAGTTAAGTTCTATAGTGGCGTTTTTAAAGAGCCTATAGTGATGTTTTTAGGACTTATAGTGGCGTTTTGAAACTCTAGCTCCATGAACTTGAGTTCTAAGTAAAAAAAAAAAAAAAATTACCTATAACTCGAGTTCATGGAACTCTCGAGTTCCAAAACGCCATTATAGGTCCTTGAAACATCACTATAGGCTCCTTAAAACGCTGCTATAGGGTTTTAGGAATTTTTTTTTAACTCAATTTTTAGAAAATCGAGTAACAAAAAAATGGGACACTTTCTTAATTAGTTTGGAAAAGAGGGCAAAATGTCACTTCTTTTGCACGAAAAGGGCATTTGCCCATTTTGTCCGAAAAACACACCACAAATTCCACTCAAAAACTACCATAACTTTTAAAAGATGGCGTGACAAGTTATTTTACACAGTACTTTTTGGTTTTAATGAAATGTGTTATCCTCTTCTTTTTTTTCTTTTTAAGGTGTTATAATAAATAAACTTTGCCTAATTTTAAAGTGCTTAAGAGTTAAGGCTTTCAAGCTTTATCTTCGATAAGGTTCGATACGTAAGTCTGATGCACAAGTGCAATCATGATTTTATGAATAAAATAGAGGACCAGGCTGGTAGGTAGAATTAACGTGCAAGTCAAAATTATTTTGGTTAAGGAACACCTACCTTAACATGTGCATTTCTGTCAAAGTGAAGTAGACCCAAAAGTTTCAAACTGTTTGGACGGTGATTTATTAAGTTAGGAGAACCACTTTCTTTTCTTAGGTATCTCATATACACATACATGTCCTTTTGATCAATTACCATCACACAGTCACATCGGGCCAAGTTGCTTTCAACGTTTCACATTTGATAAAGCCTTTGCCATTGAGATTTGAGAGAGAGAGTGAGGGAGAGAGAGAGACCAAACCTAAAGCATGAAGATGATGGTTTTCATGCAAGTTTCGTGCCATGTAATGCAATGAAAGAATATCAACAAATTTAGAAAGTAACAAAAGGCATAGAAGTCACGTTATGATAATGATTCGTCCACACGACCATACCTAGCTACCACAAAATGCCAATTCTAGAACTATTTCATGTAACAATAAGTCTAACAATTTTTCAGTTGGTTCCAATTAGCTCAATTAGTTAAACTTCTAATGGTTGAATAAGAAATTTGAGGCTCAATTTCGGTCTACACTAAATATTGAGTGGTGTTTGGGTATGATGATAAAGAGCTATCATCAGGAGTAAATCGCCATAAGTTGAAGCTTTCTCAAAAAAAAAAAAGTCTAACAATTTTTACAAATTATTTCATAACTGTCAACGTAACAATTTATAAATAGTAAATAAAAAATATGAAATTAATGATAGATCCAAATTAAAATTAATAAAAGCCTGTTAACTGAAATTTTATGAAAAAATTTGTAAAAATTGTTGTCCTAAATTGATAAAGATATCTCTTGCTTGCACTAAATCAAGAGGTTATTGTATATTAGAAAATCAATTATCGTTTTTTTTTTTTCTTTTTCCTCCCGCTTTTCCGTACAATTATCAGTCTGAACAAACCTTGCTCAGATCTCTAGAAATGTCTATTTAATAAAATAAATGTCCCAAAGTTCTGTAGCTGTCCATAATAATTGCATCGTACTACTTCAAATTTTAATTTAATGTTCACCTAAATTCAATTTACTATAGTAGCAAATTGTGATCTTGATTTGTTTGGCTCACACAAGTAAACTTAAGTTCATAAATTATAGATCACTAGCCCAATTCTAATTGTTGGCACTCCCTATCAAAATTCCTCGCAATACCATTCCTATGGAATTTTAATTTCCACACATGCAATAATTTATTTAAATTTTTATTTGATGTATAATTTTAATGATTGAGATATGAAATATTTTTGCAAAGTTTAAACTACTGATTAGTCAGGATTTTTTGGAGCCATTTTCGGTTCAAGGTAAAAATGAAAACATTTTTTTTTTTTTCCAAAGCCGAATCCCCGAAGTAAAATCCAAAGTAGCTTTATAATAATAATAAATTAAAGAAAAAAAAATGCAATCTTGGAGTTCAAGCTTGGGGTTGTTGGATTGATTTGCGGAACAAATTCATGAATCAAGGGACTATTTTCCAAGAGAGGTAATAATAAGTTAACAATTAATCATCATGGCACCTCATGATAGAGACATGGTCATAGTAATAGAGTTCTAAACATCTAACTTTCTTTTTTGGATCAAGTTAAATTTGAAAATATACATAACTATTCTTATTCTTGTTGACCAAAAAGGCCTAGACATAACTTAGAAAGTGTACGTCTTGGTCTTGTTTTGTCTAAAATGAGAGCTTAATTTTCAAGATTTGAATTTAAAAACAATCTTTAATTAACTCCAAGAGTAATCATTCCGGTCGAGAGATGGGAAAACAAAATCGATGATAGTTTTCAATTATGAGAGCAATTACACCTAAAATAATGTTATTATTTCTTAGTGAAAACAATTGCATGAGAATATGAGATTCCAGGGAAAAACCCACATTGCCGTCCAATGTGTGTATCCAATTGGCATTAAGGAACGTGTCAAGAGATTAATAGATTTGATGCCAAACAAAATTGACTTGCACGCAATGCTGTGAAACCAGCCTGTTCATCCACATATATAAAAAGTATATAAATTGATATAAATGCCTAGTCAGAATAATTTATCGACTCCATTCGATACAAGAAGATAAGCTTGAAAGCTTTCACATTAACTTGAAGGAAAATCTATGGATAACCATTGCTCACTTATGAATTTAAAAGCAATATATATAGTGCATTTTTATCACTAATTAGGTTCTCAAAAGTCCAATTAGAGGGGACAATATTATAAATGGACCAGGACAGGCACATGGAACTTTCCATTAAGATGTGGAAAATTTTAAAATGAAACTTGGAGGAGACTTGCTTGCTTACTTTAATTAAGTTAGCATTAGTCAGTTACCATAGGAATATTCGTATGGTAACTGACTAATGCTAACTTAATTAAAGTAAGATTTATCCTATCGATAACCTTAAGGAAAATTACACAAAACCCATTCCTCTAAATCTAGAGGGTTCTAGTTTTAAAACTAGAGCCCTCCAGATTTTGATCTCAACTCTTAATTCTTTGTAGTATATTATTTTATATGTAAATATTTGATTGTGTAACGGCTTAGCTCTCTTGAGTTTTTGAGTATAATACATATTTAATAATAAAAATAAAAAGAGAAAAGAGTTTATCTCCAAACATATTTGGATCCTTGAATTCCAACCACCTATAAAAAAAATGACATGTGTCTCGTCATTTTTCTATTGATGGTTAAAGTCCAAAACTCCAAAAATGCTTAGAACCAAACTCTGTTTATTAAAAAAAAAAGTATATAACAAATTTTACCTTGTAATTCCAAATGTAACAAATTAAAGTTTTCAACCATACGAAATCTCAAATGCAATGTTATTCCACAATTAAATTGATGTATTGAGGTTTAATTTGTTACTTTTGAAATATTACCGTTTAATATATATTACTATTGAAAATATTTTATTTAATTTGTTATACCCCTAAACTATAGACTTTAAATGTAATTTTCGCGTAAAATTTATATTCCATAACACCGCTCTTGTTTTTGAAATGGGGTATTATTTTGGTTGGTTGGATTTGTTTTCACCCAAGAGGTAAGAGATCATGAATGACGTAATCCATCATATTCACATTTATGATTTATCCACCGGATGATCGATAAAACGAAGGCTTCTCTTCCACCTCCCTAGCTAGCTCTTCATTTTAGCATTGAATATGAAGGAAAATACAGTAGACATTGTTATTAAACAACTAACTTCAAAGCAAATACAAAAAAGGTAAGACATAACAAACGTGAGAACCATACTCACGTAAGCCAAGACAATTAATTAATAATGAAGATCAATAAGCTACAAACATATACTGTCTCGGATATTCTATCCATAAGGACCTTAACCTTTCCTTTTTTTCCTATAAATAAAGCCTAAACCTACTCAGCTAAAAGAATACAAAGCTTTAAAGTCTCTTTAAACTAACCCAAGTACATTCTCATTATTCCAAAACTCACAAACAAATCCCCAAAGAGTTGTTGAAAAGAGAGTAACAAACATGGAGCTCAAATGGTCAATATTGATCAAGCTTCTGATAGTGCAATATCTCTCAGTTCTCTGTGTTTCACAGGATTTTGATTTCTTTTACTTTGTTCAACAGGTAGTTTGGTGTTGCTCTCACTTTAAGATCGTTCTCTTCAACCTAACAAGTTATTTTCTTTCGCTTCTTCTTTTGTTTACAACCATCTTTTGTTGAAACAGTGGCCAGGTGCATACTGTGACACAAAGCACACTTGTTGCTACCCTAAGACTGGGAAGCCTGCAGCAGATTTTGGCATTCATGGACTCTGGCCTAATTACAAGGATGGATCATACCCTTCAAACTGTGATCCAGACAGTGTCTTTGATAAATCTCAGGTATATTACTCTCATTTTTTACTGTGATCTGATCTCTTACAAACGATTAAAATGGTTGAAGTTTAATATCCAATATTTGAAAATTTTCATTCATCGATGAAAGAGATAAAATAAATCTGGATGAGACATTTTATCTTATAGATAAATGTCCAAATCTAAGTACAATGACATTTTTTTATCATTATGGTCGGTAATATATAAGATGAAAGTTTTATCTATTCGTTATATATTACTTTACTCCAATCTTCATAACGTTGGGCAAGACGATAATAGCAAGCAAAACCCATTAGTTTGCTTTGTGACCATCATAGGCAGGACCACACCATTCCCTTATAAGTTATATTGTCACGTACCAAATGGCAATAACCCAACTAAGCTACTAAGTAAGTTTGATTGGGTGTCCCTATTAGCTTTTTGTATAGTCCATACATATTTTCTATTTATATCCGAAGGTAAACTTTTATAATTTATTTGACATTCTCCATGGTCCATTTTGAGCAATTCTGATTGTAAAAATATAATACATGATTAGATAACAGAAAATGTTATTTGATATATATATATATATATATATTACAAATTAAATCTATCCTGATTCCGGATATGGTTCAAGATTAGAGATGTACATGAGGGTCGAACTAGATTGGTTTTAGAGTCTTTTTGAACCCAACCCAACTCCTCAAGTTGAAAGTTTTCTAATCCAACCTAGCTAACTCATGGTTATTCTAAAAGTCAACATAACTCAAGACGTGTAAATCACTTTAACCGTCATGTCAGAGTTACTTTATCAATTTTAATAAAAAAAGAAGGGTCTTCATTCAACTATTTAAATTCATTATTTTATAGATGATTAGAGTTTACATAATTTGGTTTAATATTATTTCATCAAAACTAAGGCTCAAACAACAAAATAAATCAAATTAACAAATGTAAACTAAATCCCTAATTTCAAAATAAACCAAAGTCCAACGAATTTAATATATATATATATATATACACACACACACACACATATACACACAAACGTTAGGTTGGATTAGTCAAGTTGAAATTTTTTTCCTATTTGATATATTTTATAAATAAATTAAATTAAATAAATAAAACCAATTCAACTCAACCTATCAATCCACTAAAAAGCAATATCAGACACCGAGTTGGATTAGTTTGGGTATAGTTAACCAAATTGGTGGGTTGAATGTACCTCCTTAAACAAAACTTGTAGTGAGTAAAATGTGTAATTATCCTCTCCCCAAGATTATGAATAAAGATAAATAATGTCACATCGAAGCCAATTTTCTTATCACTTTCAAGAACCCACATGAAATACATTTCATACCAAAACCATTATTAACAAAGAAATCGTTACAAACAGGTATGGAACTTGAACACCCCTCCACTAGCACATTTTGCCACAAGTGTAATTTATGAGATATTGTTTATTTTGTCTAGTCACGAGTTTAACACAATTCTTAACTTTCCATGTATTGTTTTTAATGTTTTCTTGGTATAATGCCTGATGCAGCTCTCAGAAATCATGAGCAGTCTGCAAAAGGATTGGCCATCACTTAGTTGCCCGAGTAGCAACGGCAATAGGTTTTGGTCACATGAATGGGAAAAGCATGGAACTTGCTCAGAGTCTGAACTTGACCAGCTTGAGTACTTTGAAGCAGCTCTCAAACTGAAGGAGAAAGTAAACCTCTTACATATCCTTAAGAAAGCAGAAATTGTACCAGATGATGGATTTTACAGCTTAGACAGTGTTGTAGAAGCCATAAAAGAGGCCGTTGGTTTCACCCCTGGGATAGAGTGCAATAAGGATTCAGCTGGTCACAGCCAAATTTACCAAATATTCTTGTGTGTTGATACTTCTGGATCTGAAATCATTAAGTGCCCTGTCCTTCCCAAGGGCAGATGTGCTTCGAATGTCCAGTTTGCTAAGTTCTAGAGATTAGAACTAAAGATTGTGGTCGAGGAGAAGGTATTATGTGCATTCGGTATATGCATCATCTCTCTCACAACATATGAGTTCCACAATTTTAAGTTGTCCACATGATATCAAAGAAATCATGCATATGCCAGATGTAAGAGATAATTACTGTTGGCTAAGGTTATTTGAGGAATAGTTCTCCTCAAAATATTTACTTATTATCATTTCTGTTTAATTGAAAAGAACTTGACGATCAGGTTACTTTCTGTAATAAATTAATTTCCACATAATTCTCTCTGCCAATATTGTCACTCTATGATTAAGATCCTGATGTTTGAGAGATAAAACGTGTAATAAATTATTGATTAGTCAAGATTTTAGAAGCAACTTTCTCACAATCAGGTAAGAAATTAAAACAATATATGTTTTCAATAAGCGAAAGTTGTGTAATTAATTCACATAACCAATTGCTCAAAAAAGAATTTCGAATAACCAATATTTTAGGCTTATAATAAATTGAAGAACTGTGCAATACTAAAGTTTAAGCTCTAGGGGTCATATCAAAAAAAAAAAAAAAAATCTCTATGGGTCTTACAAGGTTACAACTAAATAACATTTCTTGTTTCTCTCCAAGTGGGAAATCTGGATTCAAATCCTCCCTCCCTCACTTAGTATGTTATTAATTTTGAATAAAAAAAAGAAGAAAATGTTTAAGCTCTAGGATGCCAATGCCTAAGAAAATGAATTCATGAATCTATATTCTAGATTCTTGTGGTGAATAAGGAGATTATGCCTACACTCTACACTATTTTTAGGCCTATCTCTGGCTGGTAAGGATGCTGTATTTTAGAACATCAGCAGTTAGACCTGAGTTTTTTAGGATGTTCTAGTCTAAAATTCACCCTAATGGGTCACTTGTTGGCCGCTTCTATTGTTTTTTGTTTTTTTTTTTCTTAAACAATTAAATAATGTAAGGAGTGAGAAGAGTTGAAAATAATTAGAAAATACATTCTTTAGTGAAAATGATTAAGCTTTAAAGTATTTAGCAATAGATCAATGTTTAGTAATAAATATAAATGTATTCAATAGAAATGGAGAGAAAATTATCTTGGTGATCATATGGACAAAGAAATATCCCATTTTTCTCTTTGCTAAATATGAAAATTTCACTCAATTGAATATTATAATAGTGATGATTTTAAGAACTAATAAATGAGAGAAAAGTTCCTCAGCAACGATTTATTTCTGATGCTCCGTACCAAATAAATATTCGTGCCCATGTAAGAATTGTGGAGCCGAAAATTCTCATCATGGGCAAGCATGGTATCATTGATACGTGATATATATATATATATATATATATATATGTATATTAACAAGATAGAACTGGAATCCCACTCTTACCCCTATATCCTACAAACATTTATACTTGTAGGATGATCATCACAGCGTAGTGATGGTTACACTTAGGACTATCCACCCAACTCGTATACCCGACCAACCCAAGCAACCCGCCCAACCTCGAACCGAAAACTGCCCGAACTGAAAACCACCCGAACTGACACTCCGACAGTCGGTGGCGGGTGGCCGCCCACAGAACCCGACACCTTTGGGTCAGTTGGCAGGTTTCCTATCCCAAAACCCGAGCAACCTGACACGATCATAAACCCAGAAACCTCCGGCGATATTCAAAGAATTTTCGACGAAAACTTACAAAGACCAGTGGTATTGGAGTTCTCCGACGAAGTTTACTTGAAATCCCATCAGATCCGACGAGAACTCGTCGTGATCTGGCCTAACTGGCAAGATCTCGACGGATCCAGCCAAAATAACATCATCGGCGATTCAACCCGAAACCCGATCGTTCAACCCAAAACCCGATGAGACCCAAACCGCCAAATCCGACTAGCATTTCGGGTCGGTTTCGGTTTTCATTTTCACCCACCCGAAAGTTTCGGGTCGAGTCTAGGTTGAGCACAAACCCGACCCGGCCCAACCCACGGACACCCTTAGTTATACTTACAAGTGCTCTTTTATTCATGCCATATCGCTGTGATAAACAGAGAGAGGGTGTAAGGAGCGGATCATAATTAATAACTTACATTAATGAATGATAGGAATTCAAACTTATTGTACCACAAACTAAGCCACAATTTTTATAACAGATATTCAGTGTGTAATTTTAATTGATGGAGAAAAAAATGATGGATTTATGTGAAAGTGACTAGTAGCCTATCATAGTCTACCACATAAAATAATTGTCGTGGTACTAGAATTACTCATAGGAATTAGATGAAGAGTGAAAAAAAATGGCATTTCATTTGTGCTACTAAGTGAGGGAAGCGTCAGTGTTGGACTTACTGATTTTAAAAAATGAAAGTTTTTAATGTGCAAAATTAATTGAAACAGAGAGTTTGGTAGGGTTGAGTTAATGTTGAAGTTTTATGCTACTTTAGCCATTGCCCTTAGTCCATTCGTAAACAAAATCTTTATTGTATTAATAGAATTAGAGGCTTTACAGTAAAATTTATGAGAGATCCAGCTGCATTTTTTTTTATGCTAAACAAGGCAATTTGGTTAAGTTGGTTTAATTTGGTTTATTGCTGTAAGGGAAATGACAAAGTTTAGCTACAACTTCACTCAATATTTTTTTATTGGTTGCGAATTTTAACAAATAAATAATTGAATTGCATTTTCTTTTTATCAATTTTCCAAAAGATCAAAAATCAATAGGTACATCATCAATCAAATATTTAAATTTCAAAATTTGTAGTTTGAAATTATGCATAAAAAAAAAGTTTATGAATCGAATAGTAAATAACATCTTACTAACTTGTAACCTCATACATATGCATGATACACTTAAAGATATACAATAAGATACATAATGTAATTCATATATATATAATTTAAATACTATTGATAGTTATTTTTATATTTTGTTAACTCTTTAAAAAATTTTGTAAGGATATTATTAGGTATAAAATGTAAATTATCAAATTTTTTTATTATTGTGAAGAATTTTTTTTTTTACGATTCATTTATTCTAAACTCTTTGATTTTTGTACTTAATAACTCACTTGAATGAATATTTATGATGTGATCCCGCATTAGATTCTAAAACTAAGAAATAAAACTCTTTAAGAATAAATAATTTAGGACATACGACGCAAAATTGGAATTTTAATTTTGAGTTTTAATTTGAGTTTCTCTCAGTTTCACCTATATATATAGATAGATAGATTAGTACAAAATTTGAAATGTTTGTTAAGAATATAAAAGACATGAAATCTAACTATTAAAAATATGTAGTCATATTAATTTTTTTAGTAGAAATGAAATTGACAACTCTTGGGGATGTTAAATTCGTGTTCAGGACAATGAATATTAATTGTAATGAAGCCAAAATTAAATGCAGATTTAAAGCCGTGGGCCTAAGCTTTTATATCCAACAAATGTATGAGTCTCCCTCGTGCACTTACCTTTTCTACACAACATAACTATCGTGGATTGATGGACTTGCAACCAATCCAAGTCCATTTGCAAACATATAAAACACAAATTATGCGAAGAAACAGTCCCCTTTTTCCCTTTACGTCACAACTTCCACGATTTTCCTTGAATTTAAATATGGGGGGTTATTCCATACATTTGGATTGGCCAAAATGGGCATTTGTCCATTTTGCCAAATCTTTCCAGTAAAATGTCTTTATTTTGAAACTATTTAACAAAATGCTCATATTTTAAACTTGATTTTTTAAAAATCGAGTTTTAATGAAAAACTTGATTTTTAAAAAATTGAATTATGTGAAATCAAACTTAAAAATAAATAAATAAATACAAGGAAATCGAGTTCTATGTAAAATTTCTCACATTACTTGATTTTTATCAAATCAAGTTTTTCATTGAAACTTGATTTTCTAAAAATCGAGTTTCAAAACATGGGCATTTTACTAAATAGTTTCAGAACAGAGACATTTTGCTACATATTTTAAGCCAAAGGGATAAATGCTCATTTTGGCTCATTTGGATTTCATCTTTGTGGTTGAATAAGATTCGTAGCTAGGCTGCATGACATATGTGGCTCAAAAAAGTGTCCTCAACATACTCAAATTCATCACTGGCCAATGTAAATATGCCCATCACCATGCTTAAGTGCTCAATTATGTACTTTGGTCGTGCATGATTTGTCTAAGCATATGCATATCCAAGTTACAGTCGCCAGAAGCAACAGGTTTTCAATATGGGCCCTTATCCAGTGCTCCTCCATTTGCTGTCCAGCTATACTTTAACCGGGTACCTAGCTACAGTCAATTGGTATGTTACTAGTATATAAGTATTAACTTAGAGGACTTAGGATTAGGCCTGTACACGGTGCGGTGCGGCCGGTTATGGAGGGGAATTTTGCACCTCACCTATAGGGTGCGGTTTGCCCTCATGCTTGACAGCACCTCACATATGAAGGGTAAGAATCGGTCTACACCGGGTTTGGTTGACCATAGCGAGGCGGTGCAATTAATTCGGTGCAAAAATAAACAAAAAAATAATTAAAAAAAAGAATCATCAAGCAACCCACATAGAAATATCAAACAACCCAAATATTCAAAAAAAACAAACAGACAAACACGTTCAAAATCTTTCACAAAATTTTCAAACAAATTCTCCATCTTTCTAAAAAGCATTGCAAGGAGAAGCAGGTATATATTGAGCATTATATAAATTTTCATACTTGGAAGAAAGCATAGAAAGGAGAACCATAGTAGCTAGGTATTAAGCATCAAAACATTCTCTTGAAATTTCTAGATAATAGTTGTGATAAAGAGGAGAGATGAGAGGGGAAACCTTGGAAACGGTGGCATCTAGTGGACAACAGTTTTTGGGCTTGTGGCGAAGGCAGGGGCTGAGAGGAGAGAGAGAGAGAGAGAGGCGGAAAAGAGATTAGAGATAAGAGAAGAGAACAATTAAAAGAGATTCAGAAATTTAACCTACAAACTAAAACGACATCATTTTGACCTTATTATTAAAATTAATATTCGTTCCAAAAAGACGTCATTTTGTATCAGATTAAAAAAAAAAAAAAAAAAAGGAAAGATGTCGTTTTAAATCACTAAACTTAACCCTATTTTTTTTCTCTTCTTCCTTCCTTCTCCTTTCTCACTTTCACGCCTCTTTTCTCTACTGAACAACACTGGTACTCCGTACTCTATATCGCTCTCTAGAAATTTGTTTCATTTTAAAACTGAAAAATGATTACATATAATAAACATATATGTTAAACTATATATATAGATATACATACATAGCGGTCGGTTCGGTTACACATTGGTATGCAAAACCCACAAGTGCTCGCCGCAATGGCCGTCGTCAGTACTCACAAATCGTCTCCGACCACTGCGCCATACACCTCTAGTGAAGCTTAAATGGGTGCGGTTCGGATCGGTGCAGACCGGTTTTGTCGGCTACGGGTAGAATCTAAACAGGCCTACTTAGGATAAATACTCTTACACACACCCCGTTACACAAAGTTGTGTGTGAAATTTTTTTAATCAAGTGTGTTACTGTAAGTACTAACTTAGAGGACTTAGGATAAATACTATTACACACACCTGTTATGCGTAAAGTTGTGTAAAATTTTTTTAAATTGAAATCGTGACTTGATTAAAAAAAATTTACACACAACTCTGTGTGTAATGAGGTGTGTGCATGTAACAAAAGGTACAAAACACTACTCAAGGACTTTTATTACTAAGTTGAATGCACTTCCTAGAAAATTCATTTAGTGTAATCGTTTAATCATGAAATCGTAGGCCATAGTTATTAATTAAATTGGCAAAGGCTTTACAGTAAATCCGCTGTAACTCGTGGTCTGCAACAAATCAATTACTCCTATACAGTTGCCATACCTAAATCTTTTTTCTTTTTTCCTTTTTCAGCAGTAATTTGCTGCTTGGTTTTTTTTTTTTTTTTTTTTTTTTTTTTTTTTTTTTTAATCTAGGGCTATCTTGGGAAGATAAAGAAAAAACAGAAAGAATATTTGCCGCTGCCTGCGCGTCGAACCGCATCCAATTTTTTTTTTTTTTCGTTTCCGGATTCGACTGACTCAACTTCGTTGTGTGCTAAATTGGGCTGATTCGCGCCTATTCGGGCCAAATCGGATCGTATCAGCCGAATATTGGTGTGTTTCGGCTGGAAAAAGGAATTCAGCAAGTAGGAAAAAAAAAAAAAACTTAAACTAAAAATACCGGTGGATAGCCACTATCACTGGCACAATTTCACCAGCCTTAACCCCTTTCTTCTTCTTCTTCTTCTTCTTCTTCTTCTTCTTCTTCTGCCTTGTTTTTCGAAGCCCAGCTTTCTATTTCTTTTTTTTTTTTTCTTTTTTTTTGGTAAGTTTTGTTAAACATCTTTCAGCTTTTGTTAACAAACACGTGAGCCACATCTTTATTTTGTTTTTTGTGCCTCACTGACCAAACACGTGAGCCACATCTTCCTCTTTTCTTTTTTTCTTTTTTTCTTTTTTTTTTTAATGGGAAGCCACACCTAATTTATTACCTGCCAGATATATATCCTTTATTTTGTTGTTGGGCTGACCAAATACATGAGCCACTAAGCCCCATCTTTTTTTAATTATTTATTTATTTATGGGAAGCCTCATTTATTTTAATACCTTTGTCAATAATTCAAGTGTCAAAAACTTTTGTATAGTTATTATTATTATTATTATTATTATATAAAAAAGCATGCTTAGCAATATATAAAATATATAAATAAAAATATTTTTAATAATTTTTTAATCGCCGCACCTGCACCCTACTTTTCAAAAATTGCCAAGTCATACACCCGCACCCGCACTCGCACCAGCACCCGAATCCGAAAACGCACCCGTGCTTCATAGATAAGAAAGCAAAGTAGATGATGATTGACATCGTAAACGCCAGGTGCTTGGGTCATGTAAATCCGGGTCTTGCAATTTTTAATCTCGAAAGGCATTCTTGAACTTAAGTTTGACAAGTTTATGTATAAATATCACAATTCATGTCACTGTGTATGTATTGCTTGTGTGGAAAGTTAAGATTTTTGTGAGAATGGTATACAATATCAGGAGGGACTAGCTAGGGTTCTTAGGGTTCTTGAAAATTTATTTGACTCTATATGCATACATTAATTAGTGAATATGGTGCATATGTATCTTCTGTGTATACACACTGAGAGTTTGCTCAACAGAAAGCCTGAAAACGTACATATATCCTTGAATGTTTATGTTTGATTGTGTTAATTTGATCCATATATCCTAATGTATACATGATTTCATGATTCTTTATTATAGTTTTTTGTAATAGAATTTTTTTTATTTTTTGTGAGGATCCTACTTAATAAACCCTTCTCTAAATTTGTACATACTAATGAAGGTTAATCATTCAATCAAACATGAGACGAGATGATTAACACCTTCTCATACAACATGACTCTGAACCTAACTATTTTGGCTATTACGTAAAAGCAAAATAAATTCAAATTGTGTCTTTTAGATACATAAATTTGCATATAAATATAATTAAAATCAATTACTTTTAGATAATTTGAATATAAATGTCACTTTTATATATCTTAACATATGCTTTGTAAAATAAGAAAATAATAAAAATAATAATACTAAATAAAATTTTTCTTTTATTTTTAATTGACAAAATAGAACATGCCCCAAATTTGCAACCATGAAAAATCATAACCTATTTTACTTTAATTGAAAAACATTCACGCATCCCTATATCCATAACTTTTTAAATACAAAATGAATGGATTTTTTTTTTGGAAGAGAAAAGACATTTTTACTAAAGTGATTTACTTGTATAATACAAGCTTTTAACCCCTAGTTTATCAACAACAAAAAAAGCTTGTAACCCCTACATACGCAAGGGTGTAATTTTTGTTATAACTACAATTACATACATAAATACATATATGTATGTATATATGTATATGTTCAAGTGTGTGTGTATATATGTGTGTGTGTGTGTGTGTGTGTGTGTGTGTGTGTGTGTTTGGAACTTTTTATCTGATGGGGATAAAAACCCCCCACTAGACGCCGGCACCATTGGCGGGATGACGATGCGACGCATGGTGACGGACGCTAGACCCTGACGACCTAATCCCTACATAGTGTGACGGAGGGACCGTCGACGGGTGAAGACATGGGTCACCACAGCCTAACTTGCCACGTACGCTTCCATAAGAACGTGAGTCTTGTTACGTACGCTACTATTTGGACAGGTGTCTTGCGCAGCACGATCACCCCCATAGGGATGGCTTCTCCGACACGCTTGATTGCCCAAGAGGTATCTTACGCTCCACACTATTCAGGGGCAATTCCGGTATAAGTGGTATCTTCTCCAGCATGCCTTGGTCAAGGGTCTCTATTACTACTATAAATACTTCCACGCCCTCTGAAAATGAGGTACGCATGCTTTTACCACGACTCTGGCACTCTGGAGTTGTGAGCTATACTAACTTAACCATTGGAGGGTCGTTGGCCGGTACCACGCTGGTACCTCCCTTTGAGGTTCATCCTACTTGTGCAGGTTGGCCCGAAGTGCGCGAAGACCTTACAGCTCACTGAGTTGATTCCTGGCATCATCAGTTGGCGCCGTCTGTAGGAAAGCACGTACGTAGACCGTGTTTCGTGCTTTCCGGACAAAAAGTTGCATGGTTCTCACACGTTCAAGGGCAACA
Source organism: Lithocarpus polystachyus (assembly GCA_033629205.1). NCBI lineage: Eukaryota > Viridiplantae > Streptophyta > Magnoliopsida > Fagales > Fagaceae > Lithocarpus > Lithocarpus polystachyus. Next base: position 82,087,858 of record CM066164.1, read on the forward strand.
ACCATGAATGATCAAGGCAATGAACAATGCACCACGGCACTCGAGAGGCAGGTCCAGACTCTGGCAGCCGCGTGTGGAACGCCTCACAAAACGTAACAACGACTTGGAAGAACAGCTACAACGGAGGAACGCGGCGTTTGACGACCAAGGAGAGAACCAGGAGGAGAGCAGTGTCGAGGAGAGGAACCGTGGAGGCCCTGAGGGAAGCAATGCCTTGAGCCGACCCGAAGGACAGGAAACGAACCGTCCGTCGGCAAAGGGCAATATCCCGTCCCACATTGCCGCGGAGATGCAGGTGATGAAGGAGCGCATGGCTTTCATGATGAACGCCCTCAAAGGACGAGTATCCAGCGACCTCGACGACCTCGTCCACCGCACGGACTCCCCGTTTACAATACCTGTCATCTTGTTCCCCACGCCGCCAAAATTCCGCATGCCCCAGGTGGAAAGCTACGACGGGTCCAAGGATCCGTTGGACCATCTGGAGTCCTTCAAGACATTGATGCACCTACACGGCGCACCGGACGAAATCATGTGCCAGGCCTTCCCAGCGACACTAAAAGGCTCCGCAAGGACCTGGTTCGGCAGATTGGCGCCCGGCTCTATCGGCACCTTCAGAGAGCTGAGCGCTTAGTTTGCCTCGCAGTTCATCGGGGGACACAGGCATAAAAGATCCACCGCGTGCCTGATGAACATTAAGCAACGGGAGGATGAGACGCTGAGATCCTATATAGCCCGTTTCAACAAAGAGGCGCTGTCGATTGACGAAGCGGACGACAGAATACAAGTGGCCGCATTCACAAATGGGCTGCAGAAGGGTAAATTCTTGTTCTCTTTATACAAAAATGACCCGAAGACAATGTCGGATGTGTTTTACAGGGTGACAAAGTACATGAATGCGGAAGATGCATTACTGGCCCGAGAAGAGAAGCCTCCTAGGAAGAGGGAGAGACAGGAAGACACACGACAAGATAAGGGGCGAAAGGCGCCTCGGACAGGAGAAGGCCGAGACAATAGATGCCCGAAGCCCCCTGCCGGGAAATTCACAAGCTACACCCCATTGATGGCTCCGGTCGATCAGGTCCTGATGCAGATCAAGGACGACGGGTCCTTGACGTTTCCGGGAAAGTTGAAATCGAACCCGGACAGACGACCCAAAGACAAATATTGCCGCTTCCATCGAGACCACGGCCACGATACCGCCAACTGCTACGATTTGAAGCAGCAGATTGAAGCCCTGATTAGGCAAGGGAAGCTGCAGAGGTTCGTCAGCAAAGAAAGGGCAGAAGCACCTCGACAGGAACAAGTCTCCCACCGGGACAATAAGCGTCCCAGACCACCTATAGGGGACATAAGGATGATCGTGGGAAGTACGTCGGCCGCCGGTTCGACAAAGAAGGCTCTTAAATCCTACCTCAGAGCAGTTCAGAATGTTCAGGCTGCGAGCTTTGTCCAGAAGAAGCCGTGAATCAACAGCCCCACTATGGAGTTCACAGAAGAGGACTCCCAACACCTCCATCACCCGCACGACGATGCCCTTGTCGTCAACATCCGAATAGGAGACTATAACACATACCGAGTCTTAATCGACAACGGAAGTTCCGCGGATATCCTCTACTATCCCGCGTTCCAGCAGATACGGATCGACAAAGAACGCTTGGTCCCTACCAAGGCCCCGCTCACCGTATTCGGGGGGACAAGAGTATACCCCCTCGGCTCGATCACATTGCCTGTCACTGTTGGGGAGTACCCTCGGCAGGTCACTAGGAACATCACCTTCCTAGTCGTTGATTGCTCCTCAGCGTACAACGTAATCATAGGACGACCCACCCTCAACGCCTGGAAGGCTGCAACCTCGACCTATGCCTTAAAGGTCAAGTTTCCTACCGAGCACGGGGTAGGGGAATTATGGGGGGACCAGGTGGCCGCACGAGAATGCTACATCGCGATGGTAGAAATGAATGGCCAACTACAGACAATGAACATAGAACAGAGAGCAGGGGCAGAACCTGTGGAGGAGCTCGAAGAAATAATACTTGACGAGTCCAGGCTTGACAGAACCACCAGGATCGGTGCCCTCAACAGCCCTGTGGCTCGCCAGGTGCTCGTGGCTCTCCTCAGGGAAAACCAAGATGTATTTGCCTGGAGTCATGAGGACATGCCGGGAATCGACCCGTCGGTTATGGTGCACAGGCTGAACGTGTCGCCCACTTACCGACCCATACGACAGAAGAAGAGGGTGTTCGCCCCTGAGCGAGACCGAGCGGTAGCCAAAGAAGTCGGCAAGTTGTGAGAAGCGGGCTTCATCAAGGAAGTATACTACCCCGACTGGTTGGCCAATGTGGTGATGGTCAAGAAAGCCAGCGGGAAGTGGCGGATGTATGTAGATTTCACGGACTTGAATAAGGCATGCCCCAAAGACAGCTACCCCCTTCCTCGAGTCGACACTCTGGTAGACTCTACGACTCGGCACCAGCTTCTAAGTTTTATGGATGCTTTCTCAGGGTACAACCAGATCCGGATGGACGAGGCCGATCAAGAAAAGACTTCGTTCGTCACCAGCCAAGGACTCTTCTGCTACAAGGTAATGCCGTTCGGACTGAAGAACGCGGGCGCCACGTACCAGAGACTCATGAACAAGATGTTCGCCAGCCAGATAGGAAGAAATGTTCAAGTGTACGTCGATGACATGCTGGTGAAAAGCAGAAAGAAAGAAGATCACTTGAGGGATCTCGAAGAAACGTTCGGCACCCTCCGCTCCCACGACATGAAGCTCAACCCATCCAAATGTGCGTTCGGAGTAATTGCAGGAAAATTCCTCGACTTCATGATGTCTCAGAAAGGCATCGAGGCCAACCCGGACAAGATCCGAGCTATAATGGAGATGGCACCCCCAAAGAGTGCAAAAGAGGTACAAAGCTTGAACGGAAAAGTGGCTGCCCTGAACAGGTTCGTGTCAAGAGCAACAGACAAATGCCTTCCATTCTTTCGCACACTGAAGAAAGCCTTTGAATGGACGGATGAATGCCAAAAGGCGTTCCAAGATCTAAAGTCCTACCTCTCCTCGCCTCCATTGCTGAGTCCTTCGCAGCCAGGGGAGGAACTCTTCCTCTACTTAGCTGTCTCACCAGTAGCCGTCAGCGCGGCCTTGATCAGAAAAGAAGACAGAGTCCAGAAGCCCCTATACTACGCCAGCCGGGCATTTCAGGGTGCGGAAGGAAGGTATCCACCCATGGAGAAACTCGCCTTTGCCTTGGTCACTGTAGCACGAAAGCTTAAGCCGTACTTTCAAGCACATACGATAGTCGTTTTGACCGACAAGCCATTACAGCGGGCGATGCACAATCCCGAGGCTGCCGGTTGCCTCGCCTTATGGGCAATAGAATTGTCTGAATAAGACATTCGCTACAACCCACGCACTGCCATCAAAGGGCAGGCAGTCGCAGACTTCATAGCCGAGTTCACCTGCGGAGATGACCAGGGGGCAAGCGACAGCCATCCGTGGAATATACACACAGATGGGTCGTCAATAAGACAGGCCGGTGGGGTAGGCGTCGTACTTCACTCCCCCGAGGGAGATCAAATCGAATGTATGATCCGCCTGGACTTCCCCACCACCAACAACGAGGCAGAGTATGAAGCCTTGATAACTGGCTTGGACCTCGCCAAAGCAGCAGGAGCGGCCCAGGTGATAGTCTCCTGCGACTCCCAGGTCGTCGTCAACCAAGTAAATGGAGACTATGAGTGCAGAAGCGACAGAATGAAAAAATATCTCCATTAAGCAAAGGGAAGGATGGATGGGCTGAAGGTAGAGATAGTCCAGATCCCCAGAGAAGAAAACGAGCAAGCCGACCGCCTTGCCAAGGCCGCCTCGTCGGAGCACGGGGCCGCCACTAACGGTGTACTCTCTTTTGTGCAGGTTTCTCCGCTAATTGACTCTGTCGATACGCAGGAAATAGGCTCCAAAAGTGATTGGACCACGCCCCTAATTTCCTACCTGAAAGACAGCGTTCTGCCAGACAAAAGAGAACCCACAAGAAGACTAAAGGCCCGAGCGGCAAAATTCGTACTAATAAGAGACGTCTTGTACAAAAGGGGCTTCTGCCGCCCATACCTAAGGTGCTTGGGCTCAGAAGAAGCAGACTATGTCATGAGGGAAGTACACGAAGGAATATGCGGAAATCATTCGGGGTCGCGGTCGCTGGTGCATAAGCTGATCCGGGCAGGATACTACTGGCCGACCATGCAAAAGGACACGCAGGCGTATGTCAAAGCTTGCGACAAGTGCAAGAGGTTCAGCAACATCATCAGACAGCCCCCCGAAGAGCTGACCCCCATGACGGCCCCGTGGCCGTTCGCTCAATGGGGGCTAGATATCATGGGCCCATTCCCAACAGCTATGCGACAACTAAAGTTCCTGGTGGTAGGCATAGACTACTTCACGAAGTGGGTGGAAGCTGAAGCACTGGCCACTATTACAGAGAAGAACATACGGGGCTTCGTCTGGAAGTCCATCATTTGCCGGTTCGGAATACCGAGAGTACTAGTCTCCGACAACGAGAAACAATTTAACAATGGTCCCTTCCGAGAATTCTGCTCGCAGCTGGGAATAAAGAATCACTACTCCTCCCCCGCCCACCCACAGGCCAACGGCCAGGTCGAAGTAACGAACCGATCCTTGCTTAAGATTATCAAGACTCGGCTCGAGGGGGCAAAGGGGATATGGCCCGAAGAACTGCCAAGCGTATTATGGGCATACAGGACGACAGCAAGAACCCCTACAGGAGAAACACCGTTCAGGCTTACCTATGGAAGCGAGGTAGTCATCCCAGCCGAAGTAGGACTCACAAGCTATAGGGTGAACACCCATGACGAAGGCAGGAACAACAAGGCCTTGCGCCTACAGCTCGACTTGATCGACGAAGACAGAGCAGCAGCAGAGCAAAGGCTAGCCCGGTATCAAGATCGCATGGCTAAACACTAAAACTCCCGAGTCAGACACAGGGAATTCCAGGTCGGAGACCTCGTTCTAAGGAAGATCATGGGCGCTGCCAGAAACCCCACCCAAGGGAAGCTCGGCCCCAACTGGGAAGGGCCCTACCAGATCACAGCATGGCAAAGGAAGGGCACCTACCATTTGGAAACACTGGACGGGCAGAAGCTACACCATCCGTGGAATGCCGAGCACCTATGAAAGTACTACCAGTAAAAAAAAAACAAATGGCAACCCACTACCTGTAATCTGCTATGATGTATTTTTGGAACTCAAAGGGCATGTTTTCCCCTTCTCAAAAAATTATACAAGACACAGGTTTATTCAAAGTCTCTCCTATATATTGTTTAGTGTTGAACATCAGAACTTGCAAGGTACCAAGGCCGACGGTACAAAGACCAACGATCTAAAAAGCCTAAAGCATAAAATCCGTTCAAGCACATAAGCTGACAGTGTCAAAGCTTACGGCTCCAATCTACAAGGCATGAAAGCGTCAAGCTCAAATGCTGACGGCTTAGAAACCAACGATATAAAAAGTCTTAGCATAAAATCCGTTCAAGCACATAAGCTGACGGTGTCAAAGCTGACGGCTCCAATCTACAAGGCATGAAAGCGTCAAGCTCAAATGCTGACGGCTTAGAAGCCAACGATATAAAAAGCCTTAGCATAAAATCCGTTCAAGCACATAAGCTGACGGTGTCAAAGCTGACGGCTCCAATCTACAAGGCTTGAAAGCGTCAAGCTCAAAAGCTGACGGCTTAGAAGCCAACGATATAAAAAGCCTTAGCATAAAATCCGGTCAAGCATAAAAGCTGACGGTGTCAATGCTGACGGCTCCAATCTACAAGGCATGAAAGCGTCAAGCTCAAAAGCTGACGGCTTAGAAGCCAACGGTCTAAAAAGTATCTACAAGGCATGAAAGCGTAAAGCTCAAAAGCTGACGACTTAGAAGCCAACGATCTAAAAAGAATCTACAAGGCATGAAAGCCTAAGTCTAAAAAACGATGGTATCTAAAGACGATGGGCCAAAGAGCCACAACATCGTCCTAAAAAGGCAATTACCCAAAAAATCTAAGCCTAAAAGGCGATGGTATTCTATAGACGGCCCTAAAAGCTAATATGCTTGAAAACCAACAGCTTATAAAGCTGACGGTCTCACAAGAGCTCAAAAGGCATACAAAGAAAATCATTCACAAAGTTAAAGTAAAAACAGGCTATACACACAAGAGCAAGCATGAAATAAAAAGTGCATTAATAAAAGTACCCTTCAAGGCAACATTGTTCGTAACAAATTTTTTGATACACATTGATACGCCTTAAAAGGCAACAGTTTATGACAGACAGAGAATTGATGTTTCTACAAAAACTACAAGGTCACTGGACGGGAGAATCAACAACTTTCACATCGGCTTCGTCGTCCTGAGCTCGAACCTGGGCGCCAGTATCTGCTTCGTTGTCCCCTTTGCCGTCACCCTTGAGATTTGGGTCCTCGTCAAAAAGATGCTCCGTACTGTTAGAGGCGGCGGGGAGGACGGAAGTCTGTGCCTGGGCTTCGTTGATACTGACGTTGGAGAAATCAAGCTACGGGTGCAAGGCCTTCACTTGACGAAGGGCATCATCGAAGCCATCCGCGAAGGTGCTGCCCAACTCCGTCAGGTAGGCTTCGGAGTCGCGGTACTCTCTGATAGAGTCCTCACTAGCCTGACGGAGTTGGTCCCTGACGGATGAAATCTCCGCCTCCTTATCTGCAAGAACCTTCTGCAGTAAACCCATCTGCTTCTCCAGCTCAACCCTCTCCTGCTCGGACAAGGAAAGTTTCTTCTCCATCTTCACCCTCCAGGCCTTGTACTGCAAAAGCTCATCCTCCGTCTCCGTTGCCTTCACCTGTAGACGGCTCATGGCCGCCTCCTCATAGACACAACGGTCCATTAGGCCCTTCATCATAACGACGGCCTAGAAATCAAAAATACCAAGTTAACATGACGGGCGAAGATAAATATGTATTGAAAAAGATTGATGACGACGGAAAGCTGCTTACCTGGGCCAAGTTGAAAAGGCTCGTCTCACCCATCGCCTCCGTGGAGTGATTTCCAATATCCTCGTAGTCCTCTGCCGTCAATATTGAAGACAGCCTCTCTAGGGCATATTTGGAATCCTCGCAGAGGAGGACGGGTGGCTTATCGACGACGGGCACCGGGCCACCTGTCATGAGGCCCTTTCCTCGGCCATGCTTCACAGGGACCTTCACCTCCGCTTCAAGGCCGACCACCGTTTCTACCGTCACCTTCGGCTTTTTGGGGTGACGGTCCCCCTCCCAGTCAGTTTTCCTCTTGGCGACGGGCGGTTTGGGCCCGTCCGTCCCAGCTACTTCAGCTTCTTTCTTTTTCGCAGCTGCTTGTTGTCTAATGAAGGCTCTCCTCTTTGCCTCATCCATTTCTGCAAAAGTAGACAGTACGTGAGTTGATGAAAGAAAGAAACTTGAAATTCAAGAGAACGGACTTACGTGCTCGGACTTGTGCCTCGTACTTCAGTGCCTCCTCGGACGGCTCGGGCTCGTCACAATGCCAACAGATTGTCTTCAACGTCACCAAAGTGGCCCAAGATCTCTCCGTTAACTCGCTTTTTTGAAAAATTTTCTCCAGAAAACTCCACTGCTCGAGAGAAACTTGTGGACGGTCCTGGGCTGTAAAGGAGGACGGTTAGAAATCGACGGTGTTTATAAAAAGGGAGAGAATGTGAAAGGAAGCATACCAGACAGGGGTAAAACACCCCATGTTGTATTGACGGGCAAAAATTCAGTCTCCCCTGGATGACACATCCATCCATCCCCGTCCATAAAGACGTATCTAGACTTCCAGTCCCTATTGGAATCTGGAGTATCACTCACCAACCTCAGCAACGGGCTCCTTGCCACGAAGCTGTACATTCCTCTTCACTTTATGATCTCTACCGGACGGTAGCAGTGGAAGAACTCCTCCACTGTTAACCTCTTCTTCCCCTTTGACATTGATCCGTACAAGACCTCCACCCCAAGGAAAATCCTCCAAGCATTCGGAGAAATCTGGTTGACGGAAAATCCTAAGTAATGAAGGAGATGACGGTGCAGCCGGGTCAAGAGAAATCTCAACCCCGCCTTGAGCATCTGCTCGTAGATCCCGACACCCTTGACCCCGTGGTAATAACACTTCTCTCCTGGGTGGGGTAGACGGATGGGTATGTCGACGGGTATCTGGTACTTACTCCTAAGGGTTTTGAAGGGCGACTCTTTTATGGTGGACGTAAAATCGTTCACCGTCCACAACGAGAGCATGATGAACTTCCTCATCCAATCACTGCCTATGACGGATTGGATTTGTTGTTCACCCTCCCCTAGTCCGTCACTAAGATTACTCTCCGTCCTACCACTACTCGACGAAGAGGAGGAGGCAGACGAGCTCTCTTCAGCCGAAGTTGAAGGATCCTTTGGACCCGACGGATTAACTTCATCATAGCCCGCTCCCTCGCGGACAAACGATTGATTATTGGACGTGCTAGACATCTACACCTACATACGACGGAAAACCCTAAGTTCAAACTGCCCTAAAGAGGTACCTGATGGTGGTAAAAGCGAACAAGACGGTGATAAATACTTACCAGTTGTTTTCGTTGCTGAAGGGTGTCACGAACGGTTGCGAGGACGTGACGGACGACTAGGTTGACGGATTAAATTCTCTTCTTGACTGGGTGAACGGCTACGCTCTAATCTTTTGATTTCGATAAAAAGTGAAAAGTGAAGAAAAAAAGAGGGGAGGCTTATATATGAGGGATAGCACGGAAGGCGAGGGGACGCCTCGTTTTTGGCACACAGACATTGAGTTGACGACACGTGTCCTGCATTAATTACCCAGCTTTAATTACTGGATGACAGCCTATCTGTTCAACTCTCTTTGAGCTGGAACCGTCATCCCATTAGTCCGTCTCCTTTGTGTTCACGGACTGATGGGCTGAGGGGGCACCTGATGGGGATAAAAACCTCCCACTAGACGCTGGCACCATTGGAGGGATGACGATGCGACGCATGGTGACAGACGCTAGACCCTGACGACCTAATCCCTACATAGTGTGACGGAGGGACCGTCGACAGGTGAAGACATGGGTCACCACAGCCTAACTTGCCACGTACGCTTCCATAAGAACGTGAGTCTTGTTGCGTACGCTACTATTTGGACAGGTGTCTTGCGCAGCACGATAACCCCTATAGGGATGGCTTCTCCGACACGCTTGATTGCCCAAGAGGTATCTTACGCTCCACACTATTCAGGGGCAATTCTGGTATAAGTGGTATTTTCTCCAGCACGCCTTGGTCAAGGGCCTCTATTACTACTATAAATATTTCCACGCCCTCCGAAAATGAGGTACGCATGCTTTTACCCCGACTCTGGCACTCTGGAGTTGTGAGCTATACTAACTTAACCATCGGAGGGTCGTTGGCCGGTACTACGCCGGTACCTCCCTTTGAGGTTCATCCTACTTGTGCAGGTTGGCCCGAAGTGCGCGAAGACCTTGCAGCTCACTGAGTTGATTCCTGGCATCATCATTATCCATTAAGTAATAGATTGTACTCATCCATAGTATAATTAGTATTACGTAGAAGTATAATAAATTTGAATTTAATTTTTTTTCCAATAAGTTTAGATGCATGGTGACAGACGCTAGACCCTGACGACCTAATCCCTACATAGTGTGACGGAGGGACCGTCGACAGGTGAAGACATGGGTCACCACAGCCTAACTTGCCACGTACGCTTCCATAAGAACGTGAGTCTTGTTGCGTACGCTACTATTTGGACAGGTGTCTTGCGCAGCACGATAACCCCTATAGGGATGGCTTCTCCGACACGCTTGATTGCCCAAGAGGTATCTTACGCTCCACACTATTCAGGGGCAATTCCGGTATAAGTGGTATTTTCTCCAGCACGCCTTGGTCAAGGGCCTCTATTACTACTATAAATACTTCCACGCCCTCCGAAAATGAGGTACGCATGCTTTTACCCCGACTCTGGCACTCTGGAGTTGTGAGCTATACTAACTTAACCATCGGAGGGTCGTTGGCCGGTACTACGCCGGTACCTCCCTTTGAGGTTCATCCTACTTGTGCAGGTTGGCCCGAAGTGCGCGAAGACCTTGCAGCTCACTGAGTTGATTCCTGGCATCATCATTATCCATTAAGTAATAGATTGTACTCATCCATAGTATAATTAGTATTACGTAGAAGTATAATAAATTTGAATTTAATTTTTTTTCCAATAAGTTTAGATGCATGATTTGTATATAAATATAATTTATATAAAATTGATTCTCAAAAAATAAAATAATATAAAATAAAAGTATAATTGGAAGGAAACTTGACATGAAATTGGAGTGCATTGAAAATCTAAGGAAAAAAAAAACTTGACTATAGTACAATTAGAAGATGATTGTAGTGCAAGTGCAATTGGAATTTAATTTGAATTCTTGATTGAAATTCCACTTTAATATATTATATATCATTTTTGGAAACATATGCTTTAAATGCTTATAAAATTAATGAGTTATATAAAATGAAAATGCTTTGGATATTATATTGAATATTATAAAAAATTAAAAATAATTAATTAAATGAGTATTTGTATAATTTTTAAAATATATATATAAATGAACACCTTAATAAATTTATACTTATTTTAAAATTTTAATTAATAAAACAAAGGGGGGTTGGAGATATTTGAAAAATCAAAACTTTCCTCCAAAGTTTTGGATGTAAATTATTTCACCTAAGAAGCATACTATAATTTATACAACTTTTCTATGGAGAGACAACTTATTTCACATTTGTTATTTTCAATTTTTTTTCATAACTACTCTTATTTTCTACTACTCACTACATGTTACTTTAACAAGATGTAGACAAGTTGTGTCACCAAAATTATTCTATTTTTTTATGAATGAACGTGGGTAGGTTTTTTATTTTATTTTTAAATGTGTCTTTATATTGTTGAAGAACGTTTTCAAATTCTCATGGAAAAAAAACGTTCTTTTTTTCCTTACAAACAAGAGAAATGATATTTTAAGTACCTTTAATATATGAGTGAGACTCTTAGTTTTTAGGGTTAATTAAGCATGTCACAAAGTTGCTGAAAGGTATTGATATATCTAGGCCTCGATCAAATATCCAATATTTGAAAATTTTTATTCAACGATGAAAGAGATAAAAATAAATCTGGATAAGACATTTTATCTTATAGATAAATGTCCAAATCTAAGTACAATGACATTTTATTATTATTATGGTCGGTAATATATATAAGATGAAAGTTTTATCTATTCTTTATATATTACTTTACTCCAATCTTCATAAAGTTGGGCATGACGACAATTGCAAGCAAATCCCATTAGTTTCCTTTGTCACCTTCATAGACAGGACCACACCATTCCCTTATAAGTTATATTGTCACCTAGCAAATGGCAATCACCCAACTAAGCTACCAAGTAAAAGTTTGTTTGGGTGTCCCTATTAGCTTTTTGTATGGTCCATATATATTTTCTATTTATATCCGAAGGTAAACTTTTATAGTTTATTTGACATTCTCCATGGTCCATTTTGAGCAATTCTGATTGTAAAAATATAATACATGATTAGATAACAGAAAATGGTATTTAATATATATATATATATATATATATATATAAATATCTATATATTACAAATTAAATCTATCCTGCTTCTGGAGATGGTGCAAGATTAGGGATATGTACATGAGGGTGGAGCTATATTGGGTTTAGAGTGTTTTTGAACCCATCCCAACTCAAGTTCAAAGTTTTCTAACCCAACCTAACTAACTCATGGTTATTCTAAAAGTCAACATAACTCAAGACGTGTGAATCAGTTTAACCATCCTATCAGAATTACTTATCAATTTTAATGAAGAAGGAAGGGTCTTCATTCAACTATTTAAACTCATTATTTTATAGATGATTAGAGTTTACACAATTTGATTTAATATTATATCATCAAAACTTAGGCTCAAACAACAAAATAAATCAAATTACAAATGTAAACTAAATCCCAAAATTCAAAAAAAAATCAGAGTCCAACGAATTTAATATATACATACATATATATATATATATATATATATTAACAACATATGTTAGGTTAGATTAGTCAAGTTGAATTTTTTTTTCTATTTGATATATTTTATAAATAAATTAAATTAAATAAATAAAACCAATTCAACTCAACCTATCAACCCACTAAAATGCAATATCAAAAATTGAATTGGATTAGTTTGGGTATAGTTAAATTGGGTTGGTGGGTTAAATGTACATCCTTAAGCAAAACTTGTAGCGAGTAAAATGCGTAATCATCCCCTCCCCAAGATTATGAATAAAGCTAATTAATGTCACATGGAAGCCAATTTTCTTATCACTTTCAAGAACCCACATGAAATTCATTTTCATACCAAAACCATTAGTAACAAATAAATCATTACAAACTGGCATGGAACTTGAACACCCCTCCACTGGCACATTTTGCCACAAGTGTAATTTATGAGATATTGTTTATTTTGTCTAGTCACGAGTTTAACACAATTCTTAACTTTCCATATATTGTTTTCATGTTTTCTTGATATAATGTCTGATGCAGCTCTTAGAAATCATAAGCAATCTGCAAAGGATTGGCCATCACTTAGCTGCCCAAGTAGCAATGGCTATAGGTTCTGGTCACATGAATGGGAAAAGCATGGGACTTGCTCAGAGTCTGAACTTGACCAGCGTGAGTACTTTGAAGCAGCTCTCAAATTGAAGGAGAAAGTAAACCTCTTGTAAATCCTTAAGAAAGTAGAAATTGTACCAGATGATGGATTTTATAGCCTTAGACAGCGTTGTAGAAGCCATAAAAGAGGCTGTTGGTTTCACCTTTGAAAAGAGTGCAATAAGGATTCAGCTGGTCACAGCCATATTTACCAAATTTTCTTGTGTGTGGACACCTGGATCTGAACTCATTGAGTGCCCTGTCCTTCCAAAGGGCAAATGTGCTTCAAATCTCCAGTTTGCTAAGTTTTAGAGATTAGAACTAGAGATTATGGTCGAGGAGAAGGTATTATGTGCATTAGGTATATGCATCATTTCTCTCACAACATGTGAGTTCCACAATTTTTAGTTGTCCACATGATGTCAAAGAAATTATACATATACTAGATGTATGAGATAATTATTATTGGCTAAGGTTATCTGAGAAATAACTCTCCTCAAAACATTTACTTATTATCATTTCCGTTTAATTGAAAAGAACTTGACGATCAAGTTACTTTGTGTAATAAATTAATTTCCACATAATTCTCTCTGCCAAAATTGTCACTCTATGATCAAGATCCTGATGTTTGAGACATGAAACATGTAATGAATTATTGATTAATCAAGATTTTAGAAGCAATTTTCTCACATTCAGATTAGAGATTAAAACAATATATGTTTTTAAAAAGCTAAAGTTTGGTAATTAATTCAAATAACCAGTTGCTCAAAAAAGAATTTCGAATAACCAATATTTTAGGCTTATAATAAATTGATGAACTGTGCAATACTAAAGTTTAAGCTCTAGGGCCTTATCACAATAATAATAATAATAATAATAATAATAATAATAATAATAATAATAATAAGCTCTAGGGGTCTTACAAGGTTACAACTAAATGACATTTCTTGTTTCTCTCCAAGTGGAAAATCTGGATTCAAATCTTCCCTCCTTTACTTATTATGTTATTAATTTTGAATAAAAAAAAAAGAAGAAAATGTTTAAGCTCTAGGATGCCAATGTCCAAGAAAATGAATTCATGAATCTATGTTCTAGATTCTTGCGATGAATAAGGAGATTATGCCTACACTCTAGACTATTTTTAGGCCTATCTGTGGCTGGTAAGGATGTTGTATTTTAGAACATCAGCAATTAGATCTGAGTTTTTTAGGATGTTCAAGTCTAAAATTCACCCTAATTTGTCATTCGTTGGCCGCTTCTATTGTTTTTTTTTTTTTTTTTTCCTTAAACAGTCGTAAAATAATGTAAGGAGTGAGAAGAGTAGAAAATAATTCGAAAATACATTCTTTAGTGAAAATGATTAAGCTTTAAAGTATTTAGCAATAAATTAATGTTTAGTAAATATAAATGTATCCGATAGAATGGAGAGAAAATTATGTTGGTGATCATATCGACAAAGAAATATCCCATTTTTCTCTTTGCCAAAAATGAAAATTTTACTCTATTGAATATTATACCAAAGATGATTTTTTTTTTTTTTTTTTGAAATCATACCAGTGATGATTTTAAGAACTAATAAATGAGAGAAAAGTTCCTCAGCAACGATTTATTTCTGATGCCCTGTACCAAATAAATATTCGTGACCTTGTAAGATTAATGTGAAGCCCAAAATTCTCATAAGCAAGATATGTGATGGTTACAACTTACAAGTGCTCTTTTATTCATGCCATATCAATGTGATAACAGAGAGAGGGTGAGATGAACTAATCATAATTAATAACTTACACTAATGAATGAATAATGAGAGAAAATAGGAATTCCTAACTTTCTTGTACCACAAATTAAGCCACTATTTTTACCACAAATATTCATAGGTGTAACTGTGATTAGTGGAGAAAAAGTTGTAGATTTATATGAGAGTGACTAGTAGCCTGTCATAATCTACTATGTAAGATAGTTATGGTAAAAGTTGTAGTTTTATTCGTAATACTAAAATTACTCAGGAATTAGATGAAGAGCGAGAAAAAAGAAAAAGAAAAAAAAAGGGCATTTCGTTTGTGCTGCTAAATGAGGGAAGGATCAGTGTTGGACTTGTTAATGATAAAAAATGAAAGTTTTTTGGCAAAAATGCAAAACTGACCCTCTAACTTTTAGCTTTTGTCATTTCAATCCTTTAAGTTTCAAGTTTTGTCAATGTAGTATTCTGTTACGTATCAATTACTCCTCCCATTAACGTTGGCCTTTTTAAAAAAAAAAAAAAAACAATTTTCGTAATTAAAAAAAAATTGTAAAAAAAAAAAGTAAGGGGAACGACGTTGTTCCCCTTCCCCTGAAATTAAAACCGGAAAATGGAAAAATCTCAATCTCTCTCTCAAGATCAGTGTCTCTCTCTCGCTCAAATCCACCATCATAGATGCATTATGCTTTAAAGCAAACAACCACCAAACCTCAATATTTCAACAAACCAACCCATAACGCACAAACAAACCCCAAAGCAAACACCACACCAAAGAGAGCCGCATTCCCATCGATGGTCGCGATCTGGCACAGCACCACCAAGCCCATCGACCCATGCTCACAGAAGGTAACCTAATATAGCTCCATTTGAGTTACCCACCTTCTTTAGCTTGTGAAGATGATCCTAACCGACCCATCTTAAAATCAAAACCTAGACCCGACCAAAAACAAAAAACCAACTCAGTTTTTTTGCCTATCCCAGACCCAGCCCAAAACCATCTACAGTTCGACCGGAAAAAACCCAACCGATGGTGGCCGATATGAGAGGCTGGATTCGAGAAGAATCTTGTTCAGGGCTTTTTGGCTGAGGAGCGAGGATATTATTTTGCCATGGGTTTAATTAGAGCTAGGTTAAGTTTTATCAGGGTTAAAGTTTACTCGGATTTGGTCAAAGATATTTTTGGTATGCTACACACACACACACAGAGAGAGAGAGAGAGAGAGAGAGAGAGAGAGAGAGAGAGAGAGAGAGAGAGGAGGCTGAGGATGAAGACTAAAGGTGGGGGGGACCTTCCATGTTTTTTTTTCAGCTTTTTTTTTTTTAATTTTCTTTTAATTACAAAAATTATTTTTTTTTAAAAAAGGGGGCCAAACTTAACGGTAGCATTAACTGAGACCTAACAGAATACTACATTGACAAAAATTGAAACTTAGAGAACTGAAATGACAAAACTGAAAGTTATAGGACTGAAATGATAAAAGCTAAAAGTTAGAAGGTCAGTTTTGCATTTTTGCCAACTTTTTTTTATGTGTAAAATCAATTGAAATAGAGAGTTTGGTAGGGATGAGTTAATGTTAAAGTTTTATGTTATCTTAGTCATTACCCTTAGGGCATTCGTTAAGGATTGGCATTCATTAATAAAATCCTTACTATATTAGTAGAATTGAAGGCTTTGGACAGTGAAATTCATGGGGGATCCAGTTGCATTTGTTTTGTGCTAAATAAGGCAATTTAGTTAAATTGGTTTTGAAAGCTCGAATTTGTGTGAAAACACAAGAGCTTGTTTAACCCCCCAATAAAAAATACAGCTCAATTGCTTTTACTCTAATTTAAACTAAGTGCGAAATAAAAGTAAATGAGCGCAAAAAACCGATAAAACTTCCCTAAACCATATTCATCCATTATCAACAATAAAAGATAAGCTTAAAGAGTAGAGAAGAAAGATGCAAACACAAGATAACACTGAGACGTGTTATCAAAGAAGAAACTGAGGAACTCGGCGAAAAACCTCTCCGCCGCACTCCAAGCGGTTAATCGATCCACTAGAGAATAACTTGGAGTACAAGAATAACAAAAGACCCTCCAAGCCTAGTCTACCCAATGTACTTGAGCCTTCTAAACTCCTGCTACCAACTGGCTTCTCGAAACCTTTTCTTCTCTAACTTTTCCAAATCCCGCAATTCAACTCAATTGCATCTGCCAATGATTGGCTTCTTCCAATGCTTCCCAGCAGCACAAAAACCTTACTTTACACTTAAATTGGGTGTGGTAAGTGTTTAGGCTATCAACCTCCCAAGGATTTGGATATGGAGAAGTAGGAGTAGAGGAAAACTACAAGAAAATGTGTAGATGATTGTGGGTATAACAATTTCTAACTCTCAAGTGTATTTTCTAGGATTTTATCTCTGAAAAGCACTCTTTACAATATGTGGGTAATGAGGATATATAAAGTGTGGGTAAAGACTTGGTAAAACAAAACATGACAAATTAGCCAAACAGAATGTTTCGCGAGTATTTCGCGGGAAGGCCTTTCCGGTGAGACACTCGCAAAAACTACAGACTGTCATGACTCTTTGCATTCCAGTCATGTGCTCTACACATAGTTACTTCGCAGGTTAGCTTCTCGTAAGCTTCTTGCAAAATCCACTTGTTCTTCAATTTAAGCATGAGTTTTCACACTTTTTCACACTCATCCCTTACAATTAAAAAACCCACAAAAATACAGGAAAAAATGATTGAATAAAATTACAATTAAATTTGGCACGGAATTAAAGCCAACACAAAATAGTTGTAAATTACAACTTTACAGGTTCAATTTGGTTTATTGTTATAAAGGAAAAGATAAAGTTTAGTTACAACTTCACTTGATATTTTTTTTATTAGATGCGAATTTTGACAAATAAACTATTAGATTACATTTTTTTTTTCCTTATATCTTTATGCTTGCAATATTTTTAGAAAATCAAAGATTAATAACTATGTCATCAATCAAATGTTTAAATTTCAAATTTTTGTAACCTAAATTATGTATAAAAAATAAGATTATGAATCAAATAGTAAATAACATCTTATTGAACGAAATTTGACATGTTTGTTAAAAATATAAAGAACATGTAATCTAACTATTAAAATTTTAAAATACATAATCATATTTTTTTTTTAAAGTGGAAATGAGATTTTTTTTTTTTTTTGAGTAAAAAAGTGGAAATGAGATTGACAACTCTTGTGGTTGTTAAATTTGTGGGTTCAGGACAATGAATATTAATTGTAATTAATCCAAAATTAAAAGCAGATTTAAAGCCGTGGGCCTAAGCTTTTATATCCAACAAGTGTATGAGTCTTCCTCGCGCACTAATCGTTTTTACACAACATAACTATCATGGAATAATGGACTTGCAAAAAACCCAAGTCCATTTCCAACCCCATAAAACCCAAATTAATTATATGAAGAGAAAGTCCTCTTTTTCCCTTTTAAGTCACAACTCCCACGATTTTCCTTGAATTTAAATATGGGGTTGTTCCATACATTTGGATTTCATCTTTGTGGTTAAATAAGATTCATAGCTAGACTGCGTGATATATGTGGCTCAAAAAAGTGTCCTCAACATGCTCAAATTCATCAATGGCCAATGTAAATATGCCCATTGGTCGTGCATGATTTGTCCAAGCGTATGCATATCCAAGTTACAGGCGCCAGAAGCAAAAGGTTTTCAATATGGGCCCTTATCCAGTGCTCCTCCATTTGCTGTCTAGCTACTTGAACTGGGTACCTAGCTACCTGCAGTCAATTGGTCTGTTACTATAGTGCTACTGAGTACTAACTTAGAGGACTTAGGATAAATACTCTTACACGCCCTTGTTACACGTAAAGTTGTGTAAAAGAATTCTAAACTGATATCGTGACTTGATTAAAAAGATTTTACACATAGTGCGTGTAAAAAAACACTACTCGAGGATAAGTTGAATGAACTTCCTTGAAAATTCATTAAGTTTAATATTTTAATCATGAAATCTTAGGCCATTGTTATTAATTAAATTGGCAAAGGCTTTACAGTAATTCCTCTGTAACCCGCAGGCTGCAACAAATCAATTACTCCTATACAATTGCCATACCTTCTTCTTTTTTCTTTTTTTCTTTTTTCCTATTTCAGCAGTAATTTGCTTCTTGGATTAACATTAAAAAAAAATAAAAAAATCTAGGACTATCTTGGGAAGAGAAACAAAAACCAGAAAGAATATTTGTTTTCAACTTTCTATTTTTTGGGTCTGTGGAGTGAGGAGTACAAAACAAAACAAACAAGAAGTTAGAGGACATAGGAATGCAAAGTAGACGATGATAGACATCATAAGAACCAAGCGCTTTGGTCATGTAAATCCGGGGTCTCGAAATGCATTCTTGAAGTTAAGTTTGACTATTTTATGTTTAAATATCACGATTTATGTCTCTGTGTATGTGTTGCATGTGCGGAAAGTTAAGATTGTTGTGAGAATTGTATACAAGTGGATACAATGACTAGCTAGGGTTCTTAGGGTTCCTGAAACTTTATTGGGCTCTGTGCATATACAAGTGTATATGGTAATGGTGCATTTGTATCTTCTGTGTATACACACTGAGAGTTTGCTTAGTAGAAAGCCTGAAAACGTACATATATCCTTGAATGTTTATGTTTGATAATGTTAATTTGATCCATATATCCTAATGTATACATGATTTCATGATTCTTTATTATAGTTTTTGTCAATAGCATTTTTTTATTTTCTGTGAGGATCCTACTTAATAAACCCTTTGTTAGGTTCTAAGAGCTTAGAACAATTGGCAAATCGTGAGCACACAAGAACGTACAAGCTGCAGAAAGAAGATTTCAGAATCTGCCTGGTTCGACCGATCGAAAGTCGTATCTGCAAAATTTTAAGTTGGCCCAAACAGCAGTTCTAGCCCATTAAGGATTAGGGTTTCAAATCTACTTCTCCCACTATATAAAGGAAACCCTAAGCACGTTTTTTATAAGGCTTTTTAGAGAGAGAAGAGTGTGCCTCTTTTGTATTTAGGGTTTTGTTCCTAAAACCTCTCTTATTACTTCTACCGGTGTTGTTTCTTGAAGAATCTCAAGATCCGGTATTGCTGAAGTTGCTGCCTTCTCTAGTCATCAAAGGAGCTGATGATCTAAACCTTCAAGGGTGGTCTTGGAGTCACAAACAGGTGAGTTTGTGTTGCTAAACCTTTGAGTGGAGTCTCAAAGTCACAAACGGTGGTGTTTGTGTTTTGCAAAGATTAAAGAAAGAAGGAGTCCGTGGATCTCGGAGCTGTCACGTGGTCGTGGTAGTAAGTTTCCTACACTTGGGTAGCAATAGGATGTTAGTGGTCTAAGTCGCTATTGTGTAAACTTCGATTCTTTCTAGTGGATTTGCTATTTTACCTTGAGGATAGCTAGGTCAAATCCTCCCCAGGTTTTTTACCGGTTTGGTTTTCCTGGGTCATCATATCATTGTGTTCTTTATTTTTCCGCTGCTTTACTTGATATGATTGTTATTGTTTTAACCTAGATCTGAATAATAAACCTAAGTATTCACTTGGTTAATTAATTAGGTTAAACAATCTAGTTTACAGGGGTCTAAACGAACTGACACCCTTCTCTAAACTTGTGCATACTAATGAAGGTTAATAATTCGATCAAACATGAGATGAGATGATTAACACCTTCTCATTCTACATGACTCCGAACCTGACTATTTTGGCTATTACGTAAAAGCATAATAAATTCAAATTGCAGCTTTTAGATACATAAATTTGCATATAAATATAATTAACATTGTTAGGACATACGTGAATGATGTTAGGAACATGTGCCATATAAAATTGGCTAATCTTTTGAAAAAACGCACTTTACTTGTAATTGGATAGATCTAGGATGTGTTTAATACTTCAAGGAACAAGGTTTTAAATCCAAGTGTTAAAGTGATGCAAATCTATCCAAGAATCAAGTGAAGAAGCGCTGGATTTTAAAGCTCGACAGCTGCCGACAGATAATAGCTATCGAGGATTAATGAATCTTGACAGATAACTCAACAGATATATCTATCGAGGTCTCGACTGATAGCTCGACAGCTATATCTATCGAGAATTATGAAATTCAAATTTCCAGATCTGATTTTCGGCCCATGCTGATATGTATGTGTAAGGTTTCTTTTCTCACAATCCTAGACATATATATAAGGTTTATTTTAAAGGCCGTCACATATGAAAATACAAGGAGAACACATGCAAAAGGTGACTGATGTCTTATTTTATTTGAAAGAAGCTATTGCGTCTTTGCGCCTTAGAGTTTTATAATCAAGTGCTTTTGATCTTCATTATTAATGAAGTGAAAAACTTTGCAGCCAACTTCTTC
The DNA here is from genome assembly GCA_033629205.1 of Lithocarpus polystachyus. Lineage (NCBI taxonomy): Eukaryota > Viridiplantae > Streptophyta > Magnoliopsida > Fagales > Fagaceae > Lithocarpus > Lithocarpus polystachyus. Next base: position 82,108,752 of record CM066164.1, read on the forward strand.
TTCAAGTTGGTGGAGTTAGTCACGTACTGAATCCACGCAAAAAATGTGGCATTTATATATTAAAGAGTTCAGAGATTCTAAAGTGGTAGAAAGTTTCTACTGTAAGTTTATCTACGGGGATTGTAGAGTCTAAGAACAAAAGTTTTGTACTAGATCTAAAACTTCTCTTTACTATAATGAATTGTTTTTCGGTAAGGTTTCCCCCCAGATTTTTTACTGTGAAACTAGTTTGTTTCATTGGTTTTCTTGGGTCATCATATCTTGTATTATTTATTTTTCCGTTGTGCATTATATTGACATGATAGTGATGTTAGTTTGTTTTAACAAGGTTTATTCATAATAAATCTAATTAACAATTTGGGTTTAAAACTTGTTAATTCTATCAACCGGGGTCTAAATTTCCCAACAAACATCAATAATTTAACTTTTTGGTTAGAACTTACACATTAAAGTATAAAATAATAGTTTAAAAAAATATATAATGTATACAAATCAATTAATTTTAGATAATTTGAATATAAATGTCACTTTTATATATCTGAACATATGCTTTGTAAAATAAGAAAATAATAATAATAAAAATACTAAATAAAATTTTTCTTTTATTTTTAATTGACAAAATAGAACATGCCCCAAATTTGCAACCATGAAAAATCATAACCTATTTTATTTTAATTAAAAAAATTCATGCATCACTATATCCATAACTTTTTAAATACAAAATGAATGGATTTGTTTTTGGAAGAGAAAAGACATTTTTACTAAAGTGATTTACTTATATAATACAAGCTTGTAACCCCTATTTTATCAAAAAAAAAAAAAAAAAAAAAGCTTGTAACCGTTACATACGCAAGGGTGTAATTTTTGTTATAACTACAATTACATACATACATATATACATACATACATACATACATATATGTATATATGTGTGTGTGTGTGTGTGTGTGTGTGTGTGTGTGAAACTTTTTATCTTTTAACTAATAGATTGTACTCATCCATAGAATATGTAAGGACTCAAAAATCAAACAGTCCAAGCCCACTTAGAATAGTGAGGTTTGTGCAGTTCAAATTAGGCCCAAGTTAATATATATTTGTAAGAGAGTGGATTAAACAAAAGGAGGGCTTAGCCTGAGGACAATAACAAGGAAAAAAAGACTAAGGATCACAGATTAAGTATATAAATGGCTTGTTACAAGCTTGCCCGAGGAGGCAAGTGATACACTGTTCACGTTCTTTTTACAATGTTCTTGTTCTAATTCCTATCTTTCTGATACTTGTTCCTGGATATCCCCTTCATCTGAAAGTTCCCTTCCCTTATATACTTCTTAGCACTTCACATCTTGACCCCTCATCTCCGCTTATGACCCAAATTATCATCATGACACCTGCCTCTTTAAGCTTTTGCTAAAGGTGATAGAAGGAGCTTCTTAACTGTGAATTTCACTGTTTAGGTTACTTCCTCATCAATGCAACTGATAAAGCTGTTGTTAGCCATTTAATACGGAGGCAATAAGCTACTTCTCACTAAAAACTTCCCCTACCCTCCATGATTCTCTCTCCACACCTTGTCATTTCCAACTGGAGCTCCCAAAAATCTTTTGTCTCTTCTCCTCCTCTCCTCGGGTGGATTCTCTCTTCAGGATTTATGATGCCTAAATAATAATAATAACAGCTCAATGATCCCTTCTTCGGTCCTCGGACCCCCACAATATAATTAGTATTACATAGAAGTATAATAAATTTGAATTTAATTTTTTTTCCAATAAGTTTAGGATGCATGATTTGTATATAAATATAATTTATATAAAATTGATTCTCAAAAAAGAAAATAATATAAAATTAAAGTATAATAGGAAGGAAACTTGACTTGAAATTGGAGTGCATTGAAAATCTAAGAAAAAAAAAACTTGACTATAGTACAATTAGAAGATGATTGTAGTGCAATTAGAATTTAATTTGAATTCCTGATTGAAATTCCACTTTAATTTATTATATATCATTTTTGGAAACATATGCTTTAAATGCTTATAAAATTAATGAGTTATATAAAATGAAAATGCTTTGGATATTATATTGAATGTTATGAAAAATTAAAACAATTAATTAAATGAGTATTTGTATAATTTTAATATATATATATATATATATATGTAAATGAAGACCTTAATAAATTTATACCTATTTTAAAATTTTAATTAATAAAACAGAGGAGGGTAGGAGATATTTGAAAAATCAAAACTTTCCTCCAAAGGAAATTATTTCAGTCTAAATAATGCATGTAAATTATTTCACCTAAGAAGCATACTATAATTTTTACAACTTTTCTATGAAGAGACAACTTATTTCAGATTTGTTATTTTCAATTTTTTTCATAACTACTTTTATTTTCTACTACTCACTACATGTTACTTTAACAAGATGTACACAAGTTGTGTCACCAAAATTATTCTATTTTTTTATGAATGAACGTGGGTAGGTTTTTTATTTTATTTTTAAATGTGTATTTATATTGTTGAAGAACGTTTTCAAATTCTCATGGAAAAAAAAAACGTTCTTTCTTTTTCTTTTTCTTTTTGAATAGGAAACTTTCATTCAATTATAATAATGAAGCATAATGAATCAAGGCTGCCAAAGGAGGTGGAGGAGAATCCTCAATCCAAAATAAGTCCTCATCTAAATGTCTATCATATTGGGCAAGAACATGTGCCACTGTATTCCCTCCCCTCCTAATTTGATTAGTCCTAGCCCAATATAACCCATGTATCAAATGTCGAATATCATCCACCACATAACCAAGAATGGAATGATCAAGCAAAGATGAAGAAATGGCTTGAATGACATTAGCATTATCACCCTCAATTATCAAACTTGAAAAACCAGCATCCACGGCAAACTCCAAGGATTTTCTACAAGCCATTAACTCAGCTTCTTCACTATTTTCTACACCTGGTCCTACAGCAGACATTGCAGCCATAACCTCCCCCTTATCATTTCGAATAATAGTCCCTATACCTATTCTGTTCAGCCCCGAAAACACAGCAACATCAAAGTTTAGCTTGTATACATTCGGCGGTGGAGGTTGCCACTGGTCAGAATTAAAATGCTCAGCTCGAACCACTGTCAACTGCACTTGGGCTTGCTGAAATTCCAGAAGGAAGTCCTCCGCTCTCTTATTCAAGCATTTAGGATCCTTTAACTGACCTCCATGCACAACGTAATTTCGCTAGTTCCAAATAAGCCACGCCTATACCCAAAACAACTCCAGCTTTTCAATCATTAACCTGTTCACTAAAAACTCCATTAGGTGAAGTATATCATGAAAAATAGAGGGTCCTTTCTGCAAATTCAAAATGCTACCAGCCCATACGTCTTGCACTGCAGCACATTCCCACAGTGCGTGAGTCGTTGTCTCCACCTCTCTAGTACACAATTGACATTTCTCTTCACCAATAATCCTCCGGCGCGACAAATTATAGGATGTTGGTAAAATATCATGGCAAGCTCTCCATCCAAATATTTTGACTTTATTTGGAATTTTAAGCTTCCATAATACCGGCCAAATTTTCTTCCCAGCACAGCCACTTGAAGTCTCAGCCCTATCCCCATGAAGTTGAATCTGTCTAGCAAGCTTATACGCGGACTTAACAGAAAATTTACCACTCCTGTTATGTAGCCAAAGAATTGAATCTGGGACAGATCTTCGACTGAGGGGGATTCAACAAATAGCTTCGGCATCTTCTCTGTGAAACATTACCATAATCAGGTCTCTTCTCCATGCATGTAACTCCGAATCAATCAAATCTGATACTACTAAATCTGCAACCAGCTCATGTCTTGGGTACATAATTTTATTTGTGGGATGGTTAGGAAGCCACCAATCCCCTACAACACTTATGGAAGACCCATTACCAACCCTCCAGCAAGAACCCAATCTAAGAATAGGCAAAGCAGCCAATATACTTCTCCACACATAAGAACAACCAGGCGATTCTTTGGCCTCTAAAAAAGAAGACCGAGGGAAATATTTTGCTTTGAAACACTGGTATAGCAAAGAGTCATTCTCTTGGATCAATCTCCAACCTTGTTTAGCCAACATGGCTAAATTAAAATCTCTCAAATCCTAAAAACCCATACCACCTTCCTTAGAAATTGACAGCTTATCCCACCTCTTCCAATGGATTTTCCTTTCATCACCTACTTGACCCCACCAAAATCTAGCACACATGCTATTCAGTTCATCACATAGTTTTATGGGAAGCTAGAACACACTCATAGTGTAAGTGGGAATAGATTGGGCCACCGCCTTTATCAAAATTTCCTTTCTAGCTCTTGATAACAACATACCTTTCCAACCCTGTAGCTTCTTCCAGATTCGGTCTTTTAAATAAGAAAAAGTGTGATACTTAGCTCTACCAATCAATGTTGGCAGCCCTAAATAAGATTCAAATCTCTCCACCTCCTTTACCCCCAGAATCTGTGGAATCTGTTACCGTTGACTACCTGTGGTATTGCTACTGAAATAAACTGAAGATTTCTCCAAATTCACACATTGCCCAGAAGCCTGTGCATATGTTTGAAGAATATCCCTTACAGCTTGCCCTTCCTTCTGTATAGCTTGACAAAACAACAGAGAATCATCAGCAAATAGTAAATTGGTAATTCTGGGAGCCCCTCTACAAATGGAAACCCCTTTAATCCTCCATTCAATTTCTGCTTTTGCCAACAAAGCCGTAAAGCCTTCTGCACATAAGAGAAACAGATATGGTGATAATGGATCACCTTGTCGTATTCCCCTTAATGGGTGTATCATGCCATAAGGTCTACCATTCACCAGAATAGAGAAAGTTGGTGTAGTGACACAACTCATCACCCTCTCTATCCACAATGCTAGGAAACCCATCTTTTCCATAATCCCCTTAAGAAACTGCCATTCCACACGATCATAGGCTTTACTAACATCCAATTTCAATGCGAAAGACCCTTTCTTCCCCTTCTTCCTAGCATGCATTGTATGTAGTGTTTCATATGCCACCAAGACATTATCTGTAATCAATCTCCCCAGTACAAAGGCATTCTGGGTGGGCGAGACTATATATGGAAGCACCTGTTTCAATCTGTTTGCCAAAACTTTTGACATTATCTTATAAATCACATTACATAAACTTATAGGTCTAAAATCAGACATTTTTTCGAGATTTTTCACTTTCGGAATAAGAACTATGTTTGTGTGATTTATCTCAGGTAGCATATGACCATTATTTAAGAAATCTAAAATAGCCATAACAACATCATCACCCACTATGTGCCAGAATTTTTGAAAGAAAAGGGCATTCATACCATCATGTCCTAAAGCTTTTGTAGGTCCTATCTGAAATAAGGCCACTTTCACTTCTTCTGCAGTAAACTCCCCAGACAAAGCCTCCTGCATATCTTCAGTCACTATTTGTGGAACAACATCCACGCACTCCGTCATTCGGTCACATGCTCCTGCTTGAAATAGGGTTTCAAAATAACCAGAGGCAACTACCACCACCTCCTCTAATTCTTCCACCCATTGCCCTTGGCTATTTTTGATACCCCGGATATGATTCCTTCTCCTCCTTTGTGAAGCCTTGGAGTGAAAGAACTTAGTATTTTTATCACCATGCTTCAACCATGAAATTCTAGATCTTTGAGCCCAATAAATTTCCTGTTTTTGGAGAAGCTCATCCATCTTTTTGTTCAACTCAAGATATTCGGCCTTGCTATCAGAAGTCATCTCCTCTTCATTTAATCTGTCTAGCCTCTTCTGAATCTGTTTGATTGCCTCTTCATCAGGAGTTATTCTTGCCGAGCCCCATTTCATTAAATCTGAACCACAGACTTGTATCTTCTTCAAGGTTGAAGCCAATCCCTGCTCAACAACCAACTCACTATTCCAAGCCTCCTTTACCATAGCCTCACAGTCCTCCATAAGTAGCCAAGACTTCTCAAATTTAAATCCCCTCTCCCGTCTTTGTGGAGCAAAAGATTGAACCTACAAAAGAATTGGTAAGTGATCTGAAGCATGAGTAGAAAGGTGCAGAACTTTGCGCATTTGAAATTTTCGAATCCATTCATTATTGGCCACGACTCTATCCAGTCTGATTTTAGTATTTGCCTCACCCAGTCTCCTATTATTCCAAGTAAAAGGATATCCTTTATAACCCAGATCCTGAAGCTGACAAGACTCCAAAGCAGCCCTAAATGCATCAATTTGTGAGTATTGTGGTGGTCTTTTACTTTTTTTCTCAGAAGCATGTAAAAAGGAGTTAAAATCCCCTACAACCAGCCAAGGTCCTTCCACAAATGTCTTCAAATATTCCAACAATCGCTAAGATTTTTCCTTTTGTTGAGCGTCCGGCCATCCATAGAAACAAGTCAAAAACCATTTAAAGCCATCTTCCTCCATAACTACAGCCAAAATATGGTTCACAGTGAAGTTAATGACCTCTAATGTGATAGAATTCTTCCACAAAAGTGCTAACCCTTCACTTGAGTCAGGATGCTTCACAATAACTTTATTCTGATACGGCAAATTACCATATAAACTTTGAAAACCATCTTTATCCAGTCTAGTCTCCATCAGAAAAAAAACTGTAGGAGCTTGTTCCCTCACAATCTTGCGAAGGCTACGACCTATTCAAGGGTTCCCAAGCCCTTAGCAATTCTAGCTTAACAACCTCATTACTTCCGGCAAGGGTGGCTGTCCACCCCCGCCGATAGCTCATCTGAAACATCTTCCTGATTAACTATCTTCCCTCTCTTATGTCCATTCTCATCACCTTGGACACCAACATCATCTCTCATGTCTCTCTTTCCAAGTGTTGGGAGTGTGATTGCACGGGCTAATCCACCAAACCAAAACTCCATTCTATTAAACCGGGTCCACGTAGATTTGGGCTTAAAGTTAGACAGCCCAACTCCATCCATAGATAGCTGATTGTTATGTGTCACTTGCTCAAGAAACTCCTCTGACCTGGGCGCTACTTGCACCTCATCCCTATTAGAACTATTAACTTCCCTCACAGTCCACTTATTCAAGTCAGATATGCTATTTGATGATAGCTGAATATCCGGCTTTGAAGTTACCACCCCAGAAATATGCTCCTCCACATCAGCTCGAATTGCACCTACTACGTCATCATCTTGCATGGATTTCGTGACTGGTCCTAAATTCTCGGCACCAACATCATCAGTTTTCCTAGGGTTTTCGTTACCTACTTCAGCCGCCGTCTGCATGGAAACAACCACTAGAACTTGTACCTGACCATTACCTGCACCCTCCTCCATATAGGATTTAGGAATGGAATAATGGTGCACTGTATCTCCTCCGTCTCCAATGACTGCATCAAGACTAATTTGGCCAAATCGTTCCTTTCACCTGTCAACCTCCGCTCTGGCCTCTTCCTTTTCATATTTCCTGTGAAGAGGTGAACGAGTCCGACCCCCCATGGCTTTGACCCAGTCCCCATATTGACAGATAACCTCCCTATCATTCTTGGTTGCTGTGAAATAAGGAGCACAATGCTTTAAATCATGGCCGAGTAAGCCACAAAAAAGACAAAACAGAGGGAGGCGCTCATATTTGAACGTGACCCAGTGACTCTTACCATTATAACCAGCCAAAAAAGCCCCTCGCCGGATCGGCTTCGCTATTGGAATAGCAACCTTAACTCTTATAAAATATCTCTGTCCCTCAAACTTCTGTTTTTTCTCAACCTCAACCATTGAACCCAATCTACTTCCCACTGTTTCTACTATTTTAGGCGACACCAAGTCAAACGGGGTGCCCCAGGTTTGCACCCAAATGGCAACTGAATCAAACGTAACATTATTCGCTGTCATTCCTACTTTCCAATGAGTCAACAGCAAAACTTGATTATCAAAGGACCACGGCCCTCCCTTCAGCACCCGATCCATTGCAAACTCAGTTTGAAACTTGAGTTGAAAGAGATTTGTTCCTACTTCTAACACCTGAACACCATCCTCCAACCCCCATGCCCGTTTCAACGTAGTTATGGCTGCCCTCTTATTGAAAGGCCGACATGTAAGGAACTTCCCAATCAGACTAAACACACAACTCTCCATCCCTTCTTCACGCCCTTCCTCCGAAATCTCGATGACCTCTTCCTCCTCCAAAGTCAACTTCATCTTCTCCAGTATACTCGTAACATCGTCTGCCATGGTAGCCAGATTAAGAAAAGAAAAAGCAAACCCTTAAGAAACCCTAAGGGAGAAAGAACTCGTAGGAACGAGAGAGAGAGCTCCTACAAACGAGGAGAGTTTTTTTTATTAATGTTCTTTTTTTCCTTAAACGCAATGCCTTATTTTTTTTTTTTTTTTGGTGGCATATATTATATTAGTCACATGAATTTTCTTTTTAAAACGTGCATTTTTTTTATTTTTGAAAAGAAATGTCTCATGTTTTAATGTATTTGGAAACGTGGTCTCATTTTTATTAGGAGATGCATATTCTTTTCTTTGAGAGGCATGCCATATTTATATTATATATGTGTTTCTTTTTATTTTTTATTTTGGAAATGTGACCTATTTTTATAAGAAGAAGCGTATTAATCTTGTTTGAAACGCATGCCATCTATATATATGTGTGTGTGCGTGTGCATGTGTGTGTACCTTTCTTTAAGAGATGTATCAAAAAATTTCTTAGATATTGTGCCTTTAAAAATTCTAAAAATGATGGTTGATGCATGCCATACTTATATTTTATATAAATATATATATATATATATATATAGATCATTTTTTTAGATGCTTAGCATAAATTTTCTTCTAGATAATATTCTTCTCAAAAAAAAAAATCTGAATATAATATATTTCAAAGTATGTGGAAACTCTTGAAAATTGAGTCAATAAAATTATTTTTAATAAAAGTTGTAAAATAGGTACACTCCATTTTTTGTATCATTTATATATATTTTTTTAAAATAATAATAATTTGATAGTTGGGTGGGCCATGTGATGTGAGCACTGAATGTCTCCACTAAAAATGTTATAATGTCCCAATTGAGTTATAAAAATTTTAGCTTTCGTATCTCATTCACATGTGGATCTACTACTAACAACATTTTTTATTTTTTACTACTCATAACTTACTATTTTTACAAGTTATGAAAAAAGTTGTATCACTAAACTTATTCTAATTTCTATGAAAAAAAATGTGGATAGTTTTTTTTTTTTTTTGGAAAATGCTTCTTTATTTATTTTTGAAAAACGTGTTTAAATTCTCTCAAAAAATGCTACTTACTTTTTTGAAAAAATTGGCAATTTTTTTATGAAAAACAATACATATATTTTTATGGGCAAATATGATTTAAAAATAAGTCACGTGAATTTTCTTTTGAAAACATACTGTTTTTTATTTTTATTTTAAAATATTTTCTTAATTTATTTGAAAACGTGGTCTCCTTTATATTGGGAGGTGCATTATTTTTTAGGTGCATGCCATTTTTTTATTATATATCCTTTTTTAAGATACGTTTAATAATTTTTTTTAGATAATATGCCTTTAAAAATTATGATTTGATGCCTGCCATACTTTTATTATATATATTTCCATTTTTTAGATACATATCATAAGCTTACTTTTCTAGAAAAAATTCTAAAACTGGATGATTTTCAAAATTATATACTATATAATAAAAATTAGGTATTGAAGCTGTAATTGCGCCAAATATTTATTTTTTCTTATTAACTACCATTAGTGTTATTCTACAAAAAAAATTAAATACTATTGTTAGTGTTTAAATTTTTTGGTTTTTTACATTTCCAACAGCTTAATTGTTTTTATTAATATTTTTTTTTTAGTTCTAAACTTTTTTTTTTTTTTTGATAAGATAGTTCTAAACTATTTGATTTTACATTTGATTAACAATATTGTGATAGACACAATAGAATTTACTTTTTCGTTTTCTTTTTTTAAATCTATCCTATTTGATTTTACATTTAGTTGATATGTTATTAACAATATTTTTTTTAATATGAGGATCTTTTGTTCTTATCCAACCTACATTTTAGGATTTGAAATGAAACAACCACATTAGCATCAACTCAAAATCTATTTTGTCTCTAAAAAAAAAAAAAAAACAAAACCCACTTAAGCACTAAAATATCTTTTAAGACTTCCACTTGTAATTATATAGGTAAAACTATTACTTAATGTAGTTTTTTTAAAATAAATTTAGATTTAGAATAAGTACTATCAATCCTAGTTTTAAAAATTGAAAAAACCAGTAGTTCAACTAATTAAAACTAAGAATTGGACCATTGTTCGGTTCTTGAACTGTTCCAGATTTTAAAACAATACTCTCAACCCAAACTTGTATTTTCTCTCATTATTAAAGTGCACCAAATGGATGAAATTGGATCAAATAGACTGAATTGGACCTAAAGGACTAAAATGGACCAAGTTGGGCCGAAATAGACCAAATTGCTGGATGAACTGAATTAGACCTAATTGACCGAATTGGACTGAAATAGACCCAATGGACGTAATAGGACCAAAATTAACCAAAGTGGACTAAATAAAATCAAATGGACCGATTTAGACTGAAGTGGACTAAATAGGCCGAATTGGACCAAAAATGTGCAATGCACAGGACCACTACTAATATATTCAAAATTTTGAAAATTGAGTCAATAATATATATTTTATTTGAAAACTTAATTGTTGAGATTTTCTAAATTTTGGTAAAATATGATTTTGTCATGAACCAACTCCCAAGGAAAGGATTATCACATTTACTCTATACTTTAAAATGACTAATTGAACTACAGTTGGAGATTTTCTCAAAAAAAAAAAAAAAAAAACAACAGTTGGAGTTCCTTATAAAAGTCTATATAGAACTCTAGATAGTTCAACTTAATACATGACCAATGTGGGATTCAATATATGTCCACGTAACATACATTCAGAAAATATTATCTAATCCAAATACTTTAGGGTACTGCAAGAATGAATGATAGTAATTCTTTCTAATTTTATGTATTTATGTTTAGAGTATTTTCTTGGAAACTACATTCCCATTTCCCACATAAGGCAATTTTTCCATATGACCAGACAACCCGTACTACTCAAGAAAGGACCCTCCTACTAGAGATTTTGGACTGCTGGATTGAAAGGCATGGATCACGTGTGAAAGGTGGGGGTAAGTGTGTCTCCCCTTAAAAAACAGACTGTTTTTTGCAAGTGGACAAAAAATATTTTATATGATCAACTAAAAACAAACCAAATCGGATGGAAAATATTCCACCAGAACTTTTATCTATATTTGAATAGCCTTAATTAATAATGCGCACCGGAATTTTTCTCAAAAAAAAAAAAAAAAAAAAACCCAATAAAGTAGAAAACGTTTTCAAAAAAATTACATATTCAACAAATTATTGCAAATGAACTCCACACCAAAAGCATGCAGTTTTGGTATTGCCGTGTGAGTGTATTCTCTTATCTCATCTCTCTTCCCCTATATATGTGTGTGTGTGTGTGTTTCTCAAAAAAAAAAAAAAAAAAAAAACTCCACACCAAAAAAATCCCTCTTAAATGAAACTTCTGAGTTCTCTCTATTCTTCCCCTTTGTGTTGACTCTCTCTTAGACTTCTTTTTTTTTTCCCCAAATTATCCTTTTTACTCAAATCATTCTCTTTCCTTTTTTATTTTTTCTTTTTATTTCTTTCATAGGGTCTAAATTTGTTTTTTGTTTTTTTTTTTTTTGTTTTTTTTTTTGTTTTTTTGTTTTTTTTTGCCTTCGTTTGAGACTCTCCTAAACGGTTCCATTTTTTTTTTCTATTTGAGATTTTTTTTTTTGGTAAATGAATTATTTTATATATTATTTTTTCAAATTATATGAAATATTGATGGTTTTCCATGCAAGTCAAACAATAAAAATGTTTTTTCTTCATTTTTGGGAAGAAACCAAACAAAGTAAAAGGAGTCTTTAAAAAAAAAAAAGAATTTTCTATAAAAAATGATTCATTTTTCAAAAACATTTTACATTGATACGAAGTCTTGTAAGTTATACTCACTAATCTCATTCACCAAAAGTCTCATGCCCATAGTAGCATTATTTTCTTTTCTCAGTAGGAGAATTTAGATCCAAATTCCCTCACCTCTACTTAATTAAAAAAAAAAAAAAAAAAAAAAAAAAAAAAAACCTAGTCTTTTTCACCTCTTAATTACCCACCCACCCCCCCCCCCCCCCCCAAAAAAAAAAAAAAATGGGTGACTTAAAAAAGAAAGTAGATGTCTTTGTTACCCTATTATATATTGATGAAGAATCTTGCACCCATCCCCTCTTCAATCTCAGCTTTGAAGCATGAAGTTATCTTTAGCCTATGGGGCCAGTTTGCTGGGAGAAAATTAAAACTTCAAAAGATAAGGAGGGCCCCCATAGCCCAGACAATGATTGGATAAGAAAGGAAAAGAAAAGCTTAATAATAGCCCAAGAAATATCTTCCATCCAAAGCGTTAGTTGAGGCCCAATGAGATAATTGATGTTCAATAATAAGAAGCTCATATTATGGGGGTTGAGAACTTGAGATGTCTCCTGCTCCAGCTACCAAACGGTCTGCGAAATAATTCAGCTTATCTCACATTGATATACCTAGTACTATAGGTCTCTATAGATTACAGAATCTAGGGTCTGTTTAGTTCGGCAGAAAAAAAAAGGTGATGATGGAACCTATGGAAGGAAAAAGGGAGATGATGAATTGAGTTTTCATCCTTTTAATTAGTTGGGTGGAAAATGTGAGTGGAAAGAAAGGGTGGATTTGGACCACCAAAGCTTTGTACTTTCAAATTGGGGGAGAAAATGGAGAGAAAAATGTGTAAAGAATCTTTTTTTTTTTTTTTTTAGTTATTACCTTTTTTTTTTTGTTGATAATTTGATAATTACAATGGAAAATGAAAATTTGAATTCTAAATGTTTTGAAAACGCTAGAATGTGCCAACTAGTTGAGCTAAGAGGCAAGACCAGGGGCCACCTTTAATTGTTTTTTGTTTTTATTTTTATTGCTGTATACATATAAACTTTAAGAGAAATGATATGTCCATAATATTTTAACAATATTTTTACAATAAATTCTAAGTGGTAGGTTGTTACTGGTTGTTATTGTTGGAGCAAAAAAGTAAACTTAGTGTTAGGTTCAAATTTGAACCAATAACAACTAACTACCTATGATTTGTTATAAAAATGTTATGAACGTAGCATTTCTCAAACTTTAAATGTCCTCATTGAAAATATTAGGAAATACCAAATGAGCTATGGTACTTTTGGCTTTTTGTATAATTTTAAAGGATAAAAGAATCGTATAGTTTTAAAATCAATGGCTTTCAAGATTTGATTTTGTTAATTTTACACTATAGTTACATAATAGACATCCTAAATTTTTTTTATGGAAGAAACAGACATCCCCCTAATTCAATAATTACAATCTTTTTTTTTAACAAAAAAAATCATAATAATAAAAAAACACTAATAAAAAGAAAAAGAATGCAAGAAATTTGTGAGGTGTCATAAAAAATTGTATGTCTACGCAGCTTCACCAAATTGACCTTGACATTGTGCCGACCTTCATTTCCGTACATACTTGCACAACAACAACTTGTGCCCAAACCAAAAGGGTGGGGGACTACACTCTATATGCCCCTCCCTATATTCACATGAAAGCCTCCTTAAATGGGTGTCTTATTCATTAAGAAAAACAAACAAATAAGTATGTGAAAGACCTATTTACCTCTTTTCTTTTTCTTTTTTTAACATAGAGGTTCATTTGTTCCTATCAAAAACTAAAAATAATAAAAGTGGTTCATTTGTTTAGGTGGATGGCATGAATGTATGTGTCAAATCCCATCTCTCTTTTTGTCCACCCTTACACGTGCCCCAATTGTTTTTGACTATCTGATTTAACTATTGATTGTTCCATGAAATTGAAATCCACAAAGAAAAGCAATTTGGTCCCTTGTGTTGTGTAATTTTTCACCAGCAAAATAGGTAGGCTGTCCGCCATTGTTTGTTTAACATAGGAACCAATGATTAAGTGGCCCATAACTCTAGCATCACCAAAATTATTAGGAGGACATATTATGATTAGTGAAAAATAACGTGATATATGATATAAATGAATATATAAATAATTTTAGTCAAATCAAAACTTATTAACTTAACAAATTTAAAAAAAAAACTATAAAAAATTATCATAAATCTAGAGTCACAATTTTTTCATATATGTTGATGACACGAAATAGAGCTAACACAAGATTATTTTAAAACATATATAGCGTCTGACCGTGTGTGTTGTATTTTTTTTCATATATGTTAATGACACGATATGACCCTAACACATAATTATTTTAAAACATGTATAGCTATCGCTATCCATATTATATCTGGTGCATTTGAATCTAATCTCAACTCACACAATCTTAACAAATTAGGAAGAATATTATATGCTTAACATTATTAAAAAAAATGGTATGCCTAACTAGTTTTAAAAAGAGAAGTGTTATGTTCACAACATTTTCACAACATTTTTACAACAAATCATAAGTGGTTAGTTGTTATTGGTTCAAATTTGAACTTAAGACTAAGATTACTTTTTTTCCCAACAAGAACAACCAGTAATAACCTGTCACTTAAGATTTGTTATAAAAATATTGTGAATATATTATTTCTCTTTCAAAAATGAGTTTGTATTAAAGTCTTGTTTGGATTGGATTTTACTTTAGCTTTTGTAAAGTGGGGTGTCTGCTTCCCCCCGTTATAACGTGACTTCCTGTTTGAAAGTCACCTTTCATCCGCAAACAACGCCATTAATCTTTTCTTTTTTTCTTTGTTGTACCTCGTAATCGTACAAAAGCAGTGAGGATTTCATTGTAAAAATCTATAAAATCCAGTTGTTTTGGCTTGGCCTTTTATACATAGCTACAGGTCTTGGCCAGCAATTTTTTTTTTTTGTTTGTTTAAAGAAAACTAAGAGTCTAAGGCATGTAGCATTGTTTGTTCAGATTTGTGTTAGAATTAATCCACATGTTGCTCTGGTTCTTCCTCGTTAGCAAATCCATTCCCTTTGATTCTTCTTTGTCTTAGATGATATCACTCCAAAAATTTATATTTAACAAACAATGTTGCAGTCCATTTATTGGAAAAGTTGGAATTTTGGAAAAGTCGGAATTTGGAGACAAGAGTGTAGAACCTATGTTTTACATCGTCTAATAAAAAATTGACATCAGTTTTTTATTTAAAACGATCAATATATCTTACTATATATAATTATAACATTTTAATAAACTCCCAATTGGATTTGATTTTCATATGGGTATTAGAATCGATTGAGTGTGATTTTACCTATGCTTTAATATGTGATATAAGAATGTGACATGTTGAGATTAGAGGGTGTAACCATGACTTTTGAGTAGAGTTGTAGTGTGTCTTTATGTTAAAACTCATTTCCCTCTCCCTTGTGTGTGTATGTGTTTGTTTCTCTAAAAATATATTAAAGAGTGTAAAACTTGAGTTTTACACTACATCCTTGTAAAATTTAAGGGGCCGTTTGGTATGGCATTTTAAGCAACACTTTTCATTTTTAAACAACATTATACATATTTTCACACACTTTTTCACTCACACGTATTTCCAAAAATTACAAACAACATTACCAAACGAGCCCAATCTTTTATTGAAAATGGTTTATTCTTTTACTTTATAATGCTAAGCTATGTATATTCCATTTAACCCAACTTGTTGAATTTTTTGTTATCTAGCAATTTCACTTACACTAAAAAAGTAATTTGTGTCAATAATCATCATAAAGCAATTATTATGAAACAAACATTATAGATTCAAATCTAATTGTATTTAGAAAAAAAATGTTAATTTATCTTTTTCTATTTTTACACAAGTTATGTAAAATAAATCAATGAAAATATACTCGTCAAAACACACTCAACAATAAATCTAGTAATTTTGTTAAAAGACTCATAGTTCAACAAAGATGTACATACTTTAAATCATCCCTCTCCCAACTATCAAATCATCAACAACAAAAAATAAGTAATAATTTTTTTTTTCATAATAGTTAACTTTAAGTGTTTTGATTACCATATAAAATTGAGAAAGAATTTATTCTTCTAACATTGCTATATAACAATAATAATGATCATTGTCATGAATCTTATAGTTTAACTACAACCTCAAAGATGTTTTCAAGTCTCAAAGAATATCCCAAGTGCAAAAATTCCCCTCCCCAACTCTCCAAAAAAGTAAAAAAATTAAAAAAAACCATAGTAATGATCGTTGATCACTAGGCAGTAACTCTAGAATTGTCCACAAATGAATTCAAAATAGTTAAAAATTAAAAGTAAGAAAAGAAAGGCATAAAAGTATTTTGCTTCTCCACCATACATTGATTTCACATTCTTCCAACCACAGCAGTCCACGTCAAAGAGTTGACTAAAAAAAGAGACCAAGAATAACGCTACGTGGCATTCTTCCATTGGCCACTGCAGTCAATACACACAAAAGTTGGAATTACAAACACGCCGTCCCCAGTTTCAACTTTACTAGTAATCTATCTTTTGCGGGTTGGATTTGGTTTTTAAATTTCAATTCCCCGCGAAATTAATTAACTAATCAGTTTTTTTTTTTATAAAAAAAAATAACTAATTAAATGAAGAAAAAGTTAACTGATATATTAAAGATATTAGTTTATAAAATATTTATAAACTTATTATGAGAAATTTTTTTTTTATAACTTTTTATATTTTTCATGAAAATAATATAAAAAATTTCTATTAATAAAAGAGGAAATTAATGAATGTCATAAAAACAACTATTAAATTACCCAGCAAATAAAGGGAAAATTTAATTGATGCGGACATTAATTTATGAAATTTTTTTTATGAGAAAAGTAAAAGCAACTCATTTTTTTCACAATTTTTTATATTTTTTATAATATCAAATTTTCCTACAATAAATTATTAATAAATGTACTAAAAACAGTTGTTAACAGGACCTAAATAAAATAAGATAAAAGTTAACAGATTCAATAAAGGCATTGGTTTAGGATATATATCTATACTACTATTTAAGGGGCTTCCCTTGTTTGGACCGGATTTTTTTAGTTCCAAAATATCCCTACAACCTGCGTTTAAGCAGAGACAACTTGGTAAAAATACATTTTTAATTCCCACTAAAACATTGCTTACAAAACATGACTACTCTCTTGATGGCTTTCAAATTATTTTATCCATTTACTAAAACAAACACACGTTTATTTGTAAAAATACATCTACTAATTAAAAAAAAAAAACATATGTTGTTATTGCAAAAAAAAAAAAAAAAATTTCTTTAACTTCCACGTAAAACACTATCTACAAAATAGGATCACACTCCCAATACACTCACGTTGGTTTTTAAAACTGCTCTATTAACTTCTTGAGAACAACTTTTATTAATTTCTTTTACATTTCCGGTTTTTATTTTTTGTATTTGAAGCTATATCCTTCTTCTTCTTCTAGAAATATCAAACTAAACAAATCCGGATATGTATAAATGCTTTGCTAGAAATAGACTTGATTACCTAACCGGATAAGTATATATAAGCAAATAATTTTCTTTTACTTATCCGATTTTTTATTATTTAAGTTTTCCTATCTCATATATTTAATTACCGTTTTTAAATATTTGTTTTGGTTTCTTATATTAAATGCCTCTCAAATGTATATTTGTGATAATGAGATGTTATTGTCACAGCCATACTCTTGATATCATTCTTCCACCAGATCAAGAAGGGCACAACATAGCCGCGATTAACACCTATTTGGTGAAATCCTGACTTCAAAATATGTATATGGTTGTCTCTTGTCACATGACAATTTTTATTTGTTTGGTATTTATTTCTCTTCTTTAATGTCAAACTGTTCTTTCTTTTCTTTTTTTTCCTTTTTTTTTTTTTGAATTCAATAATTTTGCATCTAATATGACAAATGAGATCTTTCTTTTGGTTCCCTTTATTTATATTTTTTCATTTTGGCTTCTGTTAATGGCTGTCTAAAACACTTTCTTCATTTTTAGAACACTGTCTTTTAATGTGAACCTATATGCCAATAGAAACTATCAGGAAATCCAAAAGAAAAGGGGGAAAAAAAGAAACTAAAAAGCGTATAAAAATATGAATAGAGTGTGTGAAATAAAGAAGGCTACACACACCTGTTCTTTTGATGGTTTAGAATGTAGCTGACACATTTTGTTCATTTCTCTTTATTATTTTACTATGCATATGGATATTTTATTTTTTGTTGATAAATAGGTTACATGTATATGAATATTGTACATACGTTGTTTTTCAATGCCATGTAAAAGGTTATATGATTTTGAAATTGTATCAAAATAAATTGTTGAGTTTGATTTTCAATGCTTTTGATAATTTTTGAATGCTTTAATTGGCTTCCTTTAGAGGCTCTTTTAATTTTTTTTTTGATAAAAATTAATAATTTGCATCTATTATAAATTGAAATTTTTACCTAAGAGTGTAATGAGTATTATACATTTGTATCAAATATTAAAATTATTAACCTTTCTCCATCCTAAACTTGAATAAGTGATATCAGTCGCGAACTAAATTATTGCACTTATGGTCCAACCAATAGGGTGAGAAAAAAGCAATTAATTTTTTTTATATCTCGTTATATTTTCTGATATTAAAACTTTCTTAAAACGATCAACTGGACTCAATAAATAAAAGGAAAGAGAGAGCTTAGCACTGAGAGATTGTTTAAGACAGTCAAAGCGCGAATTCTAACAACTATAAAGACTTTCTATTCACCATATAAAAGAATTACGAACAAAGTCACCATTTTAGACCAAAAAACCGTCTCTCTCTCTCTCTCTCTCTCTCTACTTTCAAGTCTTTCCCACCGTTAACGCGTAGTCTTCAAGTTTCAAAACGACACAGCATCGAACTTTCTCTCTCTCTCTCTCTCTCTCTCTTTCTCTATCTGTGTTTCCCTGAGACTTTCTCGCAAATTTTCTCGCTGTCTCATTTTCCAGCATTCTCACAAGGAGAATTCCAAGGTAACTAACTAACTTAACTGTTTTTTTTTTTTTGAATTTCAAACATTTTGAATTTTATTTTATTTTATTTTATTTTCACGTGGTGGAACTGTGAATTTCCTTTTCTGTTTATTGTTTGATTAAATTTTTTTTTTTTTTTTTTTTTTGCTTTGGCTCTTCTTTTTTTTTTTTTTTTTTTGAAGTACGGCGAGTTTGGATCTGTTTGGTTGCCGAGAAAATTTTTGGAGTAAACTTGAACTCTGTTTTTTGGTGTTGAAATGAAGTTGATCAGTTGAATCGTGCTTAAATTAGTAAAGTTGTTAAGTTTAGAGCAGAACAAAACTAATTTTTTATTTGAATTTTATTTTATTTTTGAATCTGTTATTTTCTCTCATTTTCTCAGTAATCAGTCAGGGAAGTATAAGACATTTTTGAGCCATTGAATAATTAGAGATTTATTTTATATATATATTTTTTGTTTTCTTTGGCTGAGTCAATGGTGGCTTAGACTTCAATAGCAGCCAAGTAATTTTGGGAAAAAGATTGGGTTTCGAATGAGTAAACAAAGGGTTAGTGTAAAATAGCCTGATTAAAATCGAATAATTTAACACTAATTTTGAATGAAGTTAGGATTTCAATTTGATAAATTATATGTTTTGAATAGTGGTTGAAAGAAATAGTGTGGTCCCATTTGCTTCTTAGTTTTGTATAGGTGATTGTAAGATAGTTTCCTAGTACTATATGTATAATTTTGTCTCCAACTACGAGTTCTTCTAGTTCAATTGAACGAGTCTTCACTAATATAATATTGGGCTAACCTTGGTGTATGTATTATATTGTTTTTGAACGAGGGAAGTAATTGCCATCTCCATTTTTAAGCATTTGGTGATGGTGAAGAGCTCAGGAAGGTGTTGACTCATATTTTTGTAGGTGTGATTTGTTAATAATAATATATATTTGCATACTCATAGAGACAAACCCATATATTTACAAACACGCGTACACAGCACAAATAGATTGTTTTTATTTACAAAAACGTCCTTCATGAATTTGAGAGAAAATGTTCCACTGTGGGGGTGGCTCGAGAACATTAATTGAGTCAATGGTCAAATTGGGATTTATAGTGGAATGAAATTGGTGCAAAACCCAATTGAGCTTATTGTGGAAACTTATCTCTACAAAGGGTAATGTTCAAACTTTTTTTATTTAGTTCCTCATTATGTGTTTGTTTCATTAAAACTGTTTTCGTTATGTGATTGTAATACATGGAGGTTTACCACATTTTCATATTTTGGGCAAAATAAGGAGCGGATGTTAAGTTAGTTAACCTGTTGCTTACATGGTTTTAGATGCAAATATGTATATGTACTTTGTTTAGTTAATTTTGTTTGCATACTTATAGACTGACTGTTTTGAATATAGGTTCAGTGTTGAGTGTCTCATGTCAGAGGCTTTATGAGTAACTTTGGTAGTAGATTTTTCATACTCAAGAGCAATCAATTTCAGGCAATAAGAACATTCTTGCATAACCTGACAGTTGACGTCCGATGAGAACAGACTGAGAATGAGAAGATCTGAAGCATGCACTTCTGAGAAGTGAAAATCCTTCCATGTATGCCTCTATTGATCTGGTTATTTATTACTGAAGGGCTTTATTTTATGTGTTAAAACTCAATTTGTTTCTAATGCGTATGATGATCACCAACTAGTGGTCTTTTGGTTTCTCTATGCTCAGTTACCATGGAGATCAGGTTCAAAACTTTTGATGCCCTGTCAATCAGTAGAATGAAGAAATGGTTTGGTGTTGTTTTAGTTGCATCAGTGTTTATGCTGCTGGTCCTGAGATATGGCATCACGAAAAATACTCTTGGGCAAAATTTTTTGACAACTCCGATCTTCAATACCACTGGCATCAATCCTCTTGAATGGCTTGATCCAGGAGTTCCCCCTGCAGCTCAAAATCCAGAGAATGCTTCTAAAGTGGTATCTGCTGATATCATAGTCTTAAGTCTCTTTGCTAAGAGGAATATATCCAATGAAGAGCAAAATTCCCTTCAAACATGGAACCGTTTGAAAGACTTGATTAATCATGCTCAGGGTCTACCTAATGCAGTAGATGCTATTAAAGAAGCTGGAGGAGCGTGGAATATACTTGTGGATTCAGTTGACAAGCAAAGACTTCAGAATGAAAGTTCACATGGGAGAGCAAAAGAGAAACAATGTCCTCATTTTCTTAATAAAATGAATGCCACGGACCTTAATAGTACCAGTTATAAGTTGAGGGTTCCTTGTGGCCTGACTCAGGGTTCTGCCATTACAATTATAGGAATTCCAAATGGTTTTCTTGGTAATTTCCGTATTGACTTAACTGGTGAACCACTTCCAGGGGAGCCTGATCCACCCAACATCTTGCATTACAATGTAAGACTTCATGGTGATAAGATAACCGAGGACCCTGTAATTGTCCAAAACACCTGGACAATAGCTCATGATTGGGGTGAAGAGGAGCGTTGTCCATCTCCTGCTCCTGAAAAAATTAAGAAAGGTACAGATACCTTTCCCATATTTTTCTACTTATTGAGTACTTAATTTAATATTTATTTATTTATAATTGATTTCATGTTTTAGTTCGTATAAAGTGCGCGTTTAACCTCCATGTGACACTTTTACATTAAAAAAGAAAATGTTATCCCCATGGCCAACTGAGCAGAACTTTTCATGCATAAAATTTTGAGTTGTGCCCATTTTGGACTCTTAGTTCAATAATGAAGCTTTAGCCTAGGAGCTGTAGCTCAAATGTACTTACTCCTCCATCCCCCCCACCCCCACCCCCCCATAAAAAAGGGGTGGAGAGTGAGATCTGAGAATCAAGACCCATTGGATGCATGTGTAATATATCCCAAAAAAAAAAAAATTGAAGTTTGCAATATGGTAATCTTGAAAGCAATATGTGTTAGAAAAGACTGGTGTCTTTGTTGCCTTCAAACACATGTTCACCACATTGGTCAATTTATTGTTCTGTATCGAGGCGCAAAGTTTTATTGTGCTACACAATCTGTCTTAGCAGCTGGCCATAGGCATCTATACCATTTATACAGCTTTTGTTATAGTAATGCTTGTCTTGTTCTCAACTTCTTAGAATGTTATAATCTGAAATCATATTCAAATTCCTTTTTTTGTTCTTTTATGTTTACTTCTTTGCGATCTATTTAACATAACATGTTTTATTAGTCATTCAAATTGTATAATATCGCTAATAGTTTCTAATGCCAGTGGATGAGTTGGACCAATGCAACAAGATGGTGGGAAAAGATGATAACCAAGGATCTAAGGCTAGAAAATATTTTCCTTTTAAGCAAAGTTATCCATTTGTTGCAACGCTTAGAGTGGGATCAGAGGGGATCCAGATGACAGTTGATGGAAAGCACATTACATCCTTTGCTTTTCGTGAAGTAATCTTCTTATCTTCTTCTTTTTCTTTTTCTTTTTTTTCCTTTTTTTGTTTTTTTTAAACATTCTCACTCCAGCTGCATCTAGAAATCTGTGGATAAATACATGTTCCCTTCCATCTATTCACTGTCTTGGCTGGTTATCTTTTCAGACATTGGAGCCATGGCTTGTAAGCGAAATAAAAATTTCAGGAGATTTAAAGTTAATATCTGTCCTTGCAAGTGGTTTACCCACATCAGAGGATTCTGAACATATAATCGATTTAGAATCACTCAAATCATCTCCTCTCTCTCCTCGAAAACCATTGGATCTCTTCATTGGTGTTTTCTCAAATGCAAACAATTTTAAGCGTAGGATGGCTGTTCGAAGGACATGGATGCAGTATACTGCAGTGCGGTCAGGGGCAGTTGCAGTTCGATTTTTTGTTGGTTTGGTAAGTTTCACATGTGAAATTTTGTGATCAGTATGACATTTTTTTAGGTGATGGGTCTTCTACGTGCTTGGTGATTTCAAACTACAAAAAATGATTTGTTCATCTTAAGGATGATCCTTCCTTAAATAGGTCCTGATCTTTGGTTTAAGACCACAAGCATATGGCAAATAATTCTAGCACTGAGATGAGTCAGATGCCTCAGGCATGTAACTTAGGCAAGGCATCTGACTTAGGCAACATTAGATTGCCATTGTTGCATATTGCATTGAAAATTTAATCTGTTTATTTCTCTATTCCTCTTTTCTAGCTTTGAATTTTACAACAAAACAACAGTTTAAGCCTATTGCTTGGATTGCAGCATAAAAACCAAATAGTGAATGAGGAACTCTGGAATGAGGCACAGACATATGGAGACATACAGTTGATGCCTTTTGTTGACTACTACAGTCTTATCACCTGGAAGACTTTAGCGATTTGCATATTTGGTGTAAGTTCTTATCTTTTCCTTAAATTGAGGAGAATCCATTGTTTGCCTCACTGACCTGATATCTTCAACAGACGGAGGTTGTTTCCGCAAAGTTTGTTATGAAGACAGATGATGATGCATTTGTTCGTGTGGATGAAGTGCTTGCTTCTCTTAAAAGGATTGATGTGACTCATGCATTGCTTTATGGGCTCATAAATTCAGACTCCAGACCACATCGAAATCCTGATAGCAAGTGGTATATCAGCCCTGAGGTAACTCTAAATTCTGGAAAACACTCGTTCCATTCAGCAATTTTCTTCAGTGTTTACTTTGCATATCGTTCTTGTTGGATATAAATAACTTGGTGTTTTAGCTCCATACCTTGATCTGAAAATAATTACCAATCTCGTTTGTTTATGGTAATTTACCATTTCAAATACGCAATCAGATTTGTTTCGGAATTTAAGATTTAATTTTCAGACTGATATTCATACCTCTTGCTTCTCACTTTTTTCTTACCTCCATTGTCTGTGCTCTACTGTAGGAATGGCGCGATGAAACTTACCCACCTTGGGCACATGGTCCTGGTTATGTTGTGTCACATGACATTTCAAAGGCAATCTACAAGAAATATAAGGAAGGAAATCTAAAGGTATTATAAGCAATTCACGTTTTGAAGAACCTTTCTGAGAATAATTTTGTGATAGTAATAGAGAGTTGTAAAAAAAATGGAGTATACAGTTATATTCCACACATTTCCACACCACATGGTTTAAACATTAACTTCTCAATCTGACAAAATGAATGCTATATGACAGATGTTTAAGCTAGAAGATGTGGCAATGGGAATATGGATTGCAGATTTGGTGAAGGAGGGTTTGAAAGTTCGGTATGAGAAAGAAGGGAGGATCTATAACGAGGGGTGCAAGGATGGTTATGTCGTTGCTCATTACCAAGGTCCCAGAGAGTTGCTCTGTTTATGGCAGAAGCTTCAAGAAGGAAATCGTGCTATGTGCTGTGGGGATCGATAAACGTATTAGTTTCACTGGAGCTTTTTCAGGCTACAGGATACTTGGCAAGAAGAGTAAAAATCTTGGTAACGGGACTTAAAAAAAAATTTAGCTGACCAGGATTGTGATAAAGACCAAAAAGAAGAAGAAATTTCTCTCTTTTTCTTTCTAATTAAAGGGAGCAAGGAAATTTTTTGCGAGGGAGATGGGAGAGGGGCTTAGCATTGTTGTATAAGTAGGAATTCTTAATTAGTAATTAGTGTAGTTCAGAGTTTTAAGATATGCTACGTACTCATTTTTCATGACTTGGAAGGATCTGTATTACATGTAGAGAGATAGACAGCAGTACCTTGTATAGAGTCCACTCTGTAATAGGATATCACAAATACTACCTATAATGTTGCTCCAATTTTTTGTATAATTAATACCAAGTTCCTTAAACCTTAATCATTGTATGATGAATCACTTCAAAGAGACAAGTTTGTACATGTTATTATTTTTCCCCGACCTGCCTACCAAATCGATCGGCAGTACAACCATTTCCTTCAAAATGATTTGGATCAGAAAGTTAATTGAAGTCCTATCGGATGGGATGATATGCACTTATAACTAGAATCATTTCAGCAGAAACAATTTTAAGTAAATCAACAATCTTGGGAATAAGTAGTATGAAGTATCCAGGCTAGTCTATAAGACAAAGGTGCGCTCTAGGGAAAAGCATTTAAGAACAAATTGTGTTTAGTGTTACACTTAAATACATCTACAATGATGTATTAAACTCCTGTCTGGGAATTTGCAAAAACTGCATAAGAAAAAAATTCTCTCTCTCACACACACACACAGCTTCAACTGGTTAGAGAATTTAATTTACTACCATCAGTTCCCTTCGATTAATATACCTTTTTTAAAATTCAATTTCTGAATTAAGTATTAAGTCGCAGGAAAGCAATGATAACACACACACACACACACACACACACACCCATCATCATCATCAGCATCATCATACAAGAACAATAGTTCCCATTATATAGTTTTGCAATAACCCTCAATACCTCATTGATTATTACAGCCTACCATCCACAAATAACTAATAACAGTAAATTCATTTTCTCCAAATTGAGCAGTGAATTTAATAGAAAGACACAAAATTGACTTAAAAGGCCATATATATTCATCCACAAATAATGCAAATTTGATAATCCAATGCTAATCTGAGGAATATGACTATATAAATCAAATCCCAAACACATTCTAGCCACAATGCGTGTAAACAAATGAGACATGTAAGTTTGGTTAAACTTACTTATACTCTGCATGGGAAGGACATGAAAGAACATAATCCAAGCACAACAGAAGAATCTAATTGTAGTGCAAGAGCATTCACTAGAGCCAAACCATGCAATTCTTGAAAAATTTTAAGCACTCTGATCTGAGTTAAGACACTTTAACAAATGACTTACAATACCACCTTACCATGCAAGATGCCCATTATATAAATCCTGAAGTGCTGAAACACTACGAACGGTCATTTAGGAATTTTAATCAAACATGATATGCACAAATGTCAATAAACAGAATCATCCAATAATTTGATATGAAATATCAAGTCTAATCAAATTAAACACATAATCCCCCTTCACTACAAACATTATACAATGACAATAATTACAATTTATAACAAATTTCGATTGTTTTGAATTTCGTCTAATGACAAAACCATTACATTCATACTGAATCAAAACATAGTAATCTTTGAACAATTCTAGCAAACCAGTAATACTAATACTAATCATAATCAAGCAGACATGCATCCAATGCCGTATCGAGTATTTGGAAACACCAAGAACAGTCCACTACAAATAATCCCAATCATCAAAGGGAAACTCTCCATGACTTCATCCATGTCCTTGACATGACCAGGGAAAAGACAATCCGTGACACGATGATCCGAAAAAGCAATAGCCACGAAAACCATCACAGACATGATTGCATGGACGAAATCAGTGAACGCAACTTTGTACCTATCATCCTTAGGAACCTCAACACCAAGCCCTGACTTAAACAAAGCCAAACCTTTAGTTGTCACAAAGCCATAGTAAGTTTTCCCGTCAGGGCCTTTGAAACTGTCAGTGAAGTGAAAGAAAAAGCAAGAGAGTGCGCATATGGCTAAAAGGACATGAATCATGATTGTGGTAACATGGGAGCATAAACCATTGCCAGACACAGAAGGAAGAACCATCTCAAATGTGAGAAGAGTCCCTGTTGGAAGAAAGTTCACAAGCATTGATGTTTTTGAGATTGTTTTTTGGACCCCTTTGGCCACTGCTCTTCTTTTTCGGCCATGTTGAAGAGGGTCACTGGATTCTGAAGATGGGTCTTTGGTTGTGTGTTCAACGGGTTCAGTGGTGTAGATTTTGATTCCAATGTCTTCAGGTTTTGGCTCCATTGTTGAGTAACAAAGCCAAAAATAAATTGAGACACAGATGTATATGGAGTGAGAGAGAGCAGTGAGCGTAATGTGTGTGTTTATGGGGTTTCGGGGGGGTCGGTTTTTGTAGTTTTTTTAACGTTGTAACGGTTAGTTAACTGTCTCTCAAAGGTTGCAATTCACACATTTTCACGAAATACACTGTTTCCACTGTAGAGTTGTTAAAATCTTATCCATTTCATAAAAAAAAGATTGAAGCATTTATCAAATTTTTTTTTTTTTAAAAGAGAGATTGAAGTAAAAATATAAAAAAATAATAATAAAATGAAAGAAGGAAGAAGCAAAATTACGAAGAGAGTTTTTCTTCTTCTTTTTTTCAATAATAATTACGAAGAGAGTTGAAGCAAAACCCAAGAAATAATGTGCATGCGAGCAGGGATCTTGAAAGGAATAAATGAGTGTTGTAATTTTAGGGATCTTGATTTTTTTTTTTTTCACTATAAACCTTTTTATTTATGGGAGATGATAACGAGAGCCCTAAGGATATTGATTTAAGAAATATTTTTAAAAACTTTTTCTGGGAAAAAAAAAGTAATTAATTTTTTTATATGATTTTCTATATTTCACATGAAAGTAGTGTTAAAAACTTTTTTAAAATAGTTTATTAACAATTGTCATAAGGACAATGATTAACAAAATTCCTTATTTATTTTGAAAATATAATTGTTAGTGCCCTAGTGGGAGAGACTATCTCCTGCATCACACACTTATATAACATCTTTCTCATTGACACGTGGGTCTCACATGTGGAATATATGGTATCTCCTGTGCTAGGCTTATACAACATCTCTCTCACTAACACATGGATCCTACATGTCAGTGAAAGAGATGTATAAGTTCGACTCGGATATATGAAATTTCTCCTAGTAGAGTACTCAAATATAATTTGATGGACAATAATAAATCTTTCAATATACTTTTATATATCCTTATTTTGGGGGGGTCTTAAATCGCTTACAATTAGATAATATGATTTGCTTCTAAAAAAGAAGATAACACGATTATATTATTTTATTTTATATTTCAATAGTTGGAAAAGGAGAGATTGGAACTCTAAACCTTCCAAGTTGAAAACAATAGAAAATACTAGTTGAACTACAAAACCATTTCCATAATAATTATGATTTGTTTGGAAGTATTAAAAAACGAACACTAAAAGTTCTATTTCCCAAATATTAGATTTAATGTAACGCCATCAATAAACTAAACATTCATCTTTACTATCACCCCCTCCTTAGTGAAGTCAATACAACTCTTTTAGCCTTGAAACTTTCTATCCAACACAATTTTACTTATGTTCAATTTGAAGGAAATTTCATTGGCAATAATCGAAGCTCTCCAAAATACGGCTTTTGCTACCTCTACACCAGATTTTTTTTCTTCCTATTTTGAATATTTAAGATCTCCCTTGCTGGGATTTTTGTTTTGTACCTAGGAACCTGAAATTTTGGCCCATGATGTTGCTTCTTGGGCATCCTTTGTAATTGGGATGGGCCTTTAATCATCTCTAACCTCCCTGCTTGGTTTGCTGCCCAGATGGTGGAGATGGTTTGGGGCCCCCTCTTTCTTCTTAATGCAAGTATTCTTAATTATCAAACACCCCCCACCCCCAATCCAAAGGAAAAAAAAAAAAGGAAAAATCGAAAACCTTCACCAAGAATGTTGATAACAGTTATATTCTTGTTTTCTGAACCAGCCAGAGTATATATGGCAGGGAAATCTTAGGGGTAGTATTTTCGCTATTGGTAAAAGAATTTGAATGTTCTCTTTGCCTATTAACAAGAGGGGATAGTATTAACTTCCACAAATGCCAAGTATAAACATAAGACTGTCCTTTTCTTTTTTGGCTATTTTGTGGGATAAATCAGAGAGCATAACATTCAATTTATCCCTTAATTAAAACATCCACTTCCAAGAAAAAAAATCAACTTTGAATAGACCAGGCAAAATTCTGTTTTGGCAATTGATGACACAAGTAAAACCACTATATATATATATATATATATATATATAAAAGAACCATGTGTGACAGTTAGAACATCCTAGCTAGCAAGAAATTAACCGAGTTCTTTATTGCAGAGCTCTAGTTACAAAAATTATCAAGTGCTCAATTTGATGTAGATACAAATCTATTGGGGCAAGAACCCATGACGAGAAATTGCTATCTCAAATGCTTGCATTCTTTCCCCACAAGCAAAACCATTGCGATCATAAGATGATATTTCATTTATGTTTAGATCATTACAAGCCTTGACAAGCTCCTCACCAACAAGCTTAGCAGCTTCCTGATATAATCAACAGTAAAAACAGAACAAAATCAAGACAATGGGGCATTACAATACGAACCATTACGGGGAGTTTTTTTTTCTTGGGGGTGGGGGATTGCATTTAATAATTTGAAAGGAATAATGGAATTGAAGTATGAAAACCGCACAATCAAATAGATGTCTATGATGACAGCGGTCAAGATCGCTCCACAAACATGTACTTTTACAAATTTATTATTTTAATAATTTTGATAACAGCCTCTAACTGAAGATGGAATACTTACTATAGTGGTACAAGAGGGATTCTGACGAATAGATTTCTGCAAAGTGCTTCCATAAAACAAACACTTCTTATTTTTGTCATCTACCAGCATAGCATACAACTGCTTATCTGAACAGAATACCGAAAGCCTTGGACTCGTAGGTGTGCCATTAAACTGGTCAAGAATTACACAAATTATGGTTTTGATAGATTAGTTGACTCATATTACCAAGACATAAAATAATTGTGTGACATGAAAGTATGCTTGGTGCCATATAACTGAAGAAATCCAGCACAGCAGCATCATCTAGACTCATATTCTATTGTTATATCTTGTTATAGTTATGTGTTTTGTTTTGTTTTGTTTTTTGTTTTTTTTTTTGTTATATAGTTATGTTCTTTTAAAGAGATAAGCCCAATAAAATCTTCATTGACGCCCAAAGAAAGAAAGAAGACTATCTCACAGATTTTGTGACGAGGACTTGTACATGAAAAGGAAGATTATGGAATTACATCATGGCTTTTTGTAGTCTAAGAATAAACCCTGAACGTTATTTACGGACATAAGACAACTTCCTGAGGGCTATACATCCAAGACATTGAGGTAGAGAGCTTTTGACATGAAGAACCTGAAAACAATAGTTCAGACTACTACAATACTCTCCCGTCCTGATTAAGTTGGAAGAGAAAAATATGTATATATCTCCAAAGCGTACACGAATCTACTTCGAGAAAACCTAATCTAGTTTAAACTACAAACAGCTTCCTCAACTACAAAATAGGGCAGCCCACTATAAAGTACATATAATAAGCATGACACCAAAAAATAAAATGCCCTATGCATCACATTAACGAATTATTTTAAAATAAAGAGAAGTCATACCTTCTTTTGCATCCTTATGTTTCTGATTTTTGCACTTTCTTTTCTTGCTCTTGCTCTTGCTCTCGCTTCAACAACCAATGGCCTCACAGAGAAACCTATGAAAAGCCCAGCATTTGAGTCAACCAAGAGTGATAAAGGGAACAAAGTTGGCAGAGTGATTTTTTTTTGATAAATACAAAGTTCGCATTGTGATATAGTTATATGCTAACTGGTCCTATATATGCAGCACCCCACGTTTACCTATCACTATGTGTACTGCATGCATCTCCAACTCTGTGCACAAAAGTGGAAAGAATTCATTCTAACCACAAGTTCCCCTATGTGTGTAAAGAAATGACAATTGATAGTTTTCTTACCCTTACTTCTACTCTGCATGGGAAGGAAGTTAAATGGTTTTGAAGAGATCCCAAACATAGCTGAAGACTTGAATTGCAGTGCAGGAGCATTCACTAGAGCCATTCTGTGCATTTCTTGAAAATTTTGAAGCACCCAGAACTGAGTAAGACGCTTTAGGAATGACGTACAAGACCACCGTACCTTGCAAAATGGCCACTACATAATACCTGAAACATGTGTTAAAACTTCAGACACACAAAGACTAGTCGTTCAGGAATTTTATCAAACACGTTATGTGCAAATGTCAGCAAACAGTCTATGCTCAAAATAACAAGTACTATAACTAAGGTCAAAGAAAGCAAGAGTTAAATCAGCTATTTGGGTTTTTTAAAAGCCAGCATTTTGGCCTTTTTTTCCTCTGGGTTTTCCACAAAAAAATGAGATTGACTACGATGGCCAGGAAAAATAAGAGAAGAATACAAGGTATTCACTGGTGCTTTGTGCACGAATCTTAGCTAGAATAAAGTAGATATCTTGCCTTGTCACTAGTGGAGACTAAGGGGTTCCCATCCCATCAAGGCATCAACAAATCCACCAAACCCAACAAAAGGGGTGCCATTTTTCTACAATATAGCACACGCAAACTTATAGAAACCCCCCAATTGCATAGCAACATGCCATCAACATTCAACTTATCCAAGAAGTATTGATTCACTTGAGTTGAAAACACTCTTTTACTTGATGGAAGGGTCCCCAATTTACTTTACAGTTCCAATGCTTCCACCATCCCAAAAGCTGAAAGTAACGGCATAATTACTTGGGAAAAAAAAATTTACTCTATTAAACAAATGATTAGAGCTAAGAATAAAAGCATCCAAGAGTCTTTTACCATTTGTGACTGTGTGTTTCATGATTCATCACTACTTATTAATAATAAGTTAAAAGAAGATGAAAAATTAACGGTATAAAACTCATGATAAGGGGTTTAATGGTTGACCTTTGTCCTCCTCGGCATAAGTGTTTGGATTTTTTTTTTTTTTTTTTTTTTGAGAAAAAGTGTTTGGATTTAAGTTACCATTACATTTGGGGGTCATGGGACTATACATAAAAAGAATTTACTTCAAAATGACTAACCTTACTATCTTGCCTTTTAAAAAAAAAATCTTTATTATGTTTTTAATTAAAAAAAACTATATATTTAAAAGGCAACCACAAATTCATAATTAATAAATTAATAAATACATTTTCCTTCACAAATACGTTCACAATTATTGACATGAAAGTGTAATAGGTGCACAAAAAAGAGTGATTTTAAGAATCGAACCATGTATTAATGAAATTGTGTCAATCACAAGTTATTACCTTAATAAGTATGAAAAAAAAAATTATAAAAAAATTGTATTCCCAACCTTGCCCATCCAGAATTTCAACGCTATTAGGATTCACAAATGATTTTTTAAAAAAAAATTATTTTATAAAGAGAAATGAGCTATTAATTTTGTTCTAAACATATCAATAAGTTTAGAAATATGATAAATTTACATAATAGCTAAAATGATAAGTTATGATTGATATACAATATAAATGATATTAAAAATAGTCTCATGTAATATAGCACTAATCACAATCTACGAAAATACTCATTATATTTTACAAATATATATATATATATATACACACACACACATTCATTGTGAGAAATAAAGTTTCTCTTCAAACTAGTTTGAAGAGAAATACTTAAAACTTTTTATATATCTTTATATTTATATTGAATGTGAATTTGAAAATCTAACCGTTGAATTACATGTTTTTATTATATTATTTATGTTTGTAAAATTTTAAAAAAATTAAAAAATCAATTGCTATGTCGTCAAAAAAATGTTAAAATTTCAACTTCTTGTGATCTAAAATTGTGTTATAAAAAATAAGTTTATTAATCGAATAGTAAATTACACCTTATTTGTACAAAATTTAATATGTTATTAATAGCATAGAAAATATGAAATTCAACAACTAAATTTTCAAAATTCACACCTCAAAAGAAAAAATATAAAAGGTTTCTTTTCAAATTAATTTATAAAGAATCGTTTGCTCCGTTGTATATTGCTATAAATTAAAGATTTAACACTCATATTCAGGATTCTCATTGGAAGTCTACACTACAGAGATACTAGGGTATGCCCATCAGTATATGATCACACCCATAAATATTCTCTCTACCCTACTTGGAAAATACGACTACTTTGCATTGAAGATTAATGAAGATGATAAAGATGAATTGAATAAAATAATTGAATAAAAAAAAAACATTGTACTACAAGTCTACAACTACAAGTCTCTGTCAGTCTCCCACGTACAGTGCTCACATTCCAGATCCTTCCACAATCTTCCAGTGGGCGCACACCTCTTCTCTTCAACCTTATAATCGCCCCAAGTCCCACTTCTTACATCTCCATTACCTCTCTCTCTCTCTCTCTCAATCCATAAAGCTTTCAACTTTTTGTATTTTGTGTGCTCTAAATCCCAGAAAGTTTCAAACTTTTTGTGTTTTGTGTTGTGAATCCCACAAAGCACTAAACTTTTTTGAGCGTGTGTGTGCGTGTTTGTGTTGTGAATCCAATGGCTTCTGAACCTGAGGTGTCAGAGAATGAACCAATGTTTGAGAGGCTAGTGAGAAACAGAGACCTCTCTCTCTTGCTGCCTTTCATCTTTGGCTTCACCACTGCAAGAAGAGACCCTGAACCACAGCAACAAGAACACCCAGATCAAGAAACTGAGAATAGAGATAGACCCAGAAGCCCGAATGACAGAATCGTCCTCATAGACCCTTTTACACAAGGCATGGTAGTGATTGAAGGAAACACAGCATCAAGCTTGGATTCACTGATACATGAGCTGGGTACCAAGGATGGTCAGCCACCAGCATCAAAGGCTTCTATAGAGGCCTTACCAGATGTGGAGGTGAGTGTAGATGATAGTGGGGAGTGTGTGATTTGCTTGGAGGAGTGGGAGCTTTGTGGTGGGGTGGTCAAAGAAATGCCTTGTAAGCATAAATTCCATGCAAGTTGTATAGAGAAGTGGTTGGGGATTCATGGGTCTTGCCCTGTTTGCAGGTACAAGATGCCTGTTGATGAGGATGAGGTGGGCAAGAAGAGGGTTGAGAGAGAGATTTGGGTTAGTTTTTCTTTCAATAGTAGTAGGAGAAATAGGCCTGACTCTGATCAAACTCCCTCAAGTGATCCCAATGACTCTTCCTCAAGTCCTACTAGACCTGAACCTGATCATGAAATGGAGGTCTAGACAAAATTTTGTAAATTTTTTGTTTTTGAGAAAAAAAAAATAAAATGTATATTAAAAAGAATTTGGCTTTGATTATGTTTTTCTTGTGAGGAATATATAGATTGTATATTTTTTCTTTATTTAATTGAAGTTGGGATACTAAGGTAAGGACAAAGTGACAAACACTAAGCAACTTCATACAAGATATAACATAAGGCATATTGTTCACATAGGTGACCTTGGCTAGAGGGGACAAAAATGTATTGAGTTAGATTGATTACAAGAACTGAAACATTTTATTTCAATATTTGTTTTCACATACTTACTTTAGTCAGCTGATACATACTGAATCAGAATTTCTTATGGCGTTTGTTGCTGGGTATTAAATGCACCAGCATCTGATTTTTCTTTGAGAATCTTGATCCCTTGGTATCTTCCTAACATTAAGAGAGTGGCCATTGGATTTGTGCCTGGTGATTCCAGGAATGTTGAGCCATCCACTACTCTCAATCCCTCGACCCCATACACCTTGTAATCCTTGTCCACAACTGATCCAACTGTACAACCACCATGGTAGTGATAAAAGGTCCTCACATTTTTCTTACAAGATTTTCTCAGCTCATCTTCACTAGACATGAGCTTGCTTTTGTGTTCGACCCCCACAAACATAGCGATTGATTGAGACCTTGCAACTCTTTCAAGCAGTTGGCTCATCTTTACACATTCATCCATGTCCTTTTCCTTTGCTAGATAGTTGAACTGCACTGATGGATTTTCCCTGGGGTCTGTGCTATTCAATTCAAGCTTACCTTTTGATGCTGGGAATGCAAGTTTAGCAGCAACTGTCATTCTTGTTGCATTCAAGCTTACAGGTACGATTCCTGCTTCAACTATGAACTTGAAGTTGTCTGCTATACCAACAACTTGGGGTGTGTCTGGTAGCTGATTTTGTGGCTTATTGTCCACTAAGAGGGCAATGCCAGGGTTGTCTTGCATTCTTTGTCCAACACCCTCTAAGTCAAGCACAATTGGGATATTGAACTCCCTGAGGTGTGCTTGAGGTCCAATGCCACTTAACAATAAAATTTGGGGGCTGCCTAAAGCCCCTGCTGATAATATCACCTCTCCCCATGAACTGGAACATTCAGGTTGGTTGAGATATACTTCATGAGTTTGATCAGGGCTGCCATTGCTCTTGATAAACCTTATACCCCAAGCTCTACTCTCATTCCTGTTTTCTGCATCATTTCAAGACAAATGTGAGGTTAATAAGAACTAAATGTTCCAAAAGAAAATGCTGAACCCAAAGTTTTTAGTTAATACATATGAGAACTTTACAGCATCATATTACTTTTAAGAACTTTACTATAAGCTTTCTTGCTTACCATTATAGAAGATGACATTCTTTACTGTTGCATTCAAAAGAACTGTGATATTTTCTGGATTTCCTGCCTCCAAAAGATCAGCTGAGGTGTGTCTGATTCCATGTTCATCAAACACAGTTGCACCCACCTTTGTTCCCTCGATATGTTCCAAACTAAAACCATTGTAAGGTAGAATTCCTGCTTCAAGAAGGCCAAATTCTGCAACAATCTGCCACAGGGTCAACTCCGGTTTAGAGACAATTCTAGATTCCACCCATTCATAAGCATCCCTAACTAGTTCCTTCTCCAACCCAACTTTTTCAATAAAACACTCACTTGCTCTACTATAGAACCCAAAATTTATAGCTGATGATCCTCCAAGAACTCTTCCTCTTTGATTCATGACTCCATCCTTGGAGACGAAGCTTTGTGCAACTGATGTGTATTTATCAGTTTCAATCAATGCAAACCCGTAGTACTTTTTATTTAATACCAAGGGGTTTCCATATGGTGAGCCACCTCGTTCTACCAATAGCACCGAGAATTTCTCAGACAACGTTGCAGCTAGGGCGCAGCCAGCAGTGCCTCCCCCAACAACAATGTAATCGAAAGATTTACCTGAAACTTCTTCGACATCAGAAGTCATGTAGGGAAGTCTGTTTCCTACAGTGAATAAGAATGAGGTCAATGCTCAACTCAGTCAACTGGAATGAGTTGTGCTTATAAAAAAAAAGGCTAATTAATGGGTAGTTCATACCTTGAGGCAGTGAAGAAGAAGCTAAATAAAAGTTAATTAGTAAGAGCAAAGATGCAATGAGAAGCCCACGGCCATGAATGGTTTGTGAAAGCTCCATGCTGTTTCCACATCACTGGCTTGAGGAGTATAAGGAGGGCAATATTTATTGACCTTGTGTGCACGTTTCATAATTATCGAGTCTTAGTGGCATAAATTGATTACAGTTCCTTTATGTTCATTTATATTTAAGCATACGCGTGGTTTGGTCAATGATTGTGTATTTGTTGGTTGGATAACTAATGATTTTGCTGTTATGATGATTTCTAACCCATCTTTACTTTCTCGCTTGGAACATGTAGAGGAAAATTATAAACGTTAAACATGCCCTACTTTACTGTCTCTTGAGAATTATAATAAAAAGAATTCAAGCAGATACTGGAATTGTCTAGGTCAGAATGTTTGTTGGGAACATAGTGCGCACTGATTGACGGGATAGGGTAGAGACATGAGACATGCAGCAACACAACAGGATACAACAAAACTTGAGAATTTCACTTAAAACTATGATTACAGGGAAGAAAAAGTCATATTCACTGCATAAAACTCCTATTTTTGTGGGTTTAGGAGAGGTAATTGGGAGATAGCGCACCCGTTTTTGTTTTTTTTTTTGTTTTTTTTTTTTTTTGGGGGGGGGGGGGGAGGCTGCCTACAAACTATAATTACAGATTACCCATAAACTAAGTTTTGAAGTAAAAATTTGGGGAACTCCCTGTCAGTCATTAATAATTTGCCACAAATAGAACCTTGGCAATGCATGGTAAAATGTGAGAGAGAGAGAGAGAGAGAGAGAGAGAGAGAGAGAGAGAGATCTATCCACGCAATATAAATATATATATATATATATATTATAATACCTTCTTTTAATATAAATACACTTTCGAAAGTTCTTGAGGGTCCATACATATAACAATATACATAGGCTATTGACAAAAGATTAGCTCTAAGAATTACGTTTGCTGCATAGGCTATCTGACTAAAACCCATTGCATTGTTCCATTCCCTTGCAGTTCAGGTCTATTGCTTTTGGACCTGAATCAATGTCATTCTGATATTGGCTGTTGAGATCAAGTGTCCCCAACAATCCAGATTTTCTCAATTGGTTGCTACTTTTGTCTCTGTGAGTTGGTGATCTTTTAGCAACTGGTTGCTCTACACAAGTAGTATTAGAAATGGCACTGCCAGTTCTCTTCTTCCCACTAGCTTGATTGCTTGTTTCAATGCTCCTTGGCTTGTTTTCTGGGTGTATGTTCATTAATGAAAGTTCAAGAGTAGTTGTATTAGACTTTTGGAGGTCACCACTCTCTTTCATTGGTCTCTTCTCTTCCTTCCTCCCAGAGCTTTCAGATGATGTTAAGGAGCTCTCCATGGAACATATTGTGCCTCTCATTTGATTCCTCTCTACAGTTTTTAGACTCAAACCTCCTAATTCTGTCAATTCTGAGATTGAAGAGCTGGGGCAGCCAGTGTTAACCAGTGAGACTAACTGAGAGAGTTCAGCTTTAGCTAGTTCTACTCCCAGCGAAGAAGAATTATACCCAGCAAGTGTTTCCTGAGCTTTCTTTAGTACTGATTGTAAGTACTTCCCTTGGGCTTCAATTCTCAGCTGCAAATGCCTCTGTACCTGCAAACAGAATTCTAACATGATCAGGATGTAATGGTACATAAATTGAAAATTTGTATATTGCTAATGGGATCAGCTTATTCGTCATACCTCAATCTGCTCGTGCAGTTTCCTTTGCACTTCCATTTGCAATTTGAGAGCCTGAGCAATCTGCAAGCTTCTGATAAACACAACACTTAATCAATAGAAGCTCTTGGGATTATCATTTTCCATCCAAATTCATCAAATAGACGTGATCTATCTCTAACTATTACTCATTATTCTGATTGTGGTTTGCATCACTGGTGATTTCCCTACTGAAATGCCCATCAGTTGTCTGAATCTCTCTGTAATCTGCACCAATAACAAGAATGCCATCAAAACCAAAATGAGAAGAAAATCAATGGATCATGCTATAATTGCCTTATCTGATGCCTTAAAGTTACCTTCTTGCTTGCTGTCAGTGCAGGACTCTGACTGTTGGCTTTTCCCCAGCCTGTATTTCTGCAACAATAAACACAAACATACACTTACAGTTCAGCTTTCATCTTTGGTTATATAATCAACAAAGACCTATAGAATCATTGTCAAGAGAAAGTGCCTGTAAATGACTCTTCAGGTGGTACAAAGTCAAGCCAGGAATTCCCATCACCCTCATCAAACTCTTTGGTGTTGCCTCTGGCCAATATATAAAAAGACATTAGAAACTTTATAGTATATACTATGACTAAAATATTACAAATGGATCAACAAAAGCTTCTAGACTCACTGTCTGGCCCTCCAAGTTGATTCACTGCTTCAACAAATCTTT
The DNA here is from genome assembly GCA_033629205.1 of Lithocarpus polystachyus. NCBI lineage: Eukaryota > Viridiplantae > Streptophyta > Magnoliopsida > Fagales > Fagaceae > Lithocarpus > Lithocarpus polystachyus. The sequence continues at coordinate 82,147,288 of CM066164.1, forward strand.
GATGAAGTTCTGGAGTCCATTTTAATCTGGGTTTTGCATCAGTGGACAAAACCAAATTCATGTTCTGATTTTGCATATTCTGCAGACCCATATGTGTTTTGTGAATGAGATATAGAGGTAGATGACTGAAACATAAATATTGGTTTTTGATTAGCTCTGGGTGGATATGTGGCAGCTATAGTTCTCTTTATAATTTGGAGGAGTTGTTGGCCTGTCCTATGTTCTCACTCCATATCTGGAAACATAAGTGGGGTTATGTTGGGGGAATATATGCCATGAGCTGTGGCTCTTCCTTTCTCTCATTTCCCATTTCATACCACTTTCCTTTTTCTTTTCTTTTTTTCCTCTATTATAATTTGTATTTTTTCATGCTTCTTTGACTTGAAAGAGGTAGAGAGAATCTCTGATGCAGCAAAAACAGAGAAAGCCAACACATATCAATTTGAGTCTTAAAAGGAGAGAAAAGAGGAAAAGTGTATGGTTTGTTTTTATCTTGCTGTTTTCCAATCTCTCTCTCTCTCTCTCTCTCTCTCTCTCTCTCTCTCTCTCTCTCTACCTCTTTGTGCTTGATTCCCTACTGAATTAGGTAGCCCCACCATGATGAATAATGGGTGCAACTTTCCTAGCACTGTGACTTGTGCGAAGCTTTGAAGCAAAAATTAAATAAATCAATCAATCAATATGTCTAAAAGAAACAACAAATTCCATAAATTTTTTTTCTACAACTAATGAGGTGGTGAATATGGTTGGTATACGATAAAAGTATATAAGTAGTAGTTCCATTTGAAAGTAATGTTGGACTAACAAGTTGTGGAAAAAACTATTAAATTTATTGTATTTGATTATTGAAAATAAATAAACTCAGGGGGATATGGTATGGATATTTCTTTTTGATGACTGAAAGGGAATAACAAATGGGTTTTTCTTTCTTTCTTTTTTTTTCTTTTTTTTTTTTAATTTATCTTTCCCTTTATCTTTTATGTTTTCTTTCCTGAGAAGAGAGTGGCCTGATTGGCAGATTCTTTTTGTTCTTAGTAGGGAAGGAGGAATCAAAGAATCTAACCCTAGATTTTTGGACCCAAACTTACTCATATTTTTTTTTTTCTCTTAAAGTACTCCAGAAAAAGAGAATCAAATCAGCTCTCTTATTGAATTTGTAGGTGATGTTCCCACGTAACCACATCCTCCATTTTTTTATTTTCTTTTATGAAAATTGAACCAAATGGTGTCATGTAATTGCAAGATTATCCAAATAGAAGGGAATCTCAGGCCCTGAGTTTTATATAGAGGCTGTCAATATGGCCGTTACTACACATTGCTTTTAACATACAGTACTAATAGCACCGTTGGGTACTATATCAATCAATGTGTGATGTGTCCTGCCTTACAGATATATGAGCATCCAAGACCCAACAATACCTAAGATCCTTTTTTGGCTCAGACTCTAAAATGATTCAATTGCATCCAGCCATCAAATGGCATATACAAAAGAGGACAAAGAAAAAAAGAGAAAAGAGAACACCCCATAAGTTCTTATTCTTTCAAGACTGAACTTGCATGTTTCATTGCAAACTTCTGCATAGTTCAATTATAAAGATACTTGGAGATACCTCTCATTCTGTGACCAATTCTAGTATTATATAACTAACACCCTAAAGTTGAACTAGCATACTCACATGGTTGCAATATAAACCTAAAAAAGTAACAAGCTACTATATCTTAGGCAGCACCCCATGGGATTTGAGATACAATCACAGAAAGCAACACAATCCCCATTGAATCTTTTCTCTCTAATTGGGACAAACACAGACTCATATTGAAATGACAAAAAGTTCCACATAATTTATGGTTGCAGACTTTTTCTTGCAATATGAAAGCAATCAATAGCACTCCTCTGCATAAAAGTCCCATAAAGAAACATATTCCAAAGGGAAGTGTTAGCTTTAATTCTGTAATCCATACCCAAGGCTGAACTGAAGAAAAGAAATTTTCATCTAGAAAAGAAAAGAGAAAAAGAAAAAGGGAAACCACAATGGCCAACAACAAATCGTAAAAGTCAATTGTATCAGATCAATCTTCACATTTTCTTGGGTTGCGGTCAAGAGTTTGATCACTGGAATCAAAATCCAATGATTGATCTTCAAAGTGTTGCCATCTCAGTGCCAAACATTCAGTTGGTCTGCTGCATTGATAAACAATTTCTCAGGATTCAAAGGTGAAAAATTTAGATACTTAAGTATTAACTATTAATTAATGAACAAACTAGAAGATAAATATATATATATATATATATATATATATATATACACATGGATGCCTTTTAAGTCTTTGAATATGTTGTTGTTCTACAGAAAGATCTTAGTCAGTTGACAGGCCACATGTTAGTAAACAGTTAAGAGTAAGACACATAACAGTCAGCATAGAGTGAAAAACGGAAAAAGTCCATTGATCAAAACTGTTACTATCACTATTTTCTCAAAAAATATTAATTGAAAGATCATTGTATGGATCAAAACAAGTGGTGGGTCCAAATTCACAAGGGGAGGTTCTTCCTGAACAAGCATCTGCTTCTTCTGTCATGAGAAATATTATTCCTTAGTGGCAAGCTCATAGTTCACATTCAAAGAAAGGAATATAATTATTGACAAGTTTTAATGGTATGTGGCCCGAATGTTTGAAAAACAAGAAAAGAAGGGAAGAGTTATTGAAGTACCTTTCTCTTTAACCAGCTGCTGTACTTGGAGCTACTTTCTTACTTTAATATATTCCATAACAAGTAAAGGAGATTCTAGGATGATGCCAAATGACCCCCTGGTATTTTTTAGATCAGTAGGAGAAGGTCCGGTGAATCAAAAGTCATTTAAACAAAGGTGCTTCATGATCAATTATTATTCTTTAAAGGGTCCCATTAGATGAGAGATCTCACACATCTAAAAGCATGGAAAGAAGATGAGAAGAATATGGCCTCAGGAATCAGGAAAAGAGAAACAAAAGGAACTTGTCACTATCTCACCAAAGAATAATTGGAATTAAATTGATCAAATTTTTATGTCAAGAAACACACTTACTTACTCAAAACTGATGTCATCAATATGTCAGCAATAAAATTTATTTCTATTTATTAACTTATTAACTATAATATGCAATTTTTCTGCCACAACTTTGACACGGTAAATTGTGATTATTTTTACATGGACTCACTACTTTTTCTTTACTTCATAGTAAGTCACATCAGGGTTGTGGCACAAAAGTTGTATTCACAAATTTTCTCGTAAGCATATAATTAACTCTCTCTCTTCTTTCTTTATGGTGGTTTAAGTATTTTTGTGAAATTTTTGGAGCCTATAGCAGAATTGTATAGTAAGTGATCTTAAACTTCATGAAAGGAAATGAATAAGCATGATTGCATTCAAATGACCGTTTACAAATATTTTTGTCGCACATAAATGTTTGCAGTGGGAGTAGAATATGGAAAGTAAAAACAAACTAAATGCAGAGTCATCAGTATTAACAATAGAAGCATATACACAAATGAACTCATGTCCCCTCAACCTTAGTTATGCCATCATTGTCATCGGGTTCCATTCCAAAGTCTTATGGTGGTCATATTTCAATGAATGTTACAACTTTATAGGAGTTTCTTCTTTTATTATTACTGTAATCATTATTATAATATGGAGGTGGGGGTGGCTTAGGTCCATAGGAAATTCAAATCAAGTGAAAAACTTAAGGAAAAAAAAATGACAATACAATAATAGTAATAACAGAACATTCATAAACGACATTTTGTATTCTTTTTTAAATATGAGAAAGAGTTTCATTTTTAAGTGCATTGAGAAGATCAAAACAAAGCTGTTTTCTAGGCAATATTGAACAAAATAATGTTCTTCTATTTTTGTAGAGTTTCCAAAAAAAAAAAACTCTGTGAATCATCTTCCATTTGGAGCATAGACACAATAATCATGGTCTAGCTTCAACAGAAAAGGCACACCAATCACCAAACTTCTATTTTCAAATGGTAAACCATTTACTATATTAAGCGTGCGCGCGCACACACACAAAAAGTCCAATTTGCTACATAATCCAAACCTAAAAGAAGCTCCAAAAAAAAAAAAAAAAAAGAAGCATTTAAAACTACCAACTTGCTGCATTAGTTGTAATAAAACTTTTCACCAATATCTACATGTGCAAAATAGGTAACTGATGATGCAAGGTTTAAGGTGTTAAGGTCATCTATGTCTTTGCAATATGAGATGTAAGCAAGAATCTAACATATCACATTACATATATGTGGTAGAGATGATTGATTTTTCCACCAAGACAGCAAATGACACTTATCTCATTAAGTGATATCTGATTTATAGAATCTTATGAGGCACAACATCTTTGTCCAAGACCCCACAACTTGATTGATGGAGACAAAATAGAATCATGCAGAAATATTCCCTCGAATAATTCAGGCAAGAATTACTCATTCCTGATAAAATGGTACATCCATATCCATAATACTTCTTGGTTGACATGACTCAACCATAAGAAAGCATATGGGTTAATTAGTTGCATGGAGAAGCAACCTGCTGAAGAATAGAGGCAGAAGCAAAGTGCAGCAGATCTCAAAGCAAATATGGAAAACTTATTACTGTCTATGGTACTATATATGCTTCAATTATAACTTCTAATTACCATGCTTTTTCAAAGTGAAGAGCTATAATAAGTGCTGTAAATAGTTGTGCCGACACAACTCTTGTAGTTATTAGGAAAAAAATTGTTTTTTCCTAGTTTTTTCAACCGGACAAGTATAGATAATTAAGGCCAACATATATACAGCTTTGATATATAAATCAGACATTTAAGACCTTGACATTGCAGTTTTCCATATATATAAGATTTGAAAGGTTGCTTCAGAAAAAAGCATGATAATGATTCCTGAAATGATAATGCTTTATTTGGTACCAAGAAGAAAGAGGGAATATAGAATTTGAAATTCTGCAGGTACGTAAGTTTGGAATGGTTCTTATCAGAGTACTCCAAACTTACTTTTCTTTTCTTCATCTTCTCAGCATCTATAGTAGGAGGATAAGCATAAATAACATTTCCACCTAGAGTATCTTACAAAAAAAAAAAAAAAAATTGTAATCATAGAGCTACCAATAACAGATAAAAAAAAGATAACATAGCCATTAATTCATCCATAGCCTCCTAGACCTCATTCTTGAAAGTATGTCAGATATCAAAATCTCAAAGATAAGGAATTTAGGACCTTGATCCACTTCTCTTCTTAAATTTCTAGGACTGTTATATATATATATATATATATATATTTTTTTTTTTTTATCATTCTCTGTCTGTTCCCATGTTTGTTTTAATCTTTTGGGATTCCTTTTGTTTAGATTCCACAGACTTGTCTTGCACCCATTTGCACTTCTTAATGAACTTTCTTGTTTGTTTTAAGAGAGAGAGAGAGAGTTGTTGAACCTGCATCAGTAATGGAAGGCAAGGCAGCCAAGCAGAGAGTATACAATACTTGTGACTTTGTATGCGTTTATTATGGTTTGAAAAATATAATTTACTTATACGGGTCCTACTAGAGGAGGTCGGCCCATATTTCCCTTTTTTTTTTTCCATTATTAAAGTGGTAGCCCAACTTTGAAATCAAGAGGGCCCATAAGGCCTCATGATTCAACAAAGGCCTGTGGGCCCACTACAGTACCATATAGCATTAAACCGAGCCCTTCTTCTTCTTCTTCTTTTTGGGTCATGCTGCATTAAATGCGCAGTGACAGATTGGAACTTCTGGGAAAGCCAACTGAAAAAAAAAAAAAGTTTAGGAGCACAAAATTTATCACAATTTCTTGAGGTGACAGCGTGATTGGTGAAGAAAAAATTGTGGATCCAAGCATAAGTGATGGTTAATCACTTAAACTCGTACGCATATTTAAACAAGCCTTGAAAATGAGAGAGTGAATACTTCGAAAAACACTGTGTCGACCCTTTCAGTCGATCGAACAATTCAGTTAGCCATGGGGCTTACCAAAGCCTTTGATGACCCCACCATAAAAGAGGTCGAGGCGAGGGAATGGAGAGGACCATTACAAAAAAGACTTGAATATCAAGAGATGGAGCAAAACCTTTACACCTTGTGAGTCGTGACTAGGAATTCGTAACGTATTTGTAATATAAATATTAAATACTCCATTTTGTAATAAAAGTTATATGCAATTTTTAACAATACAATGTTAGTAAATCTAATTTTTATTAGCTTATAAATGAAAATTATTCTACTATAGTTATTTATTAAATATAACCATATTATATTTGTGAGAGAGTAAAAAATTTAGTCACAGTGCTTTACTATAATAGAGTAAAATGGGTAAAACTAAATACCTAATTATCATATATATACATAAAATACTATACAAACACAATAATTTTTAAATTTTTTTAATAATAATAATTTAATTGACAAGTTTTTACTGGTTCTCCAATACTAAAACCAAGACTAACATCACTTTTTTCTTACCAATAATAACTTACATATCTGCACCTCAAATCTCCCTTCGAGCCTTAGCTTCTCTCACTCAGGTGAGTCCTTAATTCTTTTTTTTTTTATTTTTTTTATTTACGCATCATGTAGATTGTAGATTTGTGTAGATGATGTTTTGCTAGTCATCTTAGTGTGTGTGTGTGTAATCGTGCGCACGCGCGCATGAGAGAGAGAGAGAGAGAGAGAGAGAGGTATTTTTGGGGCAGGGCTTTGGCTTTAGAGGAAATGTGAATCTATGATTATAATTCCGTGAGTGAGTGAGTATGCATGCTAAAACACTATATTATAGATTTGATAGTGGTGGGATATGGCATTTTTCCATTTCTGTTTTAAAGATAATCGACGGGATGAATTTATCTTGGAATTTCCTTTTGTATTGTAAAATGGTGGGGATTGTTTACTTTTTCTTTTTAAATTTTACAAAAAATATACAAGGTGAATTTTAGTTGTTTTTTTTTTTTTTTAGTAAAAGCTAAAGACATAAGGTAATTGCTTTTTTTGGAGAAAAAAAAAAGTAAAAGTAATAGTGTTTGCCCCATGATAATTGTTTTTTATTATCATCAGGCTAAGACCCAATTTATTTTTAATGTAAGCAGATGTAAGCAGGGTTTGAATCTCATTTCTCATTTAACAATAAGAGACTTTATCATTGAGCTAACTGTAATTCACAAAAATAAAGTACTTTTCAACCTTAGAAATTTGGAAATATTTCATTTAAATCTTAAAATTTTAAATGTTTCTTTTAAATATAGGTTTCTAAAATTTTCCTTTTAACCTTTTTCATCAGAATTTTTCTCTTAACATGTATCTATTATTATTATTATTATTATTATTATTATTATTATTATAAATTGTTAATATTGCTAAACATCACGTAACTAATTGTTTTAAATGAAATTTATTTCAAACTTTGAGATTTAATTGTAAAGTTTATTTCAAAATATGAAATTTGAATAAAATTTATCCAAAAATCGAAGCCTTAGAGTTTAAAGTTTAAATAAAATTAGCTAGGTTTAAATGTTTTTTTTTCACATATATAAATGAAATGTTTTTAAAAACTTAGAAATTTAAATAAAATATTTTAAAAGTTTAAGATTTAAATGAAACGTACCTTAGGTTATTATATCAGTGTGTGGCATTGTGAGAATGTGTAGTATTACTATGCATTCGGATGAGCACTTTGTTGATTTTTCTTATTCGCCAAAAATTGGTTGAACTTTCTTTATTAGGCATAAGTTCTGTTAAAGTTGCTGTGAGGTTGAGTGATAAGCAAAAAACATGAAAAAGATAGGAGAAACACGTGGTTTACGTGATTCAGTATTCCATGTAAGTTGTATAAAGATGATGAGGAAGAGGGTTGAGAGAAAGACTTGGGTCATTTTTTTTTTCTTTTAATAGTTCAAGAGATTCCAATGATTCTTTCTCTAAGTCCTAGTCCTAGAACTGAACATGAAATGGAAATCTAGAAAAATTTTGTAATAAAATGGGAATAACCGAATAAAATGTATAGCAAAAAGGCTTTGAATTTGATCATGTTTTTCTTTGTAAGGAATAAATTGATTGTATATTCTTTTTTATAGATTGAAGTTGAGATAAAAATAGATTCCAATGATTCTTTTTAGTAAGCTATTTTTTGAGCTCTTGAGGCTGTAGAGAAACCATGTTAATTAATGAGAGAGTTAAGCCATGCTTGACTTGAGCTTTAGCAGAACACAAATATAGTAATGAAAAAAAATTTCTCCACCTTGTTTCAAAGAAGGTAGGTAAGACTAAGAGCTCTACAACGCTGCCGTTTCATCTTTTTCCCGCTCTGCGTCAAAACGCACCGTTTATTTTTAAAATATTGAAGTGACGGTTTAGGTTGTTAAGGCAACTTTGCAATGATCAACATTGCAACTCCCGGTCCAAGATGCTCCTCTAGGCAATGGGATATCCACTCACTATCTAGATGAAACTGTCATTGCATTCATCTTTATCTTTCAGAACATAAAACATGTACTTCTAGACTTAAATTCAACGGATAATTACAATAAATACATGTTTTTATTATTATTAGCAAACACTATATTAATCAGCAGAGATTCATGTAGCAATTTGATGGTTTTGACTGGGCAAGTGTTCATTAATGGTTTAATGAGCAAGTGTTCATTAATGGGTTCCACCAAGTAGAATAAAGAAGACTTTCATGCCTCCGCCCATGGTTTAGTAAAAGGGTTCTACTAGATGTGTGTCGGATTCCCATAAACTCCCACGTTTGCCCCACCTATGGTTGAGTGAATGGCATACTCTTGATGATAGTGATGGTAATGCGTGACACTTGTATTGTTAAGAAAAAGGATTTCATTCAAAGGGGAGACTAACTGAGGTGCTAGAAGTGACTTTGTACAAGGCTCACGCATGAAATGAGAGATTTGTTGTGATACACATATAAATAGTGTGGTTGTTTAAATAGTAAAATCCCACATTGGATATTAATGAAAAGAATAAACAGTTATATAACATAATTAGACTTATACTCGTTGGTTTAAACTTTTAAGTCAAGTGGTATATATATATATATATATATATGTTATAATAATATTATTAACTACTCAATTGAAATCTCTCCAAAATATTAGCACATTTACGCATATTTAACATTGTACACATAATTAGCATTGTCCTTATCCAGCCATCGATTAATTTTTGCTTACATTAAAGATAATGATTGTCCTTTATTCAAGCCTAATCAAGGACCATACCAATACAAGATAAATGTCAAAAATATCATGCTAGCTAAATGTTTTTGGACAATTTTTGTCTAAACTAGTTTAGAGAAAAGTTCATCCATCTCCCTACATAATGATTCAAATGATCATTCTTATGTATTTTTAAGCCCATTGTCTATTTAACTATCATTTAACCTATTTGAATCACTTAATGGATGATATGATTTTAAAAAGTATATATATGTGGATGGTTAGCTTCCCTTCACGCTATGAATTTGAAAAAAAAAAAAAATTGTCTCAACTAACCATTTTGTGATGACTTTTTCAATGTTTTTCATGGAAGACATATCTTATCAGAATTAATTTATACTATAAACTTTTGCAATGGACTTATTATGTCTAAAAAGTCAAAAGCCATTCTCAAAAGCTATAAATGCCTCGTTAGCAAAAATACAATAAAAAAAGCAATCTTGTTCTGCCCAATCAGTGCCAATGGGCTTTAGTTGTATAATTTTTTGGCAAAATGCTCATTTGCTAAAATGAAAAAAACATCAAAGTGATAGAATGGAGAGGTAGTGACTACCACCTCAGACCCACTTCCTCCACTAGTTTTTCTAGTTCTATGCTTTTGATCTTTATGATTACTCACCTAACATGCTTTTTTAGCACTTTAAGTTAAAATAAAATAATGCCCAAGTCCTTGGAAGCCCAAGCTAGCCAATCAAGGAAAACAAGTAGTAATTTAGATACAAGAAGCTTTTGATCGAGCATGGTAAAAGTTCCTCGATCACATCCATATTTTTCAAAGGCTATATTGTGCTTATTGTCTAGTGGCATATATGGCCACCATCTAGGCAAGATTTATTTAAAACACTTTCATTTATAGAAATCCAACCAGTTTTAGTTGTGTGCGCAACGAAAACTCTGATATTAATTTGTTATATATAAAAAATTATACGTAAAATAATAAAATAATACTATCACGACAAACAAATTTTAACACGATTGAATAAACTTTATACCTAGTAACGCCAACCAAAAATCCACCACCAACAATTAATGGAAATCACAAATTTAACCACACAAATTCTCATAAACCTCACGAATGATACTTTATCTCACATTACTACTCTCCTACTAGATAAAACTTTATCTTCTAACTTTAACACACGCTAGAGCTACTCCGCCAAATTCTTTACAATACTATCTCTCTATCTATATAAAAGGTTTTAATACATATTTTTTGTGGACTAGAAACATAACATTACCTTTTTTGATAATGAATGAGTTTTTATTCCTCATCAGAAAAAACTCAGTAAGTAATTTAATCATATAATAAAGTCTCCAAACCATTCCCATCATGAGTTGGACTCATCAATTAGATGTGGCTAATGGAGACTTAGGGTTTCTGGTACATATCTTGGATGATGGATGGCCAGCCACTACTTTGCTCATTATCCCTTTTCTCACTTTTGTATGATATTTATCATCGTTCATGCAACTACTAGGCATTAGCCATTTGCAACCCCACCATAGAAGTTTAGTGGTCAAGCACCTCATTCACCTTGCCTTAGTATATGTATTCAAATTGTATGAGATTCATTAGTACTAGGGATGGCGAAGTCATTTAGTGTGGAGCTCGCTCCCACAATTCCACCTTTTTTATGCACTAGCCATCCGCCATATGTGGAGATGCACATTAGGAGCAAAACCATAAATTTTATCTTAGGAGTTACCATAATAATTTGGGGTCTGTAGTAGTGTTATATATTGAAGATGTTAATATAGAACAAAGGTAGAATGGAAATATCTATCATTTGGGGTAATATTGAAAAATTGTATAATCTTTTTTTTTATATAAAGAAAAATTGTATAATCTAGTGATAACCCATGCGTTTATACTTTCTTAAAATATATAATATGTAGCATATATTGTTGATCCATCGCTCTTTCAAATTACTTTAAAAAATGGTTAAATTGCATATTTTGTCATTGACCTTTAACCTTTGTTTCAAAATTGTTTTCAAACTTTAAAATGTTTCAAAAATGCCTTTACTTCTTTAGCATCATCTAATCAACAAAAAATACTGATGTAGTGATTGGAATTCTTGAAATCAGGGTCACAATATTGATGACATGGAATCTCGTAAATTTTATTTATCATATCAACATTTTTTATTCATCAAATGATGATAAGAATTTTTATGGAATATATAACTGCTAATATTTTAAAGCGTAAAAACAATTGTTTATAAAAAAAGTATAAGAACGATTTCAAAATAAATATGAAAATTTGAAACTAACTAAATATATAATTTAATTGAAAAAAAAAAAAAAAAACTTATGTCACTGTAAGCTATGACAGTGTCCATATATATATATATATATATATATATATATATATATATCACTTATTTATGGGTTTAATCTTTTCTCTCCTTCAAGTTACCTATAGAAAAAGAAACAAAAGGACGAATCATTGTCTATTTATACACGAGACCCTCAAACATTTGAACTTTCACCACATTACAATACTACTACTACAACAATATCAATAATGAAAGTGAATCATAGAATAACAAAAGGTGTGGCATATCTTATATACCTGACATTTGGTCACATGACTCACATTCCTCGAGTTAATTAGAAATATTAGATTTATATGTATTAGCCCAAAGATCCAATTGTATTAATTCCTCAACCCATGTAATCCTAATCATGTATCGTAATCCCTATACAAACCCTATTTAGGGTTCAACGTAAGATGAACATTGAACAATTGAGATAATAAAAATATAATTGTCAAGGGTTTTATCCTAACGTTCGATCTCTCTTTCTCTCTCATTGCTTTTGCTTATTTCTCAATGGTAGAAACCTACATCTTGGAGCAGAAAAGGACGCGCAAAAACTAATGCTTTAAAGTCACAGATCATCCACACATAACAGGTTCTCTTGGTAATTGATTGATTAGTATTGGGAACATGATTCTTTTGATAACTGATTGATAATATTCGGATTTCTGATCTGAAAGTACTATACTGATTGAGAAATATTCAGATTCCAGCTCCTACAGTAATGTAAACAATGACAAAAGCATGAATGCTGAGGACAATAAGATAATGTTTATAATTACTGATTCTATATCTTCTTCTACTTTATTTGTGATGAAAAGTTAGATGTATCTATTTTGTGATATATAGATTAGTATCGAAATATTTCATTCTGATAAACATGCAAACTGAATGGTCACCAAAATGGAATGTCAAATTCACTACTTACTAGCCTCTTTACATATGATCCCTTTCTTGGTGGAAGAATCCCTGCTTCCTCGAGAAAATTTAGGAATAAAAAAAAATAAAAACTCTTGCTTTTTATGCTCGAGAGGAATGTGTCGGAGAAGAACACATAAAGCAAAACAGCAAAAGGTTAAACATAGTTTGGTGGCCGATTGCCTACATTTTTTTTTCTCAAAAAAAAAAAAAAAAATTACAAATTCAATTAGTATTAAGGATACCAAGCACAAACTTTTACTATTCTCGGACTTTATTCTCAAACCCAAAATCTCAAATACGCTTGAAGGTATTCTCATGCTAATTCATACGCTAGAAAAGGCTTTTCTTCTAACTTTCACATACAACAAAAGTTAAACTAATACTACCACTAATCCCCCTCCTTATCAATGTGAAGTGCGAACTACTATTCTTATATGAGATTAAATCCTATAAAAATATAGTGTAAAATCCAAATTTTACACTATTCAATCCCAACATGCCATATCATTTTATTATATATTAAAAATAAGTACAACCAAACTCAATCTATTCTAATACTCATTTGAAAATCTAACCAAATTGGAAGTTTATTGAAATATTATTAGATGTTGTAGAATATATTGAGTAGTAAAAGCTGATGTAACAATCTTTTATTGAATAGGGTAAAACATGGGTATTACGCTCCATCCTTACCAAATTCGGATTCTTCTTATATTATTTTATTGTGTAGATTTTTAAATACTATTTTACTTATAAATTTAGAATCCAAAACCAATAAAAAGAACTCATAAACTTATGTGACCTTATCCATCCTTACTAAATTTGGACTCTTCTTACATTAGTTTATCGTGTAGACTTTTAATTACTAGCTATTTTACTTATAAATTTAGAATTCAATACCAATAAGAAGAACTCATAACTTATGTGACCCTACATTATATATAAGCTAAAAATGTCGAAGTTTAATGGCATTGCTTGTTCTCCTTTGTGAAGAGAACCAAAATTCATATCATCTTTCCTTATTGTTGTAACTATTGAATAAATTTTTATATAAAATAATAATAAAACATTGTATATGAATGTAAAGAGGGTAAACTATGAATTAATTTATGGCTATGTAGTTTGACTTAGTTAGACTTTTGCTACTGACTTTTATGTTATTATACTAAGCAGTCTAAGCCTTCTTATAAAATGGATTATATTGATACATTTTAGTTGAATTAACCAAGTGATGACACATCATCAATTAATTGACACTTGTTGTCTATAATCTTTTCTTTTCATGGTTTTTTATTTTATAGAAAAAAAAAGGCTATGGCCTCTTCATGAATTGGATTCAATTAATACACTTTGGATGGAATATTTAAGGAAAAAGGAGGAAGAACATCTGATACAACTAGAACGTTAAATGATGATGGTGTGACATCATTGAATAGTTTAACAAAACACATCAAATTTGTCTAAAACTATAAGAAGGTGCAGTGTAAATTTTTAAACATCACGGAGGCAATAATTAGGCTCAACCTGTCAACCAAAATGAAGTAAATTATAATCTACCCTAGAAGTAAATATTGAACAAAGAATTTCTATGTTGTGGTAGAAACATATGTGTAGCAGCTGGTAACAGTATGATGACTATGATTAACCATTAGTTGGTACTAATGTAAATGTTTTCCCAATACAAACATTGCCCAAGTCCTTCCTACTATATATTTGATCATATTACAATTTTATTTCAATCCAATAGAAGACATGTATGGAGTCACTCTTCTTGCCTCCTACTGAAGTGGGCTTTCATTCTGCCCTTTTTTTTTATTTTATTACAGTAACTTAATAAACACAAGCAACTATACATATATATATATATATATATATATATATATAATTCTTACTTAAGGTTGTAAATTTAGCATCAATAAGAACTAAACAAGTAACTAGACTTTCACTGCTGGTGGCGTTGGAGTGTGGTGGTTATTAGCTCCTGATCCTGGATAATCAGTGAATTCCAAATCATTCCTGCCATGGGCGAGCTCTTCTTCCTCATATTGCTTTGTGCTAGCCTGTTTTCACGAGACAAACAAACAAACCCAAAAAAAAATGGGAAAAAAGAGATGAAAACATAACTGTAATTTCATCTTTACTGGCCCCTATATATATCAACAGCCTAATTAATATATACTGAGTGTCACATATTCTTGATTAAAAAGTGCATAAACAAGGAAGTATTTGATCATATACCCTGTGAATACTCCTAGAAGCTACAATATCTTGACTAGCATGCAATAGATTTCTTCTTCCTGTAATCACAAAACAAAGCAATGGTTCAGCAGGAACTAGAACAGAAATAGTACCATTTTTGAGATTGATAGATAGATAAATAAGTTTTGGATCTTCACTTGGTAATATTGGGACAGCATCCAAGAAGAAACAGTTGGAGAAAACCAATATGATCAAGAGTAGATGAAGTGTATTGCCTGCCATTCTCATTAAACACAAGTTAATGATGATAATTATTTGTTTCTCACTGAGCTATAGTTCTGCTTTTATAGTGAAGTAAATTTAATATATTTTTTTTTTAGGTTGGGGTTGGTAAAGCCGGAGAGCCACAGACAGATATACATTGTTTCACTAAAGTCAAAAGGCAGAGAGCACACTATCATATGGAGGATTACCAAACTAGTGTAAATGAACTCCTACTCCCCCCATTTAAAAAAAAAAAACTCCCTGTGGCTCGGTTTTCTCTCTTTCTATACAAAAAGCAAACTTTCTGCCTAGAAAAGAAAGGAACTTCAGTTGTCTTTCAAGGATTTGCTCAAGAGTGCTAATAATAGTTGTTAAGCACCATGTTTTGGCTAAGTTAATTTGCTTGAAAGTGACAAAAAAAAAAATAGCAAAAAAAAAAACCTTGTAGTTCAAGTTCAACTTACATTAATTTTTTAGCGCTTTAAGGATTTGCTTGAAATCTGCTTATTTTGTTAAAATTGAAAACTTTTTATTGAAAGGACTAAAAATAAAAGTAAAAATTAACTAAAATAGTAAAACAAAACCCATTAATAATACTAAAAAGTGAAGTGAGATTTATAAACAATAGTAAAAATAAATTAAATAATAAAATAAATTATTATTTTTTAATTTAGAAAAACGCACCAATATTTCTAAGATTTTTTTTTTCTTCTTTACCTATCAAATAATAATAATAATAATAATAATAATAATAAAAAGTGACTTTAAACGGATAAGTTAGACTATTTAGCCTAGGAAATTAAAAAAAAAATATATTAACTAAATTAAAGGTAAAGCTCTGACTTTTCTAAGGTCAGTAAGGTCTAGGAGTTCAATAGTTCTATTAATAGTGGAGTTCCATCGCGAGAAAATGTCAAGAAGAAAATAATAAAAGAAAGACTGAAAACTGTTTGGAAAGTACAATCACCATGGAAGTGGGGGATGACGAGAGAGAGAGAGAGAATTTGGCATTAGGCGTGTCCTGTGTTTAACCCTAGGGTGAAGTAAAAAATATCTTTTTAAAAGGCCATCAGCTTTAAGAAAATCCAAATAGTGTCAAATGTCAATCAATGTAAAGGTTTGAAATGTTGTTCAAAGATGGTACTTTATAGAAAAAAAAAATTTGTGAACTTTGAAGATGATTATCTTCTTCTACACCTAATAAACAGTATAAAGTATGAAAGAGAAGTAGTTCTTTCTCTAATTAAGTTGCATCCTACTGGGTCTATTTCTTACCAACTTTTTCATTTAGTTTCTTGTTTATTTTTTTAATTAGTATTTAAAAATCTCTCTTTTTTTTTATTAATATAAGTATGTTTTAGTCTACTTTTAACAAAAAAATAAATAAAAACAATTACTGAAAAGCCAAATAAGCTTTTTTTTTTTTTTAAGAAGAATAAAAGCCAAATAAGCTGATGATGTTAAATACATTATATTTTTTGCTAGATTTAGACCTCAAATCCCTTTGATGCCATTTCATCGAAGATTTCCTTTAGGGTAAAATCAATTTAGAGAAAGCCTTTACATATTCTACCATAAATATTGTCAAATAAAATCAATATTGAAAGTTTATGTTTAGATCCCTATAACGCTGACTACCAATTTAATTCAGATTAACTTGAAATAATTGATTTATTAATCCAAATTAAATAGCGAACACAAAGAACAACGTAACAGAAAATAAATCACAATGCGCACATACAAAGACAAAAAGTTTTTATGGAGAGAAATTCTTAAGGGAAAAAAAACTCTCCAACAGAATTCACTATGAAGATTGTTGCAGTACATAACAACTTACTAAACCTCTAGTTAAACAATGTACATGCACTCGATCCTCCAACTCCTGCTAGCAATAGACTGCATTAATTGTTTCTCTTCATAGTCTCCAAACGCAAGTTGAGTACGGCAACCGTAAGTCTGATCTCTCACACACTCCAAGGTTTCTTGAAAATTCCAACAAATCTTTGTGCTTTTCTAGCAATCCAAATCACTCAAGGTTACACTAAATGTTTTGGTGAAGTTCTCTCAAAGATGGTCAATGAGAGAAGGTGAAGGTAGAGAAAAGACAAGAAATTCTCTCAATGGTTACAGTAGCCTCCTACCTTTATTCTATATCAATTAGGGTTTTATTTTCATGCATATAAAGGGTTATAAACCAATGGTTGGATGGCTATACTCGAAGCTAAAATTCTGATAAGGAAAATTTTCTAAGCAAGTTCAATTGACCCAACTCTCGGGTGAGGGTCAAGTGAACTATCCATGGCTCATTTTCCCTTCATTGCTTGACAGTTCTGTTGATGGAGCCCTTCAGACAAGTAGCTTCAACTTTCAGCTATCTTCTTCTTGAAAACCCAATGTATAGTTATCTCAAATGGATCAAATACATGGAAAACCTGTTGTAATTATATTAAAAACTTTGGCACGGAATTTGCCAAAACTAAATGATCCTAACAAATATAAATCAGAATCAAAATTAAATTATATACCTTCACACCAATGAAGCTATAAAATCAGTTACTTGGTTCACTTTTCTATAAATGCGATAATTTGTTGATGTTTACAAACTAATGTAGCAATAAATAATGAGTGTCACTCCAACAACATAATAAATAAACATATGAATTACTTTTTCCTAATTGATGAAACATCAATTTGTAAGGCTTGTATAATAATTATTAAGATCCATTATTAAACAAGGATAATGAGCATAACTAGGAAATTATGGAGTAATGCCCCATCTTCTCGTGTGAATACTGAATAGTGAGTTGTAGTATAAACTTACTTAGTGGAATTCACTATTATGTGAAATGAAGGAGTATTGCTTCCAAAGTATTGAATAATTATTGGTATTGCATTCGAAATATTAAATAATTACTCCTCAACAACCAACTTTAAATTTCCTTCTAGATGAATGTTAAGAATTTCTTTATTACGTCCTCCCTTAAGACATGAGTTCATATATTTAAATCATTACCAAAAACAATTTTCATTTCACATCTATCATTCTTAGATACCATTTTCACTAGAGCTGCAGTGCCAATAGTGAGAAGGTGGCATGCCTAAATATAATGGTCTAACACAAACGCCCACTAGAGTTTTAAGGAATTGTCAAATCTGAATGTTCTGTTTTTTCGAATAAGTCAAGTCCTTTCTCTTAATGTCCTGCTTTCAGCAAGTATCATCATAACAAGAGTTTTTGGTCATAAAGTTTGAGCCCATCTATATCACTATTGTAAATGCAATCAAATTTAAGCACTTTATGACCAACTAATCCTTCCTGGTCGGCCAAAAATAAAAAATTTGTGGCCCTCTTAATTTAAGCCAATTTGTTGAAATCCTTTGAAGCCATTTTAACTCCTTTTTTTTTTCCTCCAATCATGCTAATAATATACATAAATATACACATTTTTCCACAATTATTTTACTTAACAGATAGCGAGTAGCTGTTTTTGATCTTATCACATGAATTCACATTTTTTTTTCTTTTACTATTAACTTCTGCCAAATAAGAGAATGGTAACAAAATTTATATTTATGTGTGGTACTATCATTATCAATTTCTCAACTTAAATCCTACTTGAAAAAAAGGAGAAAAAGAAAAAATATCCCTCGTGCTTGCTTTCATAAGCAACATGACATGACATCTCTCATGAATCATGACAAAGTTAAAACTTAAAAAGGTAGTTCCACACTTCCACTTGATTTTTTTTCCACCTACGAAAACCCTTTTTCCAAGCACTACGAGAAATTCTTCCTCTTTCAAAGCATATATATTTGTTTTGACATGACTCATTTGTGTGCAATGTCGACCACAAATTGTAATTCCTACTTTTCTTTTCCACTTTTTTCCCTACTTGTTATAAATGTGATCTAGTCATATTGTAAATGTAATCTAGTCATGAACATGAAGCCACCGTAATACTAGATAAGTAGATTTATGATCTTAGTCTTGTAATTTTTAATATTAAAAATAAAACGAATCTATCTCAAACGGAGAGAATCCTTTTTATGATAGTTCGACCTTGTAATGCTAAGTAGATTTACAATTTTAGTCTTGTAATTTTTAATATTAAACATAAAACTGATCTATCTCAATTCTCAAATGGAGAGAATCCTTTTTATGATAGTTCAATTTCATTGACAATAGATTAGGCTTTCAATAGAATGGCTCAATAGGTAGTTAACAAGAAGTTTGATTTGGCCAAAAAAAAAAAATTCCCAGCTTCATTGAACTAAACCAATACTCAAACAAACATGAAAACTAGTCAAAACATTAGTAAGTTGTAGTGTGTATTCTCCCGTCCTACTTTTTATGTTCCATTTGATTCCACCAATTGTGGTATACAATATGTCTGATTTTTTCTATTTTAAACTTTAGTTATTTTATAAGAATAGTAAAAAATAATACATGAAAAGTTGTAATTGGTGAAATATAAAATGGAACACAAAAAGTATGATAGAAAATTTGTATTTTATATTCATTTATTCCATCATAACACATAAAGAATGTGATAGCAGTTTGGAATATTTGGTACGCACGCGTGCACCTGGCACAAACACTCAAATATATACATATAACATATTTTTTTTTTTGGGGATAGAATACATATAACTTGTTAGCTTTTTTTCATAAAAAATTATAGGTGATATTATTAAAAAATTTTTTTGAGAAAAATATTATTAGAATATTGGTCTAGGTTTTTTTTTTTTTGGTTTCCCACAGTGTATCTTCAAAACTTTCAACCAAAGACTAATCACTGTCCGTACCGAGTGGACCCATGAAGGGGTAAAGCGCTGGCCCAGGAAATTCTTCTCAAAGTGCAGGTAACAGGACTCGAACCGAGAAGCACACTCAATCAAGCTCAGTATAAGCACCTTGAGACTGAGAGTCCAACCAACTCAGCCAACCCCCTGAGTTAGTCTAGTTTAATTGTAGCTTGTAAAATGGTCCACGCCCATAATCTTAGTGACAAACAGTATGAAAATTGACATATTCAAATTAAAATTCCCCCTGTTAGCAAGTGCTATAACTATCAATTATCTATAAAATAAATTAATAAATAATAATTTTTTTTTTTCCTTTTTTGGGTATTGACTTGTTAGAAGATTTTGACACGCACAATGACGTTTTCACAACGTTTTACGACTTGACCGCCAGTTTCCAAGAGAGCATCTTGCTCTTTATGTATTTTCAACACCATTAGAATATTGATTCTCAATAACTCTTAAAGCCTTTGCATCCAAATAAAAAATGATACGCAAAATTGAGAACTAGGAAAATACTATTTTAAAAGTTGACTGATAGTTGAAAAATAGTAATTTATTTCTGTAATTTATTTGGGGTTGAACACTAATTTAATGTGTCATGAATATCCCTCCTATATTAGGTCAAAACAAGACATGCCGTCCTCACTATTAGATACCTAAGAATTCCAAAATTGACTTCTATTAGATATTTTTATGGGAATAGACTTTATGTAAAATAGCAAAATGTTTCTACTATAAATATCAAAATATGTTAATTGAATTACGTACGAGGCTTTTGGCATATAAAACACATTTTGTATTATACAATGTAACCAAAATATTAAACCGCCAAATTTACTACGTCAAACACCGAAAATAGACAGTAACCATACATATATATTCATGTACCCTTATATATATATATATATATATATATATTTTTTTTTTTTTTTCCTTTCTTTGCTTTTCTCTTGTCAAAAAGGGGTGGTTATAGTTTGGATTTCAGTAAAATAACAACTATGAACTGGCCAAACTTTTACCTAAATTGACCGAACAGATCTGTTAGCCTTTGTATTTGTGGTTTTGTTCTTTGTGCATGCACCTATTATCTTGAATGCAATTTAGGAAGCATTGTGGATAAGCCTAATTCTTTGAAAGCTTAAGTGATTCTCTAGAATCAGGAAAGGAGGACCATATAGGAAACAACCTAACCGTATCTATACATTGAATCCTAATTGGTAGGTTGCTAACTTGCTAGGGAAATAACAATGAAATGCCATGCCAAATGCAGTCTTACTTGTTTTTGTGTTTGGAAACTTTGGTTACCATATCTATTTTTCATGAAAAAAAAAGGTCATTTTCTTTATAATGTGTCCTAAAGTTGGCATATGATTCTAGCAAAACTAGCGAAAATGAATAGGGGTTGTAGATAAAAGAATAATACTACAAACACAATAATTTTTACAACTGTTGAGTTGACGAGTTATTATTGATACTCATATTGGTTCATCACTTTATTATCCATTATTAACAAGCTGTTATCTCAAATAGTTGTAAAATTTGTTATGAATTATATTGTGACCATAAATTTATTCTAAACGAAGGACGTTGATAATTGGTGCAAAGTGCCAATTAGGCCAAAAAGATAGATTTCTTTAACTCAAGTAATAGACTAAAAATGCTCTATTTGTTACACATATCCTATTTTTTAACTGAAAATCGTGATTCAAAGACATGATTCCAACTTAAAAATCATAACTTCAAGTTACGGTTTCAACTTGAAAATTATAATTTCAAATCACGATTTCAGTTCAGAAATAATGTATGCGTAAAACTGTGTGTAACAGCCCAAAGTATTGCTCTACCTAAACTAAAGAAAAGTCACCAAGATTAGGAAAATCAAAGAGGGCTTATTCGATAAGAGCAAAAGATATTGATCCCAAGGCAAAAAAACCTCCCCGAAATGGACATGTGGCATCCACACAAAAAAAAAAATGGGGGGATAACATTGGTCCTCTAAAATTCAGCAAAGGACGGCCACTAGAACAAGATTCTTTCTTTCTTTCTTTCAATGCTTTGTTTCAATTCACCCTGGAGCAAAGCTCTACTCCCTCTTCTAGTTTCCCACTTTGGGTGGGCACGTGTCAAGATATTATTAGGGTAAAGATGAACGGCAGGGATGTTTGTACTTTATCAGATAGGCTTTTCACTTCACTCACTTTTTTGGGTTTGTGGGTCCCTTGGTTGATAGCAGCAGGGCGCAAAGTGTTAACTCCTTGATAGCTGTATAAGGCACCTAGGTGGGCTCGACTTGCTTTTTAGGTACACAACAAAATACCTAGGCAGTCGGCAAGGTTTGGTCATTGTTATTATTTTTTTTGTATAATTATGGCTATTTTTAACGAAACATTTAAGGTAAAGGTAATAATAAACCTTTTATTTATATATATATATATATATATATTTTAATAGTTGAGACAAGAAACTTGAATTTTAAATATTTTAATTGAAAACGGTAAAAAATGTTAATTGAATTATAAGGTTTTTGACATTTTTTTTTAAAGAATAGTTAGGTTAATTATGTTGGTCAATAAATCATATAATTGAGTTTAATTATCATTATTAAAATATAACAAAATTTGTGTTGTATTGACTAATATATCAACATAATTGAATTAAATTAGGAAAGAAAATGATATACTATCACCTAAAAAGTTTTGCCTAAAATTTTTCTTAAAAAAAAAAAGAAGCGTTTTTTAATACTTTCAAACCAAATTTGGGGGCTTGCATGACTAGAAAATCATATGTAATTTTTTTTAACTAATAATTAAAAAAAAAACTCGTTAAAAAAAAAAAAACTCATTTATTTGATCATCTAGTAATGTTCACAAATTAGACTCAATCAGATTAAGAATCAATTTGTCACCCAGCTTATGGATGTTGGGTTGGGAAGTGAGCAACTTGCGATTAACTTGAAATGATCGAGCATTCAACTACTTTCTTCAAGTTAGTAGTCGATTTTGTCAAGTTGGCAAGTTAACACCAACGGGGAGGGAGATTAGGAGAGAGAAATGGAGGAAAGATAGGTTGATAACAGTAAATGATAGTATTGAGAAAAAAAGAGAGGAGAGTTTAGGGCAAAAATCAATATATTATAGATCTAGAATTCTCAAACATTGAAGGGAGGAAGAGAAGTGTCACTAGAACTAGCAAAGGTGGATGATGGTTGAAGAGGATTTGAGGATTTGGCAAGCTTGGTTAGACGAGTGATAGGTGCTTAGACTTGAAAATTGATCTATACAAGTCATGTTTGATGGTTCAAAACCCGCTACAAACCAATTAAAGCCAATTAAACCGAGCTAGGTCAAATTAGTCGGTTTTGTAGAGTTTATAGTACATGTGAACAACCCGAGGGTTCTTATTTCCTGTAGTTATTATTTCTCTTTGTCAAGTAGAGAATTTGATAATGGCTTTAGTGTCTAAGGTATAGTCAAAGTCTAATAATATATTTGGACTTACACTTACAAGACTTTCTCTATTTTTCTTCTTTTAAAATTAGTTCGCACAAGGAAAAAAAAGGCATACATACATATGAAGTACAGCTAAATTTCCTCAACAACCACAAAAACAATTTTCTTTACAAAAGCCTAGTGAAATAAAGACTTAAGCTGGGTGTTCTTTTTTTATTTGTTTTGGTTTTTGGAATTGCAAGTCTATTCTTTCTATTAATAAATACTGTAAAATTTTGCTTTGTTCTTTTGACTGACTGTAAAATTTTTCTTTAGAAATAGTAGCGAATGAAAAATTCCATATATTTATTATTGCTTGATAATTACGTCAACCTTTACTCACCATCACTCCTAATAATAATGATTGACTAAGTTTGAAGTTTTGAAGTTGAACACTCCTCGACGTGAAAGCTTATAAGTTATAATTCGATTTAAACAGGTATTAGTAAATTCCATATAGCGATATTTTAAAGTCGTTTAGTTGTGATTAATTCATTCAAGTGGAAACATTGTTTGATTAGCTTAATTGAAGTCAAATTGGAATTAAAAAAAAAAAAGGCATTTGAGTACACTTTCTGAGAATTTCAAGAGCATCGTATTGTTTACCAAATACTAAAGTGAATGGACTCTATCATGAAGAAAATTTGGGTCAACCTATTCAACAATTTTGTTCAAAGCTTGTACTAAATTAAAATTTATTATAAAGGTTCTCAACCTTAAAATATGGGGTAAAAAGTCATACATGTAAGCAAAAGTTAGAACAGAACTCAAAAGGGATAACCAAAGTCCCATCAAATTAAACTACCAGAATGATTACAAATTACTGAGAAAAAAATAATTTGGGTGACAAAAATGGAATTGGGGACGAGTACATGAGTGTCTTTTGCTCCCTTTTTTTTTCATTTTATTTTATTTATATAATTTTATATTATTATTATTTAAGACATAAAATAATTTTTCTTTACCATTGAGTCAAAACACTAATAGTATTCCTTTTGACAATGAAATACAAATTATTATCTCTTATTTGACATCAATTAAACTAAGATTTGATTAACGAACTTCAAAATGCATTAATTAAGTTTAAGTTTTTCTTTATAATGGATTGGGTTTTCTTAGAAAGTCAAACAACTTTATCATGATCATAACCTCTAAGATTTAGAGCACACGAGTTTGACATTTAAAGAGCAATTTTAAGGATATGTGAAAGTGAATCTTAAGTCTAGTATTCCTATGCATTGAATCGAACAAAATAACAGACCGACAATAGCGCTTTTTGAATATATGTATGTCAGTTTCATGTTACATTCAAAACATTTTTAAAACGTTAGAGCTTTGGACACAAGTTAAATCTTTTAAATGTAAAATAAAATATAAAAATGGGTAAGAGTCCAAATAGAAGTGCTGACATGGAACAAAAGGGGGAGACAACAGAGCACTATCTTTTGGAGAAATGTGGGGAATCCAACAGCACACAAAGATCTCAAAGGCCACAAGAACTTGTGGCTCACAAAATTTTCCCATTTGATGATGTGGCAGACTCATGCTCACCTCGTTAAACACCCCCTTCTTTTCTTTCATTTCCACAACACTACTCTGCCTCTTCTTTCTTTCTTTCTTTCTAGCTTCCTCATTTCTTTGATCATATATCTCATTTCACACTCTCCCCAAAACATCAACAACAACAGCAACAAAAAACTCCAACAGCAGAGACAAGCAGTACTGTTTTCTAAAAGCAAATACAGAGAGACAGAGAGAGACACACAGAGAGAGAGAGAGAGAGAGAGAATCTTGTGGTTGTGGAAACCTAAGCATAAGAACAGAATGTTGGAGCTAAAAGACCCGGCGATAAAGCTGTTCGGAAAGACAATTCCATTGCCACTAAGGAAGCAAACTTTGACTAACGAGTCATCTGTACCTGAGGATTGCTCTGACCAAAATCTTCATTCTTCAAACATTTCCTCCCCATCGCGTGAAGAGAGCTCTGCCAGAGAACGTGAAGGGAATAAGGTATGCATGTGCCATGTCTTGTATCGAGTTTGAGTTTCTTTTGACATGTGTGGCTTGTGTTTTTTTTTTTTTTTTGCAATTTTCAAGACCAGCCCATTTTTGAGAAACTCGAAACTGTAACTGGGTCAGTCTTTGTTTTCACAAAAGGTTTTGGTATTTTATGGGTGTAAAGTTTTGTTATTTTCAAGCAATTCTAAGAGCAGCCCATTTTCAAAGAAATCCAGGATTTTCAAATGGTTGATTTTGTCACCTCTTTAAGCTTTTAGTATTGATATCTTGGCTCAAATGTTATTTGTAAAGGAAACTAAAGAAAAAAATTTCTGGGTTTGCTTTGCTTTTACTCAAGTTGGGTTTTCCAGTTTGATTTATTCACTTTTTACTGTTATTCTTTTGCCTCTCCTTTTTGTTTTGGTTTGACCTTAGGGCTTAAACTTTGGAGTCATTGGCTTGAAATGAATTAGGCCCCAATTTACCCGAGATTTTACTTAGGCATGGCAGTTTGATTACAGCTTTGATTTTCAACCTTTTCTCATTGGGATACTCTGTTTTGGAGTACTAGTTTTATGTGTTTTTCTCTCTATAACCTTGCTTAGGACAATAAAAAGGAATTTTGAGATGATTTTATTCATTTGCTAGATATTCTTAGTATATATTGTTGAACTGTATGTTTTGTATCAATGTTTCACCATCTGTAATATATTCTTTACTGCTTTTGTAATGGAATCTTTTGTTATTATCTCAAACCAATCTGCTTGTTCTGTAGATTGACAGAGAAGAATAAATCTTTAGTTTACATTACAAAAGGAGATATGATATTCAATAGCTTTCTCATGAATTCCTAGATGAGCTGGGTTTTTCTGTGGTGACTGAAAATTTTATCCACTTTGCTATATCAGCTTGTGTGTTCAATTGATTGTAATCCATACACGATTGAATCAAGCTGACAATTACTAGCAACATATCTATGCAGCTTTACACCTTTTTATTTTCCATTCTGTTATTCATCATTTCTAAGCAGCTTAAACTTTTGCAAAGACGGTAATTTATCATGATATCAAAGTGGTGCTGACTACGAAAACTGTCAGTTGGAATATGATCATAATATTTACATTTAATTAAATAAATATATACTTAAAACGTATCTGTAAAACTCTTTTTGCTTGTATTCACCATCAAGCTATTCACTAATACATGAAGAAAAGTATGCTTGAATCTGAAGCTTCAGTTTTCTGGTGGTTCTTATCATAGTGTTCTTGATGCATTTAATAGCCTTATATTTTAGCTTTCTTGTACTTGAACTTTGTTTGCTGTCATATAGCCTGCTATTTGTTCTAATTGGAATTTCAATTTGGAATGTTAGGAGCCTTTGGGAAGAGAACTCATCACAAATAAACCGGAAGATGGTACCTCGCATCATATCCCAGAAGATTCAAAAGATCCTACATCATCAAGCACTAGCGAGAACCCTAAAACTCCCTCAGTTGACATAGAAACTTCATCAATAAAAGCCTCAAAGAATGGAGAACAAAGTGAGACAAGTATCTCACAAGAAAAAACTCTGAAGAAGCCTGATAAAATACTTCCATGTCCCCGGTGCAATAGCATGGACACCAAGTTTTGTTACTACAACAATTACAATGTCAACCAGCCCCGTCATTTCTGTAAGAACTGTCAAAGATACTGGACTGCTGGTGGAACTATGAGGAATGTACCCGTAGGTGCTGGTCGTCGTAAGAACAAGAACTCTTCCAATTCACATTATCGTCACATTATAGTTTCAGAAGCTCTTCAAACCGCTCGAGCTAATGGAGTTCAAAATCCAGCTTTTGGAAATAATAGCACTGTCCTCACATTTGGCTCAGATTCTCCTCTTTGCGAATCCATGGCTTCTGTATTGAACCTTGCAGAGAAAACGCAAAACCGTGTTCCAAACGTATTTCACAGACCTGATCAAAGAACTCTTGTTTCTGGAGGAGATACTGGAGACGATTACTCAAGTGGATCCTCTATCACAGCTTCAAATTCAACTGAGAAGGAATTTAATGCCGGTTTACAAGAGTCAGCAGTTAAGAATTATCAAGGGTTTCCTCCCCAGTTACCATGCTTTCCAGGAACCCCTTGGTCTTTGCCATGGAACTCAGCTCACTGGAGCTCTGCAATGCCTCCACCTGCTTTATGCCCATCAGGCTTCCCAGTATCATTCTACCCTGCACCAGCATATTGGGGTTGTAATGTTTCAGGCTCTTGGAATATACAATGTCTTTCCCCACCATCTTCTTCTCTCAGCCATGGTAGCCAAAGCTCGGCCCCTAATTCCCCAACCTTGGGCAAACATTCAAGGGATGGGAACATCATTAATCCCGCGAACTCACCGAAAGAGTCTGTTAAAGAGAACAGTTCAGAAAGATGTGTTTGGATTCCAAAAACTTTGAGGATTGATGATCCCAATGAAGCTGCAAAGAGCTCTATATGGACTACACTTGGGATCAAGAATGAGAAGACTAGTTCTATCAACAATGGAGGTCTCTTTAAGGCATTCCATACAAAGGGCAATGACAAAAGTCAAGTGATCGAGACATCTGCTGTGCTGCAAGCCAACCCTGCAGCCTTGTCCCGGTCACTAAACTTCCATGAGAGCGCATAATTGCAGAGAAACTTGCATTGTTAACTCTGCTTGTGGTGGCAATGCAACAAATGGGGTTTCCATAATTGTAACTCCTTGCTCACAAATTTGTGCAGCCTTTTTTCCCCAAATATTGTATGTTAACCAACCTCGATGCAAGAATTGGTTAGCAAAAGCAATCCAAATTAGAGGAAGATCATGCAGAAAGCAGTTAGCAAAGCAATCCAAATTAGAGGAAGACCAGAGAAGTGTCCGCCTATTTTTACCTTGTAGGAGAGCAGAGGTATCTCTGACTAGCTCATATAACTTCCTTTTTATTTTTTATGAATATGTAGCTGCTTTTTATCTCATCTGTAACAGTATAAATAGGTGTTTTTGATTTGGACTTAGATGGTTTGTTAAGTGTTCATGTACATAAATATATGTAAGAATGTGAGATATAGCTGGAACAAATATAGATTCTTGGATGGAACAAAATTCAGTAATGTAGAATAGACTTATAAGTCTTAATCTGGAAAGTTGTATTGCTTTCTTATTATGTGATAAATCTGGAATAATTTGTTGTTTTTCCAGGAGCTTTCAATAAATAATGTTTAGTTCAAATCTTACCAAATACTTACTCTTGCTCTACCTTAAGCTTCTGAATTAAATTCTCTGTCTTTACACTTGCAGCCGTTAACCACAATTCTGAGAAAATCAGATACAAGGATATAAAGCTATGTAACCTGGTTTGATTATGTACTGATGGGATTTCCCTCTCTATTAAAAAAAACAAAGGCACAAAAAGCTACACTCTGTTGCTGTGGCAACCCAACCTTTCGTCAACTCTACATGGAATTCCTAATTATCATGTTAGATGTTACATCATTCACAGACCCCAAAGGAGAACATATTTTTTAAAAAACCATCAATATCAAGAAAATTGATTGATGTTCTTGTCCTGACTATTTACAGAAGTTTGTTTTGGAAGTTCAAGGCTGCAACTAAATGTATGGCTTGTGCAATAAAATTTGGTAATGGTTATTGTATGTCATACTGTTAGAGAGGCACACAGTAAAATAGATTTGGAGATGGGGCAGATTCAAAAAGATAGAAAAGTTCTCTAGGCCCACATTCATGCTGATAACTTTGAATATATTTTTAAAAAGGCCAAGCATCATGCTCTCTCTCAAGCCTAAAGAATCCTAACTGTTAATATCAAAAGGTGGAAAGCAAGGATAAAGTCATCTTTTTCTCTGCTTTCTTTTTGCCTTACTTTACCTTATCCTTTACATATTTACTTCATTTTCTTTGATAGAAAACATACATAATATAACTATGTAAACTGTGCCATCCTTTGTTTCATTCTGCTGATATTCATAATTAGTTGCTGTATATGATGTGTCCCTGATCTATCAGCCAGGAAGAAACACTCAGATATTTCATTGTTGTTATCATCACTGGGAGGCTACAATTTCTGCATAAGATTAGTTGTAATGGGACCCCAAGCATGTGAAGGCATGGATGGTTTTATTAAGCCCTCTGTCCCTTCCCTTTCTTTCCTCTTCTTTTTGTTCTTTTGCTTCTATATAAAGGCAAACGTGTTTGGTCTTTTACTTTCAGAGTATCCTAGTCTATTATCAGTTATTAAATATGTGACAAGTGCTAAATGGCATGAAACTCTTTCTATCCACTATTTTCCAACAAAATTTTAGACCTTGACGTTTAAGGACTAGCGATATTCCATGCACCCCTCATAAGTTCTTTCTTCTGAATATAGTGGTTCTCCTTTGTTGCATGTTAACATCAACACTCTGTCACACTTGAATTAGTTGTCCTAAGAATGTTTCATAAAAAAAAAGAAAAAGAAAATTGCAAATAAGGCAGATGAGATGTGGAAACGGGGAACATAGAGTTAATCTTACTAAACTCTCTTTTGAGGCATTAATCTCTGTTCTTATTTCATGCACTAAACCCAGGGCCAAAATGGGCATTTGCCCCCTTCGCCCAAAACAAACAAGTGGCAAAATACTATTGTTTTGAAACTATCTAGAAAAATGCCTTTGTTTTGAAACTCAATTTTTATAAAATTGAATTTCAATAAAAAACTCGATTTAATGAAAATCGAGTTACTTGCAAAATGTTTCATGGAACTCGAGTTCCATGTAATTTTTATTTAAAGTTTTTTACCTATAACTCGATTTTCTAAAATATGAGTTTTTCATTGAAACTCGATTTTCAAACAAGGGCATATGGCTAAATAATTTCGAAACAGAGGCATTTTGTTACTTGTTTTGGGCGACAAGGACAAATGTCCATTTTGGCTCTAAATCCTGACCCAATTTCCTAGATAAGTTGGTATGAGAAAATAAAGAGGAAGGTGCCACAAAATAAAAATAAGGTGGAATATATGAGTGGTCTCTAAAATTTGGGCCAAGTTCTATTTTAGTCCTTAAAATTTGTAATTTTCTTTTTTTAGTCTAATAAAAGTATAAATATATCAAATTAATAATTTTATAACTCGTAGGTCAACCGACAATTTTTAGTATTTCTTATTGAGACATCCAAGGTTGAAATCTTGCCCCCCTCAACTATTGATTTTTTTTTTTTTTTTTAAGGGTGTTACATGAAGATTTACTTGTAAAGCCAACACAACAGATAGCACCTTGGAAAGTATGAAATTAATTTTCCTGTTGACTATTTGAGATTTTTTTTTTTTTGGTTTGAACTCGTAACTTTTCAAGATTTATGTGATAGCAAACCACTGATAATTTTCACTCTATTGACTTCAGATCAAAAGAGTAAAATTAATTTTACAACATCATAGTTTTTGATGATCGCAAATTTTCTTCAGTTGTTGTTTAAGTTATTTTTTCCTTGATCTCTCACTCAACTTTTCAAGATCTATAGGACACTGCAAGCTTCTGGCAATTTATCCGCTCTATTTGGCATCATATCAAAAAGCATTTTAATGAATGAAATGGGACTAGGGATGTTCATGAAGCCAACAAAACTGGCCTGTTTCGACCGCAGCTGACTGCCAAGGTGGTCACCCCAGCGGCATTGGCAACGGTAGTTGAAGCATAAAATTAAGGGAAAAATGGAAGTGTATAGATTGGTCTCTTTATATCAAATATATATAATATTTTTTAATATATTGAAGCATTAATACATGTGCAAAATGTGATTTTGGAGAGGAGAAAGAATTTTTAAGCAAGTCTCGTAATACAAAAATCTAGGCAAAATTTGCCAAATAGTATGTTTTTAGACAAATTTTAGGAAAGCAACACTAGAAAGAAGTTATTTAGTTAATTAGACTATTTTTGAAAGTCGAGTTTGGCAAACTCGAGTTTGGGCTGGAAGTCGAGTTTGTCAAACTCAACTTCCAAGCATGACGCATCAATATTGCTTGGAAGTCGAGTTTGTTAAACTCGACTTCCAAGCATGATCCATCCCAAACTCGAGTTTGCCAAACTCGACTTACAAAAACAGTTTCACTAACTAAAAAACTTCAAGCATATGCTATTCACCCAATTTTTTTCTAAAAAAATACTATTAAGCAAATTTTGCCCAAAATTCCACCTCATTTTAGAGGTTGCTAAAAAAAATTCTCTCTCTCTCTCTCTCTCTCTCTCTCTCTCTCTCTCTCTCTCTCTCTCTCTCTCTCTCTCTCTCTCTCTCTCTCTCTCTCTCTCTCTCTCTCTCTCTCTCTCTCTGTGTTATTTTGCAAATGAAATTTCACTCAATTTCTATCTCGAATTTCAAGTCCCTCAAGATTCAAGAGGTTAGGGCTTTCCCTGTGTTCTTTTATCCTTTCTTTTTTTTTTGGAAGTGAATAAATTTTAGTTTTGAACCATTTTTTTCTTTAATCAAATTAACTGCATGTGATGAGAAGAGTTCTTTAGAAATGTGAGAATATTAATTGTTGTTCAGTTTTTCAACATTATTGTAGGCTCGTGGCATGATCATTTGTCTTGTTATAAGTGGGACTAAAGTTATTGAGAGTTTTGTAACCCAATGACATTGTCTCTTTTTATTTACGAGAAGAACTAAAGTCATCTTCACTTTTTATTATTGTAACTATGGAATCATCACCACATGTGAACAAAAAAAAAATTAATAAAAAATAAAAACTAAAAGAAGAAGAAGAACGTTGTTTATTACCCAAAAGGCAAACCGATGTAATCGTCTGCATCACACTCGGAAAACCTCCCTACAAGGTGATCAACATAGCTCACTTCGTGGTGTGGCTCGGTTTGCAAGTTGAGGCCATTGACTTCATCGATGTCGACGATGTGGTGAAAAAATAGGCAAAATTAATGAACCTACACCAATGAACATTTCTGAATGGGACAAAGTGATATCTTAATGTTTACTATACCAAAAACAATAGACCCATTAATCTATACTACTATGTATAAAACCAAAACCTGAGTTTTTTTTTTTTTTTTTTTTTTAACTTCTTCAAATGTTAGCTCATAAGTTTTTGAAAGCTCATATTTTTTCATGTTTATTATTCTAATATATATATATATATATATATATATATAATTGAGCTTATTTTAATTCTCTAAGGGTTTTCTATTAAGAAAAAAAATCATCTATTTTTACATATTTCATTAGAATATTATCACATCATTTTTTTAAAAGAAAGTAGGATAAATAATTTTATATTGAAATAGAATGATAATAAAAGTATAGGATATCATTACCATTAAATTATTATTTCAAGTTTAACTCACACTGCACAAGTTACTTATGAGTAGTAATAATATGTATGATTTTTTTTTTTTTTTTTTTTGGTTGAGAAGGTAAGTAATATGTAAGTTTATTATATTGGATAAGATATCATCAAAAAAAGAAAATATATATTGAATAAGATGCAAAAAATTGCCAACTTAAATGCCTAACTTTAGGGCAAAGATTGGGTCTCATGCACAAGACTACAGGAGCACTGGAAATAAGCTAAATTCCCTAACTTTAAATCGCAAGTTCAACATTTAACAAAATATAGGACCTCTCTCTCTCTTTGATGTGTGGACACCACAACTTATTGGATTATTTAACAAGAAATGCTATATTCACAACATTTTTACAATAATTTTACAAAAAATTCTAGATGATAAGTTGTTATTTATTCTAATATGGGCTCACTATTGAAATTATATTTTTGCCCATCAATAATTGCCAATAATAACTTTTTATCAAGGATTTGTTGTAAAATTGTTATGGACATAGTATTTCTCATTATTTCATATTTTCATTTCTTTACTTTTAACTCTAGATATGGATTATACTTCATATCTTTTTAGATAGGGATCAATTTCAACATTATCAATCTTCAAGTTTTTTTTTTTTTTTTTTAGATTATCTTCATTTGAGGGTTCTGTGGGGATATGATCTTTAATTCGGTGGTTATATTGTGTCCGTTTAGCATGAGCTTATAAGCTCAGGTTTTATCTTTTAGCTTTTATGTACAGTTTTTTAAAACTTTATTTTTTTTCTCCCTTTTTCACACATTTTCAAAGTATAAGTACAATTTTTTCAGCAAAAAGTTATATAAGTTGTTCCCAAACAAACAAATTTTTTTTTTGCTTGGTGTAGATTCCAAACAAACCCTAAATGTTGATTCTTAGGCCATATATTTAAATTTTGTTCATTTTTTTTTTCTCCTTATATCTACCTTTTTTATATTGTCCAATATCAACTTCTTTAATAAATATTTCTCTCTATTGCAAGTGAAATTATGAAAATCTCAACTATAAGTTTTCACTCTCATTTCTCTTTTAAGTCATGATTAATTTTAAAGAATAATGATCAAAAGACAAACCACAATCTTAAAAAAATATATATTTTTTTTAAAAAAAATTATACTTTATTACATCACAAATAAAAGTTTTTTTTTTTTTTATACTTATTTTCCCCTTAATGCGGTTATAGATGTAATGCAGGCTCCAATGAATGATGAATATGACTATCTTATTGAAAATAGAGGGTAGGTGAAATGTGTTGTGAGAAAATGGCTTCAAGAGACCATCTCATAAAATATTTTATTTCTTTATGATTTTATATACACACAATGCGGTTATAGATGTAATGCAGGCTCCAATGAATGATGAATATGACTATCTTATTGAAAATAGAGGGTAGGTGAAATGTGTTGTGAGAAAATGGCTTCAAGAGACCATCTCATAAAATATTTTATTTCTTTATGATTTTATATACACACAAATTATGAACATCAAGTCCATCGTCTAGAAGGAATTGTCTTGACATACTACACAGTCAACATCATATTTTGTTTGAATGGAATGGTGATGCCTGTTACCTCCTATTTATGATAGCCAATTTCACATACTAGTATGAGTATTTCAATTTGTTCGGAAATTAACCTAAATCTTAGAACATGTGAGATATGAAAATAGAGAAAAAGTTGACAATCACACAATACAAAGATTTATGTGATTCGGCAATATGTCTACATACATCTAGGAACTACAACAATTTTCACTATTTTAAAGAAAAAAATTACAAAGTTGGCTATTGTTAGTGGCGTTTTTTTGTTGCCCACATAATGTTAGGGGAGTCAAGACCGTGACTCGACTTTAGGCTTGAAACATGGCCCAAAGGCTATCGGTAAAGTATGAAAGACTCATATTGCTCAAGGTCTAGATTGCATCTAATAGAGATTGTAATAAGGCCCCAAAAATAACTCCTGCAAAGATAAGCTAGCACAAAGGATGGCCCACCACAACAAGTGCTTAAATAATAGTCTAGCGGTAAGCAAGAGAAACGTCCAACGATAGATGTTTGGAAAACCAATAAATGTATTTGCATAATAAAAATTATGCATTTCCTTCATACTTGGTTAATATAAAAGTGGGCTCATTATAACAAGCACACAAGAGGAAAAATGGGTCAGTAGTGAATACGACAGACCTCCAGCAGTAGACGTTTGAAAGGTTAATAAGTGTGTATACTTAGTAAAAATCATATGTTTTCCTCATTATTATTAGGTCAACATAAAGGAAAACTTCCATAGTATCCAAAACAGTATGGATTTCATCATAATAAAAATAAACAAGGATTAAATGCTTCGTAATTACGAATAAGAGAGGAAAAAATATGATGGAATGAAGGGAGAGAGAGATTCCAGCTCAGTGCAGCACATATTAAACTAAGATTTTTGGAAAATCTATATGTGAGGCATGAATGGTGTAGTGTAGGCTATTTTTGAGTGAGTGGATATTTAAGTTTGTGATGGTATGATGGAGTTAATGCTGAAACTAAGTCTTTAATGGGTAAATAGTTGTTTGTGATTAATTAGTAAACATTTATGGGTTGTGAATATGCAGAAAAAAGAAAGGGAATGTCTAAGACTGAGTGAGTGTAGGCTAAATGGAATGAATTATGAGCTTAGGGAGAGTTAAGGGGCTGTTTGGTTTTTAAAAAACAATCACTTATCACTCCTCACTCAATTTTCGTCACTCATCACTTATCACTTAAAATACCCCAACTCTCTAAAGTGGCACGTTTGGCACACTGTTTCCAACTTCTCATAACTCAATTTTTTGTACTTTCTGTAGGACCCATACCTGAGCACCATGTCAAACAATTCTGTTAGTCTACCTGCTTCACACTCATTTCATTTCATTTTCTTTATTGCTCATTTCATTTTGCCACCACTATAGTCACAGTGAAATGCAACCAAAGAAGTACAAACAACAAAAATTCTCATCAATAAAAATTCCCCCAAACCCAAAAGCCATTTTCCAACCCTCAAAATATGCAGCAGTAAATCAAAACTCCATTCATACTTATTTATGATACACCACTAAATAAAAAAAAATAAAATAAAATAAAAAAACCTGTGTAGAAAAATAGCAAGATC
The DNA here is from genome assembly GCA_033629205.1 of Lithocarpus polystachyus. NCBI lineage: Eukaryota > Viridiplantae > Streptophyta > Magnoliopsida > Fagales > Fagaceae > Lithocarpus > Lithocarpus polystachyus. The sequence continues at coordinate 82,183,072 of CM066164.1, forward strand.
CATCTCTCAAGAATTCAGAACCTAGTTCTCTCTCAGTCTCCAATGGAAGGTGCTCTCTTTCCCAACAGGCCAGTGCCTCCCATCCCAACAAACAGACCCACAAAACCATTGCCAAACTCATCTTTGAAATTCACTTCAACAACACTCCCACTGCCACCCCTTCCTCTTCAATCCCCATCTCCTTCTTCAATTGCTTTAAACACTCTCCTCCAACACCTTTTTCACCTCTCTTCACCTCCCATCACTACCGCCACTCACAAAAAAGCTCAAACCTTTACACCCACCTCGCTACACCAACCACAACACCAATACCCAATTCCCTTCCTTCCACATTTCAGCCTAATTAGACCACAAGCAAGTCCATCATAAAGTCGGATCGATGACAAACACAAACACAATCATTTCATAGATCCTTTTTTTTTTCTTTTGGATCAACGACAAAGCCGGATCAAGTCAAATCTGAAATCTCTGATCGACGAGGTGTGGGTTGGTGTGGGAACAGTGAAGGACAAAGAGAGATGGGTCGGCGTGGGTTAGTGTGTGAGTTGTCCATCGGATGGTTCAGCATGGGTGAGATTTTGCTCTGAAGAAGAACAAAAAGAAAAACAAATAAAGAAGAAGAGAGAAAGAAAGAGAAGTGGAGAAGAAAGAAAAAAAAATGAAAAGAGAGAGTGACCGATGGGAGAGAGAAGGTATATCTGACTTGACAAGACTAGTGGGTCCTTCAGTGTGTGTTTAATTACCAAAATGCCATCATAACTTTGTTTCCATAACTTGAAAACACCTAAAATGTGTTTTCAGTTTCCATAACTTATCACTCAAAAATCAAAGAATTGAGTGATGGAAAAAAAAACTGGAAACAATGCCAAACACACTTCTCAACCGTAGGACCTACATATTTTGAGTTATGAGTGATCAAAACAGAGTTATGGGTGATTGTTTTCAAAAAACCAAACAGCCCCTAAATCACAAGCAAAATGGCAAGTAAATCAGAGATTTCAGAAGGGGTTGGTGTCTATTTTAAGGTGCTGGGATTTTCTAAGAAGATGGAATGTGATGTTTATAGGTAGGTGTATATGAGCATTTATAAACTAAAGGCTAGTTTCTGAACTAAGGGATTAACTTACGGGCTGAAAATAGCATGATGGGTGAGGAATTTTATGATAAGATTTGTTGTACTCCATGAGTTGATAGTAGTTCCCTTTTATAGTGAAGCTTAAGGGATTGAGTAGCAAAAGTCCAAAAACATAGGACTGATCAGGAGCAGGACAACAAACTTAATTATCCTAGGATTTGACTTAAAATGGGAGATTTGCTTTGGAGCTGTTTTGCTTCTTTGGGCAATGTCACACATGGGTACATAATCTTGCATTAAATGTTAAGAATTCTAAAATTGTGTTCAGCCAATGGGATTAATGCAGGTATTAAGAAGGAATCTTAGTGCTACAACTGAGATTTAGACCCTAAGAAATAGGATTCAACACCCCAAGCCAAGTGTCAAAGTTTAAGTCCATTTCAGAGGGTTCCGTTAGGGATCCCTTTATGCTATCCAAACCACATGTTCCCAAATTTCCCCTTTAGGATTCATGGGCTTGGTTCATGAATCAATTACATACTTTTTTAGTAAGAAAATAAACTATTTAATTGAGGATTTCATGAACTTGGAGGTCTTAGTTATGCTTTCCTTGAGTTGTGACCAAAACTTGGAGAGGGAGGGCAGTGGGACAGGTGGCCAGCTCCTAATTTGGTTTAGGAGCTTAGTTGTTTCTTGAGGTAATCTCCAGCGGAAGGCAGAACTGAATGGAGTCCTCCAGCTGGGTTAGTTTGCACACATGGGCTGTTTTGACTGAGATTTCATGTTGGGCTTAGCCATGAAGGCTAAGTATTTTGGTGGGCCTCTAACTTAGGCTCCGTTCGTTTGAAGTGAAAATAGAGAGGATGGAAAATAGAGGAAGGAAAATATGATGGAAAATACTGTTTTCCACTGTTCGTTTGAGGAAGGAAAATAGGGAGGATGGAAAACTAGAGAGAAAATTTTCTCTCCTGGCTTAACAATTTTTTTCCTCCCAAATTGGGAGGAAAACTTGAGAGGAAAAGTGCTAGAGTAACTATTTTACTAATATACCCTCATCCCAACTACCCCAATTCATTACTCAACTACCCACTTGCCCACAACTATCACTCTCTTCTCTTTTTTTTTTTTTTTTTTTTTTTTCTTTCTTTCACACCTGGTTCAGTAACGTGTTGTTCTTTTTTTTTTTCTTTTTTCTTTTTTTCTTTCAACGTTAGCTGAGTAGTTCAGTAACGTTTTTTTTTTTTTTTCAACGTTACTGTTAAGTTCAGTAACGTTTTGTTTTTGTTTTTTTGTTTTTTTTTTCAACGTTACTATTATGTTTATTGTTCAGTAACGTTTTTTTTTTTTTTTCTTTTTCTTTTCAACGTTACTGAGCTCACTTTTTTTTTTTTTTCAACTGTTCAGTAACGTTACTAAAATGAGGTTTTTTTTTTTTTCGACGTAACCTAATCTAATTTTTACATTATAATAATATAAATTTATATATATGATGTGATAAATTTTATATTATTTAATGATTAGAAATAAATTTATTTCTTACATATCATGTAACAAGGGTATAATAGTCAATTTATATAAATTATATTTTCCATCCTTCCCTTTTTCTCTCCAACCGAACACAAAAGTTTTCCATCCTCCCATTTTTCCACTCCTCCAACCGAACACACAAAAGGGAAAACTAAATATTTTCCATCCTCCCACTTTTCCATCCTCCCACAATTTTTCATCCTCCCACTTTTCCACTCCTCCAACCGAACGGACCCTTAGTGGTTCTCTTCACTTGAGCCTATCCTTTTGCTTTCTCTTTGTGAGCCCTACAAAATGGACAAAGCTACCATATATTGCCATAGATTTTTATTTCACATGGGCTTTAGTTGTTAGTAAAAATGAAATGCATTCATGAGTTTTAATAAATATTTATGATAGGTTTTGGGTATTAATTTCCATGGGATTTAAATAACAATTTGAATGGTTTCTCATCATTTTTTTCATGGATTATTTTGTAAATGATATATTCTTTGAGGCTTTTAAATAATGACCTCCAATATTTCTTGAGAATAATATTTACCACGGGTTTTAAATAGAGACAATATCCATGGGGTTTTTAATAAATTATGGTAACAATTACTATAGTGGAATAATGTGATATTCTCATGGTTTTTTATTTTATTATCATAATATGCTTGTAAGGTGAATAATTGTCATGAGTTTTGAAAATAAATATTATGAATGTTGTGATGTAAGATAGATAGTAAACATGAGTTTATAATATGATATGAAATAAATAAATGTCATGAGTCTAAAATAAATAATCATAACTTTCCATGGGTTTTTATAAGATGATTGCCATGAGTTTTGAAAATAGATAATTCATAAATTCCATGAGCTTATAATATTATAGTAATAGGTTTAAGAATTGAAAGTATTGTTCATTATTGGACTTTTAAGTGAAATAATTATGATATAGTATTTTGCCAAGTATTAATAATCTTGGGCTTTTGATAAAATAGTGTCAAGTAGTTAGCTAGAGCTTTTAATAATGCCAACGTAAGTTGGGCTTTTGATATTGTCAATGAGAATTGGGCTTTTGATGTTGCCAGCGAGAACTGGGTTTTTGATGTTGCTAATGAGAATTGAGCTTTTAATGTTGCCAGCGAAAACTGGGTTTTTAATGTTGTCAATGAGAATTGGACTTTTAATGTTACCAATAAAAATTGGGCTTTTTGATATTGCCAGCGAGAACTAGGCTTTTGATAATGTTGCCAATGTGAATTGGGCTTTTGATAAATAAAATTGCCATGAGTTTAAATTATGGGCTTTGATTATGGATTTGAATTCCATTGATAAAATTGTCATAGATTTAAACCATGAGCTTTGATTATGGATTTGAATCCCATTGATAAAATTGTTTTGTCATGGACTTGAATCATGGGTGTAGGGACCTGATCTTGAGTTCTAAGCCCAATGAGGTGTAAGAGCTCAAGCCCAAGAACCCCGACAATAAATTTGTAGAGAGGTGGGTTGGAAGGTTGGGCTAACGTGAGCAGAATAACAGGCCGGTAGCCATGGGGGTTGTCAACGTTCCTTCAAGGCAAATGCTCTTTTTTCTTATTCCGGAAGCCTTTCTTTGTTTTACTCATTTTTTACTTCATACAAGTTCCCCCCCCCCCCTATCATTGGGGTTCCTTACATTATATACCCTATTTCTGAATGATCCTGAGCTTCCATCTGTCGACTATCCAAGTCTACACTTGAGTACCTGTCCCATCGGACACCCCTCTTGGCTTTTGTGAGTTGCGATAGCCAAGGTAACACTGTTCAGGGGGTCTCCTCCACATTAATGCGGCAAGAAAAGTAGCTGCTGTGCATTAAATGTGGAGGCAGCAGCCTAAATTTACTCTTGTGCCCCTGAGGTGCACGCCCGCTGTTGGAGCTCTTCGCGTACCCATTTTGACCAGTGGGCTCGGACTCGGAGTGGGATCAATGCATCCGAGGAAGTAACTCTCCTCGGATGGACCCAAGGCCCAATATGGCAGCTGGAACTAGACCTCCACAATAGCCCCTCAAAAGCCCTAAATTTCTTTTATCCGAGGAGAAATTTGGGGTTTTGACCTAGGGGTATGCGCGACGTGTGCAGCATCCTTGATTAACGCACCCCCTTTATTGCGGTTACTGCTTCATAATTAGCGGGAGGGCTAATAAATGCCTTGAGCGCCGTTACGATGGCTGACATTTGTTCTTGGAAGTCGTGCGGGGGAACCTTCACACGTATGCCCTCCCTCCTCCCTTATAAAAAGGGGATTGAGAAGGAGCGGTTGCGTTTTATTTTACTTATTCTCCAAATTTTCAGTTAACTCCAAGCGCCTGACCCTCCCGAGCTTTAGGCTTTTCTTCCCGCCAATTTAGACCTTCTCTATATCTTCCTAAAGAGACTGCTACGCTGGTTCTTCCCCCACGATTCAGACCCAACTCGCTAACCTGATTCAGTAAGTGTTGCCTTCCTTAGGATATAACTTCTTCTCTTAGTTGTATCTCTCGATCCCTCTTGCCCGTAGGATTTCGCCGCACGGCGATTCCCCTTTGCTTCTATGGGTAGATTCAAGCCTTTAGTGGATTCTCCGACTGGGTTGGAAGGCTTTAGGGCCAAGTACCGTATCCCACGAGGAGTGGGCTTGAGGTACTGCTCCTCGGATCAGATTCTGACCGACCAGGGGACCGGCGAGGTTGCTATCCCGATGATCGCCTTCTTGGAAGGAGGGATGACTATTCCCATGGGTAGGATTACCAGGGAGTACTTGACCAATCACAGGCTATGCCCCCAACAATGCGCCCCCAATATGTTTAAGATCCTAGGGTGTATAGATGTTCTTAGTGAGCAGATGAACCTCGGGCTCACATGGCACGATGTTGTGTACCTATACGAGTGCCATGCCTTATCAGGAGGGTACTACCTCAAGTCTTGGTCCGAGGAGGTGAGGCTAATATCCTGCCTCCCCAAGTCCAACAAAGGCTTGAAGGACGACTACTTGGTCGTTTCCGAAGATTGGCATGACGGTCTTCACTGTCCAGTCAGGGAGGGAAAACCAGGTGGGGTACCTTGGGATGGCGCCCCTAGGACGGGGCTTAGCTCCCCGAGATGTTACAATATTGCTCATTTGCTTGTGTTTTGCTGTTTGTTTTTGTAAATATATATTTTTAGGGCGGTGAACGTTGCGGATCTGACCTGACGATGATTTTTGCAGACAAAGACCACGTTTCTCCCAAGCTTAGCCTGGTCAACGTGAGAGCTCTCAACTATTTGTTGAGGTCCGAGGTGTTCGTCAGTGAAGATGGGCAACTGCGGGCTGCGCATTTGATATTGGAGTACACGCCTTTGTCAAGGGACTTCCAAGCCATCGGCCAGGCAATCAAGGCAGGAAGTAGTTGGCTCGCTCGGATAGACGTGTCCAAGCCCAAATTCTTGGCCGACCGGGATCTTCCTCCTGTTACTCCACCACTCCCAGGAATCCACCAATCGGTTCCGATCCCGACCGAGGGACCCGCATCATCTCCTCCGTCCTTGGATACAGAGATTGACCAATTCACGTTTGGAGAGGCTCCTGACAAGCACGCGGTCGAGATTTCAGATTTCGAGACCGAGGTTGAGGAGCCGGAGTCCGGGAGTCTTCCAAGGTTGTTGCTAGCCCAACCAGATCCTAGTTCCGAGGAGGAAGAGGAAGGCATGGATTTGAAGCAGAAGACGGGATTGAAGGGACTTATGGCTGGTAGGAATAAGGGGACGGGATCGTCTTCCAAGGAGGTCCCCAAAACCCAGGTTGCTCCCACTTTGCCTCCCCCACCACCCAAGCCTCCAGTGGATCCAGGGCAGAAGGCAAAGGATAACATCAAGAAGAAAAGGCCCATGGAGGCGCCCGAGGAGGGGGAGGTACTGCCCGCCAGGGGTGGGAAGCAACAAAAACGGACTGCTGATCCCCATGACAGAAGGGATAAAATGGGGGACGTGTCCGAGGAGGGCGACTCGCGCCGTGTTCAGCGCATGTGGGCTCCCCGGCTGGAGGTGGGAGGCATTGCTATCCCTTGGGACGCAACAATCTGGGAATCCCAGAGGGAGCATGCCGGAGCTTTAGCCGAGGCCTTGGAGCAGCCCCTACTCCTTCCCAGGGACATGGAGGGCCTTAGGCGCATCCGGCAACCGAATCTCCTCATGTCCTTGAAGAGGGATCTGGCCATGGTAGGCTTTCTGGCCCTTCCAAGAAATTTCCTTTTAATTAAGCCCCACTCGTCTGCTCGCTTACTAACCCGTGTTCCTTTTGCTAATTGTGCAGGTTACTCAGCAGGTATTTGTGGCTGAGGAATACCTGAAAAGGGCCGGCGAGGACGTCAAGGCGGAAGTCCGCTCTCGTCAGGAGGCCGAGAGGCAGGCTGGAGCCTTGAGGCAGGAGAAGGCCGACCTGGCTGGGAAGTTGAGGGAGGCTGAGAAGGCCCGCTTAAGTGTCGTGGCTGGTCTGAAAACGGCTGAACGGCAAGCTAAGGACCAACGCCAGCAGCTGCATATCACCAAAATAGATCTGGCCACAGAGAAGCAGAGGGTCATTGACCTTATGGCTAAGCTGCAGAAGGCGAAAGAGGCCGCCCGGACTACTAGAGAAGCCGCCGAGGCCACGGTGGAGGCAGCATATGAGCGGGGCGTCCTTGATAAGGAGAAGAAGCTGTCCGAGGAGGTGGCCGTAGTGTGCAGGGACTACTGCACCGAATCCTGGGGCGTAGCCATAAATCGGGCAGGGGTCCCCGCGGAGTCGGAGCTTAGGAGGGTTGAAAGCATCTTCTTCCCGGAGGATATCCGCGAAGTTGCTGATCCTGAGCCCCTCCTCACCATTGAAGCCCCCGCTGTTAATGACAAGGTTCTCGAGGGCGTGGAGATTGGCGAGGAGGGCCAACCTTCCTTGGATGCTCAGCCTTCTGAAGACGAGCTTACCATTAGCCAAGTAGTCTCAAAGGCCAAAGATGCCGAGGCCGACCCCAAAGCTGATGGTGTGCCTTCCGATGCGGCCAATCCAGAGGGCTCCCAGCCAAAAGCTTAGCTGTAGTAATTTTTATTTTGCGTCTTGCTTGTAACAGAAGAAACATTGTACCTTTTTGGTGTTTTAATGAGAGCAAGTGTTGTAATCTTTTCTGTTAAATGAAGAACGACCGTACTTTCGTTGATTTATGGCAATTGTTTTTGCTCTCCTAAACTTCTGTTTTAACTCTTTATGAAAACGGAACATAAGACTGTTTGAACACATATAAAGACTCAATGTAGCGTTAATCCCCCTTGACTGTGTGATCCGAGGGCGCCCATTCAATTAAGGTTATGTTTGAACACTTAGAAAATTGAAACTAGTGTTAATTACCCTTAAGAGTGAGGTCCGAGGACGCTACATTCGCTTAAGTTCTGTTTGAACACTTAGAAAATTGAAACTAGTGTTAATTTCCCTTAAGAGTGAGGTCCGAGGACACTACATTTGCTTAAGTTCTGTTTGAACACTTAGAAAATTGAAACTAGTGTTAATTTCCCTTAAGAGTGAGGTCCGAGGACGCTACATTCGCTTAAGTTCTGTTTGAACACTTAGAAAATTGAAACTAGTGTTAATTTCCCTTAAGAGTGAGGTCCGAGGACGCTACATTCGCTTAAGTTCTATTTTAACACTTAGAAAATTGAAAGTAGTTGCAGCGGGAGAAGTAAAACAAGTAAGGGATAAAAGGGAACTTTCATTAATAATAGTACCTTTTCAGGTTATTTACATTCCATGGGTGTGGTACAGTTTTTTCGTCTAGGTCTTCGAGGTAGTACGCACCAATGCCTGCTACCGAAGTGATGTGGTATAGGCCTTCCCAATTGAGTCCTAGCTTCCCCCAAGTAGGGTTCCTAGTGTTGCCCACAACTTTCCTCAGTACCAAGTCTCCTACCGCCAGGGGCCTTAGCCTAACGTGGGCGTCGTAGCCCTGCTTGAGTTTGTTTTGGTAGTACGCCAGTTGGACCCTCGCATTTTCCCTTCGTTCGTCTAGTAGGTCCAAGCTTTTCCCCAGCAACTCGTCGTTACTCCTCGGGCTAAAACAGGTGGTTCTTAGCATTGGGAAGCCGGTTTCCAACGGAATTACGGTCTCGGCTCCATAGGTTAACAAGAAGGGAGTTTCTCCAGTTGATCTCCGCGGCGTAGTCCGATAGGTCCAGAGGACGTGAGGTAGCTCTTCCACCCACCTTCCCTTTGCGTCGTCCAGCCTTTTCCTAAGACCGTCCACTATGGTCTTGTTTATGGTCTCGGCCTGTCCATTCCCCTGCGGGTAGGCAGGAGTGGAGTAACGATTCTTAATCCCAAGGCTGCTGCAATAGCGTCTGAAGGCTTTGCTGTCGAATTGGAGGCCGTTATCCGAGATGAGGGTGTGAGGGACTCCGAATCGGGTGACGATGTTTCTCCAAATGAACTTCTTGACGTCTACGTCTCTGATGTTTGCTAACGGTTCGGCCTCTACCCATTTGGTGAAGTAGTCTGTGCCGACCAGGAGGTATTTTCTGTTGCCGACGGCTTTGGGGAAAGGGCCTACGATGTCTAAGCCCCACTGAGCGAATGGCCACGGGCTGGACAGGGGGTTAAGGACTCCGCCTGGTTGATGCATATTTGGCGCAAACCTTTGGCACTGGTCGCATTTCTTTACGTACTCTTACGCTTCCTTTTTCATGTTGGGCCATGTGAGAGACCGCGCCCCCGGCCCCCCTTTTATAAATAGGGTGTTGTTGGGCCAAACCCACGTGAATGGGTGGAGTCGTGTTATTGCCTCTCAAAATGGAGGTTCGACTAGTTATATTTTCCCTTTAGATTAAGGGTTTTACAATGGAGTCGCCACTTATTTAATTATTGGAATAAATAAGAAAACCGTAATTGAAAAATAATTCCTCATTTTATTAATTTGAAATTGAATTTACATTGTTCATAGGAAATTACATTGCTTTGTTTCCTAGATACAATCTAAGATAAAGTACATGGTTTTGTGTCCTAGTTACAATCTAAAAATCAAAAATTACAAGGATAAGCATTTGATCTACTAACCCTTGATCTAAGTTCGGAGGCTATGTTACAAGGTGGGAAGGTGTTAGGCACCCACCTTGCCCGGTGAAACTGGTCTTCTAGACTATGGTGGCCAACATTCATATCACATCATTCAATATGTTATCAATCAATTTGCATGTTGAATTTAAAGTGTGTGTGTGTGTGTGTGTGATAAACCCTAATTCAATTTATTAAGCGTTGCATATGGATTGAAAAATAGATTCTAGTGAATGTGTGTGTATGGTGATATCCTAGATTCAAGGATTTGAAAGAATTATGAAACAAACATGTTTTTCATATTTTTGATGTAGATTTAAGATTAAAACTAGTGTAATGCATGAACATGTGATGAACAACTAAGAACATGTGAAGAACATATAAGAACATTCAAACATATTCAAAGGAATTTAAATAGTTACTATCATGCTTTAATCCTAAATTTTCATCATGGCAACACAAAAAACAAGTTAGGGAAAGAAATTATACCTTCATGCAAGATCCATATGGAGGATGAGGAGACTCTTGAGGGAGGTCCTAAGGGTGGATGAAAAGAAGAGTTAGGAGAGGAAGAGTGAGTCTCACTCAATATCTTGAGTCTCAAGAAGACCAAGATATGACAAGATTACTCAACTGCCTAGAACTCAAGAGAGGAGAAGAGAGGGGATTTTTGTTTTTTTTTTGGAATGAAGGAGAAGGGGGTTTATATAGTGGTGGTGGAGGAAATATGAATGGAAGGCCATTTAATGAGGGTTGACAAAGAATCATGAACCTAGACCTCATTTTAGCCTTTGGGGAAATCTTGTGCATTAAATGGAAAGATTGGTAGGAGTGGGGAGCAAGCCAAAATTCGGTTTTCCGCAGCTGCTGTAACAGCTTGTAGAGCCAACTTCGAAAAATCATATCTGACTCAATTCTGATCGGAATTGGCTCGTTCTTGTGCTCAAATTGAAGCCCCGGATGTCTAGTTTCTAGGAAAATTAACCCCATTCACAGATTCAAAATATTCTGAGAGATATTGATGAAATGGTGAGCAGAGGTCATTTGTTAGAAAATGGTTTCAGCACAATTAGCATTAATAAGTCCCAAATTAGCTCCCAATTAACATTAAATGGCTCCAATCACTCCCATTTCAGACTTAATTGGTCCCAAATTTACTCTAATTAAAAGATAATTGCACAAATTACTCATTGAATAATTAATGCTTAACTATCTAATTAATTAGGTGTGTGCAACCTTACCATAAAATGTAGTCCTAACCAATCAAATTATGACACATCATTAATCTCAAATTGATTATACTTATAACCAATCAAAATCAATTGCTCATAATCACATATAGTCGGACTCAACATGTAATGGTGCATCTCGGCCATTAAAACTTGATTTGATGATAACTTTCAATCTGATGGTCTGATTAGGGCTTATGACCAGTCAATTTGATCGTTACAACATCAAGATCATTTTGGTGAAATGAGATTAAGGATCTAGTGACCAAAATCAAGATGCATATTTCCAAGGTGAAATTACCATTTTACCCTCCTGTGAGGTTAAATGCGGGTTGCAAAATGGGGTGTCAACAGAATGCCCCTCATTGGCAGAGCTTGAAAAGCGAATGTCAATGTATGAAAAAGACACCTAACTTTGCAATCAGTATTTAACCGTGGTGAATGTGTGATGCATATAGATGAAAATGTTGATGGTCATGTTGTGGATCAAAATGTGGACCGAATCTCGAGGGAGATTGCCTACGTACCTCTTAGTGGGAAGATCAGGTTGAAACGTAGTTCATGCATGCAAATTTTTTTTTTTTTTGAATGAGTACAGGACATACTTACCTGAAGTGAAGAAAATATGAAGATTCTGGTCTTGTGTTTCAGAGGACCAAAGGTTTTGAATCCTGGCTCATGTTTTCAGAAGACCTAGGGTTTTTTTTTTTTTTTTTTTTTTTTTGGGCTTTGGCTCATGTTTTCAAAGGACCAAAGGTTTTGGATCCTGGCTCATGTTTTCAGAGGACCTAGGATTTTTTTTTTTTTTTTTTTTTGGACTTTGACTCATGTTTTCGGAGGACCAAAGGTTTTGGATCCTGGCTCATGTTTTCAGAGGACCTAGGATTTTTTTTTTTTTTTTTTTTTTGGGCTTTGGCTCATGTTTTCAGAGACCAAAGGTTTTGGATCCTGGCTCATGTTTTCAAAGGACCTAGGATTTTTTTTTTTTTTTTTGGTGGGCTTTGGCTCATGTTTTTAGAGGACCAAAGGTTTTGGATCCTGGCTCATGTTTTCAGAGGACCTAGGATTTTTTTTTTTTTTTGGGCTTTGGCTCATGTTTTCAGAGACCAAAGGTTTTGGATCCTGGCTCACGTTTTCAGAGGACCTAGGATTTTTTTTTTTTTTTTTTTTTTTGGGCTTTGGCTCATGTTTTCAAAAGACCAAAGGTTTTGGATCCTGGCTCATGTTTTCAGAGGACCTAGGATTTTTGGATCTTGGCTCATGCCGATGTGTGTGGGCCTTTACCACAGTACCTGCAAAATAAATATTTTCAATTAGTAACAGAGTTATTCATTGAAAAGAACTTTGAGTACCTGGCGAATGCCCCAAGTTTGGGACAAATTCCATGCTTCGATGAATGCTGAGGGTGGACAATTGATGTTGCACCACTGGAGAATATGGACGAGGATTATAGCTTTCTGTTCCTGAAGCAGAATTTAATGAAGATTTTTTTTTTTTTTTTGAAAATTTTGGAAATCTTGAAAAAAAGAATTTTTTTTTTTGAAGGAATTGACAATTTTGATTGATGAATTTTTTTTTTTTTTTTTTTTTTTGAAGGAGTTGAAAATTTTGATTGATGAAAATCTCTCTCACTCTCTCTCTCTTTTTTTTGAAAAATTTGGAAATCTTGAAAAAAAGAATTTTTTTTTGAAGGAATTGAAAATTTTGATTGATGATTTTTTTTTTTTTTTTTTTTTTTTGAGATTTGAAGAATTTTTCATTATCAAAAAGTGAAGAAGATGAAGAAAAGATGGAGTAAAAGTGATGAAGATTTATTCATGATGATTTTTTTTTTTTTTTTTTGAAAAACCAATCTTTTGAATAAGAATAACTTTGACTGCAAGTTGATGTGGATTGCTGGATAAGTCCTTGCTTAATTCCTTCAAAAAGAAAATTTCAATTAGCAATGGATTTATTCATTGAAATGAATTGGAAGTACTTACCCAATGCCCCTAGTTTGGGGCATATTCCATGCTTAGATTGAAGTTGAGTTCATTTGATGTTGTGACCATTGGGGAACATGAAAGAAGATCATGGTCTGTCATCCTTGGTTCCTGCAAAAGGCTTTCTTTCTTTAGCTTGTTAGAAACCAATTATCATGAAAACATTTTTGGCCATTACCATTAGTGTAGACATGCTTGCAAAAAAATGGATTGATGCCTCAAATGAAAACATGCTTTCATGCAAGATGGACATATTTGCACACAATATAAATAGGCCAATGCTCCAAGTTTAAACATGCTTAATGCAAACAAATGGGCTTAACCTAACATGCACCCAAACAATTTTGTCACATTGTTTTGACTTTGTTCTCCAAGGTTGTTTGGGTGATTGGGACCGGGCCTTTAAAAGGCTGCCTACGTACCTCTTTCATAGAGGATCAGGTCAAGACGTAGTTCAAAAGAACTGGATTTTGGAAAAGAATGGTTTTTTTTTTTTTTTGAACACGATGTGATCCTTTGAACAACCATTTTGGAAAATCATAGTGTTTAAGAACCAAACAAATCTCTTTGATCATGAAGGATAAAGATCATTAAACTCATGTAATCAAAATTTGCTTCTTTCTTTTGAACATTGTCAGATTAAGTCTCCAAAGGCAATCAAGAAAGGAAATGTGATAATATTTATGAATCACATTGTTGGGTGCAAATAAGGAGAGTTCTCCAGGTTTGGAAGTGCTTTTGAGTCATTTTGAGGATTTGAGAATTTGAGAAATTGTCCTCGGACATATCATCCTGTGGGGTTTGACAATTTTAAGCATTTTCCTTTTTAATTCAAGAGAAGATATTATTAGAGTTTAAGATGTGCCTACAATTAGCAAGACTTCAAGGAGGTCTTTGCTCATGGGTTGTAATGTAGGCCGGGTTTGGGTTATGAAATGAAAGATATAAAAGGCTCAAAATTCCCTATGATGTTTCCCCCAAGTATGCATTACTCAAAAATCAAGTATTAGAGGAGTTTTCCCATTTCTTCTTTGTCATCTTCTCACTAGTCTTCATTGGTCACTTGTATCAACAATAATTTTTATGCTCATTATTCTCTTTTTAGGTTGCATCTTCAAGTTTTCAACTTGGTTGTATTTTCCAATTTTTTCTTTTCTTCTTCTTCTTCTTCTTCTTCTTCTTCTTCTTCTTCTTCTTTTCTTTGGCCATAACTTTTGCCTAGACCGCACTTTTGGATTTTCAACCTAGCGGGCTTCTTTTCTTCTCTTGTTTTCTTTTTTTTTTTTTTGCCCCTAACTTTTGCCTAGACTGCCCTTTTGGGTTTTCAGCCTAGCGGGCTTCTTTTCTTTTTTTTTTTTTTTTTTTTTTTGGCCCTAACTTTTGCCTAGACCACCCTTTTGGGTTTTCAGCCTAGCGGGCTTCTTTTCTTTTCCTTTCTTTTCTTCTCTCTCTTTTTTTTTTTTTTTGCCTAGACCGCCCTTTTGGGTTTTCAATCTAGCGCTTTTTTTTTTTTTTTTTTTGCTGTTTTTCATCTCTTGATTGAATGTACTTTTTATGGATCTTTTGCCTCCCTTTTTTTTCTCAGCTTAAGTCATGTTGATGCACTCTCTATACATCTTTCTTGCCTCGATGCACTTGCACATTTCTATGCTTGATGAATCTTTTCCCTTTTCGATGAACTCTCTTTTGGATGAACCATGTATTCCTCTTGGCATGATGAGCTTTAGGCTCTTGATGCACATTGGAATTTCATTTATCTTTCCTTGATTGAAACGAAATCTCACTTTCCTTTGATGATCTCTTATCTTTAGCTTAATGAATTCTCCACTTATCTTTCATGTCTTCTAGGAGAGCTTTATCAATTAGCTTCAAAGCTATAAGGTCGACTCCTCCTCAACATGAGATTTAAGCATGCATACTTTGAATTTTTCCCACCCTAGGTTTAGATTTTAGTGGGTTTATACAAAAAAGAGGCTAAGTGTTTAAAGGCTCAAATGGGCTAGCAATAGATAAAGATCGTTCTAGGTATTAGGGAATAATCTTGTTTAGCCAAAGATGGCCTCCAATCCTTAGTAATGCTTACTTGTAGGCATAGTGACTTAAGCTCTTTTAATAAATTCATCTTAAAAGAAAAAGTATGAATGCTCTAATGTTGTGAAACAAAAGACCTTTGAAAATTGGATCGAATGCATGAATTCATGGGATTTTCTGATGGATGGATTCTTTTTGATTGCCTTTTAAGACCATTTCTTCTTATATTCTAAGTCAAGTAGCAAAAGTCTTTACATGGATCAAATGAAATTAATCATTCCTTAGTACAAATTGATTGCTCAAGCCTTTAAACATTAAGATTTAGAAAATGTTTTGTCCAAGGGATCCTCATGTACCATTTTGAAAAGGAGACTTTTTTTTTTCTTTTTTTTTTTAATCTTGAAAGAAAAAAAAATTGGATCTTTTTGAAAAAGTCACTAGGAAGTTCAATGGTCCTAGTTCAAAGATTTTTTTTTTTAAATGACTCAAAGGCCCAATGCCCCTAGTCCAAACACTTTCTCATTTGAAATTTTTTTTTCTTTTTTTTTTTTCTTTTTTTTGGAAAGATTTGGGAATCTTGATTTTTTTTTTTTTTTGGAATTTTTTTTTTTAAATATATACATGAACAAAGTACATCAAATGCTACACAAATTTTTAGAATTCAAAGAAACATAGAAACATAACAAACAAACAAACAAACTTTAAACTTAACCATGATGTTGCAAACCAAATGTGGAGTGAGGCAAAGTTGGGCCGCTTGCTTCTTCTTGGTCCATTTAGGATGCTTGAGACTGGGATGCTTGAACTTTAATTATGATGAAATGGCTTGGGCTTGCACTTGGAAGGCATGCATCTTGTGAACTTTTGGCCTTTGATGTTGAACACGCGTATACACCTTTGATGGGCTCAAGTGTTGGGCTTAGACTCATTCAAGAAACAAATTGGGCTTCCATTGCAAGTAAAGTCAATCATAGGCTTTTGGGTTTGAGTTCATTCACAACATACAAGGTTCAAACAATCATGATGGGCCCAAGCGTTGGACTTGGGTCATGATGGCTCAAACAACGGCCAAACAAATGCGTAATGAAATGCAATTTACATGGACCGACCTAAAGGTAGGTTCTATGGGCCATTACAACATGGGTAGAAGGTAGGTTAAAGGTCCCCACAAGCTAGGACGTCGTACCTCCCAACTTGTGACGCCTGGAGCGCCGCGTTGGTCCGAACGGTACAGTTTGTCCTTATGAACCATCATGGTTATGCATAACTATGATGATCCTTGTCGCGGTGGGTGGTACGTTCACCGCTGGGTATGTGAGTCTCAGGAAGACCACAATCCACGGCTAATACTATCGGGCTTCCGGGCTAGCACACAAATAAAATAAATTTCATTCAAGCAAATGATGCATGATAAACAAAATAATGACATATTAGACATATTATATACAAAAAATCAATAAACAAACAATGACATGGTTGGCCACCATAACCTAATTGAAGTCTAGCCCTCAATATCCCCAGTGGAGTCGCCACTGTGAGAGACCGCGCCCCCGGCCCCCCTTTTCTATAGGTGTGTTGTTGGGCCAAACCCACGTGAATGGGTGGAGTCGTGTTATTGCCTCTCAAAATGGAGGTTCGACTAGTTATATTTTCCCTTTAGATTAAGGGTTTTACAATGGAGTCGCCACTTATTTAATTATTGGAATAAATAAGAAAACCGTAATTGAAAAATAATTCCTCATTTTATTAATTTGAAATTGAATTTACATTGTTCATAGGAAATTACATTGCTTTGTTTCCTAGATACAATCTAAGATAAAGTACATGGTTTTGTGTCCTAGTTACAATCTAAAAATCAAAAATTACAAGGATAAGCATTTGATCTACTAACCCTTGATCTAAGTTCGGAGGCTATGTTACAAGGTGGGAAGGTGTTAGGCACCCACCTTGCCCGGTGAAACTGGTCTTCTAGACTATGGTGGCCAACATTCATATCACATCATTCAATATGTTATCAATCAATTTGCATGTTGAATTTAAAGTGTGTGTGTGTGTGTGTGTGTGTGTGATAAACCCTAATTCAATTTATTAAGCGTTGCATATGGATTGAAAAATAGATTCTAGTGAATGTGTGTGTATGGTGATATCCTAGATTCAAGGATTTGAAAGAATTATGAAACAAACATGTTTTTCATATTTTTGATGTAGATTTAAGATTAAAACTAGTGTAATGCATGAACATGTGATGAACAACTAAGAACATGTGAAGAACATATAAGAACATTCAAACATATTCAAAGGAATTTAAATAGTTACTATCATGCTTTAATCCTAAATTTTCATCATGGCAACACAAAAACAAGTTAGGGAAAGAAATTATACCTTCATGCAAGATCCATATGGAGGATGAGGAGACTCTTGAGGGAGGTCCTAAGGGTGGATGAAAAGAAGAGTTAGGAGAGGAAGAGTGAGTCTCACTCAATATCTTGAGTCTCAAGAAGACCAAGATATGACAAGACTACTCAACTGCCTAGAACTCAAGAGAGGAGAAGAGAGGGGATTTTTGTTTTTTTTTTGGAATGAAGGAGAAGGGGGTTTATATAGTGGTGGTGGAGGAAATATGAATGGAAGGCCATTTAATGAGGGTTGACAAAGAATCATGAACTTAGACCTCATTTTAGCATTTGGGGAAATCTTGTGCATTAAATGGAAAGATTGGTAGGAGTGGGGAGCAAGCCAAAATTCGGTTTTCCGCAGCTGCTGTAACAGCTTGTAGAGCCAACTTCGAAAAATCATATCTGACTCAATTCTGATCGGAATTGGCTCGTTCTTGTGCTCAAATTGAAGCCCCGGATGTCTAGTTTCTAAGAAAATTAACCTCATTCACAGATTCAAAATATTCTGAGAGATATTGATGAAATGGTGAGCAGAGGTCATTTGTTAGAAAATGGTTTCAGCACAATTAGCATTAATAAGTCCCAAATTAGCTCCCAATTAACATTAAATGGCTCCAATCACTCCCATTTCAGACTTAATTGGTCCCAAATTTACTCTAATTAAAAGATAATTGCACAAATTACTCATTGAATAATTAATGCTTAACTATCTAATTAATTAGGTGTGTGCAACCTTACCATAAAATGTAGTCCTAACCAATCAAATTATGACACATCATTGATCTCAAATTGATTATACTTATAACCAATCAAAATCAATTGCTCATAATCACATATAGTCGGACTCAACATGTAATGGTGCATCTCGGCCATTAAAACTTGATTTGATGATAACTTTCAATCTGATGGTCTGATTAGGGCTTATGACCAGTCAATTTGATCGTTACAACATCAAGATCATTTTGGTGAAATGAGATTAAGGATCTAGTGACCAAAATCAAGATGCATATTTCCAAGGTGAAATTACCATTTTACCCTCCTGTGAGGTTAAATGCGGGTTGCAAAATGGGGTGTCAACAGGCCACCAATAGCCTTGGGTGATGGCTCTGTGCGACAAGGATCTTCCTCCAGTGTGGCTTCCACAGATTCCTTCATGCATTTCTTCCAAGAGTAACTCTGTTGCTTCGGGATGGACGTACAGCAGGTATGGTCCGGAAAAAGACCGTCTGTACAGCTTCCGCTCCTCCGATAGCCAAAACCTTGAGGCCTTCCGTCGGATCTTGTCGGCTTCTCCCTTGTCCTCGGGGAGGATGTCCTCACTCAGAAATAGTGTCACAGGGTCCATCCAGCTGGTACCCGCCCTGACTCGATGGACACAGGTGGCATCCCCTTTTGTCCCTGTAGGTGCATGCAAGTCCTCCACCAGTATGATCCGAGGGAGGTTATGGGCCGAGGAGGTGGCTAGTGTGGCTAAAGAGTCGGCATGCGCGTTTCCGCTTCTTGGTATGTGCTACAGGGTGAAGGATTCGAAGTGTGATCTTAGGAGTCCGGCTCGGCCAAGGTATTCTTGCATCCTTCCGTCTCTGGCTTCCAGATCTCCGTTCACCTGGCCCACTACCAACATCGAGTCCGATAACACATTCACCCTTTTTCCGCCGAGTTTTTCAACCATAGACATCCCTTTCAGTAGGGCTTCATACTCGGCCTCGTTGTTCGTGGCCGAGAAGCCTAATCTTAGTGCTTTTTCAATAATGAGCCCCTCGGGAGAGACGAGGACTAGCCCCACTCCAGAGCCTCTTTGGTTCGATGCCCCATCAAGGTACACCTTCCAGCAAGCGGGCTCCTGGATGGAGATCAGGCCAACCGCCTTCACGTCAGAGCCAGATGCCCCAAATGTCCCTTCCAAAGAGGGCTCGACGAACTCGGCTACCAGATCGGCGATGACCTGGCCCTTGATGGAGGTGCGCGGCATGTACTTGATGTCAAAAGCCCCTAGGATCGTTCCCCATTTAGCAACTCTCCCTGTGTAGTCTACGCTTCGAAGCACAAACCTGAGTAGGAGCTGCGTTAGAACGACGATGGTATGGGCTTGGAAGTAGTGGGGAAGTTTTTGCATAGCATGGACCACCACCAGGATGGCCTTCTCCAACGGTAAGTAACGAACCTCGGCCTCGTGCAATGACTTGCTAATGTAGTAGACCGGCCGCTGCACCCCGTCGTCCACTCGTATCAACACTAGGCTTACCGCGTGTGGGGCCACAACAACGTAGGCGAACAGGACCTCGTCGGCTTTAGGGCTGGACATGATCGGTGGCCGAGAGAGGTACTGTTTGAGCAGCTGGAAAGCCGAGTCGCATTCTTCGGTCCATTCGTACCCTTTCCACTTGTTCATCAAGAGGAAAAAAGGTCTGCACCTGTCTGCCAATCGGGAAATGAATCGGCTCAGGGCCGCGATCATTCCTGTGAGCTTCTGAACCTCTTTGGGATTCCGAGGTGGTTGTAGGCAGTTAATGGCTTTGATCCTGTCATGGTTGACTTCGATCCCCCTGTGGGTGACCATGTAGCCCAAGAATTTCCCTGATCCGACTCCAAACGAGCACTTGGAGGCGTTGAAGAGCAGTTTATGCTTCCTCAGGGTTTCAAACACACCCCTGAGATCCTCCACGTACTCGGCCTCCTCCTTGCTTTTAACTACCATGTCGTCTATGTACACTTCTACGTTCTTGCCAAGCTACGGCTCAAACATTTTGGTCATCATCCTTTGGTAAGTGGACCCCGCGTTTTTCAATCCGAAGGGCATTACTTTGTAGTGGTAGTTCCCCGTGGGCGTGACGAAAGCAGTCTTCTCTTGATCCTCTAGAGCCAAAGGGATTTGGTGATACCCTTGGAAGGCGTCCAAGAAGCTCATCCGAGGGTGGCCCGCAGTCGCGTCCACTAGTTGGTCTATCCGAGGCATGGGGAAAGGATCTTTTGGGCAGGCCTTGTTCAAGTCTGTGAAGTCTACGCAGACTCGCCACTTCCCGCTCTTCTTTTTGACAACAACCGTGTTGGCTAGCCACTCTGGATAGAAAACTTCCTTGATAGCCCCTGCCCCTTTGAGCTTTGTCACTTCGGTCCTTACGGCGTCGGCGTGCTCTTTGGACGGATGCCGAAGGGGTTGCTTCTTTGGAGTGATGGAGGGGTTAACGTTCAGGTAGTGGCATGCAAAGTTCAGGTCAACACCCGGGGCCTCATAGGCGCTCCATGCAAACACGTCCAAATTCTCTTTGAGGAATTCGGCCATCCGCTCTTTCTCCTGAGGGGGCAGCTGAGAGCCGACCTGGAAAAATCTCTCGGGGTCATCTCCGATCACAACTTCCTCCAACTCCTCGCACCTTGCCTCCTCGGAGAGCGCATCAGTTGGCCCGCCCGGGCCCTTTGATTGCTATAAGTCCTTTTGGGTGTGGGCTATGGGTTCCGCTTCCGGCCGGTGCGTAATGGCTGCCACCAAGCATTGTCTCGCCGTGGTCTGACATCCGACGATTTCCATGACCTGCCCCCCGGAGGGGAACTTCACCTTTTGGTGCAGGGTGGAGGCGACGGCCCCTAGCGTGTGGAGCCAGGGTCTGGCGACGATGGCCGTGTAGGGTGAATAAGTGTCCACCACGATGAAGTCTACTTCCACCACCTCCGGGCCTGTCTGGACGGGTAGCCCAATCTGGCCTCTTGGGATAACCGTCTTTCTGTTGAAGCTCACGAGAGGGGAGGTATACGGTGTCAGGTCCTCAGCCTTGAGGCCGAGGCCCTTATAGAGGTCGAGATACATGATTTCGGTGCCACTTCTGTCGTCCACCATTACTCTTTTCACGTCATACGCGTCGATCCTGAGTGTTATTACCAGAGCGTCATCGTGAGGCTGTATGGTTCCCACCTTGTCTTCCTCCGAGATGGTGGGAACCATACAGGTGATACTTAAAAAATATTTTTTGAAATATAGAAAAAAATATTTTGGGAACCATCGTGGTTAACATAATAATATAGAAAAAAATATTTTGTGAAAGCCCAATAACTTCTTAGTGGTGTTTGAAAATAAATAGGTGATACTTAAAAAATATTAGGTATAAAAAAAAATGTACCCTAACAACTGTACAGCACATCAATACATCAAATCCTAATTCTAAAGCAACAATGTGTGTGTATTTATATCTCCCAAACAGAAAATCCAAAATAAGCCAAAAGTGCTGAAGTCTCCACTCTATGGACCAAGCGTCACAAAATCTCCTAATTAAAATCGTAACTTTTCCAAGTTGAGTTGGGTCACAAATTGGATCAAACACAAAACCAAGCTACACGTAACCTAAAACAACTTTCAATTCTTGAGAGGATTGGAACTTTCACTCTCACCATCCCAATAAACACATGGAAGTCAAGTGCATCGAAAGTATTGAATCTGCCAAGATGGAAAACTGTTAAATAGCTAACTAGGTTTTGACAAATCCATTTGAAATGATTACCACTAAGCCCTACTATTCTGTAAAATTAGGTTGGAAGTGAAGTGCTTCGAAAGTAAATCAGAATTGAAACGTTCTTTTCCATGAAAAAAGAAAGAAAGAAAGAAAGAAGATGATGTGGGAATGTGCGAAAGATTTAACAACTTCCCACCCAAAAAGCAGGCAGGAAAAAAGTGCACACGGGGACATAATAACTGGGTATTTTATCTTGGTTTCCTTATCCCTGCTAGTGGGAAAAGACTAAACTGATGGGGATGCAAAGAATTATTAGAATGAACACTGTAGATTCCCAATACCATGACTTGCCCTAAGGTCAAAAAGAGAATATTTTAATAGCAAAAGCAATCACCAATAATCAAATGTTAGGTAAAGCATACATACTTAAACATAGTTGGGATGGAAAGCTATTGAACTTTAGTGTTAGTAATACAAAAATATTCATAATTTATTCTGGTGGCAAATTATAATAGATGCAACATCACCTTTATATGGGACATCAATGAACGGATTTATTATTCATTATTATCATATGCCACCTCAATAATTATTTAAAAAAGTATTTTAATTGGTTTTTTGTGTCACTGGACTTTTCTTTTCCATAATGGGGCCTGCCTTTCACTTAATAACCTATTGACACAAATGAAAAACAAATTTGATTGCCAATGTTAACTTATATTATCTTGGCCTAGTTATAAGCACATGGAGGCAAAGTATATCATGATTTAAGTGATGTTGCTAATCACAACTACCACATTGACAATTATGAAAAGAGTTAATGAAAAATAGTGTCCATATTAGTACTGAATTAGAAGGGCAAATTTGGGCAGATCAGAAGTTTTATCAAGCTATTAGGGGCTCACAAATTGATCTCATGAACAGGTTTCCAAAGTTGATTCAAATTCCAAGCCTATAGCTTTTAGTAATTAGTACCCATTCATGGAAAAATTGAGAACCCTCTTGAAACTGAGATATCAAACATGATCTTGTAATCCAGTGTGAAAGTGAAATAGGGATTTAAAATTCACTCTTTTAAGACTGAGGTTATACTAAGTCACTATGTTTAGAGTAAGTTAAGGGATACAATAAATATATATATATATATATATATATTAGTGCATAATAAAAGTAATGTCAGTAGTTGGCCCGTATGAAAGTTGTGCTGCTACACCCTACACACACAATTTCATATTTGCAAGTTCTGAAAACGGTTTTAAATTGTGTCCTAGCATTACTTGAATGAAAATATAGAAATTTTAATTATGAGAAATTTCATATGATATGGACTCGCTCTTTATTACTATTCTCTGAATTGGATAGGTTTTCTATAACTGTAAAATCCTAATTGACATTCACAAAGAGGGAAAAAAAAACTGAAGTATGAAAGAAAAATAAAACAAACACACATTGTGGAAAGTATGAACTGAATTAGGTGTGTGTAAAAATTCAAAAAATATAAATAATGGTGAATGAGAGCAGAGTAAATTATGATTGAGATTTAGAGGTTAATTAGTTAAGGTCCAATATCAATTAAGTTTAAGGCCTGATTTGAAAATTGGGCCTTAAGAAACATGTAGTCAAGTTTCCACCAATTTATTCTATAGGACTATGAGTCAATGGGTGTGGGGTTTACAAGGAAATTTCCTAAAACTTGGTAGTCACTTCATTGAATGAGAAGATTGATAAAGTAATCCTCTGCATAAAGAAGCAATTTTTTTCTCAACTCCATGTTCTTTCTACAATTCTGCTAGCTGTAGCCTGTAGCTAGCCAGGTCCTTTAAGTTTGCTTTTTGTAAATTTCCAAATCCAAGCGCAAAGTAAATGCGGCGACCGACTTTGACAAAGTAACTATATTCTTTATTCCGGAACTTCCACGAAATTTGGAGTCCTGCAAACCTACGCATCCTTGTATGTCTTTATGTGATAGCCTCATCTTGGCCGGCAAGGTCCTTGCTTTTTTTTTTTTCGAGAAATGACTAAGAGAGAATATTAAGACCTGTTCGAATACCTGTTTATTATCTAACTTGTTTCTTTAAAAGGTAAGTTTTTTCTTGGTTGAAAAGGAAATGTATTAAAAACAGAATTAAGCACAAAATCTTAAAATTTTGGGATTAATTTTTAGCTAGTAAGTCAAATCAACTTTTTTATTTTTTTAAATTGTAAATGAATATATTGGAGTTTGACCTGCTCAAAATACTATAATAGGTAATATATATATATATATATATATATATATATATAAACAGAGGCCTTACGTGAAACTATTAAACTAATTTTTAATGTCTCAATATATATATATATATATATGTTTCTTTATTTTAAGTTAGTTTATTTTTTCTTTATAATATATGTACACTATTCTCCAAAACTGTCTTACATAAATGTTACAAAATTGTTTGAACAACTTACTAATTGCAATCAAAGATAATAGCGCTGTAAGAATGACCATTCGTAGCATATGTTAGCATAAAATGATCATATACAGATATACAAATATTTTGCTTGTCAGTCAACTAATATATATAAAATCAAATCAACTAAAAATCACTTTCTCTTTGGCGTGGTGAGTGTGATTTGCTGGTCAAGTGGTTATTAACTATTATATTACTATACATATACATATACATATACATAGATATATATATATATATATATATATATATATATATATAGAATAGTTCTTTCCGTGCTTATTAGAGACAATAAAAAATTATATACAATTTTTAACGAATGTAATGAATTAATCTTCCTTGAATCATTACTTAGCATTTTAACTGATCATAAATATATTTGGATGAAACATTAATATATTTAAATAAATTCATAATTATCAAATAAATAATTTGATTGAATGTAAAAGTCATGTGTGGTCATTTGATTCGGCAGATAGTAAGTTGCAGGAAAATTCAGCACATAAAAAAGTACTATAAAGTATAAACCTTCTCATTCTATGTACCTAAATATTGAGACACTTTCATATCCAGAACCGAAAGTTATGTAGGTTTATATTAATCTTTCACATTTTGTATTTTCCCTACACGCCTAACGATTTCCTCTTCGGACTCATTCTGCTAAGTCTTTTTAGATTGTATTAAGAAAAGTGTTGTTTAATCTTCTAGAAGATTGAAAAAACAAATTTGGGATGTTTCCTTGTATTTACAGAGCAGAAAGTCTTGAATAAAACTATTTTCTCAAACTATTATAAATTAGAAATCAATTAATAAGAAAATTGTTTGTTTATTGTTCTTTCAAATCGAGTTACTTTAAAAAATTAATAATTTTACACATTTGATAATGCATTATTGTATGAATTTAGAACCAAGATATAAAGATAAGATGAGAGAATTATCTTATGTCAGATCTGGAGCTGTCATTTCACCTCAAAATCAATTGGTAATGAGGTAAGACACATTCAAATTTTTTATGGCTTTCAACATCACACTATGCAGGCTTGGTTTTAGAGTGGTTGTAGGGAGTTAAATTATGGTCCCCCGCAACAATCCCTCTCTCACAATGACACTCTCGTGACTCGAACCCATGACCTTGGCTCTGATACCATTTATCGGACCATGAGCTATGTCATTCCACCTCAAAACCAATTGGTGATAAAAAAGACACACTTAAATCTTTTATGTCCTTTGACATCACACCACACAAGCCTATTTTTAAACTGATTGTAGAGAGTCAAATTATAGTCTCCCAACATCTTATATACATCTCATATATTCATAATTAATAGAGATCACACACCCGTAGACGGGTAGGTTCCAAGAAAGTATCTTGTGAGACAGTCATACAAAGCTCTTCTCACATTTGGTAGGCTCCATGAAGAGGGTTGTATAACTCTTTCCCATATATGTTTTCCCTAGAGATATGAATACAACTTTATACATGCAAGATGCTATATCTCCAAAGCTTAGTAAATTCTTCAGTACAACTAGCTAGAGCTTTGTTATTTTAAAATTCTTCTGCACCATCTTTCTTATTTCCAAGAAATTTGGAGCCATATATGACTGAGTCACTTTGCCCCCTCAAGAAGCAAACTACGTCGTTGACGCGTTTCATCCATAATAACTAATGGCGGTGTCGCTTTTGTTGACCCTTTCTCTAGAAGCTAGCAGTTGAGCTTTTTAATTCTTAAAACTCAGTTACATATATCCTTGCATCACCAGCATACCTCATATCATATGAAAAATCCATCGAATACAAAGCCCCCGTGTACAACATTATCAAAGTTCTTATCTTTTGTGTTAACATGGAAAAGATGGTAGTATCAAACACTAACTTATTTATTAGAATTCTCGATTGGGTCGTTGAAATATACAGTTTCTTCTCAAAGTTCCACCTGCACCTAGAGAACTTGGTTGCGAATGCCTTCACTAGATGGAAGTTTTGGACCAAGTTGGCAATGAGTGAGAAGTTATTAGAGGATGAAAAACTAAGCGAATCGGACGTGAAGAAGGTGATGGATGAACTAGGAGTAGCTTATAACCCAGATAGCGATATAATTGATCAAGAGAGAATTGGTGCACATGAACTCTCACAATTGTTTGATGAGGAGCAGCCTAGCTTGGAGGAAGTGAAGGAAGCCTTTGAAGTATTTGATGGAAACAAAGATGGATTCATTGGTGCAACAGAGTTGCAAAGAGTTCTATGCAGTTTGGGACTAAAAGAAGGGTCAGAAATAGAGGAGTGCACAAAGATGATAAGAGCAGTAGATGAGAATGGAGATGGATTGATTGATTTTAACGAGTTTGTGAAGTTTATGGAGAATTGTTCTTGCTAAATGCTAATTATCTCTTTTGTCATCTGCATATACTGCTGCTTGCATACGTAAGAGTAATTCAAATAATTCGTGTGTTATTACTTTATTTTTATTGCATTTTTGCAGTAACACTTTTTAGAATGTTTTACATACACTTTTTTATACTTGAAAATCATGAATTTTCAAGTATAATTTCAATTACTTTTTAGAGTATATGTAAAACTGTACGCATAAAACAGTTTGTGTAACATTAATATTTTAGAATAGACATATTTTAGTGTGTGGTAGTGTGCAAATTGCCATTCTCTTGGTCTTTGGTCTAAGATATCAACTATATTCTTATTTTCTTATGTAAGTTTTTTATATTGTATGTTTGTTTTAGAGTGTATGTAAAACTATACGTATAAAACAGCTTGTGTAACACTACTATTTTAGAATATACATATTTTAGTGTGTGGTAGTGTGCCAATTGCCATTCTCTTGGTCTTTAGTCTAAGATTTCAACTATATTCTTATCTTCTTATGTAAGTTTTCAATATTGTATGTTTTTTTTACAGTGTATGTAAAACTGTACGTATAAAACAGTTTGTATGACACTACTATTTTAGAATTGACATATTTTAGTGTGTGGTAGTGCGCCAATTGCCATTCTCTTGGTCTTTAGTCTAAGATTTCAACTATATTCTTATCTTCTTGTGTAAGTTTTCAATATTGTATGTTTGTTTAGTTGTATTCTGAGTTTCAATATGATATAATTTTTTACATTCTCTTCCTTGTACTCTTCATAAAATAAAATAAAATAACACAAAAACTTCATTTTATTTTTGTTCCTCTTAAATATTTTATACATATTCTTGTATAACTAAAAGTGTTTTTTTAAAACATTTATCTTATAAGTTATGCATTTAAAAATCTCATGACTAATTTGTCATTTGAGATTATATATATAAGGTCGGCTCAATACAGTTGGGAGACTAAGGCTATATTTTTAAGTGGAGATTTTGTATTTAAATATAGATTAAATAAATTTATTGAATACTAAAAACCATGGTTAATTTGATGAATCAAAAAATAATTTTTTGAATTAATACTAACCAAGGAAAATTTAATTTTATATAGGGAATAAAATATCTCAAGAATAAAATTTAACAAAAAATTATTATGTTAGAACAAAGGTTCATTTTATCTTAAATAAGGTAAAACATCATAATAAATTTTGATTTTTGTGTTAAGAAATAACTAGAGATTATTTGGTATGTAACCAGCACAAGATTAGATGAGTAATATTGAAAATCTATCAAATAGAATATTGGCTTACAAAAGATAAAACATCAAAAAAATTCCCCCCCCCCCCCCAAAAAAAAAGTTTATGATTTTCAATTGGGTTGAATTTTGTTGCTAAAATATTTTGGAAACCATTTAGGAGGTGAGAAAAATAGAACACAACCTTTAATTTTTTTAATAATCCACTTATTATCATATAATTTTTTTTATACAAGATAGAAATTCTACTCTAACCTAATCTAAGTGTATATGTATGTGTGAAACTCCCTCCTGGAGACTTGAACCCCGACCCTTGCCCCCCACAGTACCCCACAAGCACTTATTATTCTTGATGATTATCATATAATCTTGAAAAATGCTAAAGTTACTATAAAGTTTATTACATAAAACACAAATTAATGTGACAATGAATGTGATGAAATGTGGCAATGGATGTGGTTAGTAGACTTCAACCATCTAACAAATATATGTTTGAATTATTTGTGATTAATGACACAAAAATTTGCTATATCTTTAACATCATTCTACAATTTTGATAATGAAATGAGCCATTTTTTAGGAGGGTGAAATCTTTTGAAAATTGAGGCCTTAAGCCTAAGCCTGAACTGCCCATGTGTGTGAAACTTAGAATCACTTAATTATAATACTATAGTTAAAAATATTATATTCGAATTTTTCACTACTCGTTTTAAATTTTTTTTTTTTTAAATACATTTATCAACACATATGAGATCAGAGTTTCTTAAAAATTTGTAATTGAAATATTTATGATAATTATTATATTTTATGTAAGAAAATGGTCAATCACTATTTCATAAACTACATAAATTAACACAATGTTTATTACTTTCACATTTATACAATATATGGACGAGTAAAATTAGTTTATGACATTTATTGCCGTATTATTAGATCTTTTTTTTTTTTTTTTGTTGAGAAAGCGTATTATTAGATCTTGAATTGTCAAGATCAACTATTATTCAAATAAGGCACTAACTATATATTTTTAATATCAATATATAACCTTGGCTCCCTTTTGGAAAAATAATTAATTAATTAAATTATTTATAAAAAAAACCTTCTAACCATGGGAGTCGATACCGGCCCGTACCGGCCGGTATGTACTGTACCGGCCAATGTACCAGTACAAGCACACCCCTATTTCGTACCGGAAAAAATATCGGCCGTACCGGCCGTACCAGACCGGAACACAAAATGCTTTTTTTTTTTTAATTTTGGAAATTTTTTAAGGACAAGATGGTAATACTCATGTATATTATGGTCCTGAAGTAGATTCTTTTGATGGATGAGAGTAGATGATCCTATGTAGTTTGTGTTAACTTAATTATTTGTATTATTTGTTTTCTTTGTATACAATGAACAATTAAGTTTTTTTGTTTTTTATATTGTGTTTTTTTTTTCTTTGTATGCAATGAACAATTAAAGTAATGTTTTATTGTAAACAGGAGGTAATGTTTTATGGTAAATAAAGATTGTGTGTGTGTGTGTATATTAAATATATAAAATAGCAGTAAATCCGAAACGATACACTGGTATTGATCTGTACCTAAAATATATCGTACTAGTGGCCAAACCGGTACAACCTCTGATACGGTATTGACTTCCTTGCTTCTAACTTCACCGCTAGTCATTTTAGGAGTAAAAGCAACTCATAATTTTTTTTCTCAATATATATATATATATATATATATATATATATATGGGATAGTTATAAAAACCTTATTTGAACATGATCATAGTTAACTTATAAGACCTAAATCCGAAAATCGTAAGAGATGCGCCTCGTAAGGTGTGCAAGCGCATGCTCCCTCATAGTTTATGAACATCAATATGAACATTGTATACATGCATAGAAATCTATGGTTGTGCCTATGATTTTATATGTCCATGCACACAAAATGGACGTAGATATGCTTATGGAAGAAATTCGAGGGCAATGAAAAGGTTGTGCAGCTTAAATAGGGTGGTGAATTGTTACCCAAAAGTTAGATGCTGAGAGTTGCTTGATTTGGGTATGATCAAAATTATCAAATTGTTCTGATATGCATAGGTTTCCTAATTAAAATTAAATACCTATGTGGATTGGATTCGATTGTCCTTGAAAAAGATAACACTAATTGTATTTTATTGGTTAAGATAATTAGGTATTTAAATTTAATTGAAAAATCTAATATGATGCACCTTATTGTATATAAATTTATATATATATATATATATATATAATTATACCAATTACAACTTGCTTTTTATGGATGAATGTCCTTACAAATAATGTCTGTGAATGTGATAGGTGAAAGATCGAATGCCCTCTTAAATACCTAATTTATGATAAGAAAATGCCCTTACAAATACTTTACTTAAGGCTACATTCACTCACAGAAATATTTTTACAATAATAAGTCAGTCACATTATGTTCACCAAATATCAAGATTAACAAAATTAAACCTTATTTTACCTAAAAAAATGTTCATAGATATGGTTTCTCACATCCTAAAAATCTATTAAGGAATGAGTTTTGGGTTAGACAAAGATTACATTCGATCGACATCCAAAAAATCCATTAAGGATATGTGTTGTGTGTGTGCAAAATTTGCAGAAATGAGTAAAATAGACCGAAATAAACAGAAATTTTAAGTGATGAAATATTGAAATAATAATTTCTTTATATAAAAAAATTAATAAATAAATAAATACCACATACTTAACCTGAGTAGTGGACTATTTCATGGGCCTCTGGGTTTTTTTCAAGACTTTAAAACTTTACCCTTTTTTGGGCTAAACAACTACCCTGCTTCTTTCTGCAGATAGTTGGGCTTTTCCAATATCAACTATAGCCCAAATTATACCCAGTTGGGCTGACCTCAGGCTGAGAATAATACAGCCTAGCTAGCTCGTCTTTTCCTTGCTTTTTCTCAATAATAGCATCATTTCAGAAATACACAATTCTCTTCAAACTAAATATATAATATTAATGGGGCTTCCTCTTCTTCTTCTTTTCTTTTTTAAAAGAGAAGAATTCTTAATTTTGGTGAATTTCATACCTACAATGGTCAAGAAGGTTTTGCATGCTGTGTGTGTATCATCTCTAATGTGTGACCTCACAATTATGTGTAGAATTTATACATACAAGAAAGATGATGCATATACCAGATGCATGAAATAATTATTGATGAAATCAAACTTTAGAAATTAGAAAAGATCAACTTCTTTTTTCTTTTCTTTTTTCCAAATTGGAGAAAGTCCATCTCTTGGTATGGTTTGTTACTCCATAATATTTATGAAAACGAAATCTGAACCATTAAATGAACCCTTTCCATTTCATGAGAATTCTAATCCTCCTAATCCCCATAGTTCCACCTTAAATGAGATAAGTATTGCTAAATTACAAATCCAAATCCATGAGATCTTGCATCACATGTGGTTCAATAAATCAATTTTATTATTATTTTTTACAAATTCAATAATTACTTATTGAAATTCAAATCTTAGATATCTCCAGTATTCAGTTTATTCAAATCCTATGTCCCACCCCTCAAATGTGAAGCATGTACTATTTAATTATTTATCACTTTTCAAAGAGTTCAAGTACTTCAATCAATAAACTACTGTTTAAGTCAATCAATGAGTTAATATATGCATCACACTAGTAACAGTTTCGTCTTAACTTTTGAAAACAGTTGGATGTATATCATGTCACTGACCCTATTTCATGTTTCTTTTGAATCAGCAAAATATTAAATATCCTAGAGAATTTTCGGAGCATCCTCACTAAAGAATAGTATATGTAAGACAGTTTCAAACAGCTACCCCCCATGTGGGTAGCATGAAGTCTCAGGAGATTCTGCTGATGAAGGAAGGGTGTTAAACAGTTTTCGTCATGAATGCATAAGAAGTGGGGGTCTTCAGTTTCAGAATTTGTGCCTGAGCTTTTGCAGGCCCATGAGAAAAGGATGTTCCAAATAGTTCCAATTCTTTGTTTTTGTCATTGCTACCTCATCATTTTCATCATCATCCTCATGATTCACTACTCTCCCACACATTTTCTCATCCTTCTCTTCCACTTTGTTGTAACAAGGACATTCAATTACAATTACAACCTTGTTTTATATAAATATATATATATATATATATATATATATTATATAAAATAGTAACATAAAATTTAAATAGGATGTTACAACGGAGATATAGATTGAACTCAAAACAATAAATTTAAGACCATTTGTCCAGGCTCTTTCCTTATCAAAAGAGACCAATGAAAGAAAATTTAAAGCCAGAAAAAAAAAAAAAAAAAAAAAAAAAGTGAAAGAAAAGGTGACTTGGCATGTTATAACTTATAAGAATAATATTTAACTTGATCTTTCACCTTGTGAAAGTGCCTCTCTTGTGAGAAAGGGAGTTACAAGAAAAAGATGGTGAGATATGACCTCAACAAACTGATGCAGATTTTCCCACTGTCTCCCATTTGCAACAACTATCCTTTCTGATTACCTCTAATGGTTTCTCATATATCTTGGACCACACCCACATTAAGGCACTCTTTTGATGATTCTGGGAAAGCTTTTTCAGCTTTACATTTGCTTGTAACTTCATGTGGCTCCAACTCCAAGAAAGTCAATGAATGGAGGTGGATTGGTCTCAAATTGGCTGCCAACTCTGGTTTCTGTAGCGGATGATGATGAAGGTTCACTGGCTGAAACTTGAGGTGTTGGTGTTGCTGATGGTTCTAAGTAATCATAAGGGTTGTGATTGCCTGACTGTTGCATTGCCAACATAAATGGAGGGTAGTGGGAATAGAAACCAGATAAGTTAGCTTCATCACTTGGCCTATCCCAAGATCTCCCATGGCTGAACCTGCCCATGATGTCACTACTGTTGGGACCTGAAGAACACGATTAGAGAGCTAGTGAGTTAAGGTAACACAGCTACAAAACAATGCATAAATGGAGCAGCACAAGAAAATGATCAAACAATGGAACAAGAAAATGAGGTTAAGATTCCAAAAAGGCCAACAAGGAGCAGCACAGAAACCCAAATGCACAAACTGCAGGAACTACAAAAAGGTATAGAGGGCAAGGGAAGGGATCATGTATATAAAGGACACACCAGTGAAGAAATCAAAAGGAGTTTGTTGTAGCGCACAGAAACCACCGCAAGGAGGGACCTTGGCGCTTGAGATTGCTTCTCCACCATTGGTCATGTGGGGTGAACCATTTAAGCCATTCAAGTTATAATCAACCCCACCACCTCCACCACCACCACCATTGAAGGCTCCAAAGGGGAATCTAGTAATATTATTGTTGAGTCCTCCATTAGGGAGATTGAGACAGTAAGTTAGTGGTTCTGTTCTTGTGGCTGTCTCTCCACAGACTAAGCTTGGATTTTCATCCATCCTTCGGTAAACAGACTGACCAAGTTTCCTCCTCCTGTAAGCATTGGATTGTTCTCTATACTTCCTAGCCATTATAACATGCCAGTGGTTCTTGACTGCATTATCAGTTCTTCCAGGGAAAAGCCTAGCTATCATAGCCCATTTATTGCCATAAATTCTATGAGCTTGCATTAGCCTCTCTTCTTCTTCTTCAGTAAAAGCTCTTCTGTTGATTCTTGGGTCCAACTGATTAAACCATCTCAGTCTGCAGCTCTTACCTTTCAACACAAATAACCCAAGAAAGGAAATGATGATGTAGTCAAAAAAAGTAACATTTGTATTTTAAAATATAGTACAAAGAACAAAGAACTAGAATAAAATAAAATAATAATTTTAGTGATCTTTCCCTCACTTCCTTACCTGATCTTCCTTCTAACTTCTCTGCTATAAGGTTCCAGTTTTGAGGGCCATAAAGAGCCACCAGTTCCTTGAGCTTTGTATCCTCTGCAGGCCTCCAATGCCCTCTAGCACAAAGTTTTGACTGTCCACTATCCATATCTTTCCCACTGACCAAGTTCTTATCATTGTTTTGCTCAAAACCATCACTGCTGTCAGAGACCTTACCTTCCCCAGCATTGCTGTTGTGGTTTTCCTCAAAGCTTCTTGTAATATTGGAGTTTTTTCCCATGAATGGAAGAGCACCCCAACAAGGCCTCCCTTGATTTTCCACCTCATGAGAGCTCTTAGATAGATTACTTTCTTGTGAAGAAGAAATTGCTGAAGCTACACCGTATTTGGGACTGAGTGAGAGAGAACCCATGTCTGCATAAACCATCCCCATTGAAGAAGAGGTAGAGCAAGGAGTAGATGAGTAGCAACTAAGACCATTTGGGTTATTTTCTGGTGAATATAAAGCATAATTGTTGGCCATGCCTTCATTTCATTTCCACTATCACTCTCACAAATGCTGATACATTAAAAAAAGACTGTTACAAAGTCATCCCACAGGAAGAAAAGAACATGAGAAATGACATGTTGTTAGACCAAAAGTGAGAAGCAAATGTTTGACAGACAGATTAGGAGAAGAAGAAGGAAAGGAGATTTGTTTTGTGAGAAGGGAACTTGAAACTACAAGAAAAACGAGGTGTTTTAATAGAAACCTACACGGCTTCTCTCCCAGTCACACTTCTTTTAAGAAGTAGGTAACCACCCTGACTGCTGAATTGACCTTTCTAATTTAACTAGCTCATAGTAATATATCGATAAAAAATAAAACTTTCAAGACATGTGCACAGACACAAAATTTTCAGACAGTAAATCTACAAAAAAAAAAAAAAAAAAAAATCATATCTTTTTTAACCCTGGGAGATCATTTCATTTAGTTTATAATAGGCATAGCATTAGTAATATGCCCAAAATAAAAATAATATTATTTCAATCCTAACTTGTTATCTTCAAAAATTGTGTAAAAATATTTTCGTAACATTATTGCTTTTCCTTTTTTTTTTCTTTTTAATTGTGCATGTGATATATTATGAGTAATACATAATAAAATAATGTCATTAATAAATCTACATGTCAATAGTGGTAATCGAAACAGAGTTATGAATTATACGTAATAAAAAAGATGTCATTAATCGATTTGTGTGAAAATGATATTCTAATCAAAATTTGTTAACCTAACTAATTGTAAAAAAATATTGTAAAAACATCTACATTGATGGTGGCAAAATGCTAAAATACTATTTTTAGCATCACAATATACAAAAATTGTACTACATATATTGGTGGTGGTATATGTAAAAAAATTAACTACTCAAATGTTAAAGCAAATAATATATTTTATTCTCCCTTCAATTAAAATAATATTTGCATGCAGTTTTGGTGTTGGCGTGTGAGTGTATTCCCTTATCTCATCCACATTTCCCTATATATGTGTGTGTGTGTGTTTCTCAAAAAAAAAAATATTTATTTCCTTTTTTCTCTTTCTTTTTTTTCCTAAACTCACTCCAACCCAAGCCCCAAGCCGACCCATCTCTATTCTCTCTTCCTCCACTCTCATAAACCCAAGCCCATTCTTCCACCTCCCTTGCCCACTCCGATTCATTCATTATTCAGTGTGGGTCGTTGCTGGAGTGGGTTTGCTGGACTCGATGAAGTTGTATTCAGAAGTGGGATAGTGTTGTGGTTGTGGGTAACAGTTGCGGTGGTTGTTGGTTGTGGCAATGGTGGTGGTGGTGTTGTGGCTGGGTTTGGAATAATTTTAGGTAGTGGTTTTTGGTTACAAGATGGATTTTGTGTTGTTGATGTGGTGGGTTTGGTTTGATTTTGTGGTGTTGATGGGGTGGGTTTGGATTTTGAGGTTAATGGATATTGTTTTGATTTTTTTTTTTTACTTTTTAATTAATGGATTTTGTGGTGGATCGTGGCTGGGTTTATGGTGGTGGATTGGTGGTTAATAGTGACTGAGTTTGTGATGGTGGATTGTGGCTGGTGGCAAATTGGTGGTGGTCGTGCCGTGAGTGGGTTAGGTTTGAAGAGAGGGAGAAGATAGAGATAGAGATGAACAGAGAGAAAAAATAATAAATAAATAAATATTGTTTAACTATCGTATGAAAATAAGAGCATTGATGTGGAGTGAATTGTGAAATAGTAAGTTAAAATAGATAAAATAGTTTTTTTAAGTGCTAAAAGCTAAAAAATTAGTTCTATCAATGTGGATGCTCTAAAAATGGATAACTTAAAATTGCTTCTATTATATTGTTAATCACCCAAACTACTCAACTTGACCTTTTAATTTAACTAAACAATTTTTTTTTTTTTACATTACTTACTAATTGTGAGTGGAGCAATAATAAGTTTCAAGTAGGTTCATTATTGATAACATTTTTTTCAGAACATGTTATAATAAGTTGGTATTAATATTTATATAAAAACATTATATCCCTTTTTTTTTTTTTTTTGCTAAATTAAAAAAAAAAATTTGTGTCACTTAGATTTATTGAATTTAACTCGCTCATAGCATTATAGTACAATTCTTGGTTTTTTATTTTTATTTTTTTATTTTATTTTTATGGACACAATTCTTGCTTTTCTTTCCACATTTCCCACATCTTTCACTCGTGTGAAAGTGAGAGGTACAACTCTCTCATGGGGTTGAAGTTGAAGGTTCTTAGGCTGTCCCTCTCTAAATTGACAAGAAAGACTCCTAATGTGATGTGTGCTAGCTTGGGCTCATGCAGTGCTAGACACCTTTCTTTTCAAGGCAGAAGAAAATAAGACTTTGACACAACAAACCCCCTGTCAACACTAGTAAATAAGTTGTAGCCCCCATCTCCATCAGTCACCTTTTTTTTTCAAAACTTTAAAGGTTGTTTAACCTGGGTTTCAGCTTAACCACCTGAAGTTGACCCAACAACCAAACCCCAATGGCCAAGAATTACTCGATTGTGTCTCTTCTTCACAACTAATCATGACACTACAAAATGTAATTAGCTTAGCTTCACAATAAAATCCCACTTGTTTTATGTCTCTTCCTTGAGTTTCATGTAAGAGAAATTATAATGCAATACATATAAATATTGATTAATTTTAAGACCATAATTTTTACGGCATCTTTTTTACCGTTATTTTATGAGGTTTTACTATAATTGATTGTTTATTCATTCTCACATGAACTTACTATTCACAAGCTTATTAAATTTGTGATAAAGTTGTGGGAAAAAAAAATTATGCTATTAGATTTTCTTAGAAAGATGTTAAATTTATTAACCTTTTATGAACTTTTATCATGTTTAACATAAATCCATTTTTGAGCCGAAATTGTCTACAAGTGAATTTCAAGAGCAAGAAATTATTAGGTCTATCAGGGGGACTGCTGATGTGGTCTTTTCTGATCTCTCAATCAATAAAATGCTGTTATTTATGCAAATGTGACATCATCTGGTAATTTTTATTTTTTATTCCTTATGCTGATTAAGAAACTCATACATACATTTGCATAGATGACATCATCTCATTGGTCAAGGAGGAGCACATCAGCCATCCTCCTAGTGTAAATAATAATTTTTCCTCGAGGGAAGGAAAATAAATTTAGGGTATTTAAGTTTTTTTTTTTCTTTTTTCATTTAATTGGCACAATTTAACCTTTGTTTTTTAGAATACTAAATATTTTTAACACACACGGAGAAATGGGAGAAAGTTTTTAAAGAAACTTACAGTAATGTATATTCAAAAAAACCTAACTCTTAAATACAAAACACATACTTTAACCTTATCCTACTTGGTACACCAATAATATAATCAAATCTTGATGACTTCTAGAACACTAAAATGAATGTAAAGTTCATAATGGGAAACAATTGGCACATTCTAAAGAGAGCCCCAATAAAACCACTAACCACAGACCAGTTAAAAGGATGGGCCATGTTTCCATGTAAGGTATGTTCTAGACTGCCTCTCATTGCCTAAAACTTTTACCCAAAAGGAAAAATATAAAAACAAAAAAGCTACTATTTAGTATTAACGAAACTGGCCTCATACATTAAATAATTTTTCTTTCAGTTTTCACTCCCTGGAAAACCCAATGGCAGACGTTACATTTAAATTTTTGTCACAGTGTAACAGGAATGTACTATCTATGCTATGAAGAACTGATTCAACAGAACAGCTTTGGGTCAAAGAACTTTCAAAACCCTGACTCTTTTTTTTTATCGGAAACAGCCCAACTAAACTGACCCCATCAACTGTAATTAGTAATTGCCATCAAATTAACAGTAAAAATATAAACCACAAGGTGGAGTTGCTTCCAACCTCCATAACTCTCTCAGAACATAGGGTCCCAAGCATAGGAGGCATGTATGTGTATATCTAAATATTTTTCCTTCCCTATGAGGTTTGAATCTGTAACTGTACATATTCATGCCAATAGCATTTAAGTTGCGTATATATGCATGTGACCATGCTAATGATATCATTGGAGGACACTGGTATTATACATCCAAATATATTGATAAAAAAAAATGGGGTAATTACAGTAAACCTACTTGTGATTAAGTTTAAATTTACATTGTTTACCCGTAATATGAAAAGTATCACTCTCTCCACCTAAGTTTTTTAAATATTAAAATGTGTGGAGGTTCAGTCAAAATACAACCAAACCCCAAATACCAAGCTACCTAAGAAGACCAAATGGATTCTTTTCATTTAATTCAATCGACCAAAACAGCCATCCATCCTAATACGACAAGGCCATATCGACCATTGGATTTTTTTTTTTTTTTTTAAATCATTTATCACTATAGTAATGGATGTGCCGATTGGCCAAACACCATTGGCAACGGCCTTTTGTTTTGTTGAGTTCATTGGTTAGATTGGCAAATTGTGAACAAATTTAACCTCAAATTAGTGTCTTGTGGTATGTTTGAAGTCTATATGAAGGCCAAGACATGTTTCGGTTGTTGCTCAAGAGAAATTACAAGTATATGTTGCTTGACACCTTCTCAACACATAATAGAACAATCGAGACTTATCAATTATGTTGATCGACCAAAAACTAATGTCGATTGATAGAGAATCATGTTGACGAACTTCAATTTTAGCCCAATCAACCGTCAGTGCTTCTAGGATTTTGTGGATTTCAAGTCATTTCAAACTTGAGCATGTTATTACGAACTTTTGAAGAGTCATGTATTGTACACTTAGGATTAGGGTTAACCAAACTCTACCTTAAGTATCAACCCGATATCAAGAAGAATTCAAAAGATATGGTGATCCAGTTAAAGTTGGAGCATCTTGTGTACATTCAAACTGCTGGAGTGAAACTTCAAGAAACTTCTATTTTATTATTGTGGATATATTTTTCTTATGGGGTTGGTGGTTAAGCTATTACTAAAAGTAGTAATTAAATGGTATTATACTTTCTTATTAAAAAAAAAAAAAACTGTGGTAGAAACTAGAAAGAGATGAAATCCAATTCAGAATGACTGAGACTTTCTTTTTTGTTAAATGATCATATCAATGGGTCATGTTAGTTAGAACTTAGGACAATGTTTCTTGGCACATGATGAGGCCAAATAGAAAGCTTCCAAATTCCAGTGGACCATATATATATGTCATATTTCTAAAAAAAGGACAATGGATCACTTGGTCTCCAACTTTTCAGACCAAAAAACGCAAAGTGAGTGAACCCAAATATGGGGATTGACAGGTAAAAATTTAAAAAAAATGTCCAGTAGTCTTACAGAATCTATTGCTTTCATCATGCACATATATGTTAGTATTATCCTCTTTCATCTTTTGCCCAAACCAAACCTGAAATCCTATGCTTTTTCTTTGTTTTCTCTTTCTGCCATGTTTTGTGCATTCCAGTGAGTCACACGTGCCCATAGATTGCACGTATGGATCCATGATTTGAAAGGCCAATTGCTTTTGCTTGCTTGCTTGCTTGCTTGCATGGACTATGGAGGGGCCTTCAGTAGAAGAATTATTGGGACTGACTGACCCCTGTATCTCTGAATCAATCAAACTTAGGATGCCTCTCTCTTTAACCCACTCAACCTACAGTCATCTTTGTCCTTCTACCAGCCCCACGTCATCAATGTGTGGCCTCACGCCCTAGACATGCATTCCATTCCTGTGTAGGCTGTGGCTTGATTGCTTTTAAAACCTCACCCTCAGCTTTAGATTATTTGATAGGGCCATTATCATTTGGACTTTACAAAACTAGAAAGAGTAATTAGTTGTACCGGCTCTAGAAACATTTTTTAGGATAGTCGTTAAGGAACTTAAATTATATAAAATTTAATAAAAATAGAACTTCATATATTGACCATAAAAATAAAAAATAAAAACACATACACACAAAGACATAAGTCTTACAATTTTCTTTTTGAATTTTCTTATTTTAAAATCTTTACATGATAGTTTCATTATCAATACTACAAATTATATCTTTTTCAAAATTCTAGTTTCATAAAAATTTTCTTGGGCTTTTGTTACAATTTTCACTAAACAAATTAAATGGTTACATATTTTGAAATTTAAATGTTAAATTGTATGTATTTTATGTTCTTAAAAACACATGTCAAATTTCATGTCAATCATAAGTTATCTACTATTTAGTTTTTAAACTTATTTTTTTATGTATAATTTTAGAAAACAAAAATTTGAAATTTAAAGATTTGAGTGATGATATAGCTATTGATATTTGATCTTTTTAAAATTTTGCAAGTATATATAGAGGATTTAAGAAAAAAAATGTAATTCAATGGTAGATTTGTCAAAATTCACATCCAATAAAACAAATTGAGTGGAGTTGTAAACTTAATCTACAACCAAGTTTGTTGCTAAATTTTGTCTAAATTATAATTATGTTGAGCCTAAAAAAATTTAGAGTGGTCCCAAATATTTTTTAAAGATAAAAAATTTTAAAATTTACATATAATATTTAATTTTTTTTCCCAAGTCAAGGTGGTCTTGTGACCACCCTGCACTCTATGTGGAGCCACCAGTGAGTTGTGCTAACACTGCCTTTGAAGCACTACAAGTCACCATTGTCAGGAGTGGCTTGATAGTAGGAGTCCTCATATCACTTCATTTGGTGAACAGTTCGAGTGATAGCTCCATCAAGCCCTAGTGATACACGTGCTATTACTTATTGGCATCACGTGAAGTAGGGTTGAAAAGTCTACACCAGAGTCCCCTCATTTCTTTATCTGGCTAAAAAAAAAAAAAAAAAAAAGCACTACAAGTAAGTAGTGGCATGAGAAGAAAATGTCACCCACTCACAATGACACAAATCAGCAAATTGTGAAATCGATTGCGTATTTCTTTATCTAGCTAAAAAAAGAAGCACTGCAAGTAAGTCGTGGCATGGGAAGGAAATGTCACCGACTCACAATCACACAAATTTGCAAGTTCTGAAATCCAGTGTGCGATTAGATGTATCTATAAAATTATTTGTTGTTCTAGTTTCTTTAATGTAATTATCAATTTAGAGATTAACTTTTTCTTTCTTATAAATATTTAGTGTGTATGGAAAGAAAGGACATATATTTACCTAAGACATTAGTAGAGTACAGAAGAGTAGCAGATACAATAATGAACACCAATTAACATTAGAAAGACACAATGGTTAGTTAATTGCAGCCTATAGAAGATATAAGCATATAGTTTATGCTTAATCAAATTTGCCTCGTTAGAAAAATTGCAAATGTTAGCAAGGCCACTTTATCTATAGAATATACGAAGTGTTCTGATTTATACTTATAGTTTACTAGATTGGTAAGCGACATATAGTTGACTAGCCTATTGCAACCAGAGTGGAAATTTGTAGTTTTATTATAATTAGCATGTAATGTAAGTGGTTTTAATTCATTTGCATGTGTTTGATGTGTAAAGAATATTTACTGCAATGCCATTGAATGACATGCAAGTCTATATGTTGTAATTTTATGCCATTGAATATAATAATTTGTTACATATTTACATAGCTCCATAACTCTTTCACTGCTGCTTGCATGGAAAATTGTAAACCTAAATTAAACCTACCACAGCTTTGCTGCTTTTTATTAGGGTTTAGCTGCTTCACATTCAGGTTCCTGTGCCAATGTCTTAATTAAACCATTAAAACCATCTTCTTTCAAAATATAAATACCTTAGTTCTAGTCCAATTAAATTCAGATGAATTGCCTACAGTTAGTCAAAATCAGATTTCAAATCATGATCTTAATTTGACTTAGTTCTCCAATGAAAATAATCCACACTAAACTGATCAAAAGAGAATAATCAAAAAACTTCCTACAATAAAGTCAAGTCGGTTAAAAGGACCACATCAGTTACAGGTGCTTGTCACATGAGCTGAAACCTGAAATGAAAATGTTGTTAAATTGCCAAACCAAGTTGCATGACTGTTGGGAGGAGTTGTTGGGAGCATTGTATGTATTGTGTCTGTTGGTGTGCATCAGATAGAGGGGCAGTGACTGAGGTTTCTTGTAGATAAGTGCATGGGCACCCCAAATTCATGTGCTTAGGTTTGTTATATTGAACACAAATGAAAGTAACATGCTTTTAGAATGACCCCCATGTATAATAATAATACAATAATTAAGTCAATAATACAAAAAATTTCATAATATTTTTACATACGTTACCAGTGAAATGGTGAGTTCTTGATTTGTATAAAAAAAAAAATAATATTAATGATGATCTCAGTAAATATGATGTTGTATTACTTGTAATTAATAAATTATAAAATTTATCATGTCGATATTGTAGGGTCCATAATGATAAGATAAGTGGTGGGTGGCTAAAATCAAAGAGTGGAGCCAGAAATGCATGAAAAGGATTCACAAAAGGGTCATAACAATGGCCCACCGTATAAATAGTAGTACTGATCCATAAGATTCTGTTGGGGCTGTTCCCTTGGAACTATGTGAAAAGAAAAGGCATGGTGGTGCATCTGTTGCCATTGCGTACCCCACCCTTTAGCCCCCTTTACCGGTGCCCCCCTCAACATGACAATTCTAACCTGTAAAATGGGATTTGCCAAGGCAAAAAAGCATAAGGTTTTTTTTTTTTATATATAATTTATGTATTTTAACTAAGGAGAAAAATTAAGACAAATATAGCCCCCAAACCACAAAATCCATCTATAAAACCTTTTTTTTTTTCTATTTATTTAGCCAAAAAAAAAAACACTTTTTCTATTATATATATATATATATATTCCACTAAACAAAACAAAATGCCCTATCTTATTGTCCAAAAAATGAAAGAGAAATATTAAACAAGTACACAAAAATAATAAAATATAAAATGATTGTTTTTCAGTTAAAATTATATTAATGATTTTTTTTTTTCACAACTTGTTAAGTAAAAAAGTAATAAGATATGATTAAGGGACATTAAATTTAAAACTACTTTCACATGGAAGCTGCTTAGTTTGAAGGCACAAGATCAAAGATTAAATTCAATTTTCATCCACAACATGTGATTTTGAGTGAAGATTAAGTCATAAAGGCATGAATTGAAAGGCTATGGGTATTTTTATTTTATCTTAAAACATTAATTTATTTTTACTTTCAGGTGTTATTTTTTAAAACTTAGCTTTTCTATAGGTATAAATCTATTTTTGTAAAACTTATATATTATATAAACAAAAGAAATCAATAAACTCATGCAATGACACTATATATAGTTATATATCTCATTCATACATGGGTGATTTTGCTCCCGCAGATATTCCATATATGAGGCTATTCATGGCAGGCTCAATAATTCTGCAAGGCCCAAAAAGCTCTAAAAGGCAACTAGCATTCCTTTTCATAAATTTACATGAAAGTTACGTAAAATTATTAGGTTAGACTACTCTCATTTTGAGTTGTTACAATCGCTCAGCACAGTTGTTAATTTATTAAACACTTAATTTATGCCAAATATTTGGTTTGGTCTGGTGCTTATGGAACGAAAAAAAACCCCAAACAAGATTTTAATTATGATGTGACATATTTGTTACATAGGGTCAAACTACTCCTGTATAGGTACCTCAAGGGCTCATTTATGTCTACTCTATTGCTTGAGAAATTTAACAGTTCAAGCTTCGCTCAATAGTCAAG
This sequence comes from Lithocarpus polystachyus, assembly GCA_033629205.1. NCBI lineage: Eukaryota > Viridiplantae > Streptophyta > Magnoliopsida > Fagales > Fagaceae > Lithocarpus > Lithocarpus polystachyus. The sequence continues at coordinate 82,226,915 of CM066164.1, forward strand.
AGAGACCCACATTTTAATGGCGAATGACGGGTACACCTGCAGAGCATAAATGCTTCTCACCCCCACAAGGAAGTTATGGAAATTCAGTCTGCAAGAATAGTAGTGTGTGTGTGTATGTGTGTGTGTGTGTGTATATATATATAAAAATATAAATAGCCTATGTTTTTTTTTATTATACATATAAGTATTATAGCCTATGGCTACATTTGCTTTAGTTAATTACATCATGCTAAAGGAAGGTAATTAGATAGTCTTATAACCAAAAAGGAGAAGGAAAAAAAAAAGGTTGGAGAGTTCAGATGCTTTAAATTCCATATTCACTGCAAAAATTTAAAGATTTTACATATATGAGTTCAGATGCTAATTTTTTCTGTTGTATACCTTACTTTCCATTCATACAATTAAGGCACTTGGTGTTTGGCAGGTTAAGTTTGAGTAACTGTCAGCCTCTAATTGATAACATTAATTGTGGCAAGAGGCTATCCTTTGCAAGCATACTTCAGCTCCTATCATCAATGTTATATAGCATCCAAATGTTTTGGTCCAGCCAACTCTTATTACCTAAGAAAGTTGTTAAGTCTTAGAGCAATAATTTATTCACTTTCTTTGACAAGGTTAAGGTTCTAATAATAAGTGTGTCAAAAAGAAAAAAAAAAAGGTTCTATTAATAAGGGTGGCACTACTGTAGAATGAAGTTGGGTTAGGGCTGAAAAGGATTGCCAATCGAATTAAGGCAACGTACAGTTCTAAAACATACATGTCGGCTCTTCACTAATTAACTTGGTCCCCTTCCACTGGCTTAGGTGTATTTGAGATGATTTTTATTTTAGACTGTCGATTTGACTGCAGGCATATATAGATGTTACAGTCAATGCATCGGTAATCTTTCTCAAGTATCAATGACCTCGATCATAATTTTATGCTTTAACTATTCATATAATCAATAGGACTTTTATCTCTCGAATGGTGTTAAGTGTTAACTATGCCACATCGAATATTGAGGAAAATGCTAAGAAACAATGAAGAGCAATGAATTACAATCAAAGAGATTTATGAAACTACAAATGTATAGGAAAGTTTAAAGGGTTCACATATTTAGCAAACTATGATACAACCAAGCTGCATCGAATGAGAAACAATAAATGAAAATTGAACTAAGAATTTTGAAGATCTATTGAGTTAACAATTGCAATCTTGCTATGAACATAATAGAACTGCATAAACATAAAAAGAGTAAACAATTACACATAGACTACTTACTCACATCAATGTCTTACAACGACCCTAAGAATTAGAAAGTAAATACAATAACAAGATAAAAAGTTTCTGTTGAGTATCTTGTGATGAGAAAGTTCATTGACATTCTAGGAAACGAGTCCTCACTCAAAGTCTCTTGTAGTTATCAACGATTATTGGTAGTTGTCGATGCTTTTGTCTCTCCACTGTGGCATCTTTTCTTTGCACTTTTGATGGCACTTGTCCTTAATTTCAGGTGTTATTCAAAATGGATAACTGACATTATTTATACTCATTAGCACATTTAACTTGTGCCTTCCACTTTTATCAGTTTAAATTAAGGTTGTCCATGGGTTAGTACAAGTTGGGTTTGGGCTCAACCTAGACTCAATCCGATCATGTCAATTGGAAAATCGGAGGACCCACCATTGACCAAGACCATAGACAGGTCAGATCGAGTTGAATATTCCACAAGTCGAGTCGGTTTTCAGGGGCGGAGCCAGAAATTTTGGTTTGAGGGGGCCAAGTTGTGATGCTAATATATTAGTTAAGACAAACCTCTCCACATGCACACATGTATAAATTAATTTCCTAAGAGAATTTATCATCTTCTAAATTTTAATGAGTATATAAAAGTCATGTATTTCTTCTATTTGACATGTACAAAAATTTATCAATTTCTACATAGTATAATTTGTTAAACCGCTTAAATTATATGATTTTAATATAATTTCTCTTTCTTTTAAAAGCACCATTGAAATAACTCAAAATTTAGGGGGGCCAACTTCAATTTTTATATGCTACATTTTTTAAAATGTAAAAAAAATACATACTATAAATTAATTTTTTAAAATTTTGGGGGGGCCTTGGCCCCCCCACCCTTGTATGTGGCTCCGCCACTGTCGGTTTTGGTTAGAACTAAGAGAGGTAGTAACAATCGAAAATACAATAATGTTTCGTCAGAATCTTGCTAGATCGACTAAGATTTCGTCACATCTGACGGAGATCTCATAAAAAAATGGAGGAGATTGGTTGGTCATCAAACCGATCGGGTTCATCGGTTTCTCAAATAGCAAAATTTCCTTTCAAATCAATCTTTGTTGGTTCTTGTCATCACCCATCATTGACCGGACCACCTTTTGGATAGGACGGTTTTGTTAAGTTCTAATTACTTAAGAATAAATGTTTAGGTTTTAATTCTATGTAAGTTCGCAAACCGAGAATAAAAACATCTCTAGTTTAAGTGTTAGATATTGCTCATGATGATTCAAGTCAAAATTCAAGAAAAGTCAAGTTGCAAAAAGAAGGATTTAGAATCTATAAGGCTGTAGAATTTTATTTAAACCCAAAGCCCACGAAGATGTTTAGGGCTTATGTCTAACACTACCTGGTATTAAAAGGAAAATCCTAAATATGTTTCAAAAGTTTTTGGAAGTCTTGTAAATTACTTCAGTAAGATTTGTGAGATTTTAGTAGCCTTCTAACTCAACAAGTATTTACCGGAAAGAAGATCTATATTCAAGAACTAGCAGATTAAGTTGCTACATACAAGATCATACATTGATGATGATTTAAAGCTTTGAGTGGTATCTCAAAGTCACAAACGTGAGTATTTGTGTTCAGCAAATTCAGATAGAATAGTCCATGGATTCAAAACTACATGTAGTCACGTGAATAAATACTACAAGATGTAGCTTTAGATTCAGTAAAAAATTTATTGTAAAACTTTCATAATTTGTTGCCTTAGGTTAAATCTTCCCCAAATTTTTTACTTTAAAACTGTTGATTTCATTAATTTTTTTGTGTCATTATATCATTGTATTTTTTACTTTTTCGCATTGTGTGATATGATTGTTCGTGTTTAACCTAAATTTGAATGATAAACTTAAATAATAACTTAGTTAATTAATTAGGTTAAACAATCTAAATATACATGGTCTAAATGAACTAACAGGTTTTTAAGTTAGTTGGCGTCGGATCGGGCACATGAGGTGGATTCGGTCGGGTGGTTAATAACCCTACTTTACATGTATCACATCTGTACACCACCATTTGTGTCCAGCCAGCGAATTTAATATTTAAAAGTACTTATTCAACAGGGTGCATGAAAATGTCTTCAAAATTTTATAGGATTTAAGCCCACTTCATCTCTTAAATTAAGACACTTAATAAGATTTAAGTTGGGTGACGAGGAGAGGATTTTTCTTTGGCATGACCATTGGCACCCAGTTGGAACTTTATTTCCAAGTTTTTTGGTTTCAGAATCATTCATAATGCAACTCGTAAATCTCCATAAGTGGATTCTGTACCCAAGAACAAAACTTGGATCTTGAAGCTTGATGCTTGCCGGGTCAAAAGATCTTGTCAGCATTAAAGGTCTGCTTACTAAAGCTTTGTTGGTATATCATCATTGTACTAGATTTGTTAGAATAAGATTCATGTTATTATTTGGCCAAAAAAAAAAAAAAAAGGCTACTACTGGGGAAAATAAGCTTTTGCTTTCATTTTTTTAATATCTAGCATAATGTTTTTGTTTTGAAATTATTAAGTACCATGTCCTTAATTTGAAACTGAATTTTAAAAAAATCAAGTTATAGGTAAAATTTAAATTTAGTAATGTTGAGTTTTATACATATTTTACCACTTAATTTAAAAAAAAAAGTGAAACTTGACATTCACTTAAAAATATACATATAACTAGATTTTGAAGATATCGAGTTTTATACGGAATTCGATTTTATTAAAATTGCACGAATTTTAAAAATATGAACATTCTGCTAAATAGTTTCAAAATATGAACATTGTGCTAGATATTTTAAAAAATAAGAGTAAAAACTCATTTTTGCCCTGATGTACTAGTAAAATATACAAATATTCCATCTAGAAAGGCTTAAATTTACAAATATCCCTTTGTATTGGATTTGATAGAAATTTCTAGTGCTTAAAATGACATTATTTTTATTATATATTACTCTCAATAAATCACATCAATGGTTATGAAAATTTTTATGATTAAGTGGTTAAAGCTTTTTGTTGACGGATGCATCAGCGCATTTTGTTAAGGAGAAATTTAATAAGCTCCATTAAATTGTTAAGAAACAAAAACAAGTAAACAAATATTTTATTGATATGCAGTTATAACTAAACTTTAACAACTGTACCTTTCTTAAAATGAATAGAGTGTTGTACATTATTTGAAGAGTTTTGATTCTTGAACAGTGTAGCACAGCTATGCGTGGGGGTGTGACGATGATGATGTTACTGATGGCATATTGCATGTCCATATTCCCTCATGTGATCAATGTGACAACAGAACCCTATCAATGTCTATCAAAAAAAAAAAAAAAAAGAACCCTATCAATGAAGTCTATAAAATAAACACAGTCCTCCAATGTCATTCAAGATTGGAAGTTACAAAGCGGTAGAGTACTGCTACTACACAACACAGTTATGAGTTATGACACTCTCAATACACAATAATAAACCCAGCTGAAGTCAGCACGTGTAGGTTATACTGATACTATGTATAAAAGAAGAGAGGGAAAGAGTGATGACATATATGTATGTGTGTGTGTATATATATATATATATATATATATATATATAGCCGTTTTCTTTTTTGACTTCCGTGAAATATCCAAACAAGGAGACTGATCGAAAAGCATTGTGATACCACATATAGGTAATAAAGGTGAGGGAGAGTTAGACTGTCATAAGCTCTAACAGTCAGTAATACCTCTCAGTGATATTGATAAAAAGAAAAATTAAAAAATTGAAGTATCAGAACCCCAAGTGCTTAAAAAGATATGACCTCAATGCAAACTAAATACCACATATAGATAATAAGGGATGGTTAGCCACACTTCCCCATGGCTCCCAAGATGTTAACAAGTCATAGAAAATGGACGGTTGGGTGCAGTGCGAAGCTGTATGATAGCCATTATTAAAATCTCTCTCTCTCTCTCTCTCTCTCTGGATCTGAGTTGAATGGTTCAAATACCAAGTGAAAATGTGAAATGAGTGAAAATTGACAGGGACATATAATATTTGAGTATTGCTAAGGGCAGAAGACCAAGACCAAGGCCTCTTAAGAGCAAAAGCAAAACAGCAAAACATTAGAATTAAGGTAAAATCCTATATACTTTGCATAATATTTATCAAATGATATAATTTATTATATTTTTTTATTTTAAATGTGTAACAAAAAATTAAAAATTAATTTATTTTTAAAATAACTAAATTTTGTTAAATTTAAAAAATAATACTAAGAAAAAGCTTAAAGTAAAAAGTTTCTAGCAAATAGATTGACACATAATTTACGAAAAAAATGGGTAAACTTTCTTCTTCCATTATAGAAAAACTCAACCTCCACTCATTGATCAATCCAACAAATTTTTGATGAAACTAAGTTCATTTTGAGTTCACTCACTAATTGGTTTGTAAATCATACATTTGGAGATGCTAATTTTGTGCCTAAATGGGCTCCTAGGAATTGTTTTGAGGGAATGATTTTCATCTCTTCTTTACCTAAGGTTTGAGAATGCAGATGGGATTTATTCTATCATTTTGAAAGCTTGTTATTGTTCCTTTTTCTATGAATATCATACTAGAAGAGAAAAGAAAGTCTCACCATTGTCTACATGGTTGTAACCTAATTTTATTTGGGTCCCCCATTAAAGTAAAAAATTATTGATAAGAGTCTTGTTAAGGTTACTATAAATTTTATCACATAAACTGTAATAGGTTACTTATAAGTTGTTAGAGAAGCACAAATTATTTCAATATCATGTGAATTTTTAAACCTTTTAGGTCCTAAAAAGATTGTGCCCTGCATTATAGCAAAAATGTATCTGTATTTTAGATAAATTTATTGTAAAGGCACAACTTGGCATACTGTAAATAGCTTCTTATCACTCTCAAATTCACATTTAATCCATTACTTTTTCTTTGTCATTTATGATTAACCAATACCAGATTATGACAAAAATGAGTGACTTTGAGATACATGCAAGCATCACAATCACAAAATGTGAGGTGGGTCCTATGTGATGCAGCATGAGGAAAAGGAGGACTGAGTGAAGGGTATGGTAGGGTTTTTAGGGGGTACTGTCTTGAATTTGTACAGTATTTATTGGGGCTGTAAGTAAAGAAGTTAAGTAACTGTGCAAAGGGGTGACAGAAGAGAGGGAGAGGTGGTGAAAGGAAAGGACAGAGTGTTGATTTCGTCTGAGATTTTCTTTCATTGTTTGGAGGATGAGACACGGTTTTACTAACATAGAGGAATTGTCTGTACCTGAATTTTTTTTCCCACTAGTTAAGTTTTTTTAATCTTTTTCTTCTCTCTACAGTTTTCAGACTCTTTTCTCTCTCTCTTTTTCATTTTTATCTCTTTCTTTCACTCTGTGTCTGAGCAAAGTGTAGAACAAGTGATTGTACCAGTCCACGTGCGTAGACCCCTATGAGCTGTTCCAAAGAAACAGAGCAGGCCCAACGGTTCATGGTCCTCCTTGGACACCGTACCATAAAGCCTCTCATTATTATACTTTGAGAGAAAGTGAGTTTGACAAGCAAGGATCAGTGTTGTGTTTAGCTACCATAGGAGAGAGGAGATAGACTCCTGCTGTTCCAGACTTCAGAAACCAAAAAAAAAAAAAAAACCAAAAGAAGTAGGGCTTCACATATGAGATAAACAAATTAATGCTCTACATCTATTTTTAGTATATTTGTGTTCTTAAGTTAACCATTGGCTAGTTAAGCTTTTTGAGATTTTTTTTTTTTTGCAATAAATGTTCTACAAATTTGTGTCATGCTCACATTTTTTAAAGGATATGATCATATTTAAAATGTGATAATAAGTGTGTGATCATATAAAAAAAAGAATATGAAAAACTTTTCTAATAATATTTTTAATAAATAAGCAATATGTGAAGTTTGGATCAGCTTTTCAGTTTATTTTATGTGTGTACAATTTTTATAATCTGTATTATTCTAAAACACACCCTATTACATGCCGGTTCAACTATGAACCCTATTGTGTTTAGGCCACCTGATAGTTTGGACCCAGAAGTCATTAGCCGAGGGAGGCTAACCTAGAAATATATTGCTTTTTCTCTTAGTTGTCTGCAGGAAATGCGTGTGGGGGGTTACACAGTGTTCTTGACTATATGCATAGTAGAAAATGGTACATACTTGATTTGACAGTTTATAGCTGATAATTGGTTGAGTAGGGCCAATTTTTCTCTCCTGCTGGGAAGAAGTCATATCAATTACCTGTATGATTGATGAACAAATTAAACCTCTGAACAATACTGAGCTGAGATAGTTCCCGCTGCATCTTGATTGTACCCAGTTCATGGAACCACCAGGATGAATCCCTGTTTGTTGATTTAGGTAATCAACTTCATTGGGCTTTCGTATAACTTTCAAACTGGTCACTCGCAGTTGCCATTTGCTTTGGTCTTATACACATTTACCACACAAATTCCTTCCAAAAGGTGAACATAGATTTAGTAAAAGGTAAAAAACCAACTCAAAGACGAGACCCAAAGTGAGAGTATTATGGTGATGTTTGGTTTGAGCGTTTTCATAGCTTAATATTCAGTTTTCATCACTCAATTGCAAGATGTTTTATTTGGACGAGTTTTGAGTTATGATTTTCATCACTCAGTTCTCTGATTTTTGAGTGATGAGTTATGAAAACTAAAAACACATTTTATCTGTTTTCAGTTTTCATAACTCATAACTCAATGGCATTTTTGTAATTAAACCTACATAGAACCCACTCAACCGTAACTTTTGACCAGTCAACCTTTTTTTTTTTCCCCTTTTCTTCTGATCCAGTTCGTCTTCTTCCTTTTTTTTTTTTTTCTTTTCTTCTCATCCAGTTCGTCTTCTTCCTTTTTTTTTTCCTTTTCTTTCTTTTTTTTTTTTTTCCTTTTCTTCTCATCCAGTTCGTCTTTTTCCTTTTTTTTTTTTTTTCTTTTTTTCCTTTCTTCTGATCTGGTCTTCTTCGTTCTTCCTTCTTTTTTTTTTTTTTTTCTTTTTTTTCCTTTTCTTCTGATCTAGTTCGTCTTCTTCCTTTTTTTTTTTTTCACTGGTTTGGATGATCTGGGTACTGGGAAAAAAAAAAAACTAAATTGTACCAATGACAGATATAGAACCCACAAAAAGTGTAAAAATATTGAGTAATAGTAACTGAGTGATGATGTTGTTTGGGTGTGATATTTTAGAGTGATGAGTGATGAAAATTGACTGATGAGTGACCATTTTTTTTAAACCAAACAAGGCCTAAAGCATTATTATTAGGCTTGCAACTCAGTTTAGGTTAGTTTAACCATAATCTATTGTCATAAAAATTTTAATAACTACTAAAGTGGTCTGTTGTGATTAGTTCTTATAAAAATAGGTCACTAATAGGCCTATATAAAAATGATGTTTAAATTACAACTTACCGCCATAATAACAACAATCAAGCATTATTTTCCAAATTTTGGAGTCATACAAGATTTCTTAATAGGCTAATCAAGTTAATCACATGTATAAATTGTTAACTTAGCAAGTTATGATGATTTTTTTTTTTAAATCTTTAGCTTTTCTTTTTATTTACTAAATTTTATAGATATACATCTATACACTTAGTCATGTGTTATTGTACTAAGAGGACGCCTATAGCCTATATTATTGCTAAGCCTGTTAGGACTATAGCGAAGCCTATTAGGACTATAGGCTATAGTCCTAACAGGCTTCTTTAAGTCATTTCTTTTTGCATCATTGTACCGTATACATACCTATACATGTACCATTCTTAATATTTTGTTTTCTTATATTTCATTATTTTTTATATAAGTGTATAATTCTGTAAAGAAATGTAACGAATAATAGAAGTTTTCCATTCTTCTTTTTCATAATAGAGGAAGTTTTTAGGTGATTCTTACTATTTTGTTTCTTATTTTTCATTCTTCTTATATATAGGCGTATACTTCTGTAAATAAATGCAACGAATAAAAAAAATTCTTCATTTTTCTTTCTCATAATAGAGTAATTTTTTTTATCCTTTTGTTTGTAACCGGTATCACAACCTACAATTATCCAACAAAGAAATAAAAGTATATTGTAATTCAGAGTCCGTAAATAAGTGTGAAGCAATTTATATACCATCTCAAAGAGTTTGTAAGTCTATATTATATCTATCTAAAGAAGTTCATTTATACCGTTTTGTGTTAATTTCTGAGTTTCTTGAATATTATTGTTGTGTGTTACTAGCTGTTGAAAAACCTATAGTTAGACCAATATTTGGCATTAGGGAACTTGGTTTTAGTAAAAGACGTAGGAAGCATGGTCTTTTATGCCTTGAATAAATATAATGAATTAGGAAGTGCATATAGCAACAATAAGGTATAGTATTAAGACATACATATTTGAAATATTATACTTTACAAAGTTCAATTCAAGTTGGGTTGGTGAACACGACCCCTAACCATAGAACAGAAACAAATTCTTTAGTTTCAAAGTTTATAAAACCATAATTGAATCAATTTAATAAAAAAAAAACTGAACCAAACCAATCCAAATTGACAAATCTGAATTGGGTCTTGAAATATATACCCCATAATTGCGTTGCAACCTATGGTTTTATGGATGTCATATGTCATATATGCCTATTGCCTACAATAAAAAAATAAAAAAAGAGACTAAAATCCTGTACAAATTTTTCTTTGCATATAACAGGATATGATTTACGTCTTATTAGTTAATTCCGTGCGAATAAGATATATAGCTAGTTGTGATTGGTCATTTTATTTCGCAGAATCGAAGGCAAAGAAATTACTCAGAATTTTGGCCTATCAGTGAATTAAATAGGGGCATTGCATCAGTGTTTCAGAGTGTTAGATATGAAGCTAACTGATTAATTTCACTTAACCTAAAGAGGTTAGTCACTCAGTTGCTTTTAATGGGAAAATGTATTACCAGGTGTCCGTACCCACATTTACACGCAGGAAAGAAAATTCACTTGTCCTATGGCTTTTTCATTTAAAAATATATATATAAAATAAGGTTTTAGTAGACTCATCGATCCCACATCATATGACAGTAATAAGTAATATTACGTGTACTACTAAGGTCTTGACAAAGTTCTACGTGAATTTTAATCACATGAAAAGTATGTATCATATAACAAATAAATAGTATATACATGAATGATGATTTGAATCATTACATAAGTTGGAGGAATTTTAAGTATTCTATCTACTCATTATTGGGAAATACGTTTTCTGCAATTTGGATTGAAAATATATACAAAGATTTATCAAAGGCTAGACAACAAAATTTAAGGTAAGTGTCACAGCTGTGGAGTAACCCAATAACACAGGTATCAGAATCTCTTCGAAATGCTATGAAAATTGTTGGAGATGACAATTCAGTTATCATCTTCAACTTTCTGAGGCAACCATGTTTTGATTACGTTTGAACACCAAAAAAGCTTATCCTCCTTTGTATCAACACCATACACTATTACATGTATATAGGTACAGTCTAAGATTCTATTTTTAAAGAAGAAGATGAAGAAAGGGAAAAAAATAAAAAGGTACAGTATCAGAAGCACAACACTCCAAAATGTCCAGCTTATCCGTGTCGACAAGAACATGCTGAAGACACTCCTGGATGTGTATTCTCAAATCTCAACGTGACAGGAGGAATTACAAATTAATTGTCATAAAAATATCATTTAATTTTAGATATATTTTAAAATATTTTGATAGTTATTTATCTTGAAAACTTTAAGATATACTATAATATATGTCTAAAATAGATAAAATATACATAAAGATATATACTAATCTGTGTTGTATACATACCCATGCTTCTTAAGGTAGTCACTCCAAATGCAGCATCAGTTATCTCATTACATTCTTATAAACAGAAATATATATAATTTGATATTTACAACAATTGGGAAGGAAGGATTCAAATCCTGGTTTGCAGGCTATGCCATTGAGCTACAATGTTTTTGACAAAAATTAAAACTATTACATTAGTTTAAGGCATTAAGCTTCAATTAGGGAGGAGATACAGTGACAACCCAGGCTTCCTAAAAAGAGGGCAGCTTTGAGGTACTCTAGCTGATACCCAACCTAATAAAGGCTTGGTGATGTAGGACAACCTAGGCTTCTCACCTAGATTAATTCCACTGTAGACCTTAGGCTTCACCACCTAAGGTTGTTTGGATTCACCATCAAACGCAACGCAAACTTTGCAAATAATCTGAATAATAATTAATCATAGTTTGAACACAAAAGAAATCATCTAGAGTTTTATATACAGCTTCCAAGAATCACAATAATAAGGATAAACTCTTCCAATATGAATCCTTAACATTCTCAAATACTAATCCAATACTAATCAAATACTAATGATAAACCCAAATAAAGATAAAGATAACACAAATAATAATCTCCATAGATGTGCTATAGTGTGTTGTCCGCACCACTTGGCCCATTGTGCCAGTCCAGGTCTCATAAAATAAGATACAAGAGGGCAGAAGACTACCAGGTGACTATTATAATTATAGGAGCCCATTGTTCCAGTCCAGGTCTCATAAAATAAGATACAAGAGGGCAGAAGACTACCAGGTGACTTTTATGATGATAGGAATTTTAGTTCAGTTTCTAACATGAATATATACATATTTATAGGAATTTCTCATCCCTACTCCCAGTACAGAAGGAAAATAGGACTTGACAAGATTATATTGAGACTTCAGAGAGAGAACAGAACAAAATTTTCATGGAAGTTAAGCTATAGGGCGCCACATGATTCTATAACAAGTGGACACTCAACACAGAACTCTTGTCTGGTCTGATTGGCATATAGAATAGAAGCCAACCAAAGAAACATCAAATACGTGTGAAAACTTGTGTGACAGAAATCAACTGACTAGCAAACTCCAGCTACATCAAGGCCCCAGTGTCTGCATGTCATGATAATGGCAACCATTATCCTCAATCAACATGTCAAGAATATTTTTTTTTTTTTTTTTTTTGCAAGATTCAGAACAGTGCCCTAGGATAAACCCACCTATCAAATAGCTTAACATACATGACAATTGGAAAACAACATTCAGAATGCATAATCCTAATTTCCATCCACAAATGAAGCCATGAGACAAACCTCATAATCCACTTTTCCTTCTCTATCATGCTAAATAAGTGCGAAAGGAGGAAAACAAAACAAATGTGAAATAGTGGCCACTAAACCACATTAGCAGACAAACCTAGTCAGGCCTATATGAATTATTTGCCATCATGAATCCACAACTTTCATAAATCTGGAGAACTCAATAGGGTGTCAAAAGTTCATCCTAAGTAGGAAAAGGGAACCAATGATGAAAAACACTACAGAAAACAAACTATATTCTGAAAAATCAGCCTACTCATTGCAATCATAAAAATCCAGAGGTCAGATCACCTTCACAATCATCTTACACAATTTGGATGATGCTAACTTGAAAATGGCAACTGGTCCACAAAAATATTGACAATGACAGTTTTATGTTTATTCAGCAAAAAGATGCATGATTTATTCCAGACAACCTAAAAGGATGAAATAGATCAAATCTAGGATCATTCAGTTGGTGGAATTCAGCCTCCGTAATTTTTGTGCAAAATTTACATAAGTAGTAAGATGCAGTATAAGAAATGAAAGAGATTGAGCCAACATGTGAAAAGATAAGTGATTTAAGTGTAACAATCTTATGATATAGGATTCTGTTAACTCACAGACGCACATAGTAGACTTAAGAACTACCATAAAATTTAGGTTACGTTTACAACTCTGCAAAAATAGGCCTGAACAGCAGGTCCAGAATGCACTCAAATCAATGCAATTATATGATTTTTTGTATAGGCGCAATTATAGGATAGAAATACTACTTTTGAAAACAAATTCAACGAATATAGCCAAATGCAGAAAAAATGTATTCACTTGCTTGTGATTCAAGTTGCCTTCTGAAAAACATGCTTGGATATACACATCCAGTCCCAGTCATGAGGATTCAAAAAATGTGAACACCAGAAATATGTGCTGATGTTGGCAACAAAATGCTGCAGGTGCTAAGTTACCAAAACTAGCATATTCTTCAGACTTTAGATGTCAGCTCTTGTTAAAGTTACCCTTTCACAAATACCTAACAAAACCTAGTACTATAGAATTTATTTTTTTGAACCTCCAATACTTCATTCACTTCCATTCTTTGTGACTCCTCAAAAAGTTGATATTTGCCCCCAGCAGAAAGTAGAATAAAGTTTTTTTAGCTTTTAAAACAAAGCAGAAGCTACCTTTAACATCAATTGAAACATTTTTAATTGATGTTAAACCTTCCAATTCAAACCCTGGCCTACAATTTCAGTTTAAATCTCGTTATATTCTTACAACTGCACCAAAACATGCAGTCCACGTCATTGAAGTAGAAGGCACATTCCAAGAACCAGTACAAATCCTAGCAAAATTAAAACTCAGAAAATACTACTTATTCAAAAGGAGGAACAGGGCAGCCACATATGAGAGGACATTAGAGAATTAAATAAAAGGGCTTCGAACATATAACACCCCCAAATCCAGCCACTCCCCCATTGCCTCATGTGGGGTATTTGGAGGGAAAGGAATGTGCACACTTTTGAGGGGAATGAGAGATTGATTCATGATTTGAAGCTATCCTTCATTCAGACTTTGTTTGAGTGGGCAAATGCATTGGGCGTTTCTACTTTCAGTTCTTTGCCTGATTTACTTGATTTCTGTACTTCCATTGCAATTTAGTTTAGATATTCTGCTGGTATCATAGCATACTGCCTGTGTACTTTCAATGAAGTTTTTACTTATAAAATTTTTTTAAAAAAATCCAACCATTCCCTCCCTACCACCCCAAGCAAAAAAAAAAAAAAAAAAAAAAAAGAAGGAAAAAATAATAGCCTATGTTTGGTAACCATTTTTTTCCTTAATTTCCTGTTTTCTAGAACAATTTTTTGTTTCCTATGCCAAAAATCTTGTTTGGTAACTTATTTTAGGAAAAAAAAAACAAAAAACTATTTCCAATTTCCATATTATGAAGGAAATTGAAAACAGAGCTTTGGCTGTTTTCATTTTTCAGTTTTCTAAAGCTTACAAAACACAGAGAAAACAATGACTACAGGCAATTTTAATGAACCGGCACACTGGTTTGAGCCACCTAACAATTTTTTTTTTATCTAATATTATTTTTACTCTCTTTCCCACTCCTAGAATTTTTTTTCCCTTTAATTCTCATGCCTAATATATTTTTTTCTCTCAAACTTTCGTGCTTAAAATTTATTCTCTCAAATCCCACACATTTGAACCCTTATATCTACTCTGCGCCTCCACTTCCTCATGGAGGCATTGTTGAAAACCTTGACAGAGAGAATCACATAAGTACTTGTTCTTCATCAGATTCTCCTTCATGGTTCCTTTCTGTTCTTCGTCGGATTCTACTATTCTTTTTCTTCATGCTGAGTCCCTTTCTCACTCACCTTTCCTAATTTTAAATTTTTGTTGAATGTGATTTAGCAGATATGTGCGGGTCTTCCACATATTTTGAAGAGCTTCATAATTTTAGGGACCCAATCACTCAGAGGTCCACACCTTTCTCTTATTTTGCTTCTTTTTTTTTTTTAGGGGTTCTGTTCCATTTTTCTTTGATTATGGATTATTATGAAATTACTAGAGCTGATTTGTGTTTGGAATAAGTTGTTATTGTTGAGTGTCAATTGTTGATGTGAGATTAATTGATATTGTCAAATGGGTATTTTTTGTGTTTCATATGAATCTGTGTCCCAGTGTCCCCATATATAACCTCATGCCATAAAATTATTACTACTACTTCCATAGATTTTTGAAGATAACAAGGTATGACAGAAAATGTTTTTTCTTTTCTTTTCAACTAACCAAACATGTTTTTCATTTTGAAAAAAAAAAAATTGCTTTATTCCTTAAAAACAAGAAAATGAAAACTGAAAACAAAAACAGTTATCAAACATGACCTTAACATCTCATGACCTCCAAGCAGCCTCTTAGAGGTTTCATGCCTATTAAACAAACATTGAATGATACTCCACAAGTAGAGTCTGAGAATTTTAAAAAGAAATTGTTAACTAATCCTAAGCAGGAGAAGAATACAATTGAAAGACCCTTATTAACCTGTTGAGGATCCATAGCCAACCCATAGTTTTGGGACACAAGCTTTGTTGTGGTTGATAAGTAATCCTAAGCAGAGCTTTTAGCAATGAATGCATTCCTGAATGGCTAGTCAAAATCGCTCTTGTTCAAGGACAAAAAGGTTAGAATGTGCATACAACTTTGTGCAACTTGAAAAAGGCTACCCTAAGGATGATTTCCCCTCACCACATATCAATTACATTCATTGGATGTTAATATCTGTAATAATGCGCTTGGTTGGCTGGAAAGAAATGAGGGGGAAGAAATGGATGACAGGAGAATAGAGTTTTCCCCTGTTTGGTTGAAACAAAAATGGGGGGAGGGGAAATGAATAGAATGCAGGCAGCTGGGCGTGTTCCTCTTGGGCCCACAAAATTCGATCTGTTTGCATAGGGAAGAAAAGTTGGGTAGCAAATTCGCAGGGGGTGGGGGGGGTGGGGGTGGAAGGGGGTGAGAATTACAAATTTTCCTTTCGATCTAGGCACTGATCAGTTCATTCACCATCATTTTTCACCATAGTTGTTATACCCATTTCAAAAGCCTCCAATAATTCTATTAGACAGGAAGCACAACACATAGCAATCCAAAATAACACTACAAGTAGTGTATGCGAAAGTGCAAAAAGGAAAAGCATCAGGCTATTCGTAAAGGGATCCATCATATCATATACACCAGTAACAATAATCAAGTATTGCCTAATGAACCCATACCCAATGAAATCCACATCCAATGACATAGAATTCAAGCATTACCCAATGAAACTTCACATCCAAAAACAGCCAATCGGACCAAATTAATTTACCAAAATAATTTTTTTTGGCTCATCTTGCCTTCACCAACTTGTTCAAGAAACTTGACTATGCTCACACACTCACCCAGTTTGACTTTGCCACAACCACTTGAAGAAGCCCCCAAATTGGCAGTAAATAACTAGCCACGAAATTAATTGAATCCCCAATCATTAAAACAGCTCTTCAGTTCTAATGGTAAACATAGGTGAGAGTGACGCAGGACAAAACCAAACGATGCAACATAAACATTAAAGAATAGTAAAATAAAGGATAGGTAACCTATGAATCAGTACTGAGCAAAAGAAAGCCTCTAGGGGCCAACACCAGGCGATTGGTAGAATTTCAAAAGAAATTTTATTCATCATCAAAATAATCCGTCTCCATAGGAGTACATTATTGTGCTTGTATAGACTACTAAACCCTAATCTAATTGACAAAGCAAACCAAATTCTAAATAATTAGGAAGATCCTAATTATTTAATTACAAAACTCTAATAAAACACTGATTACCTAATTAACTACTAGGACCTTAATTACAGTTGAAAAATAAAAATACAATTGATTTGCAAAATCAAAATATTTCCTTGCGCTTCCCGCATCAAAGAGAGAAGATTGAGAACAGGGAGGAAGCAAACAGATAAGAGTGGGATTATAATGTGAGTGCGGGTTAGCAAATCACTTTCTTATTCAATTGTAAGTGTTAAGAGTGAGATATCTTGGGTTAATTTTGTCTTTTAAGTTGTGTAATTAAATTGTGAGTGTGGATTAGTACATGAGAATTTTGCGTTCAAAATTTCTAGGAACTAAAAGCTCCACAATACAAAGAATAATTCAATATCCCACTACAATTGTTATTGTGCAAAATGCAGCATGCTCTCTTTATATACATGTTGTACTTCAAACAATCTTTCTAGGTGAAATAATTCACATAACATGTGCATTTTACCATCCATATCATATCTAAATGTTTACTTTAAACATAAGATATACAAAGCTTGCAAATAATAAATTGAACACATAATTCCACTCCATAGATTAGATAGACACTCAATTCTTTCTTTTTTATTGCAGAAACTGTAAACATTCAACTCCAAATAATCACATTCTCACTATCAATTCCAATATAAAACATAAAAGAACCAAGCCAACTTACTAAACAGCCATTTACATCCCCTCAATAGACCGCAACCGCAACTCAATCAACCTCGCATTGAACTCGCCATCACTAACCTTCAACATCAACGGCAATGGCAGCGACAACCGGTGCTCGACCAAAAGCCTATGCCTAGGCTTAATCTTCCCCTCCAAACTAAACGAAAAATACTGAGGAAACCTCTTCAATTCCAGTATATCCCCTTTCATTTCCTCCAAGAAATACTTCACCTTGGGGAGCAAATTATTTGTAATACTAAAAGTCAACAACCCAGGTGACCTTATCACCATTATAGCCACTTCCTCATAAGAAAACCCCAAACTTTGCAAAAACTGAATCTTTGGCAAAAGGGTATCTTCCACACTTGAAACCAATAGCACTATGGTGTGAGAAGTGATTGAATGAGGACCCACAAAACCCAAGTTTTGCAAAAAAGAGAAAGTGGGTCTTAACTGGTTTGGGACACTGGAAACTAAGATTCTGGGGCATCGAGTTATGGACTTTGGTATGTGAAGAAATGGGATTCGGACCTCATTGAGAAGAAAATCAAAGATGGGGTAGAGTTGGGTGTGAGGGTCTGAGGTGAGGAGTTGTGGGTACATGTCTAGAATTCGACCAAGGGAAGAGCGAGTGAGGCCAAAGGAAGAGAGGCATTGCTCGACAGAGAGGAGGGAGGAGAGTGGGGTGGAACGGAAATCTGGGTTGAGTTGGAGAGCTTTGTGGGAATTGACGTTGAGGTTTTCAAGGTAGAGGATTTTCTGGCGGAAGAGGAGGCCTGAGTCTGAGGAAGAAGAAGAAGAAGGTGGGTTTTTGGTGTTGAGATTGAAAGAAGAAGAAGGGGTTTTGAAGGGTTTAGAGGAGTGAGGGATGAGGAGAGCTTGAGCAGGAGGATGGAGGGGTCGGATTATCATCTCTGTTAGCATGGTTTTGCTTCGAGGGGAACTTCTACAGGAGATATTGCTTTATATCATGTATCAATATCATCTCTTTCTCATACTCAAAAAAAAAAAAAAATTATCATCTCTTTCTCAAATAAAAATAAGTGTAAATTGCAAACTATGTCACGTTTAGATTTTATGCCTTAAAGTTTTAAAATTTGAATTTTGTCTATTGAAGTTCTATTTCTTTTCCATCAGTATTTTCTTAATCCATATTTTCTATTAAGTATCATATAAACTTACCACATGTGTTAAGTTTATTTAATAAAACAATGTCATGTCATTTTTAATTTTTTAAAAATATTTTTAAGCTACAAAAATAATGTGGCATCATTTTATTAAACAAATTAAATTCACATAGAAAGTTTATGTGACACTTAGTGGAAAATGTGAATGGATGGACTGTTGATGAAAATGAAATGGATCTTGAAGGAGTAAAATCCAAATGTTGAAATTTCAGGATATGAAATTCAAAAACCCCTAAAATTTAGAGGTGTAATTTGCAATTTACCCTAAAAATAAAAAATAAAAAATTTAATACCATAGAAATTCAATCTAAGCCATTTGAACCACAATAATTTCTTTATCAACATATCAAATATTAATTGGTTTTTAGTATAAACGAGTTTCAAACTCTCACTCTTTTATTAGATGAGATATTAGATGCAAAGGCTACAACATTTGATCCAATAAAAAAAAAATTTAAGAGCTATGACTATATGTCAAGGGAATGCATTGACCAATAAGTCTATAATTATGATAATTGTGCTCAATTTAGGGACAATTACTTATCCCATTTTTCGCTAAAACTTTTGAGTAGAGTTTGTGTTGTACTTTTGTATCTAAATCCCATCTCTTGTCCCATCTATTTCTATGTGTTTGTTTCTTTTTAAAAAAATACAATAACTTAGATGCACCGTTTAATCCTTTCAAAGTGCAACAATTCAATGTAATCATATGAATGAATTTAATTGGGAACTTAACCTACTGCATCTAAGGTTTTATTCTTAAGTTTTATCTAAAGATTAAAAAAAAAAAAAAAAACGTTTGGTATAATGATAACAAGTAATTCTCATGGAAAGGACACCATAAACTCAAATTATATCATATTCATAGGTAAAACAACTAAAAATGACTATCATGCAGGGATCGGCCCAGAATTTCGAGTTAAGGGGGGTTGGAGTATAAGTTTAAAAAAAAAACAATAATGAAATTCTAAATAAGTATTTATTTAGTATTAACAAACTATCAATAGTGACAATGACACAAAAATCATTGTTCCTTAATACATTATAATACAATCATTTTATGAACTTGTCAAATAATTATTGACAATCAACTTTCCAACAAATTGTACAGGAGATATTAATAAAACCTAATTTTAAAAAATAAATAAAACTTAATTAACAAATTTTTTATCTCAAAAAGTAAAACAATGGTATCTAATAAAAAGTTAGACAACTAACACTCAAATGTTATTAAAAAAAAATACCCACTAAAAATATCACCTTACGCCACAAAATGTACTGTGGACCTTGAGGGAAAGAGAGAGAGGGGGCTAGTTATTGAAAAGAAAATAATAAAATGTGTTTTGCAAAACAAAAATATATCTTACATTGAGTTTGAAGCTAACTCAATACTAAGACATGAAGAGCTTGCAACTCAACTGAAACCTCTTAAGGTCTGTAGAGGTAAAAGGCCCAATACCAGATAATGGGTCGTGGGCCTGCCCGAAGAGATCCCTCCATCCGAGGACACCCCGTCATAAGGGAAGTAACTAGCCTAACCCCCCTTTGTTATATGAACTACATGAAGGAGAAAAAGGACTTGTCCGAAAGGAACTTACTGCTCGGATCATCAAAGGAACGACCCCGACGAATGTTCCAGCATCGGCCCTGATATTGCAAAGGACTCCCCTGATGTTTATAGATCATAAGGAGCAGGTGGCAATAGGGAGATATTTTATAGAAGGCTACTGCAACCGCATTTATGACCCTGCAGCTAACATCATGGCCGCATTAATGAGGAATAGACATCTGAACAGTGACCCTGACGGGACAAGTATCCAAAGGGAACCACCCACTAGCACGTGAGGGGAGTTGGCCTATAAAAAGAGCTGGGAGCAAGGGAAGAAAGGGGAGGAACACTTTTTCTGGAGAAACTAAGGAGAAGAGAACAGAAAGAGAATAAGGAATCAAGAGAAATCTTTAAGAAGTAGCAAAGAACCACTCCTCGGACAGAGCCGAGCAGGACTTAACACTCCCTCTACACTTCGTCTTCCTTAAACTGGTCACAACTAGATTTAGGCCAGAACCAAGCTCACTTTTAACCTTGTTAGTTCAACCCACTCTCTTACAAATTCATTGCAAGGGTACTCTTTGCTTATTGGGCCAGAGTCCATCTCTCCTGTGGGCCCCATCTGTAATTTGTGCTCTTACAAGGTCTGTTTGAGATCTGTTTCTTCCCAAAAAACAGCCACCTCGGCGCTCGTCTAGAGAGCATTCTGATGCTGTCAGGGATGAGGTGAACAAGCTCAAGTAGGCAGGGGCTATTAAGGAGGTCTTCTATCCAGAATGGCTAGCTAACACCGTGGTAGTGAAGAAGAAGAACGGGACGTGGCGCGTATGCGTGGACTTTACAGATTTGAACAAAGCCTGTTCGAAAGATCCCTTCCCCATGCCTCGGATTGATTAACTGGTAGACACAACTGTAGGACATCCTCGAATGAGTTTCTTGGACGCCTTCCAAGGGTACCACCAAATCCCATTAGCACTGGAGGATCAAGAGAAAACAGCCTTCGTGACGCCCATCGGAAACTATCATTATAAGGTCATGCCATTTGGCCTGAAGAACGCAGGCTCCACCTATCAAAGGATGATGACGAAAATGTTCGAGTCACAGCTAGGGAAATGCATTGAGATCTACATTGACGACATGGTGGTCAAGAGCAAGTTGGAGTCCGACCACATCGGCGACCTCGGAAGCGCCCTGGAGGCATTCTCGGACTCATCTCTTGTGGTCGGACAAGTCAGAGGAGAACTCGAGGAACGCGACGAAAGGATGCAGAAGTATCTAAAGCATGTGAAGCGCCTGCAGTCACAGTTCAGATCATTCAGTCTGCAACACATCCCTCGGGGCGGGAACACCCACGCGGACTCTCTAGCCACTCTCGCAACATCCTTGGCCCAAGGACTGCCTCGGCTTGTCTTGGTCGAGGACGTACAAAGGCATGCCGAAGAGGTAAATGGACCTGGCATCTGTCAGGTCAGAGCAGGACCAAGCTGGATGAACCCCATGGTAACATACCTTAAAGAGAACATCCTGCCACCGGATAAGACCGAAGCTGACAAGGCGCGGAGGAAAGCTCCTCGGTTCTGGCTATCTGGAGACAGCAAATTGTACAAGCGCTCCTTCTCCGAGCCCTACTTACTGTGCGTACACCCAGAAGCAACAAAGTTGCTTCTGTCAGGTCAGAGCAGGACCAAGCTGGATGAACCCCATGGTAACATACCTCAAAGAGAACATCCTGCCACCGGATAAGACCGAAGCTGACAAGGCGCGGAGGAAAGCTCCTCGGTTCTGGCTATCTGGAGACAGCAAACTGTACAAGCGCTCCTTCTCCGAGCCCTACTTACTGTGCGTACACCCAGAAGCAACGGAGTTGCTCCTTGAAGAACTACACGAAGGGATTTGTGGAAGCCATACAGGAGGCAGATCCCTAGCCCACAGAGCTTTGACTCAGGGATACTGGTGGCCGAACATGCAGAGGGAATCGCAGGAATTTGTGAAGAAGTGTGACCAGTGCCAAAGGTTCGCACCAAATATACACCAGCTAGGGGGGTTCTAAATCCTCTATTCAGCCCGTGGCCCTTTGCCCAATGGGGCTTGGACATTGTGGGTCCCTTCCCTAAGGCGGCAGGGAACAAAAGATACCTGATCGTCGGCACGGACTACTTCACCAAGTGGGTTGAAGCCGAGCCCCTGGCCAACATCAGAGATGTGGATGTCCAGAAATTTGTATGGAAGAACATCGTTATCCGGTTCGGGGTGCCACACACGCTCATCTCAGATAATGGCCTGCAGTTTGACAGCAAAGCATTTAGAAAGTTCTGCTGCGAATTGGGCATTACAAACGGGTACTCCACCCCCGCATACCCACAAGGGAACGGCCAAGCTGAAGCAGTTAACAAAATCATAGTAGGTGGTTTCAAGAAGAGGTTAGACGACGCCAAAGGAAAATGGGTGGAAGAATTGCACCACGTCCTCTGGACTTACAGGACAACCCCCCGGAGATCGACAGGGGAAACTCCTTTTGCAATGACGTACGGTGCCGAAGCTGTCATCCCCATAGAAACGGGATTCCCCACTCTTAGAACCAGCTCTTTCTCTTCGGCTGACAATGACAAGCTGCTAAAGGACAATCTAGACCTAGTCGCCGAACGCAGAGAAAATGCTGCGGTCCAACTAGCCTACTATCAGCAAAAACTCAAGCGGAGCTATGATGCCAATGTCAAGTTAAGACCACTCGCACCAGGAGATTTGGTCTTACGAAGAGTCGTGGGCATGGCGAAAAACCCGGCCTGGGGGAAGCTGGGACCTAACTGGGAAGGCCCCTATCGGATCCTGTCAATAGCTGAAATAGGAGCTTTTTACTTAGAAGATCTAGATGAAAGAGCTGTACCACGTCCGTGGAATGTAAATAACCTGAAAATGTATTACTATTAATGAACATGTCCATTTTCGCATCTAATTATACTATATTGCTTGTTGCCTAAGTGTTAAACAGAACCTTGGTCAAGCCTGGTCCCTCGGACCACCTACCTTGGGTAAATTAACACCACTAGGTGTTAAACAGAACCTTACCTACCTTGGGTAAATTAACACCACTAAGTGTTAAACAGAACCTTGGTTAGGCCTGGTCCCTCAGACCACCTACCTTGGGTAAATTAACACCACTAAGTGTTAAACAGAACTTGGTTAGGCCCGGTCCCTCGGACCACCTACCTTGGGTAAATTAACACCACTAAGTGTTAAACAGAACCTTGGTCAGGCTCGGCCCCTCGGACCACCTACCTTGGGTAAATTAACACCCCTAAGTATTGAACAAAAACTCGGTCATGCATGGCCACTCGGGCCACACACCACGGATAAGTTAATTCTCCTAAGTGCCAAACACGTTATTAATCGTGCCTGACTCCTCGGACTGTACGTTCTATCTGACAAAGTACACTAATAACGCGTTCTAAACGTTGATTAGCTCCTTTCATTCACCAGTTTTATTTGTTAACAGATTCAATTTTTGGCCTTGGTGGCCTTACTAGCACTAATGGATTACTGGCCTTGGCAGTTCAAAGGGCTCAATTCATTTACTGGTTTTATATTACTGGCCTTGGCAGTTCAAAGAGCTCAGTCCATTTATTGGTTTTATTGTTCGGTATTCGACCTAATCACACTTGTGCCTTCCAACGGTCTATACGGTCTGAATAGTAATAGAATAAAATTGAACTCTGAGTAAGGGGAAATGATAACACTTTCATTAATCAGAATTCATTACAAAATTCATTACAAAATGCTTTGATAACGAGTCTTCTAGATAATATTAAAATCAAACTTCTACAACCGGAGGCGGGGTGCTGTCCTTCTCGGCTGGTTCGGCATCCCCGGGAGTGGCCTCGGAATCTACAGGTACAGCTTCGTCTGCTTCCACGACCCGAGAAGGAACCGTTGAAACGATGTCCCTACCTCCGACATCCGCTACAGGATCCGCCTGCTCTTGTCCCTCGGACTCATTCACTGCAGGATCCCGAGCGGATGGTTCCAGGGTTTGAGAAGGCGAAGTTGAGGAAGGAGTTGAGGCCACACGGAGATGGGGATGTAAACAAAACTTCTCCGGGCGCCTCAAGTCGGAGGTGGCCGAGACCCCTGCCTGATTTAAGGTCTCCTCCCAGGTATACTTGCAGTAATCTCGGCACACCTCTGCAAGTTCGTCTGCCAACCTCAGCTCCGTCTCCTCAATACCTCGAAGGTATTCTGCTTCCTTCTCGGCCACGGCTGACCGCTCTGCTGCCCGAACAGCG
Source organism: Lithocarpus polystachyus (assembly GCA_033629205.1). NCBI lineage: Eukaryota > Viridiplantae > Streptophyta > Magnoliopsida > Fagales > Fagaceae > Lithocarpus > Lithocarpus polystachyus. The sequence goes on from CM066164.1 coordinate 82,251,336, forward strand.
TCCTTGGCCCTCTCCAGTTCGGCCTTGAGGTCCAAAACCAGCTGCCGTTGAGTCGCCAGTTCCAGCTTGGTCGTATACAGCTTCTTGCGCTGATCTTCCGCCTGGTCCTCGGCACTCTTCAGCCCAGCCTCTGCGCTCCGCCGGTCCCTCTCCTCAGTCGCTAGCTTCTTAGCCAGCTCTTGCTTTTCACGCATGGCAACCCCCAGGCTCTTCTCGGTAGCAATCCGGGACTGAATCTCATCCCTGGCCTTATTGCGGGAGTCCCTGACCCAGTCCTCGGCTACGAAGACCTGCTGGGTTACCTGCAAATAGAATAAGAAAATGAAGTTAGCCTATGAATGACAACTTCTGGAAAACTTAGCTCAAGTTTGAATATTTACCATGGCTAAGTCCCTTTTTAGAGACATGAACAAGTCGGCCTGCCTCCAGGACTTTACCTCGTCCATATCCCGAGGCAAAAGAAGCGGGCGTTCTAGCGCCTCGGCGATGTTCGCCAAGTGGCCCTTCTGGAACTCCTTAATAGAGGCGTCTGCAGGAATGGGAGCTCCATCCAGGTCCAATCTCGGCGCCCAAACGGCCTGTTGGCGGCTGTCCCTGGCATGGGTGCCAGCCCTGTCTTCCGGAGGGGAAACCCTTCGGCCATCCCTCCATCTTTTTGATGTTTTGGCCCCTTTTGATGAGGTGGGGGCACTTCCCCTTCCTCGACGTCTTGGTCTACCAGCTTCCTCTTCTTCTTTAGATCAGACATGGGTAGAAGGCCGGTCCCGGACGCAGGTGCATGAGGAGGAGGGGGAGGAAGCTTGTCTGTTGTAACCGGCTTGGGTGCACCCTTAGAAGTTGCACCCTTATTCTTGCCCACCAAGAGGTCCCTTAAACTCGGCCTCGGGATGAGCGACATTTCTTCTTCTTCTTCTTCTCCTTCTTCTTCTCCTCCTCCTAGCCCCTTGGGTTGTGCCGCTTCTCGGGGTTGGGTCTGCGCTACTTCCCCTTCCTCAAAATGGAAATGGTCTATCTCCTCCTCCAAAGACAGACGGGATGAGGGAGATTCTGCCCTTTGAGTGGAAGGCAGAGGAAGAGCTTGCTGAGGCGACCACTCTACCGGAGGGAGGTCTCTCTTCGCTAAGAAGCCGGGCCGAGACACGTCAATCCTGTTAATCCTACTATCCCTTTGTCGGATCGCGTTCCCGATCTCTTGGAAACTCGTTGACAAGGGGGTAAAGTCCAGGATCAGATGAACGGCACGTAGTTGACCATCCGAGTGCACGAATATCTCGGATCGCAGCAACGTATTCAGTGCGGGCACGTTCACCAAACTCAGCCTCGGGCCAACGCGCTTCCTGTCTGTAAACACAATTGAGGAATACGGGATTAGTTATCTCTTCTCGGATATTAACCCAGTTTTTTACAGAGCAAAGTTAAAAAATACAAAGTGAATCCTATAGTGTTTCATCCTATTCCTAGAGCACCCCACCTGGCTCCCCCTCCTTGGTCGGACAATGCTGGCTGTCGTGCCACGCCCCAGAGACGATGACGAAGTCGTCTGTCATGCCCTTGTTGGACTTGGGAAGACACGACAGCATTTCACTACTGGGGATCTAGACTTCAGGTAATACCCCCCGTCGGCCAAGGAGTGGCACTCGTACATGTGTACGACGTCGTGCCAAGTAAGTTGCAGGCCCATTATTTGGTTGAGGGCATCAACGCTACCTAGAACCCTAAACATATTGGCCGTGCACTGATGCGGGCACAACCTATGGTTCCTAAGGTAATCCCTTGTCACGCTACCCATTGGAATGGTCATCCCTCCCTCCAGAAAGGCAATCACGGGGATGACCACTTCGCCGGTCCGCCTATCGGTCAGAATATTCTCCGGTGGGCAATATCAGAGATTTACCCCCTCAGGGATACGGTATTTGGCCTTGAAAAGCTCTACGGCTGTAGGCGAATCGACAAGGCTCTTAAATCTACCCATCTGGCTGTATAAAAGAATGCTAGAGGGGTTTCTTAAGGCAAAGAAAGGAACGGATAGAAGACCGAGATACTCGGTCGAGGAGGTAAAAACGAGCGGACTAAATACTTACAAAGATGGTTGATATTTCTAGTTCGGATATCTCTCAAACACCTAAGAACTTTTGAAAGAAAGGTCCTCGGACTGCCTATAAGGAAGGAACGTATGTTCGCAAGATCGCCTTAGAGTATGGGAGTACTTGAATAAATGCAAAGTAAAGAAAACTGCCTCCCCACGGCCTTTTTATACAGCAAGAGAAAGTAAGAGGTCTGTATCCCGCTCAAAATTTCACGGAGAAACCCTGGCCACACGATCTGCATCTCACTGTTGATGAAGGAGACAGGGCGCCACCCAGAGCAATAAATGACGCGCTACAATTTCCGAAGCGCCGTCAGAAGTGGAGAACATTACACAGGAACGCCTCCATGTGGATAAGCAGAAGAGTTTAAATGGGTCTTACCCCTAGAGAAATCAAAATCCCACCTCTCTCCTCGGATAAGAAGGAAAGCCGGGATTTTGAGGGGCTATTGTAGGGGTAAAAGGCCCAATACCAGATAATGGGTCGTAGGCTTGCCCGAGGAGATCCCTCCATCCGAGGACACCCCGTCATAAGGGAAGTAACTAGCCTAACCCCCCTTTGTTATATGAACTACATGAAGGAGAAAAAGGACTTGTCCGAGAGGAACTTACTGCTCGGATCATCGAAGGAACGACCCCGACGAATGTTCCAGCATCGGCCCTGATATTGCAAAGGACTCCCCTGATGTTTATAGATCATAAGGAGCAGGTGGCAATAGGGAGATATTTTATAGAAGGCTACTGCAACCGCATTTATGACCCTGCAGCTAACATCATGGCCGCATTAATGAGGAATAGACGTTTGAACAGTGACCCTGACGGGACAAGTATCCAAAGGGAACCACCCACTGGCACGTGAGGGGAGTTGGCCTATAAAAAGAGCTGGGAGCAAGGGAAGAAAGGGGAGGAACACTTTTTCTGGAGAAACTAAGGAGAAGAGAACAGAAAGAGAATAAGGAATTAAGAGAAATCTTTAAGAAGTAGCAAAGAACCAATCCTCGGACAGAGCCGAGCAGGACTTAACACTCCCTCTACACTTCGTCTTCCTTAGACTGGTCACAACTAGATTTAGGCCAGAACCAAGCTCACTTTTAACCTTGTTAATTCAACCCACTCTCTTACAAATTCATTGCAAGGGTACTCTTTGCTTATTGGGCCAGAGTCCATCTCTCCTGTGGGCCCCATCTGTAATTTGTGCTCTTACAAGGTCTGTTTGAGATCTGTTTCTTTTGATTACAATAAAATACTGTAATCAATGTAAAATGGTAGGGGAGGGGCCAAAATTTTGATAGAGGGGGCCCAAATATAAAATTGTAAGAAGAGAAAAAAAAAATATTTTCCTTAAGACGGGGAGCCTAGGTCCCTTTGGGCCCCCACTTGGTTCTATTCCTGCTATCATAGTGTCATAATGATCAATAAAACCATATAGAAATAGCACATGCCTATTTATTAGTACCATTTTAAAGGGTATTGACTATTAGAATAAATTGCAAATTGTGTTGTTTCTCCAAAAAAAAAAAAAAAAAAAATTTGTAGTCATTTTAATTTTACCTCCTAACATTTAACGCTTAGATTCAAGCCCATTTGTTCATGTCTATTGCGAATCGATCTTGGCTATTGATTTTGATTTGAGGCCTTTTTTTTAGGTAGGAGGGTTGAGCCCAATTTGTGAATAGGTCTCAAGATTTCAATTGTTGGTATTGGGCTTGTGTCAGTGGCAAACTGGCTTTAATCTGTTTGGCGATGTTGTGCGGTTTAGGTTGTGACTTGTGGGTAGTTTTGTGGGCTTGGCCATGATTGTGATAGAGTGGCTCCTTGATGGTGATGATAATGACAACGTGGTGGCTAGAGCTTGGAGTTGGTGTTGTTTTGGGCTTTTTAGAAGGGACCAATGGAGTAGCCAAGGTTCTAAATGAATTGAGTTTTGTCGAATAACGAATGTTTAAGGTTGACTTGACAATGAAAGTAAAGTGTTCAAGCTTGCCTCGAGCTCGAACCAAGTTTATAAATGATGTTTGAGCTTAATCTTGTCAAAAAGTTTAAAAGCTTGAGTTCGGCTTGATTCATTAGTCAAGCCAAGCTTGAACTCAATATCAAGCTTTTGAACTTGAGATTCAACACAAGTACATTATCAAGCTCATATCAAGCTTATTTGGTTTGGACACGTGGTTCCAATTCCCAATTACTTAAAGTTTTAGTAAGATATCAGTTTAATTGTCAAGCTAATATCAAGTTTATTAACAAGCCCATTAATGAGCCTAGTCTTAGCTTGTTTTGTATCAAGCTCTAATGTTCACGAGCTTATTCATGAATTTTTTTTTTATTGGACTTGACTCATTTATTAAATAAACTTAAAACTAAGGTTTAAGCTTGGTTTATTTATGAACAAACAAGCAAACATGAACAAATTTTTTATTAAGTCAAGTCCAAGCTATTTATGAACAATTTGGTTCATTACAACTCTAGTAGCCAAAGAAGGTCAACGATAGCTAGACATAGAAAAAGAGAAAGAGGAAAAAAATGGAAAACCAAAAAAGAGAAATTATAAAAATATTTTTTTTTTACCTAAAAAAGAATTCAAATAGAAAAATAAAGAAAAATTAATTCTTTTCTTGGTGCTCAATAGTTTTGAATAGAAAAAGTGCAACAAATCATGAGGTTACACTTAAAAGACATTTCAATAACAAACATAGATGGAAGGGCTGGAATCAAAATGTTATAAAATGCTGTGGTCTAAATTCAAAATTTAAAACTTTAAGAGATAAAATCAAATTGACTCCAAACTTAAATGGTGAAATTTACAATTTAGTCTAATCATATGTAGCAGTCATTGGTAGATAGTGACACAAATGTTCATTATTAAGTATGAATATAGAGGTTTAGATCAATTTAAGACAGATTGATCAATAAAAACTTTTTGTACATTCTTTCTGATGTGCAAAACAGATCCTAACAGATCCTTCCTCTCTTCTTATCTTTGCATTCGTTCTTTCTTTACTCTTTAGCATACACTCTCAGTGACTTGCATGATTGCAAACTCGTCCTGAGTTTCTGCAGAAACTCACTAAGCAAATGAGTTGTTGATGTATATATCCGTAGCCAATAGGGAGAGTAGACAATACTAGGGTCAACTATAAGATAAAAACCTATATGACATTGAGAACATAAATTCAAACTTAATTTGATGAATATAGTCTATGTAGACATTTAATGGTTTTTTTTTTTCCCCTCAAAAGTAAAACCAGAATCAAAATGTGGACTAAAGAATTTTTTGAATAGTCTAGAGACATAAATAGAGATGAAAAAGATAACTCTTTTCAATAATTTAGAGATGAAAAACAAACTTTTCATAAAGTTTAAGGACATAAATAAAATTTTTTCAATAGTTTAGTGACGACAGATGAAAATGAACTTCTTAAAGCTATTTTACCCTTCAAAGTTTAAAACCATGTCATTTGACTCAATCAATACAACTACTAAACATATCTATTTTTAAACCCGTGTCTTTGTTTTTCTAGGATTATCAGAAGTTGTTTCTCAAAAAAAAAAAAAAAGGATTATCAGAAGTTGGGATATCAACATATTCAACAAGATGGCAATGTGAAATCATTATCATTGGTTCTTGAATTTTTTTTTTTTGAAAAACTTAAACATTGTAGTCAACTTCCCATGATCTACAAATCAAATAAAAGTCATATTAATAATGGGATTTTCTTCTTAAAAAAAATTAGAATTTATTATGGTTTTAAAAATTAGATTGGACAAAGAATCAAAAGTGAGTAGTTCTCAATTTTTTGGTCCAAAGGATCAAATCTATAATTGAATAAGTGACTTCATAAATATTATAATTATGCAATTAATATTATAAATATATTAAAATTCAGCTTCATTCTTTTTTACATTATTCTGTACCCAATCTTTTTCATTCTTCTATAACAAATATCAAATATAGTTCAAAGTTTAAATCATTGTCAACCACTCAATCAATACAACTACTAAAATAATGGCTAATTAATAGTTATGCTTTAATTTAAAAATGATATAGTTGACAAGTGCTCTTAAGGAATTTGTTAAATGATTATGTCAAAAAAGTTTTGATACCACTTTAATAAAAACTATAAAAAGTCGTAAAAAAATGAGTTGTTTTTTTTAATTTCCTATAAAAAAAATTTTAAAATTTTTTATAAACTAATAGGCTTAGATATTCGATAACTTTTCCCTCTCAAAGAAAAATAAGAGGAGTGATATTTCATTTTTTTTTCTTCTTTTAAATCAAGATATTTCAAAAGTTTCTAGTTTGATAATAATGAAAGCTTTCAAGCAATCAAATGATAATGGGCTCCTTCTTTAAAAAAAAAAAAAAAAAAAAAGGCCAGTTTTACTAAATTTAGAAATTAAAAAAATGTTTTCCATCAATTTAGTAACAAAATAAACTTTTTAGCATATATTTTTTCTTTTCTTTTTCTTTTTTAAGTGCTTATGAGCTCCGACAAGGCAACAACAACTCAATAAAAGAAAAAAAAAAAAAAAAGAGAGCCACAATAATCGCACACAGAGAAAAGAGAGGGATCAAGAAACCACACCTCAGCCGATTCCCACTCGTTTGTGAGTGAAAGGATGAAGGGATGAGCATTGGGACTTTAGGGAGCACAGAGAGCTCTCAACTAAGACAATTATTTGGTAAAACTTTTTTTTTTTTTTTGGGTTTCTGTTAATTCTTACAACTTTCTCAAAGATTGCATCTTTCATCTCATTGACTGCCTCTTGTTGCTTCTTTCATATAGTTCTTGTTAAGTGCTTTCATGGGTATCAGGTTTCAATGCGAATTGCATCACCTAGCACTTTTTTTTTTTTGGTTTGGACATTACAGCATGACCAATTAATAAGTAATTATCAAGCTGAATGAGTTGCTTTCATTTCATCCATAACAAAAAAAAAAAAAAAAAGGGTAAGGACACAATGGGGTCAAACTGAATGCTAATTGCTCAATTGGGCTGTTGAGATAATTTTTAGGAAGAGAGAAAAAAAAAATTTCTGAGAAAAATAGTAACTTTCACATAATTGTATTTTTGTTTCGTTAACTGATTGTGATAATTTTTTTAATAGAAAGGTCTAATTTTGGTACATGTTCCAAGTTTTGTACACACCAATAGTCTAGTTGATTTCATTTTCTTTGAAAATTTGAAGTTCTAAGTCTGGGAAATTGATTTGGCTCTGGTTCTTACATGTACAGATGTGTCAAATTAATTTTTAACCATCTTTAAACGATTCTGTAACAATGTTTGTTAATTACTTATATTGTACAAGAGCTATTTTTTTAGGTTCATTTTCTTCATTGGCAATCAGTTTGTTCCAGGTTTATAGTGGGTTGTCTTCATTAAAGGTTTTCGATAGATTTGTTGTTCTAGATTACTCCATCATATGAGTGGACCTGACTTCCAAACCCACTTAGGCTTGTAAGAGGCTTATCATCTGTTTGGACCAAATAACGTAGGAAAATGCTAGAGCTACAAACTATTTAACAACATTTTTTGCTAATTGCTTGACTATGATAGCTTTATCTTTTCTCAAAAGGAAAATCGCTATAATCTTGACAAATACACACACATACCCTCTTCAAGTTTCTTTTCCTTGTCTTGTTTTCTTCCCACCTCAAGTGACAGTTTCTTGTTGACCTTCGTTATCAGTGTACATGGTTATGGAACTGATTGCTTGCATTCTTTTACAGGTTTCTTTAATTTCATAATGAACCCTATAATATAGAGACATTCCTTTTTGGAGATGTCATTTCTTCTCATGTCTGTGGACTGTCAGAGCCGGATTTATGTAATTCAGAAGGAATTACTATCTTACTGACAACTTTGACCCTGAGGAGCTACATCTGCAATAGATCAGTTAGATTGTAATGGATAACCGCATTGCAGAAAATCCATCTCCAACTCGAGCCAAATGGAGAAAAGTGGCATATGGAGGGATGCAACCTGGGTTTGATGACAATCACACTGATGAGTGTTTCCTTGAAGGTATGGTCATGAATGCCAATGTTGTAAAACGGGACATGCTGAAAGTGATGCAAGATGCAATTTCTATCTCTCAATATCTATGCATTGTTGTTCTTGTCGGTTTGGTTTGGACATATACCTTCAGATCAACTCTTGATGAAAGTTCCCTCTTGTATCTTGATGTGAGCCTTCTTGGATCAGGTTTTCTAGTTCTCCTTTTAACCGAAGAAATGCTTTCCCTTAACCTTCTCTTGCATTATTTACTCAATGTTTTCTTTTTTACAACTGGGCTATTTGTTTTGGCTCCTATCTACCAAACTCTGACAAGATCCATTAGCTCAGATACCATTTGGGCAGTAACTGTTTCACTTGTCATACTTCATCTATTCCTTCATGACTATTCAGGATCAACCGTGACAGCTCCTGGAGCTCTGAAAAATCCAACCTTGACCAGTTCTATATCTTTAAATGCTTCTGTAGTAGCATCGGTTTTCATTGCATCTCGCCTTCCATCAAGGCTACAAGTTTTTGCTATCATGCTATTCTCCTTGCAAGTCTTCCTTTTTGCTCCACTGGTCACTTACTGTATCAAGAAGTATTCCTTCCACTTGCACCTTTGCTTTTCTTTCAGTTTGATGGCTGTGACCTTGGCTTTTGTTTATACACTGCACCGGTTACTTTTTGTTCTCCTGTTGGGTTTATTGGTTTTTGTGACTGTGGTGTGTCCTTATTGGCTTATACGGATGCAGGAATACAAGTTTGAGATCAATGGCCCTTGGGATGAGGCTAAGCTTTGTTTTGATATTACAGATTAAGATAATTAGTTCTAACCGTGGATGTTTGATGGGAGCTTTTGAAGATTAATTGTAAAACCAAATGGTTTAATGGCTTATCCTTGCCTCTTCTCTCCATTTCAAGTTTGACAATCAGATATAGTCAAAACTCTTTTCCAGTATCAATTTCTGCATTCTCATCAAGCAGATGCATTTTTCATTAAATCAGTCTTGTGCAGTTGTACAATTAGATCTTTGTAAGCATAAATATAAATTTTCATTTTTCATATATTTGGGGGAAAGAAGTACATACTATTTTCCCCAAGTTTTGTGATTGCTCTAAAGCTTTATTTAAATGGATATTTGAAATGAACTCCAGGAGGCCTCCAAGAAGGAAGAGTAAAGAAGGAAAAGAGATCTATCAAATCTCTCTTTAATGACTATAATTTTATTTGGCACACATACTCTTTTCTTTCTTTCTTTGTTTTTTGTATTTTATTTGGCACACATACTCTTTTCTTTCTTTCTTTGTTTTTTGTTGTTGTTGTTGTTGTTGTTTTTTTTTTTTTAGTCCTATATGAAAGGCCACACTTTTGCCCCCCATTGGCATGAGAACCACATATAATGCGAGGTGCAATTTGGTACCTGCTTTCTTTCCTTGACTAAACTTAAATTGCTGTTTCATTTGATGTCACACATTTGGTGCCCTTCCAAGCTGCTAACTGACTTGCAGCATGGCTCTCAAAAAAATATTTGGCTAATATATTATGCTAATTGTACTTCAGTTAATGATCAAATTGGAGGATTATTGCCTGATCTAAGTGGACTCCCAATAAAAAGCATCGAATGGCCATGAAGTATAACATCTCTAGCAATCCCTCCTATAAGAATCTCTATTTAACCAATTTTATAAATTAAATCCTAACAGCATTGTTGGTTTAATAGTCCCCGAAGTTTGAAGTGGTCGCATTTAGTTCTTGAAATCATATGGCCAAACTAAAAACTTACACATTTTTAACTTCGTAATGACCAAAAACAATTGCTTTTAGGGACAAAAACTAATCATTTTAAGTTTTGAAGAGACTAAAATTGATCACTTTGTAGAGACTAAAAGGTAACAACATCATCACTCCATAAGTACTAAAAACAATAACTTTTAAGTTAGTTAGAGGTTAAAATTGATCACTTTGTGAGACTAAAAACAGTCACATATTAAGTTTGTTAATTTAGGGGGTATCACTATATTTTGACCATAAATTATTTACACTGATTGATTGTCTACTCTTTTTGCTGGAAGACTAATTGTCTACTCAATTCAACCACAAATCTTCAATTTTTCTAATCACTCCATTTGGTAAATATGTTGTTCAGATCAACTATTTCTACTACCCACTAAAATCACTAACAAAAGTTTAGTCACAAGAGAATAGTTTAATCCCACAGGTGTGAGTTACTTAACTTAAAAAAGGAAGAAGCATATTACAACAGTCTCTTAATATGCAATATGATGTAATTATCCAATAAATATCATTGCTTCTCATCCAGTATAAAATTTTAACTATAAATATACTGCACAAACTTAGCATAGAAGATATCATCCGAGTGTGCTTCTAACAACAAATATTGGGTTGAAATGTCCTGAACCACTTTGTTTATACCATAGCCTAGCCATATTGGCTTTCGACAGAACCGAATTTTGGGTCTTAGTATTGCAATAGTCCATCCATTTGCACCAGCAACAGCTGTCAAGGTTAACTATCTGGTTCAGGAATTGAAACTAATAATGTATCATCTATATGAGAGGACAATCCATAAGGACTTGAAGACAAAATTTTCAATACAAATATGTGATTTTGGGTTACTATCACTGCCATATGTAGTTTTATTTACAGCTCATGTTACTAAGAGGGAGCAAGGGATGGCACATTTGGGCTGCTACCAGTATCCTTGACACCCAAAGATGAGGAGGCAGCAAAAGCAACCATACAGACCTAAAGTTAATGTATAATTTGTATAGAACATTTGATATCACAAGGGCAGTGCCTCATTTGACGGAGCCAGCAACATTCCTTCTGCCAGTGATTAATGTTGGGGCACTCATGCTGTGTTAATGCAATACGTCACTGGCTGGTGGTTGCCTCTGATTTTTCATCAAAATTTAACCATTGTATAAAATTCTTAGGGGATTAGTAGCTTGATCCAAGTTCTCCAGTCATTCCATCTGAGAATAAATGGTTAGATAACTCTTGGATCTCAGTTTGGTTGCTGCAAAAAACAATGGTAGCATTTATAAGAATTCAAAAGTATTTCCACTACAAGTAACCTTTCAACTAAAAAGAAAACAATATTGACAAAGAAAAATAAAAAGAATAAAAGGAACAAGGTCATTTCAATCCTCTATTCATGCATGCAAGTTTCTATGTCAACCTTATAGAATTACTCTGTAAATGTAGGTATGTGTTACCATATTTCATCCTCGGTTTATATAGGTAAAAATTCATTACAATAAGAAGGCAACATAATGAGTTGCATGGTTAGGTTTTCAAGTGACTTCAAACCTCAGATTGATTCTGAACATCAGAAGATTTTACTGTAGAAACATCTCAGCAGGCCGGGAAAAGGTGTATTATAGCAACTGCCCTGGATCTAAAGTCTTAACTTTACAAAGATTCTATTACTAAGAGCACTACCAAAGACACTCATATCATAGCTTAGATCTGCAATCTCCAAATGTTTGGTGTTTTTTTAAGAATAAAAGGCTCAGTCAATGAAGTGCATAACAAAATGATTACATACTAAAGACGAGTCTCAAGGCGTTCCAAGATCATCATTAAACTTAGCACTAACAAATGGTCACCATTTGAAATTTAACTGAGAAAAGACAGATAACTGAGAGAAATATAAACCAAAAAGAAGCCTATTTGCAATATTTGTCACGTTCGATAGGACTCTGTAATTCTGTTAAAACAGCCTCTGTACATAAAGTTTCTTGTTTTTCAATAAAATTAATTATTTGTTGAAAAAAAAAAGTCAAGTTCGATTACACCCTGCCAAATTCTTCTGCAAGGTACAAGGAAATCACGTCAAATTCTACAAAGTACATTTATGGAAAGACACTCTGAAGTCAGAAGTTCAGAGAAAAAAAAGAAAAGAAAAAAAAGAGGGGGGGGGAGTGGGGTTGGCAGACATTCTTAGATAACACAAAATTTAAATTTATGGTAGGCTGCTTATGTAGCATATAGCAAAATTTGAAAGGTAACAAGGTGACCCCCCCCCCCCCCCCCCCTTCTCTCTCTCTTTACTAGTATTTCCAGCAGGCTCCAATCAACAAAAAGGTACACTTTACGTTCAAAGGCTGCAAGAAGCATGCAAGAGAGAAATCAGTTCTTAACCAATGTACTAGAAAATTTTACCTGGGGATATAAATGCTCATCAAACATATTAACAGCACTAGACCCAGATGTGGAAGCCCAACCACGCTGAGTAGTCTCATACCCTGGTCTAGAAGTTCCAAAATTTCCACTAACATGATATTCCAAAGGGTCTTCTTGTTGGTTCATCTGTGCTGCTGGTTGGAATTTAGTATCATTCAGCAAATTGACATTGTATGGGAGGTAAGGATATTGCCCACCCAGTTGTAGCCTCAGAGGGGCATTTCTAGTTAACTGATTCAGCAAGCCATGTTCTTGCCCAGAATTAGGAATCTCTGAATTTTTACCCGTGCCAAAGTAACCAGAATAACTCCCAAGGGAGGAACTTGCAGAGCACTCCACATCTCTATAAAAAAGACACATTAATCTAATGAGTTAGTTGACTACACTTATTGGTTATTAAGGCATCAGTAATGAATTCTTCCATGAAATACCATCATACATTGTGTTGAAACTTTCACCCTATCATATGCTAAGAACAATTATGTCTAGTTTGCAGAATGCTTCTCATGAAATTATATCTCATCCAAAAATGAGACATGACCTCCTCTCTTTTTTAGCTGCTTAAGAGAAAGAATAACCATTTCATTCATAAATCTGGATGGAGTAGCATGAAGAATGCTTTTTAGGAGAACACTCACCTATGGGGAAGCAAGTTTGGGTCCTCGGGAAACATTATTTGCCGGCTCTCATTATTAGGAAGCCACGATAAAGGTTGGAGCTGTTGTTCAACACCTATTCTGAAGGGTATATGCATCCCATTTTGGAACTGCAAGAAAAAGCTGTTTAGATTACAGATTATGACCATACCTAGGAAATACATCAGGAAATATTCACACCAGTTAAAATCATTCTTTACCTGACTACTGCATTCTAATGACATAAGTTGCTGCTTTTGTAGATTTTCCTGCTAGAAAAAGGTAAAGGGATTAATGTCTATAGAACTGTTGATATTAAAAAAGAGGTATTGTAGCATGTTAATGGCTATGACTGGCTCTTGTTACATGGCTCCTCCTTAATTGAAGTCATGCACACTCTCTAGCCTCTAGATGTGGCATTATATCATTTATGTGATTTTCCTAAGTAGTAAAAAATTTATTTAGGGTACCAAGTCCTTCATGTAACTCCTTGGGTCCTTTCTTCCATCCAAATTAGACAAGAAATAAACAAGACATTCTTCTCATTACTCATGTTTGATAATATTGTAGATGTAGATAGTCCAACTCATGTATATACTCTTATAAATATGGTTTCAGCACAAATTATAACCAAATAAAATTTAAATTACATTTTCTTTAAGGAAATTTACAAATTACCTCCATGCGGTTTAGAGGTTTTTCAAATTGCCGTCTTGAATTTTGAAAACTTACACTCCACCTTCCTGTGCTTTAGACTAAATTGCAACATTGTATTTCTCATCTACATTAACATGAAAATGGCAAAAATGCCCCATGCTTTTATTTAATTGACAATTCATGGGTGTCTTGATGTTAATGGGTTCAAGCCATGTGGTTGGAGTGATTTTGGAAGCCATGGTGTATTGGTCATGAGTTCTTTGGGCTGCATGATGGGTTTGGGGTAGATTTCATCATTGCTGGTTGTATTGAAATTGGAAAAGGGTTTGGGCAGGGGTGTTTGGAAATGAGTTTCCGGGATAGTGGGGTTTGGGTACAATGTTGGGAAATGAATTTTGATTTTTCTAAATTTCTATTGCAGGGAAGAAGTAACTTGGGGAATGAGGTATTTTGTCATTTTTTTTCATTCACAATTTGGATGGAAAATATGGTATTGCAACTTGCAATTAGTCTAATCCACAAGACGGTATTCTATAAGCTTCAAAAATAAGGGAAGTAATGTGTAGGACCACAAACCACAGGATGTTAATTTGTAATTTCCCCCTTGTCATAACCAAGACATTGCAAAAGCAATTAGTCAATTTCAAGAATTTTGAGCAAAATTGGTCTATGTAATACCAACTGGCAGCCATTGCATTTGAAGAGTATGATCTCAACATAGCACAAATTAAAGAAAATTTCCTCAACTGATACCAGCAAGAGGAATAAAAGGCATACCTTATGTGTTCGAATTTGGTTAAGTGATTCCCTAAGTGAATCTTCCATTTGCCCCAAATGTTCTACACTGTTGATCTTATCAGGAGTAGTCCAATAGCTGCAGATATAAAAATAAATGTGACCAATTGTTACAGTGTAAATTAAAAAAAAAAAAAAAAAAAAAACTGCTTAATTCTGTAAGCAAAAAATTTCAGGCATTCACCTGAGTCTTTTGTTTATTTCAGCAAGTTGAGTCTCTAATGACCTCGCTTGGTTAGTCAGATCCTAGCCAAACCACATTAGGAAAATATAACATGTCAGCAGCATGAAAATTCATGAGCAAGAGTTCTAAATGATAATAAATAGCATTTTAATGTTTGATTTGCAGGCATACCTCGATTGTCTGGGTACTGAAACAAGAAGAAAAGAAAAAAGCAATTAATTTAATTTTACATTTCTGACAAAACAATGTAATATAATAAATTCTACTTGGAATAAATTTACTTCATCATTAAATACCTTGTACCAAGAAATTCTTGTATATTCACGTCATGGTCCAACTTCTTAAAAGTTTTCTTGAGTGCCTAAACTCTCAAAAAGAAAACAAAAAATTATGTAACAGACAAGGGTGATGATTTACATACACTAAATTCGAACAGGAATACGTAGATAGGATATATATTTTTGATGGAGGATGGGTTGTAAGTCAGGACTTACTTCAAGGCTTTCCAACTTCCTGTTCCAGTTCAGCGAAAAGGGTTCAATCAGAATGTCATGTTTATATAGCTCAAGTGCATGAAATGAAATAATTTGACTTGTCTGGCGAGAAAAAATGAATGTACCTTTTTGCCCTTTCCTGTGGTGTTAGTTGTGCGAATTTTGCAATGACCTCTTCAATGCTACTAAACACACCCAAAACAGAAAAAGGAAAGACAAATCTTTAATCAAGAAATAGTAGTAGAAACAACAACAACAATGGTGATGATGATGATGATGATAGTAAGTATTTCTTTTATTATGCTGTAGACATACAATGACTTTTGATTAAACTTTCCCACATCAAGTAGATATTTAAGTAGTCTTAATTTATCCTTAAATACTTCCCTTTCTTTATCTAGTCTGATATTGACTGATAAAATTAAGCGATTTAGCAACCAACCTAATCTAATATAGTGAATCAATGAAGCCTCCTACGTTTCCTAGTTAAACAACTTATCTTTACTAGATTTGGATAGTTCACAGATTTAATGAGCAGAAGTTATACTAAGAACCACTGGTTGGTGCTATCTAATCGTTTAAATAGGCAACCAAGAAAACCCAACCTGAGGCAAGGCCATCAATTGAAAAAATACCTGCGCATTCCCCTGCATATTGAAGGCTTGCCACTTGGTGAGAACATGAGAAGAACAATGTCTATGTCACATAGTATGGATAACTCATTAGCCTTTTTCATGATGCCATGCTTCCTTTTCGCATAGGTCGCTTGACGACCATTTGTATTCTCCAACCTCTTTATCTTTAGCTTTACCCTTCCCATTCTGCACAATACAACCACAAACCTCACTCTAGATTAATCCCCCTATAGGGTCAGTTTGGTTAGGCGTTTTGGGAGCGTTAATAAAACTCAAAACTCTTTTGTAACCACAACTTCTTGTAGTTTTTTTTACAAATGCTCATTTTAAACTCAAAACACAGTTTTCCAATAACTTATACAAATTTATAAAACACTACCTAGAAAATCATCATGATTGTTGCTCATGGTACATTGTCATCCCCCAATTTCAAAAACAAACTTCACACGAACACTTTCAGCATCCATTAACAAAACGTTAAACAACTTCACAAAGAAAAAAAAATATATACACATTAAAAGAATTTCAAAAAGCCATAATTTTTATTAAATTTTCTTCAAAACCCAATTAGCCAAATTCACTATTCTGCGGTTAACAATTCAAAAAGATTGAAACTTGCATAACCCCAGATAAAAAAGAGCCAAAATTGACAAGACCCTTTTAAGCATTATAGCAAGAAATCATAAGCAGAAAGGTTAAGATGTAAAAAAACATATCTACTTCAACATTCAAAGTTTCAAAAACCTTAGATATTAACATAGTTTGCAAGAAAAGAAAAAAACAGAAAAGTACCCAGACGAGGAAGCTGAAGCGATTTGCAAAATCCAAACGTCTGGAAATGTGGTGGGAGAGAGATTCAAATGCAAGAGAGAAAGTGAGAAAGAAAACAAACAAACAAACAAACAGAGAGAGAGAGAGAGAGAGAGAGGGAGAGAGATAAATGGGGTTTAGATATGTGTCAGCTTACATATAGGTTAAGCTAACACGACCGGGTGACCGGCAAAATCGGTCATAGCAGCAAGCGTGAGAATCGGGATCATCAGAAAAACCTTAAACCAACCAAACAAACTCATTGATTTTGTACCCTTCGCGCCATTTCACTGTACCTGAGAGGCACACAATTTTTGTGTGAACACACGTTGTACCTTTTTTTTTTTTTTTTTTTTTGGTTTTTGGCTGAAAATTCGGTTTTTCTTGTTTTGGAATTTAAAGTCCTATTTTGCCCATGTCTTTTTTTATTTTATCAAATTTAGAAATGGCTAAAATGGGTTATGGCTGTCATTTGAAGAAAAGAAAGAAAGACAATTGAAGGTTTTGGATTGTCTTGCAAGTTAGAGGTGATAATGGAATGGATTAATCCGAAACCACCTCATGATCCTAGCCTTCACTTTAAACTTTAGTAACCATTTAAACTCTTCTCTTTTTTCCTGGTTGATAATTTAATGGTTAAAAAAATACTAGAAGCTTCCAATTCGTTGGACTACAAAACTCTTCGTAGTTAATATTTAAGTTTAATGGTTCAAAAAGCTGCCAAATTGTCTTTTTCCTCTCATAGGAAATCTTAGCATATAAGGAACTTCCCCATTTGAAATTTTTCATGGTTTAGATTAAATACTGTAAATCTAAAAAGTATTCAATACAAAGTAAATTTAAATTCTATAACATTTATACATCATCAATTCAAAACAATAAGCATAAATTGGAAAGGATCATGTTTTCTTGTTATCATTATGTATACATTAGTAAGCCATAAAAAGGAGGTACAAGTGAAAACTCTTGCGACTTGTATGTTAAAAATTATAAAATTAGTTTATTTTTTTGGAATAGATTTTTTTTCCAACTAGTTTCAACAAAATTTCTTCCAACTCAATAAGTGTTAAATGAGCATCTATATGAACTTATTTGAAATATTATATAATCTATTCAATTGTCATGTGATTTATATAAATAATTTAATGAGTTATATGATTCAAGTACATGCAAATGGCTACTAAGAGCCTTGTAACTCAACTAATATCTTTTATTGTTTATTGTTTTCTCTATTATATCTATTGAATTAAGCTATCACAAACGAACAAGTAGTTAATGGTTTTTCTGTTTTTTGTTTTTTTTTTTTTGTTTTTGGGTATAGGTATACTCGAGTGGTGGAGGACATTTCAACCCAAGATTTGTTGTTAGAAGCACATTGTGATGATATCTTATACACTAAGTTTGTGTAACATATTGCTGTCAGTTCCAACAGTGATCTCACTTGAACTTGAAGGTGGATTTAAGTGAACCCTCAAAGACAAATTTCAGATTACCCATTGCTTTATTTAGTTGCATGATTGATGGAATCAGAGATTTGCAGGCAGATGACCCATTTCTTTATTTAGTGCACAAATGATTTTATTTTATTTTTAAAATTTTGTTATTCTCTTTTTAGCTGTACAGAGTTGTTTTAGTTAGTGAAGTAGGTAATTTTCATGATCTATTATTATTTAGCTAGGTTCTAGAAACTTGAACTTGAGTTAAATAGATTATGTCTAAACTTGTGTAGCTGCAAAATATCAAGACATTGCATTGGAGACATTCAGAGAGTCTTGAATTGACTTTTACTTAAATAACTTGACAAGTTTGTGAGGGAGTCAATAAAATAGCATGTCTAGTGAGATTTCAATTACTTTTTTAGAATTCAGCACCAAAAAAATAAAAATTTACTTTAAAAAAGAAAACAAAAAAGAGATCGTGAGGAAGATAACAGCTAAGAACTTGACAAATTTAGACTACATCTAACAGCTTGTTTTCCTTGTAAACTTATGCTATGGCACCTAGCAAAAACGCTTACTCCCAATTTTGACAGTGTTACATAAGCTATATACCCCCATCTCTTAGTTTTCTTCCATTTGCTTGTGTCAAAATGAGCATGCTCGTCCACTTTCTCTTTTATCTCTATTTCATTACTGTCAAAATAACCTTATTAGGGAAAACAAAATATTTCTATTCTATTCTATCACCGACATAGCCTGCTTTTGCCTATGCAGATTTTTTTTTTATTGCACCTTCATTTTAAGGAACTCAAAACTTAACAAGATATATATCTCGATAGCATAAGTTTAGCATAAAAAATAGTCTATTTCCTACTTTATATATATATATATATATATATATATATAATTCTATCTAGCAAATTTATCTCATTAGGTTTAGCATAAACAAAATGATTTTAGAAAGGATACTTCGCAAGTTAGCTAGATTGTTAAAACATTTATTAGCTTCACATATACATGGTAGATAGAAACCTGCCAAGCTCTAGAGAAGATGTCTTATTGCAATAAAAAATTAAAGCTTTAAGGCCCTGCTTAGATTAAGGGAGGAGAGAGAGGGAGTGAAAGAGAGTAGAGTAGAGTTGGTTAAAAATAAACTAATTTTGGTCCAACTTTACTTTACTTCCCTCTCTGAAAGAAACAATAGGTGAAATAGCAATTAATTAATAAATTACAACTTCCAGGCTTATAGTATGATATCCTAAGTCCTACGCCAAAGAGAAACCCTCTCTAATTGTCCATATATAGCTCAACAACCCAGCTGGTGGGAGATACCATTGTTTTTAGGGGAAAAATAAAACCCATTATTATCCAACTTCCATAATTATCAAAGTTGTGCCCACCCCAAATTGTCCCAGATGGCCACGAGAACTCCCATTTGTGTTTAATTTTTTTTTTTTTTTGAGAAAACATTTGTGTTTAATTTTAAAAACCCTTCTATATCCATTGGATAACTTTGTTTATAGATTCACCATTGTTTAAAGGCACAAAAATAGTTTCTTTAAAAAAAAGAAGCACAATAATAGACAGTAGTATTCGATTGCCCTGTGATTTATATAGTAAAAACGTTGAGATATTTGAGTAACTTCTTGTTGGAAAAAAACTTGTTTTGAGCTATCCGTAAGTGCCAAGTATCATTATAGTTATGCTATAAATAAAAACCTGGCGAAATAACCACACTTATGGGTCGACTTTGGTAAGCAACCCAGGGGCGGTGACATGTATAATCGAGGGCCAACTCGGGGAAAAAAAAAATTGTATACCTTAAAAAAAAATGAAACTCTAAATTAATATGGGTTGTTGACCACCTAAAAAAAAAAAAAAAAAACTTGACTACCCTGAAAAAAACCTTGAACATTCTAAATAAAAATTTGCCCATTAAAAACAACTCACTCATTTGTGGTATCTCCCATCCAATCACCCATTGGGGAAGACTCCCTTTTGTCTGGGTTGGTTGCAGACTGACCCTTATGCTATCAATAAGAGCCTTGAGGTTTGAGATTTGTTCAAAATTCACCCCCTCAGACCTCGATTTTGTTAACTACATATATATTTGATATATAATGGTCATGTGTTGAGTACATATTATATTTTTTAAATATTTTTTTTACATAATAAAGTAGTCACACTCATGCTATATGACCATTTTATGTTAGTAATATTATAGTTAACAGAATTAGATAGATGGGTTCAACGAAGAACCTCTTGGTATTTTCAAGACTTCGAGTCCCCCTTCCCATTGTAATTACTGAATAATAATAATAATAAGATAAATGGATTCAACAGTACAAAATTGATAGAACATGGGATTAGTTCGCTACTCAATTAAACCTTAGGGTCTTTTTGCATTTTAGATAAATGAGAGAGAGAGAGAGAGAGAGAGGGGAAAGTAGCAACAGTCATGTCCTTGATGAGTTTCAGAGGAGCTTGCCAATATTTACACCCACCTCCTTTTGTCTGCCCTCAACAAAGACGCATTCCACCAACACTTTTTCTCCATCACAATAATCCATGATATATTCATTCTCTCTGGGATCCCCGGCCACCCCACTCTTCACACTCCCTTCCCATCCCATGCGTCTCACTTCTTCCCAATATCTCAACCCCTTGTTCTGCTTCCACGGCTCTAACTATCAAACCCCTCAATTCTCACCTATAACCCCACCACTCAAAAAACTCTCACCCTTCCTCTTTATCTTCCACTCCCCGCTGCAACTGCAACTACTTGGCTCAACAATTAGAATTTGTCTTATAGTATTGCACAAAAATCTAAGGCCTCTTACTTAGAATAAAAAAAAAAAAATCTTTTCTTGACCGATAGAATGCCTTGTCTATCTCTCCTGCAAAGTAAAAATTTTAATTAAAGTCCAAAAATTTAATAAATAAAAATATTTTTAAAAATATTGTACTCTTTTCAAAGGCAAATGTCGACATTTTATTAATATATTTTACTATGTTTGTGATAGTTTAAAAGTTCAAAATTTTCAATCTCCCAAATATTTTATTCTTCCTTTCTTTTCTCTATCAAAATGGATTAATCCGAAACAACCTCATGATCCTAGCCTTCACTTTAAACTTTAGTAACTATTTAAACTTTTTTTTTTGTTTAATAATTTGACGGTAAAAAACACTAAAATGTGCCAACCCGTTGAATTACAAGACTCTTCATAGTTATTATTAAAGTTTAATGGTTCAAAAAGCTGCCAAACAACTTAAGTCTTAATTGTATTCTGTTTTTTCCTCCCATAGGAAATCTTAGCATATAAAGAATTTCTCCATTTGAAATTTTTCATGATTCAGATTAAATATTGTAAATCTAAAAATATATTTAGTACAAAGTAAATTAAAATTTTATAACATTTATACACCATCAATTTAGAATAATAAATTTTAGCTGTGAAATGAAATGGATCATGTTCCCTTGTTAGCACTATGTATACACAAGTAAGCCATAAAAAGATAGTAGAAGTGAAATCCCTTGCAAATCACATAGATTGTGGCTTGCGACTTGTTTGTTAAAAATTACTGTATAAAATTGGTTTATTTTATGGAATAAATTTTTTTTTCCAACTAGTTTCAACAAAATTTCTTCTAACTCAATACGTGTTAAATGAGCATCCATATGTACTTATTTGAAATATTATATAATTTATTTAATTGTCATGTAACTTGTTTAAATAATTCAATAAGTCATATGATTTAAGTACAAGCACATGGCTATTAAGAGCTTTGTAGTTTAATTGACATCTTCTAACATTTATTGTTTTTACTAATATATCTATTGGATTATCCACGCAAAAAATATATACTGTACAAAATACAAGGGACAGCTTGTGAACTACCTCATTGTAGGTTGGATTCCTCCAATGCATTTTGGAAGAAAACTTTGTTTTATTATGGTAGTTTAAGTATGGCTTTTAAAGTTTCACTTTTTTTTTTTTTTTAAGTACAACATACTTTTATTCACCTTATATTTTAAGGCAAATAACTAATAAACTTAAGCTATCCAAACTAACTTGTAGTGAACAGGTTTTTATTTTTTTTATGGTATTTTGTTTTGTTTTAGGTGTAGGTATACTCAAGTGATTGAGGACATTTCATTTCAACCCAAGATTTGTTGTTAGAAGCACATTGTGATGATATCTTAAACACTTTTGTGTAACATATTACCGCCAGTTCCAGCAGTGATCTCACTTGAACTTGAAGGTGGTCTAACAAATTTAAGTGAGACATATCAGATGACCCATTGCTTTATTTAGTTGCATGATTGATGGAATCAGAGATTTGCAGGCAGATGACCCATTTCTTTATTCAGTGCACAATTGATTTTATTTTATTTTTTAAATTGTTATTCTCGTTTTAGCTGTACAGAGTTGTTTTAGTTAGTGAAGTAGGTAATTTTCATGATCTATTATTATTTAGCTAGGTTCTAGAAACTTGAACTCGAGTTAAATAGATTATGTCTAAACTTGTGGAGCTCCAAAATATCAAGACATTGCATTGGAAACATTCAGATAGTTTTGAATTGACTTTTACTTAAATAACTTGACAATTTTGTGAGGGAGTCAATAAGATAGCAAGTCTAGTGAGATTTCAATTACTTTTTTAAATTTTAGCACCAAAAAAAAAAAAATTACTTTTAAAAAAAAAGAGATCATGAGGAAGATAACAGCTAAGAACTTGACAAATTTAGACTACATCTAACAGCTTGTTTTCCTTGTAAACTTATGCTATGGCACCTAGCAAATACTCTTACTCCCAATTTTGACAGTGTTACATAAGCTATTTCCCCCATTTCTTAGTTTTCTTCCATTTGCCTTATGTCAAAATGAGCATGCTCCTCACTTTCTCTTTTATCTCTATTTCATTACTGTCAATATAACCTCATTAGGGATAACAAAATATTTCTATTCTATTCTATCATTGACATAGCCTACTTTTGCCTATGCAGATTTTTTTTTTAATTGCATGAAAAAGGTACAATTTACAAGTCTCAAGACATTGTCAAAAGTATGGAGAAAAAAAAAATACAAAATCAAAAAATCGGAGAAAAAGATTGCTTTAACTTTGAAATGGAATGCAAATTTAAAGATGTATTTAGTGCTACATTTAAATTTTAATGGCATGACTATTAGAATATCCAATAAATAAATTGTAACCGTGAAATGATCTATCTTCATTTTAAGGAACCCAAAACTTAACAAGATATATATCTCTATTTTAAGGAACCTAAAAAATGGTCTATTTCCTACTTACTATATATATATATATATATATATATATATATATATATATATCTTGTTAGGTTTAGCATAAACAAAATGATTTTAAAAAGAATACTTCGTAAGTTAGCTAGATTATCGACACATTTATTAGCTTCACATGTACATGCTAGATAGAAACCTGCCAAGCATTAAGGGAAGAAACAATACGTGAAATAGCAATTAATTAATAAATTACAACTTCTAGGCTTATAGTAAGATATCCGAAGTCCTATGCCAAAGAGAAACCCTTTCTAATTGGCCATAGCGCAACAACCAAGCTGCTGGGAGATACAAATGTTTTAAGAAGAAAAAAATAAACCATTATTCTACTTCAATAATTATCAAAATTCTGTCCACCCCAAATTGTCCCAGATGGCCACGAGAACTCCCATTTGTGTTTAATTTAAAAACCCTTCTATATCCACTGGATAACTTTATTTATAGATTTACCATTGTTTTTTTATATTTTTTTTTAAAATTTTTTTATACAAGATAAAAATTCTACTCTAACCTAATCTAAGTGTATATGCGTGTGAACCTTCTTTCTGGAGACTTGAATCATAGCTCTTATCTTCCATACCCCATAAGTACTTATATTTATAGAATGACCACTGTACTAAGGGTGTGCGGTGATTAGATTCACCACTGTTAAAGACACAAAATTAGTTTCTCAAAAAAAAAAAAAAAAAGCACAATAATAGTATTCAATGTGATTTATATAGTAAACACGTTGAGATATTTGAGTAACTTCTTGTTGAAAAAAAAAAAAAAAAAAAAAACTTGTTTTGAGCTATCCATAAATGCCAAGTGTTATTATAACAGTTATGCTTTAATAAAAACCCGGCGAAATAACCACACTTATGGGTTGACTTTGGTAAGCAACCTACTTAGGAGTTTGCATTAGCTAGGTTGAATGAAGATACCTCAAACTTTGACTCAATCCAGCTCATACTCACTCGTATTTGGTATCTCCCATCCAATCCCCATTTGGGTTAGTTGCAAACTAACCCTATGCTGTCAATTTTGAATTAAAGAGCTTGAGGTTTGAGAATTGTCCAAATTCACCTTTGACCTCAATTTTGTTAACTATATATATTTGACATATAATAGTCATGTGTTGAGCACACATTATATTAAAAAAAATTAATAATAAAATAGTCACATGCATACTATGTGAACATTTTATGTTAGTTATATTATAGTTAACAAAATTAGATAGATGGGTTCAACCAAAAACTTTTTGGTGTTTTCAAGACCTCCAAGGTTTGAGTCCGCTTTCCCATTGTAATTATTGATAAATTCAATAATACAAAATTGATAGAACATGGGATTAGTTTGCAACTCACTCAAATCTCAGAGAGAGAGAGAGAGAGAGAGAGAGAGAGAGAGGTGGCCGTGTCCTTGATGAGTTCCAGAAGAGCTTGCCAATATTTGCACCCACCTCCGTTTGTCTGCCCTCAACAAAAACACCCACTAGCACTTTTTCACCATCACAATAATCCATGATTCATTCTCTTTGGGATCCCCCACCCCACTCTCCCATCAGGGGTGGTTGCACACACACTTTAGGGGGTTCACATGAACCCGACTTGAAAAAAAAAAATATTTATATGTATAAAATATTGTTTTGCTAATATAATTTATTCTTAAAAATATTTTTGCACACCTTGTTTTAAATCTTACAAACCTTTATCACATATCAGTTTATCTCACAACCAAACAAAAACTTAGTGTATTATTTATGTATGGATGAGCGTGATTGTGTGGGTTAATAATTATACAGTGCAAGTAGGGTTGAGTTTTGTCATTTAGTTTAAAATATTTTTATAAAAACAATGACAAATATAAAACCACAATTGCATAAAAACAAAAATATTATACAAACTTAACGTAATAAAATGTTCATACTTACATTGACAATAGATAATGACAACTAATAATAAAATTATTTCAAAATATAAAAACTCGTAGATGGAAATTGTAAAACTTTATGTATTTGTGTGTTTCTTTTTTCGATAATATATTCAAGTTATTTTTTTTGTTAAATTTTTTTTTAATTTAATCTTCTTAATGATCCCCTTGAAAAAATTCTTAAAGCTGCTACTACTTTCCATCCCATATGTCTCACTTCTTCTCAATATCTCAACCCCTTGTTTTGCTTTCACGGCCCTAACTATCAAACCCCCTATTCTCACCTATAACCCTACCACTCAACAAATTCTCACTCTTCCTCTTGATCCTCCACTCCTTACTGCAACTGCAACTACTAGGTGTGATGCGGTGAAGTTTTTTGAGATTTTCTGAAAACATAACCACAAACTTGATCACACTTGTAGTTGCAGTGCAAATTTTGCAATTGGTTTAAGTGTGGTTAGAGTGATTTTTTGTATAGCCCTGGTAATAATACATTTTATATTTGCATCTGGCCCCAAAATGTGTTGAGTCGGTCTTAGACTAAGCTTTATTTTTTAGGACAGTGAATTTGAGTGAGGTTTGGAAAAAAATCTGTTTGAAACTGAATTGAGGTATTCAATAGAAATAACACTATTTAAAACTTAAAACTTTTTATTTTATATTTAAAATATTCTAAATATTTGAAAAAAATTCATAGCAATATGACCATATTTTGCATGAATTTTATTTAACATGTCAAAATCATAATTAATATTTCATGATTTTGGCATGATTATAGTGGTATTAGTAAAAATAAACTAATTCAATTAAGGCTAAAGTTGTTAAAAAGAAAAAGAAATTTCAAATTGATAGTTTTACAAATAAGTTTTCAACGAGTATCACCGATGAGATATTGGAAGAAATAAATAACTCCTTATTAAAGGCCTCACTTTAAATTGCTGCCTTAGGTGACAAAATTTGTTAAGTCGGCCCTAATCAAAACCTATTGTGTATGGTTTTAAACCCTGTACTATCTTTTTATTGTACCAAAGTTTGGTAATTGTGGGGAAAATGTGTGTCTGCTATGTTAATGCTTTGTTTGAATTATTGAGTAGATGCCTTGTGTTGCACCAAAGAGGGAACAATCTAAAAATAGGAAGTAAAATAAGGAATGATGCTGAAATGAGGAATTAACAGCAAACGTCCATTTTTTAGCTTTCGACTTATTTGTGTACTGACATAGACAAGGTGATTACAAAATCTAATTTAAAACTTCTATGCAGATCTCTAGTAACACTTGAGTTTTGAGAGATTAGGATTAGGTTTTGGTGGAGAAAAAGCTGGAAAATAATAGAAATTATAATATTTCTTAAGGGCATAAACAGTAATAAGGTTTGAGAATGAAACAAAGTTAATAATATAATGAAAGAAACGACAGCTTTCTAAGCATCACATTAGGTTACTTGGAGCTGGAATCACGCCTTGGAAGTATTTGCAAGCTCCAAAACTTCCTCAAAATCTGAAACTTTATTATTCAATAAAAAACATTACAACCTTTTAAATAGAAGTTTAATACCTATTTTTAGTTGAAATATGATTTTTTAAAACCCTAATAAGACTTGGACTTGGACATCTTGGGGTTTACTATTAAGCCCAAACTAAATAAGTAAACTGGAATAAAATTATTAAAAAAGGAAAAGTATTGGACTATTGGTATAGCACATCCTACAAAACAGAAAATTACTAAAATTGGCGTTGATACTTAAATAATATTGGTTTTGGCTCTCTGCATTATTCTCACCATCTTCAATCTGGTGTCCACGATTTTTCAATACATATTGAAATGTGGCCTTTAAAGAAAAGAGATGACTACCAAACTTGCCTCACATAATTGTGTGTCCTTAATAACTGTTAATGCATTCGTGATTCAATCTTTTTATTTTTTTTAATCATAGTGATGATACAATTTAAACATACGCACTTTTGACTTTTGAGAGTAAAATAACTAAATCCCGGCTTGTGGAATGGGGATAACCTTTCTAATAACTAGTTTAGGAAGAGGGCAATGAATGAAATAGAAAGGAATAAAAAGATTATTTTAGAATATTTTTCATTACTCTTGTTTGTGAGTTTTATGGAGAGAATAAAAAATTCATTTCTTTGTTTGAGAGTTTTAGTGGAAGGGAATGAGATGCATATGAGGGAACACTCATCCTTCTCTATTCTTTCAGAATCTCAAATTTTCATTTTCCCAAAAATTGGAAGGAATTGAAGGTAATAAAATAAAATTTAATGAATTTTTTTACTAAAACTCTCAAAATAACCCTATATATTTAGTCATTCATTTTAAAATAAGGGTTTAATAGTAATATCATTAAAAAAAAAAAAAGATTTCATTCATTTCCCTCTATGTTACTTTCAAACAATGTTACCTACCTTCTTCCATCTTTGCCTACAAAAAGAAAAAAGAAAAAAAGAAGAAGGTACTTTGGTCCAATAGTAAAGAGCACAATAACCAAAAGTGAATATTATATGTTGAAACTCTATAAAAATAGCATCTCAAACAAAAAAAAAAAAAAAAAAAAAAAAAAAAAAAAAAAACCAAACAAGGTCACTTAATTTTCATTTCATTCATTGTTTTTCCATTAAATTCCATTATTTAAATACATTCAATTTAATTCCGTTCATTTTTATTCCTTTATCATTCCATTTTATTCCCTTATAAACTTCCAAATGAAACCTAAAGTCACATTACTTTTAACCATATATTAGAAAAAAAAAAATTAAGTATAACATTTCCATCCCATCTACATTTCTCCATAAAAATGAATCTTATATCAGTATCTATACAGCTCTCCAAAAATTAATAATTAAAAATAAAAAACACAAATACAGTATTCATAAAAATGAAT
Source organism: Lithocarpus polystachyus (assembly GCA_033629205.1). NCBI lineage: Eukaryota > Viridiplantae > Streptophyta > Magnoliopsida > Fagales > Fagaceae > Lithocarpus > Lithocarpus polystachyus. Next base: position 82,279,406 of record CM066164.1, read on the forward strand.
CTTACAAAAATATACATATCAGCTCTCTAAAAAATAATTAAAAAAAAAAAAAAAAGATGGGGAAGAAAGAAATAAAACTTACAAGAGTATCTATACAGCTCTACTCAAGCCTGTAAATCAAATGCTGTCTCTCAACCTACGACCCAAAATTTCCGAAGCTGGACTTTAAAAAAGTCCATTTCTAATTAGAAGCAATTGGGCTTTGCAGTTAACATACATACCCCCTCCCTCTCTTCTCTCTCCCAATTTTCCTCCAAACTTTCCCAAAGATCCATTTCCAACCATTTATCATCAACACCAATTGTCTGAAAATGCATCCCACACTTGATTCAAAAAACAAACATAACCAATAAAAAATAATATGAAAAACAATGGACTCAGAACCAATCACTTTTAGTAGCATAAGGTACATATTGCAGGCTTGCAGCACTGTCTATGTCTTCCATCTTAGATATAGCTAAAAAGTCCAAATATTTCGCAATGTTTAGAATTTTCAAATTTCTCTTAAACTTACTACTTTGAAATCTCATCAAAAAAATACAAAAAAACCCTTAAGTAATTTGTAGTAAACAGTCCACTAAAACCATGCATTTCAGAGCATTCAAAGGCTATTCAAATGACTAAACCACCCCAGGTAAAGGTTGATCAATGTTGACGTTCTAAAAAAAAAAAAAAAAAAAAAAAAAAAAAAAAAAAAAAAACTCAAGTTGGTGAAGTGTTGGATGTGAGAAAATCTCACCTGACAAAGTCCAATCCAACCATTGTATAATACACGTGAGACTTCTTTACACCTAGGTGCTTTTTATTAACCACTGAGATTACCTTATCCCATCCTATCTGATGGCTTCTGTCCCTTTCAATTTGTGAATGTTTGAGACAATTGGTGGTTGATTGCATTGTTGGTTGATCAAGGATTTAGGTTTTGGTTTTATACGGTTTTTTTTTTAATAATTGTTTTTATTTGTAATTTCATATTTTATTTGATGTGATTTAAAAAATGAAAACATTACTATGCCTAAAAAGGAACTTAAAACAAAAGTAAGGCCCAAAAACTCTCAAATGGCAAGTCATTTTGTTTAAAAAATGAGTCCAATTCACTTTCAAGATTGGTTTTTTCTAAGCATGCAACCCAACCCAATGACTTGGGTGGATCTTTGTGAAACCATTCATGCCTAATTTTGTATTAGGCCCTCAGCAACTTAAAGCATAAGCTATCTCTCTTGGTCAATCCCAAAAAAAAAAAAAAAAACAAAAAAAAAAAACAAACTGTCTCTCTTGGAAGCAATCATCCAAGCAAGCTTGGCCAACAGAGTGTTATTGAAACCTTCAGCTTTTCTAGAGCCTAGACCTCCTGTGCATTTGGGATGACACAGTTTTTCCCATGATCTCTATTCTCTAGGCAAGAAATTTGCCTTCTGGTTCCTTAGGCTTCCACCAGAATCTTCTAGACAGAGCATCAAGCTTGTCACAGACTTTATTTTTTCCCATGATCTCTATTCTCTAGGCAAGAAATTTGCCTTCTGGTTCCTTAGACTTCAACCAGAATCTTCTAGACAGAGCATCAAGCTTGTCACAAACTTTGTTTAACATGCTAAAATAATACATGACATAATTTGGAATAGCTTGAGCTACTGAGTTAATACGGGTGCCTCTACTATCCTAGGATAGACATTTGCTTCTCCAACCCATAAACTTTACCTCAAGCTTTTCCTGGCTGGCCCAATTGACAAAATATTTGGTTTTATATGCTAGCCCAACATTTCCTAATCTACTAATTTTTCCCACTAATTAAGAAGCTTTAATTTTTTTTTTAATTTGAATTAAGGAATCATAATTGGGTTATATGCTTAAGCAGCAACATGAAAGAAGGACATTTTCACTTTGCTTAATCTGCTCATGAGTTATTATGTAGAGTGTAAATCACATTGAAGTAGGCCTCAAGACATCTTTTGAAGGGAGGCTTAACTAAATTTGGATCTCGGAAAATGAAAAATTCGGCCTGTGGGCTTTGGCTGGTCCAATAGAAAACTTGCAGAAACTCTTTGCTTTCCACAATATTAGCCTAATACTATTCTCCCACTTTTCTACATGGACTTGGCATCCTATATGTGTAACAGTGCAACAATGTTAGTAAATTACATTCCATAACCCAATTGACTATTAAAATTAATAAACTAAAATTTTATGCTCATGTTACTTGCATGACTTAAATTACAAAATTTGTTATCTACTAATGACTTTTAAGCACACGTCAAACCTTCCTAATTGGATGGCACAAAGTTGACCACACCATGCAACATTTTTCAACAAAAAGAATAACCCACAGGACATTATTTGTTTATTTATTATTAATATCAAAAAAAAAAAAGGATAACCCACAGGACATTATTTATTTATTTATTTATTTATAATAAATAAATAAATAAATAAACTGAGCAATAAAAAAATTGAGCTCAATCAAACGGTTGGATTGTGAGGACGTGACCAATCAAAATTTCTTGATGTGTTGGTACAATGACACATGTCCATAATGTTCTAGACTTAAATCCAAAATCTAACCGCTGGATTGGAAGAATGTGGTGATATATTGGTGTTTGTAAAGTATGACAAAAATCAGACAGTCGATTGTGAAAAATGAGTAGTCAAAGTTTGCAAAACTTGGTCAAAATTTGTCAATATTTGGTCAAACATGGTCAACATTGAAGTTGGGTCTATGACCCATTGGTAAACTGAAAAATTGTAGGTACATAGTAAGTAATCCCTTCACTACATCCACATCTTCATTTCTTAAATCATCCACAAGTCACATTCACATTCAAGCTTTGGCTAATGTGAAGAATGTCTCTCATCTCTCTTTCCTATTTAAATTGAGATATTGAATAAATAAACAATCTATCTTCTTTTATCAAAAAAGAAAACTTGATGTAAAAAAAAAATTTGCAAGAAGTGAGATTTCATAGTGTTTCTATCTTTTATTAATAATAATAATAATTAATAAAAAGTGATATTTCAAAGTGACAACAACAACAAAAAAAAAGTGGCATGGATGTCGTAAATGAAATACATAGTTTTGTTATAAATATAAATAAATAAATAAAGTTACATTGATTTAAAACAAACCCAGCCATGCCATATTATTATTTTTTATATATATATAAAAAAGAAAACCCCATGATATCATTTTTATCTTTTAGTAAGAAGAAGAAGAAGAAGAAGAAGAAGAAGAAGAAGAAGAAGAAGAAGAAGAAGAAGGAAAAGACAAAACCCTAGTTCCCTGGCACTCTCCCTCTCCCTTTCACTAAAAAACAAGTTCCCCCACCTATTTTTTTTTTTTTCAATATCCCGCCCTCTCTAGCCCCCTCACTAAATTAACACTCCTATTTCACTAAAAAAAAGGGGAAATTGCATTTAACCCACCTGTGGTTTGGCCCATTTTAATAGTGCACACCCGTGGTTTAAAAGTTGTCACTTAACCCACCTGAGGTGGCCTCCGTTAGACCCTCGTTACCCACCTCTGCCCTTTCCGTTAGAAAATCATCTTTACTATATAAGCCAAAATTAGAACCCAATTAGAACCCTAAAAAAAGTACCGTGCTCTCTCCCTCTCTCTACCTTAGAACCCCCAAAAATCTCCAAACCCATAATTTCTTTCTCTCTTTACTTTGATTGCCAAAGTGAAATCCCCGAACACTTGCAAGCAAGGAGGAGGTGTGCTGAAGCTTGGGTTTTCCTCTATATCAGGTATGAAATGACTTTCTAGGGTTTACCATTGTTGTGTTTATTCTTTTCAATGTGTAACGATTGATGAAGGTGATTCGGTTTAAAGTTTTTTTGTCATAAAATTAGCAGTTTACCATTGTTGGGTTTACCATTGGTGTGTTTGTTCTTTTATAGTTGACATTGATGACTGTGGTCCCTAGGAATATTTTGGTTAGATGCATCTTTAGGTTGTCTGTGGTCCCATGGAGACAAATTGTTTAGCTGGTTTTGTTTCTTGTCTTTGACCCCACGTTACTTGGTGTTTAGTGTGCAACTGAAATTATTTTGCTTTTGTCATTGGTGCTCTGTGCATGTGTTGGTTATGTATTTAATTACGATTGTTTGTGCATGTGTTTTAACTCCTGCAGATAGTTGCTAAAATTCGTTTTGATTTTACAATTCACCATAGTGGGAATTTTGAGTGGAACCCTGGTTTAGAGTATGTAGGTGGTGAGGTATCTACAATGGCTAATGTTGATCCAGATCTACTAAGTCATTTTGAGATACAAGACATTTGTGTTGAGGCTGGGGGACCTATTAATAGTAGGATTTATTATTTAATACCTGGTGGTGACTTAGAGCAAGGGTTAAGGTTAATTACTTCAAATGAGATGTGACCTACATGTGTGAACTACATGCTGAATGGCCAACAAATGAAATCACACTTTATGTAGAACCTGAAGTTGAACCAATTGCTATTGAAGTGCCTATAGTTGAACCATATCAACCAATTGCAGTAGACCAGCCATGGGAAATGAATGATGAAGATGATGACACTGATTGTGAGGAGGTGACCAATACTGTTAGATCATCTGTGGTTGACCAAAATAATGTTAGTGAAGAACCTGTTGAGGGTTTAAGGGACGATAGTGTTGGTGGAGCTGTGCATGTGGATGACCATGCTTCCCATGGACAAACTGTTGGTAGTGAAGATGTTCATGTGGATGAACCTGATTGGCTAGATGAAGGGTATGAAGGACCAGATTATCCTGATGACATATTTGGTGCTCAGAACAATGAGGGGCCCAATATGAGAGAACATCAAAGAGATACTGAAAATGTAAATGAGGGAGATGGTGTGAGAGAGCCAGTTATAGATAATGGGAAGAGACCAGCAGCTACTGCCATTGATGAAGCTACTGCCAGTGATGAAGCTGCTGATCATAATGACTGGGCTGAAACAGCTCTTGATGATGATGATACTAGGAGCATTAACAGTTCTGAGGATGAGGATGAAAGGGTGAGATATCTAGAGTTTAATGAAAAGACTGACATGAGTAACCCTTAGTTATGCAAGGGTATGAAGTTCCCAAATGGGAAGGTGTTTAGGGCTACCTTGAGGGAATATGCAGTGAAAATGCTTGTGGATATTAAGTTCCAGCTTAATGAAAAGACTAAAATTTCTGTCCACTGCAAATATGAATGCGGTTGAAGATTATATGTATCACAGATTTCAGGGGAGTTGACCTTCCAGATAAAGACCATGGTTCCAACTTGTACATGTGGGAGGACATTCAAGCATAGCCAGGTCACTTCTACATATGTGGCTAAGAAATACTTGGATGATTTCAACAAAAACCCTAATTAGGCAGTTTCTGGTGTGAAGCATTGAGTTATGCAGGATGTGTTTGTGGACTTGAGCATAAATCAAGTATACAGAGCTAAGAGGAAAGCTAGAGAGTTCATACTAGGTGATGAAATGTTGCAGTATGGGAAGCTTAGGGACTATGCAGAGATGATAAGAGTAACTGATGTGGGGAGTACGGTGATTTTGCAAATTGAGATTACTGAGCCTAACACACAACCCAAGTTCAAGAGAATGTATGTGAGATACAATGCACAGAAAGTTGGATTCTTGGGGGGGTGCAGGCCACTTGTAGGATTAGATGGTTGCCACTTGAAGGGCAAGTTTGGTAGACATATATTATCAGTAACTGTAAGGGATGAGAATGACAATATTTTCCCTGTTGCATTAGGTGTAGTTGAGTAAGAAAACAAGGATTCTTGGGTGTGGTTTTTACAAACATTTGCAGATGATATAGGGAGGCCAGATGAGCTGAATCTGATGTTCATTTCAGATAGGAAGAAGGTAATACAATTCACTTGCTTTTTGAGATTATTGTTTGTTCTTAATCATTACATTTTTGCTTTTTGAAAGTTTTGTTTTTGTTTTTAGGTAGATGGTGTTCATTTTTGTTCTTTTGGATGTTTTTTGATTGTATTTATGATAACTAGGGATTGATACCTGCCATGGAGATGTTGTTCCCAACAGTTGAACATAGATTTTGTGTGAAGCATATTTACAACAACTTTAAGTTAAACTTCAAGGGTTTAGAATTGAAGGCTGCATTATGGAGGTGTGCTGCAACAACAACAGTTAGGGAGTTTGAGAAGAGAATGCAAGATATGAAGGAATTAAACAAAGAAGCATGGGAGTACCTAGCAGACATCCAATCAACCTAATGGACTAAGTCACATTTCACTCCAAGGGTCATCTCTGATTTTTATGTGAACAATCTTAGTGAGTCATTTAATTCTATGATACTAGAAGCTAGGGATAAGCCTATCATTGCCATGCTAGAGTGGATTAGGGTTAGGTTGATGACTAGAATGTACAGTAAGAGGACTGGGATTGAAAAATTCACTAGTGACATATGTCCAAACACAGTGCAGAAGCTTAAGCAGTTGAAAGTTGATTCTAAGTCATTTTCTGCTGTTCCATCAGGTTGCTATATATATGAGGTTGACAATGAGTATGAGAGGCATGTGGTTAACCTTACAAGAAAGTGTTGTACTTGTAGAATTTGGGATTTGACAAGAATCCCATGTAAACATAGTGTTGCAGCAATCTATAAGAACTTGGAGAGACCTGAGGATTATGTGCATGTATGCTATAGAAAGGATGCTTATGTGGCTGCATATAAGGAGATGATTACCCCACTGTATGGCCAAGATGAGTGGGTTGAAACCAACCAACCTGCCTTTGTTGCTCCAATTGTGTACAAGCCTCCAAGCAGGCCACCAATGAAAAGGAAGAAAGATGCAGATGAGCCAAACAACCCATACAAAGTTTCTAGGTCATATAGACCTATAAAATGTGGGTTTTGCCATAAGGAGGGATATAATTCAAGGAGGTGTAAGGCTGGAATAACTGGTGAGACACCGTGGCAAAGGAGGCAGAGACTTGAGAGGCAAAAAAAATTTGTAAGTAAAGTGAGAGTGTGTTTACTATGACAATTATATTACAAATCTATTTCTGATGCAAGACAATTCTTTTTGTAGGGACAAGAGGGACAAGGAACAAGCAGTGGCCAACCAAGTCAAGGTGCAACTTCAGTATTTCAGCCACCAAGTCAGCCATCTAGGCAACCACCAAGGAGGTTTGCAAGGCAGCCACCCTGGTTTGCCAACCAGGCAGGCAAGTAGGCAACCAACTAGCCAAGTAGCCAAGCATGTCAGCCACCTAAGCAACCACTACGGAGGTTTGCAAGGCAGCCAACCACCCAGGTAGCTAACCAGGCAACCAATCAGCAAGCAAGGCAGTCAACAAAATTAGCAAACAAGAAGGCCAACCAGGTAACCACCATTCAAGCAAGGTAGCCACCTAAATCTGCAAACAAGGTAGCCAACCTACAAGCAAGGCACCCACTTGGACCAGTAAACAATGCAGCCAAGCAGACAACCAGTCAACCAACAAGTGGGGTAGCTAACCATTCAACAAGAAAGCCAACCACCCATCAAGCAAGTCAACCAGTCAACCAGCCACAAAAACAGCCATTGAGCCAGCTAACAGGCAAACCCTACACAAAGCCAACCAAAACATTTGCTTCAGCTTCAAGCAGACCACCACCACCTGCAGCAGATTCAAGCAGACCACCACCAAGTAAAGCACCCACAGCTCAATGGTTCTCATGCAACCAGCACATCTCTCATACTTCTAAGGAAACATGAGATACAAGAAAACCTCTATCTCAGGTATATACACAAAGACAAATACCACACTTTATACTTACATAAAACACTGGATTAGATCTTGATATGGAGTTGCTATGTATTTTGCAGCCTCCAAGGGGGTTGGTACCACCAAGGATAGTTGGGAGCAGTCATCTGTTCTCATATGGGAGAGGAGGTGGATTAAGAGCTGAGACATCTGGTGCAATGTTCTCAACAGGCAGGGGCAAAGGCAAGGAGAAGGGCAAGGTCTTTGGGAAATGAAGATTGGAGAATGTGAAAGCAGAAACTTTACTTTTTTTTGTATTGTGCATGTCTGATAGTGGCATGTCACTATTTTTTTGTTGTTGTGCAGAACTTTTTACTGTAAAGTTATTTTGTTTTTGTCTTAGTGGGGACAGAACCACCTGTTTTTGTTTTTGGCAATGTTTAGCCATTAATGTTAGGTGGAGTCCACTTGTTTTGAACAATACTTTTTACTCTTGCTCTAAAAAATTTATGATGCTCCCTATAAGAATGGTACTCTTGCTTATTATATATGTATGGAACGTTATTAGATTCTTTATGCTTCTTGGATTTGGTGCTGGTGCAAGTCCTTGCCTACCCAATTAATATAAAATATACACAATCTTTAAAAAGGAGAACAGATTGCATGCCCTATTTAAATTACAAGAACACATTACATAAAGAACACATTACAAGGCAGCATTACACATTACATAAACAAGGCAGGCAGCCAATATTCAAATTACAAGATCACATTACATAAAAAATACATTACGCATTACACATTACATAAACAAGGCAGACAACCAATATTCAAATTACAATATCACATAACATAAAAAACACATTACATAAACAAGGTAGCATTACGTAAACAAGAACAGATTACATAAATAAGAACACATCACATAAAGAACCCATTGCATACTTTATTCAAATAAACAACAACATTACATAGTGCCAAATACATAGAATACACTTGTCAAAAGTGGTAGTACCCAAAATTATACAACAACTACAACAACTTGCCTTCAAGGTAGACTCAATGGTTTTGTTCCAAATTCTCCCATCTTACCAGAAAACACAAAAAAATAGCAAAAAACCCCCATGACACAACAAGTGCAAATTTGTACTTCTGTAACTTCTCTTTAGCTATCCTCTCTCTCACCCTAGCTTTTTCTTCCCTTCGCTTGGCTATTTTTTCCCTCTCAGTAGCTGTTATTTCCCTATCACTAGCCTGCTTTTCCTTTTCCTCTGCAACTCTTGCTTGATTCTTGTACATACTGAATCTTGCAAGGACAATGGGTGCAACTTCAGACCCACGCTTACATGATTTGCCATCCAACCTCCTAAAGTATTTACAAGTAGGTTCATCATCCTACAAACAAAAAATCAAATTTTAGGGTTATTCATAAAGCTAACAAAACCAGAAAATAAAAAAAAAATAAAAAAGGAAAAAATCTGAAAACCAACTATTACTCACCACATCGTAGTAGCTGCACCCATAAAACCTTCTCCCAAAATTGTTCAAGGTCAAAGCAGTTCGTAGCTGACAACGGTTAGCAGAGCATGAATGGTGACTGGAACTCGAGTAATAACTTGAAGAAGACATGTTCAGATTTCACTTTGGCAATCGGAGTACAGAGAGAAATGGGGTTTAAGGATTTTTAGGGATCTTGATATAGAGGAAATGGGTTTGGGTTTCTGAGGTAGAGAGAGGGAGATAGCTCGGTCCTTTTTTAGGGTTCTAATTGGGTTCTAATTTTGGCTTATATAGTAAAGAGGATTTTCTAACGGAAAGGACAGAGGCGGTAACGGGAGTCTAACAGAGGCCACCTCAGGTGGGTTAAGTGACAACTTTTAAACCACGGGTGGGCACTGTTAAAACGGGCCAAACTACAGGTGGGTTAAGTGCAATTTCCCCAAAAAAGAAAAAAAGAAAAAGAAAGAAAGAAGCCCTTATCTCCATTTGTTGTTCATTCTCTCTCTTTCTCCCAATCATAATCAAACCCAAAAGGTTGGTCTTCTTAAATCCTTATCTTTTGATTTTTTTTTGTTAATGTATTATGGTTTAGTAAATGTATTTGCCTGTTTATTTCATTTATCTAAATTTTGGGTTTGGTTTAGATATACCTCTTTCTTAATATATCATCTAGTATTGTAGGCAAAGTTCTTGATAGTTTGGTACTAGCCCATAGTGTAATGTTTGTGTGTATTGGTGGCCTCAACCAATCTGTTGATTCATGGGAAGCGTTTTTCACTTGATAATAATGGTTTGTTCAATTTGTGTTTTAGCCTTTTAGAGTTTGCCTCTTCTTTGTTAGTAAAGTTCCAAGTAAAGACAAAAGTAGCTTCTAGTTATATAATAGGATTGGTGGTTATATTGTTCTTTTATTATTTATATGCAATATATATTGATAAATCATATTAGAATAACGAATACATGTAGTTCAAACATATATATATATATATATATATATAGAAGGCTTATTAACTTTAACAATCTCTAAAGTTATATTATTTTATTTATATTTATATTAAAAATGAAAAATACTAAAGTTTTAAACTTTTTTTTCCAATATTTTCTATAAACTTATGATATGATAAGTGGTTGTTGGAGGGAACAATCAGTTAATTGAAAGAGGTGATAGCTTTTATTATAAAAAAAATGTTTTGAAATCAATGGGCTTTAATTATATGCAAGCAACTACTACACATATATATTTTCTCAGTATAATCAACATTAAATTTTTTTTTTTTTTTGCCGTTTTATTTAGGTTGCCGAAATATGTGATAAATTTGCTCATTATAATTTTCAATTAATTGCTATTGTTGGTACATTTGTGATTTCATGTGACTTGTTGTGGTGATGGATATATTGTTAAGGGTGATGGAGATGTACTATTAATATGGTTATTGGTGGCAGATGTATTCTTTTAAGTTCTCATTAACTCGAGCACCACAATGTTCTTATATATCTATTCATTTTAATTTAATATATTGCAGGCCAATGCTAGAGAAGGAGATCGCAATGTAAATAATGACACAAGATGACTATGAGGAAGATGACTCTTAGATGGATGACAACACTGACTCAGATGATAATTGATCTTCCAATATTTATGCGTTCAAGTTTAGTACAGGATATAATATAGCCTTCGTGTATTATTGAACAACATGCTGTTTTGTAGACCTTTTAATATTTTCATTTTTAATGCACTTATTAGTTTTGAACAATTATGGATTTGTGTTTGTTATTTGAATGGAGAAACTTTTATGAACAATTATGGATTTGTGTTTGTAATTTATATATTAATTATTCCATATACAAAAATATTTGATATTATCAAATAAAATAAAAATATTATAAATTTTTTTTCAATGAAGCTATTTTTTTTTGCAATTAATGTATGAGTGACAAGATAAATGGTTTCGCTAAAGTTTGTCAAAAAAAAGTAATTGGTTGCATTGATGTTATATTTTCGATGAAAAACTAGGAATTTACGATGGCTTTTAGTCGTTGAAAAAATACATTAATGATAGTCATTGTTCGTCACAAAAGGTATTTGGTCGACCAACTTACTCGTTTGAAGTTCTATTTTTTACGACAAGGCAAGTATTTATGATGACTTTTAGTTGTCAAAAAAAATACATTAATGACAGCCTTAGTTCGTTGCAAACTCTATTTGGTCATCCAACTTCCTCGTATGAAGTTGAATTTGTGACGGCAATTATTAAGTATTTATGACGAAGTTTTGCTGTCGAAAATAAGTGTTAGCGACGGCCTTGTCGGCAATATAGTATTATCGACAAGGCTTTTGCCGACGGATGACGACAGCTTTTTGCCGTCGATAATACGAATTTGTGATGGCTTTTTGTGCTTTTGCAATGAACTTTGACCATCACAAATAAGCTTATTTTTTGTTGTGTGTGTCCGCACCCTTGTGTTGAGGAAGATTAGTCCGACTTGGCGGGACGTTGCCGACATGGGTGGATTTTAAATACGAACGTTTGCCGATTTTCTGCTATTGGTGTGGGATGGTAGACCACGACAAGCATGACTGCATGCAGTGAATTCGAAGTGACAAAACTCTTAGGGCGGAAGAGAAACAATATGGCTCTTGGTTGTGTGCTACCTCGGAACAGTTACAGAAGCCACAACTAGTTGTCGTAAAGGGAGAATGGGGTGGGAGGAAAACGCAGGGGCAGGAAGAGAGCTCAAGCGAAGAGGGGGCTCGGCCATGCAAGACGGTGACGGCGACGGTGACAAGGACTGATCGGGGCACCGGGCCCAAGATAGCTGGTGGTGAGCACGTGATGAGCGACATGGCAGTCTCAGACCCATTAATGCCGCACCGGATATGTCATATCCTTGAAAACCTGCAAGCTCCAACTTTTAAAAAACAAATCAGAGAGATAGACGAGGCCATCACGACTGGGGCGGTATTTTTGGAGAAGCCGTTGAGTGCAAAAAGCGTGCCGGCCTTTTCGGCTGATCTGCAGAACCCGGCGCAAAGCTCAAGGATCAGCAAAGGGAGTGAAACGCGGGATGAGGGGGTTGGAATGTGGGTCGGTTTGAAAGAGGAGTTGGGCCCGAAATGGGCTTTCGAGTGTGACTACTTCTATTCCTCAAAATGGAAATAACACCACGGCCAATGAAACAATGGGTTACAATTCTGTCATAGGCTAACACACCCCAATGCCTCAAAGGGGTAATAAGAACAATAAGTCGAAGGGGCCCACTCAGAAAAATATTAAAGTAAGACGTAACTATGTAGGGAAGGAAAATAGGGACGTGGGGACTCAGGGCAACGTGCATGGGGAGAAAATAGTGGAGGAAACGTCAATAGAAGTGGAGGCAAGAGGCGTAGGAGTAAAAAGGAAGGAAAGAATACCACTGGAGGACATTTCAGCTGATGAGGAAAGTGGAAAGAAAAAAAAATTAGAAGGAGAAGTCATGGCTCTGGGGAAAATCATGGCAAAACAACTTGGATCGGCGTTGGCTGTGAAGCAACCACGTCGAGAGCAATGAGTGCTATATGTTGGAACTGTCGGGGGCTTGGGAACCCCTGTACAGTGAAAGCACTCTAGAAGCTTGTTTTGGAGGAAGATCTCACCTTGGTTTTTCTTATGGAAACCAAGTTTGTAGTGTCTGAGATGGCACGTATTAAGCGCAAACTAGAGCAACAACAAGATCTAGTAGTTCCTAGTGTTAGGCGTGGAGGGGGTTTAGCATTTCTATGGAAAAGTTCTATGAAAGTGGATGTCCAAATCTATTCACCCCACCATATTGATGAAATTATTACTGAAGAACAAAGTAACACATAGTGGAGATTTACTGGTTTCTATGGCAACCCTGAAACGAATAAACGTGAGGAGTCTTGGAGACTGTTAGAAGAGCTAAGTATAAGGAGTGACCTACCATGGATCTGTATGGGAGACTTTAATGAGATAATTCATAGCAAGGAGAAGGAAGGTGGTAATATACGTCCAGAGTGGCAAATGAAGAACTTCCTTGAAGCGGTCAACTGATGCAACCTGAGAGATATAGGTTACACTGGATCGAATTTCACCTGGTGCAGGAGACTGGGTGCCTGAGGATGGGTTAGAGAGAGGCTGGACAGAGCCTTGGTGTCCACAAACAAGTCTGCCATGTTCCCAAATGTGAGCCTACAACATATAGCAACGTCCACGTCGAATCATTGTATGTTGGTTTTGAAAGCTCATCGAGACAGACAGTGGAGAACTCGACGGAAGAAACTATTCAGGTTTAAGTCCATGTGGCTGAGGGATGAGGGGTGCAAGGAGGTAGTGTTTGAACCATGGGACAGGGCACTGAATATGGGGGGCCAACACCTGTTTTCTTAATGCTTGGAGGAGTGTAGATAGTCTCTAATAGCGTGGAATAAGAATACTTTTGGCCATGTAGGTCGAAAAATAGCAAGGCTTCAAAAAAAGCTTCAAGGGTTGGAGGGCATGAAAAGAAACATTAACATTATGGAGGAGATCTAGGAAACAAAGCTGGAGCTGAATAGAATGCTCTTGGTGGAGGAGGACATGTGGCAGCAAAGATCAAGAAATAGTTGGCTGAAGGCCGGGGACCGCAACACATAATTTTTTCATACCAAGGCTTCTAACAAACACCAACGCAACACCATTACCAGGATCAGGGATTCAAGTAATGTTTGGTAAGAGGATGAGGAAATAATGGGTAGAACTTTCATGGAATATTTCACACAGTTGTTCAAGTCATCTCAGGCTAAAGTCAATTCAGAGCTGATTGAGGCCATCCAGGTTAAGGTGACGAACAAAATGAATACCTTACTCCTACAGGATTTTCTTGCTCATGACGTGGAAAAAGCTTTGAAGAAAATGCACCCATTGAAGGCGCCAGTCCCGGACGGTATGCCTCCCATTTTTTATCAGCACTTTTGGCCTAATGTGAATTCTATTGTTATACAAATTGTGTTAAACTTTCTTAACAACGGTGTAGCTCCCCCTAAGTTCCATGAAACGCACATCGTCCTTATCCCTAAAACGAAAAACCCGGAGAGAGTGACGGATTATAGGCTGATTAGCCTGTGCAACATGGCCTATAAGCTTGCCTCCAAGGTAGTGGCAAATTGCCTAAAGCTGGTCTTGCAGGATATTATATGTGAAAATCAGAGTGCCTTCGTTTTAGAAAGTCTCATCATAGACAGTGTCCTGGTGGCTCATGATTAATGAATCACGTCAACAGGAAGAAGAATATTAGAAATGGAGAGATGGCCCTGAAATTAGATATGAGCAAGGCTTATGACCGGATGGAATGGGGATGCTTACAACAAATCATGGTAAAACTAGATTTTCATGAAAGGTGGATAAGCCTAGTGATAAGGTGTGTCTCTTCAGTGACATATGCAATACGAATTAATGGTCAACCATGCGGTCACATTGTCCCGACACGAGGGCTGAGGCAAGGGGATCCGTTATCCCCCTACCTATTTCTCATTTGTGTTGAAGGACTGTCAGCATTGTTGCATAAGGTTGTCCAGAACATGACTCTCAAAGGTATGGCTGCCATGGCTAGGGGACCCACTATCTCCCATCTATTTTTCGCCGACAATAGTCTGATATTTGGAAGAGCCACTGTCAAGGAGAGTGAGGAAATTCAGTGAGTGCTCCAAGTCTATCAGGATTCCTCCAGTCAACAACTCAATAGAAGTAAGACCCCCCTCTTCTTTAGGCCTAACACTGACCACGACACTAAGGAAGCAATAAAAGCATGTTTGGAGCACTGGTCATCAAGTCTCACGAATCAATAAAAGCCATGTTTCTGGCAAACAAGCTTACAGGGTGGAAGGAAAAATTACTGTCAAATGCTGGAAAGGAAGTATTGATTAAGGCGGTAGCCCAGGCAGTGCCATCCTACATGATGAGCTGCTTTAAGCTTCCTACTACTTTGTGCGAGGAGCTAACCAGAATGGTTAGGAAATTCTAGTGGGGTCAGGTAAAGGATGAAAAGAAATTAGCTTGGTTGAGTCGGGAGAAAATGTGTCTACCGAAGGAGAGGGGCGGCATGGGATTTTAGGGAATTGCGATTATTTAACCTTGCTCTACTGGCTAAACAAAGGTGGCGACTCCAAACGAATTCCTCCTCACTTTTTTACCGGGTCTACAAGGCAAAATACTTCCCAAGCTGCGATTTTGTGGAAGCTAGTATAGGTTGTCAGCCATCATATGCATGGAGGAGTATCATGGCAGCCTAGCCACTGGTGCGACATGGAATGCAGTGTCAAGCAGGAGACGATAAACTGATCAAGGTCTAGAAGGACAAATGGATCCCAAGCCCAAGTACATATAAGGTCATTTCGCCAGAGAGAACACCAGGGCAAATACAGTGGGTCAGTGACCTTATCGACGAAGATAGTAAGGAATGGAAGAGTGACCTAGTTAACCAATGCTTTCTCCCATAGGATGCCAATACAATCCTAAGCATACCGTTGACCGGGGCAAGGGATAGAGTGATATGGGTTGAAAACAAGAACAGAAGATTCACAATAAAAAGTGCGTACAAACTGGCACAAAAGGTCCAAGGGGACAAATAGACGGCGGAAGGATCAAATTAGTCAGCTATGAAATAGACCTGGAGAAGACTATGACAAATGAATGTTATAAACAAAGTAAAGCACTTCACGTGGAAAGTGTGTAGGAACATCCGAGCAATGAAGGAAAATTTATGGCGAAGAAATATCACAAAGGATAACACATGTGAGGTATGCAAGGAGCAGGTGGAGTCCATAGGCCACTTATTTTGGTTATGTGACCATGCGAAAGAGGTGTGGTCCTCATGCAAGCTCTCCCTTCCGTTCGAGATTCATCCTTCGTAGGACTATTGGATGTCATATGGCACTTACAAAAGTGGGAGGAGTCACGGCTAGGATTATTGGAATGGACGGTCACGATTAGCTGGGGGATATGGAAAGATAGGAATGATATTCGACACGAGGGTAGGCTTTGGAGTGGACAAGCAGTGACGAGAAGCGCACTTTGTTTGCTTGAGGAATTCCAGTTAGCGAATGAAAGACCGACGTCAAATGCAGAAAGGAACCACGTCGTAAAATGGGCCTCACCACAGGCGGGATGCTATAAGGTGAATGTTGACGGATCGGTGTTTTCTAAAAAGAAGCAAGCTAGTGTGGGAGTGGTTGTAAGGGATGGCGCAGGTCAGGTGATAGCTGCACTAAGCAGGAAGCTATACACCCTGCTGGGACCACTGGAAATAGAGGCTAAGGCTATGAAGATAGGAGTCACTTTCGCAATTGAGGTAGGGGTCAGGGACATGAATTTTGAGGGTGACTTGCAGATGATATGCAATGCTATCCACAGCCTTACTAGGGGTGGAACTACCCTTGGACTAGGGGGGGGGGGGGGGCAATGGTCCCCCCTAAATTTTTTTTAAAAATATATTATTATATATGTGTGTATTAATTTTAGCAATTTTGTTCTATAAAATTATATTTTATTTTTCTTTAACAATATCATTGATTCTTTTAAGAGTAATGTTATACTCATAAATTTTTTTATAACAATTTTACAAACCGTTTTAGTAGCAAATTCTTATTGGTTCGCATATGAGCATACCATTCACATCATTTTTTTACTTACTAATAACCACTTATTACATAAGTAAGTTATAAAAAAAAAAAAAAAAAAAAACTTGCAGCTTTAGCATTTTCCTCATTTTAGTGACCATAAAAAAATTTATAGATTTAAAATCTAAAACAAAATATACAAGCCCCCCCAAAAAAAAAGCTCAAAAAAGAATTACCAGTAAAACTAAAAACAAATTTAAGCTCAATTAATTAATTTTATCCAAAATAAAAAACCTTGTACTTTAAAAAATTCTAAACAAAAATAATTTTGTTCTTACTTGCAAAAAAAAAAAAAAAAGAATCTTAGTAGCTAAGTAGCATAATCAGAGGTTAATTAAAATCACTGTACACAGTTAACTAATAAAACTGCCCCCTAACTCAAAGTTCTGCCTCCGTCCCTGAGCCTCCCTGAAGCTGCTCCTTCGGTCCAGAATGTAGTCACAAGAATTCTAAAGCGTGCTCAAGATTTTCACACCTTTGCTTTTTCCCATACCAAAAGACAAGGGAATACCCCGGCCCACGTACTAGGGGTGTGCGCGGTTCGGTCGGCTCGGTTTTTTCTCAAATTTGTTATCGAACCGATAGGGGTCAGTTTTCTCATAATTGGAACCGATGCACACCGCTTGGAGTCGGTTTTTCGATTTATAGCGGTGCGGTTTTTTGCGGTCGGTTTGTTCGGTTTGAAATATTAAAAAAACTATATCAATACACAACCTGTTTAATATTTCAAACAAAATGTCCAATAGACAAACTTTTCACACATAAACCGGTTTACACATTAATACAAAAACATTTTCACACATTAATACATCAACCTGTTCACACTTTTTTATTTATTTATAAGAACCTGTTCACACTTCACACATAAACGTGCTTACACATTAATACATCAACCTTTACAACGAATTTATTCTAGAACAAATAAACAAAAGCCAATGCCTAATAGCCTAATAGATATTACGATAGTACCACAGGTCCACAAAAGTTCTGCTCTACAACGTCTACTTACTCAAAATCCCCAAGTCAAAAAACATAAAAATAAAAATACAAAAATGCTGAAAATATACTAGGCAATATTGGAAACAAGCTGGATTAGTGGACTTAGAGAATAGAGAGAGACGAAATGGATAGTGTACTATGAAAGATTGAAACTTACTGGCGGTCTTGTGGTGGACTGGTAGGGGAGTGAGCACTACTGCACTGAGCAGCTTCGGTGCTACAGCAACTGAGAGGTGAGAGAGATTTCTGAGATCAGAAGTTGCAAAAGAAGTATTTATATGGTTCCTTAATTTTTGTAACCCTAGCCTTTCAGTTCCACGACGTTGTTTGCCTTTTTTTTTTTTTTTTAAACAGCCTAGTGAAACGGTGCTGTTTCACCTAGTTAAACAGCCTAGAATATATATATATATATATATATATATAAATACCAAATTGGTTCGGTGAGGATTCGGTTTTTGGAAATCAATTCCGACTGCATCACCGCACCGGTGTCGGAAAGATCCATGACCTCCGCTCACCGGCCTTGGCACCTGCGGTCGGCTCCAGGAGCGGTGCAGTTTTTCGGCTCCGGTCGGCCCCAGCGGTTGCAGCGGCTGTTTGCACACCCCTACCACGTACTGGCTCAGCATGCAATTATCGTGGATGACTTTGTAGTATGGCTTGAGGAATGCCCTGGATGTATTGAACGTGCATGCATGCATAATGTGCTATCCAATTCCAATTATGAATAAAATAGTGTGAGCTTTTCCATCAAATATATATATATATATATATTTATTTATTTATTTATTTATTTATTTATTGAGTAGGCATGCATGTATAGTGACACAAAAGGGCTTGATTTTGTTAAAAAGAATGTGTTTTGCTAACGACACCACTTCTATGCGGGCATATTTGGTTTACCTTTTTTACAACTTTTTATGGTACTATTGATTTTGACTGCTTTAATTTTGATAAATCACAACAACAACAACAACAACAACAACAATAATAATAATAATTCAATCGCATACCAATTCATCTTTGTTAACGGTTAGTATCACGCTTTGGTGAAAAGGATTTGCTATCGCTATCAAACTCGTATGAAAAATAAGTAAATAAAAGGGAGGTTTTATAGCTAGCTATCAAAATGACCAATAAATTCTCAAACTTGAGAAGAGAATTTAGGGGTTAATAAGATGCGAAAGCGTGACATTTTATGTGTGTATGTGAGAGAGCGAGAGAGAGAGGATAAGGCTTAAGAGTAAAGAAAGAGAAAGAAAGACCTCTCTTTCATGGGGGCAATTGAATCCAGCTTTACAGCACAAGCTAAAGGGTACTCCACTAATGCCCTCAAATATAATATAAAAAACCTATATATACAATGCCTTAATGACAAGGTCATAAGGGTATGAAACACTAAATAAATGCAAACCCACTTCCTTATAGACAACCCAATCAGCACACTTTTCAATCTCATAAGGGTATCCCCTCATTAATTGTTGAGACATCTCACACCAAAGGGTCCTCCACAAGGGCAATTTATTAGAGAAGTCAGGTTTCTAGAAAATAACTATTATTAGTCACTGAGAAACAGTCCCACATGTTAGAGCCAACATGTTGGACCCTCTGCACCAAGGTTTTCAGACCCGGACCGTTCATTGAACCGTAAAAAGAAGAGGTTTAAGGTTTTCAAGGTCGAACCAAAGTTGAACCGAGGTCGAACCGTAATGACGTCATAATTAAATTATTAATTATTTTAAATATAAATAAATGCATAAAATTATTACAAATAGAATATTTTATTAAAATAGTACAAATAAATATAAAGATGCAGCATTTTCAAGTTTAAAATATTACTATAAAGTTTATTCTAATATTTTAAATTAAAAAGTTTAACATTTAAAAAGTTTAACAATTAAGATTAAATATAAAAATAAATGCATTAAAGGAAATGTCACTCATGCATTTAATTTTCCCTTTTCCCAAACAAACTCGCTGCTATTTCCCATGCGTTGGAATTTTCCAATGCTTTGGAATTTTCCATCCACATAAATCCATCAGACCCCAGCCCACCCACTAGTATCGTCTAGTCTTTTCCTTCTTTACCTAACACGCTGGTCTTTTCCTTCTTTACCTCAGAAGCTTCTTGTTTTCTTTCATCAGACCCAGAGACTCTCTCGCCCCTCTCTCTTCCATTACTGATCTGAGCAACTCTTCTCCCTCTCTTCCAAAACAGATCCGAGCAAAATCTCCCCCTAAACATCAATTTAGCAAACAAGATCAGCCAAAATATCAATTTAGCAGACAAGATCTGCTACTTCCGGCTTCTAGCGAACAAGATGACCCTCTCGACGATGAAAGATTGCTTCACCCAAGAGAACGATCTTCTCCTCCCGCTTTAGCTGATAATGATCTGAAGTCCTATGGCAGTGGCAAAATTTAAAGCTTGTTTTTCTGTGTATTTTTTTTTTAAGTTCAGATTCAAAGGGAAGTATAGAACCGTGAGAACCGGTCCGATCACGGTTCTCAGAACCGTGAGGTCCGACCGCGGTTTTCACGGATCCCTGCTTTTTTGCCATTGAACGGTTCTTAAGGCTAAAAGAACCGCAAAAATGAGCGGTTCAAGGTTTTTCCGATCGGACGGTACGATCCGGTCCGGCTTTCAAAACCATGCTCTGCACATGGAAGCCACATGCTTTCTTTTGTGGCATGACCACAAATAACCATCATAGTATTGGTAGTGAGTGCATAAAGCATAACAAGTAAACCAAAGCCAAATGAGTTCTCATTCTAGGCTTGAGTGCATTTGGAATGTAAGTTCAAATCCAAATTAAAGTGGGCATAGACACACTTTTTTGACCAAATATTTTCTAAGAAGCTGAAAGGCAGCCCTACATATATAAATCCAAAATTTTACTTCAGCCAGTTGGTACAAACTATAAATCATTGGTATTAAGGTTAATTAGTATTTCTTGATATCATGGGAGTGTTCAATTCTTTCTCCTCACCTTAAATGTAACCCAAAGAAAGAAATTGAAAAAAAATTTATTCGTACTACAAAATAGTGTAAGTATACTATTCAAAAAGTAAAATAAGAGTAATTAAAGAAAATCCATTTAAAATCATAAAAAATAATAACCACACGGTTATGCTAAAGACATTTTGGACAATGGATAAATTTAGAGGCTGCAGCTGGAAACAAGCTCTTCTTCTGCAATGATGTAAACCTGTTGTTGCAACACATTACATGTGTATTGCCTAATTTTATGCAAGGGTTGCAGAATGTAGAGGACCAATCCTGATGTTGAACATACATGCAGTTAAATGAGAGTACTGTATATTTGAGAATGACACTTCATCACTTGCATTTGCATATATGCTTTGAGGAAAAAGTGAATTTCCAATTAGATAAACCGTATACAAACCAAAATCAATTCAAACTTGAACTAACTTTTCTTTTATAGCATATATTTGGTCTCCCTCGGTTACTCTTATTTCTTAGTAATTTCTGTACAACAACAACAACAACAACAACAACAACAACAACAACAAAAAAAAAAAAAAAAAAAAAAAAAAAAAACTCAATGGAAACAACAAAAACATCTAGATCTAGATCTCCAGCAATACCATTAACTGTTCAAATTTACTTTTAATTTCCATTATTGAATCAGAAAAATTTTCAACTCCCACTCTTAAATAGCATCCCGATGCAATTCTTTATAGATTACGTGCTATTCTTTAGGTAACTCCATACCTCTTTTGCACAGGTTTTCAATCCGTTCCGAAAGAAGATAAGCCAGATAACACCAAAAAGAAGTACGGCAATCAAAACAAGATACCATGGCACGAACATAGCTACCATTAGTATGAAACCCAACGCAGTACAAACAAATCCAATGTCTGCGAAAATCTTGGCAGCCTTTGAATCTTCAGGTTTATTTGAACTAAGCAATATGCTAGTCAAGCCACAAAGGTAAGCCAACAACTGATCAATCAACACAACAACTAGCAGAGCCTTAGAAGAGGAAGATGGAGTGGTTAGATGGAAGCCAATGAGAGCGGCAGTTGTCTGGGCAGTGAGCATAAGGGACATCTCAGTTATCTTAGAACTTTTGAAACCCTGTTCCGTGTTCGTTCCTCTTCCTCCACCTTCGGGGTCGCCCCCACCCCCACCCCCTTCCCTGCCACTGTCTCCGCCCTCGCTCCCGCCTCTATTTTCCCCACTTCCACCAGCTCCACTGCCAAGTCCGCTACCAGTTCCCCCTTCGTCTTGGCCATGATCCCCATACCCACCACTATTTTTACCACTTCCACTAGCTCCATTGCCATGTCCGCATCCACTTTCCCCTCTGTCCCCACCCCCGCCCGCGCCTCCCCCTCCATCATTACCCCCATACCTGCCTCTATCTTCCTCTCTTCCACTAGCTCCACTACCATGTCCGCTACCACTTCCCCCAGCTTCATCAACCTTGCCACCTACACCATCAACATTGTGAACAGCCACTCGCGTTGCTTTAAATCTAGCTACACTTGCCACCTGCACACCTACACTTCCAAAAATGAAAATTTAAGGTTAAATATGATATATAGGTTTGTTTGGGAACACGGCACGTTCGCCGCGTTTCCAGCTTATTTTTTTTTAAGCTCGCATGTGTCACTGTTCATTGACCATGAACAGTGATTCTAGGCCAATAAACAGTAATATTTACTGTAGTAAATAGTAAAAAAAATATTTTTTTTTTTCAGTTTTCAGTCTTCAGTTTTCAGCAAAATAAGCGGTATCCAAACGCATACTATCTTGATCTTTTTAAACCTACAAAAAAGCTCAATAACAAAAGTAAAAATTTGTTTATCTTAAACCTTAAAAAAAAAAAAAAACTTAATTACACATTTGTTTAGTTACAATGTAAACTAACAGATAATTTTTTTTTTTTTTTTTGTTGAGATATATTCAACTTATGGCGTCCGCTTCTAATAATAGCTTTTTATCATCAGACCAAGACACCAATCGATTTTTGGTGTAAGCAGAGATTGAACCCCCAATCTCTTATTCAACCATCAGAGACTTTATCAGTTGAACTAACTGTATCTTACATAGATAAAAGTATTTTAAGTAGTGATAATTAAAATTGACTTAGGGTTTGTTTGGATACCGCTTATTGCTGAAAACTGAAAACATTGTAGCAAAATAATTTTTAAATGTGTGAATTATACCGTGAGACCTAGGTTAGAAGTTATATTGGCTTAAAGAGGTACTTGTGAGTTCTGTAAATAGTACACGAGACCCACCTAATCTCTTATTCAACCATCAGAGACTTTATCAGTTGAACTAACTGTAACTTACATAAATAAAAGTATTTTAAGTAGTGATAATTAAAGTTCACTTAGAGTTTATTTGAATACTGCTTATTGCTGAAAACATTGTAGCAAAATAATTTTTAAATATATGAATTGTACTATGAGACCTAGGTTAGAAGTTATATTGGCTTAAAGAGGTACTTGTGAGTTCTGTGAATAGTATACGAGACCCACCCAAGGATACGTAGACACAAATAGCAACGCAAACACGGTGCTATCCAAACTCACTTTTAATAAAAATAATTAATATATTCATTATATTAAGAAAAAGTATTTCAAATAAACTTATAGTTTATTTTTTATTATAAAAAATAATAAAAAAAATCTTCATAAAACACAAGAGGTCATCTCTTACCCAAAACACGTATTGGCACCCAATGAATTAATTCTTGAGCCGCCGTCAGGCTCTTCGCGACGACCCCTATTGATGTTCTTTTTATTTGACTGTATACTCTATAGCCACCACGAGATTTTTGAAGGCATCCGAGACAGCTATGTACAGCTTGAGGTTCTGGTGACGATTTTTGTTGTTGTTGGGTGTGCGCATCCCGTACAATCATACATTCTTTTAGTGACAAAAAAGTCCAGATGAGTAGTAGTGCCAGGTTACTACTCACCTGAAAGAGCACGAGAAAACGAACCAGCAAAGGTAGCTTCATGAAGGGCGCTAGCAAACAACCACACAGGTTGAGGGTCGTGATCGAAGTAATCAGTTTTGCTAGTTTTGCTACTTTACGGATATCTGCTTGACGATCACCAGAACCATGGAGCTTTGCCCGTAACAGTACTAAAAGCCAAAAGACGAGGCCACAATAGAAAACAAACAGATAATACGAAAGTTGTACCGGTTGCCCCTCGATTGGATCTGATACATCTAAACTATAACCGGAAGTGATATGCCTAAAGAAATAAGCAGAAATGACGCCGGCAGTGCCAATCTCTGCCAAAAACATGGTTGGTGGGCAAAGTAAATCTGGAAAAGTGGAAGTCTGGGTCTAATCGAATGCGCAAAGTGCAGAGATAACAAGTCTCCTTATAAAATATTTATTTATGGTTTTTCATTAAAAATAAAATTTAAGAATATATTTATGGTTTTTAAGTAACCTTCCTAGAAATTTCTGCCACCTACGCCCATTTTCCATTTCCATCCATCTGGAAGCATATTTTTCAAATATCAACTGACACAATTCCTTTGGGTGGTTGAGATTGATAATTGTAAAAAATAATTTTCAATTTCAACCATTGATTAAAAAAGTTAAGAAAGAAAAGTGAAAAGAAGTAAAGTCTTCTTAAAATATTTATTTATAGTTTTTCATTAAAAATAAATTTTAAAAATATATTTATGGATTTTGAGTGACCTTCCAAGAAATTTCTGCTGCCTACTTTTCCCATTTCCTATATCCCATTCCACCACCCTGGAAGCATATTTATCAAATATTAACCTATGCAATTTCTTCGAAAGATTGAGATTGATAATTGTAAAAAGTAATTTTTAATTTTAATTATTGATTAAAAAAGTTAAGAAAAGAAGTGAAAATAAGTAAAGTCTCCTTATAAAATATTTATTTATGGTTTTTCATTAAAAATAAAATTTAAAAATATATTTATGGTGTTTAAGTAACCTTCCTAGAAATTTCTGCCACCTACTTTTTCCATTTTCCATTTCTCATTTCCCATTCCACCCACCTGGAAGCATATTTATCAAATATCGACCGACGCAATTCCTTTGAATGGTTGAGATTGATAATTACAAAAAATAATTTTCAATTTCAACAATTAATTTAAAAAGTTAAGAAAAAAAAAGTGAAAAGAATTTAAAGGTATAAATTTAAAAAATAAAATTTTTTATAAGAAATAATAGGGTATTGCACCG
The DNA here is from genome assembly GCA_033629205.1 of Lithocarpus polystachyus. NCBI lineage: Eukaryota > Viridiplantae > Streptophyta > Magnoliopsida > Fagales > Fagaceae > Lithocarpus > Lithocarpus polystachyus. The sequence continues at coordinate 82,304,468 of CM066164.1, forward strand.
GATCCTAATCTATATCAAATCACCTACTGCAATTGTTATTTTATTTCCTTTGTTTCTGTGCTCTTGATTCTATATAGGTTCTCTTATTCTCATCTCCTTTGACTTCTTTTTCTTTTGTGTTTTTTTTTCTTTCTTTCACAAGTCATACTGCTTGTCAGTACCCAAATGACTGACTTGTCGATCTGCCCTATCTCAATAAATGTAATTAATTTAAAAATTTTATATTAAACTCCAAACAAACAATACTCTTAATAAATCTCTTATAATTTCTAAATATTTGCAATTAAAAATAATTTCCAAACACTATAAAATCTAAAGCAAAGCAAAAATAACTAAGATATTATAAGATTCCAATCATTACTAAAGTTGTCTAAAAACTCCTAAACTCTAGCATGCACCTTACAAAGTGCTTTAAAAGTACTGTTTCCTAACAAGGTGAGCCACGCATTTAATAAGCAATTATACACAATACACAATGGAATAGAATTAAGCAGATCATGAGTAGTTTGAATTCACAAATCCACTCAATGATATCAAAAACAATTTTCAAAAGTGTATAATGAACCACTTAATATATATGTAATTAAATCTCAAAATCATTAAAAAGCGCATACAAATAATTTATCAAGTGTCACATACACACATATCCCATATTCTCACGTACAAATCCTATGAGTGGATACTAGCATCTAACACCTGTTGATGAGGGTTCAACATTTAGTCTCACATACAAACCTGTGAGCGCAGGCTTACACATATATGCAATCAATTTTAAAAACATTTAATGGGTCACATATCACAAAAGAAAAGTTTATACACAAGTAGAATAATTTACTTAATGGTAACAGTCATTCCAAATACAGAGGCATATTGAAGATTATAGTATCGAATTGAACATAAATCAGAGGATGCTTGACTCTCTTAGGAAATGAATAGGAATTGAGGAGTTTAAAATATTTTACAATTCTTGAGTAAGTCTGAAAACCTAATTTGTTAAAAGGAATGTTTTCAAATACCATTTGGAAAGTCAGAATATGAATTTGAAATCATATGATTTTAAACAAATTTAAAGAATAAGAACCTTTTTAGAAAACTTATGTTAAAACTCAATTCTTTTCTAAAAATAATTTAGTTTAGAAATCATCTTTTAAATAAAATACAGATGTTCAAAATGTTATCTAAAAGTCAAATTTTATCTTTCGATAAAATAAAAATGCTTTTGATAAACTTTAGAAACGTAAGTTTAAAAATATAACTGTGGGGTCATGGGCCTAAATCATGCAATTGGGTTTTAGGTTTTGGCTGAGAGCGTGGGGCTTTAGCCGAGATCGTGAGTAGTCTGAGTCCGAGGAAGAATATCTCCTCGGATATGCTAAACACAGATCAGCTATGGATCCTAGTGATCAAGGTGACCTTCTAGGAAGCTCTAGTGATAGGGACGTGTGCCACAAACGTATAAGAAGGATAGGAACTCAAAAATATCTAGGGGAAAGCTGTTGACACCGCATTGATGTGGACAAGACCCCTGAACAATGCTACCTCGGTTACCGCAACTCACAGAACACCAAAGAAGGTGTCTGATGGGACAGACACTCAAGTATAGGCTTGGATGATTAACAAAGAGAAGGCCTAAATTGTTTGAAAGGGACTATATAATAGGAGAAATCCACCATGGAAAAGGGAGGAGCACGGTAGCAATCTCAAGAACTCCTGTAACCGTTCTCATTCAATATTTACTAGAACAAAGCTCATCGGATTGTGACGAGGACAAAATTTCTTTGGTAAACTCGGTTTCTCTCTATTTGATTGTTATGAAATCCATATTAACTGTTATTCATGCACTAAAGCCTAGCTCTTTGTCCCACTCTCTACAAATTTATTGTATTGGGCTCACTGTGCCAAGATTCCATACATTTTGGGATTGGTCTGAATATCGTGTCCCTACAATAACTATTAAAAATTTTGACTTCTAAGAACCTACTGAACAAAACTTGTGCTATTATGCATGTGGGAGGGTTTTTTGTCCCTGACCCCAATTAGAAGGAATTGTTCGCTTTGAGCTCAAGCCTTCACGAGGAAGCCGATGTTGCCCGCACGGATTTGCTCAATCCCACATCGGGGAGAAACGCCTCTCACATGTGCCTTATAAGCTTGAGCTCACAGACATATGTGCATTTTTCATGGTCATCTTCGTGGTTTCTTCAACACTATTCTTCAAGACATTTTTTTTTCAAGAGATCTTTTCAAGCTTATCCAATCTCAAGGTTTCATCAAGCTACTACATTGAGTTTGAGAGGGGGTGTTAGAGATATGTTAGCCCAATGTAATAGGCTCAAGCCCAATCCTTCTAGTCTAGGGTTCAACTAACTATATATACCCATGTTATGTTCATTGTAACACAAGATTTGTACTACACTCTAATATATTAAAGATGCAACCCTTTAGGATTTCCTCCATAGATATAGGCCATTAGGTTGACCACGTAACCCTCGTATTCTTGTTGTAGACACTTAATTTCGTACCCATAATTTAATCTTGGAAGATGACCAAATAAACATTCTAGGTACCCAAAACACATGATTGCATTTCATTCATTAAGTCATTCATCACATATCATGAGAATAATCTTGAGGTTCTAATGATCACAATGATACGTTCAGTTTTTAAATTAGACGGTCGGATCAAAAGATATTACAAGATCAAGTTTTAACGATCTCCTTGCATTCATTTGGCTGGAACTAATCACATGTGATTGATTGAAATTGATTTTGATTGGTTAACAATTAAAATTAATTAAATGAATTTCTATGATTGGTGGTTTATTTTTGTTAAAATAAGATTGGTTGCATGGGAATAAAAGAAATAAGCTGATAATGTTAAAATTAGACTGATAATAAAGGTTTTTTGGGTATTTATCTCTAAAATAATTATTTTAAAGATTTAATTATCAAGTTAAGATAAATTTTATCAGGAATAGAAGTCCAAAACACTTCTAAGTACAATCCCCAACTCGAAGTGTAGATCGGCAATTGAGAAGTGCCGATCGGCACTTCAACAATGCTGATTGGCACAAACTACAAAATGGGCCCAGATACATTTTGTTAAGGTGAAATCTCATCAGAGGGAGGCTTGGTGAAGCCCGTTGGTAGCTAGGACTTAAAGGGTCCAAGTACAAAGGGTAGTCTAGGCTTGGTGGGTCTAAATTGTAATCCTTGTACTCCAACTTATTCGTTAGTGGATTGATTCGACTTGGAGGGACACAGAGAGGTTTTTATATCGAGCATTTCAGTTTTCCTATTTGATGACATATCACGGTGTTATCTTGTGTTTGCATCTTTCTTCCCTTACTCCTTATGTTTTATACTTAATTGTTAATTATGTCCCGTGCACTAGGTAGTATTTCTGGTTAATTGTGCATTGATTACTCTTATTCCGCATCTAATTGAGTAGATTAAAAACAATTAAGTCGTAATTTTAAAATTGAGGGTCTTAATTAGCTCTAGCAATTTTACTATCAAGCTTTCATCTTGGAGTCTACTGCCATTTCTCTGTTACTATTTAGATTTTTTTCGTGCTTATAAAAGATAAAAGTATGTGATTTTCCCATATGGCTTTAGCAATGAAAAATTCATGTATCCTGTTCTAATCATGGTAATAAAATAATTAAATATCATAGAATAATGCATATTTTAGGACAAATGGAATACCCTTAAATTTAATGACTAACCTCACTTGCGAACCAATATAGAGCAATGTTCTAAATTTCGTTCTATTCCGGCTGGAATGGCCGGAAAATGCTCTTCTGGTATGCAATCTGGAATAAGAAGCCCCTGTTCCACCTTCAACTAAATTCTAGGTCATTTCAGTTAATTTCAGCCACATTCTCCCTCCACGTGGAGAAATTATTGCAATCTACAGAATTACACCTAGTGTGAGACACATGGTAGGACCCATGGATTGAATAATCGTGCCTCTTTTTGAGCAAGGGAAATATTACGTGTACAATATTTTTACAACAGATTATAAGTGAAAGGTTGTTTGGCGTTCTTATTGGTGGAAAAAAGTAATTTCAATGGTAAGTTTAAATTAGAACCAATAATAACGTGTCATATATGATTTATTGTGAAAATATTGTAGACGTATTCGATTTTGAATAATTACAAAAAATAAAATAAAATAAAATAAAAACTTTTGAGAGAGAATTCACACTACATTTATGCAAAAAATAAAAATAAAAAGCAAAAAGTAAAAAGCCTATTTTTATCTTATGAGATGTAAAAGTTATTTACCAAAAAATGTAAGACTTAATAACAAAAAAAGTAAAAAGTAAAAAAATTAGCCTATCAATTTTTGTTCCTTAGAGCATTAATATCAGTTCATGTACAATTGTGTAAATTTACAAGTTCAATACAGTAACCGTGTAATTTACATTGACATTATTCATTTTGCATTAATTTGTTTATTCTTTTTTTACATTTCTCGAGATGAAAAAAAGAAAGAAATGATGGTAGTTATTGTATGCGAAGAAAGAGAAAAAATTTAAAAAAAATCAAGAAAAATTAATATTTTAATGAAATATAGTGTAAAATAGATAATCTAATGTTGAGTGTTTTAAACTGATTATATAAAATAGAAAAAATGACAAAGTTTAGTTATAAAATTGGTTGTAACTTAACACTATAATCTTATTCAATATCTTTTTATTAGAGGTGAATTTTGACAAATCCATTATTGGATTACATTTTCTTCTTATATTCTCCATACTTGCAAAATTTCTAGAAAATTAAAAATTAATAGCTATGTTATCAATAAATTGTTTAAATTGTAAGTTTTTGTAATTTAAAATTATATATAAAATATAAGTTTATAGATAATATAGTAAATAATATCTAACTGACACAAAATTAGATTATATAGTAAATAATAGATTATATAAGCTTATAAAATATAAGCTTATAGATTATATAATAAAGATAAGCTTATAGATTATATATATTATAATATCTAATTGACACAAAATTTGACATACGTATTAAGATGGTAAAGAACATGCAATTCAATAGTTAGATTTTCAAGTAAGATTATAGTCTTAGACTACAACTAATTTTGTACCTAAACTTTGTCCAAAAGAAAATAGTCTCATTAAAATAGATTAAAATTTTTGTATAGAAATCTATGTGAATGCTCTTACATGAGATAGTAATTGAATGTGCACTGGATGCCAATTCTCTGCAGGTCTCTTAAGCACCGCAGAAACCTCTTCTGTGTGGGTCCAGCAGTAAAGAACCTATGTTAGAACCCACCATGACTGAAATCTCAAATACCCAACACTAAACAGCCACCCTTAAGCAACATCCAGATCAACACGATACCTCGTGAAATCCAATCCAAGCCAAGCTGCTGGAGTCACCATCTCTACCCTTGAGACCATCTCACACCGACCAATAGTCATGGAGGCTCAATGGGAACTAATAGATAAGAGTTTTTTATGGATTTTTTTTTTTTACAAACTATTTAGAAAACTAGCATATCAAGTCTTTTAGACTCGAGTTCAATGTAGGAACTTGAGCCTAAGAGACTCGAAAGAACCCACATGGAACTTGAGCCTTAGAGGCTCGAGTTCCATAAAGCAAATCCACAACCACACTTCGATACTCTTTTCTCACATACTACAAGAAAAAGACTTAATACAATGAACAAAGTCGTTGCAATAAAAATTAATGTCGTTGTAATAGGTGTTATTACAACGACAAAAAAGTCTATGCAAGCCATTGTAATAATCTCCGAGGCAATAGGTTTATGTAACACTAGATTTTTTTTGCAATAAATTTCACATATTGCAAAGATTTACTTTGAAAATCACGTTGCAATAGGTTGATTTTTTTTATTAAAAAAAATAATTACAAATTTTTTTAAAAAGAATTTAAAAATAAATAAATCATTTTAAATAATAATTTTTTCATTTACCTGTTTTGCAATTCAAAAACCATATCTAGGAACTATACTAACAAATTAAAGATACACATAAAATATGAAAAATTCAAAATACTTCATTTCAATATATATGTGAAAGAATAAAAATATATACACAACTTGTTGAGTTTATATTCAAACACATAGTTTCTAAAAGTATGAAAAAATTAATACAACATGAAAGAAAAATTTCTTCCTGAAGGTGTTATCCAAGCATGCTTCACGACCATTTCATTGACTTACCACCTATTTTGGGAAAAAAAAAAAACGCATACACAACAATACTACTTGAAGACTGTGCAATTAAACAAAGAAACAATCAAATTAAAATTTAAAGAGAACCAAAAGATTACCTAAAAGTTAGAGAGAAAATTTTTAAACTGAGAAAGAGTCTCTCCAAGGAGACTACGAATTAAGAGAGACTGAAATTTGAGAGAGAAAATTTAGAGTTAGTAGATATGAGAGTGAGATGGAAAATTGAGAGATAAGTTGTGTAGTTAGTAGATAAATTTGAATTTTGAGATACACTTAAGAGAAAGAGGGAAGTGAAATGAGAAAAAAAGAAAAAAAAAAAAAAAAAAAGAGAGAGAGAGGCGTGGGGAGAGAGAGAGAGAAATTGAGATGAGAAAAACATGGGGATAAATGTAGGTGAGAGAAAGAGGGAAACTAAGATGGGGAAAAAAAAAAAAAAGGAAAAAGAGGTAGGCGTGAGAGAGAGAGAGAGAGAGAGAATTTGAGATTCTTTTTTTTTTTAAAGCAAAAAAATAGGAGATAGAGGTGGGTGAGAAAAGAGGAAAACTAAGATGAAAAAAAGAAGAGAGATAGGCGTGTGTGACAGGGTGTGAGTTAAATTTGAGATGAGAAAAATTAGGAAGATAGACATGGTGAGAGAAAGTGGAAAATTGAGATGAGAAAAAAAAAAAAAAAAAAAGGAAGACATGCGTGGGTGAGAGAGAAATATTGAAATGAGAGAAAAAAAAAAGGGGATAGACATGGGTGAAAGAGAGGAAATTAATGAAAAAAAATAGCACCAATTTCCTAAATTTTCCTGCTACTCAATTACTCACCTCTATTACATTAACAAAATTTGATGTGAAATAAAGATTTAACCTATTACAACAATATAGTTCGATATGAAATAAAAGATTACCTATGGCAACAACATATCTCAATGTAAAATAAGGGTTACCTATTACAACAACACATTTCGATGTAACATAGTAATTATTGCTACAATCTCATATTGATGTAATAAATTTAAGTTACTATTACAACAAAAAACAACCTAGAGATACAATAGTATATATATTACCTCCATTATTTTATTTTGTTGCAATAATACTTGTTGTATTATGTCTTTTTTCTTGTAGTATCTTCCTCTTCCTCAACCAAACACAGGCTTCTTCTTCCTCACCAAAAACCCACACACTTCAAGCTTCTTCCTCACTGAAATCCACACACTCACCCAAACATTCAGGCCACTCTTCCTCACCGAAACCCCTTACCCATTAGTCCTAGCTTCTTCCTCCCCAAGCCCCACACACTCAAACGCAAACACTAAAACAGTCAAACACTCTGTGGGGGTTCTTTTTCTTTTTCTTTTTTTCTTTTTTAAGCAACACACAAGCCCAAGTTAAGGAATAAGGATCCTGGGCCTGATGCCTTATGCTTTAAGGAACTGGGCTTCGTTCACTGCAGCTAAAGTAAGCTGATTTCAAACCAAGTGGTGCGCAAAGCGCAGATCCTACAACACATATATACTAACATACAACAAGCATATACGTATTGAACAACAAGGAACGGTAAAGAGCGAAATAAAGAAGAGAAAAGAAAAAAATATAATGTAAAAGACATTAGGAGTCCTTAAAACAATGTGAAATACTTCATTATTTTCTTTAATTTTCATGATACATCATGCTTACTAGGATATGTTACAAGGTTTAGATAAGTTCAAAAATCACAGACTTGGATAGCTCTTCAGGCCTCTAAGACTTGTGAAGTTTGAATCCCCTTGAATCCAAGTATGTTCTCTAGTGGCTGTTTGAGGATCCCAAACGCTGTTTTCCCTCTTTTTTCTCTCTTTTTGAATTTCTGACAGAGTTTTCTTAAGTATTTTGGCTTCAATGGACTGTGGTTCAATGTCCTTCACTGTTGGTTGCTTACCCCTTTTATAGTGCTATCTTAGGGGTTCTGGGGTATTTGCCCCTCTAGGTACCAAAACCAATGTTGTGTCGGCAACATTGGTGGCTGGTCCCTTTCTCATTCTTTATTATTTTCTTCTTTTTGAGGTTCCTTCTTTAAAAGCTTCTAGCTGACTTTCCCTTTCTGGGGGATCCTAGAAGGCTGACCTTTGTTCTTTCCTTCTCCAAGGCTTCTAGGTTCCACCTTTTCAGGTCCAACTTTTGGCTTCTTTCCTTTTTGTCATTTTCCTAAGTGAGTTGATTCCTTTCTGCCAAGTTGAAAGTTCTTCAGCCACCTTCCTTCATTGTTCTTCTTCCTGGGTTTCCCGTGATACCATACCTTTGTTCATGAATGTTTGTTCCTAAGCCTTTTGATTCCTTTTCTGCATCATTGGGTGGTTGATAGGGACATATTTGTTCGTGTTCCTTGTGTTTCTTAGCATGCCTCCTTGTACTGTCTTAATCCTAACCTGGCTTTGCTGCATGTCCCGAGGATCCCAAGCATCCTGGGAATCCCCAGGTGTCTTGGTCTAGTTATTTTCTCAGGCTCCCCAGTGATTTTCTGACTTATGAGGGCTGGGCTGGGCTTTTTCTTTCCCTTTGTTTCATGGGATCCGAAACTTGCCCATTCATAGATTTGGTTCCCTCCTTATGGACCCTTAATAGGTTTGGACCTCTCCTCCCTTTTCTTTATTGGAAGCCCAAATGCCTTACTTTCTTGGTTTGTTGCTTGGGTTTGTTGCATGTCCACATTTATTTCTAGCACTAGAGAAATAGAGCCAGATCTTAGCATTGGAAGTCCATATCTTCAATCCGGCAATAAAATTTCCTCAATTTTTCAATGCTTGTTGGAATTTTGAAGAGAAGAGATGACTACCAAACTCTGCCTCGCATAATTTTTGTCCTTAAAAACTGCTACTACATTTGTGATACAGTCTAAAGTCTAAACATATGCACAATTTCAGCTTGTTTAAAGGCAAGTCACATACCATATATTAGAAAAAATAATGTTAAAGGTACGTACATAATTTTCATCCCATCTATATTTCTCCATAAAATGAATTTTACAACAGTTTCCATAGACCATACAGCTCTCTCTCTCTCTCTCTCTCTCTCTCCCAAAAATTAAAAATAATAAATAAATAAATAGAAGGAGAAAAAGAGAAGAAATAAATATTACAACTGTATCCATCCAACTCTCTAAAAAATAATTTAAAATAGAGGATATTACAAAAATTGATCCTATACTCAAGCCTGTGTGGATCAAATGCTCTCTCAACCTACGACCACAAAATTTCCAAGGCTGGAAGTTTTAAAAGCCCGCTTCATAATCTCCCCTAATTTCCAAGGCCAACTTTTTTTTTTTTTTTTATAATTTGGAAAAAATTAACAAATGCCTTAAGGACATTGGTTTAAGAAATATTTTTAAAAATATTTTATGAAAAAAAAAAAAAAACTAACTTTTTTGAAAAAAATATTATATTTACCATGAATGTAGTACTAATAATTTTCTAAAATGGTCTAATAACAGTTGTCCTAAAGACACTTGTTAATAGAATCATTTGTATTTTCATTTTGTATCTTGTGATTTAAAAAATGAAAACGTTACTAAACCCAGGAATCTTAAAAGGCTCTCAAATTAGGGCCCATAGTCAACAAAAGGCCCAACAACTCTTAAATGCCAGTCATTTAGTTTTAAAATAATGGGCCCAAACCAACCCAGCAAACCCAATTCACTATAAGATTAGTTTTTTCTAAACATGCAGCCCAACCCAATATCCCATTAGGTGGGCGGTTTCACCGTACCGTCGGTCAATTCCAGGTTCGGTGGCAGGTTAAGAGTTCGGCTTATCTCGAGTATTTTTTTCAATGTTCTTTTTTTGGTAACCGAGTATTTTTTTTAACTAGACATCTCTTTTTGTTTTAAGTATGCAATGACAAGTAGTAATGGATTTTAATCTCCCATTTTAATTAGTTAGTAAGTAAAATGAAAAAGATTCCAATTAAAAAAAGTATTAGAGATAAACCAAACTCACAAGTTAATATGAGACCACCCCAAATTCACCCATGAACACTCACTCAAGTCTATCAATTTAGTGTATATTCATGTGTGTGTGGTGTGTGCGCACACGTCTTGGATGAGGCAAAAAAACAAAGATGCATACACAAAGAATGCCCCAATGGGATATTGATCAATTAGAAGATCATGTAATCAAGGTGATATAAGCAGGGAATACTTTAGATTTGAACTTTATATCAGACATCATCTTTTATAGAAAAGGTAGCTATACCACTATGATGAAATTCTTCCAAATAAGATTCCACCATCTGTGAATTTAAAAATTGTGTCATTTTATATGTCCCTAACATTAATACACTGAAAATAATAGCACCAAATCACTTGTTGGAAACAAAAATCTGAAAACACGCAAAGATAATTCATTAAAAAGTTGAGCTGGTACTGGTCAAAGATCAGCAAAGAAAGAGAACTTAAAACAAACTAAATTGAGACTCATTATGTGTCATATAAACAAATTGGATTACTCAAGATTAGTGCACTGTTTTAATTACGTAAGTTTGGGAGCATATAAAGAAAAGGCTGCCTTATTTTGCATCATATGTTCTTAATGAGTATTTAAGGGGCACTAAATGGTTAGAAATAATTCCAGCTGATGGAATTGGACAACAAAGAGAACAAACATGAATCACAGAAGGTTAAAATTGATAGAGATGCGATTGATGGCAGGTTGCCAGTGACACTGTTCAGTAATTCCAGTAATCTTAGAGAGGAGATTTAGGCTCTCCGATTATGAATTCATTGTACATCAGAAAGAATATATACACTATACAGACAACAGAATATATTTGTGTGTTTGTGTTGCATATAAACTGATAAAATCAGTGTAAGAAGAAAGGCAGCAAGCAAAAGATTTGGAATAAAAAAGGCTTTCCTTGAAAGCAGAAGCTGTTACAACGAATCGATGGCCTTAAAAAAAAGTAAAAACGATCCTAAAAATGAAGAACAATTCAAAAACTACTGGTAAAAGTCCGCCATCTTCTGCTACAGAAGTAACAGAATTATTCAAATACTACTAACGAGATGATACTTTGGCTCTCTCTTTTGTTTTCGCAGCATCGCCACAAACACAGCAAATCTAGAATTTTTTTTCACAATTTGTTAAGTTAGCAAAATATAATCGGTGTCAACATCATTTTCACTTTATGGCACACCAATTACAAATGGCTACCTCGGCAAATGTAAAAATTTTTGTCAAATTCTTTGTGTACTTAGACTTCCTCTTGTTTTCTTGGAGAAATTATCTTAGAGATGCTTTCCTCTCCAGATAATCACCCGCACCTCTTGAGACCACCCAACCTAAGAGAAAGTTTATAAATACAAAAAATTCAAGTTTATTACAAAAAAATTTACCAAACTTTTGTTAATATATAAGTAAAAAAATGATGTCAGCAGTAGATCCAAATAAAAATTAGTAAAAACTTACCAACTTAACTATTATAAAAAATATAAAAACAAAAAACCCTTAATTAATTTTGTGGTAAAAAATCCACCTAGACAGTGCATTTCAATGGAACATAATTCTGAACACCATCCAAACTTGAATCAATTATGAACTATGCAGGTTCAAGGGCTATTCAAAATGACTAAAAAAACCCACCCCAAGTCGAGGTTGATCAATTTTGACGTTCTAAATTAAAAAATTCAGGTTGGTGAAGTGTTAGATGTGACAAAATCTCACCTGAAAAAAAAAAAAAAAAAAAAAAAAAAAAAAAACCAATTCAACCCTTGTTATTACATGTGCCACTTTTTGAGATCAACTTATTCCATCCTATCCGATGGCTTTTGTTCCTTTCAATTGTGTATATTTGAGACGATTGATGGTTTTTTTTAGACCATAGATGGTTGATTGCATTGTTTGATGATCAAGGATTTAGATTTTGGTTTTATAAGGTTTGTTTTAGTGTTTTTATTTTTATTTTCATATTTTATCTGATGTGCTTTAAAAAAATGAAAACATTACTAATCCAAAAAGAAACTTAAAAAACTCTCAAAAGGATTGATAAAACAAAAGGAAGGCCCAAAAACTCTCATATGGCAAGTCATTTTGTTTAAAATATGAGCCCAACACCAACCCAGCAAGCCCAATTCAATATCAAGATTGGTTTTTTCTAAACATGCAACCCAACCCAATGACTTGGGTGGATCTTTGTGAAACCATTCATGCCTAATTTTGTATTTTGGCCCTCAGCAACTTAAAGCATAAGCTATCTCTAATCATCCAAGCAAAGCTTGGTTAACAGTGTTATTGAAACCTTCAGCTTTTCTAGAGCCTAGACCTACTGTACATTTGGGATGACACAGTTTTTCCCATAATCTCTATTCTCTAGGCAAGAAATCTGCCTTCTGGTTCCTTATTCTTCCACCAAAATCTTCTAGTTCTAGACAGAGCATCAAGCATGTCACAGACTTTAGTTTTTCCCATGATCTCTATTCTCTAGGCAAATCCATGATCTCTATTCTCTAGGCAAGAAATTTGCCTTCTGGCTCCTTAGACTTCAACCAGAATCTTCTAGACAGAGCATCAAGCTTGTCACAAACTTTGTTTAACATGCTAAAAGAATACGTGCTATAATTTGGAATAGCTTTGAGCTACTGAGTTAATAAGGTGCTTCTGCTAGCTCAACATTTCCTAATCTACTAATTTTTCCCACTAATTAAGAAGCCATAACTTTTCTCATTTGAATAAAGGACATTTTCACATTGCTTAATTTGTCCATGAGTTATTATAGAGTATAAATCACATTGAAGTAGGCCTCAATACATTTTTTGAAGGGTGGCTTCACTAAATTTGGATCTCAGAAAATGAAAATTCGGCCTGTGGGCTTTGGCTGGCCCAATATAAAACTTGCAGAAACTCTTTGCCTTCCACAATATTGGCCTAATACTATTCTCTCTCTTTTCTACTTGGACTTGGCATCCCATATGTGTAATAAAGTTTGTAAATTACATTCCATAACCCAATTGACTATTAAAATTAATAAACTAAAATTTTATGCTCATGTAACTTGCATGAGTTAAATTACAAAATTTGTTACAATTGAGATCATAATTGTGAATTTGGGTAGAATGGGTTATTTTTCAATATTCCAATTTTAAATTGATTTTCTACCATGGGGTACAGTACCTTTTTTTTGGGTTGAGAAGTTACAGTACCCCAAATTTAAAGTGAACTTCTACCAATAATCATTTATTATTATTATTAGAATTAGGTGGCATGAGAAAGCTTTATAAAATGAATTCACTTTCAGATAATTAATTTTCTCAAAGTAATAAAGCAAAAAAAGAACGGGTAGAATGGTAGATATCAATTAAAATAAACTAGCAACCCTTCTCATTACTTGTAGAAAATGGAAATTTACACTTATAATAATCTCCAATACGGTTCAAACTAACAACCACGACATAACATTTTAGTCAGCAGAAGCTGTTACAATGACCTTCGAAAAATAAAAAGCAAAAATTGATCCTAAAGATATAGAACTATTTCAAATACTACTGGTACTGGCGGGTGGTTAAAGACCACCTCTGCCATCTTCTGCTACATAAAACAGAAGCAAAAAACAAAGACCCCAAGAACAAAAAGGGTCCCCCATGGGTACCCTCAAGAACAATTTGATCCAATTAAAATGATGAAAAGCCATTTAAAATTAGCCCTTCACATTTCTGACCCAAAGAGGGGCCAATATATACTGACCCCACAAATTTAGTATACTAAATCTAATATCCTAGTATACTAATTTGGTAGTACTTAGTAAAATATTATATAATCTTAAATATAATCCTTAGCAAACTATTAGGCTAAAACTTGGAAAGACACAAATGGGTTTGTTGTGTCTAGAATTGTGCACCACTATAGGTCTGCCCAAAGGACCAGCCACCTGGAGCAACATTGTTAGAGACCACAGTACGGCCATCACTGGTGGTGACCTTGAATGAGAGGGCTTGGCCATTGAGGTAAGTGTTGCTTTGCCAGTTCTGGCCCCAGTTCCTTGACATTGCTTGCCAACCAGTTCTGGACCCTTTGATGGAAACAGCGTGGACATCACCAGCACCACCAACGTTTGTGATTAGGACAAGGTTGAAGTAAGAGTGGCCATTGATGGTGAACCTTATGCCTCCCTTTCTACTACAGGATACCCTACAAAAATAAAAACCCAACCAGAAAAAATGTTGTTAGGTAACATTTTACAGAATTACAGTACCTAAATAAATGATAAAATGAAAGCACAAGAGGCCAAAACTCAAAAGCAAAAAAATTTAGATCTTGTTGCTTTGAGTTCTATACTTATTTCTTCAATTAAAAAAAAAAATAGTTTGTTGCTTTGGAAATAAAAAATTACCAAAACCCCTAGGTCCATCCAGGTGCCCAAAATTGAACTTTTACTTGTGTTAAGGGGGTAAAAACAACTTTTACTGCCTTAAAAAAATCAAGGAAAATATTGCTACACTCTTTCTCTTCCGAGTTCTATTCCAAAAAACAAAGCAAAACAAAAAACACTATTTTCTGAGTTTAAATTATGAAGGGCGCAAAAACCCTTTCAAAATCAAACAAAGGCAGAACCTTGACCATAAAACAAGGAATAACTATGAGGTGTGAAAGTCATTTTCATTTGAAAACCATAGAGAGACAGAGATCTGCCATTTCCTTAGAAAAAGATAAAAGTTTTTAAGCTTAAAATCCTCACAAAAGCCTTACCTTCTGTAAGCCACAGGCACAATTCCAGCTTTGTATTGGGCAATGTGCTGGAAGACAGGCTGAGAGAGATCAAAGTGGTGCTGGGGAGGGTTGCACCAACCCCCATTGTTGTTAGGAAGAGCATTGTTTGGTGGGCAGAAATTGGTGGCTGTAACCATAATGGAGCCAGGCAGGCACCACCTGGGGTCACTCACACACTTGATCTCATAGCAAGACCCACAGCTCAACCCATTGTTGAACAGAGCTGTGCTCAAAGCTGCAGTGTTTGTCCCATACCCTTGGCTATACAAGTTCCCATAGCCACAAGCTCCACCTGCACAAAATTTCACCAACAAATGCATCAGTAAAACTTGGTCTCACAAATTTTTATGTACTAAAAAAAATGAACTTTATTGGTTACATAGTGCATACCCATTGTCCCAGAAGCATCACCCCCTCCATAGAAGGTAGCATGAGCATTAGTCCAACCTCCACCACTATACCCATGAACAGATGAGACCATTGCTAGAAAACCCACCAAGAAAAACCCAGTGAAAGCCATTTTCCTACAAACAAAGTACGAATAAAAGTGAACCATTTAGTACTAACTTTCTTTGTAACAACATATTAAAAAAATTTGCAACATTGCTTGTTTGTGTTGTTTTATCACAAGTAAGCCTTTTAGTTAGAAATGAAATGGACTAAAGAGAGTCAAGAGAGACAAGATGATTACATTAAAAATTGAATCTTTGAGAGGAAATACAAGTGAGAGAGGAAATGTGAGAGGCAGTTGAGTGAAGGAAATTAGGTATGGGTAGTAGCCAATATATAGAGCTTTGGATGGTGCTAGCTAGGGACTGTTTCAGCCACTGTCACAACTAATTACCACTTTTTAAGAGTGTTGTTGGGACCAAAAACGGCTTGACATTAAGGCTCGTTTAGTAAAATGGTTAAACACCTCAATTTATGTTTTGAAACAACATTACATATATTTCAACACACTTTTTTATTTATATGTATTTTAAAAAATTATAAACAACAATAAACTCCTTTACCAAACAGGCCCGCATTTGCATAAAAAAATTAAAAAAAAAAAGTTTGTCTATTCTAACGTAATAATCTACACTATTTTATTTTATTTTCAAAACAAGTCACACAATTATTTATTTTACATTATATTTCATTAAGATTTTAATTTTTCTTAAAATTTTTTAATTATTTTTCTTTCCTACGCACAATAACTACTAACTTTATTTTTTATCCTCAAAAAAAAAAACCTAAATGCAAAATAAATAAAATAAGTGTAAATTAGTTATCGCAAGCCTTAGAAATTATTTACATAGACTTATATATCGCCTGTTAAAAAAGAGGATGGCAACTAGACTTTAACCTAGGCTTTTTAAGCGATGCGTTCGAGCCATGCCAACCAAAACCAATTCGGGCGTCAGCCATTCTTCTCTCTTGTTTGTATTATCCGTTTTGTATTAGTGAAATTTTCAAGTGCCTTTTGGGTTTTTCTTGGCTCGAAAACGCGTGGATTTGTAGCTTTCACTGTGGAAAAATTTATAATAAAAAATAAAATCCAAAAAATCCAAGTGGGGTATAGTGGTTTTTGGCTCTGATGGCAAATATGCTTCCATACGCACATGCAAAGCATCCCCCATTTGCCGCAAATACCCTTTTCCCTCTCTTGTAGTTTTGTTCTATCCGCCTTTAACTTCTTTTTTTTTCTTTTTCATTATTTTATTTAAAGAATTTTGAAGACTTTTTTAAGGGTTTGGCATCGCTCGCTCGAATGTTAGACATTGACGGTTCTTAAATTGACTACGTGTCGGTCGAGTATCGTGTCTAATGTAATAAAATAAGTTAATAAGAGTACTCACAGCAGTGGTGCTATATTGCTATATTGTAATAATTTAGCTCTTTAAATGTTAAAATGATGCTCCAGCAGTGGAACTAAATATATTTTTTTTAACTCTACTGCTATAGTGCACATCTATAGATAGATATGCACTGTTCACAAGAGCTAAAAAATTTTTTTTTTATTTTATTCTGCCGGTATTAAAATAATTCCACTCTCATCACCGTGCCTCTGCCTCTCTCTCTCATTCACTCTCATCATCTCTGAAGCTCTCATCTCTCTAAAGCTCACTCTCTCAACTCTGGTCTCTGTTTACCGCCGCCGGCTTGCTCTTTTTTTTTTCATTCTTTTATCACACCGTGCCTCTCTCTCTCTCTCTCTCTCTCTCTCTCCATCTGAAAGCTCTCATCTCATCTCTCAAAACTGTCTCAAGCAAACGGTGAGATTGGTGTGCATTGATATCGGGGTTGAGATCGGTGTGTGGTTTCGACATTTGGGTAGCTGGATTTAGGTTTGGTGGGTTTCGGCATTTGGGTTGCTGGATTTCAAGGGTCACGGTGGAGATGGTGGTGGTGGGTCGTATCGGCATGGGTTCGATTTGTGGATTATGGGTCCGATTTGTGATTTGTGGCTGTGGATTTGTTTTGTGGTGGCTATGGGTTTGTTGGTGATGCTGTGTTGGTGGTGGTTGTGCTACTTTTTTTTTTTTTTTTTTTTTTTGGTGATCGGTGATTTTGTTTGGTCTGTGTTCAGGAAAAAGATTGGAGATTTGGGTCAGTGTTTTTTTTTTTTTTTTCCCTGTTGTGGACTGGTGGTGGTGGTGGTGGTGGCAGTGGCTATGGCTGTGGCTGATGAAAGAGGTGGTTGTGGTTGTGGTTGGTGCTATGATGTTTTTTTAGAGGGTGGGATATATTATTTTATTGTAGTAGTTATATTATTTTATTGTGATATTTATATTATTTTATTGTAGTGAAAGCTAAAATAGATCCACTGCTGCAGCGTGTGTATAGGTAAAATAGATAAAGTAACTTTTGGTGGAGCTAAATTGCTAAAAATTTAGCTCTACTGCTGTGGATGCTCTAAGACGCGTTGATTTACTATTATGTCAAAGTGTATAGGAGTACTAAACAAAATTCTTTTTATTTTCTAGTGTTGTTCTTTGAAATCTTGAAATGAGTTTGAGTTTTTTTTTTTTTTTTTTCCTTTTTTTTTCTATCAATCCTTGTAGAGCATACTCATTAAGAATGCTAAATACTATAAATGTTAAATTTCAGCATCAAAAGATCAAAAAACATACTCTATCAAAACTCTTAAATCCTATTAATTTTGCAATCCAGCTATAGTGGACTGTTATCTCTAGCATCCCACTATAGCAAGATTGTTAAAAAAATATATATATTTGTTTAATAAAACACATTTCACTTTCCCTCTCACACGCTTCCCTTTTCGCGCCTATCTCCTCTAGTTTTCCTTCATTTTTTTTTTTCTGGTTCTCTCTTTCTCCCACGCCTACGTCTTTGCCTCCTCTCCTTTTTTTTTTTTATTATTTATTTTCTTTGTTCTCCCTCAACCCAAGCCGCTCTTCCCTTCCCTCAACCCACGCCACCAAACCCATCTCTGTTCTTTGTTCTCTCTTCATGGGTCTGTGTGGATCGAAGGAGTCGTGGGTCGGAGTGTGGGTTTTTGGTTTGGAGCGTGGATTGAAGGAGTCATGAGTGTGGATCGAAGGGTGGGTATTATTGTTCGTGGGTTGGAGCGTGGATCGAAGGAGTCGTGGTCCGATTGGTTGATTTGGTTTGTGGGTTTTTTTTGGTTGTGGTCCAATTTGGCCGTGGTTTGTGAGATTTTTTCCTTTTTTTTCTTGCTATGGTTGGTGGGGATTTGGTTTGATTGTTGTTGATTATTTTTTGGTCCGATGGTGGATGGGTTTTTTTTCCTTGCTATGGTTGGTGGTGATTTGTTCCGATTACTGGTTTTTTTTTTTTTTTTTTTTGGTCCGACGGTGCTAAGAATAATTGGGTTGAGAAAGAGAGAGAGAGAGAGAGGAGAGAGAGAGAGAGGAAAAATAAAAAATAAAAAAAATAATAAAGAAATAATATTTAAATGGAGTATTAAAAAAAATAGAAGTTTTAATAGAAGGGATATTGTAAAGTAATGTGTTATATATTATAAAATTAGTTTTTGAAATAATAAATGCTAAATTTTTTTGAAATGTTGATAGTAATGCTCTTATATAATTGAGCTTGTAAAACATAATTGTTAAGCTATAAATATTTGACTATAGAGGCACAATATTTTCACATTATAGTACCTTGTGTGATAAATGAGAAAATGATACAGCCGTCTGATAGGACTTTGGGGCAAGACGGTGGGTGCAGTTCATAGTTAATATCCGAATCTTTTCTGGTAAACAAATTAAAGAGGTAGTAGTATTATTTCTGACTTGTATAAAAAGAAAGAATTTTCATTGTTCTTTCTTCAAAATCTCCCATTAAATGCCATATGTGCATGGTTCCAAAACTCAAACTCTCAGCCTGCCCTACTAGGCAGCCTCAACCTTCTCTGTTCTGTGGGTCCGTCTTCTTATCTTGAACGGTCCAAATGCAACTGAACACGTTCACTTATCAGAGAAATGACATTATGAAAGTGAATCACAGAGAAAGTTGAGGCTGCTTCACATGGGTGATGCCATTTTTATCTTTTTTTTTTTTTTTTTTTGGATTGGAAGGACATTTTCATCTAACTTCTTATTTCTTTTAAAACTTTAATATCATTGAAATGAAACCCTTTATTTATTTCGGAAATTTCCCTCCAAGCTTCAGGTACTTTTCTTTGTTGAATAGAAAAGAGCATTCGGTATAGATTCATTAACCTCACTTCACGTCACTTTACTATTATTATTGAAAGGATATGATTCAAATCGTTCAACTCATACTAAACATCATGTGAAACGTCCACGCAGCGGTCTCCTCGCTTCAAATACTTCTTATGTGGTAAGATCGACCAAATAAAAAATGAAAAAAAAAACCAAAGCCATGTGTGGTTCTACGTGTGATTTATCAAAGCAATAATTTGTACGAGTACCTTAGCTGGATTTTCTGTCTGACGACATCTTTAATTACGTAAGTTATTTAATGGGTGATTCATGGTTAAGCACATTATAGTGACAAACACTGATGGAAAATCAGAATTAATAATGAATAAGATAAGATCTGCATGGAAAACGATAACCCTGGATTCTAAAAATTGACTGACGAGATGATATACTACCGCGAATCTCGGCATTAGTGTTCCAATCATAATAATTAACAGCCAAATACTTAAGAACAAAACAAAAAAAAAACAGATTAAGGACACTATAGTTGAATTTTTTTTGGTTTTGTAAACTTTGGACTATACTTACACTTTTAGGGAATCTACTCTGGCTTAAGACAGTCTTAAACACTCCATGCAGGCACTTTGTACTTTTCTCTCCCTCTGAATAAGGTTTACCACTGAATAAGGTTTCCAAGTTGTTGGAAAACTTGGAAGTAACATTTTGGTGGAAACTAGAAGCATACTTTTAACTTTTAATCAGGTTTTGTTTAGATATATGTGAGACAGAATACTTTTACAGCCATATCGAGTAATATATATCTGAATTGACAGCACGAAATTTATTCTGTCTTGTGCTTTTGCTTATTAGGATGAACAAGACTGAGATTTGATGCAAAATTATTCAATATTTTAAGAGTAATGTTTATTCCTTTTAACGAATTCAATTAATGAATTTAACTATTATGTAAGTGGAAAAACTATTGCTTCTAAAGCATTGCCTGATAAATAGTCGGTGGGTCTAACTCAATTCAATCCAAAACTTTGAATTAACCTTACAATTCTAGTAAAAGTAGTCTTATCTTCTCAAATAAATAAATAAAATAGTCTTGTGCTTACCCAATTTAACAAGCATAGGTCAAAAGCAAGTATATTTGCAATAACTATAATAAATAAATAAGCACACACATCAAACAAGGCAAGTTGAACTTTAAAAAACAAACAAATTAAACAAAACTTTGATGAAGAACTAATGCAACTAACATCATTGAATTTAATTGAAGAAGTAATATACAGAATTGTTGTTTGATATGATTTCATTTTCAAAATATCAATGTGGATGCAGCAGATGACCTATCTCAAGTGTCGATCTCCATTCTAGATTTCAAGGGTCAAGGAATATGTGTTGGTTATTGCTAGAGAGGATTCTAAAGTACTGAATAGAGTTCATGAACCTAAGAATCGGCAAACCCCACCTACATGCATGGTCAAGCTTGATGTCAATTCGTCTATCTCTAGAAAGGGGCTTCTGCCTTTCTATAAGCCTTACAAGTTGCTGATGCAGAGAACTGGATGCAGATTGTCATAGAAGGTGATGCAAAAAGTCTCTATTGACGGTCTAGAAAAGGGCTTCTGCCTTTCTATTATTTGTAATTCACTTGAACTTGGAAAGTCATTATCTAGTTTTAATTTTAGTTGAGTTAGGAGAAAGCTAAATTATGCGGCTTATACTGCTACCAAGCCCCAAAAGTCATCCTAGATGTATTGTAAGGTTGATACCATTGTTCTAGGTGTCTCTGTTTGATTTGATGAAGTTTTCAAGTTATAAGATTGTCAAGACCTTGCTTTTAGTTACTTGATTTCAATTTTTAAAGGGATGTGATTTAGTGATGCTTTAGTTAGGAGGACTCTCACCTATTAATGTAGATTGCAGTACATTGATTATTGAAAAGATAATGCAAGCAATAGTTATTGATGGAAAGCATATCGATGACTATTGCCTAATTAGTGATCTACTGGATTATTAAGTCGTAGGAAAGGATTCAAAGCCACATTAAAAGACAATGTTAACAGAGCAGATTGGAAAAGATGATGTTAATAAAGCAGATCGATACAAGAAGTAAATGGAACTATGAAAGTAAAATATTAGGTTATTAACGCTCCATTTGTTTTGAAGTAAAACATTTTCAAATGTTTGATATGATAAGTAAAATTTTTCAAATAAACCACCAAAATTGATGGCTTAACACCGAAGTTGTTAGTGTCAGAGATTCATTGATCGGACTGCTAGAACTAGTAATCAAAGCGGTGGCTCCGGAGACCAAACTACCGATGATTATTGTCGAAACGGTATTTTCCATTGACCAGATTGCCAACATTGTTTGACAAAAAGACGTCTTCAATTATTAGACCTCCAGCATTGGTCGCTAATGCAGCATCTCCGGCCATCGAACCGCTGACAGCAATTGCTGGTGCAGCGTCTCCTACCACCGAACCTCCAAAACCTATCGCTAAGGTAGAGTCTCCGACCACTGGCACCAATTGCGGAGTAGTCACCGACCACCAGACCATCAGCACTGGTCGTAGAGTAGAGTCACCGAACACCGGATTGTCAATACTAGTTGTGGAGTGGAGTCATCAAACACCAAATTGTCGACACCAGTTGCGGAATGGAGGCACTAGTCACTAGAGAGGTATCTCTAGCCATTGGATCGGTGACCTAGTGACTAGATGGAGAGAGTAAGCCATTATGTGTTTTTAGAAAATGTTTTATCAAATTTTTAAAGATAAAATATTTTACAACTTTTTATAAAGAATTTTCGATCAATTGAAAATATTTTACTAGTTTTACTATATTTTACCTGCAAACAAACATCTGAAAATGAAAAAACATATCTCAAAAAAATATTTTATATCAAAACAAACAGAGCGTAACTAATAAGTTGCTATAAATCTAATGGAAATTCATAAACATCATAAAGTATAAAGTAAAAACAATCTACTTGCATGAATGCCTTACAATATTGATCCTAAAAACCAAAAGGAAATACAATCTACTTAATACTATTTCTATTTAAGCAATTTGCAAACAGTAGAGTTGTGTTTCAATACTATTTCTGTCTAAGCAATTTTGAGATAGTAGAGTCGTATTTTTTTCTTGAGTATTCTATTTATACTTAAGGCCTGTAACGATTATCGAAGATCCTTGGTAATTATACTTTCACGTGGCATTCTTTTTCTTATACTTTGATGCCAATTCTCTTGCTTCCAATTGTTGTTGAATATGTTAATATTTGCCTCAATGGATTGTCTTGCTTCGATATAGGCTTTGTTTGAAACCTTCGCAATTATTTATCTCCTTATGATTGCCACTTGCCAATTGTCATGCTATTAGCAAGTCAATATTTTCAAATATTATAAGAACAACGTTTGAAAATAAACTTGGTTCATAGACTAAGGCTACAACACCATATTTTTTATTGGAAGAGAATTTTAATAAATCTACCATTGGATTACATTTTTTTCTCGTATCTTTCATGCTTGCAAATTTTCTAGAAAATTAAAGATTAATAGCTATGTCATCAATAAATTGTTTAAATTGTAAGTTTTTGTAGGTTAAAATAAAAAATAAAATATAAGCTTATAGATCATATAGAAATAATATTCAATTGACACAAAATTTGACATGTGTATTAAGAGCGTAAAAAACATTCAATTCAACAGTTAAATTTTCAAAATATATAGTAATATTTATTTTATTGAGTAAGATTGTCACCTTATGTTACAATCAATTTTGTAACTAAAGTATGTCCTATTATAATTAACCAATAACTATACTTAAGTTTTGTCTCCAAAAAAAAAAAAGGAAAAAAATGAAATGGGCAAATTGAAGACTTAATACTTCTTCTTCTTCTTCTTTTGGCAGATATTTTCTCCTTAATAAATACTTTTTTTTTATAGGAATAAATACTCCTAAATGAATGATGAATCAACCTCCCAAACATTTGGTTATTGCTTGACCAATTTACATGGGGTTATTTTTGGTGCTACGTCTACAAATAAGGAATGGCTTGGCAGAATTGAATGGTAATGACAGGAATTGAAGGCCATGTCTGTCTTATTATGGTTAAGATGTCAACTTTTTTGAAAACAAATATATTTCTGACCCAAAAAAGAAAAAATAAAAAAGAAAAAAGGAAAAGAAAAGCAATTTGAATGTATGTGCGCCAATTAAGAGCGATGCTAAAGCCCTTTACCGGCGGTAGAGACGGCTATAGTAACAAGCTGCACATGCAACCCATTTGGCATTTCTCTCTTTTTACTTCAAAAAATCAAAACCCATTTGGCTTCTCATAAGATTTTGCTTTTGGAATTTTTCTTTGGCGACAGATTCTTTCGTAACATACATACCCATCAGCTAAACTCTGAAGATAGAAACAGAGCCAAAGAAGACAACAAAAATTGCAAAAAGCAAATCAGATTGAGGAAAATACTTTGCTATTTCTTTCATACCAAGTCGGTTTTTGATTGATCTCTGATTGGTCAATTCAGTCCTTGATACTCGACTATGACCTCCAAAAATTGACCATCTAGAAATTACAGTTCAATTCGCCAGGGACACATAAAAAAATTGGAAAAAAATTCTCATTCGAATCGGAATTTCAGGCGTTTGATTAAGACTTTGAACGAGCATATATGATTTGAGTTTATCATTTTACAGGTAGTTCTTGGTTTGTTGATCCAGTACACGTGGGGTGACTTGACTAACATAAGGGATATGAACAATTTTGTTACTATTATTATTGTTTTTGGCTTTGTTTAAAGTGGAGATTGAACCCTGAAATTAAGGCCGTGTAAGGTGGCGTAATCATTAAACAAAGAAATATGAACGTATACAAAACAAATCATGAATTAACTATATTACAATAGAAGTTTTTGCCGTCAAAGACTATTTTTTTTTTTTTAAGAGATGATAATAATGTGCTACTAATTTTGCAGTTTAAACTCTTTTCCTTTTAAGACCCTAAAGCACTTTGTGTATGAGGAAGTGTCAATTCAGCAACAAGGCCCTTGGCCATTCTACAAGTATTAGTGTTTGTGTGGTGATGCGGTAAAAGCCGGAGTTCAAGTCTTTAGGAGAAAATTTCACACACACGGAGAGTAGAATTTCTATATTGTATCCCAAAAAAAAAAAAAAGAGTATAAAAAGTATTGTTTTTTAACGATATTGTCTTAGCTCTTATATGAGAAGAATTAAAATTTGAATCATCTCTCTTTTTCATTATAACTATTGAATTAATAATTTATCAAGAATAAGCAAATAGTCATTTAAGAAAAAAACGAGGAGCAAAGGGGATAATCTACCTTACAGAGAGTCGACAAGACGGGCGAAAGATTATCCTTATTGAAGAAAACAGAAGACATAGAACTTAAAACAAATCTAGCAACATGGTGAGCAGCACTGTTACAAGCATATTTGACCCAAATAAAAGCAGAAAACTCAAACTCCGAACTCCTAGCCCTTTAGGTTAAAGTTGAGATGTATAAACATGTCATTTTAGTGAAAAAACTAAAAAGTAACTATTGAATTACAAAGTCTTAACCTTTTAAGTTAAAGTTCAGATATATAATTGTGTCGTTCTAGCTTTTTTTTTTTATTTTTTTTTTTTTATTGTACAACGTGATATTGAATTTTTCTTGAGGTCTTTATCTTTATAATAGATCATTCTATTTCGATCTTATCTTTTTTTTTATTTTATCAACCTTATCTTTTTATATATATCTAATCTTTTCAACCTTATCCTTAACAAGTGTGTGTGGATTCAAAATTTTCTACTTAACTGTTAAACCTTTATATTATTCTCCAATATAGAGCCGGGATGAAGTCTACGACTCTACGTTAAAAAGAAATGGTTTTTAGTTTGCAAATATATCCTCTTTGACAAGTGACAACTTTAACGGCCAATAACCAACAAGTCGTTTGAAACATCCCAAGTTCATAACTGCTTTTGTTGACTGTTCCTTTCCACTTTTCTAGTGTTTTTTTTTTTAATTTTTTTGTCAGTACCCGACTTTTTTAAAGATTCAATCTACACCGTCAGTTTTTTCTCCAATTTTTATTTTATTTTATTGTAACCACTATATTGGATTTGGAGAGATGCTTTTGCTATTGCCGTATTTGATTTTCCTAGCTTTTCTGTCTCCTCCTTTCACTGTTTCAAGGGATTCACTGGCCTGCCCATATTCAGGATTTTGATTCTCTGTAACTAAAAGTCGATTTTCTCTCTTTGATATATCACATCCATTGCTGACTGCGTAATCAACTTTTTCTTTTCTTTTCTTTTTTTTTTAATTTATTTCTATTTATATATTCTTTGGGTAAATATTATTATTATTATTATTATTATTTTTTTTTTTTTTTGAGAATCGGATTCTTGGGTACTTGATTTGAAGGTTGAAAATGCTAGTCCCTATACAAGTTTTGCCTGGTGGTAAATTTTCATTGGAAAGGCGCTAGGGTTACTGTAACTTTTTGAATAAAGAACACTGTACCCCTTTGAACATTTGATAAATATATATATATATATATATATATTAGTGTAGTAATCAGATTGATAATAATTACTACTTTCATTTGGACAGTACTCCTTGTCCTATATTTGATTAGTTGTTAATCATGTTTATTTTAGCTCCCTCCTAAAATATTGGACTCTCTTTCCCTCTCAAAATCAAATCTGTCTTAACATATTTTTTGTCTAACTTATTTGGGTAAAACTGTAAAAGTGAGATGAAACTATTAAAAAGTGATTAAAGGTTTAAGCAAATAATTGGGTCTTTTTTTACTACTAAACTTTTAGATAGATTTTTTTGAAAATGTAAAGGCTAAATCTAAAAGATAAGAAATTATTTTATTTTTCCTTAAAAATTGAAATTTATAAACAAGATTAACAAAAGAATAAGTTGTCATCAATATTAGCATATTTAATGGGTAATGGTACTCCTTTTGTTCTTCAAATTTAATTTAGTTAGTGTAAACAAAAAATCATTTTTACACAAATGCTTAATTATAGCTTATTTCTAGTTTATTTAGTTTATATATATTTTTTAAATTTACATTTTCCGATTAAAATTTTAACCTACTAAAGAAAATAATTTATCCCAAACAAACATTATTAGTAATTTGTTTACGTGCCAAAGTCTCCAAATTAATGGGGGC
Source organism: Lithocarpus polystachyus (assembly GCA_033629205.1). Lineage (NCBI taxonomy): Eukaryota > Viridiplantae > Streptophyta > Magnoliopsida > Fagales > Fagaceae > Lithocarpus > Lithocarpus polystachyus. The sequence goes on from CM066164.1 coordinate 82,331,267, forward strand.
CTCAAGGGCTTGAATCCCTTGGCAAAATAACATGGAAAGAAATCATGATGTCAATTCAAGGTGAGAAAAAAAAAAAGAATGACTCTAAAAAGCAGGGTATAATCAAGCACTTAGTTGATAATGGAAATTTTGAAAAGAGTTGTGGGAGATTTGCAACCATATTTGACAAGTAAAAAGACATTAGAAAACAAAAGACACCATATTTGCTGTCCAACACCTTATCCATCCGGACTGTAGCTAAAACTTGTGTTTGTGCTTCTGCTTTCTTGCATCTCAATTTCAGTTTTTAATGGAATTTTTCACGTCAAAAAAACATTAGAAATGACAAAATTTGCTGTCCTCAACCATCTTAACCTTTGATTTAAGAATATTTCACTCTCACTGAAATGACAATATTATCAACATAGTTTTATGAGCTTTATTTTGTGGTCCAACCCTTGCGGCATTGAAATTATAGGGAAAATTTACTGTGACCCCCACGAGCTACTAGAACATCAACAAGTCACAGACCCACATTTCCCATCACTCTAGCTATCTCCTTTTCTCTCTGTTCCTCCATGTGAATTGCTATTTGTTTTTGTTAAAAGTGGTCATCATATGCCTGCTTATATTTTCTAATGACTTTTAAGCACACATGAAATCTTCCTAATTGGATGGCACAAAGTTGACCACACCATGCAACATTTTTCAACATAAAGAATAACCCAAGGACATTATTATTAGTTGTGATTTTTGATGCTGTCCTTTCAGCCCATCAGAAACTGAGTTTTTTAGTTTTTTACACACAGAATTAAAGTCATAGAATTCTTTAGCGTAGGCAAAGCTGGCCTCCTCCTGTATCAGAACTAACTCAAAATCCAATCCTAAACCCCCACCATTCTTTCCCCATGCGTGAAACTCAATCTCCTTATTTCACCAAAAAAAAAAAAAAAAAAAAATTAAAGACGCTTCGAAAATTCGGTGAATTGATAATATGGTGAATTGAATATGAAATTTTCAACCCAGTAGGGTTGGCAGAGTAGTTAGATACTCGGTCTCAAAGTGACTGTTTCAGGTTTGATTGGGTGCTCCCAATTCAAGTCTAGGCACCAACACTTTGAAAAAAAACTCTCTGAGCCAGCGATTTATCCCACTGTGTGCCTACCAGTCATAAACAGTGATTAGTTTCTGGTTAAAAGTTTTGAAGAAACACTGTGAGGAACAAAAAAAAAAAATTTCAAAAACTCAATCTTCTTATTTTACAAAAAAAAGTGAGACACTCTAAAAATTCCGTAGACTGATAATATGGTGAATTGAATTTTAGACTTTCAAGTTTATATCACCTTTCAGACCAATTAACTCACCACCTTAGTCATATGAATTTATTTATAAGTTATTCAAAGTAATTTTGACAGTTTTTTGTTTCAAGGATACACAAAAAAATTGTATCACTCGCCATGGAAGAGTGTGGCTGTAACATATAATCCAAGCCCGTGATCAAAGGAGAGTTGCCTAGTAAAGGGAGTGAAGCTCTATCTTTAGATAGATTTTGTTGTGTCTTAACTGCCTTAGGTGGCTAACCTAACTGGCAACTACCTCTTGGATGCTTTTTCTTACACTAGAATTGAATAATACTAAAAGAGTAAAAGTAATGTTCTAAAAGCACTTCCAACTACCTTTTTGGATTTGGTGAGGAGCTTTTAAAAAACTGTAGGGTTTGGTTTTGATTTGGTGAAGGATCTTCCAAAGGAACATAAATTGTCATTAATTCATCAAGAGGGTAAAGAATAAAGCATAATTGAGGATTAAAAATGATTGTTTTATGAGGACCCTTGATTTGGGTCATGATTATTCATAATCTTTAGGGGAATGTGGAGGTTAGTAAGAACTAGTACTAATTAAGAAGTAATGTTGCCGACACTCATGCTCTACTACATGATTTTCATGGATTCTTAATTCTTTCATTGTTTCCTATAATCATGGGTAGTTTGATTTTAAATTGGAATCCATTGTGTAAAGTTTGCATTGGATCTTGTTTTTTAATTTTCAAATTGGATTCAACTAAAAGTTTTGGAACCATCAATGACACACAACATTTAGGTTAATTATGATTTTGTTTCATTGATTTCTTTTGGTGTCTTCCCTTTGGGGTCACTCGCAAAGAGGAGGAAGTAGGAGGAAAATGAGTAGCTTTTAGTTAGGGTAACATGTACTTTCTCACTATCTTTTTACTACTAGCTAGAGGCTCCCTATTGATCTTAAGTCTTTAACCAATATATATTGGTAAATGTCATTTTCTCCCCCAAAATTTTGCTTGAGCAATTCACTATCCTACGGCTTACATGAGAGGAAATTGCTGAAGCTAGCTACATTTTTTGGATGTTGCAATTGTACTTCTATATATCGTAAAGAATGTGATAAAGTATTGTGTGATCAATTTGGATTTTTTAAGCTCCTCTTTATCATATATCATAATAAATATTTCACAAAATTGAAGCATTAGCCATCATTTTCATGAAAGCGTTGCTACAACTAAAAAAAAAAAAAAAAAAACTTGTTCATACTTTATAACAGGACCTAATCGATGTGACCTTCAACCACATTAGTTATATGCAATATTCAATTTTCAGAGTTTGATCGCTTTTCAATCACTTTCTGAGTAAGGAACTCAGTTCTGAAAAGCAATTCAATCCAAATGTTTTCTTAATTCTTTAACAACATTAGCTATTACCAAAACCTATTTTCAAAAGTTTGAATTTCTTCAATCACTTTTTGGGTAATAAAAATGAAGTCTGAAAGGATCTAAAATTATTCTTAATTCTTTACCCACATTAGTTATAACCAAAAACCGAATTTCAGAGTTTGAATTTCTTCGATCACTTTTTGAGTAATGAAAATGTGTTCTGAAAAGTAATTCAATCCAAAATGATTCTTAATCTAGCTTCATGATCATAAACTATTAGGTCAAACAGTTAATGACATAAGCCATGCAATTGTTTTAATTTTGAGAGCGACTTAAGGGTGTTCTTCTTATCCCTCCATCTTATGGCCAACCAAACATACCCCAAATGTAAGGACAAAATGGGCAAATGTCCTTTTCGTGCAAAAAAAAGTGGCATTTTGTCCCCTTTCCCAAACTAATTAGGGAAATGCTCTTATTTTGTAACTCGATTTTCTAAAAATCGAGTTTAAAAAAAAAATTTCTGGAGTCCTATAGTAGCGTTTTAAAAAACCTATAGTGACGTTTTTAGAACCTATAATGGCGTTTTGTTACTCGATCTCTATGAATTCGAGTTATATGCAAATTTTTTTTTTTTTTTACCTATAACTCGATTTCATGGAGCTCGAGTTTCAAAACGCCACTATAGGTCCTGAAAACATCACTATAGGCTCCTTAAAAACGCCGCTATAGGGCTTAACTCGATTTTGAGAAAATCAAGTTTCAAAAGAGGGGTATTTCCCTAATTAGTTTGGAAAATGGGACAAAATGCTGGATTGTTTTTTTAAAAAGGGCATAGGCCAATTTTGTCCCCTAATGTAATATTGTGATTGCCCCTTTGCTCTATTTGCGTAAAAATCTAACACTCTCAGTCGGGAATGAAATATTTCACTATATGTACACTATAATAAACTAATATCGTGACTCATGACTGAGTTCCATTGGAAGTATCTCAAAGTTTCATCCAGAACAAGCAACAACGAAGGTGCCATTATGTGTAGTATTATATAGCACAAGAGGTTGTCTAAAACTAGATTCAACATGTGCGTGCTTCTTTCATTCATGGCATGATGTACCTGTGCTAAGAACTCGTACATCCCAAGAAACAACCATAACCTTGCAGCACCAAAACATACACACATTAATACCATGAATCCATTATCCACGTGTACCATGCTCCATGTTTAGAAACTTGATCATTCTCAGAATACTGACAATACGTGGTTTGATCTACAATTCAATTGACAATTATAGATGGGTGAGTGGCAGCCTCTTAGTAGCCCAAAGACTAACCAATGGGGTTGGTCAAGGCACTGCGAATACCAAGTTAGTAAAATAAATAATTAGATAACAACGCAACCTAATAGTGCATATCTTCATACCCATTTAAAGGGATTATTTATAGGGTTTTGTTGATTAGGGTTGATGAAAGTTTTTGTTGTGTCCCAAAGCCTTGTGTCTGGATTACATTCACTTGCTAAGTAATAACAATGGATCTGCTAAGGAGATTGCCTCTGCCTCCAAGAGTTTAGGACTCCTTCAGTTGCTTGTAACTGGGAGATTAGGTTGCTGTTATCTTTTGTTATTATCATTTGTTATTAGATTGTTATCTTTATCTAGGATAGGTGTTATAGCTATTATCTAGTTTAGCCAAAGTTTCAGCTAAAGTTGAATAGCTGTCATTGTTATCAGTTGTGGTTATTTGGCATGTATTTAAGTTGAATCATGATGAATAGGAGGAAAGAGAGAATTAAACCAAAATTCCGTTTCCTTATCACCATTCTTGGAGATTAGTTGTCTCGAATAGACTACAATTCCATTAAACCAACTGGGACAGATCATTTGGTATCAGAGCCAGAATGACAAACAACCCACCACCCACTCGTTCAACAACTAATGACGATCGGATAGTAGCCTTGGACGTTAGTGACCATTCTCTTCGGGGACAAATCGAAGTCCAAGAGAAGAGTTCGCTAAGGAGTTTACTGATATCAAGGGGAGCGTAGAGGCCATTGCCAACGCAGTAGCTCAGATGGGACGAAGAATTGAAAGGATGGACAGCCAAAGAAATTCAACTACTCACAACAGCCACCGCGAAGAAGGCTCAGCTAGCCGGAATCGCGATAACGGAGAAAACTTTGCTAGCCATAACCATGGACCAAAAGGGACTAGTGGAAGCACCATTGATGGAATACAAACTCGATTTTCTCAGGTGGATTTTCCTCAATTCAATGGAGAAGACCCAACGGGATGGATCTACAAGGCAGAAAAATTCTTCCGTTATCAACGGACGGAGAATAGTGAGAAGATAACTATCGTTTCCTTCCATTTGTTGGATGATGCTCTTCAATGGTACCAGTGGTTTGAGAAAACAAGGACGAATGTTTCATGGGAGGAATTTACGCATGTTTTGTGTGTCCGTTTCGGGCCATCGGATTACGAAGATTTTGATGAAGCTTTAGCCAAATTACGCCAAACTAGCACAGTGCGAGAATATCAAGCAAATTTCGAACGTTTGGCAGCCCGAGTACAAGGTTGGCCAGAGAAGGCTCTTGTTGGAAGTTATATCGGTGGACTACGTGAAGAAATTTGCATCAAGGTTAAATTATTCGGACCCACTACCTTAGTCCATGCTACTAGTCTAGCCCGCTTACAAGAAGACAAACTACAGAAGCTGCGACGCCTTTCCACCCAAACAAGACCAACGCTCCTACCCAGTCCACGACCTGCCAAAGGAAATATACAGCCACCCCAATCCTTTGCCCCACCTTTCCTTCAAAACCCAACCTTTAAAAAACTCTCTTGGACAGAGATGCAAGCACGTCGTGACAAGGGACTATGCTACAATTGCGACGAGAAATTTGGGCTAGGCCATCGATGCAAGACGCAACAGGTATTTTTGCTCGAATTCATGGGCGAAGAAGGAGAGGTTGATGGTCCAACTGTGACAACTGAGGAAGAGGAAGACCCAACCACCACTCCTAAAATCTCGCTACATGCCTTAGTGGGGGTATCTTCTCCACAAACTATGCGCGTGACCGGGATTATCAATGGGAAACCGCTACATATTCTCATTGATAGTGGGAGTACCCACAATTTTGTTAGTTTGAAATTTGCCAAACGGATGGGATGTTGCAAAACGGCTTCTCCAGCCTTTGCGGTGATGGTGGCCAATGGCGAACGGCTAACATGTGAAGAAATATATTTAGCTGTACCTATGGAGATCCAAGAGTACCAATTTCAAGCCAATGTATACCCCTTAGATTTACAAGGGTCAGATGTGGTCTTAGGAATGCAATGGTTGCAAGGCTTAGGTACAGTTCTGCATGATTGGAGTAAACTTACAATGGAATTTTGGGACAAAGGGAAGAAATATATGATATGTGGTGAAGATAGAGGTCGGGTTATGCAAGGCTCAGTACATCATGTCCAAAAGTTGGCATCCACCAACACTGGTGCTATTGTCGTGCAACTCATTGGACCTACAGAATTTACCACAAAGGAATCGTTGAACCAAAATCAAGCAGTAGCATTGAAGCAACTTTTAAAGTAGTACCAGGCCATATTTCAAATCCCCACTACATTGCCTCCACCACGATCTCACGACCACCGGATCACTTTAGAACCAGGAAGTGGACCGATTAATGTTAGACCATACCGCTACCCTCACATTCAAAAAAATGAGATAGAGTGGGCAGTGAAGGAGATGCTCACTACCGGAATTATATGACCCAGCTCCAGTCCCTTCTCATCGCCGGTATTGCTAGTGAAAAAGAAAGATGGCTCTTGGCGCTTTTGTGTTGATTATCGAGCACTCAATCGCGCTACGGTGAAGGATCGTTACCCCATTCCTGCCATAGACAAGTTGTTAAATGAGTTACATGGTGCTGCATATTTCACTAAATTGGATCTCAAGTTGGGGTACCATCAAATTCAAGTGCAACCTGACGATGTCCATAAGACGGCATTCCGCACCCATGATGGTCACTATGAGTTCCCCGTAATGCCTTTCGGCCTCACCAATGCACCTTCCACATTTTAATCACTCATGAATGACATATTTCGTGACAAATTGCGAAGGTATGTACTAGTCTTTTTCGATGATATATTGGTTTATAGCAAAAATTGGAATGATCACTTGCACCATCCCCAAATGGTTTTCGACACCTTACTAGAAAACCAATTATACGTCAACCAATTTTAATGCTTAATTGGCAAGCGAAAAGTAGAATATTTGGGTCACATAATCAGTGCAGCTGGAGTTTCAACAGATCCTGTGAAGATTTGTAGCATGGAAGCATGGCCTACTCCGACAAACATTATTGCACTCCGTGGTTTCCTTGGATTGACTGGATACTATCGAAAATTCATTCGTAATTATGGTAGCATTGCAACACCCTTGACAAAGCTATTGAAGAAGGACACATTCCATTGGAGTGCCGAAGCAGAGGAGGCATTTCAAAATCTCAAGAAGGTCATGACTCAAGCACCAGTCCTTTCCCAAATTTTTCTAAGCAATTTGTGATAGAAGCCGACGCATCTAGAAAAGGTTTAGGTGCCGTGCTTATGCAGGAAGGACAACCAGTGGCTTTTTACAGCAAGGCCATATCACGTCGATCTTTAGCCCGATCAACCTATGAGAAAGAACTTATGGCAATTGTTCACTCTATCCATCACTAGCGGAATTACCTATTGGGTCAAAGGTTTCGAATTCGTACGGATCACAGAAGTTTAAAATATCTTTTAGAGCAACGAATTACAACACTAGACCAGCAGAGGTGGATCACAAAGCTTATGGGGTATGATTATGAGATCGAGTATCGTCCCGGACGAGAAAATAAAGCCGCTAATGCATTGTCGCGGTTATATGGAGACTTGGCCGCCATTTCTTGTCCACAACTAGCTTGGTTGGATGAAATTCATTATGAAGCCTGTCATGACCCAAGTTTGGCTAACCTTCGAGATGCAATTAAAAGAGGAGAGGCTGCTGTTCAGAAATTTTCAGACAAGGATAAGTTGTTATGGTACCAAGGGAGGCTGGTTCTACCTGCTGGATCTCGCCACAAGATGAAGATTATCCATGAATTTCATGATACACCCATTGGTTGGCATTCTGGAGCATTACGGACCTATAAATGAGTTGCAGCAAATTTTTATTGGGTGGGAATGAAAAAAAGATATTTTGGAGTATGTTCGACATTGTGATGTTTGTCAACGTAGTAAGTACAACTCTCAAACTCCAGGTGGGTTGCTTCAACCGTTACCAATCCCAGATCATGTGTGGGAGGATGTCTCCATGGATTTTATTGAAGGACTTCCATCATCTAATGGGTTTTTAGTGATAGTTGTAGTGGTTGACCGACTCTCTAAATATGGGCATTTTATTGCCCTCAAGCACCTATATTCGGCTAAAACAGTGGTTGAAATCTTTGTCAAAGAGGTGGCGCGATTGCATGGTATGCTGCGTTCCATTGATTCAGACAGAGACCTGGTGTTCACAAGTCAATTGTGGGCTGAATACTTTCGTCTTCAAGGGTCCAAGCTGCATATGAGTTCGGCTTACCATCCGCAGAGTGACGGGCAAACAGAGGTTCTTAATAGATGTTTGGAAACATATTTAAGGTGCTTTGTGAGTTCTAAACAGAAGCAGTGGGTTCAATGGCTTCCTTGGGTTGAGTTTTGGTACAATACTTCCTATCAAACCGCCACACGCATGACACCATTTGAGGTGATCTATGGGTGAGCTCCACCAACGATTCACAGATATGAGCATGGAACTACCACAATGGCACAAGTTGAGAACACATTGGGACAGAGAGAAGAGATATTAAAGCAGCTAAAGGAGAATTTATTTGAGGCCCAACACCGGATGAAATTGTATGAAGACCACCATCTTCACGAGCTAGAGTTTCAGCCTGGTGAAATGGTTTATTTGAAGTTACAACCCTTTCGGCAAATGTCCCTAAAAGTACGAGGAAATATGAAGCTCTCACCACATTTTTATGGACCTTATCAGATTGTCGAGCGGTTGGGAAAGGTGGCTTATCGATTGGAATTACCAACCCACTCCTGATTACATCCAGTCTTTCATGTCTCGCAATTGAAAAAGAAGCTAGGACATTCTGACCATGTAGCACCAGAGTTACCTAACGTGGGGGACGATGGCACAATGGTCTTGGAACCCAAACGAATAATTGATTTTCGTTGGGTTAAGAATGGCAAGAAGGTGTTGCACAAAGCCTTGGTACAATGGGTTAGAGTTAATGAGGAAAATGCCACTTGGGAGCCCTATGATGCACTACAGCAACAATTTTCAAATTTAAATCTTGAGGACAAGATTTTTCTTCAAGGGGAGGGGAATGTTGTGTCCCAAAGCCTTGTGTCTGGATTACATTCACCTACTAAGTAATAACAGTGGATCTGATAAGGAGATTGCATCTTCCTCCAAGAGTTTAGGACTCCTTTAGTTTCTTGTAACTGGGAGATTAGGTTGTTGTTATCTTTTGTTATTATCATTTGTTATTAGATTGTTGTCTTTATCTAGGATAGGTGTTATAGTTATTATCTAGTTTAGCCAAAGTTTCGGCTAAAGTTGAATAGCTGTCATTGTTATCAGTTGTGGTTATTTGGCATATATTTAAGTTGAATCATGATGAATAAGAGGCAAGAGAGAATTAAACCAAATTTCCTTTCCTTATCACCATTCTTGGAGATTAGTCGTAATGAATAGACTACAATTCCATTAAACCAACTGGGACAGATCAGTTTCCCGATGAAGTTAGAAAACACCCTATGTGTGCCATCCTCTTAGGTTGACTGAGGGAATGTAATCCTAATTTAAGTGCCTTCTCCAATTTTTCCCTAGTGTTTCAGAGGGAAGGCCATTGTTGTGTTGCATTAAATGCAAAATGGAAGCTTATGCGTGTAATAAATTTGGATGCGAAAAACGGTGATGGTCATGCAACAATGCAACCTCTTCATAATGCATATCTTCATAATCATTTAAAGGGATTATTTATAGGGTTTTGTTGATTAGGGTTGATGAAAGTTTCCCAATGAAGTTAGGGAAACACCCTACATACGCCATCCTCTTAGGTTGACTAAGGGAATGTAGTCCTAGAGTGCCTTCTCCAAATTTTTTCCTACTGTTTCAGAGGGAAGGCCATTGTTGTTTTGCATTAAATGCAAAATGGTGGCTTATGCGCGTAATAAATTTGGATGTGAAAAACGATGATGGTCATGCAACAATGGTCGGCTATTGACCTCTTAGGGTCCGTTCGTTTGGGGTGAAAATAGGGAGGATGGAAAACAAAGAGAGGAAAATATAGTGGAAAATACTATTTTCCATTGTTCGTTTAGGGAAGGAAAATAGGAAGGAGAGAAAACTCGGGAAAAAGTTTTCTCTTCAGGCCCACATTTTTTTCCTATAGTAGCACTTTTACAAAAATGTCATATTCCCACCTATTTTTTTTCAACGTTCTCTTCTCTTCTCTTCTCTTTTTTTTTTTTTTTCAACATGACCTGATCTAATTTTTACATTATAATAATAAAAATTTATATATATGATGTGATAAATTTTATATTATTTAATGAGTACAAATAAATTTATTTGTTACATATTATGTAACAAGGGTATAATAGTCAATTTATATAAATTATATTTTCCATCCTTCCTTTTTTCTCTCCAACCAAACAAAAGAGTTTTCCACTCTCTTACTTTTCGACCCCTCCAACCGAACACACAAGAGGAAAAACTAAATATTTTCCATCTTCCCACAATTTTCCATCCTCTCACTTTTCCACTCCTCTAACCGAACGAACCCTTAGTGACCTTTCATCTGAAATGGTCCTGTGTAAACTACTTTAAACTTGTGGTTTGATTGCTCTGAGGCTTTGCTCGGTCATGCATTGTCGTTTTGACCAAATGACCATGTTTGGGATCCTATTCGGCCTATTGGTCTTGAGTTCGATAAGATGTCACAGGGTCGCTCGAGAACATCAGTCTTGGGCTAGACCTAGTTGGGCTTGGCTTAGGCCCTTTGGGCCCATCCCAGTGCCTATCCATTTTGGACTTATGAGATTTTTCCACTACAATAAATTTGTCACTCTATCATTTTAAAGAATAAACCATGCCACATTATCAGAATGTATTTAGTGAAAAAAAAAATTTCTATTTTGAATAAATATTTAAATTGTGTAAACAAAATATGGGGTTTAAATTAGTGAAAATTGTCTTTCTCTCAACTACATAATTCTAAATTTGTTCTCACTTATTTAAAAATTCCCAATTTTGATTATTTTGTAATGATTCTTCTTTTTGTTTTTTGTGAGAGAGAGGAAGGGGTAGAAAGTCAGTCCTCTACTAAACCATAAATTAAAACAATCCAAATGCCAAATGTAATAGCTTCATAATGGCTTTGTTTTCTCAAGCTTCCTAATTATTACGTGGTAGCATATCATGTAATGGTTGTTTACAGTCACGTAGGGTTCACGGATGAGTAGTCCTCCATATATATGAAACGTGCAACCAATATATAAAATACTTCTCCCTAAGGTACATGCTAATAAGTAATTACCCAAGTTAATTAAATAATTGAATTTTCTTTGGACAGTGATATTGATGTAAAAAAGTTCATGATTTTTTAGCATGGTAAAAGTAACCAATCATTTTGATTTGCTTGAATCCCTATTTTAACCAATAATATTATAATTGCCTTCACACACACACACACACACCATATAATGATATTAGTCTTTGTTAATGTTAACCATCTAAAATTTTTTATTTGAGTATATTTTGAAAATTTCACCAAAAAATCATACTTATATACATTCTTAATATGAACATATAATTTCAAATCAATCATATGTTATTTACTAACCCATTTATAAACTCATGAATCATCTTAATATTTTGCAAGTATACAAAATATAAGAGGATAATGTAATCTAATGATAGATTTGTCAAAAGTCCTATTCAATACAGAATTATTAAATATTAATAAGAATTGCAATAGATTTAAATTGAATTTATCTTTTATATTTTATCTTTAATATATATATAAACAATGTATAATGGTTGAAAATTTGAAATTGTTGAGAAATTTACTCTAATAAAATCATTGTGTTATATATTTGATACCTAATTATTTGAAACCCACTTTATAATAAGGTTCAAATTCATCAATGAATTCCACCATACAAAAATATATATACTTTTTATAAACTAAAAAATGAAATACTGACTCTTCTCTTCTAACATTTTCATCCAAATGAATCAATTTTTAATTTTTATCCTGTGAAAGTTGTCACATTGCACCATTTCACGTAGAAGGAAAATTTTCTAAACTCTGATTAAATAAGAAAAAGTGATCACGACACTAAAAACAACATAACAAGCCATGCATCTCAATGTCAAACTTCTTTTAATGGTGTAGGACCAATAGGTTTCCCATGTTAATTAAACCTTATCAATTTGTTTTCTTTTTTGAAGGAAGGTGGAGAAGTCCATTAGGGTTAAGACATTTCTATTTTTACAACTTCAAGTCTATTCACCTTTTCTATGCAGCAATATTTGACTGCAAATGCTCTTTACCAAACCTTGTAGAAATTTCCTTTTATTTATTTTCTAAAAAACCTTGTAGAAATGTCAGAAGGTTTATTGGGGCACATATGATATATTTGATGGTGAGGGCAACATATCCACATGTCTACCAAAAAATAAATTAAAAAAAAAAAAGCCAAGGAATATTCGAATCTAGAAGGGGTTTTGTTTGGTTGTTCTTTTGGTTTTTTAATTGTACTAGGAGTAACAAAAATATTCCCTGATATACATAAGGTAAATATAACTCCATGTGCCTGTTGTACTAGATTGGCTATAGCCCTTATCTTTAAGGCCCATGCCCTAGTAACTTGTGATTGCTAGGTCGGCTATTTGGGTGCATGTTACACGTAAAGTAAAATCCAGCCTTATTATGTCTTTTCAAATAAAAAAAAAAACAAAAAAAACCAGCCTTATTATGTATAGCATGACATTTTCACCGAAAGAAAAAAAAAAATAAAGTTGAAGTGATGCTTCTCTAATAAGTATATATTGCCAAGAGTGACATGCACCAAAAGAAAAAAAATGCAAGATATATACTGAGTAGGCATGCATGTATAGTGACACAAAAGGGCTTGATTTTGTTAAAAGGAATGTGTTTTGCTAACGACACCACTTCTAAGCGTGCATATTTGGTTTACCTTTTTTACAACTTTTTATGGTACTATTGTTTTTGACTGCTTTAGTTTTGATAAATCACAAAAAAAAAAAAAAAAAAAATCAATCGCACACCAATTCATTTTTGTTAACGGTTAGTATCATTCTTTGGTGAAAGGCATTTGCTATTGCTCTCAAACTCTTTTTTTTTTTTTTTTTTTTAATTTAAAATACTAAGTGTAGGGTTAAGAGCTCAAAATTATATATTGGGTCTTAAGCCTTGGCCGAAAACATGAATGGTCCGAAGACGAGCGAAAAATGATGAATGGTTCACACTTGAAACTTAATGATCATGACACGAATGGGAAAGAGGTTCGAGAAGGAATATTCCCTCGGGCGTGGTAGATGCAATTTGAATATGCATTCCAGCAACCAAGGAGACCTGCCAAGAAGCTCCTGTGGCAGGGACATGCATCACAAATGCACAAAAAGGGGAAAACTCCAAAAAATATCAGGAGGAAAGCTACTACCTCCGAATGCACTGCAGTCACTTTTCTGACCGCATTTATGTAGAGAAGACCCCTGAACAGTGCCGCCTTGGCTACCGTGACTCATAGAAAGCTGAAGAGGGTGTCTGATGGGACAGATACTCAAGTAGGGGCTCAAATGACTGATAAGTGTAGGATCAAGATGGTCCAAAGAGAGATACATAATGAGGAGGGATCAACAAGCAGGAAGGAGGGAGAAAACCACGCTCATTCAATATACTTAAAATTTGAGCTCCTCGAATCGTGCCGAGAACAATCCTTAGATTTTTAGTTGACTAATGCATGGTTTGACCATCCCATAAACCAACTCTATCCGTTGTTTAACTCATTATGGCCTAGTTCTTTAACCCACTCTCTAAAAATTTATTGTTCTGGACTCGTTGGGCCAATATCCATATATTTTGGGCTTGGATCGCAAAACGTGGCCTCACACTAAGTATTTTTAATACACATATGGGGAGAGAGAAAAATGTCTTAAAGAAACTGATAATGGTGTATATCTAAAAAGGTCCAACTTTTAAATATAGTACAGACTTTAAACTTTTTTAACTCACATTCAAACTCGTATATAAAATAAGTATCGTATGTAAAATAAGTAAATAAAAGGGAGGGTTTATAGTTATCAAAATGACCAATAAGTTCTCAAACTTGATATAATTTAGGGGTTAATAAGATGCGTAAGCATGACATTTTATGTGTGTATGTGAGAGAGACAGAGAGGATAAGGCTTAAGAGTAAAGAAAGACCTCTCTTTCATGGGGGCAATTGAATACAGCTTTGCAGCACAAGCTACAGGGTACTCCACTAATGCCCTCAAATATAAATATATATATATATATATATATATATATATATATATATATAAAACCTGTATATCCATGCCTTAATGACAAGGTTATAAGGGTATAAAATACTATGCATTTGAATACCTCTTATTTTGTTGAAAACTGAAAATATATATATACATATATATTTTTACTGTTTGCTACTGTGTTTATCACTGTTCATTGGCCTAAAATCACTGTTCATGGCCAATGAACAATAACAAACACGCTGCTTAAAAAAAAAAAAAAAAAAACGCAGCAAACACTGCCGTAGAAACGCAAAATACAAACGGACACTTAAAAGCAACCCCACTTCTCTTTAGACAACCTAATTAGCACACTTTTCAATCTCGTAAGGGTTTCCCCTCCTTAATTGTTAAGACATCTCACACCAAAGGGTCCTCCACAAGGGCAATTTATTAGAGAAGTCAGGTTGTTAGAAAATAACTATTATTGTCACTGGGAAACAGTCCCACATGTTGGAGCCAACATGTTTGAAGAATTCCTTGGATTTGAATGGGACTTTCCTTGAGAGAGAGAGAGAGAGAGAGAGAGAGCAATTGTTGGACCCTCTGCACATGGAGGCCACATGCTTTCTTTTGTGGCATGACCACAAATAACCATCATAGTATTAGTAGTGAGTGCATAACAAGTAAACCAAAGCCAAAGTGAGTTCTCATTTTAGGCTTGAGTGCATTTGGAATGTAAGTTCAAATCCAAATTAAAGTGAGCATAGAGACACACTTTTTGACCAAATATTTTCTAAGAAGCTAAGAAGCAGCCCTACATATAGAAATCCAAAATTTACTTCACGGAGTTGGTACAAACTTTATAAGTCATTAGACTTAAAATTAATTGGTATTTCTTAGTATTATAGAGATGTTTAATTCTTTCTCCTCATCTTAAACGTAACTAAGAGAAAGAAATTGTATACACACTACAAAGTAGTGTAAATATGCTAGTCAAAAAAGTAAAATAAGAGTAATTATAGAAAACCCACTTAAAATCATAATAAATAATAACCACACGGTTATGCTAAGACATTTTGGACAATAGATAAATTTAGAGGCTGCAGCTGGTAACAAGCTTTGAGACACAATAAGATATTAATGTCTGAGTTACCCTATTTTATAATGGCTTTAGTCATTAATTCCATTGAGCTAGGTTGGTCCAATTTAGGCATCATCTATCTTTACAAATGTTGGTTGCTTACAATAAGGTTAGAGATATTGGTAGATGTTAACATGATGCTGCACAAGCTTTGAAATTTGAAAAGCCATGCTCACGGCACTCCTTATTCGGAGGGGCCAAAGTTCTCCCTCTCAATTCTTGATATTTGGATTTGAATTTTTTTTTTTTTTTTTTTTTTTGATGGGATATTTAGATTTGAATTTGAACCCTTTTTTTTTTTTTTGGGGAACAATTTAAAATATTTGCCACATTTTCCTATGTTCTGAAAGGCTGCAACTAAGAACTACTCTTCAACAAATCCTAGTAAATGCTCTTCAACAAAGTGTCTTTTTCATAAATTTATCACCTAGAGGCGTGAATTTATCTTATTGTGGCATATTGAAGGAAAATGATGAGGGCAAGAACATGGCTAGTGGGTATAGAAACCATTGTCACAATCCAACAGGGCCCAATTGTTTAGACAATCCTGGTTTCAGATCAAACAACAGGCACATTGTGACAGTATCCCAACCTAAGTCATGTGACCCAGTAAAATGTGCAATTGTCTGTGGTAGTCCAAACAGAGCACATGAATGTGGGGAAGAGAGAATGGTCCCCATCTAGAGCTAGCCTGCTAGCCCTAAAATATATTCCATTACTTCATGAATTTTAATGGCTAGGGAAATTTGATACAAGAGGGTTTTTTTTTCCCCTTCCTGTAAATGGTGGAGGTGAAGCTCACATCTTTAAGGTACACATTGTTGGGCCCAAAAGTTGGTTGTTGTTATAGCTCTCCTTCTGCAATGATGTAAACCTATTGTTGCAACACATTACATGTGTATTGCAAAGAATTGCAGAATGTAGAGGACCAATCCTGATGTTGAACATACATACAATTAAATGAGGGTACTGTATATTTGAGAATGACACTTCATCACTGTGTTCTATTGTAAAATTCTCTCGTGAGTTTTTTCACTTCTTATTTATTATATGTTTCTGCAATATGCCTTGGACTGAGTTTTAATCTCTATTCTTGAATTTAGAGTAGCATTTTGATTCAGTTGCCAAATGTCCACCTTTTGCAAAGTGCTGTTCCATTCCAAGAAAGAAGGCTGGTAAGGATTTTACTACCTAGAAATAGAGTACCATTTGTCTCAAAAAAAAAAAAAGTTTAGGGACAACTTTTATTACAACTTTAAAGTGGTTGACTAATAGTGGATCTATGTGAAAAAATTATTCACCTCTCATGATTGACCACATCGTCAAGTTGTAGCAAAAATTGCGATAAATGGTATAATCTTAGAAGAACTGTTTATCTTTATAGGAAGTCGAAAACATCAGTGTAAAACTAAAAATACTAAAACAGGAAAACCCTCACAGAAATGATGATCCGTGTAGATCTCAATGCCGGTGCAGTGTACTAACTTGTTTACAAATGTCTCTATAAGTTGGGCTACATTGTGGTTCCTACCACAAGAGCTTCACTATCTAATGTTAAAAGCCCCTTGCTGGTTTACCTGCACTTGCCTTATACTGTGAACTGTGAAGTACCCTCAAATTCCTACCCAACCTTCAAATTCCCCCCCAAGGATGTGGTGTCTCAGCCGGGAGAATATTTTTTCTTGCTTTTTGTCCACATTGTGGAAACAATTTAGTGATTCTTGTCTGATTAAGGTTCACAATCACATTGCAAATCACAATCTATCCACTGCGTATACCAGGAAAAAGAAAAAAAAAAAAACAAACAAAAAGCTTTGGGCAACATCGAACCAATTACACCACAAAACACAGCCAATTGGCACAACAGTCATTCATTGCAGTCCGTTATATGCTACACAGCTTGTATGTCATCTTGTTGGTAAAGAAAATGAAGATCCAGTTAAAATCCAAGACTAAATAAATGAAAAGAAGGCAATTACCAGGACCAACCAGTATTTGACATGTTCAAATACATGAACATTTCAGCATTCCAAACCAATCTCCATTTATGAATATAGAATATTCATCAAAATAAAGCATGAAGAATGAAGATCCCAACCAACAACAAAAAAAAAAATCCTTTCAGTTAACAACAAAACATCAAATGCATCAATTCAGCATAAACACAATTGTCTGCTTCCAACTTTGAGTTCATCCCGCAGTTTGCACAAAATCAAATCTATACAACAATCTAACCAGGTCATCCAATCTCATTGATAAAATATCTACTTGGCTAAAATGACACTACCAAATATCAATAAAAGAGGAGAAAAAAAAAAAAAAAAAAAAAAAAAAAAAAAAAAAAAAAGCCCTTACAAGGATAAATTACATGTACCATTTCTCTACAGATCTTTCATCATCTCTTCATACTTGGGCCTGGTGTTGACCTAGAGCACCCAACTGCTCCCTGATCAACTGACTTTCCACTTAACTGTTGCGAAGAATATGAGCCACTTTTTCTTAACTTCCCTGGAAATTCCTTACTTGGATTACCCTTTAATGTCAGGTTCTTTTTAATGCGATTTCGGTTAAGTAAGAACATAGTATTGCGTGGAGGTGCATGCAAAGCCCCTTCAACGCAATCTCCCACTTGTACACAGTCCCAAGGCTTGGATGGGCCATCCTCACAAAATGGTTTGAGCCTTGGGAAACCACTCCTCAGTCTTGAAAAACCCCGTCGTTCAGGGGAGTTGTCCTCCCCCAATCTAACACATAGAGGGCAAGGTGGATCATTTTTACGGGTTTTTGGTGTTGTTTGCTCCAAACATTCTGCATGAAAAACGTGACGACACGAAAGAACCCCAGCAACTGGCATATCTCCACTCTTCACAATCCTACGAGAACTCCAAGGTGATCTTTGTGAAAGAAATTTTTCACATAAGCCACACCTAAAACCACCAGAAGGATTGCACGGCTGACTGAAAATTTCAGGCTCAAGTGACTCAGAAACGTCAGCAAAATCAATGCTGCTGCTAGCACTGCTCCAACGGTGGGCATCTCTTTGTGGAGTGGCAGTATCAAACTCTGAAAACCCAGCTGTTGAGTCAGGAGCTTCTGTAGTATATGTTTGGGTAGAAAAGGACAAGGGGTGTATCGGTTTTGACATGAAAGAACGACGACTTGAGAAGTTCCGGTGAGAGGATAAGCGTGACTTGAATGTTGGCTCAGACTCACTACTGTCTGAATGGGAAGATGTTGAGCCACCACTATCTGGAATTTCTGAGGTTCCCTGCACACATTCCATTCCATTATGAAATGGGATTATAGCAGATATCAAATAATTGCCCAAGATTATTTTTTCCTAGATAATTTCAGAGAGCTTCATCTTAATACTATACCTCCATGGTAGGTCTAAAGGATAATCGCCCCATAGCTGGATCTAGCAAATCAAGAAGGCCCAAAAAAGAATGTTAAGTGCAAAGGGTATTAATATCAATATTATAGAAAGAGCAAGAATGGCAATTAAGATATTTTGAATCTGAAGGTTGAATGTCATGGTGAATCTTGAACAGACATGGTAAGGTTCTGATTCTAATGAACATACGGGCACATAAAATGCAAGAATAGAATGCAACAACTTAAGTTTGCTCCCATCCAAAAGAACAGTCAGCATATACAATAATGCTAAGCCATATGAAGTGTTAATATTATATTAAGCAGTCATCAGAAAAGAAAAAAAGAAATGTCAACTCTCTTTACAAGCAAAGAGAATCCATACTTCCATAGTAATGCAATCTAATTTTAATTAGTTAATTTATTGCAGAACCTGGATCCTTTGGTTAATTAGCAATTCAACTAAGAGCTTCAAAGGTACAACAAAACAATTGACTACCTAATTTGGCTAAACAAAATCCACATGAAATCATGAAAATTTCTTATCGAGTAAAATTTGCAGAAGCATCAAAATGACACCCACACACACTTTCACATACCAACCAGTCTAACAACAATTACACAAATCCCGTTAAGCATGGGAAAAAAATAAGAATAATTCTTCTGATTACACTGATGAAGGTAAGAATACTGAATCATGCAGTGTCACCACACAGTCGCACATACCCTTTCAGATGCCAACAAACCCAATGACTATTACACAAATCCATTTGAGCATGGGGAAAAAAATATAAATAATTCTTCCTAGAGCACTGCTGAAGATAACAATACCAAATAATGCAGTGTTACCATAATCCAGAGTATTTATAAGACATAATCAGATAAAATATTGACACCAATTGAGGACAGCTACCATAAACTTAGAATTGTTAATGAGGACCAGCTATCAGATCTCTCAATTAGTAAGTTCCCAAGAGACATCACCATAATCAAATCTAAACAAGTGTAGTTATCCAACTTAAAGAGGCAATATCCAGTCCAATGGAGCTGGTTCTAGTTATTTACTTCCAGCTGGATTACATACTGGTTACACAAAAAGGAGGCATATAATAGGGTCCTAGATTAGCAGGTAAAACATATATGTTTCAAAGCTCAACAGTTATAAGGTCTCATTACTATTAGGAAAGCTAATAATCATCCTATTCACAAGGGTATTCAGAACACAGAAAGGTCTCGTGTCAATTACAAAAATGAGTGATTCTCCTATTCCTAAGGGTACAGAGTAGAAGCACTGGTTTTATCCCTTAGTTAGCTAAAAAGAAATGTTGAGAGCACAATGCTGATATTTGCATATTATATTATTGTATTACCTACAACTTATCTCAATTTAGATATATATATATATATATATATTTATGAATAATTTAGCACTATTATGCTACATAATTCATCAAGCAAAAACCTGAAATATTGTTTAAGAAGGGCATGAACTGTATTATACGATTTTGAGAATCATAATGGGAAATCAACTATTTTCCGAACAGTTTAAATGTCAATCCTTTCCCCTAGAAGAACATCATTTTGTTTTGACAACATTCCCAGGTTTAAATTTTTAAAAGAAAAAAAAAAGGTTCCACTTTTATATAACAATTATACATCTAAATCTTAACCATGTATCTCGACCAGTATAAAAAGTGGGGGGAGCACAAGTAAATTGGTTTATCCTTCTCATTTCTTCTTCCTTTCACCTTTTCTACCTTGTATTGGTATAAAAAAAAAAAATAAAAAAAAAAAGGAAAATATTCACCCATGCAAAGGATAAGAGGACAGGTGCTAATGACAGAAAAAGGTAACTTCCCAAATTCTATCCGAAAACACATCAATACACCTTAAATGCACCAATAAGGTCTTTTTGTTTTAGCTTAAAATGCCTGCTTATTTTCACCTCCATCTTATGAACAGGTTTTTGTCTTTCCTTCTTTGTTTGGACTATAGCTTGGAATAGAATTCTTACGGGTGATAATTTGAGAATTAGGGGCTTTGATTTTGTTGACTGGTGCATTATATGTCGTTGTTGTGGGGAGATTGTGGATCATTTACTACTTCAGTGTGAGATGGCTCGTCGATTGTGGTGTTTTGTTTTCAAATCTTTTGGGATCTCGTGGGTATTACCTAGTACGGTTCCAGACTTGCTTTTTGGTAGGTGGAATTGGTTGGGAAAGCACTCCTCTAAAATCTGGAACTAAGTACCATTGTGCTTATTGTGGTGTCTTTGGAGGGAGCATAATCAGCGACCCTTTGAGGACTTAGAAAGTTCCAAAGACCAGCTGCTTTGTTCTTTTAGTGGCTCTTTGTTTGACTGGTCTCGAGCTTAGGGGGTCACATCTAGTGTATCTCTCCCCTTATTCCTACACTCTCTTCTCCTTTGTAATTAATTTTCTGTTTTGTTTTCTTGTTCTCTGTAATTTTTGGTTTGCTTTGTGCCTTCCATGCATAAAGTAGCTGCATGGATATACTTATTTCTTACTTATAAAAAAAAAAAATTAAAACAAAATAAGCTAGTGAAAATAAGCTCATCCAAAGACACTCTGTCTTGAGGCCGGCATGTCACACATGCATTTCAGTCATATAAAGAAAACAAGATGTCAGGGCATTGGAGGAAGGATTAAATGTTGTGATCGATAAGAACTCAGAATATCATACCCTTGATAATTCAACTTTAAGAAAGTTAAAACTTTACATGAAAGTTAAAACAAATGAACATATAAAGCAACGAGTATCAACATCCTCCTTGTTTTTTTGAGCCTTTCAACATGGTAATATAAAGTATGGACCAATAGTCAACTTTTCAACAACTGTGATTAAATGTGTTGTAGTGTAGATTATAATCCAAAATAATCAGATAAATAAAGCTAATGGAAATTCTAGCACTGATTTGCCTACCTTGATAAGTATATTGCAAAAAATGGTAAGCAAAGGTGAGATACATAAGATATTGTCACTTGATATCTGAAGCGATTTTTAAGATTTCTAATAAAATCGCAAAGATTGAAATGATCTAGGATTTACACTCTAACGAAACATCTAGTCATACCTTATAAGGAAGGAAGGTAAATATCTTGAGATTCTAGCAATGAACCATATCATCTTCATCATACCAGAGACTTGGCATCAAGTCCTACCTTCACTAGAGAAGGAGGTTTTAAGGGATGGTTAGTGGCTTAGCTCCATTACATAGACCATGTGCACAAGGTGGCATTCCTCACATATCAGAAAAGTTGAAAAGAACATTGCATATTCCAAAATAAGAACAACATTTTTATTAGTTCTAATTTTTTCCATATTCAAATGAAATGGCAATATAATTTTAGTGACATCATTACACGCCCTTCTCAAATATTAAACATAAGTACTGTAGATCATAACAAGTAAACATTGAACGAGATGCATTACCAATTGTATTACCTCTTATTGTTGCAGTTTCATAATCATCCACATTGATTTCCTGAATTGCTGGAGGTGTCCACTGAGGACCTTGAGAAAGGTCAGATGGACTACTTAAAAACAGCCCACCACCATCAGATGCAGAGTATTGATGGTTATAAAGATAGTTGCCTCTCACCCAGCCCCGACTTTCTTTACTGTTTGATGATGTTGAAGACCCATATAGTTGAATACCTTCATGTGAATTATATGGTAGCCCCTCCGATTGGAATCGAAAATCCCATCTTGATGGGGGTGGCGAAAAGCTTGTGTTAGTTCGCCAGTAAGGCTCATGAGGACCCATTGACCAGTCCCTACTGGCCGTATTCGATCCATGTGGCCTTGCAGCCACACAACAAAGCGACCCCGTTTTAGCTATTTTCTATAAAACTCACCAAACCCAATACCGTTTTCTTTCAACCCTTAAAAGTTTATCCAACAAACAGATGAGTAATTTACACTACTCACTGAATGCAAAAATTTCTAAATTGCATTAGATTTGCTTATGCTGCATGTCACTTATCAAAACCACATGAAACAAAACCTACCATACCCACAGTCACGTCCCTTCATCAAAGAACATTTATGTAGTCCACCAGCACCCCAAAATTTAAATATCTTCTACAAATCAGAGTCCCCTTGTAATTTCATTAGCACCACAGCAAAAACCCTACCATGAAAACAAGATAAAACAATTAAATATTTGCATTCAACACAACAAAACCCAATACCACCACCTTGACAACCATCAACAAAATAAACATAGCTTATGAGAACTACAAATTCAATAAATTCTAAACCATTCTTGTTATCATTTACCCTCATGCAAGAAATCACAGTCTCAGTCACATTACTAAATGGCCACAGCTATAAGAACCATGTATTTACAACATACAGTAAGTATGATAACTTAAAACCATGTTAGAATCATAACATATAGAATAAAATTGTTTGAAATGCCTCAGAACATGTAATCAACACAACAAAACTCAATACGACCACCTAGACAACTACCCAACAAAATAAAAAAGCTTACAAGAACAACAAATTCAACGAATTCTAACCCATTCCCATTATCATTGACCCTCATGCAAGAAAAGCAAACAGTCTCAGCCACATTGCTAATGGCCACAGCTACAAAAACCATGTATTTAAAACATAGTATCAGTACAATAAAACTATGTTCAAATCATATTGTATAATATAAACTAGTTCAAAATGCCTTAGAACAAGAAATTTCATGACTAAAATCAAAAGGATTTTTTTTCCCCAGTCCAAGATAGAGAAACTTCAATAAACTTTAGCTACACTAAGTTCCAAAATCACCAACACAACCTCACAAGTCACAGCACCCACACAATCAAACTAGTTAAGTTCTTAACAACACATTATTCACCAAAAACTAAAACCCAAATAAAAAACTTACAAGAACTACAAATTCAATGAATTCTAACCCATTCCCATTATCATTGACCCTCATGCAAGAAAAGAAAACAGTCTCAGTCACATTGTTAATAGCCACAGCTAAAAAAGTCATGTATTTAAAACATGGTATCAGTACAATAAAACTATGTTCAAATCATATTGTATAATATAAACTTGTTCAGAATGCCTCGAAACAAGTAAATTTCATGACTAAAATCAAAAGGGTTTTTTTTTTTTTTTTTTTGGGTCCAAGAGAGAGAAACTTTAATAAACTTAGCTACACTAAGTTCCAAAATCACCAACACAACCTCACAGCACCCACACAATCAAACTAGTTAAGTTCATCACAACACACTATTCACCAAAAACTAAAACCCAAATAAAAAAGCTTACAAGAACTACAAATTCAATTAAATTTAACCCACTCCCATTATCATTGACCCTCATGCAAGAAAAGCAAACAGTCTCAGTCACATTGCTAATGGCCACAGCTACAAGAACCATGTATTTAAAACACAATATCAGTATAATAAAACCATGTTAAAATCATATTGTATAATATAAAATTGTTCAAAATGCCTCAAAACAAGTAAATTCCATGCCTAAAATCAAAAGGGTATTTTTTTTTCTTGGTCCAAGATAGAGAAACTTCAATAAACTTAGCTACACTAAGTTCCAAAATCACCAACACAACCTCACAGCACCCACACAATCAAACTAGCTAAGTTCTTCACAACACATTATTCACCAAAAACTAGAACCCAGATTAAAAAATTAGAACTTTTTCAAAAAAATCAACTTGCTAAGTTCTTCACAACACATTATTCACCAAAATTCAAAAATGTTTGAAATTTTTTGAAAATTTAAAACAAAAACCAAGACATGGAATTGTAGCGCCAAAACCAGTTGGATTAGTGAAAATTAAGAGAAAAAGAACTCAAATTTGTCGGAGAGAGAGCTTACGAAGCGCCATTGAAGGGGAAATGGTCCGCGTGGCGACTCTGTGAAATGAAATTGAAAACCCTAATTTGTCGGAGAGAGGGAGATTTTGCTTTTGGATTATTATTAATTTTTTTATTATTATTATTATGTTGTTCTCTCACGGCCTTTTTGCACTGAGGTCCTCTGTTTTCTCCTGTATTTATTTTCAACCCCTTCTGAGTTCTCCCCCTCACCAAAGAACCTTTTTTTTTTTCCTTTAAACACCCAAGAACTTATTATTACTAATTTTTATGGGAAAATTTAGGAACACAACCAAATATTAAATATCACAATCTTTTCACGATACATTTGTTTTGAATTGCGATGGATAATTTTTTTTAGGGTTTGGTTTTTCTTCAGTACTTTTGTAATTGGACATCTCCTGTTATTTTAATTATATAATGACAATTAATAGTGAGTTTTAATCTCCACATTTTATTTAGTTAGTGGATGATGTGTTAGTTTCTTATTAAAACAAAAGAAAATTTCAGTTAAAAAAAATACTAGAAGTAAGCCAAACTCCTTTTTTTTATTCATTTTATTTTGACTTATGGTGGGCTAACAACTTAGCTTGTTGTGAAAATATTGTGATTTTTTTTTTTTGTGTGATATACATGCAATAGGATTTAAACATGCTGCATTTGTTGAATTATAATTGTTCTTTAATAGTAGATTAAGAGACTCCTTTTTTGGATACATTAATGGGGTTGAGGAATTTGAATCGTGGTTAAGACATTAATTATTTTTGGTATAAATAAGATTCAAACCTAATTATATTATACAACGATAAGAAATTTGATTGGTTAAATTAACTAAAACCCACGTCTCGGAACTTTTATATTTATGTTGCCTTTCAGGTTTAATGAAGTTTACAAATACACAAAAATTTATACTATTTTTTATGATTTGTTGAGAAGTCCATTATGGTGTTCATTTGGTATAATTTATTTAAAAATAAGTGGGAAAAAAGTCATGTTAATAATGTGAAGATTTAAAAAGTTTTATATATTCTTTTAAGGTGGGAAAAAAAAGAAGAAGCTAAACTAAATAAATATGTGGACTCATGTGAAAATAGTGCTAATGGTGAGTCAATATTGAAAATAATATTAATAGCAAGGCATATAAGCAAATTGTGAAAAATATTGGAAATTTAGATTATGGTTTTGGTTGAGAAGTTGGTTGCGGATGACCTTTCTATCCGTTGGATAGATAGAAATTAATGATTAAAATATTAGTTAGGCCAAATTGATTGCAGGTGTGCTCTAGTTACATACTATGGATGAAAAATTAATTCTTAAACATTTGATAATCTTTTTAGTTGGTAGCAATGATTTTTTTTTATTTAAACAATGATGTCACTTGTCATGTCCTGAAGAAATTTTTTTGGGGTGTTAGAAAGTGCCAAAGTGCATTGATTTTTTTTTTTACTAGCTTTTTTTCTTAGGGAGTCAAGCAACTCTAAGCTAAATAGGTATTTATTTATTAGTTTTTATTACTCACCAATTTAATAAGACTCACTTATTGTTCAATTTTTCATTATAAATTTAGTTTAAAATATTAATATTACTATTTTCTTATGCGTTCTAATAAGTATTATTATTTATTAAAAAAAAGTATCTATTTTTCAAAAAAGTATATATTTTTTTAATTTATAAAAATTATGAATCAATTGAGCACCAATTAACATATTCATTCCCCCCCCCCCCCCTGTTCTCGTATATCTTGCAATAGTTAATACAATGATAACTAATGTAAAATCTTATTAATGATAGTGTTGATTAATGAGATTTGATTTTGGGTGAAATTAGGGATTTTTCTATCTAGTGAAAGAAGAAAAATAAATAATTAAGTGTGTGTTTGGTTTGGTGTTTTGTTGAGCCTTTTTAGTTGTTGCAGGTTGTTTTTGTAAATCCCATCGCTTTGTCTTGCATTTGGATTTTCTAAGCTAGTTCTCCACCCCCCACCAATATTCATGTCTCATTCCACATTGGTAA
The DNA here is from genome assembly GCA_033629205.1 of Lithocarpus polystachyus. Lineage (NCBI taxonomy): Eukaryota > Viridiplantae > Streptophyta > Magnoliopsida > Fagales > Fagaceae > Lithocarpus > Lithocarpus polystachyus. The sequence goes on from CM066164.1 coordinate 82,357,900, forward strand.
GAGTGTAGTCATCAATGACGGTTTTAGGGGTCACAGCTGACAAAGATGCAATCATTTGTATATTAAACACGTAAATAGCCATCTTTAATATGATAATCATTGCACTAGATTAATCAAATATAAAATGAAATACATACTACAAATGAAAAAGAATATGATGTTATGATTGAATAAACCAGAAGAGAAGGGAGTCACAACTGCCAAGAGCTGTCTGGTTTGTCATACACACCCAAGTATAGCTTGATTATTAGTGTTATTATAATTTTTTTTTTCTTATTTCAAGTATGGCTGAATTATTATTATTATTATTATTATTATTATTATGACACACACGTGTACATATAGTAATGCTAATGTATAACAACAATGAAAGACCACCGACTTTAGTATTCCTGCATTTTAATCATTGGCTCATTATTATTGCTAAATCTGAGCATCTTCTTGAATGTGACAACTTGCGTGTGGACCTCTCAAATAGATTTTGATAATCAGTGGGAGTAACAAACGAAATTATTCATATATATTTTTTTCCCTTTTATTTAATATTCATTGCTCCTTTGGTTGAACTTTGAAACCATCCCTTTTTCTTGAAACAAGCAATGGCATTATTCAAGCATTACTGCCTTTAGAGTTGAAACTTTTTTTCTGAGAGTTTATTACTTATTTAAAAGGCTGTACATACACAAATAAAATAAAATAAAAACTAAAAGAAAAAGACAGCTCCATACATGTCTAGGAAAATCATCACATTTTCTTACTTAGATTACATGACTACAATCAAATGTGCATCACAATGAAAAGTTAAAATGGTATAGAACACTTTGTTCTCAGCACATTCAGGTTCGATCAGATTGCATCAACAAGCTGTTGAATACTTCGAAAAAAACATATCTAGAAAAAAAGAACATTTGAAAAAGATTTCCTGATGAATTTGAACCCAGAAATTGCTGCTTCCACATGGTTTTATCTATTATGTTTTCAACAAAACATTCTATCATGACCCTACTGCAAGAAATATTCAGCACTTGAACACTTAACTGTAAGGCTTTTTTCTCAACATGTTTGCAAATGAAATGAGGGGTAGAAAAAAGAACAAACTTTTTCAAACCTATATCTAAATAATGAGAATGTCTTCTGAATTCTGTAGTATACAACAACTGCTTCCAATGAATTTGGCCATGCTCTGAGTGAACAGTAACTGTAGTCTACAAACTACCCAACAACCAAAAGCACTTGATGACTTGGTCGGAATTGTGTACTTATCAGTCTTCAAATCAAACCCCATGTGTCAATGGTTGTGAACCTCAACTAATGGAATGACCCCCCCTGGTATCCACACAGATCTAAGCAACAATCTACATCAAAAGTAGCTGAGATGTAGGAACTGGAATTGAGAACAACGAGTTACTCTTGGTGTTACTTACAAGCTATACCATAGACCTGGGGGTTTACAAAGAAGGCATTAGACAAGAAAGCCTTGTTAAGCTCAACACCAGAAAACCCGGCTTCAGATATCTTCATTCCTGTTTCCCTGGTAAGGTGACACCCATCACCAACTGTCTGTTGCAAAGGATCAAGAACATTCTGTATAAACCTAAGAACTGTTCCATCTGCACCACCAAAACAATGGCAAAAAGAATGGAAAAGGAAAAGGCCATTCACTATTAGAATAATAGTTGAATAAAAATTCACCATTTCTTAACAATTTAAGTTTTGAGGACAATAAGTAATTTATCATTCACTAGATCGACAACTTTCTGTCTTGCTAGTTAACCAAGAAGTTCAGCTTAATACCTTTAGCAGCCACATGTTCCACAAAAAGGTAAATACCACCAGGTCTCAGCACCCTCTTCACCTCTGGATACAATGGTAATAGAGAATTTGTCAAATATTTGGATATGGAGTCAGAAAATCCTAGTAACTATGCACCTCCTCGGGGTGCATTTGGAAATTAAATCCACCAGTTTTTTGTATAAAAGCATTTAACATAAGCATGCATGTTATGTTTGGTCCTCATTAGGTAATCAGTTCAGACTTTCAGTCTTCATTTCTGCCCATGCTCCATTATAGAATTATCTCTAATCTAGTGGATGAATTTTTGCCTTCAAATGCTACAAAACTGCGTTGTGCATCCAAATACTACACATTTTTTCCACTCAATCTGTTGAATCCAAATCTCAGTAATTAAAGGTAATAAGCTTTGAAAATTAACACCAATACTCATTTCTAAGTTATTAAATCAAACTCCAAAACAATCAACTTATTAGTTAGAATGACAACACAGTTAAGCAAGCAATTATAGGGAAAGTCTAACCAATTTGCAAAAAGAAAATCATACTATATATGAAGCACTTGACTTATGCATGCTCCATTGCTTCTCACAGAATATGAGGTTTCTATATAAACTTCAACTAATTAAATCTATAAAAGTAAAAAGGAATTTTTAAGAGCTAGATGGTTAAATACCTTTCAGTGCCATATCAACATCTTTAACAGAACACAACGCAAGTGTTCCAACAACTGCATCAACAGAAGCATCACCTAAGGGTATAGCCTCTCCAACCTGTATTATTTTTGCATCTTCAGAATCTAAAGAACAGCTTTGTAGTTCACAACCAAATATTACCAAGGGAAAAAACAATAAAAACATCATCTAAATCTAGTAGAAAGATATAACATGCCAAAACCTGCCTTCCAAAGTAGCAAGGGCTTGAAGCATTGATTAAAGTATCAGTTTTCCAACTCAATATGCAAATTTAACCGATCAAATGCACATCACTGGTGATGCTTCAATTGCCTTACATAAGAATCCTAGGCTATCAATCCAATTGTTGATATTTGAAACAATTGTCATTGGATCTTTCCCCACTAAAATGTCTGAGAAATATTTTCTAGTCATTTGGATACTTTTCCCCACATGGGTAGTTAAACCCAAAATACCACAATGTTGCAAATTATAATGGCATAGAGTGCTACTTCTTGGACACCACCAGTGGATATTTCTAGAATTTAAATTATGGAAAGTACAATATTCAGGCAGAGAAATGTTATATCATAAAAAGTTCAGAATAAAGTAGTGCCATAAAGGGAAGCATTCTTACTGCATGTAAGAATTCAAAATTTGTAAGTGGCAGGCCAGCGGCCTCTGCCGCCGCCTGAGCATACTTTTCCATCTTTCTATTGGGATCCATACCAAAAACCTGGACATCAGCTTCACCAGCATAATACTTGAGATTAGGGCCTGTACCAATGCCAATCTCCAATACTTTCTGAGCCTTCCGCTTGAAGTTACTAAACAATTGTGACTTGTAATCTGCAATCTACCACACAACATAAGATTGCACACACAAGTGCTGTCAAATATGTTTACACTTGACATGAAAAATCATACATGCACCAAACTTCAAACTAATTGCTCTAAAATGGGCTCTAACCTCAGCTTCATAAGAGTCACTGAATTTATCCAAAACTGATGCATAGAACTCCTCGTACCAATCTGGTCTTGGAGGGCGAACCTTGTTCAACACAGACTACACAAACGAATTGTTACTCTTAAATCCTAACTGACACATAATTTTCAACTTATACAGGCAATTCAGAAGTTGGGTGGAGTATCAAACACTACATGTCACAACATTGGTACAACACTTGGCTTATGCTTATGCCAATATAAATCAAGTTTGTAGCACTAACAAAAATGTCTTATATTATCTAAAATCACAAAAGGCTAAGATACACTTTTCATCCCTTAGATTTTATCCAAAATTGCTTTTCCTTTCTCAAAATTTTCAACAGTTGCAGTTCAATCCCTGAAAAAGTTAAATGGTATCAATTTCAATGCTGATGTGATGTGACTAACTTGTCATCGCCTAAAACAAATTTTTCTGCAAATAGATAGAATGACTAAATTAATAACTTTTAAATATTTGACTAAATTGTAAATTGCCCCATTTGAGTTCATTTTGAATTTGTTACCTTTTATTTAAAATTTTAAATTCATCATCCACAACACTATTATATCGCTTTAAATCTCAACCTTCCTTACGTTCCTCTACTAATAATGTGGCCATTAAATGTCACATAAGTTCAAAATAACGTAATTTTTCTATAGAGGAAAAAGAACAAACTTGGGACAAATTTTTTTTTTTTTTTTGAAATATAAAAGCATAATTCAACTAAATTATTATTAAATAATTATTTCTTTTTTCTTGATCTCTCTAGAATATTTCTTTTTTATGGGTTTTAGTTAGTGCAACTTATAAAATCTATTTTTGTTAAATAAAAGAAGGTAAATTACAACTTATCCACGTATGGTTTGACTGATATTTACCTATGATTTAAAATTCTATGATTCAACTATTCTGCTAGATTTTTTTTTATCTTATTTGATATTACATTTTTATATTTTTTGTAATTTTAGAGGAGAGAGACGTAATAGTAGAGCAAATTTGCATATTTTTTTATAATAAAAGTGGGTTACCCTTGTACGAGTAAAGTAACAAATTTCAAACTAAATTACACAACCAAATCACGTACGAGTAAATTGTGTAATTTACACAATAAAATATATGAGTTTAGTCCGGCCTATGCTAAAACCCAATTAATATCTTGGCCTAACAATTAAAAAAAACAATAAAAGGTTGTAAAATCTCTCCTCTTTTTATTTATTTATTTATAATTTGCTTTGGAAAGAAGAAGTTAGAAGTGTACCATATAATCATCAGAGTGTAAATCGGAAGCATTGGAGGGGTCATTAGGGAACACAGCCAAAGCCGTTGAGGTTGCCGTTGCTCCTTCAATCAAACGCCTTCTTCCGCATATACAGCAAAACGACTCACCGTGGCTTCTCTTTATTGGAGCTTTCCGCTTATCATCATCATCATAACGTAAATCAGAGCAACTGAAGGCTGTGATTTTGCCACGTGGAGGTTTCAGTTTAGAGCAACGAGGACTATAAGGTGTAATTTTAGGCGTGCTGGAGGAGAAGAACACGAACGACGGCTTAACTGCCATTCTCTCTCTCTCTCTCTCTCTCTCTCTCTCAAATTGTCAGGAGTTTTTTTAGTGGGTATGGTACCTAACTTAAATCCTAACCGTAGACTTTAAGGTAATGTTTGGTTTAGGTGTTTTCGTTGTTGGTTTTAAGCAAAATGAACAAAACACAGATCTAATTATAGGCAACATTAACACAAAAGTAGTAATAGACAAAACAATAAATATATACTGCATATATATAAAAGAAATCTACAATACAAACAAATACTGAATATATATTAGAAGAAATCTGCAGTTAATTAAAAGACTCACAGATTAGATGCGTGAAAGGATGAACAATTAAGATCAAGTCTTGCGTTTGACGCAATCTCCTTAAAGCAGATTTCGCCCCTCACACAATCACTGTGGTGCTTTGAAACTCGTGGACGTCTGCCTCCCAAGATAAAATGATCTACAGCACGAAAACGAAGCACACAAGGTCGTGCTCTGCGAACTACTCAATGTCACTTTCTCTCTCTTTGACACAAATATGAATGCAAAAAATTTTGCCAAAAGTTTTTTTTTCGTGAATGAGGGACTATGAATAAATATACGTTACTGAACAGATACTCTGTTTCAGTAATAACTGCTGTTCACAGACTAACTGACTCAAAAATTAAAATAATAAATTATTATTATTTGGACAAGTAGGCCCAGTCCACATATGCCAAAGGCCCAACCCAATGTCCAACTCATGAGCATATAAACTCATATATTATCTATTTCATTTCCTATGTGGGACTCGGGATTTTTACCACTTTTAATAACATCTACATGAACATAGAAAATATCAATTTCTTATTCACTCCATGCTATTTTTCCAACAATCCCCCACATGAATAGAAATTGATAATCACAATGCAAATGATGATGCAGACACAGAGAGAGTAGAAGAAAAGTTACTGTATTGGGAGAAGTAGCTTGTGGCTTTGAACTTTCCTTTGTGAAAGACTATCGGATATACTAGCTAACTAGTGAACATGATGTCTTGAACTGTTCAGCCGTTTGTGTATACCAAGACAATAGAATTCACACAGCTCCTTTTCGGACATCTTTCGATTCTTATAATTGTGTTCATTTCGGCCCTGAACATATCCTGGTAAATTCATGAAGTGCTCTAGAGAATTCAGCCTTAAAAACGCTCATGGAAGCGGCCCACTTCACACTCATATAGGTGATTCTTATTAAGAGTATCCTACTATACCCCACTCGGAATTCCAAGATATAAGAATCATTAAAAGCAAAGCTTACCCTGAACAACGCTTACAGGCATCACTATTTCATCATAGGAATGGGAGGGAGATGTTATCTCCATAGTGATAAAAAATAGTCTCCACGATTCAGTTGTCTCTTTGAACCTAGATCTTGGGATCTCCAGTCAGCTAGGTTGGGTTGCCATCCCGAAGACTTTTAGGTAATAGGCTTTAACCCCATTCCCCTCGATGAGCAGTTTACAAGCTCTCCACTCAATCAATTAATTACGGATCCGTTTTAAAATCTGGAAGTACTTCCATTAAAGAGCAACTGCCTCATGGTAATATGTCTTTGACGAATATGTCAAGACCTACCATCCCTATGTGTATTACCAAGACACTTAATTGGTATTTACACATTTAGAAATAGGTAGCATATTTCTCATGTCATTGTTTTGTATCTCAATCAAAACCTCTTTAAATAAGCCACCTTCTTCTTAAGAAGACACCCCCCACAATTAAAGAGTTATAAAAGTTATTTGACAATAAATACATTTGATGGCCAATCCATGCACACGTCCAAGAAGATTAGAGTAACATACTAGTTTATAATTAAATAACAAGTTCACATGGCATATTAGAATAACTGAGTACTATAGCCTGTCACTTTATATCTAGGCCATGATCTCCTTTATCTTCTGTACTATGCTCACTACTCTTTCCAAAACCAATGAAAAAGAAAAGTGTACAGAATCATCAAAAGCAATAAAGAGAAGCCGAAAATAATAATAAATACATATGTCTAAATATAATACATCTACCACACATACATGTCAAGTTAAGTATTTTGTTCCAATACAAAAGTACAACAAGTAATATAAATATAAAAGTCATATCTTCACACACCTACAATATCACGCCACAACAGTATCACACTTTAAATTATTACAAACCAAATCCACACTTGCAGGAAACCAAATTCACTCTATATTAATTTTGAATAACCCATTACTCATATAACCCTTTCCCACGTACATGCCATTCTTTGTGAGCACAAACTTGTCAGATTCAATGACCAACTTAAAACCATTCTTACTCAATAGTGAGCAAGAAACAAGATTCTTACGAATGTCTGGCACATGTAGCACATCATTCAAAGTAAGCTTCTTGCCTGAAGTCATCTTCAATATTACCATTCCTTTTCCTACAACCTTAGAGGTTGAGGAATTTCCCATATATATTTCTTCTCCAGTGTCCACAGGATGGTATGAAGAAAATAAATTCTGATCTATACATACATGGCGAGTAGAACCAGTGTCCATCCACCATTCCTTGGTATCTCCTCCTACCAAGTTCACTTCAGAAATCACTGCAGAAAGGTCTATATCATCCACATCTTTAGAAAGATTTTCCACTTCAGTAATATTGGCTTGACAGTCTTTCTTGGTCCCTTGATCTTGACGCTTATGGCAGTCCTTAGCACGATGCCCCATCTTGCCACACACATAGCATTTTCCACTAAACTTCATATAGGTACCCCCACTAGTTCCTTGCTTTGAGCTTTCACCAGAGTACTTCCTCTTATTCTTATTATGCTCCACAATGTTTGCCTTAGATTCCATGTAGTGATTCCCCACGGCTTGTTCTAAAGAACGATTGTCTTCCTCAATTCTCAATCTTACAATCAAGTCTTCTAGCCGCATTTCCTTGCACTTATGCTTCAGATAATTTTTAAAATCTTTCCAAGATGGAGGCAATTTCTCAATGATAGTAGCCACTTGAAAAGATTCACTTACAGACATACCCTTAGCATGTATTTCATGTAAGATTACCTGTAGCTCTTGCACTTGACTAAGCACAGTTTTGGAATCCACCATTTTGTAATCCAGAAGTTTGCCCACAATGAACTTTTTAGTTCCAGCATCTTCTGTCTTATATTTCTTATCCAAGGAATCCCACAGCTCTTTTGCAGTTTTGACTGAACTATACACACTATACAATGTGTTGTCCAATCCATTCAGAATATAATTTTTGCAGAGGAAGTCAACATGTTTCCATGCTTCCACAGCAGCAACCACTTGCCTATCTGTCTCATTTTCCTTAAGTTTTGGAGCATTCTCATACAAGAATTTTGCCAAATTCAAGGTCATGAGATAGAACAGCATTTTTTGTTGCCATCTCTTAAACTCAGTACCATTAAATTTCTCTGGCTTTTCTCCATGATTCAAAGGAACAGTGATAGGGACAGCAGCAGCCACAATTTCATTTGACATTTCTGTCAAAATAAAACTCCATCAAATTGAATTCTCAAAATCCAACCGAAGCATTGTTTTATATTACACAACAACCAAAAAATAATAAATAAATATATACACGGCACAGCATTCAAGTTTCATTTTACAGTAGAAGAAACATACATTAAAAAAGAAACCAACTATTTACTGTGTAATGTCAGAATATACAAAAATTTTTAAAGTAAAATATTTTACACAGTACCAAAAACACAGTCAAAATAAAAGCAATCTACACATTAGAGTCTGTCAAACACTGTTGTAGAATAGACAAAACATAGCCACGTGAGTCACTACAAGACTATAAGCATTTAAAGTATTGTATTCAACCAATGTACAAAGTACTGAAATGCAGGCCTGAAACGTCAAGACTGAACAAAAGCAAACTCAGCCAACCATTGATTCAAGTAAAACAAATTTCCTATTAAAATATAATATATTATAAGCCAACTATTATATATCAAACCCAAACAACGCAGGAACAATTCGCACAGACCAACAATAATATAAGCCAAAGCCAGTCAATAAGGATTCATATAAGACAAAAAAGGCCCTAATAAAATAATATATAAAGGAAGAAGGAAAGATCAACAACAACAGTGTATAATACAATAATCTCACCCAAGCACGTAACCGACGTTATCAAAGGATCACAGATCACGATAAACACAAAATCAGTTTTCCAAGTTATGTGCAGCGTATCTAATGTTACCGATTTAAAGTTTTTCAACCAGCATAAAATTCCTTTCACAGTCGATCACAAATGTAAATTAAAATATAGAAAATCTGCTTTAAGACTGTTGGTTATATTTTAATAATTTACTTTTGTGATTAAGCAAAATGAACAAAACACAGATCTAATTATAGGCAACATTAACACAAAAGTAGTAATAGACAAAACATTAAATATATACTGCATATATATAAAAGAAATCTGCAATATAAACAAATACTGAATATATATTAGAAGAAATCTGCAGTTAATTAAAAGACTCACAGATCAGATGCATGAAAGGATGAACAATTAAGATCAAGTCTTGCGTTTGGCGCAATCTCCTTAAAGCAGATTTCGCCCCTCACACAATCACTGTGGTGCTTTGAGACTCGTGGACGTCTGCCTCCCAGGATAAAATGATCTACAGCACGAAAACAAAGCACACAAGGTCGTGCTCTGCGAACTACTCAATGTCTCTTTCTCTCTCTTTGACACAAATATGAATGCAGAAAATTTTCTCTCTAAGAGAGTTTTTGCCAAAAGTTTTTTTTTCGTGAATGAGGGACTACGAATAAATATACTTTACTGAACAGATACTCTGTTTCAGTAATAACTGCTGTGCACATACTAACTGACTCAAAAATTAAAATAATAAATTATTATTATTTGGACAAGTAGGCCCAGTCCACATATGCCAAAGGCCCAACCCAATGTCCAACTCATGAACATATAAACTCATATATTATCTATTTCCTTTCCTATGTGGGACTCGGGATTTTTACCACTTTTAATAACATCTACATGAACATAGAAAATATCAATTTCTTATTCACTCCATGCTATTTTTCCAACATTCGTAACTCAATACTTAGTTTTCATCACTCAATACTCAGTTTTTATCACTCAATTGCAAGATGTTTTGTTTGAATGAGTTTTGAGTTATGGTTTTCATCACTCAGTTCTCTGATTTTTGAGTAATGAGTTATGAAAACTGAAAACACATTTTATCTGTTTTCAGTTTTCATAACTCATAACTGCATTTTTGTAATTAAATATAAAACTTTATACTATACAGCCATCATTTTTGACTTTTGGGGTTTTTTTTTTTTTTTTTCTTCTTCTTCTTTGTTCGGTGATCTGGTTCCTTTTTTTTTTCTTTTTCTTTTCTTCTTCTTCGTGTGATCTGGTTTCTTTTTTTTTCTTTTTTTTTCTTTTTCTGATCCAGTTCGTCTTCTTCCTCTTTTTTGTTTTTTTCCTTTTCTTCTGATCTAGTTCGTCTTCTTCCTTTTTTTTTTTTTCACTGGTTCGAGTGATCTGGGTACTGGGTAAAAAAAAAAAAAAAAAAACTAAACTGTACCAATGACAGATATGGGACCCACAAATAGTGTGAAAATATTGAGTGATGGTAACTGAGTGATGATGTTGTTTGGATGTGATATTTTAGAGTGATGAGTAATGAGTGATGAGTGATGGATGATGAGTGATGAAAATTGAGTGATGAGTGATGAGTGACCATATTTTTAAACCAAACAAGGCCTTAAGTGTCTTGATATTGGCAGTTTACTTAATGTTTGTGCTATACCAGTTACAGTTTTAGTAGGTGCATGGATTTTTTTTTTAAATAATCATAAAAGCCAAACTATTTTATTAGTTAGTCAAGGTATGAAACTATTTTGGTATCTAACAAATCGAGTTTGTTAGACTCGATTTTGCCCTGTGAAATTGCACTTGAAAATAATTGAAAATCGAGTGTTTCACACTTGAGTTTCAATGAAATTATTTGAAGGATTTGATTATTTAAAAAAAAATCCAAACTGAAAAAAGGAAGAGAAAAATCAATTCGGGTTTTTACTCTAATATGATTTTAGGGGTTTTTTTTTTTTTCAAAATAACTAAATTTCTCAAATAATTTCATTAGTTAGCAATGTTTTGAAACTATTTAGCAATCTAACAAATCAAGTGCAGAAAACTCAGTTTTGTTGTGCTAAATCGAGTGTGAAGAGGTCGAGTTCCATGAAACTCGAGTCTCCACGACTCGATTTCCCTGCCAGGCTATGAACTTCATTAGACCAAAGATGAAGATGGAGATGGAGGAAACCAAATCAAAAGACCCAGACATCGAAAGACCCAGAGATTGTTTCTGCTATGGAAACCAAACGCGAAAAACATAGAGATGAAGGAAACCAAATGCGAAAACATCGAAAGACCTAGAGATTGTTTCTGCTATGGAAACCAAACGCGAAAAACATAGAGATGGAGATTTGGGAAGATTGTTTCTGCCTTGCTCTGGATTGTTTTCGCTATGGAACTCGAGTGTTTCACTCTCGAGTATGAAACTCGAGTCTGAGACACTCGATTTCCAACTAAAACTCAACTCCAGCTCACTCGATTTCAAAAAGCAAAATCGAGTCTAACAGACTTGATTTGTTAGATTGCTAAATAGTTTTAGAACCTTGCTAACTAATGAAATTGTTTGAGGGATTTGGTTATTTTGAAGAAAAAAAAAACCCTGATTTTAGAAAGAGTGCAGAGACCATCCTACTTTCGCTATGGGTCTTGAGTTTTGATAACCTTCGCATAGAAGTCAAAAATTGCCAATAACCAGCGATCCTAGGCCAAATCACGCTATTGAGGACCTTGCAACCACTATGCAATCTCACCTTATAGTATATTTTCAAAACCCACCCAGAACTTCTTGATGCTTTTAGATCTATGCCATTCTAGATCTAACAACTTTTCTATCACTGTGTGTATTGTATCTATGAAAAGAAAGGGGGGGGGGGGGGAAGACAATCATTAGCAAGAAAGATTAGAGTTGGGCAAGAGCCAAGAAAATGAAAAGAGAAAAGAGTGGTTTTGAGTGGCCGTACTGCATTTTGCAACGGAGGTCGTGGTGGCCTTGCTTCCAAAGCGGTGAACTATAGGCCGTACACAAATTAGAAACATTTTTAGAAGCTGATGTGTTTATATATATATATATATATATATATATATACCATCTAAGCGTTGATTTGGCCAGTAAAACTTAAACACATCAACATTTCATTTTTTGGCCAAAAATGGAAATTGCACCTTTTATATTTGACCAAAATTTATTTATACCCTTTAATTTTATTTTTGTTCATTTGAGTTCAAGTTTATTTAATTATTAAGGTCTCTCAATTTTTGTTAAATGTTATTGGGTACATGAGCGTACCCAAATTCTAGTTAATGGACTAGACTTAGAATTGGGTTCACAACTTATTTGTATGGTGGGTTCAGAGTTTCCTACTAAGGGTAGTTCTTTACCAAGTATCTTAATTACACCTCTCAACTCTCACGAACTTCCCTTTTCCTCTCTTTAAGTTCCTCTCTTTAGATAGTACGCTCTCTCTTTCTATCACTCCCTGTTTCTTCCCAGCATTAACAACCCCTTCTTTTTACTCCTTCCTCCTATTTATAGCTTGAGGTTGGTGGGGTGCCCATGCTTAGCTTCTGGTCTCACTCTTGTGAGTGGGCTCCAATTTGATTATTCCTGACAAGGAATATGCTCCATTGGAAACAGTGGTAATGGCATTGGAACTAACTCCTCCCTCCAAGAGATTGCTCAGCAGCGCTACTCCCCAAGGCAATACCGAGCTGTCGAAGGCATGGATCGCTCCGAGCAAGCGCATTCCCGATCAAGACATAATTGACCGGTATGGGCTTGTCTATCATGCATTCGAAATGAAATGGGCTTACTATGAAATTTGGGCTCGGTTTTGATCCTAGAGAATGTTTAGGCCAAGGCCCAATGGGCCTGGGATCATACCCCGTACAATAGCCCCCCCTTTGATTCGTGTTCGGCTACCGGGAATGAATGAAGGACAATCCAACAGGTGCTAGAGACTTCTCGGGAAGCTCAACCATCAGCCATTAAATGAACAAGACGGTTATTAATGCCTTCTCAGAAGGAGCGTTATGTCAGGCTGTCAAGTCTAACCGTAATCATGACCTGACGGTTCGTGAATCGAGGCCATGCGTATGGAAGTTACAAAAAAGAATTTAAAAAGATTTTCCCGTTTCCTTTTTCATTAAATGTTTTCACCCTATAAATAGTTCCTTTTGACTCTTCATACTACTTTTTACTTCCTCACTGCTTCAACTTTCTCTCTGCCGAGCATACTCTTTCCGTGCATAGATTCTCCAACCAAGATTACCAATTCCTAGAGCCCACAGTAAGTTTCTTCATTCTTTCCTTCTATTTTTCAATTTTTTCCCTCACTCTAGAGTTAGGAATGGGCTACGCACATCTTCTTTCTACCGAAGCGTCCTTAGCTAATTTTAGGGTAGTCTATTATATTCTTAGGGATGTGGATGTTGCTTATTGTCATGAGGGTGACATCGCTCTTCAGTGACGCTCTGGTTCTAACGTAGTGTTTTTTCTTTTAATGGCCATTTTAGAGGGAGGGGTTAGATTTCTCGTGGACCCTCTCATACTTAGTACCCTTAGGTTTTACGATTTATGCCCTGACCAACTTCCCCCTAATTTTTACCTAGTCGTAAGTTGCGTCAGTAGATTAAATCGGATACATGGGCTACAACTAAACCATTATGACATAAACTTTATGTATAGCTTATGCGGTAATATTAGGTCTGACTACTACCTAAAGGTTAGGGATGTACGGGTACGGCTCATATCGTGCCTTCCCGATTGTAACAAAAATTCGACTGAAGAGTATGTCCTAGTGAGCAGCAATTGGCTTACCAACGAGCTCACCTGCCCAACTTCTCCACGTGATGTTGGTTGGTACCAAGCACTTTTAATTGCTTTCAATTTAGTGTTTTACCCATGCTTATTTTTTAAAACAGTTATTAACCAGTTTTCATATTATTTGGGTGCAGAAAGCAAAAGGTTTAAGCTAGACATTAAAGTTTTACACATGAGAGATTTAAATTTTGTGTTCCGGTTAGAGATATTTGTGAATTCTGACGAGCAGCTTGGGCATCCCATCTCACACTTGGTTGCAATCCAGTCTACTCCACTTGGAAACCTTTCGGATAAGCCTTACTTTTGGACAGCCCTTTGCTGTTATACATTGACGTGCGACATCCTAATCTCCTTCCCCCTAACCTAACTCTAGGTGAAGCTTGGGACTTCGTCCCCCGAATAGCTAGAGCAAAGTCACTAATACCTGTGAGGGATGCTTCAGTAGATATCGTCTCCCAAAGCTGTATTGTCCACAAACCCATTGAGGATCCCCAAGCCCAAGTTCAGCCGGCCGAGCAAGCAACAGCCGAGTCAGTAAACTCCTCAAAAGCAGAAACCGACCAAGGTGAAGGCGAAATGGTGGTCAAACGAACAATGACCCTTGATCATTTTTTGCCCAGCACAAATCTAGTGGTACAACAGCAACAGACCCAGGGCAGAAGTCCAACTCCCCCTCCTCCTCCTCCTGCCCGCTCTTGGAAAAGGCAGCGCACGACTGACCAACCACCCAGGGGTTTGGGGGATGCTCCTCCGAAAAATCCACCTCCCCGAGCGTCAGAGGGGATTGTCATCTCGAAACCTGCTGGTGACGCCCGACCAGCCGCACAAGTTAGGTCCAATGTGGCATCCTTTTCCTGCCTAGAAGTAGGTTGGCAGACCATCTTTAGGCTCGGGAATGAGCCTCTTTTGGTGAGGGCTAGCGTCAGGACCTAGGTGCAAGGCAAAGGTGGCTGGGTCGCCCGGAGTTTGGCGCAGGGCCTTCAACTGCCTAAGGATGTGCACTTTTTCTCAAGCGGCACTGATGGGTCTCTAGTTGCCCAATTGCAGTGGCACACAATAGCGGTAATACACTTTACTCTTTCTTCCTTGCATAAATGTACTTGCATTTTTCCTTTCTTCTCTTGTTTATTGTTATTGTGTTATCAAGCAGCACAATTGGCTTATATGATAGATGATCGGCTGAAGGAGGCCGCTGAGGATGCTTACCAGGAGAAGGCTTTGAAGGACGTTGTTGTGGCCACTGCGAAAGATAAGGGCAAGGCTGCTGAAGCTGTCGAGAAGAGAACACAGGCATCCGAGAAGGCTCGGATACTGGCAGAGCAGAGGCAAATAGAAATGGATGTGAAGCTCAGGGGAACGGAGCTCAAATTGGCTAAAGTGGAGGGTCTGAACTTGGCGTAAATTGATGAGATTATAGATCTAAAAGCTGCACTTGAAGCTTGCGAAGCCAAGTGGTACAACGCAGGCTTCACAGACGCCGAGAATTTTGTGGAACCAATTGTCTACCAAGCACGGAGGCACGGGTTTCGGGAAGGATGGATGGCCGCTCTTCAAGCTATGGAGGTGCCCAATGATTCCTCGCTGAGGAATCCTGAGCAAATACCTTTTCCAGAGCCTCCTCCTCCTATTCAAGATCCTTCTAGCACCAACAATGAAGAGGACACTCCCAGCATGAAGGAGTTGGTGCAAGAAATTGACTCCCATGTGGAGTCAATTGATCTTGAAGTCACCAGCAACTTTGATGCCGCATTACAAACAACCTCACTGCCACCCCCAGATTTTGCCAACATGTCGGGGATGCCCAAACGCTGCCATACTTAGCCACTTAGCCCGCTTGGGATGCATCAACCCAACCTGCCGTAGAGACTCACCCCGCCTCTCATGCATGAAAAATGTTTAACTTACCTAATTCATTTACTTTATCTTTCTCTTTACTTTATCTTATCTTTGTTTTTTGTTTTACTTGGTTTGCTTATTGTCACCAGGATGTGGTGACAGAACAATGGTTTTATTTTAATTTATGTTTATTTTAGTTTACTTAGTCACTATGACATGGTGGCAGGACATCTACTTTGGTTATTTTTATGAATAATTTTTGCATTGTTATTAAATTATTTCTACCATATTTTATTCTTTCATTTATAGTGATCATGACACCGAATTAAGATTTACTCTTGGTTGGTGATTTTCCTTAACCGAGCGTAGTTGTCTTGAGTACAGCAGGGATAGGGACTTCACCTCTTTCGGTGACCTGTTTTGTTCTTAGAAAAATAGGGATTAGGTTACCACTTGTTCAGTGATCAGGATCGAACCGAGCACAGGTTCCTGTCCCTAGTGAAAATACACATTAGGTTTCCATTTGTTCGGTGATTGGGATGGAACCGAGCACAAACTTCTATCCTTAGAGAAAATAGTATAGGTTTCCACCTATTCGGTGATTAGGATCGAACCGAGCACAGGCTTCTATCCTTTGAAAAAAAAATAGATATTAGGTTTCAAACCGAGCACAAGCTTCTGTCCTTTGAAAAAAAAAATAGATATTAGGTTTTCACCTGTTCGATGATTAGGATCGAACCGAGCATAGGCTTCTATCCTTAGAGAAAGTAGATATTAGGAAGACAAGAATGGTAATGTAACTTCTATATATTACATGGATAGGCATTGTTCTTTACACAATAGTTGTATATAACTTGCAATTCCCCCTAAAGTTAGTGATAGAACCTTCGTAAATTTTGAACATTCCATGGCTAGAGGAGTGGTCTCTCCTCCATATCCTCCAAGTAATATGCTCTAGCTCCAGCAATAGCAGTAACCCTGTATGGACCCTCTTAATTCGGAGCTAACTTCCCTGCATTGGTATCCCGAGCATTCCCTACTGCTTTCCTCAACACAAAGTCACCGACTTTGAACCCCCTACTCTTGACATCCTGGTTGTATCGACGAGCTAACTTCTGCTGATATTCAACTAACTTTATAGTTGCTGATTCCTAATGCTCTTCTAATGAGTCTAATTACTTTACCATAAGCTCATCATTTTCAGCAGGGAAAAATCCTGAGACCCGAGCACTACATAAGCTTACTTTGGTTGGAATAACCGCTTCCCTTCTGTATGTCAGTGAAAACGGGGTTTCTCCTGTGGATTTTCTGAGGGTTGTCTGGTACGCCCACAAGAGATTTGGTAACTCCTCGGCCCATATTCCTTTCGTGCCTTCCAACCTCTTCTTCAATCCAGTCATAATTGCGTTATTAATAGCCTTAGCCTAGCCATTTCTCTGCGGATACTCCAGAGTGAAATATCTGTTCTTAATACCAAAATCTCTACAGAACTTTCGGAAAGCCTTACTGTCAAATTGCAATCCAATGTCAGACACTAGGGATTCTGGCACTCCAAATCTTGTTACTATATTTCTCAAAACAAACTTTTTAATGTCTACATCTCGGATGTTAGCTAACGCCTCGGCCTCGGCCCATTTTGTGAAGTAATCCACGGCAACCCAAACAAATCTTTGGTTCCTGTAGCTCAATGGAATGGGCCAATAATGTCTAGGCCCCACTGTGTTAAAGGCCAAGGGCTACTAATGGGGTTCAAACTTCCTGCCGGCTGATGTATTAAGGGAGCATGTTTCTAACATTGCTCGCATCTTCAGACATACTCGGTAGCATCCTTATTCATCTGTGGCCACCAAAATCCCCGAGTCATCGCAGCCAATGAACGTCCTCCAACATAACTGCCACATACCCCTTCATGAAGCTCGGTCAAGAGCCCTTCAACTTTGCTAGGGTGCAAACACTGCAGATACAGTCCCCCAAAAGACCTTTGGTACAACTTATGGTCTACCAACAACCAATACCCAGCAGCCATACGGCGTACTCTGTCTGCTTCTTTTGTATCAGCTGGTAGTCAATCTTCGGCCAGAAAATTAATAATTGGATCCATCCAACACGGTTCTGATACTACCACCACTGAAACACCTACCCTTGCTTCAATACTCGATTCCGCCACCACTTCCTCTTTGATTAGCCAAGGCACCTCTTCAGTCAGTGATGACGCTAAAGTCTGCCCCCTGGCTATTTGAACCACCTTTACTTTCTAAAACTGATTCATAATCTGCTTTACCAACCGTAAGTACTCCATCATCCGGGGATCCTTGGCTTCAAAGCTACCCTGCACATGATTAACCACCAACTGAGAATCCGAGTAAACCTCCACTTCTTGGGCACCCAGATTCAAAACAGCTCTCAATCCAGAAATTAGGGCTTCATACTCAGTTTCGTTATTAGAAGCCTTAAAACCCAACCTAAAAGAATGTTCCACCCTTATCCTTTCTGGTGTGATGATGACAATTCCAGTCCTAGCCCCTAGTGCACTAGATGCACCGTCAACAAATACTTTCCACGGGTGAACTTCCACATGACAAACTATCTCCATGTCCCTTCTCGGGGAAAACTCTACAACAAAATCAGCAAGAACCTGACCCTTCACTGAACTCCTAGGTCTATACCTAATGTCAAAAAAGCCTAACCGAGTTCCCCACTTGGCTATCTTGCCCATGAAATCAGATCTCTTCAACAATGACTACATGGGATACTCGGTTAATACATATACAATATAAGCTTGAAAATAATGGGGCAACTTCCTTGTAGCATGTACTAGTGCAAACACCAACTTCTCCAAGGGCAAATATCTTGTTTCGGTATCGACTAGAGTCTTGCTGGCATAATATATTGGTTGCTAAACTTGATCCCTCAGCAACACGGCACTCACGGCATGCTCGGACACTAAAGATACATAAACAAATCCTCACGGGGCTCTAGGGCTGACAACATAGGTGCCCACATCAAATATTCCTTTAAATTCTGAAAAGCCTTTTCACATTCTTCGGCCCACTGGAATCCCTTCTATTTTTTCAGAAGCTGATAAAATGGACGGCACCGATCTGCAAACTTAGAAATGAACCGGTTTAGAGTAGCTAGCATGCCGATCAACACTTGGACTTCCTTTGGATTGCTCAGTGACTTAAGGTGCTCTACAACTTTAATTTGATGGGGATTAACTTCTATTCCTCGGTGAGTGATCATATATCCGAGGAACTTACCAGCCTTCACTCCAAATGCACACTTGTCAGCATTGAGACGTAGCTTATGTCGCCAGAGTACTTCAAACATGTCCCTTAGATCATCAATATTCCCCTGCTCCTCTTTACTTTTGACCACCATTTCGTCAATATACACGTCCACTGTACGCCCAATCTTATCCCTAAACATCCTTGTCATCATTCGTTGATAGGTGGCTCCATCATTCTTTAGACCAAATGGCATCACAGTATAGTGGTAATTAGCATCGAGAGAAATAGACGCGGTCTTTTCTTGATCCTCGGCAGCTAAGACAATTTGATGGTAACCCTAAAAGGCATCTAGGAAACTCATCCTCGGGTGCTTATACGTTGCATCTACCAGTTGATCAATCTTCAGCACGAGGAAAGGGTCCTTCGGACATGCTTGGTTCAGATCAGTAAAATCTACACAAAATCTTCATGTCTCATTCTTCTTTTTCACCACTACAATATTCGTAAGCCATTTTGGGAAGAAAACCTCCTATATTGCCCCTGCTTCCTTCAACCTCATAACTTCTTGCTTAACTGCCTCGACGTGCTCTTTAGCCGACCTTCTTGGCTTCTACTTCTTGAGAGGAAATAATGAATCCACATTAAGCCTATGAACTATAAACTCGGGGTCTACCCCGAGCACCTTGTACGGACTCCAAGCAAATACATCTATATTATGTACAAGCAATAACAGCATCTCCACCCTATCTTTGTCTTTCATACTCGCTCCTATCTGAAAACTCATATCCTCATCTGGCAATATCTTTACTTTTATTAAATCCTTGGCACAGCTAGCCCTTTTTCCTCTTGGAGTTCCTGTAATTGCTATAAAGGGACCTCCTCGGCTGGTTCCTTTTACTTAATCTCCAGGTTTACAGTGGCCACTAAGCATTTTCTGGCTACTTGTTAGCTTCCCCTTACTGTAGCCATACTGTGATCAGTATGGAACTTGACATTTACATGCAACGTAGATGGAACCGCTCCCATTGCATAAATCCATAGCCTTCCAAGAATTTCCATATACGGAGAGAATGAGTTGACCACTATAAAGGTCACCATCACTTCCTTGCCCTCCATATTCACAAAAAGCGAAATCTGCCCCTCCGGGACCACTATCCGACCATCAAACCCAACCAATGAGGTATCATACTTTGACAAATCTTTGTACTTCAAACCTAGGCCCCTGTACAAATCAGGATACATTACCTCAGCACCACTTCCTTGGTCTACCAACATTCTCTTCACTATAAAAGCATTTATTCGGGTTGTGACCACCAAAGCGTCGTCATGTGGCTGGGTCGTTCCTTCCAGGTTATCATCATTAAAAGTGATGGGCTCTCGAATATACTTCATCTTCTTTTCAGAGGGCTACTCGTCCCAGCTACTTTCCACCAGAACCACTGACAATACCCCTTTCTTCCGGGTCACTAAGGTACCCCTCGAAGCAGCGTGGATGACCTCTATCACTCCTAAAGGGGGTGGAAGTGGATTCCCCCGGGGTCGGGCACCTTGTCCGAACTCCTGATTCCTCAGCTCCACAATATATTCTTTTAAGTGCTCCGCCCTTACTAGCTACTCCAAATGATCTGTCAACACCCTACACTACTTGGTATTGTGTCCTTTATCCCTATGATAATTACAATATAAATTTTGATTTCTTCTCATGGGATCACCTCCCATCTTACTCAGCCACTGAAAATATGGCTCACCTTTAATCCGATCTACAATCCTGTGCACTAGTTTTTTGAATGTCATGTTTACTTCCCTGATCTGAGTGTTCGGCTCCTAGATTCTCAAGTCCTTCCAGGGTCTTGACTGGAAACCTACTTGCTTGGGCTGACTTGTGACTGGGGCCTTGCCTTTGTTCTGCTGTTGATCATCCTCCAATCTCTTATACTCCTCAATACGCCTCATGAGTTACCTCATATCCTCAAGAGGCCTTATGGTCAATGATTCCTGTAATTCAGAGTCCTCTATTAAAGCTGTCGAGAAGAGAACACAGGCGTCCAAGAAGGCTCGGATACTAGCAAAGCAGAGGCAGATAGAAATGGATTTGAAGCTCCAGGGAACAGAGCTCAAATTGGCTAAGGTGGAGGGTCTAAACTTGGCCCGCAAGTTGATGAGATTACAGATTTGAAAGCTGCACTTGAAGCTTGCGAAGACAAGTGGACACTAGCAATGCACCCACGGGCTAAGGTACACAACTAGGGTTGTACACGGTGCGGTGCAGCCGGTTTTAGGGGGCTTTTTTGCACCACACATATAGAGGTGGTTTTCCCCCATCCCTAACCGCACCTCACTTGTGGAGGGTTGGGAATCGGTCTACACAAGGTGCAATGCAAGATACTGGTTCGATGCGGTTAGTTCAGTTAATTTCTCATTTTTTCAGGTTCCAAACACAATGCAATTAACAACTCCAAACCACATCATGCTCATTAAAAAAAAAAAAACCCAAATATTCTATAAACAAAAAAACGAAAGAAAACTAAAAACAAATTCACAATCTTTTCTCACACATAAGCCATTTCCAATAATAAAAAAAAAAAAACCCAAATAAAAAACTAAACCAAACCCATAAAAGATCAAACAAACATCATTGAAAATAAATCACATAAAAAAACCTAGTAGAAAAGCATTGCATTTGTATGGAGAAGCATCTGAACTTTGAAGTCAGAATATCACTAGAAACTGACGGAAGACGAGGCGAGAGAGAGAGAGAGAAAGAGCAAATGTGAAGATTTTGTTGCTGGGACTGGGAGTCTGGGAGAGGAAGACTGACGAGAGTGAGGGAGAGAAAGAGAAGGGATGGGTAAATAATCCTAGGGTTTAAAATTAAAACGTCGTCGTTAGTGGCTTACAATAGTTTTTTTTTTTTTTTAATCTGATGATAAACAGAGTCGTTTTGGAGTTGGTATTAAAATTTAATATCAGGTACTAAAACGACGTTGTTTTAGTGCCAGATTATATATAAATTAAAAAAAAAAAAAAGGAAACCTAAACTTACATAACGCTGTTTTCTTATTCTTCTTCTACCTTACTTCTTTAGCTTTCATGTCTTCTTTCAATTTTCTTCTCTTTACACTGATACATATATTTTAAATCATAGTGTGTATGTGTGTGTGTGTGTGTGTGTGTGTGTGTGTGTGTGTGTGTGTGTGTGTGTGTGTGTGTGTGTGTGTGTGTATACACCAGTGCAGTTTCTCGTCGAAATGCAAAATAGCCACCGCTTGCCGCATCTGTCATCTTTGGTTTGCCCATATTGCCGCCAATCACTGCACCGGACACCTACGGTGAGACTTGGAAGCGGTTGGGTCGGTTCGGCATTGGCCAGTTTCATCGACGTCGGTCAGATCCTAAACAAGCCTATACACGGCTGCATGTCATAAACCGAACCCTAAATTATTCAATCAACTGTCTGAAATTGTGGATCAAACCTTTCCTCAACCCATTGAACCACCTCAGAGCAGTGGGACCGAGACTCTAGGAGAACACCTTACACATTAATGCATCATTATGACTATGCAAAGACATCATTTGAATGTAATAGCTTACATGTTCTACAGGATCTGTCTTTCCATCATAAGAGTTGAACGGGGGTTTAATAATTCTGCTCGGCATTAGCACCCTTTCAATCTCCTTCGAAAAAGGTGACCATGCTGTTCTATGCAAAGCTCGACTCATAGCATCCATTGCAGCGTTTCTGGGTCGTCGCCCCTTCAAGGAAATTGAGTCCTTATCCATATACTCCTGAGACTGTTCTCGATGTCGATGAGAACTAGATTGATAAGACGCCTCCTCATGTCCACTTCCTACACTCACTGATCCCTCTGCATGCTCTCCGTGGTTTCTTCTCCGACGTCTGCCTCGTGCTTCCAACTCCAGCTTTCTTACCAACCTCCACAGACGTTCATGCTCTTCATCCCTTCTATCAGGACGTTCATATCCAAATGTGCTAGACATTTTCCGGTATGTTTGAAATGACCCCTCTCCAAGACCAGATTGCTCTTCTCCCTGCTCATGCTCCTGATCTTCTTGCCACTTCTACCTTTTTTCCTGCCAGCTAGATCCCCAGGAAGATCCCTCAAAGCCATTTTCAACATAACTTCCTGATTTTCGTTGAGACATTTTCCTTATGTAGATCTCGGCTGACTATAACTTCGTAGGAGTTCCCCACAGATGACGCCAATTGAGTGTACCCAAATTCTACTTAATGGACTAAGCTTAGAATTGGGCTTACAACTAATTTGTATGGTGGGTTTAGGGTTTAGAGTTTCCTACTAAGGGTAGTTCTTTACCAAGTATCTTAACTACACCTCTCAACTCTCACAAACTTCATTTTTCCTCTCCTTAAGTTCCTCTCTTTAGATAGTACGCTCTCTCTTTCTATCACTCTCTGTTTCTTCCCAGCATCAACAACCCCTTCTCTTTACTTCCTCCTCTTATTTATAGCTTGAGGTTGGTTGGGTGCCCATGATTAGCTTTTGGTCTCACTCGTGAAAATGGGGTCCAATTTGATTGTTCCTGACAAGGAATATGCTCCACTGGAAACAGTGATAATGGCATTGGAACTGACTCCTGCTTCCAAGAGATTACTTGGCCGCGATACTCCCCAAGGCAATATCGAGCTGCCGAGGGCATGGACCGCTCCGAGCAAGCACATTCCTGATCAAGTCATAATTGACTAGTATGGGCTTGTCTATCATGCATTCGAAACGAAATGGGCTTACTATGAGGTTTGGGCTTGGTTTTGATCCTAGAAAATGTTCGACCCAAGGCCCAAGGCCTAATGGGCCTAGGATCATACCCTGTACAGTACAAATTTTTAATTTTTCTATAGAATTTTTAAAATTAAAAAAACCCAATTAATTATTAAATATTTTTCGAGAAAGAATTAAATCTTTTTTTTATTTTAGAATACTAACTATTTTAACAAGCACACGAGAAGAAAGGAGAATGTCTTAAAGAAACTAGGAGAAGATCTTAAACCAGTTAAGAACACTAACAGC
The DNA here is from genome assembly GCA_033629205.1 of Lithocarpus polystachyus. NCBI lineage: Eukaryota > Viridiplantae > Streptophyta > Magnoliopsida > Fagales > Fagaceae > Lithocarpus > Lithocarpus polystachyus. The sequence goes on from CM066164.1 coordinate 82,381,973, forward strand.
CTTTTCTTAACAATTACTCTCTCAAGAACACTAACAACAAAAATAAAAATAAGAAATAGTTGAATTATAATTTTACTATTTATAAATTTTTTATTTAATTAAGCACATATATGCATGAATCAATTTTAAAAAAATATATATAACACAACTTAATACACATAAATAATAATTTGAAATTTAATATTAAGAATATAATCAAACTTATTTGGAATTTGAAATTTAGAAACAAACACAAGTCATAAATTAAGATATAAAAATAGAAAAACAACAAAAAACATACTTGGAGATAGAGAATCGAGAGAGGTCACCAATGAGAAATTTCAAATAAGCATCCTAATTATATATATATAATTATATATATAATATTAGTTTAGGTCATGTATCATCCTAAGCTGCTCCCCAAAAATTTTGGTACTGTTTAATGTAAGATGAAACTGTCAAATGTGATTAAACAATAAGGGAACCATTAAATGTGACAAAAGTACAGTCAGATGTGATGTTGATATTGCCCAAAGTGATGATGGAATTGTCAAATGTGAGAAAAAAAATTAGGGTACTATCGAATGTGACAAAAATACTATCAGATGTGATATTAGTACTGCTCCATATGACAATGAAACTGTCAAATATGAGAAAAGAAATTATGGTAGCACCGAATGTAACAAAAGTACGATCAGATGTGATATTAATATTGCCCAATGTGATAATGAAGCTATCAAATGTGAAAAAAAAAAATATGGTCCCATAAAATTTGACAAAAATGCAGTCAAATGTGATGTTGGTACCGACCAAAGTCATGATGAAACTGTCAAATGTGAGAAAACAAATTATGGAAAATTATGGTACCACTGAATGTGACAAAAGTACAGTCATATATGATATTGATATTGCCTAATATGACGATGAAACTGTCAAATGTGAGAAAAGAAACTAGGGTAGCACCGAATGTGGCAAAAGTACGATCAGATGTGATATTGATATTGCCCAATGTGATAATGAAGCTATCAAATGTGGAAAAAAAAAATATGGTCCCATAAAATTTGACAAAAATGCAGTCAGATGTGATGTTGGTACCGACCAAAGTCATGATGAAACTGTCAAATGTGAGAAAAAAATTATGGAAAATTAGGGTACCACTGAATGTGACAAAAGTACGGTCATATATAATATTGATACTGCCCAATGTGATGATGAAACTATCAAATGTGGGAAAAAAAAATGGTCCCACAGAATGTAACAAAAGTACGATCAAATGTAATGTTGATATTGACTAATGTGACTATAGATATCGCATTTTGTACTCCTTATGACTCGAGCCCCGTTCTCCAATGATATTGAAATTCTAAAACCTAAGGTTGGTTTAGGGCCCGATCAGACTTAAATTGACTTGAGAAAGGTTTTTATGAAAAAAATATAACTCTTTTATGAATTAAATAAGTTATTTTTGGAAAATAAAGTTCATGGAAACCTTCGGATATGCGTACGGCCAGATGTGATATTGGTACTATCCAATGTGACAATGAAACTATCAAATGTGAGAAAAAAAATAAAGGAACCACTAAATGTGACAAAAGTACTGTCAAATAAGATGTTGATACTGCCGAATGTGACAACGAAATCATCAAATGTGAGAAAAAAAAAAAAAGGAACCACCAAATGTGACAAAAGAACAATTATATGTGATGTTGAAACTGCACAATGTGAGGATGGAACTGTCAAATGTGAAAAAAATAAGGGAATCACCAAATACGACAAAAGAATTGTCACATGTAATGTTGAAATTGCGTAATATGAGGATGCAACCGTCAAATGTAAGAAAAAAAAAATGAAACCACCAAATGTGACAAAAATACTATCAAATGTGATGTTGAAACTGTATAATGTGAGGATAAAACCGTCAAATATAAGGAAAAAAAAATAAGGGAACCACTAAATGTGACAAAGTGTTGTCAAATGTGATGTTGGAACTGCATAATGTGAGGATGAAATTGTCAAATGTGAGAGAAAATAAGGAAAACATCGAATGTGACAAAAAAAACTGTCACATGTGATGTTGAAACTGCACAATGTGAGGATGAAACCGTCAAATATGAGAAAAAAAAAATAAGGAAACTCTTAAATGTGACAAAAGAACTGTCACATGTGATGTTAGAACTGCACTATGTGAGGATGAAACTGTCAAATGTGAGAAAAAATAAGAAAACCACCAAATGTGGCAAAAGAACTGTCACATATAAGGTTGGAACTACATAATGTGATGATGAAACTATCAAATGTGAGAATTTGGTAACTTGTTATAGCAAGCTATCTATTAGTGGGTATCGCACCCTCTAAAAAAAAGAGAGGTATGGTAGAATTACCCTTATTTACTTATTTAATTTTTAGATAATGATTATCACACACTCGTTATTGTACCATGCATGTACACACGGCCACATAAGCTGAAAACGCAATTTTACTCTTTCACAATTTGTTTTGAAATTGTATTTTCAAAACACAATTCTAAAGTAAATGTGTATGAAGGTTGTGTTTAAGATTAGAGTTTAAAGTTAGCTTATTTTACTATTTATCTTATTCTTGCTAATATTTATAAGTCTCACTACACTTTTTGCTACTAGTCATGGATCCCACTCTACAGTATTTTTAGCAAAAAGTTTTCAATTTTAGCTAAATAAACTGTTCCCAAATGGACCCAAAGTGCACCATAACAAGTGTGTAACATGATTATTTATTTATTTGTTAATATACTAATATTACCTTGAACTTTGATTGAGTGTCAATTGGGTCATTATTGGATATTTGATTTAGGCCTTGTTTGGAATGAGGGAATAGAATGGAATGGAATGGAATGGAAATGAATGAAAAGAATAATTTTAGAATATTCTTCCATTCCCTTGTTTGGGAGTTTTAATGGAGTGAATGGAAAGTCCATTCCCTTGTTTGGGAGTTTAAGTAGAAGGGAATGAAATTAGTAGGAGAGAACACTTATTTCTCTCTATTCTCTTAAAATCTCAAATTTGCATTCTCCCCAAAAGTGGAAGGAATGGGAGGGAATGAAATTAGATTTAATGATTTTTTTATTAAAACTCTCAAAATACTCTTATATATTCAACATTTTATTTTAAAATAGGGGTCTAATAGTAATATTGTCATAAAATGATTCCATTCTATTCCCTCCATGTTATTCCCAAACAAGATTAGTTACATTCCATTCATTTTCATTCCTTTATTTTAAAACATCCAATCAAGGTTACTTAAGTCCATTTCATTCCCTTATGAACTCTCAAGCGGAGCCTTAAGCAATTCACCCTTGAACATTAGGCTTGTGATAACTATTTTGTTTGTATTTTCTATTAATGGATTTAATTACATGATGTGCATATTGTTTCTACCGCATTATCAATCAGTTAAAATGGTTAAATCATTGATTAAGCTCTTGATACTTCAAAAAAAAAACAAATCTAGAAAAATAGAACATTTGAAAAAGATTTCCTGATGAATTTGAACCCAGAAGTCGCTGCTTCCACATTGGCTTATCTATTATGTTTTCAACAAAACATTCTATCATGACCCTACTGCAAGAAATATTCAGCACTGAAACACTTAACTGTAAGGCTTGTTTCTCAACATGTTTGCAAATGAAATGAGGGGTAGAAAAAGGAACAAACCTTTTCAAACCTATATCTAAATAATGAGTACGTCTTCTAAATTCTGTAGTATACAACAACTGCTTCCAATGATTTTGGCCATGCTCTGAGTGAACAGTAACTGCAGTCTACAAACTACCCAATAACCAAAAGCACTTGATGACTTGGTCGGAATTGTGTACTTGTCAGTCTTCAAATCACACCCCGTGTGTCAATGGTTGTGAACCTTAACTAATGGAATGACCCCCCTGGTACCCACACAAATCTAAAGCAACAATCTACATCAAAAGAAGCTGAGATGTAGGAACTGGAATTGAGAACAACGAGTTGCTCTTGGTGCTACTTACAAGCTATACCATAGACCTGGGGGTTTATAAAGAAGGCATTAGACAAGAAAGCCTTGTTAAGCTCAACACCAGAAAACCCGGATTCAGATATCTTCATTCCTGTTTCCCTGGTAAGGTGACACCCATCAGCAACTGTCTGTTGCAAAGGATCAAGAACATTCTGCATAAATCTAAGAACTGTCCCATCTGCACCACCAAAACAATAGCAAAAAGAATGGAAAAGGAAAAGGCCATTCACTATTAGAATAATCGTTGAATAAAAATTCATCATTTCTTAACAATTTAAGTTTTGAGGACAATAATTAATTTATCATTCACTAGATCGACAACTTTCTGTCTTGCTAGTTAACCAAGAAGTTCAGCTTAATACCTTTAGCAGCCACGTGTTCCACAAAAAGGTAAATACCACCAGGTCTCAGCACCCTCTTCACCTCTAAATACAATGGTAATAGAGAGTTTGTCAAATATTTGGATATTGAGTCAGAAAATCCTAGTAACTATGCCCCTCCTTGGGGTGCATTTGGAAATTAAATCCATCAGTTTTTTGTATATAAGCATTTATCATAAGCATGCATGTTATGTTTGGTCCCCATTAGGTAATCAGTTCAGACTTTCAGTCTTCATTTCTGCCAATGCTTCATTATAGTATTATCTCCAATCTAGTGGATGAATTTTTGCCTTCAAATGCTACAAAACTGCGTTGTGCATCCAAATACTACACATTTTTTCCACTCAGTCTGTTGAATCCAAATCTCAGTAATTAATGTAGCATTTGGATTCCGCATTTCCTGCGTCGCGTTTTCAGCTTCTTCTTTTTTTTTAAGCCGATTTTGTTGACTTTCTGCGTGAACAGTGCACCTGTGCACTGTTTACGGGACCCACAAATATCACTTTTCAACAATTTTTTCATTAAAAATGGGTCCTACGGTACTATTTACATATTTAAAAATTATTTTGCTATAATGTTTTCAGTTTTCAGTTGTATTCAAACAAACCTTTATAATAAGCTCTGAAAATAAGGTAACACCAATACTCATATCTAAGTTATTAAATCATACTCCAAAACAATCAACTTATAGTTAGAAGGACAACACAGTTAAGCAAGAAATTATAGGAAAAGTTTAACCAATTCACAAAAAGAAAATCATACTGTATCTGAAGTACTTGACTTATGCATGCTCCATTGCTTCTCACAGAATTTGAGGTTTCTATATAAACTTCAACTAATTAAATCTCTATAAGTCAAGAGGAATTTTTAAGAGCTAGATGGTTAAATACCTTTCAGTGTCATATCAACATCTTTAACAGAACACAACACAAGTGTTCCAACAACTGCATCAACAGAAGCATCACTTAATGGTATAGCCTCCCCAACCTGATAATTTTTGCATCTTCAGAATCTAAAGAACAGCTTTTTAGTTCACAACCAAATATTACCAAGGGAAAAAACAATAAAAACATCGTCTAAATCTAGTAGAAAGATATAACATGCCAAAACCTGCCTTCCAAAGTAGCAAGGGCTTGAAGCATTGCTTAAAGTATCATTTTTCCAACTCAATATGCAAATTTAACCGATGAAATGCACATAAACATCACTAGAGATGTTTCAATTGCCATACATAAGAATCCTAGGCTATCAATCCAATTGTTGATATTTGAAACAATTGTCATTGGATCTTTCCCCACTAAAATGTCTGAGAAACATTTTCCAGTCATTTGGATACTTTTCCTCACATGGGTAGTTAAAGCCAAAATGTTACAAATTATAATGGCATAGAGTGCTACTTCTTGGACACCACCAGCGGATGTTTCTAGAATTTAAATTATGGAAAGTACAATATTCGGGCAGAGAATATGTTATATCATAAAAAGTTCAGAAAAAAAGTAGTGCCAAAAAGGGAAGCATTCTTACTGCTTGTAAGAATTCAAAATTTGTAAGCGGCAGGCCAGCGGCCTCTGCTGCTGCCTGAGCATATTTTTCCATCTTTCTATTGGGATCCATACCAAAAACTTGGACATCAGCTTCACCAGCATAATACTTGAGATTAGGGCCAGTACCAATGCCAATCTCCAACACTTTCTGAGCCTTCCCCTTCAAGTTACTAAACAATTGCGACTTGTAATCTGCAATCTACCACACAACATAAGATTGCACACACAAGTGCTGTCAAATATGTTTACACTTGACATGAAAAATCATACATGTACCACACTCCAAACTAATTGCTCTAAAATGGGCTCTAACCTCAGCTTCATAAGAGTCCATGCCTTTATCCAAAACTGACGCATAGAACTCCTCGTACCAGTCCGATCTTGGAGGGTGAACCTTGTTCAACACAGACTACACAAACGAATTGTTACTTTTAAATCCTAACTGACACAATTTTCAACTCATACAGGCAATTCAGAAGTTGGGTAGAGTATCAAACACTACATGTCACAACATTGGTACAACACTTAGCTCATGCTTATGCCAATATAAATCAAGTTTGTAGCACTAACAAAAATGTCTCATATTATCGAAAATCACAAAAAGGCAAAGATACGCTTTTCGTCCCTTAAATTTTATCCAAAATTGCTCAAATTTTTCAACAGTTGCAGTTTAATCCTGAAAAAGTTTGATCACAAAAGAAAAAAAGTAAATGGTATCAATTTCAATACTGATGTGATGTGGCTAACTTGTCATCGCCTAAAATAAATTTATCTACAAATAGATAGAACGACTAAATTAAGACCTTTTAAATATTTGACTAAATTGTAAACAGCACCCTTTGGGTTCATTTTGAATTTGTTACCTTTTATTTAAAATTTTAAATTCATCCTCCGCGACACTATTATATCGCTTTAAATCTCAACCTTCCTGACCTGCCTCTATTAATGATGTGGCCGTTAAATGTCACATAATCTCAAAATGCCACCTAAGTTCAAAATAACATAATTTTTCTATAGAGGAAAAGGAACAAACTTGGGCCAATTTTTTTTGAAATGAAAAAGCATATTTCAGCCACATTATTATGAAAAAAATTATTTCTTTTTTCTTGATCTCTCTAGATATATATATATATATATATATATATATATTTTGTGAGTTCAACTTATAAAATTTATTTTCGTCAAATAAAATATATAGATTTAACCCCGTTTATGCTAAAACCCAATTAATATCTTGGTCTAATAAAAAAAAGAAAACAATCATCACGGAAAAGTGGTCCAATTCTATTTTATCTATCAACATAAAGTAAAATCTCTCTCTCTCTCTTTTTAATTTGCTTTGGAAAGAAGAAGTTAGAAGTGTACCATATAATCATCAGAGTGTAAATTGGAAGCATTGGAGGGGCAAATAGGGAACATAGCCAAAGCCGTTGAGGTTGCCGTTGCTGCTTCAATGAAACGCCTTCTTCCGCATATACAGCAAAACGACTCACCGTGGCTTCTCTTCATTGGTGCTTTCTGCTTATCATCGTCATCATCATACCGCAAATCAGAGCAACTGAAGGCTGTGATTTTGCCACGTGGAGGTTTCAGTTTAGAGCAACGAGGACTATAAGGTGTAATACTAGGAGTGCTGGAGAAGAAGAACACGAATGAGGACTTAACTGCCATTCTCTCTCTCTCTCTCAAATTGTCAGTTGTTCGTTATTCGTTAATCACTCAACTGTATTTGTATTTTTTTGCTAACCACTCAACTGTATTTGTATGAAATGTAATTTATGTGTCTTTTATTTACTTATTTATCTATTTATTTATTAGATAATGATTATCACACCTGATCACTATTGTACGTTCATCGTGAACGTACACATGGTCACATAAGCTGAAAACGCAATTTTACTCTTTCACAATTTGTATTTTCAAAAGAAAATTCTAAAGTAAATGTGTATGAAGGTTGCATTTAATATTAGAATTTAAAGTTAACTTATTTTACTATTTATCTTATTTTTGTTACTATTTAACTTATTTTTACTACTATTTATGGATCTTATTACACTTTTTGCTGTTAGTCATAGGTCTCACTCTACGATACTTTTAGCAAAAAAAAATTTAATTTCAGTTAAATAAGCTGTCCCCAAAGTGCACAATAACAAGTGTGTAACATGTTTTTTTTTTAATATACTAATATTACCTTGAACTTTGATTGAGTGTCAATTGGGTCAATATTGGATATTTGATTTAAGCAATTCACCCTTGAACATTAGGCTTGTGATAACTATTTTGTTTGTATTTTCTGTTAATGGATTTAATTACATGATGTGAATGTTGTTTCCACTGCATTATCAATAAGTTAAAATGGTTAAATCATAAAATTTATAATTGAGAGATTAAATTAAACTTTACTTATAGGTTCAAGTTAGTTTAATTGGTAAAATTTTTTGTAGTTGAATAAAAGATTTAGGGTTTGAACCTCGTTTATATCAAAAATCAATTGGTGTCTTAGCCTGATAATTAGGACAATTATTATGGAGTGGGCAATATAAGTTAAAATTCTATAATAATAAAAAATTACTTAATAAGTTAATAGTTGGATGACTAAGTAGCTTAACATATATTTTGCATTTGATTTTGTCATTTTTAACATAATATTAAATTGGGGATTTTCTTTGCAAGTGCTAGGTCACATATCATCTCATGCATATCCATGTCATTACATATAAAAATGATCATGCTCATGTAGAGTCATGTATATTATGATAAATTGTAAATTACACCCTAAAAGTTTGCAGGTGTTTGGATTTTACCCCTTGATGTTTAGGGGGTGATTGGATTTTATACCTTAACATTTCAGAATTTAGATTTTACCCTATAAAGTTTGGGGATATTTGGATTTTACACATCCCAAACTTTAGGGAGTAAAATCCATATTCTGAAATGAAAAGAAAAGAAAAGAAAAAAAATACTAAAATGGGCTCACAATGCATTCCCAAGAGGAGTAATTTGTAGCCCATACCCTTTCCTTGGATGCTATAAACGTAAGCTCTACGAGGATATCATTAGAAAAAATTCCTTCTTGTATCACCACTTTTTTGAACAAAATAAAATTTTTTGTTGTTGTTGTTTTTTTTCTTATTTTCTTTCACAAGTTATTGCAGATGTGTTAAGCCAACACTGGTTGTGTACTACCAGATTTATGGCACTCCAATGTACAATGCAAGATGGTAAGCTGCATTTACCAAAAAAAAAAAAAAAAATCCCTTGGAGCCAACCTATACCAGCCTATCTTGTTCATTATCTAAACCAAGGGAAGTGATTTAATAACTAAGGGCCTGTTTGAGATCTACTTATTTTGCTAAAATCAAAAACTTTTTACTGAAAAAACTGTAAATAAAGGTAAAAGTTAGTTGAAATAGTACATTGAGACCCAAGAATAGTTCTAAAAAATGCAGTGGGACCCATAAATAGTAGCAAAAATAAACTGAATAGTAAAATAAGTTGGCAAAGTTAATCCCGCCAAATGGACACTAAAGCAACACGTGTATCAAACAATTTGTTAAATTTTCCTTCCACCCGCTTCACTGCGCATCAAATTGATATATAGGGCATGCTGGTGTGGGCATTATGGAATGCAAGGAACATGTTTAATTTTGAGGGGAAACAGCTTCACCCAAACTAGGTAATGGATATGGCCGATCTACTGCTACAAGATTACGAGGAGACTGCTGTGTATACACCAAATAGTAGCACAAAGGAGGAAAGACACCCAGCATGGGTTCAAGGGATAGTTCTTTGATTTTATTTGTCAGGGCTTTCCAGTTTAATATACCAGACCAAATTGTTCTATGGTTTTATTGTACTTGTTTTTTACATTCAGTCATAATAATTCTATCTTCTATTGCAGTGTGGAGAGACAAAATGTTTAATTAATTAATAGTCTATCCTCTATACTTAAATGTTTAATTATGCACGAAATTGTTTAGAGGTTTTGATGGCTTCTAAAAAATGATCTTTCAAGGCAGAGATTGTGCTAGTAGTGCTTTAATTCTTGGTCAACTTACAACTTTTTGACTTGACACATTATATTCTCTTGAAAACAAGGATTACATATAAAAAGTCTTCCAAGAATACTTGGCACCACGAGCGGCCCAACAAATTTGGAAGTTTAAGGAGATATATTTAAATAGGGTCTTTTTGTTATTACTTAAATAATATTTAATTAGTATTTAATATTTTTTTTTATAACAAAAATCTATTCTTTTTATTTTGTAATATGCTTTTTTTTTTTTTTGGAAAAAATGCTAAAGTTATAACAAATTTTATTACAAAAAACTTTCAAATGATGTAGAAATGAATGTGATTATTGACACTTCAAGAAGATAATAAACAAATATTTAAATGAATGATGTTAGGGATATTATAAATTTTACAACATAAGGTTTACAAAGATATATCACTAATCACAAAAAATAATTCAAAAATGCATTTAATAGTTTATTGACATTCACATATCATATTAATTGTCACATTAAGTTGTAAAGTTTTCAAGTAAAATTAATAATATTTCTAACATTTTCCTATCTGAAATATTTCTTATGATTAGTGACACATATTTGTAAGGAAAAATGCTAGAGATACAAATTCTTTTACAAAAATCTTTACAAACTAATGATGTGGTAAATAATTATAGATAAATAAAAAAGTAATGTTAAATGTTGGCCACAACAACAGTTTATAAAAATGTTTTAAAATGGTTTGTAACTATAGCATTACTCTATTTATAAGACCCATGTATTTAAAGTTGTATTATTTCTAGTATTACTCAATTATATTACTTAATTATTTGGAACTTCGTAAAAGTAGAGAAAAAATATAAAACTAATTTTTTTTCCTATATCTCTAATTTTTTTTTAAATATATCAATTTTTGCCGCAAAATTTGGGGCCTTTCTCTAGTAAGGGGCCCTAGGTGGTGGCCTAAGTGGCCTAGGCCTAGGCCTAGGGCTGGCCCTGCCTGACATACATTACAATCAAAATTTGATTCAAGACAAAAGAAAACAAGAAAAAGATTTGATCCAAAACTTGAACAAAATTTTATTAATATGTACACCTTGATCACAAGGTCATAATAAGTTAATAGCATAATAGTTGACAATAGTCAACTTTTCCATTGATATAATACATAATTCCCACATAATGGCAGAAAAAAGAGTCTTGCATGCTTCAAGATCAAACCCATTTCACAGCTCTCTCTCTCTCTCTCTCTCTCTCTCTCTCTCTCTCTCTCTCTCTCTCTCTCTCTCTCAAAATGATGAAGAAGGACACAATGTTTGCTAGCATTCAGACGATGTCATTTTGACCCATGAAATTGGGTTGTGTTGCTTGTGCCTGCACCAAATTCTCGTCTCTGATACACACCATTTGCCAGTGCCACAAGTGCACCACCACCATCTCCTCTGTCGTCGTCCAACCTCCTTTCCTCCACCACTACCTTTCCACCCGATGGCTGGGCCGCTCATACCCAAAAACCATCATTACCAAAAACCCACATCGGAAACATGGTGAGAAGTGGAAATGTGATAAAGTGTTCAAAGAACTATGTTGTACTAAGGAGTACAATGCAAGTGCAACTATGGGACTTTGTTCTCTAGGTTTTTATTTTACTTTTGATTTTGATTTAAATTCCAGTTCGTTAGTGCAATTTTTGTGGGGATTATTAAGTTCTCATATTTTGTATTTGGGTAGCAGTGAAGCTAAATAGCTTCACCAAAATACAAAAATGGCTCCACAGCAGTGAAGGTATAGCTAAAAATTTTAGCTTCAGAGCTACAGTATGCAACTATTTTTGGCTGCATACTGTAGCTTGAAGCTTAAAAAAAAAAATTACACTTCTCTCTCTTCTCTCATTAAACAAGCATCCCCTATTTTCTCTCTCTCTCTCTCTCTCTCTCTCTCTCCGGCTTCTCTTTTTTCTTCTTTCTTCCTCAATTTTTTTTCCTCTTTAGCTCGCCTGCCAACTCCCTCATTCCTCAGCTCGCCGGCCAGCTCCGATCGCTGTTGATTCTGTTCTCTCCACAGTCGATCCAAAGAAACCCGACATCGTCGATCTCCGAGATATCAAGATCGTGAAGAAACTCGGCGGTGCTGTGGATGATACCGAGCTTGTGAAAGGCCTTGTTTTCAACAAGAAAGTGAGTCACGCTTCCGATGGACTCACTTGTATGAAGAACGCGAAAATCGTTGTCATCCCTCAGCTCGTCGATCTCCCACCCCAAGCCCCATCGCCGATCTGTTCCGCCAATGTGTATTGTGTTGATTTTTGATTTTGTTTGTGACTGGTGGTTTTCTTTGGTCTAGGTTGAGGAAAAAAATTAAGGATTTGGGTTGGTGGTTTTTTCTTTCCTATTGTGGACTGGTGATGGTGGCAGATGTTTGTGCTGTGCTGGTGCTTTTTTTTTTTTGTAAATGTTTTTATTATTATTTTAATGAGTTATTTGTATTATTTTAATCAAATAGCTAAAAATATAGCTCCATTGCTGTGGGGGTGTGAAGAGGTAAAATAGATAAAGTGACTTTTATAGGTGCCAAATAGCTATATTTTTTGCTCCACTACTATGGATGCTCTAATGCTCTTACAAAAGAAGTTCATAATTCGTTCTTTTAAAACGAAATGCACCCAAGTCAGAGCACCACCAAACTCAGTCAACAATCCCACACTAGCAAACCAAACCATGACCAGCAAAAACCAAGTGTGCATATACGTCTATGTGGGAGAGAGAGAAAAAAAAATGAAAATTTAAAAGTAAGAGGAGGAACTGATGTGTCTGTATGGTATGGGAAAGAGATTAGAATAGAATTTCTATTCTTTATAAAATAAATATATAAATAAATAAAAAAGAATACAATGTGGTAATTTTATGCTCTAATTTTTTGTTGGAAAAATGGTTTATTAGGTCATGGACACTTACCGAAAACCATTAAAGTGTGAATGAGAAATTGATTCCACAAGTGCCGGTCAACAACCTTATCCATTAAATAAGATGTGCAATCTCCTCTTCACGTGTAAGTCTCTGCCTCTTTGTGAGTTTTAGGACCTTTCCATGGGTCAAGAACATTAACAATACTCCTTTGTTGGTTTTTTTTTTTTTTCCTTTTTTCCCAAGATCATTTTTGTGGGTTTTACGGGCTTGCTTGGTGCAGTATACTGTCACCACTCCAACTGCAAAAGGGACTCGTCTCTACTATTCATTTGCGAAACACACTTAACTCAAAAGACCTAAACCCAACAGGTATGAACCCAACTATGTTATATTAATAACTCATTTTTCTCATCATTATTCAATGTAAGACTTCACTTACACATATACACCTAACAATATATTTATTGTTTAATGACCTTGTTCACAAAATCACATAAATACACCCAACAATACATTTATTGTTTAATGACCTTGTTCACAAAATCACGTTAAGGAGATTATTTGTGCATATAATTCCAACATTTTTCCCGTCGGTAGTGGATGGCCTACAACTTATTAACCTATTGGTTGAGAATGAATAAAGACTTTGGAAAGACGAATATTGCGAGTTTCTTCTCAATGTTTTCTTTGTTTTGTTTTTTTGGCAACCTATTGAAGGTGACAAAGTGGTGTCAATGAAAAATGGTGGTGGTACCGATGGTGGGATGTGTTAACTGTTGTTTTTTTTTTTTTTTTTTCCTTCATTTAATTAAGGTAACTAAGTTTTTTTTTTTTTTTTTTTTTTGTGAGAGAGAGAGAGAAGGAGAGAGACGGTAACTGAGTTAAGAATGGCAAAAAAAAAAAAAAATAATAACAATTAATTAAATAAATAGACATCTATAAAATTTTTATTTTTGGAAAAACGAGAAGGCAGAAGAGAGATTTTGAACTCCTTTTTGTCTTCCCTTTCTCTCTAGGTTCTTTTTTAGAGAGAGTCAGCAGCAGCAGCCATGTCCTTGATGCGTTTCAGAAGAGCTTGCCGATGTTTGCACCTTCGTCAACTATGCACATCCGCATCTACATCTGATGACACCCACCTTCTTTTGTCTGCCTTCAACGAAGACACATTCCACCAACACTTTTTCTCCATCCCAATAATCCATGATTCATTATCTCTGGGATCCCCCACCCCACTCTTCACACTCCCTTCCCATCCCATGGGTCTCACTTCTTCCCGATATCTCAACCCCTTGTTCTGCTTTCACGGCCCTAACGATTACGACCCTATTCTCACCTACAACCCCACCACCCAACAAACTCTCACTCTTCCTTTTGATCCTCCAATCCCTGCTGCAACTGCAACTACTTGGGACATCAAAACCCATTTTGGCTTCGACCCTATAACCAAACTCCACAAAATCCTTCGTGTGAAATGGATAGAACCCATTCCACAATCAATTCCTAGAGCTATTAATATGGAGTGCATGGTTTTCACACTTGGCAAGGGGTCTTGGAGAAAGATAAACACTGTTCTGCCTTTTGATTGTACCAAGTTTGGTAATGGTGGGGAAAGTCTCTGTATTAATGGTGCAATACATTGGTTAACATGTTATGGGGATTCCATTGTGGCTTTTGATCTCAAAGATGAAAACTTTAGACTAATACCACTTCCCCATGGCTACAAAGAAGAAACATATGCACCGATACGTTTGAAATATGAACGGTTAATTGAGGTTGGTGGGCGCTTGGCTTTGCTTGGTGACACAGTTTATAAAGGAGAGTCCATAATGCACATGTGGATACTAAAGGATTACCACAATCATGTGTGGGTTAAGAAGAGAATACTCTACCCAGTTAGTTGGATCAATTGTGGTCAACCTGTTCCTATTGGGACTATTTCCACAGGCGAGATATTGCTAAAGCCGCTATCTTTGTATAAGACTAAGAGACTTGCGTGGCTGCTTTTCTATGATATGGATGGACGAGGCTTCAAGAAGGTTGACATCACTGGCTTGCCTGAATGGATTTATTCGGGTGGTCCTCGAATCATCAGAACCATTGCTGTATATGGGTGAAAGGTCTTAGAAATGGGCCCTCAAAATCGAGATTTGCAGCAAAGAGTAGAGTACGGTACGTTCTTTGTGAAAGGCCATGTGAGGTGTTTGATGTAATGTGGGCTATTTTTATTATCCTTTTGCTAGTCTTTGGAGATGAGTTCTTGTTTTGGTTTAGTAGAACTTATAAGTTATAACTAGTTTAGCTATGTCCACTTAGAGGACAAGCTTCGCCATGTATAAAAATGTGAATTGATGTTATCAATGGCATCTAACAACAAGAACAACAACAACAATCATCAAGCTTTAGTCTCAATATTTTATGATCTGTTATGAATCCTCAATACACTTGTAAGTGGCATAGTATGTCTTTTTTTTTTTTTTTAATTGATAAGTTGCACATCTACACCCTTGATTTTTTATTAGAGAAAGAAATATTGACACTTTGGTGGTGTCATGCGCCAAATAGAATTTTAATATTGCTTTTTTTTTTTCACTATTGTAGTGATTATCTTTATTTTTGGATGAGATGTTATTTATGAGAAGTACATGATAGGGTGAAAGTTTAAACACAATTTACGATGATATTCCATGGAAGAATCCTTGACTGATGCCTTAATCTAATATTTGTGGTCAACTCATAAGATTAAGCCATCTTTTCTTGTAAGGATTTGGAGTGCTATTCAACTTCCCCCCTTTGGAGTTATTCTGGTTTCTTTGGCACATGTAAAAATTCAGAAATTCCTAATTCTGGCAAGAAAATAGCATGCTGGATCAGTTAACTAGAACTGCTCCTCTGAGGCTATAACTGGGTGAACAACATCCTTATCTGCCATACAATGAATGGTACTAAATTCCAACCAGCACAGATGAACCCTCAAAAAGACCCTTTGGATTGTCATGTTAATGGGAAATTTAGAACTTCTAGACCAGGGAATGAAACTATTTGGCATGGTTGGGCTTCCACATCTGGGTCTTGTGCTGTTAATAAGTTTGATGAGCATTTATATTCCCAGGTTAGTTTTCTAGTACATTGGTTCTTGATTGATTTCTTTCTACATTTTGCATAAGTTGCTTTTGAACTCAAAGTGTTCCTTTTAGTTTAGTTTAGACCCTGCTGGAAATACTAGCATGAGAGTGAGTGATGTAGGACAACCAGAACAAAACTGAAACAACGGAAAAATAAAGGAATATAACCTAAGAGTCAGCATTTAGGCCTTGCTTGGAGTCAGCACCAAGCGGAGAAACCACTAGGAGTCAGGACCTAGGGTAGACCTAGAGTCAGCACCAAACCAAAGAAAGACCAAACGGCCATTGTTTTCATTCATCAAAATATCAACTATCTCCTCAAGGAGTACAATAGGTTGTTTATAAAGGATTGCTAAACCCTAGTTCTAATTGGCTAGGAAACTCTAATTGCCTTATTACAAAAATACCCTTACTTCTAAATTAAAATCCTAATAACCCAATAAACTAAGAGGACCTAAAACATAAAAATACAATTGGCTTGCAAACATAAATAATAATAAACAATAATCTTCTTGCATCTCCCGCATCAGTGAGTGAGGGTGTCGGCAAGGCTACAACCTTATTAGTTGTCAAATTTAGCTATATGCTTCATAAGCAGCCTACCACCTTGTCAAGTTAAAATTTTGGAACCTCTTCATTAGAATCATGCAAGTTAAAATTTCACCCCCCCCCCCCCACCTCCCCCTTTTTTTCTGAACTTCTGACTTCCAAGTGTCTTTCCATAAATGAACTTGGTAGAATATGATGTGATTTCCTTGTTACATTTCAGAACAATATCGCAAAGTGCAATGACTGCAATCTAACTTGATTATTTTCTTCTTCATTTTCTTTTTAATATTATTTTTTTATTTTATTGAAAAACAAGATACTTCATGTGCAGAGGATGTTTTAACAGAATTACACGTAACATGACTAACCATTTAAAGATGGCAATAGGCTTATTGGTTGTTCTAATTCTCTGTTATCTCTCTTTGCTCAGTTAAATTTCAAATGGTGACCATTTGTTCGTGCTAAGTCTTAATGATGATCTTGGAACACCTCGAGACTTGTCTTTTTGTATGTAATCTGTTTTATCATGTAATTTATTATTGATTGAACCTTACATTCTCACAAAAACACTAGGCATTTGGAGATTGAAGATCTAAGCTATTGTTTGTATTTGGTAGTGTTCTTAGTAACCGATCCTTGTAAAGTTTGGACTTTAGATCCAAGGCAGTTGCTAAAATTAGCCCTTTTCCCACCCTGCTGAGCAGTTTCTATGGTAACATCAAATCTTCTGTTGATGACAATCAATCTAGGGTGTGAAGTCTCATGTAAACCCAACCATTCAACTCATTATGTTGTATTCTTATTGTAATGACTTATTAACCTACATAAACCAGGGATGAAATGTAGTACATATAATACACCTACATTTATAGGGTAATTCTGTAATGTTGACACACAAACTTGCATAGACCTCGTTCCTTTTATTCCCTTTCTTTTTTTAGTTGGAAGGTTACTTGTGGGGGAAATACATTTGGATTTTTATAAATGTTACCATTGTTTGCTGCAGCAACCAAACTGAGATCCATTAGCTATATAACCATTTATCCACTGATGGAATGACTGGATAACTTGGACCAAGCTACTCATCTCTTAAGATTTTAATTTCCCAACGTTTAACTTTGTGATGAAATGGCGGAGGCAACTAGCCAGTGATGTATAGCATTTGCATTAGCACATCATGAGTGCCCTAACATAAAACAGTCAGAAGTAATGTTGCTGGCTCTTTCAAATGAGGCACCGCCCTGGTGATATCAAATCTTCTATGCAAATTATATTTTTATTAGGTCTGCTAGGTTGTTTTTGCTGCCCCCTCGTCTTTTGGGTGTCAAGGATACTAATGGCAGCCCAAACGGGCCATCCCTGGCTCCCTCTTAGTAACATGTGCTGTAAATAAAATTACATATAGCAATGATAGTGACCCAAAATCACAAATTTGTACTAAAAATTTTGTCTTCAAGTCCTTGTAGATTGTCCTCTCACATATATTACATATTATAAGTTTTCTTTTCCTGAACCAGATGGATAAACCTCAGCTTTTGTTGCTGGTGTAATTGAATGGACTATGCATACTAAGACCCCAAATTCATTTCTGTTGAGAGCCAACATGGATAGGCAATGGTATACAGACATTTAACCCAAGATTTTTTCTTAGAAGATAATTATAATAAAACCACATGTGGTTTGACCCGAATTCATATTGCCTATCCGTAGTTTGAAAAGTGCAACTTTACCCACTTAAGGTATGCTCCTGTTAGAGGTTTCATAACTAACCTCTATCAAAATAGGGGTAAATATTCATTATTTACTCCCCTTTTATGTCTCTCCTTCCAAAACATAAAAATAAAAAATAAAACTAAAAAGATGAGAAAAGAAAATCTAAAATTTAGGTTTTGTAAAAATCAAAAACATCCAGCCAAATAAATTCATAATGGAATGACATTAAATTCATATTTTCAAAAGCTCCTCCCTTTAGTACTGCCTTGTCTAAATAAATATAAAAAATTTCTTTTCTAGGATTTGTTGATGAGGATGACTTTGGACTCTATATGTAAGGTTAGATTTGGCGTGGAAATTGGGACTTTGGGTCCAAATCTACCAGATAATCACTTTGCTCAGGCTTTTGACAATGCAAACATCATTGCGACACTTCGGTTCATTGATCCACTGTGGAAAATAAAGAAACTTCTGATTGTGGGTGAGAAGCTTTACTTGATAAGTGCATTAAAATCATTGATGACTTCACCTTCTCAATTATTCGGAGAAGGGAAGCAGAAATAGTAGAAGCTCGAGAAAGTGGCAGAAGAAACAGGGAAAAATGGACATTTGTCCCTAATTTACAAACTATGTAGCAAAATACCCCGGTTTTGAAAGTATTTAGCAAAATGCCCCCATTTTTTAAATTTAATTTTAACAAAATCGAGTTACAAGTGGAACTCAACAATAGCAATATCGAGTTTTATGCATATTTTGCTACTTAAATTTTTTTGAAAATTTAAGTGAAACTCGACATTGCTACTGTCGAGTTTTACTTAAAAATATACATATAACTCGATTCTAAGGATATCAAGTTTAAAAAACAAGGACATTTTGCTAAATCATTTCAAAACATAGACATTTTGCTGTATAGTTTATAAATCAGGGGCAAATGCCCATTTTTCCCGAAAAAATGTGGTAACATGATAGAAACTCTTTTATGTTTTTTCTAAAGCTTGCTTCTCTAGCATTACTGAAAGGTACAAATTCACTATTAAGAAAAAAAATTTCACCATAAAAATATCAGATAAAGCATGATACATTGTCAAGATTTATTGAATTAAGTGAAGACATGGAAGGCAATTCGACAGACAAGAATCTCAGAGATGTTCTGAATTTTGTGATTGCTGGCCGTGACACAACAGCAACTACTCTCTCATGGGCTACATACATGATAATGACCATGCTGATGTAGCTGAGAAGCTTTACTTGGAGCTCAAAACTTTTGAAAAAGAACAAGCAAAAGAAGAGAATGTATCATTGGTTCAGTGTGACACTGAGGACTCTGAATCATTCAATCAAAGAATAACACAATTTGCAGGAATCTTGAATAATGATTCTCTGGGGAGGTTATATTATTTGCATGCAGTGATCACAGAGACACTTCGTTTGTACCCAGCAGTCCCTCAGGTTTGGCCTCTTTTTTTTTAATTCAATTGGTGCATGCTATGAAACCTTCTACGGGGAAAGTAAATCAGTTTAAATCCCCTATCTTTTATTGATAAAACAAGAATAGTTGACATAACAGATGACTTGAATGGGACATTGCTTCTCCTGTTTAGTAACTCTTCTGCATGTTAAAATGATTGGAGTGTGCTGAAGAGTGAGAAGCAAATCCAAAGGAAAAATCATTTTGATGTCCACCTATAGCTACTCCAAATGGTCTAGTTCATAGCTCTTCCCCAAGGGCAGAATGGACAAAGCTGCATTATGGTACCAAAGCATGTAGGCTATGGAGTATGGAACTTAGAATTTCATGTTTTATACTGGACTACAACTTTCTTCCATGAATGAAGCAGATTGACCTGCTTTTCAGATAAATTATACTTCTCTAAGCTCCTTTCAAGAGCATACTCAATGAATGAAAATTTTCTGTTTATAGGACCCCAAGGGCATTTAAAAAGATGATGTCTTGCCGGATGGAACCAAAGTAAAAGCAGGAGGCATGGTAACCTGTGTTCCCTACTCAATGGGTAGAATGGAATACAACTGGTGCCCTGATGCAGCTTCATTCAAACCTGAGAGGTGGTTCAAAGATGGATTCTTCCAAAATGCATCTCCATTCAAGTTCACCGCATTTCAGTTAACCAAATTATTTCAAGGTTGTGCTTGTGGCTCAGCTGTTGTGTTGGATTGTATAGTTTATTGGCCATGCGATCTTTGAGGTAACTAATTTTGTTGTTTGCGACATGGTTAATGATCTGTCAGACTATTATAGCTTAAACTCAATCATGTTCTGCCGGGGTTAGCACCAGCTCTTTTGGATAATTTTGTTCAAGCCTTTATAATGGCTCCCTTCTTTGTGCTGCTGGAGGTATGTAATTTTATTTTAATTAATAGGATTCCTTTTCCATTTCTGACTATGCTTTATATCTGGTATTTTAAATTGCTTCAGGCTCTTCAGACCTTCTTCGGTCATGAGCCATACTCAGGTTTTCACGCTATAGCGCAAGCAAAGATAGAAGCTGAAATCAATGAATGGCCAGACCAGAAGCAGAAATTAATTTCTTAGTTTCTGCTGTTTGTCTTCATCAAGATCAGTTTTCACTATAGTTCAAGTGAATATAAATAAGCAAACAATTACTACCATCATACTTCCATGTATATAATATCCACACTGTGATTTATTTGCATTAGATCAGATTACTTCATGATTTTATCTTTATGGAACAACTTCAGATTTAAGCTGAAGAAAGAATTCAAATTTATAGCTATTTGCTGAACATCCCAACATTTATCAATCTTCCTCCTTAACACCCATAGTATTAAGAAAGCAAGCAAAGTAGCCCCTCTAAAATCCTGGTCCTTTATTATTTTGGTTTTGAATCAGATGCGCCAGATTACTCCTTAGTTTAGTGGATACTACAAGCTTACCCTTTTCCCCCCAAAATGTAGTGCTATAATGTTCCATATTTCTCTTCTTTGCATAAGATAGTTAGCATTTTTTTCTGTTTTAGCTTTCAAATGGTTAATAAACTGTTCAGCCCTTGCATTACAGTCTGATGCCAATTGCATGACAGAAGAACAGCTACTATGGCATCTTCAGATCGTCTTGCTATGGTAAGCTTCAAGCCATGCGCCATTGATAGTATTGTCATCATCCTGTACTTTACTGGATGACCTGGCACCAAACTGAATTTGTGGAACCTTCACAAAATGGCCAATGCCATCTTCATATGGAGATATGCAGAGTCCTTCCCAAGGCATATCCTTGGCCCAGCCTGGAGGACACAGAAAACAAGAACCATGAAACACCTCAACGTCCGGCAAATTCCCAAACACAGAATTTGGTAAATATCCATTTGTTTCGATGTAATATATTTGCAAAAAAATATTTTCCAATTTTACTATATTTGTTTTGCAGTAAAATATTTGGTCAAAAGTAAAATATTTTCAGTTAACCAAATCAATCTTAAGAAAATTTATGTAAAATATTTTACGCCTAAAATTTTGGTAATTTTACATTTGCTCGCTCCCTCACACCTTGATACTTATCACTCTTCTCTTTTCACTCTCACCCATAGTCACTTTACGCTCAAACTCTCCTAGATCAGATTTCTCTCCAAAAAAACCCAGCCACCTCTGATCCCCTCTCCAATCAATTTCTGGCTCCAAGATCTGAGGCACCACCGCCAGCTCCAGCTTCTGCCAGCGCCACCCATCACTGGCGAAACCCAAGTAGTTTTCTGTGTTTTTAGATTAGATTTCTCCTTTTCTTTTTGTTTTTCTTCATCTCTAACCTTTCTCTGGTTTTTCTTAGGTTCGATTTCTACTCCTTGCTAGAAAAACTCCTCAAAGTTTCAGGTTTTATTTTTGATGAATCATAATTTTTACAAATATTTGATTTCTTATCATTTTTCATATGGGTTTTTCGGTGTTGATTTAGTTGTGTGAGATTTATTTATATATTTGATGATTTTGACATTGGTTGTTTGATATGAGTTAGGGTTTATGATTTTCAAATCTGGATTTTTTTGGGGGGATTTTATTTATGTGTGGCATTATGATAGGATGAGAAAGTTTTTGTTGGAGAAATTTTTCAACAAAACCTTCTAACTTGAAGTTGTTGGATACGTTGTATGAAACATGTTAGTGGTACCATAGTATTCTTTAGGTTATTAATAATTATGGAGCAATTCCATATTTTGGAAGGTTATGTGTTAATGTTAGCTATATTGTCGTAGTCTTTGGGTTTTGTTATTGTAAGTGTGCTTATGGATGGTTATGCAACACTGATTGACATGTTTTGGAGTTATTATGGAATAATGTTATAATTTGGATTCATTAGTATTATGATAATATTATATTTTGTCCAGAAATATCTGCAGGTGTTTATTTCTTGTGATCTTATTTATTGATAACTGGAATGGTGTTCAATTTGAGATGTTATACAAACTTCCCTTTTCATACCCAGCTTGTTTCTTCTAATATCTATGATTGTACATGTCCATCTAAGACTCATGCCATATTTGTACCAAATCTGCCTATGAATGCAACTGTTGAACAACTTGAAGCGGTTTTCAACAATTTTGGGCCTATTAAGCATAATGGTATTCAAGTTAGAAGTAGCAAGGTATGTTTCATATTTAACTTGGTTAACTCCATTTAGATTTCTTATTTATAATGACGTTCACATGTTTTTTATTTTGCTATCTTCTATCCAGCAACAGGGGACATGTTTTGGTTTTGTGGAATTTGAATCTGCCAGTTCGATGCAAAGTGCTATTGAGGTATTGACAATTCTGTTTTATATCCTTCGCCACCTAATTTGTTGTTATCTTGTGTATTGGGGATTAACCTTTTAATCGACAATAGCTTACCTGTCTAAACTACCATTGTACAGTCTAGGCTTCATTCTCACATTTTTCATTTTTCACCAAGGACACACAAAACTTCATCCTCTATTTTCTGTATGGCTGTCATGATTAACTTTTCGTACTGTGGATATGTGTGGTACGCTTGTTAACTTAATGTTGTGAAGTAACTTATGTGTTTTTGTCTCATGGATTTGGTAATTTTATGTGATGAGAGTCTGGAGTCTTTGAGTGCCTGCTGGATGAGACCTATTACAGAAAATTTTCAGTGATTTTTTTTTTTTTTTTTTTTTTTTTTTTTTTTTTTTTTTTGTTTGAGTGGGTTCCATTGTAACAAGCAGAGATTATGTTCCTTCCTCATATAGTGACATTACAACTGAGCTGGCAATAGCTAAAAACTGTAAAACAACCTCAAGCAGGACCTGTTACAATTCACAAAGTGGGACCTTGATGCTGCACGCCTAAGAATGTGTATATGAGAAAAACTTTCTAAAAAAATTTTAAAATTAAAAAATTTATTTGCTAGTTATGAATGGGCTTATTTTGACAAATTATGTATAATACATGACAAGCCCTCCTCACTTGATAAAAATTCTTCTCCTTAACTATTCTTGTAAAATAAAAGGAAACAAAATGTAAGACAATATATGCCCCAAAGGAACAACTAAGAAAAGACAGAATAAGGAATTATATCATAATATGCAACAAGAATGCGAAGCAGAACTGCTCTAGCATTTCTAGTATTACATAATCTTGATTACTAGTCTAATGTGAATATGACAGTAGAACAGAATAACATTCATCTCAGCATAGAGTAAGGCTGCCAAGAAAACAATGAAGCAACAAACAAAATAAGATGCTAAATCACTTTTACTTTCATCAAAATATGGTTAGTACATTCCTAGCACAACATAGAACCAAGAACCATTCATCCAATAACACATATTCCTTCAGAAAATAAAAATGATCCTAAACTCAATTAATTCCCAACGAAATTCAGTAATAAACAAAACTGAATACAAATTCAGCACAGTAAGGGGAAACAAAAGAGTGGTTTTTCACTGTCATAGTGGCCATATGACAACAATAAACACCAGCTCAATTGCAAAATATTTTAAAAAGCAAGTTAGAGCCTAAGAAGCATGGACATGGACGTCGACATGGTGACACTGCAATTCTTGAAAAATTAGGACAATATGGCATTAATCAATATATCGTTATGTATATACTATTTATTTTAAGCATATTTTGTGTATTCTGAGTTTTCAAAACAAATAATAACTATCAGAATCTTTAAAAATTAATCTAAAATCAAAGGAATTTTTTAAAAGAAAAAGTTATATTTTTTCTTCTTGATCCAGTAACCCAGTAAGGACATGCACGTAGTGTGTCCTCGGTGTGTCCATGTTTTACAAAGTCACTCAGGAATTTTGGAGTGTCTTGCTCTTCTTATGTTAGTGCTATAATATGTAAAAATGTTCTTCATTCAGAATCCTGAAAATTACTACAAATTGTCCCAAAACAAAAAGGATTCCCTTATGCAAAACACCATAGACTATCCAAATTCCAAACCACATGTAAGCTATCTACTGCGGCAACCACAAATGATTCTCAATGACTCCAAGCATTAACAAATGCATAACTCTCCCATAACAAAACAATTTATAAACAAAAGACCCTTTTAATATCAAATACAAAAGGGAAGCCATAGTAAATTTATGAACAAAAACTAATAATAAACTAAGAATTGTACCTTCCAAGCTAATGTAAACCCGAGTCTACTTGCAATAAAACGGCTAGCTACCCAACAAATAGCACAGAGCAGAGCAGCCACAAACACCATATGGATGGCTAGGTTTATTCGGTAGCTACGATAAGCACCATGGAAAGCAAAGTGCTTTTCAAGGTCAAACAATCCGATCTTTCCCATTTGGGGTATGGGGAAAGCTTTTTTCAGGGAAAGTAAGTCATTTTCTTGCAAGTTTTCCCGAGAAAAAAAATTCAAGGTTTTGTTTGGATTTGTGTGAGGGAAAGAGGGTTTTGAGAATTGGATGAAAAGGTTTGCAAGTTGTTAGAAAAGAGAATGACAAAAACTAATAATAAACTTGTGCTTTCAAATCCACAGGCACCCTCAATTCTCTCTAGTTTTGAGGTCCCAACAGTAAAGAGTTTCGGACATCCTTACTTCGTACCAGATCCGTATGGTATCTCTGTTTTTTGAAAAAACATTGCAACACTCAAAAGTAGAAAATTTTCACACAACCTTGAAACCACCTCTCAAGAATACGTTAAATATTTTTCGTGACTTGTTTGGTGACTTACACAGCATTGGTGGATTTGTAGAATTGATGAGAGAGAGACGTACATAGATTCAGACGGAGAGGAAGATGGAGAGAGCAACACAAAAAGACTAAATTGACATAGTTAATAGTTGAATTTTTTTTATTATCAAAAGTTGATGAAATTAGCATAATCTAAAAAATTATAAATCACTTATCTTCAAAATAATGATTTTGATTTGCCAAGAGCCCATGTAGCTCACAACTGGCACAACACTTGGCGTATTGAAAACTTTTTGACAAGCATTAAAAGAAATCAAATGGAGGACAACAACCCAATTGCAAACCAAAACCCTGTTAAGGATCTGTCCCCTTTCATGGGCCATAAGAAGGCTAATTGAATGATTTAGTGTAAGTTTTGACAATTAAATCATCTTCTGATTCATAAAACTAAGATCTCAATAAGACAACAAATCAAACATAAAGCAGAAGCATTGACGAAATTCATATCAATGTCAGCCACCTTAGATAACCCAAAAGGCCTATTGAAAGTATGTTCATTGTTGTAACAAAAATTCAGAGTAACTAAAGAGGTCCTAACAAATGCAACAATCATCAAAAGAAAGTTCTAACTCAAGAAAACAATTCTAATGACGGGCAGTTCTGCAAGTCAAGTTGAGTGAGACACCTTTTGCAAATCTACAAAGTAAAAATAACTTCGGGTCATTTGAAGAACATTTCAGGCAGCACAAGCAAATGTGGGGTACGCAATCATCTAAACTTTTTTCAGCTGACAACTCCAGAGCATTCTTGCTAAGTCTGTCCATCAAAATCATCTGAACCAAGAAGACAAAGAAACCTTAATTAATCATAACAAACTTTAATACAATTCATCATCCAACAGCAGCTTTAAAATAATTAAATGGTGACAAAGCACATAAATAATGGATCCATCATGTTAAAACACATAATAAGGGGACCCTCATCCCTCTTCCTATGGGCTCTCCCACACTTTTGGGGATCCTGAACATGTAAAACTTAACTGCACATTCCACTGATAAGATTTCAGCAAAACAAATGCTCAAATGGACCCACAAAACCATGTACTCTCGTCAAAATTAGTAGATCTAATAAATAGTACATTTTGATTAAGAAAGAACAAAATTTTTATCAAACCCGCACGAGGGATGAAACACGGGAGCTTTGAATGTTTTACTTCACCCCAAATTGTTTCTTCTTTTCTAGTTCATTAGTGAGTTTTTGCCCCATGTGAGAGCAGAAGGATATTGAACTAGTGACCACTAGTTCATGAAGCGTGATACCCAAAACTGTACCACCCCATAGGGCTTACCTAGCCCCAATCTATTATAAGTTATGCAAAATCTTTGCTAAAGGGGGAGCATTCATGACAACCTATCTTGTAAGAGAGACCTCATGGTAATTTTTTTTTTCCCTGAGATAAATTTATTTTGTAGCAAACCAAAAACATCAAAAAGAGTTCAAAAACACGATATATTGCTCTTCCACCAAAATGGCTCAAATGATCCTACCAAACAATTCCAAGCACATGCACAGAAAAAAAATTAAGGAGAAAAACCAGTTAATGCTAGGATCTAAAAGAACAAACCTTTCCCTCAGAGCACCCCTAGAGAGTACTCCTATATTCCTCTTTATCTTGCAAGGCCAACTTTGAATGAGCTCCATCCAGTCCACATCTTCATAATCATTTCATCAGAGGTATCATCGTCCCCAAATAACTCGTCTCCATATTTTAGGAAATTTAAAAACGCAGTATTCTTCACTTCCAAAGCTTGTGTCTACACC
This sequence comes from Lithocarpus polystachyus, assembly GCA_033629205.1. Lineage (NCBI taxonomy): Eukaryota > Viridiplantae > Streptophyta > Magnoliopsida > Fagales > Fagaceae > Lithocarpus > Lithocarpus polystachyus. The sequence continues at coordinate 82,409,155 of CM066164.1, forward strand.
CTATATCTGTAAAATAAACAAATTTCAATTTAAAAATATAAATCCCAATATAAAATAATACATTGTAACACTTTAAAATCTATATTGCCTTCAATTACACCTAAAAAAAAATCTCCCAGTCTCATCTGATGAGTTGAACTTAGGAATTTTGATATTCTCCTCAAGGTCATTCTCCACAAATCCTTTCTCCTTAATCACATGTTCTTCTAAACACCTCCTAACAGAGTCTAGAGCTAAAAATAAGTGTAACTCTCTTGGAGCATTCTTCTCTTCAACCTCCACTTCTACAAAAGTTGCGGGATCCTTTAGAACTTCTACTTTATAAGTTATCGTCGCTCTTCAAAGCTTTCCTAAAGGTCCTAACTTCCAAATTCAAATTTTCTTCCTCTTCAAGTAGGTGGTAGAGGCAGTCAATTTGTGTCAAGTTGTGGGCAACCCTATTCATCGAACCATGAACTACTCCAAACCATATATTATTTGGTCTCACTACCTCTGCACTGAACCTACTCAAGAAACTCAAATTCGGATCAGAAGATATATCTCTCTCCATATCCAGAATTTACTATCCCAGACAATGTGGTCAAATTTGACCACATTGCCGGGAATTTGCCCACATTGTGACCACATTGCCAGGGATAGAGACAAATTTGACCACATTGCCGAGGATAGTTAATTCTAGGTATGAAGAGAAAGATATATCCTCTGATCCGAACTGGAGTTTCTTGAGTAGGTTCAGCGCAGAGGTAGTGAGACCAAATAATATTTGGTTTGGAACAGTTCATGGCTCGGTGAATAGGGTTGCCCACAACTTGACACAAATTGACTGCCTCTACCACCTTCTTGAAGAGGAAGAAAATCTGAATTTGGAAGTTTCGGCTTTAGGAAAGCTTTGAAGAGCGACGATAGTTATAAAGTAGTAGTTCTAAGGGATCCCGCAACTTCTGTAGAAGTGGAGGTTGTAGAGAAGAACGCTCCAAGAGAGCTATACTTATTTTTTGCTCTAGACTCTATTAGGAGGTGTTTAGAAGGTCATATGATTAAGGAGAAAGGATTTGTGAAGAATGACCTTGAAGAGAATATCAAAATTCCTAAGTTCAATTCATCAGATGAGACTGGGAGATCTTTTTTTAGGTGTGATTGAAGGTAATATGGAATTTAAAGTGTTATAATGTACTATTTTAAATTGAGATTTCTTTTCTTAAATTGAAATTTGTTTTTTGCAGATATGGGGCAAGGAATTGAGGACAAAGTTTTAGATGCGCCTAGAGATCCCTATATTCTACGGCCCACACAGCGCTGATTCATATGAAGATAAAATAATGTAAGTATAAGATAGATGATAATTATCCCAGAACAGTGAAAATTTGATGACGAAAAATTGTGTATTGCATTACTTCTCTAAGTCAGAGTATATTAGATATTTATACAAAATCTAAAAGTGTAACTAACTTCTAACTAATCTCCACTATATACGCATCTAATCTCTATAGCCAATTAATTGTCACACGAGTATATAAAATCCACTAAGTTAAGAGCTAATTCTAAACTACATGTCGCACAATGCTCTGTTGTCTGTCATTTATGCAGCAAGCCTTAACGCAATAACCTACCAATGCTCTGTTTCAGTATCCTGCCTCTTTGCATGACTTGCAACTGCATATGTGCTTCATGCTCTTCATTTAACTTCAACCCTTTTTACATAGATTTCTTTTTTCTGGTGTGTATATATAATTATTTATATTTTTTTTTTTCTTGTTCACATCTTAGGTTTAAAGCAATGAAATCACAGATTATCTTTTGGAGACGTCACTCATAAGAAGGGTGCTTCGGTTACGTCACCATAAAAATTAGACTACATGATTGGTAGACTAGCCTTTCTCATCCAGCATAAAGTAAAGGGTTCTCTCTATAGTCATGCTGTGACATACTGCGATTGTTCAAAGAAAATGACCAAACGGTTTGCAGGCATACAACTATCCTTTTTTTTTTTTTTTGATAAGTTGGCATTCAATTATCTTTTAAACTGTTTTAATGTAGCAGACTGTATATTTCTTTGAACATGGTTCATGAGTAGTAAAAATCTTGTTAACATAAATGTTATACAGCTACTACAACAGACAAATGAATTTTTCCATATTGAAATTCTTGACATTTTTTGTCATGTTAGATCAGAGAGGGTGTGAGAAAGTCAGAGAGAATCATAAAAAATTAAAAAATAAATACCATTGAAAGGAAGGGGCTAGGGGGTGCAAATCTGTAAACATTCCAATAGCATCCATCTCCTAACCATAGCTTTAATAAACAATATGATGCATTTATGTAGGTAATACATACATGCATATGCATTTATGAATCTTTGGAAGCAAATGAAGAGAAAACCATTTAATTACCTTTGAAAGGAAGGGATCAGGGCGGCCTTACTTGTAAACAACTCCAACAGCAGCTATCTCTCCATTAGAGCCTAGACAAACTATGTGGAGCTCCAAGTCATACCTGAAAACAGAATTAGAGCATTAAATTCTAAACCAAACCAATGTATGGAATGGGTTGTACAAAAATTAGTTAGCCCATAGATGTATAAAATGAAAATAGAAGGCAAACAAAAACCTTGATCCACTGAATGTTTGCTCAGATGATGAATGCAATTATATACAGTAATAGATTTGACTGGCATCCCCTTTCAACATCACCTGATGAAACATCCGTTATAGATTAAAAAAAAATTAGCAATATATTTCAACTGATTTGATACCTCTATTACCCATATACAATAATGGAATGTTTAATCATGACAACTACAAAACCGTCAAGTTTGCATATATGTATAGATGCATACATATGTAAACACAAGTGTAAGTGTGTTTGATTGTGTGAGTTACATCTTTAAGCAACTGTTTGCCTACAAGCTTATTTGTTCATGAAAGCTTTTTAAAACTCAGTTTTTCTAAGTATAAGAATACTTTAGCCCTCTTTTAACAAAAAACCCATTACGCTTATGCCAAAAGGACAGGATTTAGAAGGATCATATATTAATGTGTTCCTCTGATGCTTCCTCTGATGCTTGTTTTTATAAACAGAATAGGTTGGTCATTGAATGAGTAACCTACCAAGGGTCCAAATGGTCCGAGTAGGAGGGCATGCAAGTCAAGCATTCATTAGCTTGCAAATGTTAAATGAATTGGTACTTAATAAAAATCACAGCCATGAATAAGGATAACAAAGTATATCTTCAGTGGCAGGTAGCTCACCTTAATATCATGTCCCCTGTTCTTCATAAAAACCCGAGCTGGTTCATAATCCCCTTTTAACTTCAACAAGCTAATAAAAACCGGCACCCTTCAATCCAGAAGATCAATAGGAGATAGCATTCATCCATTAGCACAATCTTTCCAATCTGGATCAATTTGGCACCCTTTATTTGGTCCTATAAAAATAGAAAATGGAGTTTTAGCATCTGTGAGGCAAGATGAGATAGTTCAAATACAATGATTAGAGTGATCATCATCTGATATATTATGATCTTGATATACTATGATGATGCACCACTACAGTCTAGCTCAAACTGGTTAGAAGTGTGTTTGGACTTCTATAATAAAATTAAAATCCATCTTTTCTGAATGTAGCGCACACCAATTGTTATTTTCTCACATGGTAAATAGGATGGTTGATAAGTACTGATAACAGGCCCATTCAGTAACATATGGTGAACACTGAATTTAATAGTCCTTTCATAACTAGGTGTAGTAAAACATAATATTCCATAGCCACGCAACATCTGAATGAATCTATATCTTTAAAGATAAAGCACTATCAAAATAAATTCTTACAAAGAAAGTGAAGTAACAATGTGGGGAGCAATGACAGAACTAGGATGTAAGTTTGAGAGGGGGGGGGGGGGGGGGGGGGGGGGAATTAGAGTTAAGGATTTGTAAAACTACGTTGATACAAGTTCTCTAGAATTTGATCTATACTTAGTGTCCGTTTGGCAAAGATCATTTTTGCCAACTTATTTTACTATTTAGTTTATTTTTGCTACTATCTATGAGTCCCACTGTACTTTTTAGTACTATTTATGGGTCTTACCGCACTATTCCAATTAACTTTTATCTTTATTTACAATACTTTCAACAAAAAGCTTTCGCTTTTAACAAAATAAGCAGATTACAAACAGACTTTCACTCTTATGATAAGTTTTCTCCACAATCGTACCTAGCTATAAATACATATTTCAAATCATTAACAGCAAAAAAATAAAATTCATAGTTAACAAGAATCAAACTAAGAGATTAATCTCAATATATAAAATGTAAACAGGTAACTCAACTCACTCATTTTTATAAAAAAAAAAAAAATGTATTTTCGAATAAATCAATGTTAATATGTGAAGCATATAGCAATATTCTTGTAAAGTTAAAATTTTGCGTCTGATTGGGAATTGTTTATTCTCAATAAGACAAAAAACTAAATGTTAGATTATTTAAAACAAAACTCTGACAAGAAACAAAAAGCAAGAAAAACGTTTTGTTGATTGGCAAACACACTATGAACATTAATAACTTGAATATACTTTTAAAAATTACATAAAATTCAACATTTATTCCTCTAATTTCTATGTGGTAATATAATGTGAAAACTCGAATGATGGAAGACATAGTTTCGGATTATAACAAAAACTATAATGTGAAAACTCGAATGATGGAAGACATAGTTGTCAAAATGTGAATAGCATCATGAATCTTATGGTGAATCAATTTTTGATTTTTACATATTGTATGATACACAAACACTTAATAAAACTTATAAAAAAGAATATATATATATATATACAAATACATAAAGGGCACATTCATTATAAATTTTGAATATATTCAACCAATGACTAATTTGTTCATTACATATGAAATAATATTTAACAAGCTTAACTAAATAAATAAAACTAACATGAGTTTATAACATACACATTTAAAATTGATTAAACTCAAAAATGATAATTCATTACAAATGACCCAAAAATAAAAATAAAAATTTCATCATATTGCCTAATCAACTCTATTTAAGTCAACCTATCTTCATGTTCATCATTTTGCATACCATGACCTCTCTTAGACCCCACAAAAGTGGGAGCTTTGTACAATGAGTATAGTCGTCTTTTTCCTTTTCGTCCTCAAACCCAAAAAATCAAGCCCTAAACTTTTACCTTTTAAAGCCCATAAACCCTCCATACTTTCTTACATCAAATAACACATCAAACCATCTTTAATTCTGAACACAACCCCATAACCCTTTCTTCAACAATTCTAAACCCTAGATCCACAAATTCTTTTAATCCTAAACCTATAATACCCATCATAAGCACATATGGACAAATTCTCCATTTTTCCCCATGTCACAACTTGTAGAAAAATTGTCATGTATAGTAAACCTAATTTGCATAATCAATGTGTAATCTTACAATTTTTTCAAGAGACGCTTCCAAAAAAAAAAAATTAAATTTGTTTTTAAGTTCCTTAAAAGGCTAATTTTTTTTTTTAAGATTATAAAACTTATTTGTTAGATTAATCAATTTACACTAGCTTGTTGTAAAACCAATTGTTAGAATAATTAATAGAGCTAAAAACCCTAAAACTTGCAAAGCCTATATGAAAATAATTAAGCCACCTAATTTCTTAATGCAACATATGTAAAAACACTTGAAAATAATATTTTAGCAAGTTTGATACGCATAAGCAAAAGTTATCTACGTATGATAGCTATATTTTGTGGTGCTTTGCTTTAATCAGTCACCTCAGCCCTAAGGAGATACAAGGCCTTGGCAGCTTAAGGTCGCCGCCTTGCTCACAAATAACAAAGCAATATTTCACCCAGTTGTAACAAATCAAGAAAGACATGCCTCTCTAACATTCTCTTAAACAAAAACATAAGATTTGATTAACAATGGTTTTTATCCAAGAACTTTTGGATAGGAAAGTTATTTTGTTTTGGAAAGGAAAGTTATTTTGTGTTCTTTGGCACTAACCTCCGCTGCATCAGAGGCCGCATTCTCATCAGAACTGAGAGCATCCTATCCTATCCTATCCTATCCTTCCCTTATTGATCTGTTTGGAGAACCAAACTAAGAGGGCAACGGCATTGGAGGCCGCTAGGGTTTGGACTGTGGATTTGGAGAAACGGTTTAGACTTTAGAGAGTGAGAGACTGTGAGAGTTTGAGAGGGCCAAGTAAAGATCTGAGAGTCTGAGACTGAAGAGGCGAAGACTGAAGTTGGGAGGAAGAGTAAAAAGGGGAGGAGGCGTGAATGGGAAGCCATGAGCCCATGACCTGAACCCTGTCTCTGAAGTGAAAACTGAAGAGACGCATGAGAGGAGGTGAGAGATATCAGAAGATCCTACTTAATTCTCACCGTTAGGTTGGCTTTTTATCTTTTATTATAACCGTTGATCTAGAATGGATTGTTGTGCCACTGTAATCGGTCATATCATGCCCAGTTTTACTCTCATCAAGACCGTTGATTTCAAATTTTGATTTAAAATCAATAGCTGATATGCATGTTGGGATGGTGTGTGAAAAAAAGTTGCTTTGAGACTCGGGCTAGCATTGCTGAGTATGGGCTGTTCCCGGCATCAGTGGCATGTGAATTCAAATCCTATGGACCTATACAGGCTTTTTTTTTATTATCATAAAAATTCGGTCGGTTCGGGTTTTTTGGGTGAAATATTTTGAAACCCGAATCCAAACCGAATAATTCGGTTTTTTGACTTGCCAATCCTTGACCGACCGTGGACTGGATTCGGAGCCGCCCGTGGACCTTCGTTCGGACGGGCGGGTCGGTTGAACCGGGTCAGTGGACACCCACTGTTGGCAAGAGATAAATTTTCCTTTTTTTTCTTTTCTTTTTTATATGTTGGGACCATAATTTTTGTTACCATCTTCGCCGGAGCTTCTAAACCTAACCAGGTTGCGGAGTAAAAGTGATAATTTCATGTAAATCTACAATTTTATCCCTTGTAATTTATTACTTATGCAAAATTGTAATAAAAATGGTAATCTAATCATTCCTTTTTCTTTTTTGTACAACAAATAATTTTTTTTCTTTTCTCTTCCTTGTCTAAAAATCTATCGACTTCCAAATTTTTAAGAGAAGAAAAAAATAAAAAAAAAACAAACAAACTTACAAACCCGAGAAAAATACAAAAAGACAAACAAACAATCTTTTCAATCCATTCAATTTTTTTTTCAAAAAATTATGTTTTATTTTTATTTGACTCTTCAATTTTTTTTTTTTTTTGGTGATCCACGTATGTAAAATATTTGTTTTGTGGTAAGATTTTTTTTTTAATTAAATTTAGGGTCTGCTTGGTTAAAAGATGAAAAAAAAAATGTTATAATAGAAAATAATGAGAAAAATAGAAAAGTGAAAAAATAGAAAATGTTTTAGGGGTTGTTTGGTTTTAGTTTTTAAACAACAATTTTCAGTTTTTAAACAGCATTTCACGTATTTTCACACATTTTTTCACCCACACGTATTTCAAAAAACAATAAACAACCATTTTCAAACTAATTCACCAAACACTCCCTTAGTTTTCTTTGCCTGTGTTTAGTTGATTGTAAAAAAATAGAGAGATTAAAAATTTTTTTGTTAGTAAATAATAATGCTTATTAAAATACACACAAAAATAATAATATTAATATTTTAAATCGAATTTATATTAGTGACTTATTAAACATTCATAACATATATATATATATTAAACTTTTTTAAAACACCACAAATACCGTTTGAAAAGTCCTCGTATTTCTCAAAATTTAATATCAATCCATATCAATTTTATTTGTGTTTTGGAGCATAACTAATTTCCGCTTTCAGGTTTCTTGTGCTCGCGTAGTGTTTTGTAACTTCGTGTCAAAGTTAAAATTCCCCCTTGTTTTTTTTTTTTGAAAGAAGAGTCAAGATCCCCTTTTCCGAGTCGTCCATGAGTGTGATACCCTACTGTGTTGCATTTCATGCAATTGCTATGGATGGCTCGGATGAAGAGTAAAAAAATAATAATAATAAAAAGGTTAACTTTCCACCTTAGCCGTCGATTTCAAATTATCTTTACTTTTAATCTCTCAATTATTTTCAGTGGAAAGTTAAGTTTAACAACTTTTGACCTGAACCCATTGCCATAGCTATTGTTTTGGGACCTAAATTCGCCCCCATTCCCACCCAGTCAGAGTCACTCATGAGTAATGACTGAACCCCCTGTAGAAAAATCACATCGACAAAAATTTAGCTTTTTTTTTCTTTTCTTTTCAGTTTTTATTGTTACTCAGTCCTCAGAACTTTTTTATATTTTTGATAACCTCTTTTAAAAAAAGAATCTATTTTTGAAAAAAATTTATTAAAAATTAAAAAAATTATCAAAATTTTTTCAATTTTTGATAATCCTTTTTCAACAAATCCATTTTTTAAAAAAATTTATTCGAAATTGAAAAGTTGTTAAAACTTTTTCAATTTTTAATAAATTTTTTTCAAAATTGGTTTATTGCGTGTATAGTAAACTTTTAATAACTCTAAAAGATTACCAAAAATATAAAAAATTTCAGACGACAGTGCAACAATAAAAAAATAAAATAAAATAAAAAACTAAATTTTAGTCAGCAATGATATGATTTTTCAAACGAATTTGTTAACCGGACCCATAAAATAAAAGTGACTTTCCAAGATTACTTCCAACTCTCAACATTTACTCTCATGCAACGGTGATGACATTGGAGAGAGAGAGAGAAGGGGGCAAAAACTTAGAGAAGAGGGCAGAGAGAGAGAGGGACGGAAAGAAATAGAGATAGAAAGATAAAAAAACAAAGAGACACATGCCACTCATCTAGGATCTTAGTACTTGCTACTTTTGTAGGTTCTTGGTTTATCTTTCTTTGGGCATACATGCACACATTAACTGATCCTAAGAGCATACATTAACAAATTTATTTTTTTAAAAAATATATAAAAAATTAAAAAAATTGTCTAAGTATTTTCAATTCTTAATAAAATTTTTAAAAAAAATAATATATTATTGTGTACCTTTAAAACACACGTTAGTTAATTTATGCTCATACAGTATACATTAACAAATTCATTTTTGAAAAAATTTTATTGAAAACTAAAAAAACTGTCAAAATTTTTTTAATTTTCGATAATATTTTTTTCAAAAATAATATTCTATTGTGTGCTCCTACGACAAAGGTTAGCAAATTCTTATTTAAAATCCGGTTAATGTATGCGCAATGCCCTTGTTTCAGAATCCGGTTAATTTATACGGTTACTGGTGCCATGTGGGTTCTGCAAACCCCACTTGCATGTGTGACAAAAGTGATGGAGTAGCCCATATTGCACGGCAACCTACTAGTCATCTCAGAAAATGACCCGTAGGACCACTCGCTGTTTCCTAGCAATGCCATCCATTTTGCCATCATTCATTCCCCTCGTTCATTTTAATCCAATGTCTCTTGAATTTGACACATCATCAGATTCCTAAAAGACCATTTCACCCCTACAAAATTTCCGGACCCTACGTGTTTCTCATCTGAATCCGAATCCGAATCCGAATCCGAATAATAATAATAATAATAATAATAATGATGATGATGATGATAATTAAAGGCTATTATATCATTTTGATCCCCTACTTTCTGGGGTTAGGTTCAATTTCATCCTTAAAATTATATAATTTGGTAGCTAGCTAGAGAACTTACTAAATTTTTGTAATAGATAGAGATCAAGATTAATAGCTCATGACTATTTGAAGATGCATTTCAACTCCCAAATTTGTGAACACTCTATTTTGGAATGTGCATTCGATACACTAATTCAACAAATCAAATCTAATCTAGTTTTATCCAACTCAATTCATATAAAATGAATCTTTTTAGATATACCATAATTAGTTGACTAATTTGAACCTATCCGAGATTTTTTTTTTTTTTTAATGTACGCCACTATTTCATGGGACATACGAAACATGCTACGTTAACGTTTTAGAATTGTAACATTTTTTTCCTTTTTAAATATAAGTATAATGCTTATATTATTGAAACTTTAGTTTAAGGTAATATTTTGAATATTTATAATATTTATTTTTTTAGGTTGTATCTTTAATTTTTAATGCTATTTTGCTTGATTTTTGTTTTTCCTCAAAGAGAACAAAAATTTCTTACTTTTCAACCAAAAAATCAAGGAAAAGAAATGATTTTTTTTTAGCAAAAAACTGAAAAGGTAACCTATAAAAAGACTTAATTTAAGGTATAATCAGTCTAAAATAGACCGAATTGAACCAAAGTAGTGAAATGGATAAAAATAGACCGAATTAGACCAATTGAAGCAAAGTAGACCAAACAAACGGAATAGACAGAATAGACCGAAGTGGAAGTAATGGATCGAAATGGACCGAAATGAAATGAATGAACGAAATAGGTAAAAACTTTTAATAAAGTTTAAGACTAGACTAATATTTTACCCTATTAAAAAAAATTCTATTAAAAAAAAGAAATATAGAAATTCGGGTGCATACATTGATTAATAACATTAATGACCTTAACTGCCCTCACTCACCTCAGTCCCTGTCGGTGGCGCCGTCCACCGACGGAGGAGAAAGAGTGAGCTTTTTCACAGAATGAAGAGTGAACAGAACAGTGAACACCACAAAGAAATCTGCATATCTAAGCATAATAATAGTAATACTACTACACAGAACAGTGGGGGATCGAGTTAGGAGAGAGAGAGAGAGAGAGAGAGAGAGAGAGAGAGAGTTACCGGAAAATGAAGTTACAAAATAAAGCCAGCTGACCCAAGATTCCGAGACATGATCCCTCCATCCAAGCAAACTGGCCATAATAATAGAGTCGGAGATGCCTTTTCCTCTCCTTTTTCTCTTTCTTCCACTTCCTTCCTTCCTGGTAAACCTTGCTCCTTCTTCTTCCTTACTTTTTACCACCACCATAGTTTATTCCTCTCACTTTTTCATAGCCATGACTTTTGATAAATGATAATGGTGGGTAGTGAGGTATTGTTTGGTTCGTGTATATGTTGAGTGTATTATTGAGTCCTACTTTAATAATTATGACTGCTCCTTTATGACTTGTAGTTGGCAAGAGATTTTTTTTTTCTTTTTCTCTTTTTCTTTTTTGAGAAGATAGTTGGCAAGAGATAAGTTTTCCTTTTTTTCTTTTTTTTTTTTATATGTCGGGACCATATTTTTTGTTACCATTTTTGCCAGAGCTTCTATAAGAGCATCCGTAGCAAATGTTACAAAAAAAATGTCATTTTACAACATCAAAAACCTACTTTATTATTTTACAACATCATTTTACAACATCCCATTTATCAGATGTTTTATCATCCAATCCTATACATTAAAATAATATTTCCTACCCATTAAAATAATATATTATCTCTCCTCATTTTATCAACAACGGCAACATTCACCCAACCAACTGAACCGGCCATCAACCCCATAGCCCACCACCACCCAGATCAACTAAACCCACCAACCACCACAATCAACCCACAACCACCACAGTTACCAAATCAGATAAACCTAAATTGCAGCAAAAAAAAAAAAAAAAAAAAAACCCACAACCAGAGAGGCAGAGTGAAAGGCAGACAGAGAGGAGAAGGAAGAGGGGGAGAACGACGGCGGCCTCGATCTGGACGGCGATACAACGGCAAGCGAGATCATCGGCGGCCTCAATCTCACCTCGCTCTGGACAGCGAGACAGCGGCAGGCGAGCTTGAAGGCGGCCTCGATCTCGCCTCGATCTGGACGACGAGACAGCGGCAGGCGAGATCGACGGCGGCCTTGATCAGACGGCGGGACAACAGCAGCCTTGATCTGGACGGCGAGACAACGGGCCTTGATCTAAACGGCGAGACAACGACGGCGTTGATCTGGACGGCGAGACAACGACGCCTTGATCTCGACGGCGAGAAAAAATATGTGATTCAGGAATGGACAGAGCACAAGGGCAGAGGGAAGAGGGAAGAAGAATGAGTATGGGAGAGTGGAGATGGAGGCGCGGGTGAGACTGAGGCTGAGAAGAAGAATAGGAAACGGATATATTAATTGGATGTGAGAGAAAGTTAAATAAAATAATAATATAACATTTGCAATGGCTGGCCGTACCGTGCCAAAAATATAAAGACACTGTAGCATGTTGTAAATTTTTAGCACATTTAGCACATCTGATAAATGATGTTTTTTGGTGTTTGATGTTGCAAATGTGCCAAATATTTAGCATTTGGCACATTTGCAACATTTGCTACGAATGCTCTAACTAGGGAGTTGAGGAAAAAAATAAATAAACAAACTTACAAACCCAAGAAAAATACAAAATGACAAACAAACAACCTTTTCAATCTAAGATTATTTTTTTATCAAGTTTAGGGTCTATTTAGTTAGAAGATGAAAAAAAATGGTAGAATAGAAAATAAGGAGAAAAATAGAAAAGTAAAAATATAGAAGATGTCTTAATTTTCTTCGTGTGTGTTTAGTTGATTGTAGAAAAATAGAGAGATTAAAAACTTTTTTTTTCAGTAAACAGTAATACTTATTAGAACACTCGCAAAATTAATAATATTAGTATTTTAACCCGAGTTTATATCAGTGACTTATTAGACATTCATAACCCAAAAAAAAAGTATTAAATCTTTTTTAAATATCACGAATACCATTTGAAGAGTCCACATATTCTCAAAGTTTAATATCAATTTATATCAATTTTATTTGTATTTTGGTGCATATATTATCTCAAAGTTTAATATCAATCCAAGCCCAAAAGTTTTTTTTTTTTTTTTTTTACTAGAACAATTCTAATACATGGTAGATTTGTAAATAAATATTGATTACTGATTATTGGGTTTAACTTTCAAATAGCATACATAAATCATAAACAAAATAAACCATAGGAAACTGACCATAACAAAAGTTTCAAAGCCTGAAAAAAACCACACAAGCAAGAGGAAAATGAAATTTTGAAAATTGTTCTAAAAATAATTTAATTTATAATTCCAAGCACTTTATTTTATATTGATTTTTCAAACTAAAGACATTTGACAACCTATGTGGCAATTTAGGAAGCATAAAAATTTAATTTTTTAATATTATTGTTAGTCACAAAAAATCCAATCCATCTACCACTTGATTATTTTGACTAATTATACTCCATTTGGATTGCGGCACATTTGCTGCGTTTTCAAAGTTTTTTATGTTTTTTTTTTCAGCTCCGTATATGTCACTATTCATTGGCCATGAACAGTGATTTTAGGCCAATGAACAGTGACAAACACTGTAGCAAACAGTAAAAAAATATTTTTTTCCTAGTTTTCAGTTTTTAACAAAATAAGCGGTATCCAAACGCATACTAAATACTAAAAAATTGACACATTTAGAATGTAGGAACCGTTTCGACATGTACAGTAAATGTTAAGAACCAAATTAGTGATTTAACAAAATAAATAAAGTTATGGTAACGTAGAGCGAGGCCTCCAAAGGTTTTTTTTAGAAAAATTCCAATGCCTATTATTAAGGGGCTATTCAAATTAAGATTTATTTTTGGTAAACAAAAAATGTAAATTAGCTAAGCTACATTAGTCCTTGAGTAGGGCGCTCGAATTAAGATTTAAAGTATACAGCTACTATTTTTATTGTATTATATATTATAAAATGTAGCCAACAAAAGACAGTATTAATTGCATATGGAATAGATGAGATTGAGAAAAGTGAAGCTAAATTACAAAGGTTTCAATTACTGATATGTATACTAGTATTCCAAAAAACTTTTTTTTTTTTTTTTTTTTTTTTTATATAGAAAGCTACTCACCTATGGTAGGTGGGGGTGCCCTTTATCCCAAGAGCTAGGGGGGAAACAGTAAATTTAATCCAATGTAGAATTACACAGATTGATAAATATAGGTGTAGGGAGAAGAGGCCCAGGACATCATATTGGGCCTTGTCCGAGGGCATTTATTGGCCCGAGGACAGAAAAACAGTAATGAAGACGTAAGGTCCAAAACTCCACAAGCAAGCTACGACTTAGAATGTTGAGGAAGGTAGGCCGAGGAGGAGTCTCTCCCCCAATAAGTAAAGCAGAGGTTAGATGATATGTCCTATTGAACAGAGTGACCTTCCAGAATATTTTGTTGATAAATATATATTTCATGGAGGCACTAGACAGGAAAAAGATATAAAATATTTAAGGAAAAGCTGTTACCACTGCATTGAATGTTCTGCAGCTAACTTTCTGGCCACATTAATGAATGAGTGATACCTAAACAGTAGTTTTCAGCCTTACAACTACAATCTAAAGACTTCAGGAATGTGTGGATGGGACAAGGATCAACACCAACAATCTGATCTGCACGTGGAGGGTAGAGATGAAGGAAAAAGATAGTATAAAATAGAGAAAACACCTTGAGAAAAATGGATGGGAGACTGGAGAAAAAACACAGTAGTAACAAGAACAAAACTTGTAACCTAATTCTAAAGGAAAATATACTAGAATTAACCTTCTCGAATTGTGCTGATGGCGATTTTCTTTATAAAAAAACCATTTTATCTTTGTTTCCTTGTGATCTTGATCTACTTTAGTTGTTGTTCAATTCATTAAGGCCTAGCTTTCCAACTAACTCTCTATAAATTCATTGTATCGGGCTCTTTGGATCTGAGTCCGTTCCTACTTTGGGATTGGTAACTAAATTGCGTCCTTTCAATAGGCATATAACCACTTGATAGATGACTACCACTTTATGTGAATCTTGAATCATACAATAATTATTGTAAAGTCTCTCATCTAATGTGCCAGCTGTTGAATCCAACAAAATTGTTGATATATCGCTATAAAAACAAGAGACAAAAAAGAAAAAAGAAAAAAAAGAAGTAAGGCTTAAATATAGGGGAAAAAAACGATAAACTTTAGATGGGAGGAACCATTGGTAATTGCACAATTTGTTAAAAAAAAAAGTAAAAAAAAAAGAGTAAACTGTGTATTTAGTCCTTATCTTTTATACCATTCAATTTGATTGTGAGCATAATGGTTGGAAGTCTAAAAGCATTGCCAAAGCAAGGTAGATATGTGTACGAGTAATTGTAACGATGGGAATGATAAAAACATAAAAACATAAAAGGGTAGTGGGAATGCTAAAGGGTGGAGGAAATACTTTTGCACTTGATATTATAATTAGAAAATGCACTACTAAATATTGGCCATTTTTTAAGAGATATAATAGGTAATAAGTAAAAGAGATTGAAGGAAAGATAAAGAATGATTTATTAAAATAGTGAAATTTATAGTATGCATTTAAGAATTTTTTTTTATAACATATAGTAAAAAGTTTGATATGTACTTATGGTTGTTTGTCATGAGACGTTATTTTTTCATATCATGCGTAATAGATAAAAGAAGTTATAAAATATGATACATGTCATTATTTTATGCATTGTCAAAGTGACCCCATTTTGTATATCCACTAGTTGTAAGAATCCAACTTTTATAATATATTATAGGCAGATAGATATTGATTTTAAGTATTTACTATTGTTTTAGCAACAATTTCACAATGTCTAAGCAAATTTCCCCACATTGCTTCATAATTGATTTTTTTTTTTATAAGTTATATTATTTTACTTTTAAAAAAGTGGATATCTAATGATTGTGACCGCATGTATGCATTTAAAAAAGAAAAATAAGAAAGAGGCAGCACGTTACACATAGATAGATAAAAAAACAAAAAAAAACAAAATGGAGAAAAATGCAAAGATTGATGAAGGCAAGAGGAAGCTTGTATTGTAAGTTTTGTAACCAAGCTTGAAGAAGACAACTAATTTTGTAAAAGCAATTGGCTAAACTAACAAGTAATAACCAATTTTTTCACCGTGTTTTCTCTCCATTTTAGAGAGACTTGTTTTTTTTATGAGTTTGTCTGAAAATGTTTGGACCTCACAAAAAATCATCCCACTTTTCTCTCTTTACCAAACAATTATATATTTTTTTTAAATAAAAACCTATTTAATCTTCTTATTTTTCTCTCATTTCTTTTAAATAAAAACTACTTTTCTCTCATTTATTTTTTTATCTTTCCTATTTCACCTCCACTTAATCACAACATAATAAAGGGAAGGGAGGGGTGTGAAAATAGTCATAGCCATAGTCTTTAGGGTTCAAGGGTTTTGTGTGCTGTATTGATTGTTTTGAAGTAGAAGTGTGTTTTTATCGCGGTATAGGTATCTTTTCTTGTTTGGTCATTGGGAAAATGTGAGAATGCAGGAAGGAAATTTATCTCTAAAAGATGGGATATTAACCACCACTTGGTTCCCAAGAAAGAAAAGGAATTTTGAAAATTGGTCTGAAAATAATTTAATCTATAATTCCAAGTATTTTATTTTATTTACAAGTGTACAATTACTATTATTATTATTCAGGGAAAAAAAAAAACTATTAGTATTATAAGCGTCGTTTCCGCTTTCCGGTTCCCGATTCTGTTGGCTTACGTCATTTTTTCTGACCAGTGATTTGTAAGTTTGTGTCAAGTTAAGATTCCCTCTTGTTTTTTTTGGAAGGAGGGTCAAGATTCCCTCTTCTGAGTAGTCCATGTCTTCGAGAGTGTGATGGCCCCCACTGTGTTGCATTTCGTGCAATTGCTATGGATGGCTCGGATGAAAAGTTAAATAAATAAATAAATAAAAAGAAGTTAACTTTCCATCTTAGCCGTCTGATCTTAAATGATCTTTATTTTTAACCTCTCAATTATTTTCAGTGGAAAGTTAAGTTTCATAACTTTTGATCTGAACCATCCATTGCCATGGCTAATGTTTTGGGGATCTAACTTCGCCCCATTCCCACTCTGTCAGGGGTAATAACTGAACTACTATTTGAAAAATCACATCAATGCTGACTATAATTCAAAATTTTTTTTATCGTTTTTATTGTTGCTCAGTTCACTCTGGAACTTTTTTTTTTTTTTCATAATCTTACTAATTATTATTAATAGGGTCCAATTAATATGTGTCTCACAAATTAACTATTTATTTTAAAAAATTTTTATGAAAAATTGAAAAAGTTACTAAAATAGTGAATTATTTTTTTATAAATTTTTTTTTAAAATAATTTATTAATATATACCCTAAAAACACATATTAATAAATCTCTTATTAATAAACTAATTCATGAAAAGAATCTGCAAAATGAGCAATTTACTAATATAAATGGCAGCAGGTAAAACTAATATTACTAATAAACTTTTTTGGTTTTTTTTTTTTTTTTTTGAGAAACTTAAACTATTTTGTTTTTGGTAATCTTGAGAAGTCACTTCTATTTTATTATATGGTAACTGGCAGTCTGGCACCCATGTGAGTTCTTCAAACCCCACCGACATGTGTGACTAGAAGAGATAAGAGAAACCCACATTGCACGGTAAAATACCAGTCATCTCAGAAAATGACCCGTGGGACCACTCGCTGTTTCTTAGCAATGCCACCCATTTTGCCATCACTCATGCCCTTTAATCCAATGTCTCTTGAATTTGACACCTCATCAGATTGGTAAAGACCATTTTCACCCTACCAAATTATGGCTTTGGTGGATGTGTATGAGTATTATTAATCTTATTGACGTGAAATTTGGAGTTTAAAAAGTATCGTCAAAACACATTTTTAACGTTTTTATAATGCAAAAAATATATTTGGTATTATATTTTTAATAACATTTTTTAAAAAGTAAAAAAATATATTATTATGTGTTTAGTATTAGTATGTGTTTTTTTAAAAAGTGATGACATGTAATCTAATTAGTAGGATCTATCATTTTTAAAATAGTTACAAAAGTATCATTGAACAATGATATTTAAAAATAAAAAACTAGTAAGAGGAGTTTTCTAGATTTAGTATTTAAACACTCTAAAATGAGAAACGTAACTCAAACACTCTTAAAAAACACAATCCTACCAAATATGCTATTTTTTTAGGCCCACAATTTTCTGCGTTTAAACACTAAAAACTGTTATTTGAGTTACGATATTAAATAAGATATTTAATTTCTAACCCTATGTGTTTCTCATCGGAATAATAATAATAATAATAATAATAATAATAATAATTATTATTATTATTATTATTATTATTACTATTATTATTATTATTATTATTCCTACATTTTGGAGGTTACATTCAATTTTATCCCTAAGATTATATAATTTGGTAGTTGGAAAACTTACTAATTTTTTGTACTAGATACAGATCGAGCATAATAGCTTGTGAGAGTTTGAGAATGCATCTCAACTGTCAAATTTGTGTACTCTCTATTAAGAAATGTGCATTCAACATACTAATTCAATGAATCTAATCTACTTCTATCCAACCCAATTCATATAAAATGAATATATTTAGATATACCATAATAGGTTAACTAATTTGAACCTACTCAAGAATTTTTTATTTTATTTTTTAATGTATGCCCCTATTCCATGGGACACATGTAACATGTTACATTAACTTTTAGAATTGTAGCATTTTTCCCCTTTCCAAATATAAGTATAATGTCTATATTATTGAAACTTTAGTTTAAGGTGATATTTTGAATATTTATAATATTTATTGTTTTTTTTTTAGGGCTTATATCTTTAATTTCTAATGCCTATTTTGTTTGTATTTTTATTTTAGCACAATAGAACAAAATTTCATACTTTTCAACCAAAAAATTAAGGAAAAGAAATGATTTTTTTTTTAAGAAAAAAACTGAAAAGGTAATTAGGGGTGGCAAAATTGGACACGACTCGCAAACCCGACACGAAATTAGCAGGTTATGGGTTGAGGCTTAATTGGTTTGTGTCATATTCAAGTTGACACGACGAACCCGTTTGATAAACGGGGTTGGGTTAGGGTTCAATCTATGGAACCTGTTTAACCCGTTTGACCCATTTAATTAAATAAAATTTCACCAATATACTATTCAAACCCTAGGTGTATAAACTTATTAGTTGTTGTAGTTTATTTTCTTTGACATATTGTGATTGATTATTTATGATATTGAGATATGCTTTAGTTTTGAATGATTATTTGTGATGCAGTTACTCATTAATTTTGAATTTTATATTTAAAATATTTATTTGTTTGTTTTTTCATAAATGTTTTTCTTTATTTTGATAAAATTAGATAAACAAGTCGACACGACTAACCCGTTTAATAAATGGGTCGTGTTAGGGTTGAGAAATCTTGACCCGTTTAATAAACATGTCAGATTAGTATTGACCCATATAGTTGAATACGTATGAGTTGACACGACACGAACTCGATACGCGAACACAAATTGCCACCCCTAAAGGTAACCTCTAAAAAGAATTAATTTAAGGTCTAATTAGTCTAAAATAGACCGAATTGGACCAAAGTGGTTAAATAGACTAAAATGGATAAAAATAGACCAAATTAGACCAATTGAACCAAAATAGACCAAACGAGCCCAGTAGACAGAAGTGAACATAATAGATGTAAATGGACCTAAATGAAATGAACGAACGAAATAAGTAAAAACTTTTGATAAAGTTTAAGGCCAAACTTAATATTTTACCCTATTTGTTATTACAAAAAATTCTTCAAATTAATTTAAATTTTTGTGGCATTAAAGATTATTGTTTTAAAAATTTAGTTTAGTAAATAATTAGCCACATCAATCATTTTTTATGCAACACAATAATTAAATGTTAGTTGTAAGCTCATACATTTGAAACATGAAAAACGAAATTGATAAAAACCCTATAAAATTTAGGTATTAAACATGTAATTTACTCAACGCCACCTTTCACTACCACCACAACCACAACCCCGTAGCGCCGCTGACACCACACAAACAGCAGAGGATGATGTCTCTAAGGGCGTTGTTGAAGTCGAAGTTGAAGACCACCACTACCGCTTCTGCTACTGCTTGTACTACTTCCTTTGTAAAACAAATCCTCCGCCGCTTATCCTTATCTAGCCGCCATGAAGAAGAAGAAAAACAGCGTTGTCATCATCAGCACACCCGCACGAGCCGAATCCTGATAGGCTACACAGAAATTAGAAAGTACGTTGCATCAGAAACCGTGGTACATTATTATTCTGCTGAGATCAATGAGGGAGGCAAAAATATAGGACCCGCCACTCTCGTCTTCACAGTTCCTGGTTTATCAGGTATAATGGACCATTATTTTTATCATCTTCCTCATAAAATCTATGATCCACTCATCAACGAAGGATTTCTGCTTCTTCGCAGAGATCATGCTGTGAAAGGCAATACTATAGATATCTTCAATATCAACACAGCCGAGATCAATACTGCAGAGCGTTTCACTGTTCACCTTCCAAAACACTTTCGTTATTTCGGTTTTGGGTTTGATCCTTTGTCCAACCAATTCAAGTTGTTTAGTTTTCGTAGCATTCTCACGCTGTTCAGTCACGACAATAATAATTGGAGAGAGATAGAGCCTGAAAACTACTGCGGAATTCACTTGGATCAGATAAGCTATGCTCGGAATGCTTTTGGTGTTTCTGTTAATGGTGCAGTATATTGGCTTGTCAGAATGTGTGACGACCTGTTTAAGGTACTGGCATTTGACCTCCACGAAGAGACTTTTAGACTCATCTCTATCCCTGATGAGTTGAAATCAAACAATAAAACAGCTCTCTTTTTGGATTGTGGACGCTTGGCTTTGATAAATGGGTTGCATGACAAGTTGGATGTTTGGATATTGGAGGAGGACTTCCACAATCACAACTACTCTTGGGTTAAACAAACTATTCGTTTTCCTTTTGATATTTCTGATTTGGCGAATTACGTTATTGCCATCGACACTAACACTGGTGAGATCTTTCTGAAAGCTCGTGCGTATGAAGACGACATGCCGTTTCTCTATTATCATACAAAGACACAGTTTTTGAAGTGGCTTGGGATCACGGGAGTGCCTCAATTGGTAATGAATTCTTGCAGTTTCAAAGTCGTCGGCATTACCTTCTATGATGAAGTAGGGAAAATCAGGTGCTGTTCAACCCAAAACCACTAATATTTTATTCCTATATTCCCAGATTACATACACTGTCATGCTATATGAATGTGCTTTTAGGGGAAATACCATACCTGACTTCATTGTTGAATAAAATTATACATTTTTTGTTTTTGTTTTTAGGGCACTGATCAAGAGCATTACTTTGGTTATTACTTGATTTTTCTTGCTCCATTCCTTAATACTTAAGTGAATAGTTTGCTGGATTTTTTTTTTTTTTTTTAAATCTAGTTTCTCCCTCCCACTTTATCAAAAAGGAAGTTTAATTTTTTAAGGAAATATAAAAGGGTAAGTGGGTAACTATTGGATTTATATTCATAATTAGGAGATTGCATTTGGGCAATTCTTCCCAGGATTGCAAAGAATATGCGGATTTTTCTTGATATTTTGTCGATTGTGGCTTACTTGTAATAGAAGTTTTTGATTCTCCCAAATTATATTTTATTGCACAAATTAGTTGTGGTTTCCTCACAAGGGAAGTGGCCATGTCACATTTTGACTTGCTATACATTCTTGGATGCTGAAGTGATGTGTAATGTGAGAGGTTTTTTTAACCCCCTGCAGGATTACCCGCACTTTGAAGGATAGGTGCAGGTAAAGAAGTTAGCCGAAGCTATGTTAGTTGAAGCTATGTGCTACCTAGCAATTAGCATAATTGCTAAGGGATTGTATGGTACTAAACAAGCAAGTTATATAGGACTAGTAAATGCAGGGCAATGTCTTTGAAATAAGTACAAAGGAGGACTCTTCCCAATCCTTTATTTTTGGGGTATTGTTTTATGGGCAGCTGGACAGGGTAGCGCAAGAACTGGCTCTTATGGCATACAATTTATCATGGGAGGCTTTCTTAACTTGTATGAAGAAATGCCTAAGGGTGTTGATTAAATGGACTTTTGCAATTGTGCCAACCATAGTTGTAGCTCCTGTGTTTAAAAATATCTTAAGCTTCATTGGTTTTTTTGAATGAATGGCTTAATGCGCTTCAGTCATTACAGATTCCTTTTGCGCTTATTTCCCTTCTTACCTTGGTGGCCAAGGAGCAGTTCATGGGGGTCTGCTATTTTTTCAGTGTGTGCTGACAGTCATTGGTTATTTGCCTAGCCTGTAGCCTTGTGGCTATGTGGGTGAAGGGTTTAAGGATGGGTACAAAGAAAAAGGCACCTAGTAGTCCATTACTTGCGTCAATTATGGTTTTAATTGACTTGGATTATCCCCTACTCTACACATTTAATTATGATGTTTGGGAAAAATTTTAAACAAAGGGAGAAGCATGATAAATTTAGAAAATTACTTCTCATATAAAAATTTTAGCTGACAATTGTTCTTGGTTTCAACTTTCTATTGAAACAGGTGTAGCTGCTAGAATGATATGCTGACATAGTTGGTTTAGAGATAAGATGTTTAATGGGCACTAGAGCTCCTTAAAGTGACTACACAAAGACATCAGTATCAAGACTCCTAAACAGGCAATAACAGGCAAGATCTTGCTTGTTAAGGTGTGTCTTTCCTTCCTTTTATCCATAGTTTACAACATAATGGCTTTTAAAATAGTATTGCTTAGGGAATCTGGCCGCTAGTAATGGTGTTTACATAATTGGGTGTTTTATACTTCTCTCATGTCCCAATCAAATTTAATCATATTGAAGAAGTGTGTATGTTGTTTCTAGCTCTAATTATCATTTTCCTCAACCAAAAAAAAGGCTCCATATATCGTAAAAACACTTTTTTTTTTTTTATATATATAATAATTTTAGTTTTATCCTTTTTGTTCCCTTTTGCATTAGTTTTTTCCTTTGGGTATATTGAACAACATATGATGATTTGTTCACTAAAGTGCTATAAAAAATAATTAGTGTCAATTTTAGAGGGGAAAGTGGCTTTTGTGGAGATTGAATGCCTTGAACAGATAGAATGATAGATGTAGTGATAGTGTTTGTTGAAATAACTAAAGATTAATCCATCTCTAATTCAATGACTAGTTTTCAATTATGAATTTCACAACTTGGAATTAGAAACCACCATAATACATCTCAGCTACTCAATTCAAACTCCAAAGTCCCACTCAGATTTTCCACACGCCCATTCAACTAAACTATGATATAAAAAATGTAGTCATTGATAACAAATCACCCAAATCATAACATTTCCACCCAAAACCAATAAACCTGTTCTCTTATCCTGTTATGACTTCCAAGAATTGAAGAAAAGAAACACCCAGAATTTAAAATTCAATTTCCTTCATTTTCCCAAACTTTCCCAGCAACCAAACGAGGGGAAGAAACAAAACTTTGAAGCTGAAAAACTCAGTAACTCACCCTGGAGACAGAATCAAGAAACTTCTTTTGGATCAAAAGCCTAGAGACCCAAGAGCAGAGAAAACATAGAGGAAGGCCAAGAATAAGGATAGAGTAAAAGGGGTGGTGGATTGCATTGAATTATCTAACAGTAAAATACTCATCAACAACATCAAGAAAAGCATAAAGCCGTAAAAACAAATCAAAACCAAAAATTAAAATCAACTTATACCCTAAAACTACCCACAGAGAGAGAGAGAGTACCTATTACCACCATGGAGACCAGCAATGGAAGCAGAGTGCGTTAGCAATGACGACCAAGTGACTAAGAGTAAGAGTGAGGGGGGAGGATGTGGCTGCGGCGGCCACGTCCTTGATGCGTTTCACAATCGAAGCGCTTGCCATTCTTTGCATCTTCGTCAACTATGTACATCCACATCCAAATCCGATAACACCCACCACCTCCTTGTCTCTGCCTTCAACAAAGACACATTCCAACAACACTACTTCTCCATCCCAATAATCCATCATCCACTCTCTTTGGGATCCAAACCCACCTCACTCCTCACGCTCACACTCCCTTCCTCCCATCCCAAAGGTCTCAACACTTCTCAATATCTCAACCCTTTTTTTCTCCTTCACCACCATGACTATCCCCATTCCAGTCACGCCCCTATTCTCACCTATAACCCCACCACCCAACAAACTCTAACTCTTCCTCTTTCACTCACCTTTGAAACTGAAACAGATACCACTTTGTACGTTGAAAAACATTTTGGCTTCGACCCTTTAACTAACACTCACAAAGTGTTACGTGTTGAATGGACAATTGCTATTCCAGAATCAAATCCTAGAGTTAGTCAAATGGTGTGCACAGCACTAGGCTGCAGAAGCAATGGTTCATGGAGAGGTAAAGATAAGCCCTGAGTTGGCTTTTCATTCATCCAAGTATATGAGTTCTGGGAAAAGTGTTTGTAATAATGGTGCAATACATTGGGTAACACAGTTTGGGAATTACATTGTCGCTTTTGATCTCAAAGATGAGAACTTTAGACTAATTCCACTTCCCCATAACTACAAAGCTGAAAACTTTAAACCTTTACATTTTGAATTTAATCGATTAATCGAACTTGGTGGGTGCTTGGCTTTGGTAGATTACAAATATAGTGGTGACAGATTTCGCGATGATGAATACATATGCCAGTTCTGGATACTAAAGGATTAACACAATCATGGGTGGGTTGAGGAGAAAATTAGCGTTCCATTTGATTTTAGAGCAAACTTCCACGGTAAACCTATTCCAATTGGGACTATTCCCATAGGGGAGATATTGCTAGAGCCATTTTCTTGGTATGTGTCATATAAGGACTACCTTGCGTGTCTGCTTTTCTATGATATGGAGGGACATGGTTTCAAGAAGGTTGATGTCACTGGCTTGCCTAAATGGGTTTATGATGGTTGTCATTCAATTATCAAAACCATTTCTGTTTATTAGGGCGCCTCAAAATCGATATTTGCATGAGGGCAGTGAAGAGTAGTGTATGGTACCTTCTCTCTCTCTTTTTTTTTTTTTTGGTTTTTGTAAAAGGCCAATCTAGATGTTTGATGTAATGTAGGGTGTTTCTATTCTGCTTTTCCTTAGCTTCGGAGATGAGTTCTTGTTTGGATTAGTAGAATTTATAAGTAAATTAGCTATGTCTACGTAGAGGGCAAGTTTCTCCATGGATAACAATGTGAATTGACGTTGTCAATGGCATACAACAACACTCATCAAGCTTTAGTCCCAATATTTTATGATCTGTTATGAATCCTCAACAGACTTGTAAGTGGCATTGTATTGTTTTTGTTTATTGATAAGTTGCGCATCTAACCTTTATCTTTTTATTAGCGAAAGAAATATCATTTGAGTTAAAGTTCATCAACATTATGACACCCCCAAGCATCACACAGAATCTAAATAAGTGCTTCTTGGTTTCACTATCATAAGTTTCGTGGAGGTACTCTTATGTTGATGCTTTGTTTGAATTATTGACTAGGTGCCCAGTGTTTTACTTTTTTTTTTTTTTTTTTTCTTCTTCTTTCTTTTGTTAAGCTTGAATTCAAGAATTTGATCGCTGTAACTCTGCCTTGAATATTTTTTGTTGAGAAAACTCTGCCTTGAATTTGATAGAGAAGAAGCCAATGCCCTGAATTTTATTGTTCCCTAACCTCTAGTATTCAAAACCCCAAGCTCTAAAGTGTGTGTGTGTTCTCTCTCTCTCTCTCGTATGAATCGAGTGAATTTCAGTGGAGTTAAATTGATTATGTCTAAACTCATGTAGCTTCAAAATATCAAGACATTGCATTGGAGGCATGCAGATAGTTTTGAAATTAACACTTAGTTAAAGAACTTGACAAGTTTGTGAGTGAGTAATTAGAAAGTATATCTCGTGATATTTCAATTAGTTATATATATATATATATATATTTAAGATCGTAAGGAAGATAACAGCTAAAGAGTTTAAGGAGGTTTTGCATTACAGAGTGCCAAAAGATTCATTAAGCTGAAAAGGTATCCATATAAATTTTTGTTTTTGAAGCTATGCGTTGCCTTGGTTTTTTGAGAATTCTTGGGTGGACAACATAAAAAATAGCTTTTGTCCCTTGAGATTGAAGCCTTTGATATAATAGCTTTTATGTACAAAAAAATGTTTTAACAGCTATTAGCTTAGTAGTGCTATGTAAATGAGAGTATTTTTTGGGACTTACACTTTCGCCGCTCAATGAATGATCAAGAGTCACAATCCTTGGATTCGTGTATGGTTTTGATTTATTCCACTAAGGTGCGAGGTGTTGGTTCTGACAAACTTTGTTGGAAGCCAGCTAGTAGTTGAGGTTTCACGGTGAGCGGGTTTTATCACTCCCTATCCCCCTATACCACCATTTCTTTCCCGTGGAAAATGTTGTGGCAATCGAAGGTTCCCCCCAGGGTAGCCTTTTTCTCTTGGACTGCTGCTTTAGGCAAGATTCTAACTATTGATAACCTTCGGAAGAGGCATTTTGTTGTTCTTGAGTGGTGTTATATGTGCAAAAGATGTGGGGAATCTGTAGATCATCTCCTCCTCCACTGTCCTTTTGCTATGGAGATGTGGAGTACGGTCTTTTGCTTGTTTGGTATTTGTTGGGTGATGCCGCAAAGGGTAGTGGATTTGTTGGATTGTTGGTCTTGCAACTTCAGGCGTCATCGTAATTTAGGTATTTGGAGGATGGTGCCGCATTGTTTGATGTGGTGTATCTGGCGGGAACGGAATGCTAGAAGTTTTGAGGGTCGCGAACGGTCCATTCTTGAGTTTAAGTCTTTCTTCTTTCTTTCTCTTCTCGAATGGTGTTTTGTGTTACCTTCTTTTTCTTGTTTTTCTCTTCTTGTTTTGTTCGATCATTGTAATTTGGTTTCCTGATGTTCTTGCCTTCCTCGTACATTCCCTATGTACGGGGATGTGTTCTTCTTTAATATATATCTTAAGTTACTTATCAAAAAAAAAACAGCTATTAGCTTAGTAACTTACTTGCTCTTATTAATACTTGTTTGTCCTCGAGCTCTTTGGCATCCTCGGGCGTGGCTCATGGTCCGATACCGTTACTAAGTATCTTATCCCCACTTTACTAATTTTTGTTGAATATTACTAATTGTTTGAATATTAGTAACTGATGTTACTAATTGTCAGTCATTGGGTGGGTGGCTTAGCAACAACGAGTCATCGTTCTTAGTAAAAAAAAAAAAGTCTTTAGTCTTCAAATTGCACTGATGTTACTAATTGTTGTTATATATTAGTAACTGATGTTAGATATTTTACTAATATTCAACAAAAATTAGTAGCATCAGTGCAATTTGAAGACTAAAGATTTTTTTTTTTTTTTTTACTAAGAAAGATGACTTGTTGTTACTAAGCCACACACCCAATGACTCTGACAATTAGTAACATCAGTTACTAATATTTAAACAATTAGTAATATTCAACAACAATTAGTACTGTGGGATAAGATACTCAGATAAGGGTATTGAGCCACGTCCGAGGATGCCAAAGAGTTCGAGGACAAACAAGTATTAATAAGGGCAAATAGGTTACTGAGCTAATAGCTTTTATGTACAGAAAAATGTTTTAACAAAAGTGCACAAAGTCTAATCTAACATGGCTAACCATTTAAAGATGGCAAATGCTTATGGGTCGTTTCTGATTCTCTGTTATCTCTCTTTGCTCAATTAAATTTCAAATGGCGACCATTTGTTAGTGCTAAGTCTTAATGATGATCTTGGAAGACCAGTCCTCAGGATTTGTCTTTTGTATGTAATCTGTTTTATTATGTACTATTTTATTGACTGAACGTTACATTCTCATGAAAACACCAGACATTTGGAGATTGAAGATCTAAGCTATTGTTTGTCCAAGGATCTAAGCTATTTTACGTACCTATTTCATAAATATGGAGATAGAAGGTTTGGTTGTGTATGTTAATTGCTCTTGTAAATCTAATAATTTCATACTATTGGAGCAAAACAGAGAATGGTTCTTCGTTACCTGTATTAGTATACTGTATACCTATGGAATGACAGTGGTGAGCTTCACATTTTCATGAATGCAGTATGTTTTTGCACTGCACACTAGAATTATGAACAACACATTTAGTTCATTTGAGAATCTACAGTTGTGGGAACAAAAAACTATTTTTATACAACAAAAAATAGGAAAAAAAATTCTCAACAATTTTGAATGCTTTCTTTATTATTTTATTTGTTTTAAAAATGGTGGAACTTATTATGCACATCCCTTTATATAAACTCTCAAAATGCACCAAAATTGTGACTTAATAAGTCACAATTTCCAACCAAAAATCAAGTCACAATTTCTGTACATTTTGATCATATATGAGAGTATGTATAATAACATTTTAAAAATGGTAAAATACTAAAATGTATGTTTTTCTCATTTTTTATCAATACAGTATGGTATCATGGAAAGGATTTCTGCATAATAATGGTCAGAGTTACGTACCTATTTCATATATGAGGCCAGACAAAGCAGAACAACCAGACAAAGTAGATGGTAGTGTTCTTAGGAACAGATCCTTGTAAAGTTAGGACTTTAGATTCAAGGCAGTTGCTATATTACACCTTTTCCCACCTTGGCGAAGCAGTTTCTATTGTAACATTAAAATCTTCTGTTGTTGAGGATCAATCTAAGGTGTGAAGTCTCTTGAAAACCCAGCCATTCAACTCATTGTGTTGTCTTCTTATTGTAATGAATTACTGGTCTATATAAATTGAGGAAGATAGTACATATGGTCATTTACCTACACTTACAGGGCAATTCTGTAATTTTGACTCACAAACTTGCATGCATGAATAGAGAATTGAAATGACCTTTTTCCTTTTTTTTAATCCCTTTCTTTTTCTTTGTCAATATTGTTTTCTTGTTAGTTGGAAGGTTACTTGTAATGGAAATACTTTTTGTTTCTTATAAATGTTACCATTGTTGCAGCAACCAAACAGAGATACATGAGCTATCTAATCTAACCATTTATCCTTCTATGGAATAAATGGAGAAATTGGATCAAGCTACTCATCCCTTAAAACTTTTTTACAATGGTTAGCTTTGTGATGAAATATCGCACAATCAGCCAGTAATGTATATCATTAGCACAGCATGAATGAAGGAATGTTGCTGCCTCCATTAAATGAGACAGAAAATGCAATCAATTTGGTCCCAGTCTTGTTAACTCGCTAAGGGAAAATGCTTATGTGACAAACGGTGTGCAGTGTTGGCACATTTGAGGCTTATGTGGCTACTTAAATAAAAAAAAAAAAATTATTGACAGTAAAAAATGCCAGATCAGCTAATTTATGACTTATGCCACTCAGTCCATTCCATAATTTATGACTTATGACTTATCCATCATGGTCTCATTCTAACTTCCTAGTTACAGAGCACTAAAACCAAAAATAGTACTAATAAAACCCTAGAACTAGAATCTACAAGAAAAGAAACCATCAGAGTAGCAGAAGAAGACGATTAATCTTTGCAATTTGGATGATAAAATTGATATGAATTCTAGAATGGACAATTTATGAAACTTAAGGGAGAGATAGATCGAGTTCTCAAGAAGACATCGATGTCTTCGACAATATTTGCTTCAATTTTTTGATTGATTAATTGTTTTTATTTTTTGGAATTTGATTTGCTTTGGTTTTTTCTAGAGAGAGAGAGAGAGAGAGAGAGAGAGAGAGAGAGAGAGAGAGAGAGAACCAGTAGTTTTTATTTTATTTTTTAAAAAACATTTTTTTAGTTGATGTGGCATTTTTAATAACAATAAATCTTTTTCATTATTATTTTAAGTATCATAAGTCTCGAGTGTGCCAACAGTGCATGCTGATTGTACGTAAGCGTTTTCTGTTAGTGAGTTAATGATAGACAACAATTTAGTTGCAAGTTGAAAATAACATGAGCAAATAACTGTTTAACTTTAATTTTGAACTAGTTTACCAAACAACCCATTTTCAAACTATGTAGCAAAATACGCATGTTTGGAAACTCAACATTGTTAATGTCAAGTTTGGTGTGGAACTCAAACTCAACATTAGCTATGCGTATTTTGTCATTTAAATTTTGTGAAAATTTTGCACAAAATTCAATATTAGGTATGTCGAGTTCCACTTAAAAATATCAGAACTCGACATTAGCAATATCGAGTTCCAAAACAAGAGTATTTTGCCACATGTTTGAAAAGTGGACTATTTGGCTATATAGTTCAAAAATTAAGGCTAAACAACCATTTTTTTCCCCGAAAATAATAGGGATCAAATCAACTACTACGAAAATGTAAGGATTAAATTAATTGTAACTACAAATTCAGAAACCAAAATGGTATTTTTGCCCAAATCTTGTATACAAATTATTTTCACATTAGGTCTGCTAGGTTGTTTTTGTTGCCCTCTCTTCTTTTGGATCTCAAGGCTACTAATGGCAGCAAGGATGGAGGGGGAATTGGACTAGGCCCCCCCTAATTTTTTTTTTAATTAATATATACATAGTCATCAATTTTAGCAATTTTGTTCTATAAAATCACATTTTACCCCCTTAATATTATTATTAATTCTTTTAGGAGTACTACTTTAGCCACAAAATTTTCTATAATATTTTTACAAACTGTTGTAGCAGTAAACTTTATTGATTTGCATCTAGGTCCATCACTTTCATCGCATTTTTACTTACTAATAACCACTCACCACATTAATAATTTGTAAAAAAAATGTTTGTAATTTTAGCATTTTCCTCCTTTTAAAGGCCAAATCTAAAATCTAAAGCAAAATAAACAAGCCCAAAAAAATTATTCAACAAGAAAAATTACTATTAGTAAAACCAAAAACAAGTAAACTCAATCATCCAATTTTACCTAAAACAAACAACCTGACCCTTTAAAAATTTTTAAACAAAATAATTTTTTCCATGCCTGGATGCACACATAAAAAACATAAAAAAAAAAAAAAACTCATTAGCTGTTAAGCAACTGAGCCGAAAGCTAGAGCCACCGCACGAAACTAATAGCAAAACTACCCTCCCTAATTTCAAGTCCTGGCTTCGTCCCTAAATGGCAGCCCAACTGAGCCATCCCCTGCTTCCTCTTAGTAACATGAGTTGCAAATAAAATAACTTATGGCAATGGTAGTAACCCAAAATCACGTATTTGTATTAAAAATTTTACCTTCATCTCCTTGTGGATTGTCCTCTCATAAACATGACACATTATTAAATTTCTTCTAATTTCCTGAAGCAGATAGATAAACCTTGGCTATTGTTGCTTCTAGTGTAATTGGATGGACTCTGCATACTAAGACCCCAAATTCAGTTCTGTCGAGAGCCAACATGGATAGACTATGGTATACTCAAGTGGTCAGGACATTTAACCCAAGATTTGTTGTTAGAAGCACGTTGTGATGATATCTTCTGTACTAAGTTTTAAGTCACATATATATTGTAAGGACACAATTTTGAAGGCTAGGTCCACGAGCTGGATAGATTCAGGTCCAAAAAGTCTTAAGAATGAATTTATAGAGAGTGGACTGGAAAAATTGGGCTTTAAGTGAGTTAAATAATCGGCAGAGTGTAACCAATAAACAGGAAAACGGAAACAGACTAGTTTATGTTATAGAAAACCGTCTTTGGCTCAGTCCTCGGTGAATAGTTTGTATAACTTCTTGTATGATTACAACTGTTACTCTCTCTCTCTGTTACTACAGTGTCTCTCTCCGGGTTTTTTTGATCCCCTTTCTCATTACCTTCTCCTTTTTCTTATACTCCCTTTTTCCCATGTGCCGGTCAGATGATTTCTCTTGATACTTGTCTCATCAATTTTGTCTGGAAGTCTTCAGATAGTAGTTGTAAAGGTTGAAAATCACTGTTAAGACATATTTTCCTCATTAATGCGGCCAAAGGGTTAGCTGCAAGGCAATTAATGCGGTGGTAGCAGCTTTCTCTATAATATCCTTCTGCTTCCACCTGTCCTATGTGCTTACAAGGTTCTCCTTTACCAGAAGAGTCCCCTAAAATATCATTGTAAACACCAGAATGCATATCCTGGCTTTCTCTTTGATTATCCGAGGATGTAATCCACCTCGGACAGCTTTTCTCAATTTACACACTTGCCAAGTAATTGCAAGGCTCGCAGCTATGCATTTTTTTCGTTATTGACTGTCCTCGGATAATTATATCTCCTCGGATAAGCCCATGGCCTAAAATTTATGTTTGGGCCACTGGTCCCTACATATATTATATAATAAAAAAGTTGGGCTTTGACGTCGTGGTTGCGGCAAGTGCCTTCATCAAATTGTAGAAATTTTTTTAACTTTTTAAAAATATATATATATATATATATTTTTGTTCTTATCTTTCTTTTTCTATAATTTCTAAGTTGATAAAAATTTCAATTTGAATACAATGCAAATTCTTCATCTAATCCTTTTATTATTAATTAATCTATAATTTCTAAGTGATTTATTTAATTAGCAATAGGAGATTAACTTCATTTATGATTAATGAGTTCTAGCATTCTAGGGGATTAGAATTTTGGTTTCACACACTAATTGTTCATATCAACATTAATTATTTTTTAAACAATCATAGTACACGTATACAACTACTAATATCAACCTTTAAAAAACATAAATTATATGGAAATCTAAAAAAAAAACATAAATTATATCGTATATATACGTGAAAATCAACTTAACATTATATATATGTTAAAATCAACTTAAAAATTTTAGCATTATTTGTTCATATTTCTTAGATTTTCCGAAAAAATAAAGATATAATTTTTTGTTTTTATTTTCTTTTCCTATAATTCATACTTCCACAAATTAGACTGGCATTAGATTTTTTGTTCATATCAATTTCTTCAATGTAGAGTGTATATATATCAAGTAATTCATAATAAATGCCTACAATATGATTTTTCTTCTTCTATTCTTCTCTTCTTCTACCTACAACCTTACAGGTATGTATTTTGTGTATTTTTTTTTTCTTTTGTTTAACCTAAATTTATTAAGTTTTATCTGATTCATGTGGTTATGGTTTGAGAATCAATTATTAATAAATTTGATGATAAATTGTTTTATCTATTTTATTATTTAATTTTACAAAAATTCGAAAATGCTTTTCTATTTATTTAGTTTATACAAGATTCTTGATTAAGCCGTATATCGTACAGACATAATACTAGTGTGTGTGTGTGTATATTTATATATTCTCTACGGTAACAGTAACTTATAGCAATGAGGGAAAAGTTTGAAAAGAATGGGTGTGCGTTTGGCAAAAAAAAAAAAAAAACTGTTTTGTTCTTTTTTTTTTTTTTTCAAAATAATCTAACATTTATATTTTTGAAAAAGAAGCTAGCTTTTGGCTATTTGCCACACAGTTATTTAACACTAGCCTCATCACTCTGCACGTGCGATGAGATTTTTATTTTTATTTTTAATTTTAAAGTTTAATGTAATTTTTCAATTTGAATTTATTTATAGTTAGCAAGGTAACACAAGAATGAATTTTTAAGAAACTAAAATTTAGGATTTGAAATAGAGTAAACTACTGGATTTAGTGTGTGCTACTTTTTAAGAAACAATTATTAAACTTGAATGAGATATATTTAAATAGAGAGTGTGCTTTAAAAAAATAAATAAATAGAGAATGTGTTAATTTTTAGGAAAAAAGTTTTTTGGGTAGTTTTTTCTTTTTTAAACTCTTTGTTGAATTACAATTTTAACCCTATTTTTTATTTTTTAAGAATAAGGATTATCTAATCAGCTTAGGGGTATTTTTGATATTTTTTAAAAACATAACTAACTTTCTGAATTCTCTTAATACATAGAGAAGAGATAAAAGTTGCCAAATTTTTTTTGATAAACACTGTGTAAATTAGCTACTGGACATTACGGGTTATCCAAACCGCTTTTTTTATTATTCACATTAGCCATTTGGTGGCTACAAATCACAGTATCCAAAAAAATAAAGAGGGAGAGATATGTCAATACAGTTATCAAAGATCATTTGAAATATTTCAAATTTCCATGATAGGATTATATGTTTTTTATGTTCATAACCATATTTTAAGTTTTGTGTCAATCGAATAATATTTGCTGTTTGATCAAGATACACATCTTTTATATATGCATAGTTTTAAATACAAAAACTTGATTTTTAAATATTTGAATAATGACATAGGTCTTGATCTTAGATAATCTTAAAATTTTGCAAGCATTTAGAGTATTAGAATAAAATCTAATCCAACATGAGATTTTTTAAAATTCGCATTAAATAAAAATATATTGAGTAATGTAATATAATTTAGAGTTACACCAAATGTAATTTGAACCCACACACACGCACACACACACACATTAATGAGAATGTGTATATTTAGTTTTTTTTTTTTTTTGAAAAAAAAAATCCAAGGAATAGTAAATAGTAAAAATCAACCAAGACAGGAGTTTTATTTATTTATTTTAAAAAATTAAAAATCACCCTTAACCTAGACAAAGTTTGGCTACAAAATACAACTCCCACTAAAAAAAATAAAAAAGACTGCATATTTTGAAAATTTAATCGTTAATTACATGTTCTTTATATTCTTAACTCGCACAACAAATTTCGTGTCAACCGGATTTTATTTACTATTCGATTCATAAACTTATTTTTTATGCATAATTTTAGATTACAAAAATTGAAAAATTTAAATTTTTGATTGATGACATAGCTATTGATATTTAATATTCTAAAATTTTTGCAAATATGGAAGATATAAGAAGAAAATGTCATCTAATGATAGATTTGTCAAAAATTTACATCTTATAAAAAGATATTAAATGCAATTGTTGCCATTACCAAACTTTTATATCCAATAATTTTATAGGTCGAATAGTAAAAAATAAGGTGTTGTCTAAATTTTTATGGGAAAAGGTGAGATGGGGAAGTCATGCTAGGTTGTTTTATTGGGCTAAAGTAGTAGTATCTCAATAATTTTATTTCAAAAAAAAGTAAAAAAACATTTGAGTTGAAATTTTAGTAAAAACCTCCATTTAAACCATATGTTCATGTATCCTCTGATTCATATGATACAATACGTTTTGATACGATTTTTACAATACACGCTTGTATATCATACAATTCTTGAGTACTTCTAGTACACCCTTACAATACAAAGTTTTTTGTACATGATATTATATATATCATACGATCTTGATAACTACATTGGCAACTCACTATGGAAAACTCAAGCTTGGGTCCATGAGTAAGCCCAAATAGGCTCATTCTTTACTCTCCAAACCACAGTCATTCAATACCCTAAATAAAATACATGGTCTTGGGCCGCGTATGAAAATAAAATGTTGTAGATAGAGATAGTAGGCTTAAAAGGAGATGGGCCTTATTATGTACGGGCTTATAGGGTTTTTAACAAAAGTCATCAACAACAGCTCTAACCAACTCAGCCCAACGTTGGATTATTATGGATTGTCAGGCTACAGCCATTTGGGTGAAAAAATGTGTGGAAATGTGCGTAAGTATGTTTAAAATGCTTAAAAGTGTGTTTGAACTTACCTACCAAATTCCCCCGTCATGCCTAATTAAATTTTTAAAAAAGTTTTTATGCAACTTTTTAAGCACATTATTTAATTAATAATTATAATATACACAACTAAGCCCAGTATTCAAATTTTTATCAAAACTAAGTTTCAAAATACTAACAAATATAATTTTTTTATTCAACTTAGGCTCAAATATATTTCTTTTAGCCAAACCTTTTAAATATTATTTAGAAATATATACTATTATTATTATTATTTTAGAAAACTGTCCCTTACTAGTTCCACCTTGAATTGGTGGGTTAAATGCACACTCCTAATGTTGACCTACTTAATTTACAATCAACTTGGAATTATTCAATTTATTATTTGTTTCAAGATGAGTATAAGGAATAAATCCTTTTATATATTTATGGAAACAGTTTATATACAAATTGGTTTGGAGGAAATTTTCTTTAATCCACTATGTGACAGTTAAAAAAATCAACAGTGTACTTACATGAAATTTTGAAGAAGTCATGTACAAAAAAAAAAAAAAGAAAAAAAAAAAAAAAGCAAAACTAAGAGATGGGGGGATAGCTTATGTAACAAAGCCAAGCTAGGGTAGGAGTATTTGCTAGGTGCCATCAAATAAGTTAATGAGGAAAACAAGCTGTATGTTGTATGCAATCGGAGAGAAGTTCAAATGAAAGCAAGACAATTCAAGTTTACTATTGGAGACAAAAAATGAATCAATGTGCCACAGAGAAGTCAAGCTTGGGTAAGAGTATTTGCTAGGTGCCATCAAATGAGTTAATCAGATAAACAAGTTGTATATTGTATGCAATCAGAGAGAAGTCCAAATGAAAGCAAGACTATTCAGGTTTATTGTTGGAGACAAAAAATGAATCAATGTGCAACGGAGAAGTAAGAAAAACGAAGGTCGAGACTTTGGTCTATGACATCAAAAGGCATCAATCTCTCTCTCTCTCTTTTTGATGACGCGAAACCTCATCAAGGCAGAGCCTTGCGGACCGCTAGGAGTAAACCATGAATACACGATAAGAAGGCTTCAATCTCAGGAGACTAAAGCTATTTTTCATGTTGTCCACCCAAGAATTCTCAAAGAACCAACTCAAAGCTTCAAAAAATTATATGGCTACCTTTTGGCTTAATAAATCTTTTGGAACTCTGTAATGTTAACCCTCCTAAACTCTCTAGCAGGTATCTTCATTATGATCTCTTAAAAAAAAAAATTAATTTTTTTTTTGTTCACGATATATGCCATCTAATTGACTCTCTCAAAGACTCGTCAAGTTCTTAAACTATGAGCCTTCTTAAACTAAGAGCCAATTTCGAAACTACCTGCATACCTCTAATGCAATGTCTTGATATATTGAAGCTACACAAGTTTAGGCATAATCTATTGAACTCAAGTTCAAGTTTTAAGAGCCTACTTAAAATAGCAGGATAATAATGCATCAGACAAAATCCATAGAACCAACTTAAAATAGAATAGATAATATTTTTTGATAAGTTACTTAAAATAGAATAGATAATGAAAATTACCTATAAAAATTTACTAACACAAACGGCTGTCTAGCTAAAAAGAGAGTAACAAAATTATAAAATAATAAAATCAATCGTGCACTAAAAGTTCTGGGTCATTTGCACTGCAAATCTCCGAATCCATCATAGCTCTTAAATTTAGGGTTCCATCTCCCTCCAAAAAAAATCTGAAACTTGTCTTTAAGAGTCCTCTTATGTGTGTCAGACCACCTTCAAATGATATCACTTCCGGATATTTCAGTCCAAATTCACTCATGCAAGTCATGTCCCATTCCCAATGCGTAATTTGGGGCATCACATACCCATTCACTTCAAACTTCTCCTTCATTGCTTCATAGTTCTTTCTCCAGCCACAATCATGTTCCCCACAACAGCTTTCATAATGGCAACTAGACGCACATTTAGGGCGTTTACCTTCAAACATGAAAACCCTTTTGATCATGTCCTGTTTGCTCACATTCAAGTCTATTGCAGTTTCCAAAATTTTATCCAAGAATGATAATAGCAGCAGGCCCCATGGTTTAGTATCATTACCATCTCCTTTCGGGCTCACAACATTATTTAGTCTACAAAAATTTATCCTTGACTGAAGATCATCTCCCTTGATGCTCACCACCTCAGGATTATTACTGTACTTAAGGACCTTTCCCTTCCAAGGGCTTGCACAGAGTTCAGAAGTCATCAATGTAAAGCCACAACAGAATTCATCTGTCCAATCATTACTGTTAAACGTTGAAATGCAATTGACAAATTTCCCATTCTTAGAGAAAGCATCCAGCATCCTTTTCCATTGCAGTTCAGCAACTTCATGACCATTAGCGTACTGGAGAAATTTTAATATCTCATGAGGAAGTAAATCCTTGGCAGTGGTTTTTGGCATTTCAAGGCACTGCACATTTTGAAGGTACTGCAAAAACCTTTCTCGGTCATGCTTATAGAATGCACGCTTGTAAGTTTTGAAGGCAACAGATGAGATTCGATCGTATCGAAGCAAGTTCCATTGATTGGCACTCATATAAATTTCCGGTAACTCTAAGGCTTTGCGAAGTGGGACAAGAACTTCTTTTTGTAAACGGTTTCGAACTCTGTAAACATAATGAGCCTCATCAATCCCTTTGTATTCAGGACAAGAATCATAAGGGAAAAGCCTCCTGGCAACACTCTCACAAAATAAAGTCGAATAATCATAAGAAGAGTAAAGAGAAGGGCACCATTTTGAAGCCAAACTAATTTTTGCTGTCTGCCCAGAATTCAAGTGCTCAAGATCAGCCTTAAGTAGCTTGGCAAAGAGATCAGAAATCCTATCATATAAGAAACGGTAATTTTTATCGTAATTGTACCGTTTAATGGCTTTTTTCACCATCATATTTATTTTCTCCTTTCTCTCTTTCTCAGCATTCGTCCTATCCTTCAGAGCCTTCAATCTCTTCTCAAAGGCCTCTTTTAACATCATATTTCCTTTTACCATTCTCAAATATGTTGACTTCTCTTTCTTAGTCTTTGTCTTATCCTTCACAGCCTTCATATTTTTCCTTCTCCTCTTTATCCTTATAAGTATTTTGCTTCTCATATTTTTATTTATCCTTCTTAAAATTCCCTTTCTCCTTTCAAGTCCTTCCCTGTCCACGATACATGTATGTTTCGGGGTGCCACTACTGACAATCCGACGGAGGATTTCCAGCAAGTCTTTCAAACACCCAAATTTGGCAAATGTTTTCACATTGCACGCTAACGTTTTAGGGTGGTATTGGTGGAGCCACATAGCTGCCACAAAGAACTCCTCTCTTCTTAGGTTTCTAAAATAACTAGTGTTCCTCAGGAGGCAAATGAGTTTGAGGGTAGTATGTGGACAGTGGTACCAAGAAATCTCCAAATAGTTCACCAGGCTAACAAATGCTTTCATTTGTCTACGCTCTTCATAGAATTCAAAACACGGATCACTTGATGTAAGATAGCATTGCTTCCGAAGTAGTTTTTCATCAGAGAAGAAGTCTTGGATATCAACTAGACTTGGGGTCGCATTAACTGTTGAATGAGAGATTTCTGGTGGTCCAAGTAGTCGAAATGGAGAAGGATTTAATTCTGCTGAGCTAGGACAAGAAAAACAGCACCTTAAAGACAACACTCCAGAAATGTTTCTTAAACCAGTCCTTTTGATAGAGATGCGAAAGAGTGAAAAACCAAGTTGACTCATATTACCACCTGAAGAAAATTAGTTTAGGATCAAAAGACATTGAATCAGATATTAAAAGAAAATGCCGGATCATAATACAACTAACATGATATGAAATTATGTGTGATAGACAATTCCAAAACTGCAAACTTCCAAAAGAATAGGTTTAAAGCAAAAGAAGAAGATATCAAAAAAGCTACCAATTAGAATCCACAGCAGACTTTGTTGTTTACTTGGTTAAGGTTGCAACAGAGAATTGGAAAAATCTCCACTTGAATTCAAAATAATATTTATTATTATTATTATTTTTTCAAATTTGTAATTTACACACTCACCCAGCAGGACATGAAGAAACCAAGACCTCACCCTTATGACTAAACCGAAACCACTAACCCTTTTTTTTTTTTTTTTTTTAACTTTGAAGCTTAAAAACTCAGTAACTCAACCCTGGAGACAGAATCAAGAAACCTCTTTTGGATCAA
This sequence comes from Lithocarpus polystachyus, assembly GCA_033629205.1. Lineage (NCBI taxonomy): Eukaryota > Viridiplantae > Streptophyta > Magnoliopsida > Fagales > Fagaceae > Lithocarpus > Lithocarpus polystachyus. Next base: position 82,448,818 of record CM066164.1, read on the forward strand.
AAGCCTAGAGACCCAAGAGTAGAGAAAACATAGAGGAAGGCCAAGAATAAGGATAGAGTAAAAGGGGTGGTGGATTGCATCGATTTATCTAACAGTACTCATCAACAACATCAAGAAAAGCGTAAATCCCTAAAACCAAATCAAAACCAAAAATTAAAATCAACTTAAACCCAAAAACTACCCAGGGAGAGAGAGAGAGAGTACCTATTACCACCACGGAGACCAGCAATGGAAGCAGAGTGCGTTAGCAACAGCCAAGTGACTAAAGAGAAAGAGTGAGAGAGAAGGGCGAGTGAGGAGGAGCCATCGACGAGAGGAGAGAGTCTGTGCTTGGATACCAGCGATGGAGGCAAGAGTATTTAAATGTCAAAAAATTTCTCAACTTTTTAAAGAATTTGGGCCAGGTTGAATAAAATCTCAACCGGCCTGTGTCAATCCAAAGTCCAAACCCGTTCAAAGGAAAAAAAAAAAAAAAAAAAAAAATTCCAAACCCATAAGTCCATGACATTCTGAATAGCTTTTATCTCCCGTCCAACTCCAAACACCGCTAGGGAAGAGGTCCGACTGTTACCTCGGGTGTGGCGGCGGCGGCCATGTCCTTGATGCGTTTCCGAATCGGAAGCGCTTGCCATTCTTTGCGTCTTCGTCAACTATGTACATCCACATCCAAATCCAATAACACCCACCACCTCCTTATCTCTGCCTTCAACAAAGACACATTCCAACAACACTTCTTCTCCATCCCAATAATCCATCATCCACTCTCTTTGGGATCCAAACCCACCTCACTCCTCACACTCACACTCCCTTCCTCCCATCCCAAAGGTCTCAACACTTCTCAATATCTCAACCCTTTTTTTCTCCTTCACCGCCATGACTATCCCCATTCCAATCACGCCCCTATTCTCACCTATAACCCCACCACCCAACAAACTCTAACTCTTCCTCACTCACTCACCTCTGAAACTGAAACAGATACCACTTTGTACGCTGAAACACATTTTGGCTTCGACCCTTTAACCAACACTCACAAAGTGTTACGTGTTGAATGGAAAGTTGCTATTCCAGAATCAAATCCTAGAGTTAGTCAAATGGTGTGCACGGTTTTTACACTCGGCTGCAGAAGCAACGGTTCGTGGAGAAAGGTAAAGATAATCCCTGAGCTGCCTTTTCATTCTACCAAGTATATGAGTGCTGGGAAAAGTGTTTGTATTAATGGTGCAATACATTGGGTAACACAGTTTGGGAAATACATTGTCGCTTTTGATCTCAATGATGAGAACTTTAGACTAATTCCACTTCCCCATAACTACAAAGCTGAAAACTTTAAACCTTTACATTTTGAATTTAATCGATTAATCGAACTTGGTGGGTGCTTGGCTTTGGTAGATTACAAATATTGTGGTGACATATATCGTGATAATGAATACATATGCCAGTTCTGGATACTAAAGGATTACCACAATCATGTGTGGGTTGAGGAGAAAATTAGTGTTCCATTTGATTTTAGAGGAAACTTCTATGGTAAACCTATTCCAATTGGGACTATTCCCACGGGGGAGATATTGCTAGAGCCATTTTCTTGGTATGTGTCGTATAAGGACTACCCTGCGTGTCTGCTTTTCTATGATATGGAGGGACAAGGTTTCAAGAAGGTTGATGTCACTGGCTTGCCTAAATGGGTTTATGATGGTTGTCATTCAATTATCAGAACCATTTCTGTTTATTAGGGCGCCTCAAAATCGATATTTGCATGAGGGCAGTGAAGAGTAGTGTATGGTACCTTCTCTCTCTCTTTTTTTTTTTTTTTTTTTTTTTTGTAAAAGGCCATTCTAGATGTTTGATGTAATGTAGGGTGTTTTTATTCTACTTTTGCTTAGCTTTGGAGATGAGTTCTTGTTTTGGTTTAGTAGAATTTATAACTAAATTAGCTATGTCTACTTAGAGGGCAAGTTTCTCCATGGATAACAATGTGAATTGATGTTGTCAATGGCATACAACAACAACACTCATCAAGCTTTAGTCCCAATATTTTATGATCAGTTTTGAATCCTCAACAGACTTGTAAGTGGCATTGTATTGTTTTATTTTTATTGATAAGTCGCGCATCTAACCTTCATCTTCTTATTAGTAAAAGAACTATCATTTGAGTTAAGAGTTCATCAACATTATGACATCCCCAAGCACTTCACAGAATCTTAATAAGTGCGTCTTGGTTTCACTATTGTAAGTTACGTGGAGGAACTCTTAAGTTGATGCTTTGTTTGAATTATTGAGTAGTTGCCCAGTGTTTTAGTATTTTTTTTTTCTTTCTTTTGTTAAGCTTGAATTCAAGAATTCGGTTGGTGTAACTCTGCCTTGAATTTTTTTTATTTTTTATTTTTTTTATAGAAAACTCTGCCTTGAATTTGATAGAGAAGAAGCCAATGGCTTTGGTCAGATGGTACTTTCACCCCTCATAATGTATTACATATTACTTAGAAGAGTTCTAAGTTATAAATAAAATTACTAGAAATTCGTGGACAAGAACAAACTGAGAATGTTCAATTATATATTTTTTTTACTTATAAAAAAAAAAGAGTATGTTCAATTGCATTTTATTTGGTATAATTGAGTTTTATTGTGTTCATATGAAATGATTAATCAGGTGCGTTATACATATGAAGAATTGACTGAAAATGCAATAAGGTTTTTAAATTGACACCAGAGTTGAATTTGATTTCAACATTTTTACATCGAAGAATTTAATTGGAAGAATGTATTTCAATGCAACTACAAGAACGCACACGCAAATGCCTAGTGGATGAACAAACTGAATAGGCAATTTTCTTGAGTGTGATGGTACTATTAATTGTTCCCTAACCTCTATCTAGTATTCAAAAGCCCAAGCTCTAAAGTGTGTGTTCTCTCTCTCTCTCTCTCTCTCTCTCTCTCTCTCTCGTATGAATCGAATGAATTTCAGTGGAGTTAAATTGATCATGTCTAAACTCATGTAGCTTCAAAATATCAAGACATTGCATTGGAGGCATGCAGATAGTTTTGAAATTAACACTTTGTTAAAGAACTTGACAAGTTTGTGAGGAAGTAATTAGAAAGTATTATATCTCGTGATATTTCAATTAGTTATATATATTTTTTAAGATCGTAAGGAAGATAACAGCTAAAGAGTTTAAGGAGGTTTTGCATTACAGAGTGCCAAAAAAATTATTAAGCTGAAAAGGTATCCGTATAAATTTTTGTTTTTGAAGCTATGTGTTGCCTTGGCTTTTTGAGAATTCTTGGGTGGACAACATAAAAAATAGCTTTTTTCCCTTGAGACTGAAGCCCTTGATATCATAGACCACAGTCTCAACCTTCCATTATCTTCCTTACCTGTTTCACATTGATTCAATTTCTTTGTCTCCAACTACTATGACAGCAGACCAGAAATTCAGTTGTCTAAACTGCACTGCTGCTTTGGTCTCCCATAAGCCCTTTAGCATACCCGCAAATTAAAATCTACTAGAATATAGTTGTTCATTCAAATAAAACCCGGTTTCTATGCTTTCTTCCATACTAGTTGTTGACCCGTGTAAAGCACGGTTATTATTATTATTATTATTAATTGCTAATATGTACAATGCATTTGCATATACCCTATTTGAGTAGCGTTAATTTGCTTCTTTTTTCCACTTTTTGAGAGTGGATGAACCTATTTGAGAATTTTATTCTTTTTTCTTTCATATATTTGTCAATTATATTTGCTTCTATTACTCTCAATTTTTTTTTAGTTGTGTATATACAAGTAATATCTTTAGAATATAGACATTGAAATAGTAATATACTTAAAGGACATTCAGTGGGCATTTTCTTTTTAATTGTGTTTGATGGGGAAAGACAAGTTTGGCTCGTCCTTAGGTACTCGTCCTTCAAATTTAAAGCACCATGGTAACTAAGCCTACTACTCACCCATTATTATCCAGGTTTCTCAAGAGGAGCTCCTCCAAAGAAGGGTCGTCTAGACATGGACGACCCTTGGCACAAGGTTCGTCTACATGAACTTTGTGAGCCGGATCACGTGGTAAAATCCCATTGCATCATTTTGAGCTCCTATCAAATGCTTAACTCCACAAAGCAGTTACGGAAGATGAAAGTAAATGTTCTAACATCTATAACGGTTATAAGAAGTTAGTGAAAACCTCTGGACCTCCACAAATGTGGGGGGAGTTATAAGACAAGTAACTGCTTCCATAGCACTATATAAATACTCATCTCGGACAAATAAAGGCAAGTTCTTTTTTTTACACAATTCCAGATTTTGAAGAGAGAAACTAACTTCATTATCGGAGGATTTTTGGCTAGTCAACCCCGGTTTCCTTTGATTCTTTGTTTTCCTTTTTTAGGCCCTCGAAATCATTCAAGCCTGAAACATCCAGCCTACTGATTTTCCGAGCATCATCAGTGTTTACTCTTAAAATCATTATATATAGGACAAATAAAAAGAAAGAAAATATGTTACGAAGTCATTATTTTATGAAAATATATAATTAATTAATCAAGTGAGCAAATATAATAACTTTTTAATGTTTTAATACAATGAAGTTTATTACATTTTTTTTTGAGAGAGAGTTCAATCTCCGCCTACACCAATAAGTTTTTGGAACCCCAGATCTCTTATAAAACCATTAAAGACTTTATTAATTGAGCTAACTGAAATCCACATGAAGTTTATTACATTGTTTTGTATAAGTGTGTTTTCACATTTTTTTTTTTTGGTGGTTTTATGACCAATGATAGTAGCACACGACTTCTATTATGACCAGTGATATATAAGAAAACCATTTTTATTCTTGGATCACACATTACTACTACGTCATGAGGCACACAATTTTTAGTACATGTCCATCTATTTGCCATGTCTCAATAATTTTTCAAGTAGCCAAACAATTGTAATTGAGTTGACTTGAAAATTCTAATCAAGCAAGATAATTGCGGGAGCAATTTTCACCTTCAATGCTTTGTCTAAATCTCTACCATTTGGTCATTCCAATTCAAGACCACAATTTACACAACCGAGGCTAGAAGGTTGAGTCTATGCACAGCTTAAGTGAAAACATGAGCCAAATTATGAATGTGTCCATAAAGTACTAATTAAAAGCAGGTATTTTTGGGATGAAATAAGGTCTTTAAATTGTACTATATTATTATTATTTGATAGTTACAATGGAAGAAGGAGATATTTTTTTAAGTCACCCTAATTAAATTTTATTTTCTTCTTTGAAGTTATACCAAGTGTTTAGAGTAACTCAAAATGATCCGAATTACTAGTACAAAACAATAATATTGCACATTTCTTTTAAAAAAAATTAAATAGAAATTATTCAATAAGTCTAAAAAATTGTGATTGATTTGGCTTGAAATTCTACTTAGGAAAGATAACTGGGAAGAAGTTTTCACCTTCAAGGCTTCATATGTTTTTATGTGAGAACATATATGTAGGGATATTGAGCCCAGAAGTTCATTACCCATCTGTGTATTAGGCTTGTAACTCAAGCCTAGGACGAGGGTTTGTCCGAGGATGCGGAATTTTTATCAAAAAAGATTATGTTAGTAAATAAAGAGGTTAGTTTTGGTCATAATGGCTCGACAGGATGGGCTGAGGATGAATGACTCCTCGGCTAACCAAAGCCAAGGTCCGAATAGGTTGCCTTTTGACCAAGGTAATGTTCCGAGAAGTTTTGTTGGTGCAGATAAGCACTACAGAAACGTCAAACATGAAGGAGTCCTAAAATATCTAAAGAGAAAGTTGCTGCATTCGCATTAAATACTCTGCAACTAACCCTTTGACTGCATTAATGTAGAAGTGATACCTGAACAGTGTTATTCAACTTTACAGCGATTGTGTAAAGGCTTCCGGAAGGGGCTGATGGGACAAGTATCAACAACAACCATCAAGCCTGCATATAGAGGGTAATAGAGAAAGGAAAAGAGGGTATAAAATGGAGGAGATACACAGAGAGTTGGGGATCAAAAGAAAAAAGAAAGAAAGAAACATTGTAGCAACCTAGAACTAAGTTTGTAACCAATTCGTGAATCAATATACTGAAATTATTCACCTCAGATTGAGTTGAGGACGTTTTTCTTTGAATAAATCTATACTGTCTTTATCCTTTTGTTTGCTTGGATTTATTATAGTTGTTTTCAACACATAAAAGCCCAGTTTTCTCAACCTACTCTCTACAAATTTATTGTTTTGGGTTTTTTGGGCCTAAGTCTATTCCTCTGGTGGGCTAGGAATTTGATTTGCTCCCTTACAATGTAAAAGAAATAAGAAAGGAAATTAAAAATAAAAATAAAACCTAGGATTTGGTCCTAAAACAATGGCCCCTTGAGAGTCGTTATAGTTTAACCTCTAAAAACCATTCACCAAGTTATCCTAAAACTCACTTTAAAATCATGATTGCTCACTTTCTTGAGCATTTTGCAAATGGGTTGAATCAATTCCAATCTATAAGTGCTCTTTGTAATGTACATAGATTATGGTTCATGTAACATTTTAAATCTATAAATAAAATGTATAAATAGTTTAGCACACCAAACTAAATGATGAATTCTATAAAACCATTTTTCTTTTTTTTTTTTACCTTTCACTAAATAGAACTATTATAAAACAAAATGAAAAAAATATAACAAACAAAAGATTTACATTCATCATACCATAGGGCTTGAGCAACTTCATCAATAAAGTTATTATATTAATTAAGTATTCCCATTCACCCCCCTAAAACTTAAGTGCCCGTTGGGAAGGAGGGGAAGTGGAGGAGAGTAAAGTAGAGTTGGCTGAAAATAGGCTAATTTTGGGCTAGATCTACTCTAATCTAATCTACTCTATTCCCCCTCTCTCTCTCTTAATCCAAATGGACCATAAATGAAAGTGGTTATGAATAGGTGTAGTTAGGGTTGCCCAAACAAAACTGTGACCTGACCCACCTGCCCAACCAGTTCGATCTGGCCCGAGAACCGGCTCACCCGACGTCGATGATGGTTGGCGATAGGTCTCCGCCTTCAGAACCCGAAAATGGCAGGTCGGTTTGGGGGTTTTTTCCCTAAAACCCGAAGAAACTCGACCGAACCGAGATATGGAGCATCTCTCGGCTAAGTTTTTTAGATCCTGCGAGATCTCAGCCATTTTCAATGAGATCTCAACTAGATCCATGGAATCTCCACTGGATTTGGCGAGATCTCATTAGATCTGGCAAGATCTTGCCGAATCTGGTGAGATTTCGCCAAATCTAGCAAAAATATCACCGAAATTTCATTGTTAACTTGCCGGATTTTGGCCGATTTTCAGATCTCCAACTTCGATTGTAACGACCACCATTCGTTGAAGGTTGAATCCGCCCAATTTGATCAACCACTCGGGTCGGCAGCTGGTTGAAATTCTGACCATCCGATTTGGTCGGGTTGGTTCCAGCTTAGGCACAAACTCGACTTGGACTGACCTGTTGATAAGCTTAGGTGTGGTTACACATGTCATTGTAATTTGCTTTGTCAAAAGGACACATGTCATCAGAGTGTGCATCCTCTAATTTTGAGTATCCAACTTTTATAATATTATATTATAGATGGACCATTGCAACAATGATAACTGCATTGTCATCAAATGGTCCATAAGTTTGCTGTGCTACATGTAAGAAGGTTCTCAAGTCTCAACCATTGTTTTATGGAACTTGGCTGTAGAAGACTTGTCCTTAAAAGTCAGGTTAGATGCAAGCCAAACTGCCCTTGCCAAATTACAATGAAGCAATAAATGACTAATGTCTTCATAATTCTTATTGGATAACACATTCTTTGTATGTACCTTCATGCCTCTTTGCTAAAAAAGAAAAGAGCACTCGAATAGAATGAAGGAGCACTTGTTGCTTAGCCAATTAGTAATTGATGATTAAGAAGGTTCGTGACTGTTTAAGAGTTTGGGTCAATAGTTTATATGCCTTACAAGTAAAGTTATGGAAGTAAAAGAATAGTTTGAATTCCATGGTTTTTGGCTTATGAGAAGTGAAAACACTACCTTATCAATGGATTGAAATGAATAAAAATAGACCGAATTAGACCAATTGAAGCAAAGTAGACCAAATGAACCGAATAAACAGAAATGGACATAATGGATCGAAATGGCCCGAAATGAAATGAATGAACGAAATAGGTAAAAACTTTTGATAAAGTTTAAGGCCAAACTAATATTTTAATACTATTTTTTATTACAAAAAACTCTTTAAATTAATTTAAATTTTTGTGGCATTAAAATATATATATTTTTTAAAATTTATTTTTGTAATTAATTAGCCACATCAATCATTTTTTATGCAACACAATAATTAAATGTTAGGACTAAGCTCATACATTTGAAACCATAAAAACGAAATTGATAAACCCAATAAAATTTATGGATTAAACATGTAATTTACAATTTTACCCTATTAACTTTTGATAGCAGTTGAAGAAGATAAGTCTGAACCTTCTAATTTCCATAACAGTTGTGAAAGTTAAGTCTGAACCTTCTAACTTCCATCCACCTTGAGGAAGTTACTAAACAAGTAACCACTCCAAAGCTCACTATAAAAAGATTCATTCATTTTAAATGAAGGTAAGTTTTCACCACTCCTAAAGTTAGAATTCTTGAGTACTAGAGAGAAAACTAACTTAATAATTGGAGGGTTTTTGGCTGATTCACTGCGATCACCTTTGATCTTGTTTTTCTTCCTTTTCAGGCGTTCCAAGCAACCACTAGCCCATTGAAGCCCTAAGCATTTAGCTTACTGATTTTCTGTACATCATCAAGTCTAAAATAGACCGAATCGGACCAAAGTGGTGAAATGGACTGAAATAGATCAAAATCGACCGAATTAGACCAATTGGAGCAAAGTAGACCAAACGAACCAAATAGACAAAAATGGACGTAATGGACCGAAATGAAATGAATGAACGAAATAAGTAAAAACTTTTGATAAAGTTAGGGCCAAACTAATATTTACCCTAGTTGTTATTACAAAAAAATTCTTTAAATTAATTTAAATTTTTGTGGCATGAAAAAATAATCTTTTTATTTTAGTAATTAATTAGCTACGCTAATATTTTTTATCCAACAAAATAATTAAATGTTAGGACTAAGCTCATGCATTTGAAACCCGAAAAACGAAATTGATAAACCCTATAACATTTAAGGATTAAGCATGTAATTTACAATTTTACCCTATTAGATTTAGATGCATATGTCTAGCGCCGCTGACACCGCACAAACAACAGAGGGTGATGGCGTTGTTGAAGTCGAAGTTGAAGACGACCACCACTGCTTCTGTTACTGCTTGTACTACTTCCCTTGTAAAACAAATCCTCCGCCGCTTATCCTTATCTAGCCGCCATGAAGAAGAAGAACAACAACAACATCGTTGTCTTCATCAGCACACCCGCACCAGCCGAATCCTGATATGCTACAGAGAACCTAGAAACAATGCTGGATCAGAAACTGTGGCACATTATTATTCTGCAGAGATCAATGAGGGAGGCAAAAATATAGGACCCGCCACTCTCGTCTTCACAGTTCCTGGTTTATCAGCTCAAACGGACCTTTATTTTTATCATCTTCCTCATAAAATCTATGATCCACTCATCAAAGAAGGATTTCTGCTTCTTCCCAATGATCATGCTGTGAAAGGCAATACTATAGATATCTTCAATATCAACACAGCCGAGATCAATACTGCAGAGCGTTTCACTGTTCACCTTCCAAAATGCTTTGGTTATTTCGGTTTTGGGTTTGATCCTTTGTCCAACCAATTCAAGTTGTTTAGTTTTCGTAGCATTCTCACGCTGTTCAGTCACGACAATAATAATTGGAGAGAGATAGAGCCTGAAAACTACTGCGGAATTCACTTGGATCAGATAAGCTATGCTCGGAATGCTTTTGGTGTTTCTGTTAATGGTGCAGTATATTGGCTTGTCAGAATGTCTGACGACCTGTTTAAGGTACTGGCATTTGACCTCCACGAAGAGACTTTTAGACTCATCACTATCCCCGATGAGTTGAAATCAAACGATAAAACAGCTCTTTTTTTGGATTGTGGACGCTTGGCTTTGATAAATGGGTTGCATGACAAGTTGGATGTTTGGATATTGGAGGAGGACTACCACAATCACAACTACTCTTGGGTTAAACAAACTATTCGTTTTCCTTTTGATATTTCTGATTTGACGCCGAGGAGTCACATTCTTGCCATCAACACTAACACTGGTGAGATCTTTCTGAAAGCTCATGCGTATAAAGAGGAAATGCCGTTTCTCTATTATCATACAAAGACAGAATTTTTGAAGAGGCTTGGGATCGCGGGAGTGCCTCAATGGCTGGTAATGAAATCTTACAGTTGCCAATTCGTCGGCATTACCTTCTATGATGAAGGAGGGAAAAATTAGGTGCCGTTCAACCCAAAACCACTAATAATTTATTGTTTTTAGGGCACTGATCAAGAGCATTACTTTGGTTATTACTTGATTTTTTCTTACTCCATTCCTTAATACTTAAGTGAATAGTTTGCTGGATTTTTTTTATCTAGTTTCTCTCTCCCACTTTATCAAAAAGGAGATTTAATTTTTCAAGGAAATATAAAAGGGTAAGTGGGTAACTATTGGATATATATTCGAAATTAGGAGATTGCATTGGGCAATTCTTCCCAGGATTGCAAAGAATATGCGGATTTTTCTTGATATTTTGTCGATTGTGGCTTACTTGTAATAGAAGTTTTTGATTCCTCCAAATTATATTTTATTGCACAAATTAGTTGTGGTTTCCTCGCAGGGGAAGTGGTCATGTCACATTTTGACTTGCTATACATTCTTGGACGCTGAAGTGATGTGTAATGTGGGAGGTTTTTTTAACCCCCTGCAGGATTACCCGCACTTTGAAGGATAGGTGCAGGTAAAGAAGTTAGCCGAAGCTATGTTAGTCGAAGCTATGTGCTACCTAGCAATTAGCATAATTGCTAAGGGATTGTATGGTACTAAACAAGCAAGTAGTACAGGACTAGTAAATGCAGGGCAATGTCTTTGAAATAAGTACAAAGGACTTCCAAATCCTTTATTTTTGGGGTATTGTTTTATTGGCAGCTGGACAGGGTAGCGCAAGAACTGGCTCTTATGGCATACAATTTATCATGGGAGGCTTTCTTAACTTGTATCAAGAAATGCCTAAGGGTGTTGATTACATGGACTTTTGCAATTGTGCCAACCATAGTTTTAGCTCCTATGTTTAAAAACATCTTAAGCTTCATTGGTTTTTTTGAATGAATGGCTTAATGTGCTTCAGTCATTACAGATTCCTTTTGCACTTATTTCCCTTCTTACCTTGTTGGCCAAGGAGCAGTTCATGGGGGTCTGCTATTTTTTCAGTGTGTGCTGACAGTCATTGGTTATTTGCCTAGCCTGTAGCCTTGTGGCTATGTGGGTGAAGGGTTTAAGGATGGGTACAAAGAAAAAGGCACCTAGTAGCCATTACTTGCTTCAATTATGGTTGCAATTGACTTGGATCATTCCCTACTCTACACATTTAACTATGATGTTTGGGAAAAAATTTTAACAAAGGGAGAAGCATGATAAACTTCGAAAATTACTTCTCATATAAAAATTTTTGCTGATAATTGTTCTTGGTTTCAACTTTCTATTGAAACAGTTGTAGCTGCTAGAATCATGTGCTGACATAGTTGGTTTAGAGACAAGATGTTTAATGGGCAGTAGAGCTCCTTAAAGTGACTACACAAAGACATCAGTATCAGGACTCCTAAACGGGCAAGATCTTGCTTGTAAAGGTGTGTCGTTCCTTCCTTTTATCCATAGTTTACAATATAATGGCTTTTAAAATAGTATTGCTTAGGGAATCTGGCCACTAGTAATGGTGTTTACATAATTGGGTGTTTTATACTTCTCTCATGTCCCGATCAAATTTAATCATATTGAAGAAGGGTGTATGTTGTTTCTAGCTCTAATTATCGTTTTCCTCAACCAAAAAAAAGGCTCTATATATCGTAAAAACACTTTTTTTATATTATAATTTTAGTTTTATCCTTTTTGTTCCCTTTTGCATTAGTTTTTGCCTTTGGGTATATTGAACAACATATGATGATTTGTTCACTAAAGTGCCATAAAAAATAATTAGTGTCAATTTTAGAGGGGAAAGTGGCTTTTGTGTAGATTAAATGCCTTGAATAGATAGATGTAGTGATAGTGTTTGTTGAAATAACTAATGATTAATCCATCTCTAATTCAATGACTAGTTTTCAATTATGAATTTCACAACTTGGAATTAGAAACCACCATAATACATCTCAGTTACTCAATTCAAACTCCAAAGTCCCACTCAGATTTTCCACACACCCATTCAACTAAACTATGATATAAAAAATGTAGTCATTGACAACAAATCACCCAAATCATAACATTTCCACCCAAAACCAATAAACCTCTCTTTATCCTGTTATGACTTCCAAGAATTGAAGAAAAGAAACACCCATAATTTAAAATTCAATTTCCTTCATTTCCCCAAACTTTCCCAGCAACCAAATGAGGGGAAGAAACAAAACTTTGAAGCTTAAAAACTCAGTAACTCACCCTGGAGACAGAATCAAGAAACCTCTTTTGGATCAAAAGCCTAGAGACCCAAGAGTAGAGAAACATAGAGGAAGGCCAAGAATAAGGATAGAGTAAAAGGGGTGGTGGATTGCATCGATTTATCTAACAGTAAAATACTCATCAACAACATCAAGAAAAGCATAAAACCCTAAAAACAAATCAAAACCAAAAATTAAAATCAACTTACACCCTAAAACTACCCAGAGAGAGAGAGAGAGTACCTATTACCACCACAGAGACCAGCAATGGAAGCAGAGTGCATTAGCAACGATGACCAAATGACTAAGAGTAAGAGTGAGAGAGAGATAGAGTGGGGGGAGGGTGTGGCGGCGGCGGCCATGTCCTTGATGCATTTCACAATCGAAGCACTTGCCATTCTTTGCATCTTCGTCAACTATGTACATCCACATCCAAATCCGATAACACCCACCACCTCCTTGTCTCTGCCTTCAACAAAGACACATTCCTACAACACTACTTCTCCGTCCCAACAATCCATCATCTACTCTCTTTGGGATCCAAACTCACCTAACTCCTCACGCTCACACTCCCTTCCTCCCATCCCAAAGGTCTCAACACTTCTCAATATCTCAACCCTTTTTTTCTCCTTCACCGCCATGACTATCCCCATTCCAATCACGCCCCTATTCTCACCTATAACCCCACCACCCAACAAAGTCTAACTCTTCCTCATTCACTCACCTTTGAAACAGAAACAGATACCACTTTGTACGTTGAAACACATTTTGGCTTCGACCCTTTAACCAACACTCACAAAGTGTTACGTGTTGAATGGACAATTGCTATTCCAGAATCAAATCCTAGAGTTAGTCAAATGGTGTGCATGGCACTAGGCTGCAGAAGCGACGGTTCATGGAGAGGTAAAGATAAACCCTGAGTTGCCTTTTCATTCATCCAAGTATATGAGTTCTGGGAAAAGTGTTTGTAATAATGGTGCAATACATTGGGTAACATAGTTTGGGAATTATATTGTTGCTTTTGATCTCAAAGATGAGAAGTTTTGACTAATTCCACTTCCCCATAACTACAAAGCTGAAAACTTTAAACCTTTACATTTTGAATTTAATCGATTAATCGAACTTGGTGGGTGCTTGGCTTTAGTAGATTACAATCATTACTGTTAAACGTTGAAATGCAATTGACAAATTTCCCATTCTTAGAGAAAGCATCCAGCATCCTTTTCCATTGCAGTTCAGCAACTTCATGACCATTAGCGTACTGAAAAAGTTTTAATATCTCATGAGGAAGTAAATCCTTGGCAGTGGTTTTTGGCATTTCAAGGCACTGCACATTTTGAAGGTACTGCAAAAACCTTTCTCGGTCATGCTTATAGAATGCACGCTTGTAAGTTTTGAAGGCAACAGATGAGATTCGATTGTATCGAAGCAAGTTCCATTGATTGGCACTCATGTAAATTTCCGGTAACTCCAAGGCTTTGCGAAGTGGGACAAGAACTTCTTTTTGTAAATGGTTTCGAACTCTGTAAACATAATGAGCCTCATCAATCCCTTTGTATTCAGGACAAGAATCATAAGGGAAAAGCCTCCTGGCAACACCCTCACAAAATAAAGTTGAATAATCATAAGAAGAGTAAAGAGAAGGGCACCATTTTGAAGCCAAACTAATTTTTGCTGTCTGCCCAGAATTCAAGTGCTCAAGATCAGCCTTAAGTAGCTTGGCAAAGAGATCAGAAATCTGATCATATAAGAAACGATATTTTTTATCGTAATTGCACTGCTTAATGGCTTTTTTCACCATCATATTTATTTTCTCCTTTCTCTTTTTCTCAGCATTTGTCCTATCCTTCAGAGCCTTCAATCTCTTCTCAAAGGCCTCTTTTAACATCATATTTCTTTTTACCATTCTCAAATATGTCGACTTCTCTTTCTTAGTCTGTCTTATCCTTCACAACCTTCATACTTTTCCTTCTCCTCTTTATCCTTACAAGTATTTTGCTTCTCATGTTTTTCTTTATCCTTCTTGAAATTCCCTTTCTCCTTTCAAATTCTTCCCTGTCCACGATATATATATATATATATATATATATATATATATATATGTTTCGGGATGCCACTATTGACAATCAGACGGAGGATTTCCAGCAAGTCTTTCAAACACCCAAATTTGGCAAATGTTTTCACATTGCACGCCAACGTTTTAGGGTGGTATTGGTGAAGCCACATAGCTGCCACAAAGAAATACTCTCTTCTTAGTTTTCTAAAATTACTAGTGTTCCACAGGAGGCAAATGAGTTTGAGGGTAGTATGTGGACAGTGGTACCAAGAATTCTCCAAATAGTTCACCAGACTAACAAATGGTTTCATTTTTCTAAGCTCTTAATAAAATTGTAAACATAAATCATGTGGTGTATAATAGCATTGCCCCCGAAGTAGTTTTTCATCAGAGAAGAAATCTTGGGTATCAACTAGACTTGGGGTCGCATTAACTATTGAATGAGAGATTTCTGGAGGTCCAAGTAGTCGAAATGGAGAAGGATTTAATTCTGCTGAGCTAGGACAAGAAAAACAGCACCTTAAAGACAACACTCCAGAAATGTTTCTTAAACCAGTCCTTTTGATAGAGATGCGAAATGGTGAAAAGCCAAGTTGACTGATATTACTACCTGAAGAAAATTAGTTTAGGATCAAAAGACATTGAATCAGATATTAAAAGAAAATGCCGGATCATAATACAACTAACATAATATGAAATTATGTGTGATAGACAATTCCAAATCTGCAAACTTCCAAAAGAATAGGTTTAAAGCAAAAGAAGAAGATATAAAAGCTACCCATTAGAATCCACAGCAAACTTTATTGTTCACTTTGTTAAGGTTGCAACTAGGGGTGACAAATGGGCAGGTTGGGTCATAAATGGGTTAGGTGTGAAATTATCCATTTATGACTCGTTTATATATAAATTAATTATCCATTATTCACCCAATAATAACTCGCCCATTTAACCCAGTATGACCCAAATATCACTAAAACTAATTGAATACCCTATTGACTTCCAAAATTACCAAAACACTCTTAAACAAAAACCGAAAATTTCTGAAATTGACTTACCAACAATTGGCAAAGCATGTTACTGACACTGTTTTCACTGTTCACTCAAACAAAAACCGAAAATTTCTGAAACTTCACAAGAGCATTACAGCTAAATATTTATCAAAACATAAACAAAGCAAAACTATTCAAAACCATCAAATTATATCAGCCCACAACGCAACATCACACAGTTGTCCCAAACAAAAAATCTAGAAACCACAAAAAAAAAGAAAAAAGAAAGATCTTTTTTCTTTTCTTGAAAAAAAAAAAAAATCAACATCACACAGTTGATTTTCACTCCATTCCGAGCGTGAACTTTCTCCATGGTATTTGAGGATTTCAATGATTTTCCTGCATCTTTAATAATTTCCTTCAGTTGATCCGTACAAGCCATTCTTGAATGCTTTATGACTTCAATTGCTTTTGCATTCATGAGAAGTTTGTGTACATCCTTTAAACGATGGCTTGCCCCTGACTGAGCTGATTGTGAAAGTAGTTCAGAAGAGAAATACCATCGTCATTGGTTGTTGTGGCCTGAGATGAAAACATTTGCTTTTTCTGGGAGCGACGGACAAATTTCAATGGATCTCTTCTAACAGATTTCAATCCCTAAAAATGTGTTTTTCTGACAATTTTTTTTTTTGTTTGGTTACTGAGAAAATTTGAGGGAAAGTGTTCAAAGTTATACTGTTTATGTAAGTTTTAGATTTTAGAAGGGTTTGGTGAGTGTTTGTGGGTTTATGTAATTTTAAATTTTAGATGAGTTTAGTGGGTATTAGTAGATTTATTCATTTAGACCCATTAATTAAATAACCAAATGGGTCTTTACTCATTTAACCCAAATATTCAAATAGGTTGGATTAAAACTTATCCAAATAAGGTAGATAATAGGCGGGTTTATGAATATGGATAAAAATTGCCACCCTTAGTTGCAACAGAGAATTGGTAAAATCTCCACTTGAATTCAACATATAAATTTTTTTTTTTTCAAATTTGTAATTTACACACTCACCCAGCAGGACTTGAAGAAACCAAGACCTCACCCTTATGACTAAACTGAAATCGACCGCACCAATATCATAGCTACTAACCTTTTTTTTTTTGGAAATTCTATCTATATTTATATATCAAGAGTCCAAATTTGAATGTGATGTAAAATTCCACATTTACAGCCTCTTATAAAAAAAGCAACAACCGCGAGCAAAAAAACTAGTGAAAATAAAAACACCAAACATCGCCCGTTGCCGTCGAGCCTGAGTTTGGAAAAGACGCCAGCACCAAAACTCAAAAGCCCAATACAAAATTTCACAAGAATCTTAAAGCATCACATTCTACGAAAGGAAATAGCTAAATATAATTTTACTTGGCCTAGAAATTTTTACCCATTAAAGGCGAGAATAGAATAGATAATATGAACTCAAAGTAAGAGTATCTATGTCAGAAATTTTTTGAATAAGTGGATTAACATCAGAAATTTCTCAAGGTTTCTACGTCTAATGAAGTTTGAGCGAGAGAGAACATCCGGTGACTTCTTTCGTTGAAGCGGCGTTGGGTTTAGCTTTGCACGCCTTGATACTGTGAGCTCCCAGACCTTGGTCCACGTCGGCTCTTCTTGACCAGAGGTTTCTGTTGCTGCTAAGGCACGATCCTCTGCTCCGCAGCTTTGCCAAAAGTCGAATTGAGATTCAACCACCCCACCATGACGGAAACTCCTCCATCTCTGGCCACCGAATACAATTGTATCATCCAGCTGTTGCGAATACTGTAGTCATCCTCATCTTCTTCTTCTTCTTCTTCTTCTTCTTCATCTCCTCCATGATCGATATCGAGCTCTTTGTCTTTGCTCTGAAAGATAATGGTCGGCTTGGAACTGTTCGATCTCTCTCTTGCGGGTTTGTGAATTAGATTGCAGATGAGTTTTAATTTGGTACCAGATTAGTATTAAGACTTGAATTAGAATGGATCAATTTTTTTTTTAATGTGTAAATTGATTTTATTAATTTTTTACTTAACAAATTGTCACATCATTACAAAAAATTGCCAAATTATTGTTTCATTAGTCACGTAAGTATCACCAGGCAGTAAAAAACAATGGACTAATACAACTTAGTTTTTAACACACCCCCGCAAGCTCAACTGTGCTGGAAGGACATTGAGGTTGGTCCGAAGAAGAGCAAATCTGGAGGAAGAAAGCAGTTTGGTAAAGACATTAGCTAGTTGATCTCTGCTGGACAGAAAACGAATTAGAAGGGAACCATCAGCAACCATGTCTCTAACAAAGTGAAAATCAATCTCAACATGCTTGGTACGAGCATGGAAGACCGGATTAGAGGATAAATAAGTGGCACCAATGTTATCATACCAAAGAACTGGAGGACAAGACACAGGTACCTCAAGCTCATATAAAAGAGCACGCAACCATTTAACCTCTGTAGCTGCATTAGCAAGGGCTTTGTACTCGGCTTCAGTACTTGATGGAGCCATAGTCTTTTGCTTTTTACAGCCCCAAGATATGAGATTATCACCTAGAAAAATACAAAAACCCCCAGTTGAACGTCGATCATCACGACAGCCAGCCTAGTTAGCATCAGAATAGGCTTGGAGAGAATGGAATCTAGAGCGTTTGATCTAGTAAACCAAAATGAATGGTCTGTTTAAGATAACGCAAAAGACGCTTGACAGATTGCCAGTGAAGAGATGTAGGGCGATGCATGTACTGGGAGAGTTTGTTGACTATGAAAGTGATGTCAGGACGAGTAAGAGAGAGATACTGCAAACAGTGGCGGCTCCAGGAATTTCTTCCAGGGTGTTCCTCAATAAACAAAAATTACACAATCTAATAAAAAGAAAATTTTATATATTGACAACAACAATCAAAAAACACGGAAATACATAAAATTTACAATTGCCTTCTACGAGTTTTCATATTTTGAAATCGTTGCATGATAGTCTCATTATCAATGCTACGAGCTACATCTTTTTCAATATACACAATCAAGCAATCATTCATCCACTGATCTCCCATTCGATTGCGCAGTTCATTCTTTATATATTTCATTGCTGAAAAACTTCTTTTAACTGTTGCAGTGGCTACAGGAAGTGTCAAAGCTAACTTCACAAGCAAATAGACTAATGGATAAGTCTCATGCTTCTTTGTGTACACTAACTTTTCAGCAAGTTCACTAACTCCTTGAAGCTCCAAAAACAAGTCATTGCTGCGCATATCAAAAATATAATTCTGTAGTTGAGAGTCAAGTGCCAAGATATCTGTCCCAATAAAATCAGATGGATAGAACTTTGCTAGACGTATCAACTTTTCCTTATCAAAAGCCACAAATGAATTGCTTGGATTCAAGCAAGCTATACAAAGTAGCAAATCGGTATTCGCCTCTGAAAAACGGTTATTAAGCTCTTGAAGTTGCATATCTATGACTGTGTAAAATAGCTCAGCACGATAATGATGTAAATTTTTAATTTGTTGGGTGTTACGTCGCGGCCTCCCACTAACTACAAATATTTCATCCATGTTCAAGATAGGAATATCATGTGTGGTACAAAATGAAGACACCTCAGTCAATAAAGGTATCCATTCATCATCTCTCATCACTTGCAACCGTTGCTTAGACACTTTAACAAGATCCATAGCATTTACTATATCTTGATTTTTTTTTTGCAATGCTATTGACAACTTATTTGTGATCCCTAAAATATTTTTCATCAAGTGTAAAGCAAAAACAAATTCAAAAGATAGAATTGACCTCATAATAGATCGAGCTTCAACTTTTTGGTCGGAGAGGCCATCTTCTTCAATAATCTCAAGTACATCAACAACAGCAGAGAACATCAAAATCAAGTTGAGAATAGTCCCATAATATGATCCCCAACGTGTATCACCAGGACGTTTAAGACTTGTCTCTTGATTTAAATCTTGCCCACTTCTACGTACTCCATTCTCTAAATCTTCTTTAATTTTGGCAAATTGTGCATCTCGAAGAGCATCTCGTCTCTTACAAGAGCCTCCAACAACAGTTACTAAATTATTAACCACATAAAAAAATTCAGCAATGTTAATGTGGTTTTTAGCAACGGCAACAAGTGTCAATTGAAGCTGATGAGCAAAACAATGGACATAAAATGCTGACTTATTCTCTTTCAAAATTAAAGTTTTGAGACCATTGATATCACCTTGCATATTACTAGCTCCGTCATAACCTTGCCCACGTAGTTTCGATAAACTCAAATTATGTTCACAAAATAAACATTCAATAGCATATTTGAGTGACAAAGCGGTGGTACTTGCTACATGTACAATACCAAGGAACCGCTCTATAATAATTCCTTTTTTGTTCACATAACGAAGAACGAGAGCCATTTGTTCTTTCACTGAGATATCACGTGACTCATCAACTAATATTGAAAAGAAGCCATTGTCAAGATCCGTGATGATGGCTTTGGATGTTTCACGTGCAATTGCATTCACAATGTCTTTTTGAATATCATGGTGGGTAAGCTTGCAATTTTTCGGAACATTTTGCAACACTTCATTGATAGATTCATTGTGATCCCCCAAAAATTGTAGAAGCTCAAGGAAATTTCCTTTATCACTTGAACCTTGAGATTCATCGTGACCACGAAAGGCTAATCCTCGGCATAAAAGGAATCTTATGCAATCAACTATTGCATTTAATTGAATCCCATATTCAAGTTTAGCTTGATTTGATTGCTTAACCAAAACAGTTGAAATGTGTTGCTTTTCCTTCAGTAGATCTTCACTCTTCTTGACAGCTTAGTTATGAGCACTATTAACTCCTCCAACATGGGAATCTAACTTCAAAAGCTGATTCCAAAGTTTGAATCCCTTCGTTACAAAAGTCTCACCTCCTCCTTGCTTACCAACATCTTGCCCAAAAAAGTAGCAATAAAAACAAAATGCCGCATCCTTGTCTATACTATACTCCAACCAATTTCTGTTTACATACCATTCGGATCTAAATCGACGGGGCTTTCCAGAAAAATATGATACAGGGTAATCGTGCATAGATGGTTGACAAGGGCCTTTTGCTAAATAATATCTTCTTATTTCATCTTGATTATTAGGATGATAAGATGATATCTTTTGTCGTAGCCCAGGATCTGAAGGAAGATTTTCTAAGTTAAAGTCAACACGAATTCGCTTAGAAGATGAAGATGATTCTTGCACAGGAGATGAATCTTGCACAAGAGATGAATCTTGCACAGGAGATGAATCTTGCACAAGAGATGAATCTTGAGTACGTGGTTTTCTTATCAAATATTTGTCCATAATTCTAGCAAAAGAATAAACAATAAACTATAAGTTCATTTGAAATATTAATAAAATTATTAATTATTGTTGTTTAGTTGTTTCATTAGTTTTTTTTGTCTTTTATTAATTATTGTTGTTTCGTTAATTATAAAATTATTAATTGGTGTTTAACCTAACATAATTTAATTTATTTGTCTTTTATAATGTATTGGTTTATTAATTATTATACTGATTTAATTATTGTTGTTTAGCCTAACAATAAATTATATTGCTTTAATTTATTATATTGCTTTAATTTATTATATTGTTTAGCCTCATGTGCACATTACACTAAAAGCACTAAAAGAACCACTTATATGCACATTATTTACACATAATGTGTAACACAATAATTAAAACTCTAAAACTGTGCAATGTGCAGCCCACTGCCTGGCCCCATCCCATGTGCGCCCACTGCCCATTTACCCCCACCCCACTCAACACACAAGCACCCTCATGATGCTCCCTGCCAATCAGAAAATTTCACAATGACACATTACACTAAAAGACAAGCAATATTTCACCAACACCAATATACTGCACACACCAACACAGCACCAACAGATAAGATAAGCAGAAAAAGGCGTAAAGCCAAATTCAATTTAAAAAAAGTAAAGAACAGACAAAATTGAATAAAGTTAAAGACAATTTGTCTTTAACTTTATTCAACAATCCGGCCAATAAAAAGAGAGAGAGAGAGTTATTGAGTTTTAGTTGGTGGTTGTATTAAAGAATAAATAGAGAGAGAGAGTGAGGGTCAGTGTACTGCTTTCAATATTTCCAATTTTTCCTCTTTTCAGTTCATAGTGTGAGAGTTAGAGGGAGACTGAGAGGCTGAGAGAGAGAGTCTGAGAGAAAAAGAGAAACCGAGCGAGTTAGCTTAGAAAAAAAATTAAATACCTTGAGGGAGGGAGGGTCTGAGGGAGCACCGGAGGTCCGCCTGGTCCGGAGCTGACGAGGGAGCACCAGAGCGCACTGCTGCAGCAGCCGAGCAGCGAGCAGGTCAGCAGGGAGGCGGGGCCGCGGGAGGCCGGAACTGGGCTGGGCACGAGGAGCGGATGAGCCGGCGGGCTTGCGATCTGCCGATCTGGCACTGGCTAGTGGCGATCGCCTCTCCGATCCGATGGCTAGTGGCGATCTCCTCTCCGATCCAACGATCTCCTCTCCGATCCGATGGCTGTGGCGATCTCCTCTTCTTGGCTTGGATGACCTCTGTTTGTCTTTAGGTTAGGCATTGGCTTAGTGATTTCTTTTTTTTTTTGATAAAGCCTTTAGTGACTAGGAGAATCCGTGGGTTTGAGCCTTTGAGGCGCTGCGCTGCTTTGTTTTTTTTTTTTTTTTTTTTTTTTTGGGTGAGAATTTGTGGGTTTGTTTGTAATCTGTTGGCACTTGGGCTTTGCCGTGGGCTTGTCGCCGTGGGCTTACCGCCGTGGGCTTGTTACAAATTTTTTTACAAATTTTGTCTGTGGGCTTGTCTGTGGGTTTGTTACAAATTTTTTTTTTTTTTCAGATTTTGTTCAAATTTGTTTTTTGGGCTCTTTTTTTTTTTTTTTTGCTTGATAGTAGAACAAATAATTTTTTTTTTTTTAATTTGAGGGTGTTCCTAATTTTGTGTTGAGGGTATTCCTAGTATAGAGCATGTATAAATTTTTTTTTTTATTATATATAAAATTTTTTTTTTTCAGCTCAGGGTGTTCCTGGGAACACCCTGAGCTGTACGTGGCGCCGCCACTGACTGCAAAGCCTCAACAGTGCTTCTATATAAAGTAGCATCATCAAGAGGATCTCCTTCAAAGGCAGATAAACTAGTGGATTGAGCCATAGGGGAGCGAATGGGCTTGGCTTCCAGCATCTTCGTTTTTCTTAAGAGATCCAGAATGTAACGCTTCTGGGATAGCATAAGCCCGGTAGAATTAGGAAAAACTTCAACACCCAGGAAAAAATTGAGATTGCCCAAATCCTTAATAGCAAAATCAGCTTTTAAATGGCGGAGAAGATCATCCGTGGCCGAGGCTTTGAGGCAGTGACAATAAGGTCATCCACCTAAATCAGAAAATAAATGGTGACAGTGGCACTGTGATAAATGAATAGAGTAGAATCAGACCTTGAACCTTGAAATAAGTAGGCGAGATGAAAGGCGAGAGAACCACGCTCTAGGAGACTGTTTTAAGCCATAGAGTGCCTTTTTCAACTTGCAGACTTGATTGGGAAACTGAGGATATGCAAAACCCGGAGGTTAAGACATATAAACATCTTCAAATAAATGGCACGTAGGAATGCATTTTGAACATCAAATTGACGAATTGCCCATCCTCTAGAAACAACAAGAGATAGAACTGTATGTACCGTGGTGGGTTTAATTCAGGGCTGAATGTTTCACTGAAATCCACACCAAGTACTTGAAGAAATCCCTTAGCAACTAGGCGGGCTTTGTAGCGTTCAATGGAGTCATCAGCATGTCACTTAATCCGAAATACCCATTTACAACCAACGATATTGCGAGCATGGTGAGAAGGAACAAGCACCCATGTTTGATTTTTGGGCAAGACATCAAATTCAAGGTTCATAGCAGCACGCCAATTTGGGTCGTTCATAGTTGAGGTGTAACACGTTGGTTCAATGAGGGAAACGGCACTAGCACCATCGGTAAGGAGAGCACTTGGGAGAGGATACCGAACAATACCATTGGTGAACTTCTTGGGTTTGGTAATATGGTTCTTGGATTGGGCAACCAAGGGATGAGATGAGGCTTCAGTTACTGGCAATTGAACTTGAGTGGCAGGGATGATTTGGGCAGAGGCTGAAGGTTGCTGTGTAGGACTTGAAATTGGAGGCGACGGAGAAGATGTGTGAATGGAGGTTGGTTCATGTTGGGTAAGTAGGGCAAACATCAGGAAATAGATGGGCCAAATTGTGTGGGCCGAGTGAGCTAGCTGGTTGGTCCGAAGGAGTAAGTGAATGTGGCTGTGAGGAAGGAGGCCCAACATGTAATTGGACTGCTGAACGAGTACCTGTAGATGGTTGTACCTGAAAAGACACTGTTTCTGAAGAGGAAGCTAGCTGAATGAGTGAGGAATCAGATTTATCAACAAAGGGAAAATGTGTTTCATCAAAAAGAACATCACAGGAGATGTAGACACGATTTGAGGGAAGATGCAGACATTTATAACCTTTATGAAGCAAACTATAACTAAGAAAAATGCACTGAGATGAGCGTGGTTGTAGTTTGTGAGAATTTTAAGGCCTTAAATTAGGCCAACATGCACAACCAAAAACATGCAAGAAATTATAATCAGGAGCTTGGTTAAAAAGTTTTTCAAAAGGAGATAAATTTTTAATAGTGCAGGTGGGAAATCGATTAATTAGATAACAAGCCGTTTGAAAAGCATCATCCCAAAATTGAAGAGGAATTTTTGCATGATATAGTTAGGCTATGCCTGTTTCCACAACACCATTTTGTTGGTGTGTGTGAGGACAAGAAACACGATGAGTAATGTCACAATTTTGCAAAAATTTGTGTAGAAAGCGATATTCACCGCCCCAATCAGATTGAACCATTTTAATTTTTTGATTAAAACGTCGTTCCACATATTTTTGCCATTTAATAAAAATAGATAGAACATCACTTTTATTTGTCATGGGATAAAGCCAAGTATAACGACTATAGGCATCCAAAAATGAGACATAATAGTTAGAACCAGATTTAGAACAAACAGGAGAAGGGCCCCATACATCAGTGTAAATTAATTCCAATGGAAAATTAATTTGAGTAGAGGATGAAGAAAATGGAAGTTGTTTACTCTTAGAATTGAAACAAGCAAAACAAGGGTGAACAATATTATTTAAACTAAAAGGAAAACTAAATCTAGCAAGAACAAGAAGAACAATTTGAAAAGCAAGATGTCCCTAGCGTGAATGCCCTTGATCTGGAGAGGTATGTTCACCAACAAAGACAGACGACAACAAAGGAATTTTATTGAAAGCAGAAGGAAATCGGTACAACCTATCTCTACTCGGCCCGTGCAGCAGAACTTTCTTCGTTGTGCGATCCTTCATAATGAAATAAGTGGGGTGAAATTCAATGGATGTATTAGTATCATTGGTAAACTTATGAACAGAAATTAAATTTTTGGTAATATGAGGAACATGCAAAACATCATATAAAAGATGAAGAAGGAGGAGTGGATAACTTTGTAGAACCAATGTGTTTTACAGGCAAACCAAGGCCGTTACCAATGCGAATCTGATCAGGACCATGATATTCATTTGCCTTCACATTTAAATTGGCAAGATCAGCTGTAAGATGGTGAGTTGCACCTGAATCTGGATACCAGTTGAGATTCGAGGGGGTTTGTGGAGTTGTAAGTAGTGCATGTATATTGGAGGAGTCACTGGAATAAGAATGATCATACCGATGATAGCAATTTGGTGCTGAATGTCCTGTCTTGTTGCACACTTGACAAATTGGACGAGTTGAAGAATTTGTATTACCACGGCCACGCCCCCAGCCTCTATTATTTTTCTGATTGGGGGAGGGAGAGCCACGACCAGAAGATAGAGAAGAATGGCCACCTCCACGACCACCACGTGAGTTTCCTCACCCTGCAAAATTTGCCCCTCCACGTGAGTTTTCTAAATGAAAGGAATGTACCAAGTAGTCATGCTTCCAGATTTGGATGGTTCTAGTTGGTGTGGGAATGATTATTGAGGCTAACATCTTTTCCTGTTTCTGGCTAGATTCATGGTTAAACAGTTAGGCGTCAGTCAAGATTATAGGATAAGGCGAAGAAACTTCTTGATATTCAAAGCACAGTATGGCAAGGAGTAGATAAATTGTTCCAAAGTGCTAGATGTATGGTCACTTTTCTTAGCAATTCACATTTTTAGCAATCCTAAGGTAGCAGCTCATGTTTGTGATACGTTGTAATGCCTCCCCAATTTCGTTTGCTAATTTGGTTAATTTATTGCAAAAGTAGGAATAGTGTCATAGTTACAGAAATCATCATGGCATAGATTAGATGGAATTGAGACTACGAAGAATCGATGTAGTACTAAATTTTATTTAAAAGGTTCCATGTATTTCAATGGATATATCAATCAAGGAACATAGTGTGCACGCACACGCTTGCTCGGGTGTTATTACTGGTGGATGAGTCTTCATGTCATGATATGTTGTAAGCTATAGCGTGTTGAGATTGGCTCAACTCCATATGATACTGATACCCCAGGAAAAAAAAGAAAGAGAAAATTTAAAATTTAAATTTATTCTTCATTTCATTCCATACTGATTCCCTTCTTATTTTGGTTGGCATGAGTTCCCTACTATTGTAAGTAGATAACAATTTTATCTCTATCGAGTTTTCCAATCTATCTCATACAAAAGGTAAAAGAGGGAAAGCATGGAAATAAGTTTCTTTGAAATATTTTGGTTAACACATCTTCATCGCAGGCACCAGGAGTAGTCATTTTCAGCTTGTAATGCATTTCTGTCTTGTGGCCACTTGATAAAAGTAGTGTTACCCAAGTCATGTCTAGATAGTGTCTTCCTAGACAGTAAAATGGACTTTTAGTCATGGTTGTCAAAATCATGATCTAGATCGTAGGATCGTAGAGAGTCTAATTAAGATGTAAATCCAATGTATGTCCAACAAATGGGAACATATGTAAGAAAGACCAAACAAAATAAAATGACATAGGCATATCATAAATCATCAAACCAACATCATCAAGACACAAGCATCATCAAGACAATAAAAGTTCTAATCCTAGGATGACCAGGAAAAAAGGATATAACTTTAAAGAATATGATGCAAGACTTATTAAAGTAAACCTCAAACATGACAACCTAAAAAAATGGGAGGGTTAAGGTAAAGATGTAAGCTTTGAGAACAAAGATTGAAACTTTGTCTAAAAAGGTTACACTTCGAACCTAAACATGAAAACTAACATGCATAGATGAATATTCACAAAAAGAAAGCAAGCCCAAGACCAAGATTCAAACTTTGACAAAGAAAACAAGGATTTCAATATCAAAGGAACCGAATTTAAGCCAAAATGCAAACTTTTTATACACAGGAGATAAACAAAGCATAGGACATAATAAACTAGAAAGCTCTAAAGATAAAAATGCAAACTTTTTATGTTCAAATGCCATATTCAAGCTGTGAATGTTAGTCCATGTGTAGCTTCAAGCTGTGCATGTATAAAAATTCAATGTTTATTCCAGCTTTAAATCCAGTTTGGATCCATCTCAAGTATTGATTTTGCAGACTAATTTGAAGGCCTTTCCAAAATCTGATTTAAATGATCTTGGTGTGCACGGAAATATCTTGTAGCTTAAATTCCGTAGGTTCCGGCCTCGGGTCATTTGGAGCTCCATGCTAAAAGTTATCATCCTCTAAAGTTGGTTGCCCATATTAATTTCCATGGTTTAGGCTAATCTTTCCGACTTACTATAATTTAGATGTCCTTTTATCGAGCCTTTTGTTCCAAGATGTTAAGGACTACTCCTAGTTCAGGAAAGCATGTGCTTTTTGGGTCCAAGATCCATGAGCAATTAAGAATC
Organism: Lithocarpus polystachyus; assembly: GCA_033629205.1. NCBI lineage: Eukaryota > Viridiplantae > Streptophyta > Magnoliopsida > Fagales > Fagaceae > Lithocarpus > Lithocarpus polystachyus. The sequence goes on from CM066164.1 coordinate 82,476,434, forward strand.
AACGTGCAAAGTTAGTACCAAAAAAAAAAAAAAAAAGCAATTTCGTTGGTTTTCCTTAACTTTGGCCTATTTTTCAACTAAACCTTTTTAGACTTTCCAACCTCCGTTTTGATCAAACATTTTGTCATTGAAAAGCTTATAATGCCTACTTCCTAAAGATCATTGATTTTTATTTCCAAATTTCAAGTTGAGTGAGCTTGATGCTTCGGAAAATGGGTAGAAACAAGGTTTAAATAAATAATAATAGTAAAGTTGTTTTTTTGATTTTTGATAAAGTCATCTTATTTGAATGAAATTTTAATAAATCAAGCTCACTAAATTAAAATTCATCACAAGAACTTTCCAACAACACTTTAATAATGATATGTCGCCAATTTTAATCCCCAAGAACATTTTTTATTTATTTATTTTTTATTTTATCTTTTTTATATCTTGCTTGTTTTAAGTTCGATTTGGACCCATGAACTGTCAAATTGAAGGAAATTATATTATCGATGACATGGGCCATAAATTATCTCGATCCAATGGTCATATATTTTTTTAGTCAAAATAGGGGGTCAAAAAGTGGGTTGACTACAATCAAACTTTCGAAAAATGGTTGGAAAATTTAAATTTACTATGGAAAGATGAAAATTATCATTTGGGAAAAATTTTGACTTAGTTCAACTGCTGGTCAACTCGGTCAAATATTGGTAAACATGGGTATTTTGATCATTTTGATCTTAAAACTAAGAAAAAGATAATGTATCGTCCAATTGGGATAAATTCCGTCATTTTAAACATTCCCCTAACCTTGTGATTAAAAAGATAGTTATTTTAAATTTTTGTGAAAAACTGAGTTTAGGCACATAAACCAATGCAAACAAATTACGATATCAATAGTTTTTTTTTTTTAAATCAAATGGTGGATTGAGTAAAATGTTAATTATAATTAAAATGATATTTTACTAATTTCAATTGATAATAAGTAATAATTTTTATTTAATAATTACAATAAATTATTTTTTATATTATGTAATAAGGGTATAGGAGTAGCGGTGGCTCCACATTGGGTCTAGGGTGGTCACAAAGGACCATCCTGACATGGAAAACATTATTACTATTATATATAATTTTTTTTTTAAATTATGATTTTTTTATTCCTAAAAAAAATTTGTGACCACCTGAATTTTTTTTAAGCCTAACATAATTAACCATTGAACAAAGTTTAGCAATAAAATTAATTGTAGACTAAGGTTACAACTTTACTCAATATTTTTTTTTATTGGATGTGAATTTTGACAAATCCACATTTGGATCATATTTGCAAAATTTTAAGAAGATTAAAGATCAATAACTATGTCATCAATCAAATGTTTAAATTTTAAGTTTTTGTGATCTAAAATTATACATAAAAAATAAGTTATGGATCGAATAATGAATAACATTCGATTGGCATGAAATTTGACATGTGTTTTATGAACATAAGAACATGCAATGTAACGATTAAATTTTCAAAATATGTAGCCATGTTAATTTTTTAAGTCAGACTTGTAGCCATGTTACTAAGCTTGTAGCCAAATTTTGGTCCCCTTAACAATATAATAGGTCCTTACAAACAAAAAGAAAAAGGCCAGAAATTTTTTTTTAACCAAGATTTTGTAAGAGATGTAGTTTGCAACATTGATAATGAGACTATCATACTACAGTTTCAAAATAAGAAAATTCGTAAAAGGAAATTGTAAGATTTTATGCATCTGCATGTTTTTTTTTTTGTCAATATATGAAGTTCTTTTATTATTATTATTATTATTATTATTATTATTATTATTGTATAATTTAAATTTTTTAATGACCATTCTAGAAAAAATTTCGGGAGTTGCCACTACATGTGGGAAACTACCAGGGCAAAACATATTTCCCATGAGAAAACGACTTGTCGTGGGCGCTTGCGCCCACATGACTAAAATGAAGAGTGGCCCAAAATGTGGAGACCAAAATGTATTTACAACGAAAAACTATAGCTTGTCGTTCTGTGTTGTATATATAAGTATATACAAGGATAGATTGTAATAATAATGATGTTTGAGTTTGGAAAATATTGTTTCATAAAGTTGTTAAAGTAAAAATTCAAGTTCTGGAATTTTCTAAGTGAAAATTCGAAGTTAAGCATTTTCGATCGGTCGAAGTTTTGGCTCAATCAATTGAAATGGTAAAGAAAAATCCTGGAGTTTCTGGATGACTCGATCGCTGCTTGATTCCTGTTTGACCGATCGAAAGTCGAAAATCAAGATTTTTTTGCAGAATGTTTTGGTGACTATTCAATGTGTTTGAAGAGGTTTCAAGCCTTGTGAATGGTTTTATGAAATATTTTAACTCTCCATACGTGCCTTTTGATGAAATATAACCCTATGGGTATATATAGAGGAAAACGATAGTAAGTTAGAGAGAAACACAAGAAATCCTGTGGTCATTCTCCAGAATTGCTATTTGTAGAACCCGACGTTTTGGTTGTATCCTAGGGACAAATTTGTGATAACCTTTTAACAACAATAGTGTGGGGGGCAAATATTGTCTAAGGAAAATAATATTGTGCCTCCAAGTTATCTATTTTATGTTTGTATTTTGTATTAACCTTGTTTTTTCATTATTACTTTGTATAATATCCCCAATAATCTTAGACAATATTTCCTACAATGGAAGGAACAAGTGATGTTTCAGCGTTGAAGATGTTGAATCATGAGTTGGTGAAATTGGATCGCTTTGATGGAACCAATTTTGACCGATGGAAAGACAAGATGAAATTCCTACTTACTACACTCAAACTCTTCTATGTCTTGGACCCGAATTTGATGCATTTTCTTACTGCGAGTGATGAAGACACTAATGAGATAGAGGCACAAAGAAAGAAACGGGAGGAAGACAAACTGATTTGCAGAGGGCACATTCTCAATACTCTTTCGGATTGTCTCTATGATCTCTACACATCAATGAAGTCACCGAAGGAGATTTGGAATGCTTTGGAAGCAAAGTACAAAACTGAGAAAATAGGTACGAATAAGTTTATTATTCAAACGTATTTTGATTATAAAATGCTTGATAATATCTCAGTTTTGGATTAAGTACATGAGTTACAGATTTTGGTCAATAAACTTCGTGATTTGTCAATCAATATTCCTGAATCATTCCAAGTGAGTGCAATCATTACGAATCTCCCACCAAATTGGAATAATTTTAGGAAGAAGCTTCTGCATATGTTAGAAGATCTCACTTTAGAACAATTTGGACAGCATCTTCAAATTGAAGAGGAAAGTCAAGTTAGAGACGGGATTAACACCGATTCTAAAGTAAATGTGAACAATGTGAGCAATGTTCAAAGTGGGAGTTTAAGTAAGACCAATAAATACTTGAAAGTGAACAAAAGTGGAAGTGGTTTCAAGAAGAACAATTCCAACAATCTCAACAAGGACAAGATGAACTGGGCTTGTTTCCATTGTGGAAAGAAATCCCATTACATTAGTGAATGTAACTCTTAAAGAACAAGAAAAATGATGAAGAAGGCAATGCCATTGAAACGAATGTCATTGAGGACATTGTTGCTATGGTGAGTGGCATTCATATTGATATCATCACTGAAGTTCATATGGCTGTGATTACAAATCCTTTTGATTGGTGGTTCAATTCAGGTGCAATGGTGCATGTGTGCAACAACAAAGAGCAATTCAGGGCTTATGATGAGTCTTCCACAGAATAACAAGTGCTGATGGGCAACCACAATAAAGCAAAGGTTCTTGGAAAGGGCACCGTTGATGTGAAAATGAGTTCTGGCAAGATGCTGATCTTGACTAATGTTTTTCATGTACCTGATATCAAGAAGAATTTTGTGTCTGCCAATTTGCTATGTAAGAGTGGTGTAAAAGCTATACTTGAATCGGACAAGTTAATCTTGTCTAAGAATGGGATATTTGTAGGAAAGGGATATGCTACTGATGGCATGTATAAACTAAGTATTATTAATAAAGAAATTTTTGGTTGTGCTTATATTGTTGATTCTTTATATTTGTGGCATGTTAGATTAGGACATTTAAATTTCAAATACTTGAAGTTTATGTCAAAGCATGGTATGATTTCATATTAGCATGATGATGAAAAGAAATGTGAAATTTGCATTCAAGCAAAGATGACAAAGAAATCTTTTTCTAAGTCGGATAAAAATTCTATTATGCTTGAACTTATACATTCTGATGTATTTGAATTGAATGGTGTATTAACTAGAGGAGGTAAAAGATACTTCATTACATTCATTGATGATATCTCTAGATTTACATATGTGTATTTAATGAGAAATAAAGATGTATCTTTGGACATATTTAAACGCTATAAAACTGAAGTAGAAAATCAAAAGGATAGGAAAATAAAGATCCTACAAAGTGATAGAGGTGGTGAATGTTTTCCTAATGATTTTTCTACGTTTTGTAAGAAACATGGTATAATACACCAAAGTTCAGCCCCTTATACATCCCAACAAAATGGTTTGGCTAAAAGGAAAAATAGGACTCTTGTAGACATGGTAAATGCCATGATCTCAAGTGTAGAGCTCCCTTTTAATTTATGGGGAGAGGCATTGCTTACAGCATGTCATGTGCACAATAGAGTACCTTCCAAGAAGATTAAAGTATCTCCATATGAGTTATGGAATGGAAGAAAACCAAACCTTGATTATATCAAAGTGTGGGGGTGTTTAGCCTTTTACAAAGTGGTTGATCCAAAAAGAACAAAGTTAGGACCAAGAGTTATGAAAAGTGTGTTTGTAGGTTATGCTTAAAATTTAAAGGCATATAGGTTATTAGACTTAAGCTCTAATACAAGTTGAAATCAAGAGATGTTGAGTTTATTGAGGATAAATTCAATAAAGATTCCATTAATGCTTTGATACTTACTCAAACACAACAAGGTGACTCTAATTCTAATACTACTTTGGGTGGTACTAAGATGATTGAAAATGGTTCACCAAGTGAACAAAGAAAGAGTCAAAAGATAAGAAAATTAAAGGAATTTATGTGGATGATATGCTTCAAAATTTAAACAAAGTGGGTGATATGCTTTATGTGAATGAAAGGAATTTATGTGGATGATATGCTTTATGTGAAACTAAAAAGTATCTATCTTCTATGTTTCAAATGAAAGATTTAAACGAAGTAGATACTATTTTGGGAATCAAAATTAAAAGACATAGTGAAGGATTTTCATTGTGTCAATTTCATTATGTTGAGAAAGTGCTTCAAAGATTTGAACATCTTAATATAAAGTAAGCAAATACACATTTCGATATGAGCATAAAGTTGGGTGAGAACACTGGAAGAGCAATTGCACAGCTCGAGTATGTTAGTGCTATTGGTAGCATGATGTATGCTATGCATTGTACAAGACCAGCCATTTCATTTTTAGTGGGCAAACTTTCTAGATTTACAAGTAATCCAAGTGTGGATCACTAGAAAGCAATTGGTAGAGTTCTTGGTTATTTAAAGAAAACCATAAGTTTGAGACTCTTTTATTCCGAATTTCCAGTTGTGTTGGAAGGTTATTCGGATGTTAGTTGGATTACTAGTGTGAGTGATAGCAAATCCACGTCTGGTTGGATATTCACTCTTGGTGGGAGTGCCATCTCTTGGGCTTCAAAGGAACAAACGTGTATTTCTCACTCCACCATGAAATCAAAATTTATAGCCTTGGCAGCAGCTAGCAAGGAAGCAAAATGGTTAAGAAATATGTTGTTAGACATAGAGTTGTGGCCACAACCAATACCAGTCATTTTAGTATACTGCGATAGTGAAACCACCTTGGGCAGAGCATACAGTAAAATGTATAATGGTAAGTCTAGACATATAGGTCTAAGACATGATTACATAAGACAATTAATAGAATCTGATACCATTTCAATTGTCTATGTAAGGTCAAATAGTAATTTGATAGACCTTTTAACCAAAGCAGTGTCTCAAGATATGGTTGGGGTAACATTCATTGGAATGATACTAAAACCCTTATTTTAAGAGAATCACCAATAGTGGGAACCCAATCTCAAATTGATTTATTCTAAAGAGGTTTAAATGGTAACAACAAGCTATTGATACATGGTTAGTAAGAGCACTAATTTTTGTGTCTCATTCAAGATGGATTAGTGCAGAGTGTTACGATGAAAATGAGGATGTGTTTTACACTCTTAATGAAGTTCATAAAGTATAAATTCTTGATTTTGAATTGTAAATTAATACACATTGACAAGGATAATTTTGTAATTAACCCATGACGAAATAAAAGGCAACGGTCGTAAATAAAGTTGTCAGCTTCATACGAGAGACAACCTTGTTGTAAAGTTTACGGCTCCACCCCAAACCTGACGGCTGCATCTTGGGCATAGTAAGCTGAAGGGGATAAGCTGAAGACAGTAAGCTGAAGGGAATAAGCTGTAAGCTGAAGGGGATAAGCTGAAGACAGTAAGTTGAAGGGAATAAGCTGAAGGGAATAAGCTGAAGACAGTAAGTTGAAGGGGATAAGCTAGTGGCGACTCCAGAAAATTTTTTCAGGGTGTTCCTCAACAAGCATAAATTATACAATCTAATAAAAAGAAAATTTTATATATTGACAACAACAACAATAAAAAAACACGCAAATACATAAAATTTACAATTGTCTTCTACGAGTTTTCATATCTTGAAATCGTTGCATGATAGTCTCGTTATCAATGCTACAAGCTATATCTTTTTCAATATACACAACTAAGCAATCATTCATGAACCGATCTCCCATTCGATTGCGTAGTTCATTCTTTACATATTTCATTGCTGAAAAACTTCTTTCTACTATTGCAGTAGTAACTGGAAGGGTCAAAGCTAACTTCACAAGCAAATAGACTAAAGGATAAGTCTCATGCTTCCTTGTGTTCACTAACTTTTCAGCAAGTTCACTAACCCCTTGAAGCTCTAAAAATAAGTCATTGCTGCACATATCAAAAATGTAGTTTTGAAGTTGAGAGTCAAGTGCTAAAATATCTGTCCCAAGAAAATCAGAGGGATAGAACTTAGCTAGACGTATTAACTTTTCCTTATCGAAAGCCACAAATGAATTACTTGGATTCAAGCAAGCCATACAACGTAGCAAATTGGTATTCGCCTCAGAAAAACGGTTGTTAAGCTCTTGAAGTTGCATATCTATGACTGTGTAGAATAGCTCAGTACGATAATGATGTAAATTTGTATTTTGTTGAGTGTTGCGTCGCGGCCTCCTACTAACTACAAATATTTCATCCATGTTCAAAATAGAAATATCATGTGTGGTACAAAATAAAGACACTTCAGTCAATAAAGATTTCCACTCATCATCTCTTATCACTTGCAATCATTGCTTAGACACTTTAACAAGATCCATAGCATTTACTATATCCTTTTTTTTTTTTTTTTTTTTTTTTTTTTTTTTTTTTTTGCAATGCTATCGACAACTCATTTGTGATCCCTAAAATGTTTTTCATCAAGTGTAGAGCAAAGACAAATTCAAAAGATAGAATTGACCTCATAATAGATCGAGCTTCAACTTTTTGGTCGGAGAGGCCATCTTCTTCAATAATCTCAAGTACATCAACAATAGCAGAGAACATCAAAATCAAGTTGAGAATAGTCCCATGATATGATCCCTAACGTGTATCACCAGGGCGTTTAAGATTTGTCTCTTGATTCAAACCTTGCCCACTTCTACGTACACCATTCTCTACATCTTCTCTAATTTTAGCAAATTGTGCATCTCGAAGAGCATCTCGTCTCTTACAAGAGCCTCCAACAACAGTTACTAAATTACTAACCATATAAAAAAATTCAGCAATAGTAATGTGATTTTTAGCAACGGCAACAAGTGTCAATTGAAGTTGATGAGTAAAACAATGGACATAAAATGCTGAATTATTCTCTTTCAAAATTAAAGTTTTGAGACCATTGATATCACCTTGCATATTACTAGCCCTGTCATAACCTTGCCCATGTAGGTTCGATAAACTCAAATTATGTTCACAAAGTAAACATTCAATAGCATTTTTGAGTGACAAAGCGGTGGTACTTGCTACATGTACAACACCAAGGAACCGCTCTATAATAATTCCCTTTTTGTTCACATAGCGAAGAACGAGGGACATTTGTTCTTTCACTGAGATATCACGTGACTCATCAACTAATATTGAAAAGAACCCATTGTCAAGATCCTTGATGATGACTTTGGATGTTTCACGTGCAATTACATTCACAATGTCTTTTTGAATATCAGAGTGGGTAAGCTTGCAATTTTTCGGAACTCTTTGCAACACTTCATTAATAGATTCATTGTGATCCCCCAAAAATTGTAGAAGCTCAAGGAAATTTCCTTTATCACTTGAACCTTGAGATTCATCGTGACCACGAAAAGCTAATCCCCGGCATAGAAGGAATCTTATGCAATCAACTATTGCATTTAATTGAACCCGATAGTCAAGTTTATCTTGATTTGATTGCTTAACCAAAACACCTTGAATGTGTTGCTTTTCCTTCAGTAGATCTTCACTCTTCTTGACAGCATGGTTATGAGCACTATTAACTCCTCCAACATGGGAATCTAATTTCACAACCTGATTCCAAAGTTTGAATCCTTTTGTTACAAAAGTATCACCTCCTCCTTGCTTACCAACATCTTGCCCAAATAGGTAGCAATAAAAACAAAATACCGCATCCTTGTCTATACTATATTCCAACCAATTTCTACCTACATACCATTCAGATCTAAATCGACGAGGCTTTCCAGAAAAATGTGATATAGGGTAATCATGAACATGTTGACAAGGGCCTTTTGCTAAATAATATCTTCTTATTTCATCATGATTATTAGGATGATAAGATGATATCTTTTGTCATAGCTCAGGGTTAGAAGGAAGATTTTCTAAGTTAAAGTCAACACGAATTCGCCTAGAAGATGAAGATGAATCTTGCACAGGAGATGAATCTTGTACAGGAGATGACTCTTGGATACGTGGTTTTCTTATCAAATATTTGTCCATAATTCTAGCAAAAAGATAAACAATAAACTATAAGTTCATTTGAAATATTAATAAAATTATTAATTATTGTTGCTTAATTGTTTCATTAATTTGTTTGTGTTTTATAACTATAATTTGTTATATTGTTGTTTCATTAATTATTAATTATTATTTAGCTTAACATAACTTAATTTGTTTGTCTTTTATAATGTATTGTTTAATTATACAGCTTTAATTATTGTTGTTTAGTCTAATAATAAACTATATTTCTTTAATTTATTTGTTATTAATTATATTACTTTAATTTATTATATTGTTTAGCTTTATGTGCATATTACACTAAAAAAGCCACCACTGATGTGCTGATGTGCACAACACATCTCATGTGCAGCACAAATGCACAATAATTAAAGCACACATAGCACTAAAGTAGTGCAATGTGCAGCCCCCCCCCCCCCCCCCATGTGCGGCTATGCCCATCTACCCCACCCCACACAACACACAAGCACACCTCATCATGTCCCTGCCAATCAGAAAATTTCACAATCATACATTCACATTTACACTAAAAAACAATTAATATCACAACTGACAACACCAACACACTACACACACCAACACCAACAGATAAAATAAAACGGTAAAAGCCAAATTCAAAAGTCAAGAACAGACAAAAGTCACAAACTTTTTTAATAACGCTATAAAGTTCGGCCAATCACAGCCGGGCTCAATTCAAAAGAGAGAGAGAGAGAGAGAGAGAGAGAGAGAGAGAGAGAGAGTTAGTCCTATTAAAGAATAAAGAGACTCAAGAGAGAGAGAGTTCCATTCATTTCATTTTAAGACTTTAAGTTCAGAGAGAGAGAGAGAGAGAGAGAGAGAGAGAGAGTGAGAGACTGAGAGAGTCAGAGAAAAAGAGAGAAGGAGAAGGTAGCTTAAAAAAATGAAATACCTTGAGCTTGAGGGAGGAAGCACCGGATTGACCGGAGCAGCTGAGCAGGGAGGAGGCGAGTTGTCAGCGACGACGACACGAAGGCGAAGCGGTGGAGGGCAAGACCAATCCGATGTGACGCGGAACGACGATCTTCGATGAGCTATGACCGACCCGATCTCCGACAAGCGAGCTGTCTGTGACTGATTTGATCTCCGTCTGGCGTCGCGTTTGTTGGCTTGAGTCAAGCGGCGTTGGGACTAAGGTTAGGTTTGCTTTAGGCTTTTTTAGTGGTTTTTTTTTTCTTTTGTTTTTTGATATAGCCTTTGCCGTTTAGTGATATCTGATTTAGACTTAGGGACTGAGTTGATGGTTGCTCTGTTTTTTTTTTTGGGAGAATCCGTGGGTTTGGAAAATTTGTTTGTTTGATGGGCTTGCCGTGGGTTTGGCTATGTTACAAATTTTTTTTTTTTTTTTTTTCAGATTTAGTTCAAATTTTTTTTTTGGGCTTTTTTTTTTTTGGCTTGAAAGTAGATTCGTAGAACATCTAATTTTTTTTTTTTTTTTTTTTTAATTTGAGGGTGTTCCTAATTCTATGGTTGAGGGTGTTCCTATTATAGGGTAAATATAAAAAATTAAAAAAAAATAAATTTTTTTTCAGGAATTTTTCAAGTCAAGGTGTTCCTAGGAACACCCTGAGTTGCAAGTGGCGTCGCCACTGGGATAAGCTGAAGACCCCCAAACCTGACGACCCCCAAACCTGATGGCTGCATCTTGAGCATAGCAAGCTGAAGGGGATAAGCTAAAGACAGTAAGCTGAAGGGAATAAGCTGAAGATATCAAGCCGACGGGTTAGCGTGACTTTCCCTACACGCTTAAGCACGGGAAGGTGTCTTGCCGTACACGCTTATACCTAAGCAGATACCTTATCCAGCACGCTTACTCATAAAGAGGTATCTTGCACTTCAAGCAAAATCCATAAAGAATGATTCCGGTAAGGGAAAGGCTTTGTGAGGAGCACGCAATAGAGAGTGGTGCTAGTAAGGAAATATCTTCTTAAACACGCCACAGATGTCGACTCTACACTACTATAAATACCCCCAAGCCCTCATAAACGAAGGTATGCATAACTTCCCCTAACTCTGGTACTCTAGGGTTGCGAGCATTCACTATTATGAGGACCGTGTGACTCTGGTACGCATAACTTCCCCTAACTTCGCCATCGAGAGCACGTGAGGACCGTGTGACTTATTGATGATTTTTGGCATCATCAGTTGGCGCCGTTTGTGGGAAACGTTTAAGCGACTTGTAAAGCCGTGCTATCGCTTCCAGGACAAAGAGTTGCATGGTACTCACTCGCTTGATGACGACCGCCAACAACGTTCAAGGAGACGAACCACGCACGACGACGCTTGAGAGACAAGTCCAAACTCTGGCCGCCGCTGTGGAACGCCTCACGAAATAGAACCAGGATTTGGAAGAACAATTGCGCCAAAGGAACACGGGTGCTAACACCCAAGAGAGCGACCAAGTACATGAACAAGAAAGATGGCAACAGCTAGAGAGCGGCAGGGAAGTTCACAAGCTTCACCCCGCTAACTGCCCCAATCGACCAAGTGCTGACGCAAATTAAGGATGAAGGAGCCTTGACCTTTCCCGACAAGAGGGCAAGGGACAAATGTTACTGCTTCCACCATGATCACGACCATGACACAACTGACTGCTACGACTTGAAGCAACAAATAGAAGCTCTTATTGGGCAAGAAAGGTTGCAGAGGTTTGTCAGCAATGAGAAAATGGAACCACCACATGGAGCAGGCTTCCCGACGGGAGAACGAGTGCCCCAGACCATCCATAGGAGATATAAGAATGATTATAAGAGGCACCGTGACTGCTGGGTCGTCAAAAAAGGCCCGTAAGACTTACCTCAGGATGGTTCAGAACATCCAGCTGACGGGTCCTGTACCCAAGATGGCGCAGATCGACAACCCCTTCATCGGATTCTCTGAAGAAGATGCACGACGTCTTCACCACCCACATGACGATGCACTCGTCATTAGCATACAAGTAGGAGATTATAACTTACACCGGGTTTTGGTTGACAACGGCAGCTCGGCTGATATCCTCTACTACCCCGCATTTCAGCAGATGGGGATTGGTAGGGAGTGACTAATTCCAACTATCACTCCGCTTGTTGGCTTTGGAGGGACGAGGGTAATCTCCCTTGGTGTCGTCACTTTGGCTGTAGTCGTAGGTGACTATCCCCAGCAGATCATTAAGAATGTAACATTCCTTGTGGTTGATTGCTCTTCTGCGTACAACTCCATCATAGGACGACCTACCCTCAATTCGTGGAAGGCTATAACCTTGACCTATCATTCGATGATCAAATTCCCTACTGACTATGGAGTAGGGGAATTACGAGGAGATCAGGTGGCTGCACGCGAGTGTTACGTAGCTATGATGGAAATGGATGACCACCTCTAGGTTATGAGCATAAAAGAACAACGGACAATGACGGAGTCCGTTGAAAGACTCGAAGATATACTTCTTGATGATTCCCGACCAAAAAGAACAACCAAGATCGGCACCTTTGCAGACCCGACGGTTCGCCGAGCATTCGTAACTTTCCTCAAAGAAAACCGAGACGTATTCGCTTAGAGCCATGAAGACCTGCCAGGAATCGACCCGTCAGTCATGGTTCACAAGTTGAACGTGTCGCCTTCCTTTCCACTCGTCAGTCAGAAGAAACAAGTCTGACGTACTGCCATATAATATCGCCCACGTACTGCCATCAAGGGATAGGTGGTCGACGACTTCATTGTAGAGTTCACTAACGCAGAAGGCCAGGGGGTAGAATATCCCCAATGGAATGTATACATAGACGGATCGTCTAGCAGACGAACTAGTGGAGCAAGGGTCGTACTTCAATCTCTAGAAGGTGACGGGACAACTAACAACAAAGCGGAGTATGAAGCCCTAATAGCAGGACTAGGTCTCGTCAAAGCAGTAGGGGCCGCAAATATGGTTATCCATTGTGACTCCCAGGTCATCACAAATCAAGGGAACGGTGATTATGAATGTAAGGGCGAAAAGATGAAGAAGTACTTGGAGTAAGCAAAGAAAAGGGTAAACACGCTGTAGGCCAAGATTGTTCAAATTCCAAGAGGAGAGAACAAGCAAGTCGACTGTCTTGCCAAGGCCGCATTAGCAGAATACAGGATCACCCTCGATAAGGTACTCTCTTTTACTCAGCTTTCACCACTGATAGATGTCGTCGATGTACAGGAGATAGGTTCCGAAAGCAACTGGATCACCCCTTTAATTTCAAACTTAAAAGACGGCACGCTGCCTAACGGGAAGGAAGCCGCAAGAAAGCTGAAGTTTCAGTCGGCGCGATTCGAGAGGTTTCTCCCGACCGTACCTGAGATGTTTAGGCCCTGAAGAAACGAATTATGTCATAAAAGAAGTACATGAGGGAATCTGCGGCAACCACTCAAGGTCGCAGTCATTGGTACATAAATTGATTTTGGTTGGATATTATTGGCCGACCATGCGGAAGGACGCCCAGTCTTATGTCAAAACCTGCAACAAATGTCAAAGGTTCAGCAACATCACCAGACAACTAACGGAAAAGCTGACCCCAATAACAGCTCCGTGGCCGTTCGCTCAATGGGGACTAGACATCATGGGCTCATTTCGGATAGCAGTAAGGCAGCTAAAGTTCCTAATAGTCAGTATAGACTACTTCACCAAATGGGTGGAAGCTGAAGCCTTGACCACCGTTACTGAGAAGAACGCACGAAACTTTGTTTGGAAAAGCATCATTTGTAGTTAGGAGTCAAGAACCACTACTCCTCGCTTGCCCATCCTCAAGCCAACGGACAAGTTGAAGTCATGAACCAATCCTCGCTCTGAATCATCGAGACTCGGCTCGAGGGGGCAAAGGGTGTATGGCCAGAGGAGTTGCCCAGTGTACTATGGGCATACAGGACGACGACCAGAACCCCCATAGGAAAAACTACATTTCGATTGGCATACGAAAGTGAAGCAGTCATCCCAGCTAAGATCGGACTCACGAGCTACAAAGTGGACTAGTCTACTGCTACGTCCATAAAGTGGACGACTTCATCCCAATAGGATGATATATTATCAAGTCCACAAAGTGGACGAGTCTACTGCTACGTCCATAAAGTGGACGACTTCATCCCAAGAGGATGATATATTATCAAGTCCACAAAGTGGACGAGTCTACTGCTAAGTCCATAAAGTGGACGACTTCATCCTAAGAGGACGAAATATTATTAAGTCTATAAAGTGGATGAGTCTACTGCTACGTCCATAAAGTGGACGACTTCATCCCAAGAGGACGAAATATTATCAAGTCCACAAAGTGGGACGAGTCTACTGTTACGTCCATAAAGGGGGCGACTTCATCCCAAGAGGATGACATATTATCAAGTCCACAAAGTGGACGAGTCTACTGCTACGTCCATAAAGTGGACGACTTCATCCCAAGAGGACGAAATATTATCAAGTCCACAAAGTGGACGAGTCTACTGCTATGTCCATAAAGTGGACGACTTCATCCCAAGAGGATGATATATTATCAAGTCCACAAAGTGGACGAGTCTACTGCTACGTCCATAAAGTGGACGACTTCATCCCAAGAGGACGAAATATTATCAAGTCCATAAAGTGGACGACTTCATCCCAAGTCCACAAAGTGGACAAGTCTACTGCTACGTCCATAAAATGGACGACTTCATCCCAAGAGGATGAAATATTATCAAGTCCACAAAGTGGACGAGTCTACTGCTAAGTCCATAAAGTGGATGATTTCATCCCAAGAGGATGAAATATTATCAAGTCCAAAAAGTGGACGAGTTCATCGCCACGGAGATGGGTTGATGTTATTGCTAGGTCCACGGGAGGACGAGTTCATTATAAAGTTCATGAAATGGACGAGTTTACTAAGGAGACGGATTGAAATTGTTTAAATCCACTAAGCAGACGAGTTCAGGCCATGAGGATGCCTCAAGGCTGTAAAATCCATGGGTGGATGAGTTTACCATGGACAGGTTTGTCCTAGTTTGCCAAATACAAACATCTCCATGCATACAAACGCAGAAAATAAAAATACAAATGCCAACCAGAAAGCAACATGATGCTGAAGTCGACGTTAACTCCATATCCCGTTAGCTAAAGCTGACGAGGCTATGGAGTAGAGGGCAGCTGATAAGGATAATTTTGTAATTAACCCATGACGAAATAAAAGGCAACGGTCGTAAATAAAGTCGTCAGCTTCATACGAGAGACAACCTTGTTGTAAAGTTTACGGCTCCACCCCAAACCTGACGGCTGCATCTTGGGCATAGCAAGCTGAAGGGAATAAGCTGAAGACAGCAAGCTGAAGGGAATAAGCTGTAAGCTGAAGGGGATAAGCTGAAGACAGTAAGTTGAAGGGAATAAGCTGAAGGGAATAAGCTGAAGGGGATAAGCTGAAGACAGTAAGTTGAAGGGAATAAGCTGAAGGGAATAAGCTGAAGACCCCCAAACTTGACGGCTACATCTTGGGCATAGCAAGCTGAAGGGGATAAGCTGAAGACCCCTAAACCTGACGACCCCCAAACCTGATGGCTGCATCTTGGGCATAGCAAGTTGAAGGGGATAAGCTGAAGACAGTAAGCTGAAGACCCCCAAACCTGACGGTTGCATCTTGGGCATAGCAAGCTGAAGGGGATAAGCTGAAGACAGTAAGCTGAAGGGAATAAGCTGAAGATATCAAGTCGACGGGGTTAGCGTGACTTTCCCTACACGCTTAAGCACGGGAAGGTGTCTTGCCGTACATGCTTATACCAAAGCAAACACCTTAACCAGCACGCTTACTCATAAAGAGGTATCTTGCACTTCAAGCAAAACCCATAAAGAATGGTTCCGGTAAGGGAAAGGCTTTGTGAGGAGCACGCAATAGAGAGTGGTGCCAGTAAGGAAATATCTTCTTAAACACGCCACGGATGTCGACTCTACACTACTATAAATACCCCCAAGCCCTCATAAATGAAGGTACGCATAACTTCCCCCAACTCTGGTATTCTAGGGTTGCGAGCATTCACTAACTTAACCTTCGGAGGGTCCTTGGCCGGTACCACACCGGTACTCCTCTTAAGTTCTTCAGCTTTTGTGTTGTGCAGGTTTTGCCATTGAGAGCACGTGAGGACCGTGTGACTTACTGACGATTTTTGGTATCATCACACATAGTTTTTTTTTTTTTTTGAGAAACAATTAATACACATAGTTAGTCCAACTTCGATCAACATTAAGAAAAACAAATAACTTATTATAACTACAAATCTTAAACATGTAACTTAATGCTAGATTATAATTAAATAGTTTAAATAGTGAAAACATCAGATGCCAAGGCAAGGGCTGGGGTGGGGGATATGTCTCATGGGTACGCTGCCAAGGCAAAGGCTGGGAGTCCAAGTTTTTAGAAGGGAACTTCACACACACATGTGTGTGTGTGTGTGTATATATATATATATATAGAGAGAGAGAGAGAGAGAGAGAGAGAGAGAGAGAGAGAGAGAGAGAGTTTCTTTTGAGTGTGGATGTAATTTGTTCTCTCTGATTGGCAGGGGAGGCAAGCGCAGTATAATCAAGGTAGAGGGTCCAAGGGGCTATAGATAAAATACTTGAAATAGATATTTTAGAAAATAATTGGGTAAAAGTCCAAGCTATATATCTCTTCAACCACGAATAATGGAACATGTTTCTTTTCCTATTTCCATAGTCTTCTCCTTCTGTCGAGTATCTCTTGTAGCAAATATGTCGAGTTACTTACGTAATAAACCAAGTAATAAAATATAATGTGAGAAGTTGGTGGAATCAATTTCGGTGATTGGCAACATATTACCATGATTGACACGTGTGCTAAACGATATTGATTAACATAATTCTTGAGTCAATGAAGGAAACCAAATTGTAATATCGTTTTGCTTATAATGCATAAATTGATATTTTTATAAAAATAAGTTTCATGCTATATGAATTGTCAAGAGCGTGTCCCCATGAAATTGACTAAACTAAGAATATAATTAATCTTCTTCCTAACTCCCCACATTTACTGGGAAAAAAAAACATTTACCAAACCCACTTGTATAACTGATACAGCGATGGGGAAGTTTTATGTGACTAAGTAGACTTTTTCAAGTAATATGATATTCATATAGTGAGCCATATGAGAGCATAATTTTAGTGTGCGTTTGTGTAGTGGCGTTTCTGCGTTTGCGTGCATTTGCGTTTCACTTGGCTGGTCCTATGACATTGTTCATGAACCAGCCAAGTGATGAAAAATGCGTGTATAGTATTTTCAGCAATAAAAAATATTTTCCTACAGTATTTTCAGTAATAAGTTTTCAATTTTCAGCAAAATAAGTGGTATCTAAACATATCCATAGTGACAAGAAATTGAGCCTCTACATTAAGAATATTCGGATCTACTCATACTAAAATTTATATCTATTTCTTTAACATAAGAGCCTACTTTTTTTTTAATTATTTTTTTTCATACATTATTGTAATTATAGAACATCAAGATGTTTTAGTTATATGGCAAGTCGCTTTGAATATTATTAAAACTAGCCGCGGACCTGCGCGTTGTGCGTGATTCTTTTTTTTTTTAAGGGTGGTTTCATTATTATCATTATTTTGTAATTTGAACTAACTGAATGAAGAGAAATGCATTTCATAATCATATTTATCGCAAAATAATTTTTTTGTTATTGTAGAATTGTTTTATTTAAATTTTGAAACCCTAATTCTACCATAGTTGGTTGACTAATTTGTACATCTCTAAGTCAATTAAAAACATTTTGCATGCTATATGTAAACCTTCTTTTCCATAAGGGTTGAGATAGTGTGGAAAATATTTGATTCTGTAAGATGTTTAGACTCCTTAAACCCAAACAAATTAACCTAGATAATTATCCAAGTGATTAACTTAGGTAAATTAAACAAATCTAGGTTAACACAAATATATCATATCATGCAAAAGTGCGGAATAATAAAGAACACATGATATAGTGACCCAGGAAACCAAACCGGTAAAAACCTGGGGAGGATTTAACCTAGCTATCCTCAAGGTAAAACGAATTCACTATGAAAGAATTGAAGTGTACACAATAGAGACTTAGACTACTAACATCCTATTGCTATCTGCTTGTAGGAAACTTACTACCACGACCACGTAACAGCTCCGAGACCACGGACTCCTTCTTTCCTTGAATTCTCAGCAAAGCACAAGCATACCTGCTTGTATATCTTGAAGCTCTTTTATTCTGCAACTGTATGATTACCAATCTCTTGACATGAATCTAGAGTTTGGAAACCCTAAGTGTATGTGAAGGTAAACACCTTTAAATCTAACAATTAGATTCACAAACACAGCATTCAGAACTCTAAAAACGTGGCTAGGGTTTTCCCTTATATACTTAGGGCAAAACATAAAACCCTACACGTTAAATAGGCTAGGGCTGAGTTGGAAAATTCTGCAGAAAAACAATCTGCACGACTTTTGATCGATCGAGTCTAATTCTCGATCGATCGAGCCTGACAGATTTGCACAATGAATTCTGCAGTAACTTGATTCCAACTTTACATAATAAGACATACTTTGAGCAAGTCTAAAACAAGACTAAAGATTGTTTTGATCATGGTTTGCCAACATTACAAATTGAAGTTCTAATACATTAGTTCCTAATTCCTTAGAACCTAACAGATTCTATGGAAGTTAAAACTATTCTTATATCTTGTCTTAATGTTGCCTAAATAATGTTAAATGAAATATCAAAAATGAGATTTTGAAATTTTCCATCTTTATTTCTTATATATTTCTATTATTATTGAAGAACATCTTCTTTTTAGTTTTGATAAGAAATATGGTTTTCCATATTAGATTTTGATTAGTTTTAAGTTTAAATTTTGTATGATTGTATTTAATTGTTGATTATATGATTTAATTAAGTGAATGTAACAATTGATTTTATTGACATTCGTAAGATCATCTTTAATTAATTTTTTACTCCTCCTGTCAAGCTCTTTGTTTTCCAATTAATAGTTACTAATTGACGTTTGATTTTTTTATGATAACTCTAATGTACTAAATATGCATTGTAACGTTTATTTATTTATTTATTCCATTTTACTGCCATTAACTTAGTGTATCCATAACTATTAGTTTGTTTATGATATGTTTGGTTTGATTTATTATTATTATTATTATTATTATTATTATTATTATTATTATTATTATTATTATAAATTTAGTGTTTCTAAACTAAAATAATTTTGACAATAAACACCAAATTATTTTAGTGTTTCTAAAAGTAGATAAAGCCAAAATAAATGTAGATACAAAACAATTATCATATTTTTATCTCTCCACTACTCTCTAAAAAGGTAAAAAGGTAAGAGAAAGGTTGGAAAAAGTGTAAAAATAAGTTGCGAATTTAATAATAAGAAGAATAGTTTAAAAAAAAAGAAAAATATGATATTTTGATTATAATATAATAGATTTTTTAATTCACTTTAAATGTTAAAAAATTATAGAAAACTTTGGAAAGAAAAAAAGATAATAACATGGTCGCTGACGTGACTACATTGGAGCGTAATAAAAATAAATGCTACAATTGATTTTGTTACATTATAAAGTTGTTAATGTCCTCCTTAAGGTCATCTTTTTTTTTCTTTGTTTTTTTCACTCCTCCTGTCACGTACCCGTCAACCTCTTTAGGCTTCGTTTGGGAGTTTATAAGAGAATAGGATGGAATGATCATAAGGGAATGGAAAGGAAAGGAATGGAATGGAATAGAATGTATTTAAGTAAGGGAAAGGAATGGAAAAGAATGGAATAGAATGGAATTAAGTAACCTTGATTAGATGTTTTAAAATGAAAGAATGGAAATGAATGAAAATGAATGGAATGTAAGTAATCTTGTTTGGGAGTAACATGGAGGGAATGGAATGGAATCATTTTATGACAATATCACTATTAGACCCCTATTTTAAAATAAAAAGTTGAATATATAGGGGTATTTTGGGAGTTTTAGTAAAAATTTCATTAAACCTAAATCCATTCCCTCCCATTCCTCTCAATTTTGAGGGAAATAAAAATTTGAGGTTTTGAGGGAAAAGGGAGGAATGAGCATTCCCTTCTAGCCATTCCATTCCCTCCCACTAAAACTCCCAAACAAGGGAAAGGACATTCCATTCCCTCCGTTAAAACTCCCAAACAAGGGGAGGGAAGAATATTCTAAAAATATTCTTTTTATTCCTTTCCATTCCATTCTATTCCCTCCTCCCAAACGGTTATTTTCTAAATAACGGTTACAAATTGACATTTAATTTCTTTTATTTTTCTTTCTCTATCTACACTTTATTACCTATAAATCTCTCTCTTTTTGTTTATCCATTGGCATCCTATTGTTTTTCTAAATTTGATGATAATTCTAATGTACTAAATATGCATTGTAATGTTTATTTTTATTTTTATTTTCATTCCATTTTGCAGCCATTAAATTAGTATAGCCATCACTATTAGTTTTTTCATGTTATGTTTGGTTTGGTATTCTATTATTATTATTATTATTATTATTATTATTATTATTATTATTATTATTATTATTATTATTATAATTTAGTGTTTCTAAATTGATATTTGTTTTGTATTTCATTTTTCCATTGTTGCATTATAACATTTCATGGAAATACTTTATAAGAACAATTTTTATTTATTTGAATTTAAGTAAAATATTATATGTTTAATTTTTTTTTTAAATGAGACAAAATATAAACAATTTAATGATATGGATTATGAAGGATGTTGCTGAATTTAAATGTTGAATAAAATAAAATGAAAGAGATAATGACTCTTTATCTCCACTATATCTCTCTCCTAGTTTGATTGTACTGGGTTTTAAACTTTCAATTTGGATAATTATTCATTGTTGATGATTTAATTTATTAGGAATTGATTGCAACCGACAGTTTTAGTGTGTTCCTCAGGGTGAGCTTCCAAACAGGCTTGAGTACAAGAGTAAGAGATCAATTTTATACTTTGTTGTGCCCCCGCTAGTAAAGCAAAAGATTTGCGGATGGTCTTTGTAAGGACCGGATTTGATCCTATGCCCAAAACAATGAATTTGTAGAGAGTGGGTAGAAGAACTAGGCTTAAAGTGAATGAGATAACATTTATAATGAGTTTTCAGGACAATCAAATAGAATTGAACCAGGTTTATACAAGAAAATGGGTCCTCAGCACGATCTGAGAAGCTATGTTCTAATATATATTGGATGACCATGGTTACAGGAATTGTTGAGATTGCTATAGTACTTTCTTTATTATTCTCCCCCTTTCTCTCCATGGTGGGTTTCTTCTATTATATATCTCCTTTAAACGATCTTGGCCTCCCACTTGTTGATTATCCAAGCCTATTCTTGAATGTCTGTCCCATCAGATACCCTTTCTGGCGTTTTGTGAGTTGCGGTACCCGAGGTAGCACTGTTCAGAAGTCTTGCCCACATAAATGCGGCCAGAAAATTAGCTGCAGGGCATTCAATGTGGTGGTAGCAGCTTTCCCTTAGATATTTTTAAGTTCCTATCCTTCTTGTACGTTTGTGGCACAAGTCCTTATTACTAGAGCTTCTTGGAAGGTCACTTTGATCACTAAGATCCATACCTGATCTATGTTTAGCTTATCTGAGGAGATATTCTTCCTCGGACTCGAACTACTCACGATCTCAGCTAAAACCCCACGCTCTCGGCCAAAACCCAAGACCCAATTGCATGATTTGGGCCTATGACCCCACAGTCTTTATGTGCAATATTTGCAAGCAGTTTTCATGATATTAATGGATTCACTATAATTTATGAATTAAAAAATTATACCAAGAAAATCACATGGCAACAGCGACAAAAGAATTGTTGTGTAATACCATGATAGGAACATCTATGGTTGCACTCTATTGGAAGCTGAAGATGAAATGGAGTACTCAATAATACACATAAGTGGAGGTTTCCAAGTGAAGAAGTTTGGGGTTAGCCTGATTTATGACAATGATAAAAAGAATTACCAAACCAATGATCAAAAATGCATGTCTTCCTTGCAATGATGATTATATACTATTTTTATAATACAATAACATAACATTTTACAATCAAATAAGAATGAAAAAGATAACAACATAAAACACAAAATTAAATTGTATTAACCTAAAGTAGAATTGTAAAGAATAAAAAAGTTCAAAATTAAAAAATACACCAAAAACTGGAGAGAGAGAGAGAGAGAGAGAGAGAGAGAGAGAGAGAGAGAGAGAGCTTTTTGTGTGTGGAAAAACAGAAAATTGTGCATGGAATGATTGAGAGAATAACAAATTTATAGTAAGAGACTAAGAATAAGAAGAGACGAAAATAGAAGAAGATAAAGGGGTAGGGGAATAGTGATATTAAGTTAGAGAGTAGTGGGGATATGAAAAGTTAAAATGGAATGAGAAAGGTTGAGAAAAGTATAATAATAAATAAGAAAGTTAAAAATAAGATAAATGTGATATTTTGATTTTAATATAATAGAGTTTTTAATTCACTTTAAATGTTAAACAATTATAGGTAAAATTGAAAAAAAAAAAAAAAAGGAAGATGATGACATGGCTGCTAATGTGGCTCGATGGGAGTGTAGCAACATTAAATGTTACGCTTCTGCTTTTAGATATACTAGTATTTTACCCGCGCAATGCGCATGGTTGTTCTTTTTTTTTTTTTTTTAAAGAAGGCAGTAATATATTTGTATCTAAAAAATCTTGGGATTTTATAAGAATGTGCGTAAGCAAATAAGTTAAAAGACTTAAAGTTAAAAGTTAAAAGCTATTCCAAATGGTTATCATGGTAGATAAAAATTTGGTTTGCCAAGTAATATAATTCTTGGTAAAAACTTGACTTTTTTTTTTAAATATATTATGACAACATTATTTGCCCGTTTGACATATTGTAGTTTGACATATTGTAGGAGTTAGAAAAACTGTAAAAGATATTCCTTCAATAATTTCAAAATATAAATATATAAGAAAAAGGTTGCAATGTTTGGTTGCTAAGAGAATTAATCATAAACTAAACTAAATTAGCACATCAAGTTCCACATGAAAGATTATAAATTCCAGAATTTTGTTGCTAATATGTCAAATTCATGACACATTAGTGTCTAGATTGGCATGGCAATCAAATTGGTTCATTTTGCAAACTTTAAAAATTACTATTACTTATGAAGCACTACTAATTAATACCACATTTATGCCCTTTCTTCAACCTAGATTTTTGCCCAAAATATGGAGTTCGGACCATCCATTCAACACACTATTATTTTAATCTTTTGAACCTGTGTGGGAAACTACAAAGTTGAAGTGCAGGTAGAAGCATGAACACAATTTTTTGCAAGCCACACACACACACACAAAATATCATATTCTCTCTACCAGTACCCACAT
Source organism: Lithocarpus polystachyus (assembly GCA_033629205.1). Classification (NCBI taxonomy): domain Eukaryota; kingdom Viridiplantae; phylum Streptophyta; class Magnoliopsida; order Fagales; family Fagaceae; genus Lithocarpus; species Lithocarpus polystachyus. The sequence continues at coordinate 82,499,926 of CM066164.1, forward strand.
TTACTATTCCAAACCATCCAACTAATTGCTTTCACATGTTAAAAACATGGGGAAAATAGCACTAAATTGAAAATTCCATATGATCATTGACAGACAGATTTTAAAATGGTCTTTAACCATGATTAGATGTTCATATTTTATTGGTGCAATAGAATTTTTATCAGATTTTTAAGCATTATTTCATTTTCATCATGACTAATAAAGTATCTATATATAAATCACTTTCTCAATAAAAAGAAGTATCTGTAAATCAATCAAATCTTTGATACCCCTTTGCAGCTTCAGCTTTGTGGTCATGCCACATTGGCTGCTGCACACACAATCTTTGAATGTATTCTACAACGTGAAACTTAAAGAATAAGAGGTGTCCTCCAACCAAACATGATCTACTAAATGAATTACATGCAATTTCTGTCAACTTAATAGCAATCACATTTATTGTTTTATAAATGAAAATTCACCCACCAGAAACCATAAAGTTGCAACAACAAAATACGTTTTCTACAATTATCTACCATTAAAATAAAAGTTTAAAGTAGCTAACCCTGGTAATTATGCAGATAGAGTAGAATATTAACTAAAATCTAAGAGATAATAAACTTTGTATAAAAACATTACACTTTCAAATTTCAAAGTTGTACAATTTCAATCACTCTTCAAAAACAGCAGATCAAGTAGGATGGAAAACAGAAACTGAAAATTAAATTGAATTCTGTAGTTGCTATTTTTCCTTAAATAATCCAATAGAAGCCTTGCTATGTTGCCTCCTGCATAGCCTCTTGTCCAATTGACATTTAGTCACAAAAGCAAACACCCTCCAAATAAATCTGCAATTACTCCACAATCCACACCATTGATTATATTATAAGATGTCAACCCTACCATACTTTTACATATTTTGCTTCAGTCTTCCTAGAACCAAATCCTTCTTACATAACCACCCATGCTAAACTCATATTCAGCACCAACACCATTGCATCACTGTATTGTAATAAATCTGACAAAATAGATGCTCTAAACTCTATATACACATGCCACAAAGTTAATATGCTCTACTATGTATTCTACAAAGTTATCATTACTTTCCTATGGCCAAACCATAAAGCTGCATGGTTTCTTGCTGGATTTTTTAGAAAAATTCTAATGATCCCTAAATGCCACCAAAAAAAGTAAATATTAGTCTGTGAGGTCATATTGGATATGACCAACAGGCAGTGTTAATGTCACATATACTTCATTTTCAATTTCTTTCCTTACAGCTCCTACCAAACCCTCAAACCAGAAAATTGTGACAGTAATATATTAGTCTCTGAAGTCATATTGAAATGACTAACAGGTAGTGTTACTGTCACACATAATTCAATTTCTCCTTAACTTATAGCTCTAGCCAAACTCTCTTAAACCAGCAAATTGTGTCTACTGAAAATTTCAGCACTGTTTAGACCATACAGTTTTGTAATCTAGGCCTTGATCCTCCTCCAGAAAGTAATCATCAAAACTTATATAAAAAAACTTAACCATACCATAGTGCTTGTTCGTAACCTTGAGCATGTAAACCTGACATAGTGACATTAAATTGAACTTAAACACATCATATATTTAAAATCACCAACTTGAAAAATAACAAATTTACATACAAATGAACCAATATGTTACATATACGTTGAAAAGAAATGCATTATTTCATAATTAATGCTTATTAAAGAAAAAGTGTTTGCTTACTTGCTAAGATTAGATTGTGTAGTAACTTTTGTTAAGGAGTGTTGTTTTCTACAGTGCTACATATCATGGGACTTCATTTATTAAGGAGGAATTTAGATTTAAAATTAAAGATTAGTGTTAAAATAATAATTATATGATCAACTTCTTCATTTTATAATAGCTTGAACTCTTAGAATACGCATAATTTAACTTCTTCATTTTCTAATAATAATTCAATTTCTTACCTTGAAAATTTAGCTCCTTCAATTTTTTTTAAACAGATTCTGTTTCAATACTGAATGAAAAAAAATCCACCACTGTCAGTAAAGCATGCCAACCAAAAAGTATATAGTTTTATCATCTAGGAGAAAAAATAGGGACCCATGCATAGCCTCTAAATAAAAACCAAATTGAACCAATTTCCATATTATAGTTTTGCAAAAAAATCATGTTCGCACAACTTCTAAGCAAATGTCAACAATTTTTCTAAGTTTTTTTGTTAACTTTGTAATAACTATAAAAAACCTTGTAGACTTCAATCACCATTCACACATTATAGATATTGCAGCTTATACATGTTATCGTGTGATATTCAAAATTAGGGAAATAGATGTGGCTGCCAAAAATTCAATTGGAAAGACTTCTATGACATAATGATGCAGCAACCAATATATAAATATATTGTATAACAACATTTAAGAAGAAGAATTTTTTTTAAAAAAAATGTAGATTTGAACTATCTGAATTCTAAATTAGAATACAACCTAAATTTAGTAAAATGCTTTTCATATAAATACAGCTTTATATATAAAATGTTAGTTGAATTCTAATTCAAACCACCTAAAGGCAATGCAAATCAATTTAAAAAGTCAAATGCAAATCAACTGTAAGTGCAAATCAATTTAAAAGTTTGTAATTGAATGTCACTAAAATGCAATAGAAAAATAAAAGCACTCAATGGAATCAACCCACCTTTTGCAGAGACAACCAACTATTTAGTCAAACTTGGAAACGATGCTTCAACTCACCCAAATAAATAAGTGGAGCACAATCTAATATACCTAGATTCACTTCACAAACAAAACAAACACAATCAGAACCGATTGAGATCAAATACTCTTTGCCCTCCCAAATCACTCTTAAACATGCAATTTAGAATAAAATAAGAATTTTCACTTTGTAGAAATACTGGAGCAATTAGAAATATTTCTAATTTCCTGTAACTTGCAACTTGCTGACTATATTTTAAAACTAAAGTGGAGAAAAATAAAACAGAGGACATTAAGACTATAAAGGGTAAGATTGGAGATCAATATTCCACATCATCATCACAATAAAACTCAACACTACAGCACACAACACCATTCTCCATGCTTATAACTTCAACCACAGGTTGTGCATGAGTGACAACCATACCAACAGATCAATGTACAGAAAGATAGAATATATACTAAATACTTTTATGCTGTGAGAACCTTGTAAGGCATGCATTAGAGCAATATTTGAGGGACAAATTCGAGAAAATTTGGTCATTGGCAATATTAGTATGTAAAAATTCCCAAGTCCTCACTGAACCTTCTTTCTCCATCCGTAGAGATCTAGGATTTCGGGGTTATTTAAGGTGATAAGCATATGTTTTTAGTTATTCAAAGTAAAAATTAAGCTAATCAAACTATTAAATAATTCACCATAAATCTTAGTAAATTAGTAAAAACCCAAAAACAAAAACGAATCTAATCTAAACATATCCAACAAAAAAACCCAATCAAAAGTACCATTTCATACCCAAATCTAAAAAAATGGAAAAAAAAAACAATGTACGGTGCCCAATCGATGCAGTGTTTACTGTTCTGCCTCTTTCTCTGTTTCTTTCTCCGTGTCCCAGGCCTCATACTCTCTCTATTTCATCGCCTCTCTCTTTCTCGGCCTCTCTCTGTTTCATCGCCTCTCTCTATTTCTGACCCAAAATACCAATCTATTAATCAAAATCAAACCTGACCTAAAGTACCAATCTAAATCATAATTAACACCCAATTTATTCTCCAAATAAAAACCAAAATCCCTAAATTTTTAAATTTAAAACAGAACTTTACCTAGCGATTCCAATAGTCGGGTAGTGAGTGGAGGCTTACGGTGATGGCAGAAGATCTGGATGGCACCCTTACGATGATGGCAGAGGCGCCCTTCTCTCTATCTCTACCTCTCTATTTCTCTGTCTCTCTTTTCTCTCGATCTCTCTCTCCTTTCTTCGTAGCAATCTTTCTTTTTCTTTTTCTGTTTTTTAATTGGTTAGTTTCCTTCGGATCCGACTTCTTCAATTTCTTGCTTCTATTGGTCGACACAGCCTCATTCTGGGTCTTCCTAGACCGGGTCCAACCCAAGGACTCGCAGATCTCTGATTGCGCCTTCATTGCGAAGGCGAACTTGCGCTTGTGACCCATCCAAACCCGAGATAGCAATACGAACTCCTCCGAATCCGTACCGTTCGCCATACACATACAAAGATCGATTCAAATATGATTTTCATAAAAATTTAAAAATTTGAGGATTTCAATAATATAGAGAGCAAGAAACAAATGCGTGAATCTTGAATTGGAAAAAGATTGAATTAAAGAACAAACCTGTAGCCTGGATTGAAGGGATTGAATATTCTTGAAGAAAAATATTAGGGTTCGTGAGAAGAGATAGAGAGAGAGAGAGCTTGGGGATATTGGAAGGGACGGTACGACTTTTCTTCATCTTGATTGGTCTCTAATGTTTTGGGTTTCAGTTTTTGATATTCGATGTCTCTCTCCTTCTCCGTTCTCAGTATCGCAAGTTCTTTTTTAAGAGCACTATAAACCTTTTTTTTTTTAGAAGGATTGTAAGCCCTTTTAATCGTATTTTACTAACTGGTTAGTTTTCCTTTTATACCTAGAGCTCTTAAACGGTATTCTAGCGTTGCCAAACAATATAATGTATAGCTTTTTTAACTTAAACGTGTCTGAATTTTAGATAGGCAGTTATCCTATTTGTCAACGCCTCTTTAATCGTAAGAACTCACTTTCTCTCAGCTTTTGCTTTTATATATAGTATATAGTATGTATTGACTTATCTTGCTATTCTTATTTATTTATGTAATTGGAAGACCTTGTAGCTATAGCAACCAGACTAAATAGTTTTTGTTCTTGTATTTTCAACATAATTTTCTAAACTTGTTAGATCTGTGCATTTGACAATTCATTGCCTATTCGTGCAAGCAATAATAAACAGAAATAAACCTAGATTAATGGAAGACACCCTTGTCATAGTTGTTGACTTGTTGGTTTCATTTTAAAATTGTGATTAACATATACATAACAAGGTAGGATCTCACTTTAGATATATCATACTTCTTTAAAAATTACAAGCAGTTACTTGTTTGTGGGGTTAAATGCCAACTAAATGTTGTAAGTTTTTAGATCCCTTAAACCCAAACAGATTAACCTAGATAGTTAGCCAAGTGATTAACTTAGGTAAATTAAGCAATTTTTGGTTAATAGAAAATATATCATATCATGCAAAGTGCAGAAAATAAAGAACACACGATATGATAACCCAGGAAAACCAAACCGGTAAAAACCTGGGGAGGATTTAACCTAGCTATCCTCAAGGTAAAACATAATTCACTATAAAAGAATTGAAGTTTACACAATAGCGACTTAGACCACTAACATCCTATTACTACCTCGAGTAGGAAACTTACTACCACGACCACGTGACAGCTCCGAGTCTACGGACTACTTCTTTCTTGAATTCACTGCAAAGCACAAGCACTTCTGCTTATATATCTTGAAGTTCTTGATTCTGCAACTGAACGATCACCAAGCTCTTGACATCAATCTTGAGTTTGGAAACCCTAAGTGTATGTGAAGGCAAACACTTCTAGATCTCAAAAATAAGATTCACACACACAGCATTCAGAACACTAAAAACGTGGCTAGGGTTTTCCCTTTTATACTTAGGGCAAAACATAAAACCTTACATGTCAAACGGGCTTGGGCTGAGTTGGAAATTCTGCAGAAAAAACAATCTGCACGAATTTCGATCGGTCGAGTCTAATTCTCGATCGATCGAGCCTGGCAAATTTGCATAGTGACTTCTGCAGTAACTCGATTCCAACTTTACACAATAAGCACATACTTTGAGCAAGTCTAAAACAAGACTAAAGATTGTTTTGATCATGGTTTGCCAACATTACAAAATGAAGTTCTAATATATTAGTTCCTAATTCTTTAGAACCTAACAAACTCCCCCTTTGGCAATTCGTGACAAAACACAGACTTAACAAAAATGCTCAAAGTTTACAAAATTAAACAGCCCATTACAAAACAATAGCCCAGCTAAAACAAATTCAACCTAACTACTATCTATCAGTTGCAAGAGTAGACAGCAGCACGACTAAATCAACCTGTATATTCCTGTAGCACTTAACAAACACATAAACGCATGTGTGGAAAATACAAGTAACATAGAAAATAACTTCTTGATCTCACAAAACATAAAATAAAGATATATACCATGAATAACATCATAAATATAAATCAATAAGCAATGAAGCACAGTGAGACAAGAAACATATACAATAAATGTATCAAATAAAACTTCCCCTATCATGAGCCAAAAAAGGATAAATACACAATGAAGCACCTAGATACAATCTAAAAGCTCCACAGTATCACAAAAAAACAAAATCTCCCCCTAAGACCAAAACTTCCACTACATAATGCACTCCCCCTTTTTGTGACGAATTGCCAAAGGGCACTCACTTATCATCAAAAGGAGGTGGCAGAGAAGAACATCTAAAACTCCCCAACTCTGTTCGCAAAGCTCGAATCTCATCAAGCAAATCCACCGGAAGCTGACCATGAGCCGCCTGGACGGTCAAGACAGTGTCCAAGATCCGACGAATGTCCGAATCATCCAAAGGAGAAGGTGGAGGAACAGTAGTAGCAGCAGCAGTCGGATCAGTAGATGTCTCTACCGTAGGAACACTTGTAGAAGAGGTAGGAGGTGGAGTGACACCGGAAGGCTCTACCCTAGGACGCTTAGAGCTAGCTCGAAGTTGAGCAGCCCTTTGCCTCAGAAAAGTGGCACATATGGGAGCAATGATATGAATAGGCTCAGAAGTAGGGAAAACACCTAAATCTAGGTGAAGAAGAATCCGATGAATAAAGACCAGAAAGAACAAAGCATGAGCAGTAGAACTACTCCTATGCACTTCGTTCTAAGAACGAAGAAAAAGATGAGGAAAACTGATAAGAGCATCAGTGACAAGAGCGTATAGGAACACACATCGCTCAATAGGGATAGTGTGAAGATGAGAGATAGGCCACAAGGAATGACAAGCAATCTTAAAGAAAAGATAGTGGATCTCAGAAAGCTCAGCAAACGTGATCCGAGGATTAGAACCCCACTGGATAGAAGACCCAGTGATGTATGACATCACGTCATCAAGAGGAGGAGACTCATTATAAGGATAGATAGGATGAAAGACCAAAGGTACCCCAAGAGCATCAGACACTACTGAAGGAGTAATGCGATACTCAACACCTCGTATCCAACTCTTTACCAAAGTGTTGGAATCATAGATGTGGATAGAGAGGTTCGAGTAGAACTCTCTAATCAAGGTAGCTGAAGGCGGATGATCTATGTCTACCAAGGGTAACCAACCCCGATGCTCAAAGTTACGTCTCACCTCATCATCTAGCTCATCTAAAAGAACCCTACGCTCACCCCAAATGTTGCGTCTAAGGTTAAGAGTCTTGTATGTCTCTTGATGTTTCTCACTCAAGAACCTATCACTATCGACAGATGGTGAAGAGGAAGAAGTCCTATTAGCTCTAGTTTTTCTAGGCATGATTCTACAGACCAGATAGAGAGACACAGAAAGAAAAGAGACAAAAGAAAAAAACAAGGGCAGACTGCACGATTAGCACCAAAAACAAAATAGAAAAAAATCTATATGATGCATGAACAAGATATCCAAATGATGCATGATCTAATGCAATGAAAACAGTTCAAATATGATCCAAATTCATAAAATTGGCTTGAGCAAGTATTTTATTTAAAAAAAAAAAAAACCAAATTTGAAAAACCCAATTTCACAAAACCCAACAAATTGAGAAATTGATCATTACACCAGTTAGGAAACACAATACAACGATCAAATAAGTCAATCTAACAAGCCAATTTCATCAATTTATATCAATTTGAACAAAAGCCCCAAATTCGTCAATTTAAGCCCTAGAATTTTCAATTTCTCATAAAACATCAAATTAATCAAATTAAACCACTTGTATATGGTGTCTCCACAAAAACCCAATGATTTATTTGAAAGAAAACAACCAGAATCAACAACAATCCCAAAAATATAAATGCCGAAAATTAACCCAACAAATGCATGAATTAATGCATGAAAAATGGAAATAAAAAGAAAAGGAAGGGTAAAATGGTCTTACTGGCTTTGGGAGAGAAAAAACTTGCAAAAAATTTGGAGGAAAACGACAAAAATCCGAGTTGGCGCCTTGACCGGTTGGAGAGAGAAGAAAAAGAGTTTGAAAAGATTTTGAAAAGTAAAGAACACGTGAAGAAAAGTTCTTTTTAAAAACTTTCAGCCCGATTTTTGATCGGTCGAAAATTAGATTCGATTGGTCGAAAATGCTTCGATTGATCCAGAACCAATCAAGCACCGATCAAAACAGACAGAAGCTGACCAAAGGATTTAATCGCAATTTCGATCGATCGAAAAACAAGGTCAATCGATCGAAATTCTGGAAAAAACAATTTTTAAAAAAACAAAACACTTTTTGTGCAAAAACTCCTCAAAGCATTAAATTTTAAGAAAAAAATGCATGAGTATGATATGAAATGCTTTGCAATTCCACAATAAAATTGTTAATAACTGATGGTAGAACTGATGGTACATTTTTGTACTCCCAGGAAAATTGATTGCGTACTCCCTAGGAAATGTTTTGCAGTCCCATAATAAAATTGTAGTGTACCATTAGTTATTAACAATTTTATTGTGGGACTGCAAAAAGTTTCTCGGGGAGTACGCAATCAGTTTTCGTGGGAGTACAAAAATGTAGCCCACAATAAAATTGTGGGCTACATTTTTGTACTCCTAGGGAAACTATTGTGGGCTACATTTTTGTACTCCCAGGGAAACTGATTGCATACTCCCTGGGAAACTTTTTGCAGTCCCACAATAAAATTGTAGTGTACCATAAGTTATTAACAATTTTATTGTGGGATTGGAGTACGCAATCAATTCCCCTAGGAGTACAAAAATGTAGCCCACAATTTTATTGTGGGCTACATTCCCCTAGGAGTACAAAAATGTAGCCCACAATTTTATTGTGGGCTACATTTTTGTACTCCCAAGGAAATGTCACTTTGAAAATTACTAATTGAATTACTATCTATTGATCCATAGTAATTGAATTACTATCTATTCGCAATCATTTCAGTCTTCATAGTAACACAAAGCCATAATATATAAATGTCACTTTGAAAATTACTATCTATTGATCCTCGAGTTCCCAATTTAATCCTATAAGTTATTCATGTATGAAATCAAATTTCATAAAATATAAACTTTAGTAACTCTTTATTACTAAAGTGATTAGACCTAATACTTTGAATAACTAAATCTATTAAACTTATTTCAAGGGATTATTTTATACTTAGAAAGATATTATGAATTCCATATTGAGGATATGTGTCCATTCATTACTACATGTGATTTCCCAACGTACTGAGATTTTGATCATTAATATAAATCTTACTCCAGATACATAAAGAATACAACACTTTATATTCAAGTTCACAATTCCCTCAAGATTGAGAATTTATGTTTTTAGTTGATAGTTATTAATAGAATAATTAGTCTCATGGCGGTTTGGTCAATATGTCTTATATACTTAAGACACTTTAACATATCACTAGAAGTCTCCACTTCCATGACCAAGACAAACCATGTTAATGACACGCTATAGTATTCAGGGGTGAAGCTAGGAATTTTTGTTTGGGGGGCCAAGTTGCAGCACTAATATATTTATCAAGACAACCCCCACATACATATACACACACACACACACATATATATATACACACTTTTTTATTTGATATGTTATATGTTAGGACATATGTCAATTATGTTAGGAACATATGTTAATATAGAATTGGCTAATCCTTTGACAAAACGCATTTTACTTGTAATTGGGTAGATCTAGGATATGTTTAATACTTTAAGGAACAAGAGTTCAAGTCCAAGTGTTAAAACCATGAAAATCTGTGCAAAAAACAAGTGAAAAAGTGTGAAGAAGTGCTGGATTTTAAAGCTCGACAGATAGAATCTATCGAGGTTTAAAAGGCAGCTCTAGCCCGATATCGACAGCTGCTTGATAGATAAGCTATCTATCGAGATTTATGAAAATTAGATTTTTAGTTCTGATTTCATTCCAATCCATGTGTACATTTTTAGGCTTTCTTTTCTCACAATCCTAAATATATATAAAGATTATTTTAAGGGCCACCAAAGGTTGCGCAAGTGTGAAGCAAAGTTTTGTTCATGCAAATTGTGACTGGAGACAGAATTTGCCCTAGTTCATCTTTCTTTTGAAGAAGCTACTACGTTTGTACGCCGTTGGGTTTTGTGACCAAGGAGTTTCGTGATCTTCATCGTGTTGATAATTTGAAGAACTTTGCAGCTAACATCTTTCTCAAGTTGGTGAGTAAGCCGCGTACTGACATCTGCGCATCGATTAGTTAGTCACGTACTGGGAGTCGTGCATTGAGAAGGAGAGATTGTCACTACAAAACAAGTCCAATTGGGTATTAAGATAAAGGTTCAACTATAGGTTAGTATAAGATATTGAGATTCCTTTACTTGTAACCGCTTGTTGTGATTTAGTGAATTCTTGGGAGGGGTGACCTTAAATTCACCTGGTGGGGTTTTGCCTTAGAAGTTTTTTCCATTCGTAAACAAATCACTATGTCAACTTTATTTTCCGTTGCATATTAACTTAGTTGGTGATTTGTTTGTGCTACCACATGTATTATACACTAATTGAATTAATTAATTAACTTGGCTAATCAATTGGTTAATTTATTATAATGGGTCAATACATTCTTGGCCTATCATTATATATGTACACACACCTAACAAAAAAAAAAGAGCTTAGTATTTTCAATCAAAATTATGTTTGATGGCGATCTTTCATAAAATAAAATTCATTTTTTCCATTTTCATAGTGAAATTTTTAGAAAATTTCATTTTAAATACAAATTTTCAAATTTTATACTAAAGTAAGTAAAAAATCTTTCAATTGAACTAATGAAATTTTCAAAAACATGAATGATTCAAAACTAAGAGGAATAAATTAGTCTCCAAACATATTTGAAGCTGTCTTGCTCAAACGTATTTTGTGGTAACTAAAGACACATTTCATGTATAGTTTTAGTGACAATATTTTTTTAATGAGTCAATGATTTGTTAATCGCTACATAACAAGTTAAAAAAGATATACTCAAACATGTTTGATGCCAAACTTTATCAAATATTTAACAGATATAAGAGTATATTTTACAATAAAAAATAGAATTGCGAAAAATAAAGTTATATCTTTATAACTATGAGAACGATTATTTTTTTTAAGAGTACCATTGGACTAATTCAAATATTTGAGAGGGGCCAACTCTTATTTTTATAGACTAAATCTTGAAAACATTAAAATAATTATATATATATTTTAAAAAATTTCAAAATTTGGGGGGGCCATGCCCCCCCCCCCCCCCACACCCTTCAACACAACTCTGCCCCTGATAGTATTTCCACATGAAATGCCCATTTTCATTACTGACTGTGAACTGAGGTTTTGAATTTACAAAGAATTTGTGATTTATATCTTTTGTGACTAAATCACATATAATGTATCTTAAGAACTATATGATAATATCCAAATATATACGTTGCCATTATTTTAGATAATAAAACAACTTTTATTATTTTAATACATGATGCTGTACATAATGTCAACAACAAAATGATACAATAGGTTTTAGAGAACTAATCCTAACACTTGTCTCTCCTAATTCTCTCCTACTTAAAGGGTCAAGACCTCACAATTACACTGCACCCCAAGAAAATTGTTCTCTGAGTGTGCCAGCCTCTTGGTATCTCACTAAGGAACAAACATAAAATTTTTTGTTCCTCTTTAAAGGTATCACTCAAACATTCCTCCTCTTTCCTTAATTTCTCACTTTCCAATCTCCAATTTTCTCAAGAAAATGATCTTGATCTCTTTCTATGTAGACTAGTATATATGTGTATGTTACAAAACGTATCCCTGAGTCTCTATGAGATAAACTATTTTGGCTCCAAAGCATGTTATATTAACGTTGTACTAACTCCATCATCAAAAAAATAAAAAGAAAGTTGTCCTAAGACCTAACCCCGTTTTTATACAGTTTTCTTTGCAATATAGTTTTAATTCTTCGAGAATTTATATCAGGGTTTGTTCTTAGATACGATATAATTTGCACATATATGTTTACTAAGAAATATGTTGTGGTTGGCTCTGATTTATATTATACAAAGTTTCATACCAGCTATGACTCCCTCTCTCTGTGTACATAGTTGGGTTGGTTCATTCAAATATTAATATTAGGCTAATGATCATATTTACTTGTCTCATGACTGTAGGACTTGTATTTGTTACGTATTTAGAGGATGTGGAAACTGAAGATAGCCGAAGGAGGGCCAGATTTGGTGAGTCTAAACAATTTCATTGGGCGGCAACACTGGGAATTCGACCCCGATGCCGGTACTCCAGAAGAGCGTGCTGAAGTTGAAAGAATGCGTGAGGAGTTTAAGAAAAACCGGTTTCATAAGAAACAAAGTGCTGATCTTTTGATGAGGATGCAGGTATGTATGTATGTATGTATGTATGTATGTATGTCTGTGTGTGTCTCTCTTTTCTCTCGTTTATTTTCTGAGAATATCATGTTGAACATTTCATCATGTTCATTAGACTTTAGTCTACAAGCATCACAAACTATTCAACCAGCCATATATAGTCTATCCCCTGTTTTCTTATCCAACGTAAGAATATTATTGACGTTCTTTTCGACTTGTTTAAGTTTGGTGCACGGGGGATACACCCAACATGAGTAAGACAAATCTCACGTTTGGCTTCATAAATTAAGGAGTGTTTTTGTGCACTAGTTGTATATATTTTAAAAGGGTCTCATCCATGTTAAGAAGTAACAAAAACTAATAAACAAATGCTTTTTAAATTGAAAATAGCTCAACTTTTTATAAAAAACTAATTGTTTGTGATAAAAAATTTAACTTTAATAAGTGTATAAGGATACCATTAACAAGATCTCCCTTAGTTTTTTTAAAGGGTGTCTTAGCAAGGACGGAGCTATTTATGGACTAGTGGGGGCAGTGGCCCCCCCTAGATTAAAAAAAAAAAAAATCATAATAGCATATAGATTCTGAATTCTTTTAACATTTAGGTCCAATATAATAACTTTTGCCCCCCCTCCCCCCACATCTCCCCAATAATTTACAAATTGGCTCTTAGAATCCAACCAAAAAAAAAAAAAAGAAAAAAAAAAAAAAAAGCCCATCGCTTTAGTTAATGGCCTCTCCACAGGCAAACAAACAAAATCTCCAAAAACAAGTAACAAATCCTCGGACTGTGAAATATTAAAAAAAAAAAAAAAACTCTTTGACATCCTGTTTTGCGTTGTTCTTGAGGAATGATAAGGCAACTCAAAAAAATTTACCAGACACTGTAATATCTGAAAAGTCACTCATTCTACTCTGTTTTACTGTTTAGAATGTTTATTTTATAGAAACAAAGAATTTGTACTTAGACCACTCTAGCTCACTCTTAGCTCTTTTTTGTGCGTGGCCATAAGCTATTGAGTGTGTTACTAAGAGGATTAGATGTGCAGCTATTAATTATTAAGGGAATACAACTATTTGACTTGCTAAGTTAGTGGGCTACGTGTGTGGCTATTTAATTTTAAGAAAATACTTTTAATATTTAACTGGATAAATTGGTTTAACTCGAAAGTTGATACTCCAAATAGCAAAGTCAGAAATGTCTGCTAACGACAAGGACATCTTGCAGCCCAAAATGTCCTTTAAGCTGACATTGACAAACAACTAATTAATAGTATTTCAACTTAGCACTCAATGAGAAGTTAGTGGGCTACTGCTAACGACACTCACAACATTTAGTGGGCTACTGCAACTAATTACTAAGAGGACTAGGTTCCGTACTATAAAGTTAGTGGGCTACTGCTATCGACACTCACAACATTTCTGTATGACAGGTTGTGAGTGACAAAAAACTAATTAAAGCCTGCTGTATAAAATAGTTTTGATAAAGTTAAAATTTTTTACTTGGTACTAGAATTAATCATTTTGTAATCATAGAACTTCCATGTTTCTTTTTTTTTTATTTTAGTTTATTTTTTATAATGAAGCATGCAACTTCTATCCACTGGTCAAAGTCAAGGAACCTAAACTTTATAGTACGGAAGCACTCAATGAGAAGTAGTTCTACCAAATTTGCCAAATTTCTAGGATCGCTAAGACTAGTTTTTGTTTAAAGCAAGCAGCAACAACATCAAAAATATTATATATATATATATATTTCAATATATTTTTTTCCTTGAAATTTGCAGTATATTCTATTTTTGGTCCTTCAAATTTAAAAAGTCCAGATTGGATTTATAATTTTTTCTTAGAAGTAAACAATTTCATCCTTCTATGTATGGGTCATCTGTTTTAAATTATTAGAGATATCATGGTTCATGAGACTTAAATATATTGTAGGCCTATGTACTTTAATATGTTTTCCCAATACATAATAAAATTTTGTAATTTAGTGCTTTGTGTTTGACTCTTATAAATTCTATTTGTGAGTCATTGTCTCATTTTTTTCAGTTGGACGTATCTCTAACTCTTGATATTGCAAACTCACAGCTTCGAAATGAGAACCCATGTGGGCCTATTCCACCACCAGTCCAAGTGAAAGAAACAGAGGTGATAACAGAGGAAGCAGTGATAACTACTCTGAAAAGAGCACTGAGCTTTTTTTCATCCATTCAAGCCCATGATGGCCACTGGCCTGCTGAATCTGCTGGCCCTTTGTTTTTCCTTCAACCCATGGTATGTATTTTCACACCATTTGTTTCTAAAAAACTCTCTCTCTCTCTCTCTCTCTCTCTCTCTCTCTCTACCTTTGCTTAAGAAAATAAAAATGTTGTCAAAATTGTAACACTTCTTGAATATGTTCATTCCATAAGGCCAATCAGATTGGTACAATTTCTAGAATTATTAAAAAAACAAAAAAGGCCCATCAGATTGGTGCAATTTCTTGCATACTTTTTGATTTTTGGAATTCAAGCTCTTAACCGCACAACCAAACGTGTCTGTGTGTGTGTGTATATATATATTGTATTTATGACTTAGTATATGGGGATGGCTGAAAAATTTAACCCAGTGACTTGTTTGTTACATTTAACATAACTTCAAATTATTGCCATGCAGGTAATGGCATTGTACATCACGGGAGGTCTTAATGCTATGCTTTCACCAGCACACCAGAAGGAAATAATTCGATACTTGTATAATCACCAGGTAATATTTTTTCTAATTAAGTGGGGGATAAAAATGTGATTTCCCTTCTATTAATGAGGGTGTGTGGGAGTGTGTGTGTGTGTGTGTGTGTGTATATAATAGTTTTCCCCCAACGCATTACATGAAAATCATGAAACATATATAAAATCATATAATTCATTAAATTATTTAAATAAGTCACATTATTATTAACTAAAAAAAAAAGATCATTTGACATCACATAATTATAGGAAAGAGTTTTTTAGAGATGAGGGAGAATAAAAATACACCTAAAGTTTGGACACCTAAAACATGTTACCAAAAAAGGCTCCCCCCTCCCCCCCCTCCCCCCCAAAAAAAAAGACACTTAGTGTACGTTTGGATACTGCTTATTTTGCTGAAAACTGAAACTGAAAACTGAAAAAAAAATAAAAAATAAAAAAAAATACTGTTGCTGCAGTGTTTGTCACTATTCATTGGCCTAAAATCACTGTTCATGGCCAATGAACAATGACAAACACGCTGAGTTAAAAAAAATTTCTGCAAACGCAAAAAAAATTTCAGCTATCCAAACGAGCTTATACACCAAAAGTCTTTTGAGTTCCACCTAGTGAATTAGGGGGATTTTTCTCCAATATGATTTAAAAGAAAATTTTGTCCATTTTCTTTATAAACTCATCACACAGTGTTAGCATATATTCAACAAGCCTACAAGCCTAAGAAATTGAAAATTTTGCATAATTTTAAACTATATAAGTTCGTTTGTTTGTTGGACAGAATGAAGACGGAGGTTGGGGCTTCCATATTGAAGGTCACAGTACAATGTTTGGCACAACTTTGAGCTACATTGCCTTAAGGCTACTTGGAGAGGGACCTGAAGATGGTGAAGACATGGCTATGGCTAGAGGACGGAAATGGATCCTTGACCATGGTAGTTTAGTAGCAATTCCATCATGGGGAAAGTTTTGGGTCACGGTATAACCAATTGAACCTGTTAGCCAATGTTGCTTTGGTTAATGTTACACTACTTATTAATTTTTTATTCAATTAATATATTTAAAAATTTCACTATTTGATTATATGTTCTTTATATTTTTAACATGTATTGTCAAATTTTGTGTCAACCAGATATCATTTATTTCTGTAAGTAAACTTGAAATGCCTCATCTTTTGTATAGGTACTAGGAGTATATGAGTGGTCAGGCTGCAATCCATTGCCCCCAGAATTCTGGATTCTTCCTAATTTCTTCCCTATGCATCCAGGTTTTTGTAACTCACATCTTTTTCTTGAAAAGAACACTTTTTAATTTGCATATCACTCAAAAAATTTATGTAGCAGTTAGCATAGCTCATGTATCTAATCATCACGACCCTCATTATTTGAAATACAGGCAAAATGTTATGCTACTGTCGCTTGGTTTACATGCCAATGTCTTATTTATATGGGAAGAGATTTGTCGGTCCAATCACCAGCTTGATTCAATCAATAAGAGAAGAGTTATACAATGAACCTTACCATCAAATTAACTGGAACAAAGCTAGGAGTACAATTGCTAAGGTTATTTTAAGTCTTTTTGCATTTCTTGTCCATGTTAGAATTATCAATATCATAGCCTGCTTATTAGCGATTTTCACAAAGTTGATGCCTACTTAAAACTTACACAATGTGCTAATTTAGGAGGATCTCTACTATCCGCATCCCTTCATGCAAGATATGCTATGGGATTTTCTTCACCATGTAGCCGAGCCTATCCTAACACGTTGGCCCTTTTCAATGTTGAGAGAGAAGGCAATAAAAGCTGCAATTGGTCATGTACGTTATGAGGATGAGAACACCAGATACCTTTGCATTGGAAGCGTAGAAAAGGTCAATACTTGTGTTGCAGTTCAATTCGAATGAAAAAAATATAAAATCAAAGTATTTGGTGTGCCATCATTGAATTAAATTTGTCAAGGTTACTTGTATAACAGCTTTTATGTTTGCTTGCCCGTTGGGTTGAAGATCCAAATTCAGAGGCATACAAGCTTCATCTAGCCAGACTTCCAGACAACTATTGGGTTGCTGAAGATGGCTTAAAAGTTCAGGTAATATAACCATTCCCTTGCGCCTTTCGGTTACTTGACTTTTCTTGAAAAAGCAAAAAAGCATAATCAGCAGATCCATAAGCCTGAGTATGTTAATGCAATCACATATACTTAAAAGCATTTACTTATGATGCTTGATTTATGTGATGTAGAGTTTTGGCTGTCAGATGTGGGATGCGGGTTTTGCTATTCAAGCAATTCTCTCTTGTAATCTAAATGAAGAGTATGGGTCAACACTCAGGAAATCACATGAGTTTGTCAAGGCTTCACAGGTCAGAATATATATCAAATACTGCTTACGTGATTGTATGAAAGATAATGCTTAACTTAATCATGTTATTTTCTAGGTCCGGGAAAACCCTTCTGGTGACTTCAAAGCTATGTACCGACACATTAGCAAAGGAGCATGGACTTTCTCAATGCGGGACCATGGTTGGCAAGTCTCTGACTGCACAGCAGAAGGGCTAAAGGTAATGCCAACTCTAATACATTTATGATTTATACTAACACTGTCAAGGTTTATTTCAAAGGAAAATTTTTGAATTTTGGCAAAACCTACTATTTTTCAGGTTGCACTTTTGTTCTCACAAATGTCTCAAGACCTTGTAGGCGAAAAAATGGAGACAGACAGGTTCTATGATGCTGTGAATGTCATTCTTTCTCTACAAGTAAGAATTCAACCTTGAAGAATTTTTTTTTTTTTTTTTTTTGACAAATTTACATCAGGTACAAGTTGTGTGTGAGTTATATTATCCACTTCACTTATTTAACTTTATTAGGTTAAATGATGCTGAAATGCATCACTTTCATAATTGACTTTCTTTTAATACCAATACAGAATAGCAATGGTGGTTTCCCAGCATGGGAGCCTCAAAGAGCTTACCGTTGGTTGGAGGTAACTTCTCCAATAAACCTACTAGTTTCTTCCTAACTTGTTTCAATATCTCAACTTTTCCTTTTAAGATAGGTTTGTACATGTTTATGGCAAAAAAAACCATTGTTTTAAACTCACCACTCATTCCCATATTTTTGTATCTTATTTTTGCAGAAATTCAACCCCACAGAGTTCTTTGAAGATACTCTTATTGAGAGAGAGTAAGTTATCTTCCAGCACTGGAATAGTTGTCATGGTATTAGTCATGTTATCTTCCTAACATTAAAATTGAACCACTTTATAGGTACATAGAATGTACTTCATCAGCGGTTCAAGGCTTGGCACTCTTTAGGAAATTCTATCCCGAGCACCGTAGAACAGAGATAGACAGTAGCATTTCCGATGCAATTCAATACATTGAAGACGTACAAGAACCTGATGGATCATGGTAATATGTTTTTTTAGCACACGCTTATATTCTTGATTCACACCATGAAGTACCGCTCTATAGCCGCACAGTTTTCTTTTGACATTTAGACAGAAAATAAAAGTAGCCAACTATGATAATATCAGTAAGAGACTGCTCCAAGTTTTACTTCTTTTTTTTTTTTTTTTTTGCTTGATGCCAAAGGAGAATCCATCAATACTGACACAAAATTTATACTTATGTAGGTACGGTCATTGGGGGATTTGCTACACCTATGGTACATGGTTTGCTGTAGGAGGATTGGCAGCGTGTGGAAGAAACTATAGAAATTGTCCTGCATTGCGCAAAACTTGTGAATTTCTGCTATCAAAGCAGCTACCTAATGGTGGATGGGGAGAGAGTTACCTATCAAGCCAAAACAAGGTATGAAAATTTGTTTCGATTTAAATTTGCACTTCTTTGTACAACAGGTGTGGACAGATATAGAAGGGAGGAAATGGAAATAGAGAATTTAAATAAGTTTTCTTTGTGCAACAGGTGTGGACAAATATAGAAGGCAACCGTGCAAATTTGGTCCAAACCGCATGGGCGCTGTTATCGCTTATTGATGCTGGGCAGGTTGGTACATCGTTTTCTCATAAATTATTTAATAAGTTTTACATTAACATGACTAATTTAGGTTTCAGCAATATTTAAGAGTTGGCAATTAGATGGGGGAAGTGTCATGAAAATAAGTAATCCAAGATATCAATCTGCAGTCTACCACCGGTCATGATATCAATCACATCTGCAGTTATGCCCCAAAAGTATTAGTCAGGTTACTATGGGGGTTCCTCGTAATCACTTATATAGCTCAGTTCGGCCTAATAAACATACACTTATCAAATCCAATTCATGTAATCTAGGATATCATATATGTATGAAAACAAAAATTAAGATCTAAAAAAATAAATTTATGAAACTTCAAAACTTAAGTATTAGATGATAGCAAAATTTAGAAGGTGAGCTTTCAGTGATTGCTTTGGAAGTGCAGATGGATCCCATAAACTGATTCTAAACATTTTTATAAATTTAGGCCGAGATAGATCCAACACCAATTCATCGTGGAGTCAGAGTGCTGATCAATGCACAAATGGAAGATGGTGACTTCCCTCAACAGGTAATTCATGTTTATTCAAAATCCAAGGCATTTAGATAAGTGTTTGTCTTAGTTGTGTTGTTCTTTCATTTCTTTTGTCAAAATAACTTCTACGTACCAAGATATTTTTTGAAGCATAGTATAACCAATTGTTATTGGCAACAGGAAATCACTGGAGTATTTATGAGGAACTGTACACTAAACTACGCTTCATATAGAAACATTTTTCCCATATGGGCTCTTGGAGAATATCGGAGGAAAGTTCTATTTGCATAAAACCTGAATGCGTAAACAAAGGATTGCATATTGAAGTGCACCACCAATCTCCAATTTATATACAACTTTCAGGTAAGCAAGAAATATAGATAACTATATACTACTTGAAAGATGTAAAATATATCATAATGTAGTTTTTGGCGAGACAAATGGTTTGTCCCTCTACAAAAAATAAATGTACATTAAGTTTGTGCAAGGATCTCCTTCATTAATTTTCTGCAACTTAATCATGTAAAGTAATATTTGTGGACTTACCCAAAGGAAATGTAATATTTGTGGATTCTATATGTGCAAGTGCAACATACTATGTTGAATTACAGTGTATACTTCTGTAAGAAATGAATAAAAAATATTTAAGGTTATAGGATTTTCAAGTCTCTCTCTCTCTCTCTCTCTCTCTAAATTATTTTAGGAGACAGTTTTATAAAGTGACCCTTTCACAATATGTAGGTCTCACAGGTGTATAGCTCACCAAATGTAGAAGCTTGCTTGAAATATAACCTACTTAAGTTGTGAACCCTTTTTCTCTTATTGCTTGCCATAAGAATTACTCGTTATTAGTAAGTCACCTATGCACATTAATATATTGCAAATATTTGTTTGTGGACGTTTAGTGAAATTTTCCCAATTTCATAAGAATTCAAGTTTTTAAATATCTTTTAGTCCCTTGGAATAAGATTTGTTTGCCAGTGGAGGTAGTTGGGGGTCTGAAAGATTAGGTTGTTTAACGAAGCCCTACTTGGAAAATGGTTATGGCACTTCGGGAAAAAAAGTAATAGGTTATGATGTTAGGTTATAGTAACCAAATATGGTGTGGCTAGAGGGGACTAGTGCTCTAGACATGTAAGAGGGACTAGTGGGTGTGGGATATGGAAGAAATAAGGGCAAGTGTAGAGAGTTTTTTCGAACAAGTAGTGTATGTTGTAGGGGTGGGTCATTGCATTTGATTTTGGTAGGACCCTTGGAGTGGACATACTCCTCTAAAGGATATATTTAAGAGATCTTTGGTGAAGTAAAAAAAATGCTTGGCAGCCATTAGGAGTTTAAGGTGTAATCGATCATTTAAGTCTAATTAATTTTATTTCCTAATTTTAACTAGGAAAGCCCTAAGGCTTCTCAGCTTAACTAGAAAATAAAACATCTCAAACCAAAAGTAAAAGATTCAAAAGTTCAATTAAGTGTGGGGAGGATATTAGGCACCCCCACAACGCTTATCCAAATGAACAGTATATTATTTCGAATTTAATATTAAATTTCACAATTTTAAGTAATAACTAGTATATTTGGCATTTGGTTTAAAAAAGAAAGCATGATATACATGTACATGTGAGATAATGCAAACATAAAACCTTTCATAGGATGACATGTAATCTATACAAAGAAGACATGCAATATACCCTAAGATGACAAGTTAAAAGGAATGTATAAGAAAGACATATAAAATATCCTAGGATGACATGAAATGACATGCAATCTATCCTAAGATGACATGTGCAATCTAAATTATAATAGCAAGTGAATGACATAAATAGCATGAATAATTTAAACAAGATATAAGGAATACGCCTTATGCGTTTAAATTTAAACGAAAACATTCTAGGTCTCGCATTTATTTTCATGCAAAACTCAACAAAGTAAGATGTTAATTAAAGGGGGGGGGGTTATGTTTGGCTTTTAGGGTAAACATAGACTTAATGGAGTTAAGCCATGGACAAAGCATCACATTTAAAGGTTAAAACACCCAAAGTAAAATTCATATGAGCTTTTAATCTACCAAAAAAAAAATCTCTTCAAAGATTTTTTGTGTAAAGCTCATAGGATTTTTGTTTTTTGTTTTTGTTTTTTTTTTTTTATTTGGGAGAAAATCATTAAAAGAAAATATTAAACTCCCATAGATTTAAAAAAATATTTTTTTTTATCTTTTGAAAAATCTCCTAGAAGGGAAATAATGAAAGTCAGTTTTTAAATTGGAAAGAATCCCTAAAAAGTGAAAAGAGTAAATCCATGGGTTTTACACCTTAAAAAGTTTCCTAAAAGAGAAAAGAATTAAAAAGGCCCTATGGGTTTTTATTTTGAAAAGCTCAAGACGGTTCATTTGTGGAAACCCCAAGTTAAAACAAGCTTTATAAGAACTCCATTATTCTTATGTATGCCTTTTCCTTTAGCCGTTTTAATATGGGGCTATGAGTTTACAACCTTAACTAGAGAGTCTAGTTAAGGTGTAAATCCCATGTATATATGTCCAACAAATGGGAATATATATATATATATATATATATATATATATATATATAAAAGCAAGACCAAACAAACGAAAATGACATAGGCATATCATAAATCATCAAACCAACTTCATCAAGACAATAAAAGTTCTAATCCTAGGATGACCAAGAAAAAAGGATATAACTTTAAAGAATATGATGCAAGACTTATTAAAATGTAAACCTCATACATGAAAACCTAAAAAAAGGGAAATTTAAGGTAAAGATGTAAGCTTTGAGGGCAAAGATTGAAACTTTGTCTAAAAAGGTTACACTTTGAACCTAAACATGAAAACTAACATGCATAGATAAATATTCACAAAGAGAAAGCAAGCCCAAGACCAAGATTCAAACTTTGACAAAGAAAACAGGGATTACAATATCAAAGGAACCAACTTTAAGCCAAAATGCAAACTTTTATACACATAGGAGATAAATAAAGCATAGGACATAACAAACAAGAAAGCTTTAAAATAAAAAATGCAAACTTTTTATGTTCAAATGTCATATTCAAGCTGTGAATGTTGGTCCATGCGCAGCTTCAAGTTGTGCATGTATAAAAATTCAATGTTTATTCCAGCTTTAAATCTAGTTTTGATCCATCTCAGGTATTGATTTTGCAGACTAATTTGAAGGCCTTCAAAAATCTGATTTAAATGATCTTGGTGTGCATGAAAAGATCTTGTAGCATAAATTCCATAGGTTCCGGCCTCGAATCATTTAGAGCTCCATGCTAAAAGTTATTATCCTCTAAAGTTGGTTGCCCGAATTAATTTCTATGGTTTAGGCTAATCTTTCTGACAATATAGTTCGGACTTCCTTTTATCGAGCCTTTTGTTCCAGGATGTTAAGGACTTATCAATGATCTTTAGGAAGTAGGCATTATAAGCTTTTCAATGCACTACAAAAAACGAGGGCTATAGCCGAGTTTTTAAAACGTGGCTATAGACTTTAAAAACACGGCTATAGCTCCATTTGCGTTATAGCCGCGTTTATACGCGCAGCTTATATACCTAGACTATAGGTCCTACAAGTTTCAAAGTTAAGGAAAACCAATAAAATTGCTTTTTTAATTTTTTGTACTAACGATTATTAATTAATTGCTCATGGATCTTGGACCCAAAAAGCACATGCTTTCCTGAACGTTAATGAGCTAATAGATGCCCATTCAGTTCTTCAATAGAGAGAGGATCAACCCTTGTAGCCACTGATGTGACAAATGATTCATAGTCTAATCCAAGACTAGCTAGAAGAAAAGAGACGAGTTCAAAATTGTTCAAAGGCTGAGCAGTGGCAACAAGTGTGTCAACCAATGTTGTGAACTGATGAAAATAATCAGCAATTGATGAATTGCCCTTCTTCAAAGTGGCTAGTTGATAGTGGCTTTGCATTGTTCTAGCCCTGGATTGGGAGGTGAACATGCGTTCTAATGCCTTCCAAACATCTCGAGAGGTGGTAAATTTTACCACATGAGCCAGAATTTTCTCAGAGAGAGAAGAGATAATAGCACTAAGTATCATTTGATCTTGCAAATGCCAATGCTGAAATTCTGGATTTTGGATAGCTTGAGTGACACCATCAGCTACAACAGTGATGATTCTAGGTGGAGCAGGTGTGGTTCCATCGAGGTAACCATAGAGGTGCTACCCCTTAAGGTAAGGAACGATCTGTGCTCCACAATAGGTAGTCACGGGTCAGTTTGATGGTGATTAGATGATGAATAGTGGTGAGTGTGGTGGGAGAGGGAGGGGCAGAGGTGTTGACAGTAGAGGCTGAGGAAGACGAAGAAGCCATGAAGAGGACGTGAGTCACAGAAGCTCTGATACCATGTAAACACAATAATATTTTGGAATATCTTTCAGCCTAACCAATTTGGCTTAAGGATGTTTCATTTATATGGGATTCTACATATACAAAGATTCAAAAATATAAAAGAGTTTAAATTAAAACAACTTCATCTTATCCTATCTTTAGCTTTTATCCTTAACATGTCTCATCCCGGAGTCGTTGTGGTTAATAATGGTCCAGTTGTGTTTTGTTTGGTTCCAGCTATTACCTCTCATCGGTTTGGTGGTTGTGCGGACTATGTATGTCTTGTTTCAGTCTACTTTGTGTGTTGATGTTATTCTATGTGCTGTAGTCCTGGTGTCCTTGTAATATTTTTGTTCGTCTAATATATTTCCCGTTTATGAAAAAAAAAAAAGAAAAAAAAAAAGAGGACCAAGTGTGCTCACTTCAAACTTAAGAGACCAATTATCCTTACAGAGTAACTTAAGTGACTAATATTATAGTTTCGCCTATTATTATTCTTAAGTCTTAACAACTTGCTGATGTTTCATAATGATACTAGACTTATCTTGCCACTGCATGCACATAGGAACAAGTCATAGAATCGGTAGGCACATATTGACAGTTCCCATATCAAAGAATTGTCTTCTAATAATTCGGCCAAATTGGAAAACCCAGCTAGAGGTGCTTGGTGTTCATCATCTTGGTTCTGCTTGCATGTACAAGGACCAGAACATGTCTTGTTGGGCCAACTATTGAAAATATAAAACTAAGTCCATTATTACAAGCAAACCCAAGCAAGGATGAGCGGCCCAATAGATTGAGTTCTGAGCAGTAGAGCCCGATTCCTGACTTTTCTTGGAGGCAGTGGACTTCTTTTCTTCCTTTGCACGCTTTTATTTTTCACCGCCTCGCAGCAATTCCTAGGGCTTTTAAACTGTGGTTAGTAGGGTTTTTTTCTTTAATTTATAATTGGATAAGTATTATATGTAGACAAGTTTTAGAAGTTTTTTTTTTTAATTTTAAAAATATATTATTTATTATTATATAAAGATTTTTTGTGCTAGCCAAAATTTAATTCGTGGTTGAATTTTTTTTTTTTATAATAAAAAAGTCGTAACTTTTTTTTAAAAAGAAAATAAAAAACAGTACATCTCAAGCCAAAGAAAACTCAATCATATTACAATTTTCCTCTATCAAAATTATATGGTCACATCATTAGCATGTTGTGCCAAGTTAGCTTCTAAGTCTTATAACTTCTACAAAATCCCCTCAATAATATTACAAATTGTAGTAAGTGGTTTACTTTCTTCTCGTAGAGACTCAAAGATTATTTTTATTTTTGAGTCACTTTCGAAGACTCCCTCTCTTACCCCCACATTCCAAGCAAAGAGGACTCCCTCCAATGCTTTGGCTTCGGATTCCTAAGGTCCCAAAAGAATAGGAGACCTTCGGATTCGTGGCTAAATTAGATTATAAATGTTTTTTTTATTTTTTCATGAAAGATAAGAAGAATAAACTCATTCGCGAACACACTAATTGATTTATAATGCAATTCTTTTAAATCAAATTGATTTGTAACCCATTTAATTTAAGAACAAAAGTAGTTGAAAAATTATTCATTTAATAAACATAATTTTTTAAATATTTATTGTTCAACAATTTGTACACCTATAGATCCATGAGGCAAAATTGACATTGAATGAATTAGTACTATTTCATAATTTTTCAATCCGAGTAGAGATGTAAAATTTATGTTCAAAATTATCCAAAAAAAAAATTATGAAAGACGCAAAATATTTTTAGAAAAAGATTTAAGATTCATTCGAATATCACTTATTTTGCTGAAAATTAAAAACAATTAAAAAAAAAATACTGTTCACATTGAAAGTACTGTGCATTGGCTAAATGCACTGCCCATGTTCCATGAATAGTGCAAAAGGCGCTAAATTAAAAAAAAAAAAAAAGCGCAAATGCAAGGAGATAATCTAAATCCAAACGTATTGAGATTAAGAATCACATTTCTTTGGAGGTAAAAGTTAGAAGTTAGAACACTTCCCTAACTTTTTTATAGTTGTAAATTGAAATTCTCACTTGGACTAAAAAATAAAAAGTAGAACTAACAAATGTTTCATTTTTATTTTTTGACAGGCATTAAAAGAAATCAAACAGAGGACAACAATCCAATTCCAAACCAAAACCCTGTTAGAATCTGTCCCCTTTCAAGGGCCATAATAAGGCAATGTCATACTGAAATTCATTTTCAAGAAAACATGAAGACCCTTCCAATCTCAAATAACAGACATTCGCACCAGCTTATTGTAAAGCGGTCATCCCCTGCCGGTGTTGCTCTCTAACAATGCACTTTGCACAAGTTCCTGATGCATGAGATATGGTAGCTACCAGACAATCAACACAAAAATATCAAGCAAGGAATTAAAAATAGAAAATATGGACAAAACCCAAAAGTATCAAATATGGAACAGTAATTGAATAACAGGTTTTTTCACCTTCACATCCCTGTGTGAGAGGAACTTCCCCAAGTTGTGGATGATCAACCTCATATCTTCAACCTGAAAGACAACAGTTGCTCCTTACCACACTAATCATCATGATATCACGCATAAGAGAGAGAGAGAGAGAGAGTATAAATAAAATATTTACCCTAATGCAGCCAGCTTGATTTCAGTCAAAAAACCTAAAAGCCTGTTTCAAATTTGAAAACTAACATTAATATAATGACAAGTGTATGCAACAAACATGCTACAATAGAAATTGGGAAATAATGGAAGGGGACAAAGAGTTCCCAAAAACATACCTGCAATAATTCTTTATCGACAGCAACCTCCATCATGGCAGAAGTTTCTTTCTCACCAGTATCAGCCCTTTGAGTCTGTCTTTTCATTCCCATCAGACTTGAGCTCTGTCTCAGAAGTTTTTGGTTTCTCTTTCTACTTAGAAGAGTCCTCTCCTTCATCTTTTTCAATTCCTACCACCTTTTCAGGTGCAGCATTCACATCAGTTTTCTACTCTTCTTTTTTCACATTAGGTAAATCGTGTTGCATGCCTGACTCCTCCATTTCTTCGTCCTCTTTAGGATCTTCATCATCTTCATCTTCCATCTTCACCAAATCTGCTTCATCTTCCATCTTCACCTCAACAACATGATCAACAGATTTATCCTCCTCTTTGACCTTGGTTTTGTCATCATCTGGTTGAGCTGTGTTCAATGTTTCAGACTTACTATCTTGCTCTTTCACAAGGAGCTCACTGGTCTTTGCTCGCTTCAGTGGCTAAAAAGTCCATCCTTGCCAAGTCTGTCATAGTGTATCTGCAAACACCAAGTAGAATTAAAAATTAAATTTCTGGATCCAGTAAACACACGCACATAACCAAAAACAAAATCTCTATATAAAACGCATTTTTTCTCATTTTTGGTCAACAAAGATGATCCCTAAAAAGCTATAAACAAGGAGCCTGAACCTGTACTGTAAAATATTACATATTGAAGTAGCCAAGACTCCAAAAAAATGGGGATAAGCTACCAATGAATCACCTCTACCAGACCCCATAAAAGTGGAAACTTTGTACAGTGGGTACAGATTTTTTTATGGAAGTAGCCAAGAATATAGATGTAAATGTAATGTTTGGGGAAATATCTCTGTTGTTACTTGTTAGTGGAAATATAGCTAGGCTAAGTAATGATTTAGTGCAAGTTTTGACAACTAAATCATCTTCTAATTCATAAAACTAAGATCTCGATAAGAAAAAAAATCAAACATAAAGCAAAAAACCTTGAAGAAATTCATATCAATGTCAGCCACCTTAGATAACCCAAAAGGCCAATTGAAATAAGCTATAAAAGTCTCAACGAGTATGTTCACTGTTGTAATAAAAATTAATAGTAGCAATCATCAAAAGAAAGTTCTACCTCAAGAAAAAAATTCCACTGACGGCAGTTCTTCAAATCTAGTTGAGTGACATCTTTTGCATATCTACAAAGTAAAAGTAATATCAGGTCATTTGAAGAACATAATTTCTAGACATCCTCCACAACAAATTTCAGATAGCACAAACCTATGGACTGTTTGAATTAAAGAGGTATCATCAACTGATCTCGAGTTCAAGACCTCTGATTCAAATCTAATCACATGATCAAAAAACTATTCATAAAGAAAAAGAAGTTCCAGCCTATTTCTATTTTTTTAATGGTCAACACCATCAGCAGGATTCCATTGACCACAAGTGTCATGAAAGACAGGTCCTTTTTAAGCGAGGCAAACCGGAGGATATTGCAAATGTGGGATATGCAATCATCAGAACTTTTTTCAGATGACAGCTCCTCCAGAGCATTCTTGCTAAGTCTGCTCATCAAAATCATCTGAACCAAGAAGACAAAGAAACCTTAATTAATCATAACAGACTTTAATACAATTCATCATCCAACAGCGGCTTAAAAATAATTAAATGGTGACAAACCACATAAATAATGGATCCATCATGATAAAACATATAATAAGGGGACCCTCATCCCTCTTCCTATGGGCTCTCCCACACTATTGGGGATCCTGAACATGTAAAACTTAAATGTGCATTCCACTGATAGAATTTCAGCAAAACAAATGCTCAAATGGAACCACAAAACCATGCACTCTAGTCAAAATTAGTAAATCTAATAAATACATTTTGATTAAGAAAGATCAAATTTTTTATCAATCCTGCATGAGGGATGAGGCACGAGAGCTTTGAATGTTTACTTCACCCCAAATTATTTCTTCTTTTCTAGTTCATTAGTGAGTTTTTGCCCCAAAGTGAGAGCAGAAGGGGAATTGAACTACTGACCACCAGTTCGTGTAGCGTGATACCCAAAACTGTACCACCCCATGGGGCTTACCTTGCCCCAATCTATTATAAGTCATGCAAAATCTTTGCTAAGGGGGGAGAATTCATGACAACCTATCTTGTAAGAGAACTCATGATAATTTTTTTTCCTTGAGGTAAATTTAGTGTAGCAAACCATGCTTTAACATTTTCATCATAAAGCAGCAAAAACACGGTTCTCATATAATTTAAAGGCGCAATTATTTAATCACCAGCAAGTAGCAACAATCCACAATGCCCAAGAATATGAAAAACAACCAATTTATGGGCAAACAACTTCCTCATACGATATAATTATTATTAGAATAACTTAAAAGATCAGGTACTCAGGTCTAAGCTTCTGCCTCCAGTTATTACTGATTCCAAAAGCTGGCAGAACCTTAACAGCATCGATGGAATACATTTTCCACTGCATAGTGCATTGTCTTTAATTGAAACAAGTATGGTTTTATAATTTTAAATTTAAAAATGCATTTTCTTTAATTGCAACAAATATAGTTTTATAATTTTAATTTTAAAAATGATTTACCTTTGTCTTCCACACTATATTTCCATGTTCTGATTTCGTAGGTGCTTCAGCCAAAAGATCAGCAGATGGCTCTTTCAGCTCAGTTGCCTTCTCTTCTTCTACAAAATTATGCTCACAACTGCTCTACTCAACAATGTATAAAAAGAATAATAATAATGAATAAAAACCATCTTATCTTTTCCTTCTTTCAAAAAATAAGTAATACAACAACCATCCATTTGGTTTTGAGAAGAAGTGAAGAAACGTAGGATATTAGAAATCACAAAACTAGTTTAAGTTCAAATGCTTGTTCTGAGATGCAATATTTGTTTTTTTTTTTTTTTTTTTTGGGCCAATAACTGGACAAATTTTTTAGAAAAACAAGTAAATGATTGTTTTTCTACTCTTCTTTCTTGTAAATATTTTTATGGTACTTCATTCATCTTGCATGAAGTAATCTTTTTCAATAAAATTTTTCTTACTCATAAAAAAAAAGGTAATAGATTGTTTAACAAAAACCATTAAAATCACAAACTGCCACTTGCACCAAAAAGATTAAAGGTACAATAGCAAGTTCTGGATAAGCATGAGATAAACTTCACAAAAAGCATTGAAGTAACAACATAAGAGAACACCGAGTTAATTACAAGGGCTGCAAAATACTCGAGCAGCAATAAATTCAAAACTTGAGAAGGACGCAAAATGAAACATCAAGATATACATATGTAGAGCATCATGACATGGGGAATCTCGTCTCATAGATTTCCCCTCCTTCGCCAAAGAGGAACCACGGCGGTCCCTAGAGACTCTTACTGGAGTTTGATCATGCTTGGCTTCAAGTCCACATTTGCACTCTCATTCTCTCTCGTTTTCAAACAATATAACTACAAACCTTTCCAAGTCTATCATAGACTCATTTCAATAGTCTAAGTTTGATTCTTTTGTAAAGAGATATATAGAGATACAAGGCAAAACTACAATACAAATATAGTAATACAATGACCAAAGCTACATGTAATTCAATGGAAGCTTAAGTTAACTCATAGGGACACGTGTCATTAAGTGAAAGTCATGAATTTTGTTTTTACTTGCTCTTTGTCAATGATTACAGCAGATTCACTTGGCTAACTTTGTTAAAACTTAAATCTAAAGTTCTACCTACCTTTATTCACTTTAAATCTCTCATTGAAACTCAATTTTCAACTAAACTAAAGGTTCTCAAGTCAAATGGTGGTGGAGAGTGCATCTCCAACTAAACTCAATTTTCCCATGGCATTTTTCATCAGTTCAGTTGTCGTTATACACCACAGCAAAATGATGTAGTGGAAAAGAAAAAAAAAAAAAAAAAAAAAAAAAAAAAAAGACACATCGTAGAGTCTGCACTGAGCATGTTGTCACAGGCCAATTTATCTCTCACTCATTGGTCCTATGCAGCAAGAACTGCAATTTTTCTGCTTAATAGACTTCCCTCAGTGTTTAATTCTCACTCTGCTTTAGAAGCCCTTTTTCCTTCCAAACCTGATCTTTCTCAGCTAAGAACCTTTGGCTGCTGCTGTTATCCTCTGCGAAGGCCTTACAACAAACATAAACTCCAATTTAGTACTACTTGGATTTTTTTAGGCTATCCTTCTAATACAAGGGGTTACATTTGCTTTTACTCTTCCACTAGCAAGATTTACTAGACATATTCTTTTTGATGAATTTGTTTTCCTAAACCTTATTCTCCATCTATTCCACATCCATGTTCTTATTTCTCTCTAATTCTTCTTCTTTCCTAACCCTAAATCCACCATAAATAAAAGTAGACAGATCCCTAATTTGTCTTACATCAAAGTATAATCATTAAAAAAAAATACATTATAAATGAAAACAAACATATCCCTGTCTCTTATCGTTGACCATGAATTTCTCCAAATCCATGCTAAGTATGCGCGAGTGATGTTTCCAAAAGAGACTCAATGCTTTCAATGATTGAAACCTATGATGTGAACAAGAAAAAAGAAACAAATATATAAAATAAAATTAAAAAAAAAAACAAAACAAAACAAAACAAAGCAAATAACAAAGTGTTACTTACAATTTTTGGTCTAGACCATCTTTGCGTGGGTCATAGCTTAAAGGGATCTCTAATTCTTCAACAGGTGCTACTAACATTTTACTAACAACAGACTCTAACACTTCATCAGCTATTCCTTATCCTATATCTGCAAATAAATAAATAAAAATCTAAATTGTAATTCTGTAATTAATATAAATCTGATACATCCCTTCAATCAAACCTAAAAAAAATTTGTTCGAATTTATCTGAACAATTAAGTTTAGGTATTTTCATAACATTTTCAGCAACTTTATTCTCAATTACATGGACTGGATTCAAATGCCGCTTGCAAAGGTATAGAGTTAAAATTACTATCAGCTCTCTTGATGCAGTCTGCTCAATAATATCCACTTCCACATAACTTGTGGAGTCCTTCAGAGCTTTAATCTTGTAGGAGCTACGCTCTTCAAATCTTTACTAAACACCTAAACTTTTACATTCTGATCATTTCCCTTATTAAGAAATTGGTAGAAACATCCAATTTGTGACAAGTGGTGGGCAACCAGATTCATCGAACCATGGACAAATCTAAAAAAAATCTTATTTGATCTTACAACCTTTGCAGCCAAAACTTTTTAAGTGACTTTAAAGCAAAGGTTATAAGACCAAACAAGATTTCTGTTGGATTGTCCATGGTTCGGTGAATTTGGTTGCCCACCACTTGTCACAAATTGGATGTTTTTACCAATTTCTTGACAAGGGAGATGAACTGAATGTAAAAGTGTGGGTGTTTAGGAAAGATTTGAAGAGTATAGCTCCCTGCAAGATAAAAGCTCTAAAGGACCTCACAAGTTATGTGGAAGTGGATATTATTGAGCAGACTACACCAAGAGAGCTGATAGTAATTTTAGCTCTATACCTTTGCAAGCGGCATTTGAATCCAGTCTATGTAATTGAGAATAATGTTGCTGAGGATGTTATGAAAATACCTAAATTTAATTATTCACATAAGTTCGGACAATTTTTTTTTAGGTTTGATTGAAGGTATGTATCAAATTTATATTAATTACAGAATTACAGTTTAGATTTTTATTTATTTATTTATTTACAGATATAGGGCAAGGAATAGCTGATGAAGTGTTAGAGTCTATTGTTATCCAAATCTGGAGTAAAATGTTAGTAGCACCTGTTGAAGAATTAGAGAACCCTTTAAGCTACGACCCACGTAGAGATGGCCTAGACCAAAAATTGTAAGTAACACTTTGTTATTTGCTTCATTTTTTTTTTCGCGTATTTATTTATATTTGTTTCTTTTTTCTTGTTCACATCATAGATTTCAATCATTGAAAGCACTGAATCTCTTTTAGAACGTCACTCGCGCATACTTGGCATGGATTTGGAGAAATTCATGGTCAACGATAAAGAGAAAGGGGTATGTTTGTTTTCATTTATGATGTTTTTTTTTTTTAATAATTATGCTTTGATGCAGGACAAATTAGGGATCTGTCTACTTTTATTTATGGTGGATTTAGGGTTAGGAAAGAAGAAGAATTAGAGAGAAACAAGGGCAGGGAGGTGGAATAGATGGAGAATAAGGTTTAGGAAAACAAATTCATCAAAATGAATATGTCTTGTAAATCTTGTCAGTGGAAGGGTAAAAACAAATGTAACCCTTGGTATTAGAAGGATAACCTAAAAAAATCCATGTAGTAGTTCTGAATTGGAGTTTATGTTTGTTGTAAGGCTTTCGCAAAGGATAACAGCAGCAGCCAAAGGTTCTAAGTTGAGAAAGATCAGGTTTGGAAGGAAAAAGGGCTTCCAAAGCGGAGTGAGAATTAAACACTGAAGAGGGCAGTCTGTTAATCAGAAAAATTTGCAGTTCTTGCTGCATAGGACCAATGAGTGAGAGATAAATTGACCTGTGACAACATGCTCATTGCAGACTCTACGATGTGTCTATGTTTTTTCTTTTTCTTTTTTTCACTGCACCATTTTGCTGTGATGTATAACGACAACTAAACTGATGAAAAATGCCATGGGAAAATTGAGTTTAGTTGGAGATGTACTCTCCGCTACCATCTAACTTGAGAACCTTTAGTTTAGTTGAAATTTGAGTTTCAATAAGAGATTTAAAGTGAATAAAAGTAGATATAACTTCAGATTTAGGTTTTAACAAAATTAACTAAGTGAATCTGCTGTAATCATTGACAAAGAACAAGTAAAAACAAAATTCATGACTTTCACTTAATGACACGTGTCCCTATGAGTTAACTTAAGCTTCCATTGAATTACGTGTAACTTTGGTCATTGTATTACTATATTTGTACTGTCGTTTTGCCCTGTGTCTCTATATATCTCTTTACAAAAAACTCATACTTAGACTATTGAAATGACATGACTTTCACTTCAATTAGACTTCACATAAGGATTCAGTAAAATAATTCTTGAATAGGCGAATTTGCAAGGTTGTAGCAAATTAAGCCTCCAAAACTTCATTATCCTTTTTCTAGATACTTTTTTTTTTTTTAATATGTAGGCATTTAAGAAATTGCTTATTGAGAAGAGGTAAGGTTATGAGACCATTTGTGTTTTTCAATAACATTTTTTATATTTGGTGTATTTTGTAATTATAATTATAATTTTAACATTAATATGATAATTTATTATCATTTAGGAAGAATATGCAAGAAACATTTGATAGCTATACTATGGTTGACACTGAGAATGATTGTGTAAGTATTATGACTTATGATAGAAGGTATTATTATTATTATATTTAAAATTATGATATCATTTTTTTTTTCCTTACGGCAGAGATATGTTCGCATATTGGGTAAGTACAGTCCTAAGTATCGCTCTAAGGTGGCTCTTAAGCATTACCACTTAGAAGACCTCCTCAAAACAAAGAGGTTCCAAGTAATGGGACCAACCAATGTTTTAGAAAGAGATTCATTCAAATCTAATCAAACCAATTTAC
The DNA here is from genome assembly GCA_033629205.1 of Lithocarpus polystachyus. NCBI lineage: Eukaryota > Viridiplantae > Streptophyta > Magnoliopsida > Fagales > Fagaceae > Lithocarpus > Lithocarpus polystachyus. Next base: position 82,534,543 of record CM066164.1, read on the forward strand.
GTTTTTTGGTTAATTATTTTTAATGAATTCTTACTTACTTAAAAAAAAATTAATTTCTAACTTTTTTTTTTTTTTTTGGTGTAGACACAAGCCATGAAAGTAAAGGAAAAGGTGTTTTCAAAATTTCTAAAATATGGAGACGAGTTGTTTGGGAATGATAATATAGATGATACTTCTAATGAAATTTTTATCAAGATGAGGAATGAATGGGATTCATTCAAGCTTGGTCTTGCAAAAAAAAAAAAGGATAATATATGAGGTACTTTTTGGAGGTGCTATAAGGGAAAGGTTTGTTCTTGTTAGATCCTAGCATTAATTATTTTTTTTCCTTGATTTTTTTCCCTGGGCATGTGCTTGGAAAGCATATTGAAGTGATTCTAATGGTTTGGTAGGATCATTTGAGCCTTTTTCGTGGAAGAGCAATATATCGTGTTTTTGAACTCTTTTTGATGTTTCTAGGTTGTATTTAGAGATTTTTTTTTGGTTACGTGCCTCTATTTACCAAATCCAAAAAGTTAATTTTTAATTCTACTTGGCATTTGCAGATATACTATGAGTCTATGACAGACTTGGAAATGTTTGTAGTTATATTGTTTGAAAACGAGAGAGAATGAGCGCAAATATGGACTGGAAGCCAGGTATGATCAAACTCCACTAAGAGTCTCTAGGGACCACCGTGGTTCCTCTTTGGTGAAAGAAGGGAAATCTATGCAACGAGACTCTCCACATCATGATGCTTTACATATGTATATCTTGATGTTTCATTTAAGTTTATGTACCAAACGGGCCAGTGATTTTTCAAAAGGCTGTTCAGTCATGACTCATGAGTGACTCCTGAGTAAGTGGGAATGGGGCAAATTGAAGAAATCAGAGTGAACACTTGAAGAAATCAGAATGAATAGTGGGACCTTAAGCAAACAGAGCCATTGAACTAGCTTGAACTTGAAGAAATTAGAGTGAATAGTGGGACTCTAAGCTAACGTAGCCATTGAACTAGCTTGAACTTGAAGAAATCAAAGTGAATAGTGGGACCCTAAGCTAACGCAGCCATTGAACTAGCTTGAACTTGAAGAAATCAGAGTGAACAGTGGGACCCTAAGCTAACCGAGCCATTGAACTAGCTTGAACTTGAAGAAATCAGAGTTAATAGTGAGACCCTAAGCTAACCGAGCCATTGAACTAGCTTGAACTTGAAGAAATCAGAGTTAATGGTGAGACCCTAAGCTAACCAAGCCATTGCTTTAGCTTGCACTTGAAGAAATCAGAGTGAATGGTGAGACCCTAAGCTAACCGAGCCATTGAACTAGCTTGAACTTGAAGAAATAAGAGTGAATAGTGGGACCCTAAGCTAACACAGCCATTGAACTAGCTTGAACTTAAAGAAATTAGAGTGAACAATGGGACCCTAAGCTAACTGAGCCATTGAACTAGCTTGTACTTGAAGAAATCAGAGTGAATAGTGGGACCCTAAGCTAACACAGCCATTGAACTAGCTTGAACTTGATGAAATCAGAGTGCAATTGAACTAGCTTGAATTTGACGAAATCAGAGTGAACAGTGGTACCCTAAGCTAACTGAGCCATTGAACTAGCTTGAACTTGAAGAAATTAGAGTGAACAATGGGACCCTAAGCTTACGCAGCCATTAAACTAGCTTGAACTTGAAGAAATCAGAGTGCATAGTGAACTAAATGACGAAAAGAGAGGTACCTAAGTGGTTAAGAGTGATTTTATTTTTTTTCCTTTTTTATATCCATTTGTTGTAATTTCTATGGTTCTTTGCTTGAGGATCAAACAGACAACCCGTACTTAAGTGGTTAATTTTTTTTTTTTTAATTCTTTTTTTATATCCATTTGTTGTAATATCTTTGGTTCTTTGCTTGAAGATCAAACAGAAAAAGTGGTTAAATTTTGTTATAAAAAACCTACAATCTGCAAGAATTATATAATTCGATTTAACAAATGGGTGGGGTTGGTCGATCCCGGCCGGTGGTGAGTGGTGAGAGGATGTACTTCATTCTACAGCCCTTGAGGACTCTTGAGGAACTTGGGCTAGTAAATAGAGTCTTGATGATGTTACAGAGGTGAAAACCTAAAAACTTTTGAGCTACCTTTGAAATGCTAGGTACCTTTGTTAGGAAAATGACTTATTAGGGAAATGAATTTGCCCGACCAATTTGCATTTCCCTAACAGTTTCATTTCCCTAACAAATACAAATTGTATGTTTGTTTTCATCCCTCATCGATTGCATTTCCCTAAAATTATTAAGGACTTGCAATTTACATTGTAAGGGAACTAACAATTGCATTTACTAATAATTTGCATCCAATTGCATTTCCACTCTAAAATTATTAAGGAAACGCAATTACATTGTTAGGGAACTAACAATTGCATTTCCTAACAATTTGCATCTAATTGCATTTTCATGACTACGTTGCATTGTAGAAACTAACTTGGTCAAGCTCCAAGGCTATGGAGTCCCTCAAGTCAGTTTTTACACACATCTAGTCATGTAAATGTAAATCTTGTTAGGGAAATGCAAATTAGTCGGGCAAATTCATTTCCCTATACACAACTCAATCATTTGCATTGTTAAGCTAACAATTTTTAGGATATAATTTCCTAAAATGTCAGGGAAATGCAACTTACATTTCCCAAACCATTTGCATTTGTTAGGAAAATACAGATTGTAGAAATTTGCATTGTTAGGGAAATACAAATTGTTAGGGAAATGAGTTGCGTGTAGAAAACAAATCTTGGGAACAAATCCTAAAAAAATGCAAATTTTTATTTTTTTGTAAGACTATCAAATTAAATTAGTGGTATTCTCGACAATTTGCATTAATTTAATTTAATAGTCTTACTCCAAAAAAAAAAATTTATTCAAGAGTTGAAATTAAAAGTAACTTTTAAAATTTTTAATCTCAATCTTTGATTTACTAATACACCTTTTGATTTGCTATGAAAAATTATATACTTATACTGTCCTCATGTGTGGACTGCGTTACCTTTGCCTACTGGTCCACCACTTCACACTAAAATATTCCCCATCTGTTTAAAATTGCTGAATCATTTTATGATATTAGAAAAAAAAAATTAAACAAAATTTGACCTCCTTGTTTAAGGCTTTTAATTATATGAGAATGACACAACTATTTTAAATTTGTGAGTCTTTGAGTGGAATGGTAGACTAATCCACCAGGAGTATGGTATAATTTCTCCTACTGCACTAAATTAGGAAAAGTAAATTACGAGAAGTGTTATGTTCACAATATTTTCACAACAAATTGTAGATTATAAATTATTATTAGTTCTAATTTAAATCAACAACTTGAATTACTTTTTTATCCATCCAATAACAATCTACCAATTAAGATTTATTATGAAAGTATTACAAGTACATATCTTTTTCTTTTCTCATTAAAGTAGCAGCTCAAGCGGAAGAGGTACCAATTTACATAATGGGTTGTTTCAAGATTCCACACTCTCTGTGATGAGTTAACTAGCATGGTGCGGAAATTTTGGAGGGGGTCAAAGAGGAGAGGAGAGGAGAGAAGAGGAAAGGAAGATGGTATGTACAGTTAGGAAGAAATGTGCATTTTGAAATCTCAAGGTGGTATGGGTTTTGAGGGAATTTAATCTACTTTTTTAGCAAAGCAAGGATGGAAACTTCAATCTAATCCTAACTCCCTTGCCTAGCATGTTCTTAAAGCAAAATGTTTTCCTTAATTTGATTTTGTTGATGCTACTACACATGAAGGAGTATTATGGCAGCTCAGCATATTGTAAGACAAGGGATGAGATGGAGAGTAGGAAATGGTAATAAAATCCAGATATGGTCAAACAAATGGCTTCCAACCCCAACTACTTTCAAGGTAATTTCTCCTTAGAACACTCTTGGTGATCAAGCTTTGGTAAGTGATTTAATTGATAGCAGATTGGGCGTTTGGAAAGCTGAGTTAGTTCACCAAATCTTTTTACCAAATGAGGCTGATACTATATCGAGTTTACCTCTAAGTTTTTCACTTCTTGGGGACTCTTTAACACGGAACTCAACCGCAAATGGTATGTTTTCTGTTAGAAGTGCCTATAAATTAGCCATGGATTAGCACTAATGATGAAGATACAAAGAAATTTGCATATCAAAGCATAATAATAATGATACACAGAACAGTAGGTGAGTTAAGAGAGAGAAAGACTGGAAAATGAAGATACAAAAGAGACCCAAAATACAGAGACATGACCCCTCCATCCAAGCAAACTGACCATATAATAGAGTTGGAGATGCCTTTTACTCAGGGACAGACGCAGGATTTTAAGTTGGGGGGGGGGGGGGGGGGGCGGAGATAAGTGAAAAAAAAAATTCCAAATACGCATCCATATAGTATTAGTAAACTATTAACAAAGATAAGTATCTAAAAATCATTGTTTCTTAATATATTAAGATACCATCATTGTTTCACAACTAACAAAAACTTTTCTTTTAACTTTACTTCTTTTTTTCTTTCTTTTTTCTGTCTGTCACTTGTTGTCCGATGCCCAACTCCACCTCCACTTGTCCCTATTATGCCCAACTACCACTCAACAAAGAAAAAAGTTTTTTTTTTCTTTGTTGACTCAAAAAACTAATCTCTACTCTCGCTGACTCTCTCTATCTCTCTTATCTATATAAGAGAAGAGAGAGTCACAAACACAGACACAGACACAGACACAAAGTAACAGAGTCACAAAGCCAAACAAAAAAAAAAAAAAACACCACAGGCAGCAGATTCATTCAATTCACATTTCACAATCAGTAAAAACACAAACATGAATCACAAGGCACAAGCACAGTTTCTATAAATCTCAGATTCTCAGATCAGATCACAAGGTTTTGAAATTTGAAGCAAGAGATAGAGAAAAATGTAAATACCTATGATTGAAGGCTGGAGCAGATCGAGCAAGTGGGTGAGTGGGTCTTCTCTCGCGTGAACTGTGAAGGCTGGTCCGGCTGGAGCAAGTGGGTCTCGCCGGCGTGGCCCGCGTGGGTCTTCTGGCGTCGCGTGCTTCAGCCTTCATGGCGTCACGGCGTGGTCTCGCCGGCGTGAACACTGTGAACCGCAACGGCCAACGGGCGTGGTCTCTCTCTTCTCTCTATGACTCTCGCCTAGGTAATGAGATTGGGGTGGGTGTGTGTGTGTTTTTTGTTTTCACTGAGTGTGTACTGGGTACCCTTTGTTTTCTCCGTCTGCAAGAGCTGACTGCTGAGGGCTTCTTCTTTTCGTTTCTGTTTTTTTTTTTTTTTTTTTTTTTTTACACTTATACGGGTCATGGGCTGGTGGGCGTGAGGTGGGCTGACCGATGATGGGCTGGGTTCATGAGACTTAGGACTTAGGAGGGGGGCCCGAGCAAAAGAATAGGGGGGCCCGAGAAAAATTATAAGGGGGCCCAAGCCCTTTTTTAAAAAAAAAAAAATAGCTGCTAAAGAAAAAAATTTTGGGCCCAGGGGGGGCCGGGCCCCCTTAGGCCCCTACCCGGGTCCGTCCCTGCTTTTACTGCTACCTCTCTCTTTTTTCTCTTTCTTTCACTTCCTTCTCAGTAAACCTTAATTATTACTAAGTATATGATAGCATGGCATACACTAGGAATGTAAATTGGTAAACCTTAATATTTACTAAGTTTATGATAGCATGGCATACACTAGGAATGTAAATTGAGTAAGGAATTAAGTATAGCTAACCTCGCTCCAAAGCATAGCATACTAAATGCAGTTTTGCAATTACTTTTCCCAAAGCATTTGATCTCATGCAAAAAAGACAATGCAAATGTTCAATTCCAATGAAGTGTGAAAATAAAGCCATTTGAAAATTTATTAATCTTGAAGAAATCTTTTTCATTTTGGCAAAACAAGAAAAAGGCATTTGTGTGACCTCAAGAGCCCTTGTGCAATTTTTGAAGTTTTAGGGGTCCTTTTGCAAATTTGTGAAATCATGAGGTAGAACTGTAATTTAGAAACGTTTCGGGTCGAAAATATGATTTAGAAAAGTTTTGGGTCAAAGGGTAATTTTGAAAATACTTAGGGTTGTTTTGTAATTTTGAAAGATGTTAGGCTTGTGGATCCGGATTGGGCCCTTGTGGTGGAATGGATTTAAAAAGGAGCTTAATTTTTGGGCTTGGCTTGACTTTTATTTTAAAAAGCCTGGTGGGCTTATGTGCGTGATTTTTTGGATTGGGTTTGGGTGAAGCTAAATTTTAATGTGGGCTGGAGCTTAGAGGCATTCAGGTTGGGCCTAAAGGAGAGAATTGGCTTGATATTTTTAGTAGAGTGGGCTTATTTGATTTTTAGTTTTAGATGGTAGTTGACCCAAATGGGTCCAACTCGGTCCAAACCCAAACTATTAAAAGAAATCTCTATAGACCAATGACAGAACGCCACCTCACCATCTTATCTCTTCTCTTAAATCTTTTTCTTTCTATTTCTATCTTAAACCCAAATCAGATTAAGCCTTAACTTAAGCCTTTCTATTGTCTGGGTTTTGGGGGGTTTGAGAAAAGATTTTTATTTTGGGTTTTTGAGGATTGTTTCAAAATGGGTATTTGTGGGTTTTATGAGATGGGTTGTGTCTGGGTGTTTATGATGGTTTGGCTGTGGGTTCGGGGCTCGTCATGGCTATGTGCGTGTGTGTGTTAGTGCTCTGCATTATGTATTGTGTGTGTGTCTTGTCTTCTGTGTACCAAACTGACAGAAAAAAAAAAGACCTTTTAGGTTGAAAAATGCACGCTTGTGTGAATCAAATGATATGAGTATGTTCATAAAAATTGGTTTCAAGTAGACGCACGGAAAAAGAGGAAGTGATGTTACCCATCTTGTTGATACTCTGTTTTCCTTCTTTTTTTTTCTCTGCTTTTCTTGCTTGATCTGCTGCAGTTGTTGTTGGTGGGAGCTTTTTGTGTACTTCTGTGAGGTTTTGGGTATGAAAGGAAGAATTTTTCTGGTGTTTTTTCTTTTTTGAGGTTTTTCTTGGCTCTAGATCGGAGAGATCGAAGAGAAGGAGATAAAGCTTTTAGGCCGAGATTGGTTCAGAGAGAGAGCTTTCGGTGAAAGGAAGATCGAGCGGTGGTGATGAGCTCTTTGAGCTTCGGCCATGGAGGTTCAGCGAGGGCGCTCGAAGAGACACAGAGAGAGAGAGAGAGAGAGAGAGAGGAGGGTTAGAATGTTCTAGAGGGCCGGTTGGGTTAGAGAGAAAATAGGAGGGTTGGGCCGGGTCTAGCCCGACCCATATATGAGGTCCAGCCCATGCCTAAGTCAGCCTTGGCCCGGACCAAAACCTACAAGCCCAAATCATTTTGTGCTAGCCCAGAATCCCTTTGGCCCGATCTTTGGTTCAAGCCCACTATCCTTAAGTTTTTCCATGAGAACTGCCTTCGAGTTCCAGTCAGGATGAGAGAGAAAAACCTTTTCAACCGCTGCAAAAACAGATCAAATAAAAAAAATTAAATTTATTTATCCAGGAAGGATGAAATAGAGTAGGACAAAGATAATTGAAGTTCAGTTGACTCAAACTTATGTCACACCTATCCTGAACGAACCATTTGAGAATAAAAATGAATCTGATGATTGATCTGACGGTTCTTGTGTGCTCAACTCACATCTAGAAAGACAAAAAATAAACAAAAATAAATAATACAACAGTTACAAAAAAGTCTCTAAATAATGAATATGATAGTAATAGTTTGAGTATTAGCATTTACAGAGACTCTGAAATGGCCTTGGATGATTCTGTTACAGACTCCAGTGTTGCCTGTAGAGATGGGCTGTGCTTATGGGGATCTAGCTGGTCAGCTTCTGTCACACTTGAATCTGATGAGTGATCTGAGGGTGGTTGCATGCTCGACTCACATCTAAAGTATGTGATCATCTCTAAAAGTGACATGGATTTATACATAAGCTTACTAAAACAGTAAGGTATCAAACTTACAGAAGCCAAACGTTGTTATTGTAGAGAATAATGAACAAATTACATGGTTTTAAAAGCCTAGAACAGAACAGAACAGAACAATCATACCAACCCTAACAGATCAAACAAAATCAAAAACGTTTCAAAATACGAAAATTATAACAACGTTTACTTTGCTCTAAATAAATTGATTTCATACTAAATATCTAAAAGCAAAACAAAAAAGCATTCTTACCTCCATTCGCCAGAATCGCCACCGCCTCTCTTTCGCTTTCTCTTTCACCGACTTCATACTAAATAGTAAATAATTAAATATATTTAGCGTGTCTCGAGGATCGGACGGATAGAGTTCATTTCACTCTACGAAATCGAACGGTAAAGAAAATTTTGCAAAATTTTGGACACCGCTCATATGCTCTGTCTAATAAAATGAAAGCCAATATCTTTTTACAAAAACGAAATAGCCCATCCGGTCTCACTTGGGCTCAACTTGCTGAAACATTTTCAATAAAAGTGACCCCGATTACTTTCTTCTTAAACAAGGGCCACAAGCCCATGACAAAATAAAACTTGACGTTTTCGTATTCAAATAATAATTGAGATAAATTAATTTTATACGCCCTTTATGTAGTAATTGAATTTTAATTGTTACACTTGTTATCAATTCATTATTCAAATTCAAAGAGAATGTGTTATGTATAATATAACTCATTTCATTCCTTTAAAAAAAATTTAAAAAAAAAAACTCACTTCTTGCTCCCTTAAAAGTTACATAGGTTTTGAGTGAAATTTGTATTGTGCCTTTATGTAAGGGCCTCATTTTCTCTCCATTGAGTGTGTGCATGCGTTTGTTTCTATAAAAAACTAAATAAATAATTGTCTCACATTTCTTAAGAGGGGGTGTTATGTAATGTGTGTAATATAATTTGCTCCACCGTCACTTAAAAGATATCATGATTATTTAGTGTAGATTGTGGTGTGCCTTTTAAGGAGAGGGTTCAAAGAAATAGTAAAAGATTTGGACTAATTAAAGAACTCAATTTAACTTTGGAATTTGGGTAGAAGCGATTGCAATTTATGTTTTAAATTGCTTAATTTTAGAGAGCTGAGAGTCGTTCTCCCTCAGGTTGTCTATTTTATCCTACTTAATTTTAGAGTGGAGAGCCATTCTCCCTCTAGTTGTCTAGGGATTGGGCAAAGTGGAGAGTCGTTATCCCTCAGGTTGTCTAGGGATTGGGTGACTTTTGGTTATTGAGATCTTTTAATAAAAGAAAAATATCAAGTAACTTTAAACATAATAAATTAGGTTTTTTAAATTTCATTCATTAGCATAATTTACATTATCACATGATAATTAAGAAACTTTTGTTATACTGTAATGGTGATTACATGTCACTAAGATCATTATCACAAGAAATATGATGTAGAATCAAGTAATTATAGCTATTCATTTATTACACTATAAAAAGATGGTGAAATGAAATTATATTTAAATCAAATATCCAAAAAATACCCTTATTTATAAAATAATCATATTTTGTGAATGTGAAATGAAAAAAATACACATTCACAAATAGATTACATAAATACCTACAAACAATTAGAAGCATATGCATGAATACAAAGGCATGTGTAGGAATTAGGGATGGCCATGCCCATTGGGTAATTTGTAATTTTCCCTACAAGAGAGAGAGAGAGAGAGAGAGTCAGTTGTGGAATGTGGAAATGGCCACGCGAACCCTATGGCACACCTGAAAGAAGCTCGCATTGGTCTCCGTCACCATATGTGTCGGTGGTGCTAGCGCCACTACAGCCACTTCGGATGATCCAATGACAGTGTTGAAACTCTTCACTGCCATCCCTATTTTCCTCGTACACAACTCCTTTACTGCCGCCACCATTGTCTTCAGTAGGGTCAGAATTGTCAATTCCGAAGCAAGCTTATAGTTATTGGTTCAATTTATATTCATAAACAATTTTGGATTAAACAGCACTGCTAGAAATAGAGTTTGGCAATTTTTACTAATTGTAAATCCATCACTTCTATACATTCCCAACCATTATAACCGATTCTATGGATGTCCCATGAACAAAACGCCATAAAAAAAAATTTTCAATTTAAGTATTTAAACATAACTCCTAGAATGCATAGTCGAAGAGCAGAAACTTGAGGATTTTTATTATTTTGTTTGAGGAAAAGAGAATCTGCAATACAAGCAAAGACAACCAAATAATTAATAAAATAGGCGTTCTCTAGGAAAAGCCATTCTTACATCATGTTTATCAAACACATGCCTCGTTGAGGTTTTAGTTGATCTTCTGACAAGCATAATTCAGTTGCAGAGAGTTAACGGTTTGAGATAAATACCTATATATAGCTAGGCATAATTGGCTTCAACATATAACCAAAAGCGTAATAGACAAGCGTGTACATCTTAAACGACTTAAAGATCCTATATTTAAAACCATTAGCTAGTAACGATTTTCAACACCGTCTAAAAGTACATTATACGCATTACGGTCAACACTTTGATCGCGTATAGGTATGCGATACGTAGGTTTTCTTTTTAGACCAAGACTCTCACATTCTTCCCTTGAAAGCTAATTCTTCTAACAAAATGCAAACACAAGATAGTGTGGCCAACTATAAATTAATAAGTATCAGCCAAATGTATTTGAGAAACAAATATTTTAATTGATAAGTAATAGATATTATTAATGAACAAAAATCCTTCGTTTTCACAAGGAAAAATATGAAACACACAAACAAAAATCTCAATAAATGAATGCCTCAAGTCAATCAGCTGTACAAAATGTCCAATGCAAGAAAAATCAAATTAATTTTCAGAATACATTCATCTATGTTCTAAAAGGAAAGAGGCATGTGATAAAAGAAAGGGAGGAGGGGTTTATATGCTAGGCAACAATTTTTGAATATGTAATATTAATATAAAAAAATAATATAAACCAAGGAATTACATCATCAAGGTCAAGTATAGCCAAATATAATATTTTGAACAAACAAGTAATATAAAAATAGTAATGGGAAATGGTGAACTCACATTATAATGGATAAACCTTAAATTGATGTTTGAAGAAAACTTAGGTGGAGTTAGCTTAGCAAAATCCTGAGAAACCTTTTCTAGATCAAGCGAAAAACCCTTTATATGATCCATAAGACCTTCCTCGGAAGTCCACAAAGGATAAGGGATAAAAACCTTTTCAATCACTTCAAAAACAGATCAAATAAAATAATTAGATTTGTTTATCAAGGAAAGATGACATAGAGTAGGACAAACATCATTGAAGTTCGGTTGGCACCTCTCAAAAAATGGTTTGAGGTTGTAGATGAATCTGATGGTTTATCTATGATTGTTGTATGCTCAAATCACATCTAGAAAGACAAAAAAGAAACAAAAATAAAGGGTCACTAAAAACTGAAAACACTGTAATAGAATAATTTTTAAATTTGCAAATAGTGCCGTAGGACCCATTTTTAATGAAAAAAGTTGCTGAAAAAAGAGATTTATAGGTCCCATGAACAGTGCACGGGACCCACTAGTGTGAGACATTTTAGTGCAAACTTTGTGACAGACACATCCCACATGAAAACATTGTTCCCAATAAATAAAAAAAGAAGAAAACACAAATGCACAAACGCAGCGCACAAAAACGTATAACCCAAACGCATAATGATAAAATTGTTGTATTGAGTTTATCAAAATAAAGAGTTAAGATGTCTTATTTAACTGTCAAAACTGTTTTCATTCCTTTTCATTTCGCGAACATAATTTAAAAATAAAAACAAATAAAAAACTCTGAGTATGAATCAAAATGAACTCTACACTCATTCATTATTGCTGGTTTTGTGATTGACTCCATTGTAGGTCACTTGTGAAGCTGACCTAGTTGGTCCTCTAACTCCACTGATTCACCATCCTCTAGCTTCATCCCAAACCTTAGTTGGTCCTCCAACCCTAGGGATTCTCCAACCTTTAGCTCCATCCCAAACCCTAATATCACAGACAAGTAAAACAAAAAATTACTTTTGTGTACGTCACTAACTGTGAAACAGTTAACAAATGACATGGATTTACACAAATCAGTTAAACTAATTATTGGAAACACTAGAAGCTCTTATCATATGTAAAAGCTCTCATTATTTTTGAACCTTGAACTTTTATTGGAAACACTAGAAGCTCTCATCATATGGAGAGCGGCGGAGAGGTTTTTCGCCGAGTTCTTCGGTTTCCTATTCGATAGTGTTATCTTGTGTTTGCATCTCTCTTCCCTTACTCTTGTGCTTTACTTTTATTGTTTGTTGTTCATGTTTATGCACTAGAGTAGTATAGGCTCATTGCGCACATTTACTCTTGTTCCGCACTTTAATTAAGTAAGAGTAAAAGCAATCTAGCTGTAATTTTAATTTGAGGGTCTAAACAAGCCCTTGTGTTTTCACACAAATTCGAGCTTTCAATTGGTATCAGAGCGAGTACACTTGTTTTGGTTTCATTACCTAAGTGTTATCAACCCCTTGTGTGTTTTGCCATGGATAATGTTTTATATGCTTCTGTGGATGTTGTTGATTGTAACATGCTATGTGTTTGTAAAAATGCCTCTATGAGTGTTAATCCTTATAATTGTGATGACATGTTACATTAATCTTTAGGTGTTGTTGATAATCCTAACATCAAACTCTTGAAGAAAGAGGCTAAGAAGTTTCATAAGAATTTGAGCAAGTTTTGCTGTAAAAAGGTTGATTTGATTGCTAAGCTCAATGAATCCAATAAATTGGTTGAAAAGTATAAGAAGCTTGTTGAACATTCTCTTGAAAAACTAAAGGAGTTTGAATGTTTGAATATGGACTTGGATGCTAAACTTGTTTTGCCTAACAAACTAATTGATGATCTAAAATGTGAAAATGAATCTCTTAAGATGCATGCTAAGTGTTTGATTACTGAACCTATTGCTAAAAATGAAGAAAACCTTTGTTGCAATCATGTTGCGGTGCCCAATTTTGTACCTATTGTGAGTTCTACCTTTAAAGACAAATCGGTACACATTCCTCCACACAAAAGAAACCAAAAAGTGGAGAGAAAGGCTCTTAAGCCTAAGCCTTCGTTTTGGTCTCATCCTAGGGATTTGAATAGATCTAAGTTTGTTCCTACTTGCCACCATTGCAGTGTGATCGGTCACATAAGACCTCAATGCCCCATTTTGAAAAAAGAACAAAACCATGTTGCTAGATACCTCCCTGAAAAGCCTAGTGAACATAAACCCATTGCTTGTCACCATTATGGTATCCTTGGTCATCTAAGACCTCATTACTCTAAGTTTCAAGCTCTTGAAAGAATAAAAAAAAAAAAAAAAAAACTTGAGCTTTTTGAAAGTTGTGCTATAAAAGTAAAACCGGATTTAGGGAAAAATGATAAGTTGTTAAAGAAAGTTTTTTATGTTCTTAATTCCTTGTCTTTGTGCATCTTTGATTCTCATTCTTCCAACTCTCGTCTCACTTCTCATGATACACTCATTCCAAACAATCGTTCCGTTTGGATGAGGAAGGGTTTCTATGGTTAAACTTATGCTCTTTTGGTCCTTGGTCTAATTTTTTCGATCTTTGTAGGACTTGTTATGCATTAGATGCTTCATTGTCATGCATTTGTGCATCATACATCTCTTCATATGCATTGTTTTGTTTTTGTTTTTTATCTTGCTTTTATGTCTTTGTTTTTGTGTGTGTAAAAATCCAAAACCACATAAAAAGTGAAAATTTCAAAAATTTTGATCGTATATATTTGAGCACATATCACATGTGAGTTTGGCTCAGTACCTTCGTATTAATGGCATAGTACATTTACGAGCTTAGCTTGTTTTTTTTTTTTTTTTTTTTTTTATATATACAAGATAGAATATCTACTATAGCATAATCTAAGTGTATATGTGTGTGAAACTCCCTCTTAGAGACTTGAACCCCGATCCTTGCCTCCACACCCTACAAGCATTTATACTTATGAAGTGACCACCGCACCAAGGGTGCACAGTGGTCGAGGTTAGCTTGTTATGTTTGCACATTTATCAAGTGTGAGCGACATCTAAAAATCTACGTTTGATTGTTATAAATAGATCTTCAAGCTTGTCATGAATAATTGGTTAATAGACTTGCTTGATCTTGATACATACGTAAACTTGTGCCTATATATCTCCTCAAATTTTTTTTTTCTTTTTTAAGAGCTCTACAAATGTCAATCTCGAAAAGAGAATTTTGAGCTGAAAAAGTCATCGCACATACTAGTATTTGACTAAAAAAAATGTAAAATGATTTGTACTAAAATGTATGATGCAAAAGCCAAAGGCTAAATTGTCAAAGTTATCTTAAAATGTTTATGGCATCGCTTCTCAAAAATTTGAGTTGTTGTGATGAAAAGTATGTAAAATGGAAGCAAATCAAAAAGCTTATAATCAAGTGTAATCACATTGGTGAGGGGTCATATATGTTCATTTATACCAGTGAGATAAGTCACTTGACTTCATACTAGTCATGTATGACTTGATTGAATTGATCATTGAAGTTTCATACTAGACTATAAACTAGTTTATACTTGATCCACACACACAACACACAAAATTAATGTTCAATGAATGTCTATTTCATTTGTGTGTTTGTACATGTTCAAATGTGATGTTTGTGTGCTCAACTATATGTGGATTAAACCAAAAAGATTTTTGTGTGTGTGGATAAAGTATGAACTAGTTTATGTTTGTGTGCTCAACCATATGTAGATTAAACCAAAAAGATTTTTGTTTTTTTTTTTTGTTTGTTTTTTGAAGTGATTTGTATTACCCATGTTTTTCAAAGTTTTTCAAGTTATTTTTGTGTGAAAAACATGTTTTCTGGGTGTTTTCGTGACTTATTTCATGTGTAAGCTCAATCGCAAGTTAAATAGTCAAATTCTCAAGTTTTTCAACTTTGAACAGAGAGTTTTGTGACTTTTTCGCGAGTAAGGCTTACCAGCGAGTTACTAGCAAAATTTCGCTAGTAAGGATTACCAGCAAAAATTCTCAGCTTCTAGCGAAAATTTCCAAATCAGCTTTTTTAAGGGCATTTCATGGAACATTTGTTTTAAACGTCTCTCATCTTCTCCTAAATTCCTATTTTAATGCTTCAACATCAAAACCCAATAAATTTCAAGTGTTTTACATTTCATAAACATCTCTAAGATAATCTTTAACTCTTTAACTCTTACTGGCAAAATTTCGCTAGTAAGGATTACCAGCAAAAATTCCCCACTTCTAGCGAAAATTTCCAAATCAGCTTTTTAAAGGGCATTTCGTGAGACATTTGTTTTAAACGTCTCTCATCTTCTCCTAAACCCCTATTTTAATGCTTCAACATCAAAACCCAACTAATTTCAAGTGTTTTACATTCCATAAACATCTCTAAGGTAATCTTTAACTCTTTTCATTGATTTTGATCCTTAAATTATGTTTTTGGAGGTTTTACATTCATAGTTGGGATTTTTCTTAAATGGGAGTTGGAAAACTTAATTTTTGTCAATTTTTTATTGGGTTTTTGTTTTAAATGTTGATTTACTTTGGATGTTGGCCCCTTGTAGCAAAAAGAACATGTATTTAGGCAAGTTTTTCATATGTTCATGCATTGTTTAACATACATGTGTTGTGTGTGCACTCTAAGTGTTTGATAAAATGCCAAAATGACATTTTCTCGTAATTTTGGACTCCGATGAGTTAAGTCTTTTTAGACCTTTTAGCCCGTATAACATGTTCTTGTGTCTATATCATGCCTTGGTCTATACTTTGTTCCATCATCCTTAGCATATCATGTTTATTTTATGCTTTGTAGCATTTTTTTTAGATGTTTTTGTCTTTCGTTTGAGTTTCATTCGCTTATTTATCTTGCACCTCTCATGCATCATCTTTTACCCTTGTTCATATCTTCTTTTCTTTCCCTCCTTTCTCTTAATTCATATGTCTATTCGTGACAAAAAGGAGGGAGAGTATACCGGTGAGTATCGTCATTTCTATATAACTCATGTGCACATTCTTAGAGGGGAGAAATTCTACCTCATGCACATTCGTGGGGGGAGAAAGCCATAGGGGGATGCATATATTAAGGGAGAGAAGATATGTTTTTATGAGAAAACTTTGTTTTGCCTTAAACTTGTTTTCTCGTTACTTTTTGGTACTTTAAGTTATGTTTAGTATCTATGATTTGTTACTCCATCGCATCATGCTTATGTGTTGGACATGCATATATCCTTATGCTATTGTGCTTTATTGGTTGCATGTTCGAATGATCATTTGATTTGCTATATGATCATTGTTGTTATTTCCATATGACTGTCATGTGTTTGATCAAGTAGCTCATATGTTTTACATTATATTTACTTGATCGCTTTTTACTTGTTACATTATACTTTTCCTTTTATCACTTGATTTACCTTGAGGGTCTAATGCGTTTTGTGGAAGTGTTTCAAGTTAAAGGTATTTTATTCCAAGTTCATCACAGGTTTTAGATTTAGGTGTGAGTGAGTTTTGTCATTGTTCCCAAACTCACGTTTCAATATAGAGTCTATTATAGGGTGTTTTGTCATGAAATAGCCAAAGAGGGAGATTGTACAGTTGTGATTTACAACTATGTTTTATATTGGCTTTATTTCATGACAAAAAGTGTTGTAATTGCTTTAATTTTGTTCCTTGTATTTTGTGGGATTTTATTGTATTGGGTTTAGTATTAAGTTGGTAAAGAATCAAGCATAAATTGAAGAATAAGTGAATTTCGCGAGAAGCTTGCTAGAAGCTAACCCACGAAAGAACTACATGAGAAGCACATGCTGGAAGCTGAAGAGTCATGTCAACCTGAAGGATTTTGCGAGTGTCTTGCGAGTAAGGCCTTCTCGCGAGATACTCGCAAAACATTTTGCCTAGAGGATTTTGAGTATGACTTTCTTACCTTTCACACATACTATATATACTCTCATTACCCACAAAATATAAGAGGCCATTCAGAGAGAAAAACCCTAGATAAGTTTTCTATAATACACACACACCCATCTTTTAGAGAAAGAACTATTCATTCTTAGTGAGAAATTCTTGTAGCCTCTTTTCCTTCCCTCACCTATTGTCATATCTTGAGAAGAGATTTTTACCCAAATACAACCCACACATTTTCAGAGTGTAGAGAGTGTTTTGGAGCTTGGGGAAGTTTTGGAGATTTGCCAAAAGAAGCCGGTGAAGCTTGGTGGATGCAATTGGGCATATTTTGGAATCAGAAAAGCT
This sequence comes from Lithocarpus polystachyus, assembly GCA_033629205.1. Classification (NCBI taxonomy): domain Eukaryota; kingdom Viridiplantae; phylum Streptophyta; class Magnoliopsida; order Fagales; family Fagaceae; genus Lithocarpus; species Lithocarpus polystachyus. The sequence goes on from CM066164.1 coordinate 82,551,777, forward strand.
AAAGAAGACATAACTCTGAGAAGTACGTTAGTAGCAAGAGCTTGGAGGGCTCAATTACATTGGGTAGACTAGACTTGGAAGATCTTTTGTTATTCATGTACTCTAACTTTATTCTCTAGTAGATCGATTACCACTTGGAAGGCAGCGGTGAGATTTTTCGCCAAGTTCTTCGGTTTCCTCTTCGATAACACGTCTTGGTGTTATCTTGTGTTTGCATATTTCTTCTCTTACTCTTGTGCTTTACTTTTATTATTTGTTGTTCATGTTTATGCACTATAGTAGTATCGGCTCATTGCGCACATTTACTCTTATTCCACACTTTGATTAAATAAGAGTAAAACCAATCTAGCCGTAATTTTAATTTGGGCGTCTGAACAAGCTCTTGTGTTTTCACACAAATTCAAGCTTTCAAATGTAAATAATCACTACCAAGAAGAAATTACTGTAAAGCATATAGTATTTTGTTATCATTTTTGTAAATATTTTAGCTACTCATTTAGAATAATTTATTTAGTTTCTCATTGCAAAATTCCAATGCTATTACTACCAACAGCACATAAAATCTTCAAAGTCTGTTCCTATCTGAATGCATAAAGGACCAAAGACTCACCCGTTAGATATTTGCTAAAACAATCCAGATGAATTTGAGCAGTTCACAAGTAAAGCAGTAGCAAAGGTCTTTCTATTTTGAGAGGAAACCTAGCAATTGGGGTCAAAAGTTCGCAATAGCTCTGGCTGGGGATGCACAGAGGATCTCCATATACCTCCGAAGTTAATGTAAGCAAACTAATGATATTTTCTTGCTGAATTTCATAGCTCTATTCAACACAGAGACCAATCAGAGCATAAACTTCAAAATTTTAAAAAAGTACTGCTCAGATTTATTTTCAATGAAAATTCTTAAATTCCAATTTGTAAATGATTCGATTCCTGTGTGTTTGTTCCAGGAATGGGTAATGGGAGAAGCTTAGAAAACCAAAAAAATTATTAAATTCATTTGTCCTGGGATTTTTTTGAGTCTTTAGTTATATATTTGTTGAGATATTAAAAAAGTTACATTGTTGTGAATGTTCTAACGAAACCAAATCATACATTCATAAAAATAGTAAAAATGCCCCATTTTTGCGCACCCTGCCCCAAGGAAGGGACAGGACAAGTGTATAAATGTCATATGTTTAATACATATCTAAATTAATTATTTATATAACCCCTTTATTTCTTCTACCATGTCTATCCTATTAATATCAAATTCACCAAATTGAGAGATTTGCAAAATGCCTCCACCCCAAGCCCTGTGGCCCCTGTGAGGATGGCTGAGATGGGAACAAGGTATCCATGATCCGATCTCATCCCACTCTATTGCCCTCACTATGCACTCATGTATGGGAGCTTGGAGGCAACTGGATTGGACTGTTGTGGTTATTGAATACAAAACCGCTGGGTGGAAGAATAGAAAAACAAAATAACCTACAACTTTATTGTGCTTCACAAGGCTAGAAGTCCTATTAGTAAATTACATGATTAATATATATGTACGGTGTGAAAGGCAGACTATAATAACCCAGTTGATCAATAGACAAGCAATAAGACTCATTTCTGGCTTGAATACTAATTACACTGTTTGGAAATGATACTGATTGTGTGCATCTTTCTCATTTTTATTTGTAAAAAAAGAAGGAAAAAAAAAAAAAACAAAGCAGTATAAACAAATGTTTCATTTTTATTTTTGACAGGCATTAAAAGAAATCAAACAGAGGACAACAATCCAATTCCAAACCAAAACCCTCTAAGAATCTGTCCCTTTCGAGGGCCATAATAAGGCAATGTCATACTGAAATTCATTTTCAAGAAAACATGAAGACCCTTTCAGTCTCAAATAACAGACATTCGCACCAGCTTATTGTAAAGAATGCGGTCATCCCTACCAGCTACCAGCTACCAGCTACCAGTGTTGCTCTCTAACAATGCACTTTGCCCAAGTTCCTGATGCATGAGATACATTAGCTACCAGACAATAATTGAATAACAGATTTTTTCACCTTCACATCCCTGTGTGAGAGGAACTTCCCCAAGTTGTGGATGATCAACCTAACATCTTCAACCTGAAAGACAACAGTTGCTCCTTGCCACGCTAATCATCATGATATCGCGCATATGAGAGAGAGTACAAATAAAATATTTAACCTAACATAGCCAGCTAGATTTCGGTCAAAAATACCTAAAAGCCTGTTTCAAATTTTAAAGCTAACATTAATATAATGACAAGTGTATGCAACAAACATGCTATAATAGAAATTGGGAAATAATGGAAGGGGACAAAGAGTTCCCAAAAACATACCTGCAATAATTCTTTATCGACAGCAACCTCCATCACGGCAGAAGTTTCTTTCTCACCAGTATCGGCCTTTGAGTCTGTCTTTTCATTCCCATCAGACTTGAGCTCTGTCTCAGAAGCTTTCAGTTTCTCTTTCTACTTAGAAGAGTCCTCTCCTTCATCTTTTTCAATTCCTACCTTTTCAGGTGCAGCATTCACATCAGTACTCTACTCTTCTTTTTTCACATTACGTAAGTCATGTTGCATACCTGATTCCTCCATTTCTTTGTTCTCTTCAGGATCTTCCTCTGGATCTTCATCATCTGTTTCATCTTCCATCACCTCAACAACGTGATCAACAGATTTATCCTCCTCCTTGACCTTGGTTTTGTCATCATCTGGTTGAGCTGTGTTCAATGTTTCAGACTTAATATCTTGCTCTCTTCACTTTTGATTATTTATCCCTTTCCCTTTCTTGAATTTCATCCCATTGCCTCTTATGTTGATTTCTTCTTGTCACAAATTTTACACGTAGTTTCTGCACACACACCCATAAAAATAAGCATGTAAATGAGGACGCCTCAGTAAAGGAAGCCAGTAATATGCATATTGACATAGTCAATAACAAACCTGTAGAAATGTTAAAATACGACTACCCATCTGATATTGAAGCATTTCATACAACGATTCAGTAAATAATGACAACTGCAAGAAACATGAAACACAGTGAGGAAGAAACAAGAAGCTATAATCTTACTAGTTATACGAGGTCAGAGAGAGAGAGAGAGACAGCATATAAAGAGGAATGGATGAAGCAGGAGAACAAACCTCAAATGTTGATTCTTGCATGTCCTTGTCAGTATAATCCAGGAGTAAATCCAGTGAAAGTGATAATAAATGAAAGCTGTAACTCCAGTGAAAGTGATAATAAATGAAAGCTGTAACAGAAGATTCATAGTTAGACAAGGAGTACAAACAAGCTACATTAGATGGGGTGATCATACAGAATATATTTGATTAACATGTAGCATACAATGCTGCGTAGGATGGCAAAAACCTACTTTGGATATCTTGCTCCGTTTCGTTTGTAAAATTAATCCAGCAAGTAGCAACAAATCCACAATGCCCAAGAATATGAAAAACAACCAATTTATGGGCTAACAACTTCCTCATACGATTTAATTATTATTAGAATAACTTAAAAGAGCAGGTACTCAGGTCTAAGCTTCTGCGGCCAGTTATTACTGATTCCAAAAGCTGGCAGAACCTTAACAGCATCGATGGAATAGATTTTCCACTGCACAGTGCATTGTCTATAATTGAAACAAGTATAGTTTTATAATTTTAAATTTAAAAATGCATTTTCTTTAATTGAAACAAATATAGTTTTATAATTTTAATTTTAAAAATGAATTACCTTTGCCTTCCACACTATATTTCCATGTTCTGATTTGGTAGGTGCTTCAGCCAAAAGATCAGCAGATGTCTCTTTCAGCTCAGTTGCCTTCTCTTCTTCTACAAAATCATGCTCACAACTGCTCTACTCAACAATGTATAAAAAGAATAATAATAATGAATAAAAACTATCTTATCTTTTCCTTCTTTCAAAAAATAAGTAATACAACCATCCATTTGGTTTTGAGAAGAAGTGAAGAAACGTAGGATATTAGAAATCACAAAACTAGTTTAAGTTTAAATGCTTGTTCTGAGATGCAATATTTGTTTTTGTTTTGGCCAGTAACTGGACAAAATTTTTAGAAAAACAAGTAAATGATTGTTTTTCTACTCTTCTTTCTTGTACATATTTTTATAGTACTTCATTCATCTTGAATGAAGTAATCTTTTTCAATAAAATTTTTCTTACTCATAGAAAAAAAGTAATAGATTGTCTAACAAAAACCATTAAAATCACAAACTGCCACTTGCACCAAAAAGATTAAAGGTACAATAGCATGTTCTGGATAAGTATAAGATAAACTTCGCAAAAAGCATTGGAGTAACAGCATAAGAGAACACCGAGTTAGTTACAAGGGCTGCAAGATACACGAGCAGCAATATATTTAGAACTTGAGAAGGACGCAAAATGAAACATCAAGATATACATACGTAAAGCATCATGATGTGGGGAATCTCGTCGCAGAGATTTCCCATCCTTCGCCGAAGAGGAACCACGACAGTCTCTAGAGACTCTTACTAGAGTTCGATCATGCCTGGCTTCAAGTCCACATTTGCGCTCTCATTCTCTTTTGTTTTTAAACAATATAACTACTAAGTGAAGCAAATAACAACGTGTTACTTACAATATAAATAAAAACAATATAAACCATCTCTGCATGGGCCGTAGCTTAAAAGGATCTCTAATCCTTCAACAGGTGCTACTAACATTTTCCTCCAGATTTGGATAACAACAGACTCTAACACTTCATCAGCTATTCCTGGTCCTATATCTACAAAAAAATAAATAAAAATCTAAATTGTAATTTTGTAATTAATATAAATTTGATACATACCTTCAATCAAACCTAAAAAAAAATTGTCCAAACTAATCTGAACAATTAAATTTAGGTATTTTAACATTCTTAGCAACTTTATTCTCAATTACATGGATTGGATTCAAAGGTCTAGAACTAAAATTACTTTCAGCTCTCTTGGTGCAGTCTGCTCAATAATATCCACTACCACGTAACTTGTGAAGTTCTTCAAAAAAACTTTGATTTTGTAGGGAGCTACGCTTTCCTAAACACCCAAACTAAACACCACTTGTCACAAATTGGATGTTTCTACCAATTTCTTGACAAGAGAGGTGATCAGAATGTAAAAGTTTGGGTGTTTAAGAAAAATTTGAAGAGTGTAGCTCCCTGCAAGATTAAAGTTTTAAAAGATCTGAAAATATTGTTGAGCACACTGCTCCAAAAGAACTGAAAGTGATTGTAGCTCTAGACCTTTGCAAACGGCATTTGAATCCAGTCCATGTAATTGAGAATAAAGTCGTTGTAAATGTTATGAAAATACCTAAATTTAATTATTCAGATAAGTTTGGACAATTTTTTTTAAGTTTGATTGAAGGTCTGTATCAAATTTATATTAATTACAGAATTACAATTTAGATTTTTTTTTTTTTTGGCAGATATAGAGCAAGGAATAGCGGATAAAGTGTTAGAGTCTATTGTTATTCAAATCTGAAGTAAAATATTAGTAGCACCTAAAGTGGTGAGTGGTAAGGAATTCCTAAGTTGGTGAGTGGTGATAGGATGTACTTCATTCTAAAGCACTTGAGGACTCTTGAGGAACTTTGGCCAGTAAACAGAGTCTTATTGATGTTACAGAAGTGAAAACCTAAAAACTTTTGAGCTACCTTTGAAATGCTAGGTACCTTTGTTAGGAAAATGACTTACTAGGGAAATGAATTTGCCCGACCAATTTGCATTTCCCTAATAGTCTGCATTTCCCTAACAAATACAAATTGTACGTTTGTTTTCATCCCTTGTCAATTGCATTTCCCTAAAAATTTTAAGGAATTGCAATTTACATCATTTACCCTAATAGTCTGCATTTCCCTAACAAATACAAATTGTACGTTTGTTTTCGTCCCTTTTCAATTGCATTTCCCTAAAAATTTTAAGGAATTGCAATTTACATCATTAGGGAACTAACAATTGCATTTACTAACAATTTGCATCCAATTGCATTTCCACTCTAAAATTATTAAGGAAATGCAATTACATTGTTAGGGAACTAACAATTACATTTCCTAACAATTTACATCTAATTGCATTTTCGTGACTGAGTTGCATTGTAGAAACTAACTTGGTCAGGCTCCAAGGCTATGGAGTCCCTCAAGTCAGTTTTTACACGCATCTAGTCATGTAAATGTAAATCTTATTAAGGAAATGCAAATTAGTCGGGCAAATTCATTTCCCCTCACAAAACTCAATCATTTGCATTGTTAAGGAAATGCAATTTGCATTTCCTAACAATTTTTAGGATATAATTTCCTAAAATGTTAGGAAAATGCAACTTACATTTCCCAAACCATTTGCATTTGTTAGGAAGATACAGATTGTAAAAATTTGCATTGTTAGGGAAATGCAAATTGTTGGGGAAATGAGTTGCGTGTAGAAAACAAATCCTGAGAACAAGTCCTAAAAAAATGCAATTTTTTTTTTTTGTAAGACTATCAAATTAAATTAGTAGTATTCTCGACAATTCGCACTAATTTAATTTGATAGTCTTGCTCAAAAAAATATTTTTTATTCAAGAGTTGAAATTAAAAGTGACTTTTAAAATATTTAATCTCAATCTTTGATTTACTAATACACCTTTTGATTTGCTATGAAAAATTATATACTTATACTGTCCTCATGTGTGGACTGCGTTACTTTTGCCTACTAGTCCACCACTTCACACTAAAATATTCCCCATCTATTTAAAATTGCTGACTCATTTTATGATATTATAAAAAAAATTAAACAAAATTTGACCTCCTTGTTTAAGGCTTTTAATAATATGGGAATGATACAACTACTTTAAATTTGTGAGTCTTTTAATGGAATGGTAGAATAATCCACCATGAGTATGGTATAGTTTCTCCTACTGCACTAAATTATGAAAAGTAAATTACGAGAAGTGTTATGTTCACAATATTTTCACAACAAATTGTAGGTTATAAATTATTATAAGTTCTAATTTAAATTAACAACTTAAATTTCTTTTTTATCCATCCAATAACAATCTACCAATTAAGATTTATTGTGAAAGTGTTATGAGTAGCTCAGGCGAAAGTGGTACCAACTTACATAATGGGTTGTTTCAAGATTCCACACTCTCTGTGATGAGTTAACTAGCATGGTGCGGAAATTTTGGTGGGGTCAAAGAGGAGAGGAGAGGAAAGGAAGATGGTCTGTACAGTTGGGAAGAAACGTGCATTATGAAATCTCAAGGTGGTATCGGTTTTAAACTCTTGAAGGAATTTAATCTACGTTTTTAGCAAAGCAAGGATGGAAACTTCAATCTAATCCTAACTCGCTTGCCTAGCATGTTCTTAAAGCAAAATATTTTCCTTAATGTGATTTTGTTGATGCTACTACACATGAAGGAGTATTATGGCAACTCAGCATATTGTAAGACAAGGGATGAGATGGAGAGTAGGGAATGGTAATAGCATCCAGATATAGTCAAACAAATGGCTTCCAACCCCAACTACTTTCAAGGTAATTTCTCCTTAGAACACCCTTGGTGATCAAGCTTTGGTAACTGATTTAATTGATAGCAGTTTGGGCGTTTGGAAAGCTGAGTTATTTCACCAAATCTTTTTACCAAATGAGGCTGATACTATATTGAGTTTACCTCTAAGTTTTTCACTTCCTAGGGACTCTTTAACATGGAACTCAACCGCAAATGGTATGTTTTCAGTTAGAAGTGCCTATAAATTAGCTATGGATTAGCTCTAATAATTAAGATACAAAGAAATTTGCATATCAAAGAAGCATAGGCATTTTTACGTGGAAGTTAAAGAAGCATTTTTACTAAGTTTTGCCCCTACTTAAACATAGGCTATAGGGGTATTTTAAAAACAAAAAAAAATCCAGTCCAAACACGGGCAGCCGCTTAATTAGTAGTATAGATAATAATAATACACACAACAGTAGGTGAGTTAGGAGAGAGAAAGACTGGAAAATGAAGATACAAAAGAGACCCAAAATACAGAGACATGACCCCTCCATCCAAGCAAACTGACCATATAATAGAGTTGGAGATGCCTTTTACTGCTGCCTCTCTCCTTTTTCTCTTTCTTTCACTTCCTTCTCAGTAAACCTTAATAATTACTAAGTATATGACAGCATGGCATACACTAGGAATGTAAATTGGTAAACCTTAATATTTACTAAGTTTATGATAGCATGGCATACACTAGGAATTTAAATTGAGTAAGGAATTAAGTATAGCTAACCTCGCTCCAAAGCATAGCATACTAAATGCAGTTTTTCAATTACTTTTCCCAAAGCATTTGATCTCATGCAAAAAAGACAATGCAAATGTCCAATTCCCATGAAGTGTGAAAATAATGTCATTTGAAAATTTATTAATCTTGAAGAAATCTTTTTTTATTTTGGCAAAACAAGAAAAAGGCATTACTGTGACCTCAAGAGCCCTTGTGCAATTTTTGAGGTTTTAGGGGTCATTTTGCAAATTTGTGAAATCATGAGGTTGAATAGTAATTTAGAAAAGTTTAGGGTCGAAAATATGATTTGGAAAAGTTTTGGGTCAAAGGGTAATTTTGAAAATATTTGGGGGTGGTTTGTAATTTTGAAAGATGTTTAGCTTGTGGATCCGGATTGGGCCTAAAGGAGAAATTGGCTTGAAAATTTTAGTGGAGTGGGCTTATGTGAATTTTAGCGTTAGATGGTAGCTGACCCAAATGGGTCCAACCCGGTTCAAACCCAAACTCCCCTCAAACTATTAAAAGAAATCTCTATGGACCAATGACCAGAACGCCACCTCACCATCTTATCTCTTCTCTTAAATCTTTTTCTTTGTATTTCTATCTTAAACCCAAATCAGAATAAGCCTTAAGCCTTTCTATTGTTCAGTTGTGTTTGTGAGTTTGAGGAATTGGGATTTGGTTTTGGCCGTCTGATTGGAAATTTGATCTGGGTTTTGGGGGGGTTTGAGAATAGATTTTTATTTTGGGTTTTTGAGGTTTGTTTCAAAATGGGAATTTGTGGGTTTTATGAGCTGGGTTGTGTTTGTGTGTTTATGATGGTTTGGCCGTGGGTTCAAGGTTCGTCATGGCTATGTGCATGTGTGTTTGTGCTCTGTATTATGTATTGTGTGTCTTGTGTTCTGTGTACGGAACTGACAGAAAAAAGAAAAAAGATGACCTTTTGGGTTGAAAAATGCACGCTTGTGTGAATCAAATGACATGAGTATGTGCATAAAAATTGGTTTCAAGTAGACACAGGGAAAAAGAGGAAGTGATGTTACCCATCTTCTTGATACTCTGTTTTCCTTCTTTTTTTTCTCTGCTTTTCTTGCTTGATCTGCTGCAGTTGTTTGTTGAAGTGGTTGTTGTTGTTGTTGTTATTGTAGTTGCTGAGAGCTTTTTGTGCACTACTGTGAGGCTTTTAGTAGGAAAGGAATAATTTTTCTGGTGTCCAGATAGAAAGAAAAGGCAGAGAAGATAAACAAAGAGAGTTCACTTCTTGAAGACCCTCCAGATCACTGATGCATCCTTCACGCACCGCTTGGGGCTCTCCTAGGAGCTAGATCAGGAGAGAGTTTGAAAGTTAGATAGGGTTTAGGAAATCGAACAGAGAGAAGTGTTTGGCTCAAGTTTGGCTTAGACTAAGAGAGAGAGAGAAAGAGTGACACGATGGAGTTGCTTGGCTCTAGATCGGAGAGATCGAAGAGGAGAGAAAGCTTTTAGGCCGAGATTGGTTCAGAGAGAGAGCTTTCGGCGAAAGGAAGATCGGGCGGTGGTGACGAGCTCTTTGAGCTTCTAGAGGGCCGGTTGGGTTAGAGAGGAAATAGGAGGGTTGGGCCGGGTCTAGGAAATAGGAGGAAAAAGAGTAAGGGTACGTGTGTGGAGGAGAAAAAAGAGGGAAAAAAGATAAGAAAAAATGAAAAGAAAAAATAGTATGGATAAAAAATAAAAATAAAAATAGGGGGAAAATAATATAAAGAATAAGTGATGACTGATGAGTTCAAATTAGAACCAGCAATAACTTATCACATAAGATTTTACTATAAATATGTTGTGAAAAATATTGTGAACATAACATTTTTAGTTAATTTTTTTTATAATGACTTTTAATTAAAATTTGATGACCTACAAGTCACTATATCGTTACCACAAGTGATTCACGAGATTTGTTAAAAAAAAGTCATTAGAAAATGTGATGTCACCCTTTAAGGTCACCTTAATATTCTTGTGCATTGAAATAGAACCTGGAATCTATAGCTATGAATAAAGCTTGACACGCTCATTAATTAAAAGAAATTAACTTGACCTCTTATTAAATCACATGTTCCTGATAAATAAAGGGGCCAAATATGACAAAATAAATAGACCTAGATAAAAACAGGACATATAGTTTAAGAAAATTAGTTAAATTCTTTAATCAATTTGATGCTCAAATATTAATGGCATGATATAGTAAGGAAACCCAAATAGTATATTTAGTACTAATTTTTCATAGAAATCATATTGAAATTTTAGCACGTGTTACATAGAAAATTACATATTCTTTTCAACAATAATGCAACACGAGTAATTTCAATCAATGATATCTCATTCAAATCAAGTCTGATTTTCGCTCATGACCAATCAAATTACACAAAATTTCATGCTTTTAAATATAACATCTAAATTAATCTAATCACAAGGTTAGATTTCAATTTAAGCTCAATCAAATTTAGTCAGCCGCATAAAAAATCAGCAAAAAATGAGTTTTAACCATTAAAACCATGAAATCCTTTAATTCAATGCTAAACCTTCCATCAAAATTTAGAGCCGGACAAAATACGGTATCAACATCTTTATAAATTTTTGTTATTATAAAATATAGCAATTTAGAATTATAATGAATGAAAATTATTAACTTTTATAAAATTAAAATTATTATAATGAGGTAAATTTTTTTTATTGGAGTTATGAAGTTATTTATAATCCTAAAAGGTGGCCACCTAGTAGACATCCATAACAATAAAAAAAAAATAGTATTAAACTTTTTTTTTTTTTTTTTGAAGAGAGTACTAAAATTTTTTTAAACACTACGAATACCATTTTAAAAGTCCACCTATTCCTAAATTTTATTTGTGTTTGGGCACATATATTATTGTTTAGAAGCCAGGCCCAAAAGTTTGTTTGTTTATTTTTTATTTTATAAACCGCAACAATTCTAATGCTTAGCAGATTTGTAAATTAGCAGTGATTACTGATTATTGGGTTTAACTGCATTAACAAAAGAAACCGTAGGAAATATACCATAATAAATTAAAATTTCAGATTCCTAAATAAAGTTGGTGTGCTCGGTTCGGTTTCGGTCGGTTTTAATGGGTATGGCCAACCGAAACTGACCGAAATGGCTAGAAATCAATTTGTATTTCGGTTTCAGTCGGTTTCGGTCAGTTTTCGGTTTTCCAAAGAGAGGGTTATTGAGATTTTCAAAACCCTAAGTCCCTAACTTTAATCACATATAAAAAACAAAGCAATAGCGCAACAGAGAGAGAGTTGTTGAACAAATCAGAACGACAGAGAAAGAAAAAATTCCAACAAAATTTGTTCAACAATTTACACACAGATTCCAACATAAAATTGAAAATATTTTGAATGAGCAAAAGGGTCCAGACAGAACTTTACCGTTGAATGAGCCAAATTTGTTCAACATGTAGTGATTTTTCAATCTGAATTGAAGAAAGAACACTTCTACAAGTAACTATAAACAAGACAATTCTGCAAAAAAAAAAAAAATTACAAAACCCAGACAACTTCACGCTGTTCCCAATAAAACCCATCAAGGATAAGAGTAGAACCCTGTTTGGTCGCCGAGAAAATTGAGGAGAAAAGGCAAAAAAAGAAAATGAAATTTTCATCTATTCAATGTTGTTATGGTTTTCAGAAAATGGAACAACGCACATATTAAGATTAATTGAGAATGGGTTTCTGTTTTCTGGATGATGAGAAATGGAAGATAAGTTGGTTTTCAAATTTATGTTATTTTTCCCTTATTTTTCTCGGAGCCAAACAGAGGATAAAGAAGAAAAATAGGATCAATGGAAAGGAATAGCAGAAGTGTTATTCCTGCTATTCAATGTTGGGAGGAGGGAATGGAATGGAATGGAATAGAATAAAAAGAATATTTTTAGAATATTCTTCCCTCCCTCTTGTTTGGGAGTTTTAATGGAGGGAATGGAAAGTCCATTCCCTTGTTTGGGAGTTTAAGTGGAAGGGAATGGAATGGGTAGGAGGGAACACCCATTCCTTTCTATTCTCTTAAAACCTCAAATTTTCATTCCCCCCAAAATTGGGAGGAATGGGAGGGAATGGAATTAAATTTAATGATTTTTTTACTGAAACTCCCAAAATACCCCTATATATTCAACTCTTTATTTTAAAATAGGGGTCTAATAGTAATATTGTCATAAAATGATTCCATTCCATTCCCTCCATGTGACTCCCAAATGAGATTACTTACATTCCATTCCTTTCCATTCCTTAATTTTAAAACATCCAATCAAGGTTACTTAATTCCATTCCATTCCATTCTTTTCCATTCCATTCCCTTACTTAAATACATTCCATTCCATTCCATTCCTTTCCATTCCCTTATAATCATTCAATTCCATTCCATTCCCTTCCTTTATGAACTCCCAAGCGGGGCCTTAGAGTGAGGAGGCAGAGAGAAGAGAGAGGCATAGCGTCTATGGGACTCAGAGAAAGGAAAAAAAAAAAAAAAAGGAATGAGGAGGCGCTGAAGCGAGAAGGATAGAGAGAGACAGAAAATTGGGGAAGGGAGCGGCTGAAGAAAAGAATAGGGGGTATTTATATCATGATACTGTAGGGTTTTAAAAAATTAAATAGCAAAAACCAACGCACAAAGGCTCAAACTGGGGATCAATTAGCCAAAACGCAGCAAGCAAACCACTTAGCCAATGATTAGTTACGTTTTCAAGTTGCATAAATATATACATATATATATATATATATATATTTCGGTCAGTTTGGTCAGTTTCGGGGTGAAAAAATTGAGTGCCGAAACCGAACCGAAAAATTGAACTCGGTTCGGTCGGTTTCAGCCGTTTTTTTGGTTCATTGGTTTTTTGCACACCCCTCAAATAAACCACACAAAAAAATTTTATTAGCATTTTTTTTTTTTGGGAAAGATGTGTTGGTTTGTGGATCCGGATTGGGCCCTTTTGGTGGAATGGATTTAAAAAGGAGCTTAATTTTTGGGCTTGGCTTTACTTTTATTTAAAAAAAGCTGTGGGCTTAAGTGTGTGAATTTTTGGATTGGGTCAAGGTGAAGATAACTTTTAATGTGGGCTGGAACTTAGAGGCATTCGAATTGGACCTAAAGGAGAGAATTGGCTTGGGAATTTCAATGGTGCAGTGGGCTTATGTAATTTTTAGTTTATTAAATCCAAAAAGAGGGAAAAAAATATTAACTTATGTGACAGGGCTACAAAATAAAGCTAACTAGGCTCACTCTATCACCTAATTTAATAGTTCACAAAAAGAGTCTCATAAACAAATAGTTATTAGTATTTTTCATTAGTTTGTCAAGCAAATTTTACTAAAAAAAAAATTAGTTTGTCAAGCCAATTTAGCACTTTAGAATGGACCCATCAAAATAAAGCCCTTTTTTAAAGAATCAAATAAAGCCCACTTAAATATGGCCCAGCAGAGTAAAATAGCATTTTTGTTTTTTGGAAAAAAAATGTAAATGTAGATAATGGTATGGATCATCTTTTGTTAGAGTTTTATAACAAAAGAATTGATGTACTTGTTTTCTTTGGGAGTATCATGGAGATATTGGTTGTACTTACGCCAAAACGTTTATTATTTGTATATTTACTACTTTATTTTTAAGAATATAATTTCTTATGAGAATGCTACACATGTGGAGCAAATATTCATGAGAAAGATGAATACTTTTTCTTTTTTTTTTTGGTAAATCAGAGGATGATATTAAAGAACTAAAAAGGAACTACATTAGCATTCACAGAGCGATCAAAAGTCACTCCAGAATTGTCCAATTTAACTAGAAGTAGCACCTCAGTAGGAGAGCTTAAAAAAACAAAAAAAATCAACATTTAGCAGAGCTCCACGCCGCGCAAGAGCATCCGCACATTTGTTCGCCTCTCTATAACAATGTTGTATCTTCACTTGAGGAATGAGCTTCAGCACTTCCTTGCAATCTGCCAGAATCGAGTTATTTGAACTAGAGGAGTCATCTGCTTTACCCAGAAGATCAACCAGCAACTGAGCATCCAATTCAACTATCACAACAGGCAGGTTGAGAGAAATGCACAGTTGGATGCCATCCCGAAGCACCCAAAGTTCTATTGCAACACTAGTAGCCCGCCCTATAGCTCTCGCATAGCCTCTAATCCATGCCCCATACCCCCCCCCCCAGCCCGGCCAGGATAAAAAGGATCCATCAGAATTTAATTTAAACCAATTAATTGGCGGAGGAAGCCACTTAACTTGAATTGTTGACTTGGAAGGTGCAAACTGACAGCTTGCTCCAACAAAAACATACTCCATCGCCTTTGCCATCACTTCCTCTTTAAGGTGTAGAGACGGCCTGGCCTTCTGAAAAACCACCCTGTTTCTACGAATCCAAAGGCACCACAAACCTATCAGAAAAACAATATTCCAATCAATCCCCAAAGGACCATAGTATGCTGCACTACACACATTTAGCCTAATCCAGTCCATTAAACTCGTCCCAGAAAAGCAGTTTGCTTGCATCGGGGCAGCGAGAGATTCCCAAAAAGATTTACCAAAAGTACAAGATCTCAACAAATGGTCAATGGTTTCCGAGGAGTTGTTGCACAAAGGGCATGTATCAGAATCAAGAACTCCTCTTTTTACAAGAACAGCTCGCACCGGGATACTCCCATGACAGCACTGCCATAAAAAACATCTAATCTTGGGGATAGCATTGGCTTTCCAAACCCAAGCTCCTCTAAATTGCCCATTATCCAGATTGCCCATTCTAGCACAAGCAATGTGATACGCAGCTTTGGGGTCAAAATCTCCATTTGGAGAGGATATCCAAGCCAATTGATCATCAATGTTGGCAAGCCGAGGAATGGACATAGCCTTAATTTCCAAAAGTATGTGTCTCGGTATGGGAAAGGAGCATTTAGACCAGTCCCACCCCGCGGTGGAAACCATATCCTTAACACAGAGAAATTTTTCCTCCCATTGAAGAGGACCAAAAAGTAGGCTTCTAAAAGTGCCTTTATCCAACCACCTATCAAACCAAAAAGATAGATTGCTTTCTTTGCCAGCCACCCACTTGGAACCTTCTCTAAACACGTCATGCCCCATTGTCATTGCACTCCAAACTTTTGAGCAATCACACCTAGGAAGGGTCCTGGCAATGGATCTTCTTCTCAGATACTTTTGATTGAGCACTCGAGCCCACAATGAATCCTTTTCCTTGTGAAGGCGCCAATTTAGTTTGGCAAGAAGGACTTTATTTTTGTCATTTGCAGCTAGTAAACCTAGCCTGCCCTTTTTCTTTGGTTTGGTGATTTTTTTCCAACTAATGAGATGGAGTTTCTTCTTAGTTTCCGAATCACCCCATAAAAAATTAAGGCTAAGCCTATCCACTGCTCTAGAAATTTTTGGAGGAATGTCCACACATTGCATGATGTAGTTAGGGATCGCCGATGTTATGGACTATGTAAGAACCAGTCTCCCTGCAAAAGAAAGCAAATGGGCTTTCCATCCAGCAAGTCAGTTTTGAACCCGCTCAATAATGAAGCTATAATACTGGCTGATACCTGTATGCTTGATCGAGAAACCTAAGTACTTCCCAAGATTCGGGGTAGACCGGAATCCCAAGATGTCACATAGCCTATCTCTCTCATAGGCGGGGAAGTTTGGAGAAAAAAAGACTCTGGATTTCTGATTACTAACCTTTTGCCCCAACATGTCACAGAAATACTCCAGAACATCCCGAATTGTAGCACAGTTCTTTTGGTCCGCTTTTGCAAATAGGACAAGATCGTCTGCGAAAAAGAGGTGTGAGAAAGCGATACCTCCTTGAGAAGCTTGAACTGGATTTCAGAGTTGATCTTCACATTTATCAGTAATCAAAGCTCCCAACACCTCTATACAGAGAATAAAAATATACGGGAAGAGAGGGTCCCCCTATCTTATACCCCTGGATGGCAGGAAAGGGGTTAGGGCACCTCCATTGAAAAGAATCGTAATTGAGGAGCTTGAAACGCAATTCATAATCAAAGATATAAGTTTGCTTGGGAACTAAAAAAGATGAAGTGTAACTCTGATAAACCCCCATTCCAATCTATCATACGCCTTCTCAAGATCAATCTTAATTGCCATAACCCCTGTTCTACCTTTTTTCCTAGAAATGGTGTGGATCATCTCTTGAACAATAATGGCATTATCCACCCCCTTTCTCCCTGGGACGAAGGCAGTTTGGTATGGGGAAACCAAGTCAGGAAGGAGGGGTCTAATCCGCGCAACAATGATTTTTGTAATCATCTTATACATCATATTACACAAACTTATAGGCTTGTAATTGCTGAGTTGATTAGGGCTAGGGCACTTAAGAATAAGGGTCACTAGAGTCTGATTAAGAAAATCAGGGATTTTGCAAGAAGAGAAAGCCTCCTTGTTCATCTTCCAAAACGCTTTGGTTATTTCAGTTTTGGGTTTGATCCTTTGTCCAACCAATTCAACTTGTTCAGTTTTCGTAGCATTCTCACGTTGTTCAGTCACAACGATAATAATTGGAAAGAGATAGAGCCTGAAAACTACTACAGAATTCACTTGTATCAGATAAGATATGCTCAGAATGATTTTGGTGTTTCTGTTAATGGGGCAGTGTATTGGCTTGTCAAAATGCATGACGACCTGTTTAAGGTAGTGGCATTTGACCTCCACGAAGAGACTTTTAGACTCATCTCTATCCCTGATGAGTTGAAATCAAACAATAAAACAGCTCTTTTTTTGGATTGTGGATGCTTGGCTTTGATAAATGGGTTGCATGACAAGTTGGATGTTTAAATATTGGAGGAGGACTTCCACAATCACAACTACTCTTAGGTTAAACAAACTATTCGTTTTCCTTTTGATATTTCTGATTTGACACAGAGGAGTCATATTCTTGCCATCAACACTAACACTGGTGAGATCTTTCTGAAAGCCTGTGTGTATGAAGAGGACATGTCATTTCTCTATTATCATACAAAGACAGAGTTTTTGAAGAGGCTTGGGATCACAGGAGTGCCTTAATGGTTGGTAATGAAATCTTACAGTTGCCAATTCGTCGGCATTACCTTCTATGATGAAGGAGGGAAAATTAGGGATCATTTTTTTTGGGGGGAGGGGGGGGGGGGGGGGGAGGGGTTGACTATACTGCAAAAATAAAATCTTACTGGTTTGTATAATTTCAATAGAGGAGGGAGATTTGCTGGTCTGTATAATCTTGCTAGTCTGTATAATTTCAATGGCCAATGAACAATTCATGGGGGTTTGCTATTTTTTCAGTGTGTGTTGACAGTCACTGATTATTTGCCTAGCCTGTAGCCTTGTGGCTATGCGGGTGAAGAGTTACTCATAGGTCAAGGGTTTAAGGATGGGTACAAAGAAAAAGGCACCTAGTAGTCCATTACTTGCTTCAATTATGGTTGCAATTGATTTGGATCATTCCCTACTCTACAAATTTAACTATGATGTTTGGAAAAAAATCTTAACAAAGGGAGAAGCATGATAAATTTCGGAAATTACTTCTTATATAAAAATTTTTAGCTGACAATTGTTCTTAGTTTCAACTTTCTATTGAAACAATTGTAGCTGCTAGAATCATGCTACCTCCGTCTCACTTTTTTTGTCCTGTTTGAAAAGTCAAATTTTTTAAGGGATTATCATTTATTATCTTGTCTACCTTTTAAAAATGTATAAGTTTCCAAAACTACCCTTAAAAAAATTTATAAAAAATTGAATTAGTAAATTAATAGGGGTATAATAGGAACATTAGTAAATTAATGACTTTTATTTTTAAAAACAGGACAATATTTTGTGACATCTCAAAATAGAATAGAAGACAAAAAAAGTGGGACGAAGGGAGTAGTTGGTTCAAAGACAAGATATTTAATAGGCAGTATAGCTCCCTAAAGTGACTATACAAAGACTTCGGTATCAAGACTCCAAAACAGGCAAGACCTTGCTTGTTAAGGTGTGCCTTTCCTTCCTTTTATTAATACTTAACAATATAATGGCTTTAAAAATAGTACTATCTCCGTCCTACTTTTTTTATCCTATTTGAAAAGTCAAATTTTTTAAGGGAACATCATTTATTATCTTGTCTGCCTTTTAAAGATGTATAAGTTTCCAAAACTACCCTTAAAAAAATTTATCAAAAAATTGAATTAGTAAATTAATAGGGGTATAATAGGAACATTAGAAAATTAATGACTTTTATTTTTAGAAACAGGACAATATTTTGGGATATCTCAAACAGGAATAGAGGACAAAAAAAGTGAGACGGAGGGAGTATTGCTTAGGGAATTTGGCCACTAGTAATGGTGTATACATAGTCGGGTGTTTTATACTTCTCTCATATCTTGATCAAATTTAATCACATTGAAGAAGTGTGTATGTTGTTGTCTAAGCTCTATTTATCATTTTCCTTGACCAAAAAGAAAGGCTCTATATATCATAAAAACACTCTTTATTTTTTAGTTTTATCCTTTTTGTTCCCTTTTGCATTAGTTTTTGCCTTTGGGTATATTGAACAACATATGATGATTTGTTAACTAAAGTGCTATTAAAAATGGTCTGATTCATATGATACAATATGATTTGATACAATTTTTACAATACACTCCTATATATCATACAATTGTTGAGTACTTCTAATACACCCTTACAATACAAAATATTTTGTATATAATACAATACATATCATATGATCTTGACAACTACCCCAAATCAAGCATTCAATACCTTAAATAAAATACATGGTCTTGGGCTGCGTATGAAAATAAAAGGGATAATTACACTTTAACTACCTATTGTTTGCCTCTAATTCTATTTGCCTACTCGTGGTTTCATTTTTGACACTTTACCCATCTGAGGTTACTTTTGTTTATGCTCCGTAACCCACCTCTAATTTTTATGTTACTCTAACAAGTTTCGTCAAAAAATCAAACAAGAAATCAGATCAAACACATCTCTCCCACGCACTCTCACTTGAATCAAACAAGAAATTAGATGCTACAATGACACCCACTTGAATTTCCATTTCCATTTTACCTTCAATAGATTTCCGGATTGGTCACTTCTCACACACTTCTCTCACACACTCCTCACACACCCCAAAACTCATCCTTAAGCTACCTCAGCTCCACCCCCACGCACCGACGACAGAGAGACGCAGCTCCACCCCATACTCCGTCGAAGGTCCGATGTCCACCCACACTCCGACACAGCTCCACCCCACACTCCGACGCTAGTCCAGTGAGTTTTCTCCCTTTTCTTCTCTTCTCTCACCTCCGCCCACTTCGAGCTCTACATCTACCCGATCCACCAAGGCAAAAATCTCCCTCACACCAGCGAAGCCATACCTACCTCCAACATCTCTGATCCGTCGCTGGCGAAGCCAATCTATGGGTTTGGGTTTTGATTTGTGGAGGAGGAGGAGCATCACTGATTTGGGTCTGGGTTTTGAGGAGCGTGACGTGTAGGTTGCGATTTCGGTTTTGGTGATAGTCGATCTGAGATTTTGTGTTGTCACGGTGGACATTAGCGTGGGGTCGTGGTGCTTTGGGTGGACCTAGGTTCGTGGGGCCGTGGGTAGTAGCTCGCCATGGGTCTTGGGATTGAGATTTATGGAGTGGTTGATTTGAGTTTAATTTTTCTGGGTTTGAGAAATCTTGAAATATATGTCTGGATTTGAAATTGGGGTTTTAAATATATATCTAGGTTTGAATTCATTTGTTCTTAAGTTCCTGGGATTGTATATATGCCTGGGATCAAATGTTCTGCTATATTTTGGGGTTGTATTTTGATAGGTTTATGTTTGATGGTATTGCTTAATTTGATTTGTATTAGTTTTCATGATGCATGTTCTTCATGTTTGTGTATGTTCTTCATGTTTGTGAATGGTGTGAAACTAATACCATATTTTAATCTTGTTTTTCTTTTGTTGTTTTTTGTTTTTTGTTTTTTTTTTTGTTTTTCTTGTTTTGGGAGGAGAGAGATTTAAAATAGGAGTAAAAAGACTTATTTACCCTTCTTTTTTAACAGAGGTGGGTTACGGAACATAAACGGAAGTAACCTCAGGTGGGTAAAGTGTCAAAAATGAAACCACGGGTAAACAAATAGAATTAGAGACAAACTACAGGTGGGTAAAGTGTAATTATTCCAAAATAAAATGTTATAGATAGAGATATTAGGCTTAAAAGGAGATGGGCCTTAATTTGTACGGGCTTATAGGGTTTTGAACAAAAGTAGGCATCTACTAGTAGTTTGGATTGTCTTAGGCTGAAGCCATTTAAGCCATTTTGTCATGCCTAATTAAATTTTAGAAAAAGGTTTTTACGCAACTATTTAAGCACATTATTTAATTACACAATTAAGCCCATTATTCAAACTTTTATCAAAACTAAGTTTCAAATTCTAAACCTTTTAAATACAAAATCTTTCAAATTTTTATCAAAACTAAGTTTCAAATACTAACAAATATAATTTTTTTTATTCAACTTAGGGTCAAATATATACTTTTTAGCCAAACCTTTTAAATATTATTTAGAAATATATACTATTATTATTATTTTAGAAAACTATCCCTCACTAGTTCTGCCTTGAATTGGTGGGTTAAATGCACACTCCTAATGTTGACCTACTTAATTTACAATTAACTTGGAATTATTCAATTTATTGTTTGTTTCAAGATGAGTATAAGGAATAAATATTTTTATATATTTATGGAAAAAGTTTATATACAAATTGGTTTGGAGGAAATTTTCTTTAATCCACTATGTGACGGTTAAAAAAAATCAACTGTGTACTTTTATGACATTTTTAACAAGTCATGTACCCAAAAAAAAAAAAACTAAGAGATGGATAGCTTATGTAACAAAGTCAAGCTTGGGTAAGAGTATTTGCTAGGTGCCATCAAATAAGTTAACAAGGAAAACAAGCTATATATTGTATGCAATCAAAGAGAAGTCCAAATGAAACGAAGACAATTCAGGTTTGCTGTTGGAGACAAAAAATGAATCAATGTGCAACAGAGAAGTCAAGCTTGGGTAAGAGTATTTGCTAGGTGCCATCAAATGAGTTAATGAGGAAAACAAGCTGTATATTGTATGCAATCAGGGAGAAGTCCAAATGAAAGCAAGACAATTCAAGTTTACTGTTGGAGACAGAAAATGAACCAATGTGCAATAGAGAAGTAAGAAAATGGAAGGTCGTGACTTTGGTCTATGACATTAGAAGGCTTCAATCTCTCTTTCTCTCTCTTTTTTGATGACACAGGACCTCATCAAGGCAAAGCCCTTTGGACCGCTAAGAGTAAACCATGGATACACGATAAGAAGGCTTCAGTCTCAAGGGACCAAAGCTATTTTTAACGTTGTCCACCCAAGAATTCTCAAATAACCAAGGCAACTAGCAACTCAAAGCTTCAAAAAATTATATGGCTACATTTTGGCTTAATAAATCTTTTGGAACTCTGTAAAGCTAACCCTACTCAACTCTTTAGCAGTTAACTTCATTATGATCCCTTAAAAAAAATTTAAAATTTTTTGTTCACGATATATGCCATCTAATTGACTCTCTCAAAGACTTGTCAAGTTCTTAAACTAAGAGCCAATTTCGAACTACCTGCATGCCTCCAATGCAATGTCTTGATATATTGAAGCTACACAAGTTTAGGCATAATCTATTGAACTCAAGTTCAAGTTTTAAGAGCCTACTAAAAATAGCAGGATAATAATGCATCAGACAAAATCCATAGAACCTACTTAAAATAGAATAGATAATATTTTTTGATAAGTTACTTAAAATAGAATAGATAATGAAAATTACCTATGAAAATTTACTAACACAAACGACTGTCTATCTAAAAAGAGAGTAACAAAATTATAAAATAAAATAAAATAAAATCAATCATGCACTAAAAGTTCTGGGTCATCTGCACTGCAAATCTCCAAATCCATCATAGCTCTTAAATTTAGGGTTCCATCTCCCTCCAAAAAAAATCTGAAACTTGTCTTTAAGAGTCCTCTTATGTGTGTCAGACCACCTTCAAATGATTTCACTTCCGGATATTCTAGTCCAAATTCACTCATGCAAGTCATGTCCCATTCCCAATGCTTCTCATATTTTTCTTTATCCTTCTTGAAATTCCCTTTCTCCTTTTAAATTCTTCCCTGTCCACGATATATATATATGTTTTGGGGTGCCACTATTGACAATCAGACGGAGGATTTCCAGCAAGTCTTTCAAACACCCAAATTTGACAAATGTTTTCACATTGCACGCTAACGTTTTAGGGTGGTATTGGTGGAGCCACATAGCTGCCACAAAGAACTCCCCTCTTCTTAGGTTTCTAAAATAACTAGTGTTCCTTAGGAGGCAAATGAGTTTGAGGGTAGTATGTGGACAGCGGTACCAAGAATTCTCCAAATAGTTCACCAGACTAACAAATGGTTTCATTTTTCTAAGCTCTTAATAAAATTGTAAACATGGATCATGTGGTGTACGATAGCATTGCTCCCGAAGTAGTTTTTCATCAGAGAAGAAGTCTTGGGTATCAACTAGACTTGGGGTCGCATTAACTATTGAATGAGAGATTTCTGGAGGTCCAAATAGTCGAAATGGAGAAGGATTTAATTCTGCTGAGCTAGGACAAGAGAAACAGCACCTTAAAGACAACACTCCAGAAATGTTTCTTAAACCAGTCCTTTTGATAGAGATGCGAAAGAGTGAAAAGCCAAGTTGACTCATACTACTACCTGAAGAAAATTAGTTTAGAATCAAAAGACATTGAATCAGATATTAAAGGAAAATGCCGGATCATAATACAACTAGCATAATATGAAATTATGTGTGATAGACAATTCCAAAACTGCAAACTTCCAAAAGAATAGGTTTAAAGCAAAAGAAGAAGATATCAAAGCTACCCATTAGAATCTACAGCAAACTTTATTGTTCACTTTGTTAAAGTTGCAACAGAGAATTGGTAAAATCTCCACTTGAATTCAATATATAATTTATTAAAATTTTTTTTTTCAAATTTGTAATTTACACACTCACCCAGCAGGACTTGAAGAAACCAAGACCTCACCCTTATGACTAAACTGAAACCGACCGCACCAATATCATAGCTACTGACCTTTTTTTTTGTGGAAATTCTATATATATATATATATATATATATATCAAGAGTCCAAATTTGAATGTGGTGTAAAATCCCACATTTACACCCTCTTATAAAAAAAGCAACAACCGCGAGCAAAAAAACCAGTGAAAAATTGAAAATAAAAACACCAAACATCGCCCGTTGCCGTCGAGCCTGAGTTTGGAAAAGACGCCAGCACCAAAACTCAAAAGCCCAATACAAAATTTCACAAGAATCTTAAAGCATCACATTCTATGAAAGGAAACAGCTAAATATAATTTTACTTGGCCTAGGAATTTTTACCCAATAAAGGCGAGAATAGAATAGATAATATGAACTCAAAGTAAGAGTATCTATGTCAGAAATTTTTTGAATAAGTGGATTAACATCAGAAATTTCTCAAGGTTTCTATGTCTAATGAAGTTTGAGCAAGAGAGAACCTTGTTGACTGTTGACTAGTGGGGGTGGAGTACATCCGGTGATACTGTGAGCTCCGAGACCTTGGTCCACGTCGGCTCTTCTTGACCAGAGGTTTCTGTTGCGAATACTGTAGTCATCCTCATCTTCTTCTTCTTCTTCTTCATCTCCTCCATGATCGATATCGAGCTCTTTGTCTTTGCTCTGAAAGATAATGGTCGGCTTGGACTGTTCGATCTCTCTCCTGTGGGTTTGTGAATTAGATTGCAGATGAGTTTTAGTTTGGTACCGGGTTAGGATTAAGACTTGAATTAGAATGGGTAAATTTTTTTTTAACGTGTAAATTGATTTTATTAATTTTTTACTTAACAAATTGTCACGTCCTTAAAAAAAAATTGTCAAGTTATTGTTTCGTTAGTCATGTAGGTAACACTAGACAGTAATAAAATGACTAATCTATATCTATATATTATTACTAAAAGTTGAAGCGTAGTGTTTAATGTTGTTGCTCTCACGTTACGCCACATCAGCTGCCAAGTTATTTTTTTTTTTATATAATTTGTCATACAATTTTAAAATAATTTTTACAATTTTCAGCCATATAAATGTAACCCACTACTTATTTATTTATTTCCACTATTACCCTATAATAATATCCAGCCCACTACTTATTTATTTATTTCTACCATGTTATTATCCTATTTCTTTCCAATTTTTCTCTAATTTTTTTAACACTTACTTATTTTTTTTAATATTTACACTTGCTCAAACCTTTCTCCCTCTCTTACCTTTTCATCTCCCCCTTACCTTTTCATCTTCCTGTTATTATCTACTTTAATATCACTCTTAATCTTTCTTTTCATCTTCTCTTATTTTGTCTCTTCTTATTCACATCATTTCACTATAAATTTGTCATTCTCTTTCATTCTCTACGTAGTTTTTTCTCATAAAAAAAGGTTAAGTCTCTCTCTCTCTCTCTCTGTTGATTTTTTTTTACTTGCATCTTTGTTTTAGGTTTATAATCCTTAACTAATTTTCATAACTTTTTGGAATATAAATCTTTGTTGTAAAAAGGATATGATGGTGAAATACTTCAGTTCCCTAGGATTACTTGTAGTTGTGTTCAGCCTTGTACCTATAGAAGGCCAATGATGCTTAAAAGTGTGCATGAAATCGAAGGCTATTGAGGAGAGAGATGGCCCCACTGTTAAAGAAGATTTTGAGGTACTAATGCAACCTAAATTTGCCGCTATTATCATTGAAGAGGATGTAATTGTTATGATTTATAGCAACTAACGATGCTTGAAGTGTGCATGAAATTAGAGGCTATAGGGGAGAGATGGCCTTGCTGTTAAAGATGATTTTAAGTTACTAATGCAACCTGAAATTGCCGCTGCTATCATTGAAGAGGATGTAATTATTACGGTTCATACTAACTGACCATGAATCATGTATATATTATGTATATGTTGTAAATGAAATACTAATATCACGTATATACTCTTGCAATTCTGCACAATTAATCTCTTTGTTTATGTGTTTCAGTGTTTTTTGAATATAAAGGACGTCAACAGTATTGATCTTATGAGAAAAGTTACATAAAATATTGAGATTTTTTTTTAATATTACAATCTACTAAAAATGCTTTTGAAATATTTAAAACCTTTCTATTTTTTATTTACTGACGTGTTTAACAAAAAAATATAAATAGATTATTGACTTTATACATTCATCTTTGGTAGTTTAATATTATATATAATTTTACCTTTACATATTTATCTACTTTAATTTAGATGTTTATAACTAAATAATATTATCAATGAAGAATAAAAAAACCAAAAATAATGTCTATACATATCTATATTATATATAATAATGGAGTTTTGTAATAAATTTTATAAAGTTCGTTATGCACTACATCTTTAGCATCTTTTCTTTTCTTTTTTGTTTTTTTGATTTTATTTGCAATTCTTACTCTGTTCAACTTTTCATCTTCTTCAATTATTGTCTTTTTAGTTCAATATTTCATCCCCTCCAATAATTTTTTTTTTTAATTTTCCTTTGATTTTCTTTAGATTTTTAAAAAATTTCCATTATATCTTCTTAAATTCAATAGTTTCACTTCATTCAACCTTTCATCTACTTCCACCCTTTCTCTTCCATCTTAATTTTCATATAAATTTCTTCTTACTTCATTTACACCTCTCTCCCCTATTTTTTCCAAGTTATCCACGACAAAAAGGTCAATACTCTCTCTGTTTCTCCAATTTTGTTTCTCTTTTGGTTGATTTTTTTTTATTGTTTCAACAATTTTTTTTTTTCTACTAATGGTTCTTTTTGTTATTGCTATATTATTCTTATTATTTATTTATTTCCATCTCATTACTAGAAAAAAAATGTAATTCAATTTTGGGATTTCATGATGAATGAGTTTGAGTTTTCATGGTCTCAAAACTATTCCTATATGTTTTTTCTTTTTCAAAATTGATTTGAATTGAGCATTTGATCATGTTTGTTATAAATTGCTTTATGGTTGCACTTCTCTAGATTGCAGGAATGTTACTTTCAATATGTTAGCCATAATGTTTTTTTGTCTGATAATTAACTTCAATGTGATGTTTTCCGTTTTGTCTTTATTTTATAGTTAGCGTGTTATTCATTTTTTAACAAAGGTAAATCGTTATTGTGCTCCTTTTCCTATCGTTTTATATGTTGACCTAAATTTTATTTTAATCTTTGTTTTGTTTGTCAATTTCTTGACAGATATCAACAATTAAGCATTGCAATCACTGGAAACTTTTTATTCTATTGAAGTTCATACCAATCAACTGGTAATTAATATTTTTTCTTAGAACCTTTTGAAGAAAAGGGGAATAAATTTGTTGTTTTTCTTGGGTGGTACTTGATAATTTGCTGTTTATGGTTCAACACACATTAGCTATATAAGATTTCTCTTTCCTTATATTAATAATTTGTTGTTTATTATTTAATTGGACTGTTTGGTATCCCAAAAATTGTGGGCCAATGGAAGAGAAAACAAAGTAGAGTTTGAAGCTTAAATATTTTTTTTTTGTATAGAACTTGGGGTGTAACAATTTAAATCTTTTTATCTTAACTTTTTTAAATGAAACTCTAATTCTTCAAAGCACACCAACTTAAGTAGATTGTTGTGTTGTGGTTGGAATTTTTGTATTTTGGAACTTAGTTGGCCTATTTGGTTGACGAACAACTTTGGGGATTGTTTAGATTTTGAGAAATTGTTTGGGAATTTAGGAGTGAGGAAATTCAAAGAACTGAATTCTTTTAAAATTCCATTAGTATCTAGCTTTAAGCTAATTGTTATGCGAATGGAGAAACTAATTGGTTCTTGATTCTTGAATATCTATCTATAATATTGTGTACATGAACAATAGTTGGGTTTTTAGTTTTAGATTTTGGATTATGCTACTTCTTTCAACTACTTGATTTTCTTTTTGAAATTGTCTCCTATTGAAGGTCTAGAATATTGTGTACATGAGTTTTAGACAAAACATAACAATACTCCTATACTAGAGTTTTAAATTTCATATTTTTCTATATTTCTTTCCTTATTAAACATAATATGATATAGTTGATGTGATGCAATGAAAGTAGGAGCAACTACTATTTTTGGGGCATAGCAGCTGATACATTATGATAATTTCCCATAGCCATTTATACTTCATGACTTGGAATGCTAATAGCCATCTTCTCTGAGGCAAAAACAATTGGTCGAGTTCAATAAGTTTGCCACTAACTTTGACCACAACATTGTGTACATGAGTTTTAGACAAAACATAACAATACTCCTATACTAGAGTTTTAAATTTCATATTTTTCTATTTCTTTCCTTATTAAACATAATATGATATAGTTGATGTGATGCAATGAAGGTAGGAGTAACTGCTATTTTTGGGGCATAGCAGCTGATACATTATGATAATTTCCCATAGCCATTTAAACTTCATGACTTGGAATGCTAATAGCCATCTTCTCTGAGGCAAAAACAATTGGTCAAGTTCAATAAGTTTGCCACTAACTTTGACCACAACATCATGATAATATAAGTGACTCACACACTTACAATTCGTATATGCACTATTTTGATTCTTTGTGGAAATTCAAAACATTGATAAAATGAATGTAATGGCAAGTGAGTGATTTGTATATAGACACGTTGATAAATGTGTGTAGTGGACATGAGTAGAATCAATGGCATGTGTTTGAAAATTTGGTCTTTGATGGAAATTAGTATAAGTGAGGGTCTATTAAATTTTTACCTCTTTATCTCCCCACTATTCTCTACTTGACTGTCTTTATCTTCCCACTACTCTCTACTTTACTGTCACACTTTTTTCATCATTTTCTCTGTATTATATTTTGACTCTTCTTCTCCCCATTTTATTTTGTATAAATTCGATATTATTTCTTCCATTCAATCCATATTTTTCCCACAAAAAAATTGTAAATACTCTCTCTCTCACTCTCTTGTGAATTTTTGTTCTTTCTTATAATTCTGATTAAGGATGATGTTTTTTTTTTTATTTTTAAATGTGTTTTGGTATTTTTTTTTTAATTTCCCATTACAAAGTCTTCTCTCTCCCTTTTAAAGCTTTGGTTGAATTTTGATTTGGGTTAATACTTAGTTTTTTAGAAATAGGAATTTGAGTTTATGTCAAAACACATTCTACATGGTTATGAATTTGAATATACTTACCAATTTTGAGTAATAAATTATATAAAGTATGTCTTTTATTCCTTTTGTTTCATTTTAATTTTTGTTAAGATAACATTGTAATTTTATGATGAATTTTTATTATTATGATAATCTCATTATTCCTTAAGAGATGAGAAATTTGAATAATAAATTTAAAACTTATAAAGTTTAGTTGTATATCAAATATAACACATTACAACAGAAGTTAGATAAATATAGTTCATCTTAAAAAAAATATTAATCAAACATACAAAATATAATAGTATGATATATTTGTACTTTGTAGATATAAAAAGATGAAAAATACTTGTAGAAATTTTTTTTAAAATAAATAATATTTGAAGTAAATGTTAATTTTTATATATTACGCTTCATTACAAAATATTTATATTCCCACACATCGCGTGGGTCTACGGCTAGTACAACTTTATTTTAAAACTTAAAGGACCAAGTGTGCGGACTTACTGGCGAAAAGGGGTGCTTTTTAGTCAGAAATGGAAGTTCTATATGATACATGCCCCACCTTTTATGTCTATATTGGGACTCTATGGGTTTTGTCTTGTAAACACAATAATATTTTGGAAAATTTTTCAGCCTAACCAATTTGGCTTAGGACGTTTCATTTATATAGGATTGTACAGATACAAAGATTCAAAAATATAAAAGAGTTTATATTCCAAACAACTTCATCTTATCCTATCTTCATCAGATCCTATCTACAATTTGTAATTCGTATTTGAAATTATCACAGCTGCCGTGGATAGCTAGATTAACTTCAGCAGAGAGTTTAAATTACAAACAACTTCATCTTATCCTATCTTTAGCTCTTATCCTTAACACACCCCCGCAAGCTCAACTGTGCTGGAAGGACATTGAGGTTGGTCCGAAGAAGAGCAAATCTGGAGGAAGAAAGCGGTTTGGTAAAGACATCAGCTAGTTGATCTCTGCTGGACAGAAAACGAATTAGAAGGGAACCATCAACAACCATGTCTCTAACAAAGTGAAAATCAATCTCATCATGCTTGGTACAAGCATGGAAGACCGGATTAGAGGATAAATAAGTGGCACCAATGTTATCACACCAAAGAACTGGAGGACAGGACACAGGTACCCCAAGCTCATATAAAAGAGCACGCAACCATTTAACCTCTGCAGCTGCATTAGCAAGGGCTTTGTACTCGGCTTCAGTACTTGATCGAGCCACAGTCTTTTGCTTTTTATAGCCCCAAGATATGAGATTATCACCTAGAAAAACACAAAAACCCCAGTTGAACGTCGATCATCATGACAGCCAGCCTAATTAGCATCAGAATAGGCTTGGAGAGAATGGAATCTAGAGCGTTTGGGCTGTAAACCAAAATGCATGGTCTGTTTAAAATAACGCAAAAGACTCTTGACAGATTGCCAGTGAAGAGATGTAGGGCAATGCATGTACTGGGAGAGTTTGTGGACTATGAAAGTGATGTTAGGACGAGTAAGAGAGAGATACTGCAAAGCCTCAACAGTGCTTCTATATAAAGTAGCATCATCAAGAGGATCTCCTTCAAAGGCAGATAAACTAGTGGATTGAGCCATAGGGGAACGAATGGGCTTGGCTTCCAGCATCTTCGTTTTTCTTAAGAGATCTAGAATGTAACGCTTCTGGGATAGCATAAGCCCGGTAGAATTAGGAAAAACTTCAACACCTAGGAAAAAATTGAGATTGCCCAAATCCTTAATAGCTGATAAATGTAATATTATTATTGGCAACGCGATGTGTTATACCATGTTGTATATGCTAGAGTAGATGCGGAAGGAGAAGCATAGAATGAGAACATCAAGAACACGAGGGTTACGTGGTTCAGCCTTGTCGGCCTACATCCACGGAGGAATCCCTTAAGGGCTACATCTTTATTGTATAAGAGTGTAGTATAATAACCTGTGTTACAATGAACCCTAACATGAGTATATATAGGCAACTAAACCCTAGACTACTAATACAAGTAGGAGTGGGCTTGGGCCTATTACATTGGGCCAATATGTCTAATTTATATCTCTAACACCCTCCCTCAAACTCAAGGCGGAATCTTGATGAAGGCTTGAGGTTGGATAAGCATGAGAAGATCACTTGGAGATGCTTTGAAGAATGCCTTTGAAGAAACCACAATGAAGAATATGCCAATTGACCAATTTTGGAGTTTCAAATGAAGAAACAGAGTCCATAATCGGAATCTACGCGAAAAACTGAGCAAGATAGGCCATTTTCAGGAATTTTGACTTTTGGTCAAAGTCAACGCAAAAATCAAAGGATCCAGTCAAAGTCAACGGTCAGGCTCACAGGTCAGATCCGGGTGGTCCGGGTCGGGTCGGTCCTGGTCAACGGTCAGCTAGGTGACGTGGTGCTGACGAGGAGACACTGCTGACGTGGCTGATGACGTGTCTAGGGCTGACGTGGCTTTTTGCTTGCGTGGCTGCTGACGTGGATTGATGACGTCATTAAGTGACGTCAGATGACATCAGCAGCAGCTTTTCGGCCCGTGGCAGAGCATGCGATGTTCACCGGCGCGTGGAGGAGAAGCCAGAAATCTTGGAGGCGCGTGAGGGCGCGTGTATGGTCAGATTGTGGCCGGAATCTCAGGTTTTGTAGATTGGTGAATGAGGAGGCCGTCTAGGCGGCGCGTGTACATGAAGACGATCTGGAACTCAGGACTCTGAGGCGGCGCGTGGGAGATTTCCCGGAGAAAACTTCAGCGCGTGGGGGCGCGTGGCGGTTCTTTGGGTGACCGGATTTCTGGGTTATGGTCGCGGGAGGTCGTGGAGCACGTCTGTGGTGTTGGTTTCTTCAAGAGAAGCTTTGATTTGCGCAGATCTAAGATTGATGTCACGGGTTTGCTTGAGTTTGTGAATCTTGGACACTGCACTGAGCCAAGGTGGCTGCGAGATGCCGTGGAGTCTAGATCCAGCAGACAATTATGTTTGACTTCAGACGATAGTGTGCACATTAGAATCTTCTTTGCTGTGTAGAGATGTTTGTTTGACGCCAAGAACGAAGTTTGGCTCTGATACCATGATAAATGTAATATTATTATTGGCAACGTGATGTGTTATACCATGTTGTATATGCTAGAGTAGATGCGGAAGGAGAAGCATAGAATAAGAACATCAAGAACACGAGGGTTACGTGATTCAGCCTTGTCGGCCTACATCCACGGAGGAATCCCTTAAGGGCTACATCTTTATTGTATAAGAGTGTAGTACAATAACCTGTGTTACAATGAACCCTAACATGAGTATATATAGGCAACTAAACCCTAGACTACTAATACAAGTAGGAGTGGGCTTGGGCCTATTACATTGGGCCAATATGTCTAATTTATATCTCTAACAATAACAAAATCAGCTTTTAAATGGTGGAGAAGATCATCAATGGCCGAAAGCTTTGAGGCAGTGACAATAAGGCCATCCACATAAATCAGAAAATAAATGGTAACAGTGGCACTGTGATAAATGAATAGAGAAGAATCAGACCTTGAACCTCGTAATCCCAAGGCAAGTAGGCGAGATGAAAGGTGAGAGAACCACGCTCTAGGAGACTGTTTTAAGCCATAGAGTGCCTTTTTCAACTTGTAGACATGATTGGGAAGCTGAGGATGTGCAAAACCCGGAGGTTGAGACATATAAACATCTTCAAATAAATGGCCATGTAGGAATGCATTTTGAACATCAAATTGACAAATTGCCCATCCTCTAGAAACAACAAGAGATAGAACTGTATGTACCATGGTGGTTTTAATCACAGGGCTGAATGTTTCACTGATATCCACACTAGGTACTTGAAGAAATCCCTCAGCAACTAGGCGGGCTTTATAGCGTTCAATGGAGTCATCAGCATGTCACTTAATCCGAAATACCCATTTACAACCAACGATATTGCGAGCAAGGTGAGAAGGAACAAGCACCCAGGTTTGATTTTTGAGCAAGGCATCAAATTCAAGGTTCATAGCAGCACGCCAATTTGGGTCCTTCATAGTTGAGGTGTAACACGTTGGGTCAATGAGAGACACGACACCAGCACCATCGGTAAGGAGAGCACTTGGGAGAGGATACAGAACAGTACCATCGGTGAACTTTTTCGGTTTGGTAATATGGTTCTTAGATCGGGTAACCATGGGATGAGAAGAGGCTTCAGTTACTGGCAATTGAACTTGAGTGGCAGGGATGATTTGGGCAGAGGCTGAAGGTTGCTGTGTAGAACTTGAAATTGCAGGCGATGAGAACGTGAATGGAGGCTGATTCATGTTGGGTATTAAGGCAGACATCGGGCAACAGATGGGCCAAATTTTGTGGGCCGAGTGAGCTAGCTGGTTGGGCCGAAGGAATAAGTGAATGTGGCTGTGAGGGAGGAGGCCCAACATGTAATTGGCCTGCTGACCGAGTCCCAGTAGATGGCTGTGCTTGAAAAGACACTGTCTCTGAAGAGGAAGCTGGCTAAGTGAGTGAGGAATCAGATTTATCAACAAAGGGAAAATGTGTTTCATCTAAAAGAACATCACAGGAGATGTAGACACGATTTGAGGGAAGATGCAGACATTTATAACCTTTATGAAGCAAACTATAACCAAGAAAAATGCACTGAGATGAGCGTGGTTGTAGTTTGTGAGAATTGTAAGGCCTTAAATTAGGCCAACATGCACAACCAAAATCACACAAGAAATTATAATTAGGAGCTTGGTTAAAAAGTTTTTCAAAAGGAGATAAATTTTTAATAGTGGACGAGGGAAACCGATTAATTAGATAACAAACCGTTTGAAAAGCATTATCCCATAATTGAAGAGGAATTTTTGCATGATATAGTTAGGCTATGCTTGTTTCCACAACACCATTTTGTTGGTGTGTGTGAGGACAAGAAACACAATGAGTAATGCCACAATTTTGCAAAAATTGGTGTAGAGAGCGATATTCACCGCCCCAATCAGATTGAACCATTTTAATTTTTTGATTAAAACGTCGTTCCACATATTTTTGCCATTTAATAAAAATAGATAGAACATCACTTTTATTCGTCATGGGATAAAACCAAGTATAACGACTATAGGCATCCAAAAATGAGACATAATATTTAGAACCAAATTTAGAACAAACAGGAGAAGGGCCCCATACATCAATGTAAATTAATTCCAATGGAAAATTAATTTGAGTACAGGATGAAGAAAATGGAAATTGTTTACTCTTAGAATTGAAACAAGCAAAACAAGGGTGAACAATATTATTTAAACTAAAAGGCAAACTAAATCTAGCAAGAACAAGACGAACAATTCGAAAAGCAAGATGTCCCAAGTGTGAATGCCCTTGATCTGGAGAGGTATGTTCACCAACAAAGACAGATGACGACAAAAGAAATTTTATTGAAAGCAAAAGGAAATCGGTACAGCCCATCTCTACTTGGCCCGTGCAGCAGAACTTTTTTCGTTGTGCGATCCTTCACAATGAAATAAGTGGGGTGAAATTCAATGGATGTATTAGTATCATCGGTAAACTTATGAATAGAAATTAAATTTTTGGTAATATGAGGAACATGCAAAACATCATGTAAAAGAAATGAAGAAGTAGGAGTGGATAATTTTGTAGAACCAAGGTGTTTTACAGGTAAACCAAGGTCGTTATCAATGCGAATCTGATCAGGACCATGATATTCATCTGCCTTCACATTTAAATTGGCAAGATCAGTTGTAAGATGGTGAGTTGCACCTGAATCTGGATACCAGTTGAGATTTGAAGGGGTCTGTGGAGTTGTAAGCAATGCATGCATATTGGAGGAGTCACTGGAATAAGAATGATCATACCGATGATAGCAATTTGGTGCTGAATGTCCTGTCCTGTTGCACACTTGACAAATTGGACGAGTCGAAGAATTTGTGTTACCACGGCTATGCCCACAGCCTCTATTATTTTTCTGATTGGGGGAGGGAGAGCCACGGCCAGAAGATAGAGACGAGTGCCCACCTCCACGACCACCACGCGAGTTTCCTCGCCCTGCAAAATTTGCCCCTCCACATGAGTTTTCTAAATGAAAGGAATTTACCAAGTAGTCATGCTTCCAGATTTGGATGGTTCTAGTTGGTGTGGGAATGATTATTGAGGCTAACATCTTTTGTAGTTTCTGGCTAGATTCATGGTGAAACAATTAGGTGTCAGTCAAGATTACAGGATAAGGCGAAGAAACTTCTTGATATTCACAGCACAGTATGGCAAGGATTAGATAAATTGTTCCAAAGTGCTAGATGTATGGTCACTTTTCTTAGAAATTCACAATTTTAGCAGTCCTAAGGTAGCAGCTCATGTTTGTGATATGTTGTAATACCTCCCCAATTTTGTTTGCTAATTTGGTTAATTTATTGCGAAAGTAGGATTAGTGTCATGGTTACAGAAATCATCATGACATAGATTAGATGGAGTTGAGACTGCGAAGAATCAACGTAGCATTAAATTTTATTTAAAAGGTTCCATGTATTTCAATGGATATATCAATCAAGGAACATAGTGTGCATGCGCATGCTTGCTCGGGTATTATAACTGGTGGATGACTTCATGTCGTGATATGTTGTAAGCTATAGCGTGTTGAGATAGGCTCAACTCCATATGATACTGATACCCCAGGAAAAAAAAAGAAAGAGAAAATTTAAAATATTCATCCTTGCCTGTCAAATTGTGCTAATCGACTTTGAGTTTTTGGTTTATTCTTCATTTCATTCCATACTGATTCCCTTCTTATTTTGGTTGGCATTGTAGGATATGTGCCCTTAAATCCTATTGTATGATGCTATGTATGATATTATGTATGACATTATGTGAGAAATGATATATGACTTAATATTGTGTTTAATAAAGTTGTTTTATTCTTATCTAAAATAATGGTAACATGAATATTCGGACATTATCAAATAGTCCATGAGATGCATAGTATGTGATTTATGTGATTTAGTCACAGAAGATATAGATCACAAGTTCTTTGTAAACTCAGAATTTTGGTTCGTAGTCGGTGATGAAATTGGGCATTTCATCTGCGAAGACTATAACGTATTAACTACGATGATTTGTCTTGATCATGGAAGTGGTGACTTCTAGTTAATATGTTGATATGTTTTAAGAGTTAAGACATATTGAACTGGACCGCTGTGAGATTTATTATTCTCCTAACGACTGTCAATTGAATAATAAATCTCACGACTTGTATTCACATGAACTCTTAATCCTGAGAGAATAATGGACCTGATCATGAAATGTAGGTTGTTTTGATATATCAAGAGTGAGATCTAAAGTAACGGTCAAAACCTCAGTATGTTGGGCAGCCACACTTAGTGTTGATGGAACATATATTCTCAAGATGGAATTCATAGTCTCTTAACGGAGATATAAAATGTTCCCTTGAGATAAGTTTAATGGGTACAGTTATTCAGAGAGTTAGGCCTAACCACTTTAGTAAGACTAAAGTATATATTTATGAAATTGGATTTCATAAATATATGGTGAATAACTCAAAAGGATTAAACCGGGTACTCAAGGATTAAGATGTAGTAATTTACAAAGTGGCAGTCTATATTCATGACTTTGTATTACTACGAATATTTTATGAAGGGGTTGCATGTATAATAAAGTCTTGGGATATAATTTATTAATGAGGCGTAGAGTGCAATTATATTTATATAGTGGTATTAAATATAATTAATGGTAACTTTGGACTTGTCAAGAGTTGACAGAAAAGCCCAAGGCCCATTGGAGTTAATGTCTTATTTGTTCCCTTTTGGTCCCACTCCAAGCCACACACTAAAGCCTAATTGGGAAGGCCCAAAAGGCTAGCCCAATTAGATAATCAGTTATGTGGAGAGAAACATACAGAATTTTATATAGAATAAAATGGTTTGTATGTTTAATAAGAGTAAATATATATATATGAAATAAGGAAGAGAGACACTCTTTCAATTTTCTCTCTAGATACATAGAACTGATTGAGAGACCACACATCTTGGGCATCAAGTGGAATTGGAGTGAAGATTGAAAGTTTTCCCGAGTACTTCTTCATTCGGTTTTGAATTTCACCGCATCAAGGTACACTCTCTTGTTCTTATATTCTGAAACTTACATAGTGCATGTTATCGATTGCGAATGAAGTAGATCCGTTTATTTTCTGCTGCATATGTTTTGTATTCGATGCAAACATGATGATTTCCTAACAGGCATGAGTTCCCTACTATTGTAAGTAGATAACAATTTTATCTCTATCGAGTTTTCCAATCTATCTCATACAAAAGGTAAAAGAGGGAAAGCATGGAAATAAGTTTCTTTGAAATATTTTGGTTAACACATCTTCATTGCAGGCATCAAGAGTAGTCATTTTAAGCTTGTAATGCATTTCGGTCTTGTGGCCACCTGATAAAAGTAGTTGTACCCAAGCCATGTATAAATAATGTCTTCCTAGATAGTAAAATAGACTTTTAGCCATGGTTGTCAAAATCATGATCTAGATCGTAGGATCGTAGAGAGTCTAGTTAAGGTGTAAATCCAATGTATGTCCAACAAATGGGAATAAATGTAAGCAAGACCAAACAAAATAAAATGACATAGGCATATCATAAATCATCAAACCAACATCATCAAGACACAAGCATTATCAAGACAATAAAAGTTCTAATCCTAGGATGACGAGGAAAAAGTATATAACTTTAAAGAATATGATGCAAGACTTATTAAAAAGTAAACCTCAAACATGACAACCTAAAAAAAAGGGAGGGTTAAGGTAAAGATGTAAGAGTTGAGAACAAAGATCGAAACTTTGTCTAAAAAGCTTACACTTTTAACCTAAACATGAAAACTAACATGCATAGATGAATATTCACAAAAAGAAAGCAAGCCCAAGACCAAGATTCAAACTTTGACAAAGAAAACAAGGATTTCAATATCAAAGGAATCAACTTTAAGCCAAATGCAAACTTTTATACACAGGAGATAAACAAAGCATAGGACATAATAAACCAGAAAGCTCTAAAGATAAAAATGCAAACTTTTTATGTTCAAATGCCATATTCAAGCTGTGAATGTTGGTCCATGTGCAGCTTCAAGCTGTGCATGTATAAAAATTCAATGTTTATTCCAGCTTTAAAACCAGTTTGGATCCATCTCAGGTATTGATTTTGCAGACTAATTTGAAGGCCTTTCCAAAATCTGATTTAAATGATCTTGGTGTGCACGGAAATATCTTGTTGCGTAAATTCCATAGGTTCCGGCCTCGGGTCATTTGGAGCTCCATGCTAAAAGTTATCATCCTTTAAAGTTGGTTGCCCATATTAATTTCCATCGTTTAGGCTACTCTTTCCGACTTAATATAATTCGGACGTCCTTTTATCAAGCCTTTTATTCCAGGATGTTAAGGACTACTCCTACTTCAGGAAAGCACGTGCTTTTTGGGTCCAAGATCCATGAGCAACTAAGTATCAACGTGCAAAGCTAGTACCAAAAAAAAAAAAAAAAAAAGAAAAAAAAAAAAGAAAGAAGGAATTTCGTTGGTTTTCTTTAACTTTGGCCTATTTTTCAACTAAACCTTTTTAGAGTTTCCAACCTCCATTTTGATCAAACATTTTGTCATTAAAAAGCTTATAATGCCTACTTCATAAATATCATTGATTTTCATTTCCAAATTTCAAGTTGAGTGAGCTTAATGCTTTGGAAAATGGGTAGAAACAAGGTTTAAATAAATAATAATAGTAAAGTGGTTTTTTTGATTTTCGATAAAGTCATCTTATTTGAATGAAATTTTAATAAATCAAGCTCACTAAATTAAAATTCATCACAAGAACTTTCCAGCAACCCTTTAATAATGATATGTCGCCAATTTTAATCCCCAAGAACATTTTTTTGTTTTATTTTTTATTTTATTTTTTTTTATATCTTGCTTGTTTTAAGTTTGATTTAGACCCATGATCTGTCAAACTGAAGGAAATTATTTTATTGATGACATGGGCCATAAATTATCTCGATCCAACGATCATATATTTTTTTAGTTAAAATGGGGGGTCAAAAGTGGGTTGACTACAATCAAACTTCCGAAAAATGGTTGGAAAATTTAAATTTACTATAGTAAGATGAAAATTATCATTTGGGAAAATTTTTGACTTAGTTTAACTACTGGTCAACTCGATCAAAGATTGGTAAACATGGGTATTTTGATCATTTTGATCTTAAAACTAAAAAAAAAGATAATATACCGTCCAATTGGGATAAATTTCTTCATTTTAAACATTCCCCTAACCTTGTGATTAAAAAGATAGTTTTTTTAAATTTTTGTGAAAAACTAGTTTTTGGCACATAAACCAATGTGAACAAATTGCGATATCAATAGTTTTTTATTTTTGAATCAAATGGTGGATTGAGTAATATGTTAATTATAATTAAAATGATATTTTACTAATTTCAATTGATAATAAGTAATAATTTTTATTTAATAATTACAATAAATTATTTTTTATATTATATAATAAGGGTACAGGAGTAGAGGTGGCTCTACATTGGGTCTGGGGTGGTCACAAAGGACCATCCTGACATGGAAAACATTATTATTATTATAAATAAATTTTTTTAAAAAATTATGATTTTTTTTATCCCTAAAAAGAATCATAATTTTTTTATGATTTTTTTTATCCCTAAAAAAATTTGTGACCACCTGAATTTTTTCACAAATTTTTTTTTTAAGCCTAACATAATTAACCATTTAACAAAGTTTAGCAACAAAATTGTTTGTAGACTAAGGTTACAACTCTACTCAATATTTTTTTTATTGGATGTGAATTTTGACAAATCCACATTTGGATTATATTTGCAAAATTTTAAGAAGATCAAAGATCAATAACTATATTATCAATCAAATGTTTAAATTCAAGTTTTTGTAGTTAAAATTATACATAAAAAATAAGTTTATGGATCAAATAATGAATAACATCCGATTGGCATGAAATTTGACTGTGTTTTAAGAACATAAGAATATGTAATTTAACGATTAGATTTTCAAAATATATAGTCATGTTAATTTTTTAAGTCAGACTTGTAGCCTTAGGCTGTAACTAAGCTTGTAGCCAAATTTTGGTCCCCTTAACAATATAATAGGTCCTTA
Source organism: Lithocarpus polystachyus (assembly GCA_033629205.1). NCBI lineage: Eukaryota > Viridiplantae > Streptophyta > Magnoliopsida > Fagales > Fagaceae > Lithocarpus > Lithocarpus polystachyus. Next base: position 82,591,496 of record CM066164.1, read on the forward strand.
CAAACAAAAAGAAAAAGGCCAGAATTTTTTTTTTTTACCAAGATTTTGTAAGAGATATAGCTTGCAGCATTGATAATGAGACCATTATGCTACAGTTTCAAAATAAGAAAATTCGTAGAAGCAAATTGTAAGATTTTATGCATTTGCATGTTTTTTTGTCAATATATGAAGTACTTTTTTTTTAAAATTATATTTGTATAGTTTAAGTTTTTTAATGACCACCTAAGAAAAAATTTCTGGAGTTGCCACTGCATGTGGGAAACTAACAGGGCAAAACATATTTCCCATGAGGAAACGACTTGTCGCAGGCGCTTACGCCCACATGACTAAAATGAAGAGCGGCCCAAAATGTGGAGACCAAAACATATTTACAACGAAAAACTATAGCTTGCCATTCTGTGCTGTAACTGTTATTGTATATATAGGTATATACAAGGATAGATTATAATAATAATGATGTTTGAGTTTGGAAAATATTGTTTCATAAAGTTGTTAAAGTGAAATTCAAGTTCTGGAATTTTCTAAGTGAAAATTCGAAGTTAAGCATTTTCGATCGGTCGAAGTTTTGGCTTGATCGATCGAAATGGTAAAGAAAAAATCCTGGAGTTTTTGGATGACTAGATCGCTGCTCGATTCTTGTTCGACCGATCGAAAAAAGCACTCGATCGATCGAAAGCAATTTTCGACCAATCGAAAGTCGAAAATCAAGATTTTTTCTGCAGAATTTTTTGGTGACTATTCAATGTGTTTGAAGAGGTTTCAAGCCTTGTGAATGGTTTTTTGAAACATTTTAACTCTTTATTCGTGCCTTTTGATGAAATATAACCCTATAGGTATATATAGAGGAAAAAGACATTAAGTTAGAGAGAAACACAAGAAATCTTGTGGTCATTCTCCAAAATTGCTATTTGTAGAACCCAACATCTTGGTTGTATCCTGGGGACAAATTTGTGATAACCCTTTAGCAACAATAGTGTAGGGGGACAAATATTGTCTAAGGAAAACAATATTGTGCCTTCAAGTTATCTATTTTTTGTTTGTCTTTTGTGTTAACCTTATTTTTCCATTATTACTTTGTATAATATCCCTAACAATCTTAGATAAAATTTCCTACAATGGAAGAAACAAGTGATGTTTCAGCGTTGAAGATGTTGAATCATGAGTTGGTGAAATTGGATCGCTTTGATGGAACCAATTTCAATCGATGGAAAGACAAGATGAAATTCCTACTTACTGCACTCAAACTCTTCCATGTCTTAGACCCAAATTTGATGCATTTTCCTACTGCGAGTGATGAAGGCATTGATGAGATAAAGGCACAAAGAAAGAAACAGGAGGAAGACGAACTGATTTGTAGAGGGCACATTCTCAATACTCTTTCGAATCGTCTCTATGATCTCTACACATCAATGAAGTCATCGAAGGAGATTTGGAATGATTTGGAAGCAAAGTACAAAACTGAAAAAATAAGTACGAATAAGTTTATTATTCAAAAGTATTTTAATTATAAAATGCTTGATAATATCTCAGTTTTGGATCAAGTACATGAGTTATAGATTTTGGTCAATAAACTCCGTGATTTGTTAATCAATATTCCTGAATCATTCTAAGTGGGTGCAATCATTGCGAAACTCCCACCAAGTTGGAATAATTTTAAAAAGAAGCTTCTGCATATGTCAGAAGATCTCACTTTAGAACAATTCGGACAACATCTTTGAATTGAAGAGGAAAGTCGGGTTAGAGATGGGACTAACACCGATTCTAAAGTGAATGTGAACAATGTGAGCAATGTTCAAAGTAAGAGTTCGAGTAAAACCAATAAGTACTTGAAAGTGAACAAAAGTGGGAGTAGTTTCAAGAAGAACAACTCCAATAATTCTAACAAGGACAAGAAGAACCGGGCTTGTTTCCATTGTGGAATGAAATGCCATTACATTTGTGAATGTAAACTCTTAAAGAATAAGAAAAATGATGAAGAAGGCAATGCCATTGAAGTGAATGTCATTGAGGACATTGTTGCTATGGTGAGTGGCATTCATATTGATATCATTATTGAAGTTCATATGGCTGTGATTGCAAATTCTTTTGATTGGTGGTTCAATTCGGGTGCAACAGTGCATGTGTGCAACAACAAAGAGCAATTCAGGACTTTTGATGAGTCTTCCATAGAACAACAAGTGTTGATGGGCAACTACAATAAAACAAAGGTTCTTGGAAAGGGCACCGTTGATGTGAAAATGAGTTCTGGCAAGATGCTGATATTGACCAATGTTTTTCATGCATCCAATATCAAGAAGAATCTTGTGTCTGCCAATTTGTTATGTAAGAGTGGTGTAAAAGTTATACTTGAATCGGGCAAGTTAATCTTGTCCAAGAATGGGATATCTATAGGAAAGGGATTTGCTACTGATGGCATGTATAAACTAAGTATTATAAATAAAGAAGTTTCTGGTTGTGCTTATATTGTTGATTCTTCATATTTGTGGCATGCTAGATTAGGACATTTAAATTTCAAATACTTGAAGTTTATGTCAAGACATTGTATGATTTCATATAAGCATGATGATGAAAGGAAATGTGAAATTTGTATTCAAGCAAAGATGACAAAGAAACCTTTTTCTAAGTCGGATAGAAATTCTATTATGCTTGAACTTGTACATTCTGATATATGTGAATTGAATGGTGTATTAACTAGAGGAGGTAAAAGATACTTCATTACATTCATTGATGATTTCTCTAGATTTACATAAGTGTATTTAATAAGAAATAAAGATGAATCCTTTGACATGTTCAAACGCTATAAATCTGAAGTAGAAAATCAAAAAGATAGGAAAATAAAGATCCTACGAAGTGATAGAGGTGGTGAATATTTTCCTAATGATTTTTCTATGTTTTGTGAGGAACATGGTATAATACACCAAAGTTCAGCCCCTTATACACTCCAACAAAATAGTTTGGCTGAAGGAAAAATAGGACTCTTGTAGACATGGTAAATGCCATGATCTTAAGTGTAGAGCTCCCTTTTAAATTATGGGGGAGAGGATTTGTTTACAGCATGTCATGTGCACAATAGCGTACCTTCCAAGAAGATTAAAGTATCTCCATATGAGTTATGGAATGGAAGGAAACCAAACCTTGATTATGTCAAAGTGTGGGGGTGTTTAGCCTTTTATAGAGTGGTTGATTCAAAAAGAACAAAGTTAGGACCAAGAGCTATGAAAAGTGTGTTTGTAGGTTATGCTGAAAATTCAAAGGCATATAGGTTATTAGACTTAAGCTCTAATACAAGTTGGAATCAAGAGATGTTGAGTTTATTGAGGATAAATTCAATAAAGATTCCATTGATGCTTTGATACTTACTCAAACACAACAAGGTGACTCTAATCCTAATACTACTTTAGGTGATACTAAGAGGATTGAAAGTAGTTGACCAAGTGAACAAAGAAAGAGTCAAAGGATAAGAAAATTAAAGGAATTTATGTGGATGATATTTGGTACAAATATCATATTTGGTACAAATATGATACAAAGAAAGAGCAAAGAAAGAGTCAATCTTCTTTACTTTGTAGAAGATTGACTCAATGCTCATATTTGGTACAAATATGAAAGGTGTATGTGAAACTAAAAAGTATCCATCTTCTATGTTTCAAATGAAAGATTTAAACGAAGTAGATATTATTTTGGGAATCAAAATTAAAAGACATAGTGAAGGATTTCATTGAGTCAATCTCATTATGTTGAGAAAGTGCTTCAAAGATTTGAACATCTTAATATAAAGTAAGCAAATACACCTTTCGATCTGAGCATAAAGTTGACTGAGAACACTGGAAGAGCAATTGCACAGCTCGAGTATGCTAATGCTATTGGAAGCGTGATGTATGCTATGCATTGTACAAGACTAGACATTTCATTTTCAGTAGGTAGACTTTCTAGATTTACAAGTAAACCAAGTGTGGATCACTAGAAAGCAATTGGTAGAGTTCTTGATTATTTAAAGAAAACTATAAGTTTGAGACTCTTTTATTCCGAGTTTTCAATTGTGTTGGAAGGTTATTCAGATGTTAGTTGGATTACTAGTGTGAGTGATAACAAATTCACGTCTGGTTGGATATTCACTCTTGGTGGGAGTGCCATCTCTTGGGTTTCAAAGAAACAAACGTATATTTCTCACTCCACCATGAAATCCGAATTTATAGCCTTGGTGACAGCAGGCAAGGAAACGGAATGGCTAAGAAATATGTTGTTAGACGTAGAGTTGTGGCCACAACCAATACCAGTCAATTCTGTGTACTGCGATAGTGAAACCACCTTGGATAGAGCATACAGTAAAATGTATAACTGTAAGTCTAGACATATAAACATGATTACATAAGACAATTAATAAAATCTGGTACCATTTCAATTGTCTATGTAAGGTCAAATAGTAATTTGGCAGACCCTTTAACCAAAACAGTGTCTTAAGATATGGTTGGGATAACATCCATTGGAATGAGACTAAAACCTTTCGTTTAAGAGAATCACCAATAGTGGAAATCCAACCTCAAATTGATTTATTCTAAAGAGGTTTAAAGGGTAGCAACAAGCTATTGATACGTGGTTAGTAAGAACACTAATTTTTGTGTCTCATTTAGGATGGATTAGTGCAAATTGTTACGATGAAATTGAGGATGTGTTTTACACTTTTAATGAAGTTCATAAAGTATAAATGTCTGAGTAACAGAGACATAAGAAAGAACTTCACCTTTGTGAACATAAAATTGGTGTTGCTTCTAGCAAGAGTAAAGGGTTTTCTCTTGTAAATGTTCACTAAACTGAGAAAGCACAAAGCCATAATAGTGCTAACAACAGTGGATTAATAAATGTGTTGTGGATGTTCTCATATGTGGGTTGTTTTTATTTTCAACACATAAGAGTTTTGGTTTTGTTGATTTCTTGAGCAATTACACTAAGGGAAGATTTAAGTTGAAAGACACCTTTCATTATGCATGATAGAATATCAATCAAGTGAGACATATAATATTACAACCTAGTGGAAGATTGTTGTATATATAGGTATATACAAGGATAGGTTGTAATAATAATGATGTTTGAGTTTGAAAAATATTGTTTCATAAAGTAGTTAAAGTGAAAATTCAAGTTCTGGAATTTTCTAAGTGAAAATTCGAAGTTAAGCATTTTCGATCGGTCGAAGCTTTGGCTCGATCGATCGAAATGGTAAAGAAAAAATCTTGGAGTTTCTAGATGACTCGATCGCTGCTCGATTCTTGTTCGACAGATCGAAAAGAGCACTCGATCGATCGAAAGTAATGTCGAAAATCAAGATTTTTCTACAACGTTTTTTGGTGACTATTCAATGTGTTTGAAGAGGTTTCAAGCCTTGTGAATGGTTTTATGAAACATTTTAACTCTCTATATGTACTTTTTGATGAAATAAAACCCTATGGGTATATTTAAGGAAAACGATAGTAAGTTAGAGAGAAACACAAGAAATTTTGTGGTCATTTTCCAGAATTGCTATTTGTAGAACCCAACATCTTGGTTGTATTCTGGGGACAAATTTGTGATAACCCTTTAGCAACAATAGTGTGGGGGGGGGGGGGGGGGCAAATATTGTCTAAGGAAAACAATATTGTGCCTCCAAGTTATCTATTTTCTGTTTGTCTTTTGTAATAACCTTGTTCTTTCATTATTACTTTGTATAATATTCCCAACAATTGCTTCATACAATGATATTTTGGATTAGCTTGGTTTTCAAGCAACTTACTAGATGTAGGTCCCTAGAGATCAAGAGCAAATGGCTCATCCTAGCTAACATACTATTATTTACAATTGAACAACAAGCCCTTGATAAATATCTTCCTCGGTGTACTAGCTCAACCATTGAAGATTTAGTCCCAAATGTTTAGACAATGATGGCATACCAAATGTTTAGACAATAATGGCATACCAATCTAGTTGCTTTACAAGTGTACTAAACATAATGCAATGAAAAAAAGAATCTCGTAAAATAATCTATTATTCGGTAAAGCGGCATGAGCTAGAATTTTCATTTTTTGCTGCAGATAGTACTTTAAATCTTTTCATAAAATTGCAAAGCAATCTGTTTCCCACTTTTTATCACATTTGATTTTGTTTTATTTATGTGTGAGTACTGTTCTTTGTTGGATATATTTGCACTATTTTCTACATGATTTCCACTAGAATAAATGGATATCATTTTTTTTATATATATAAATGTTTATACATGAACTACTTTGGTATTAGAACAATATATACAAGCCCTACACATACTATGGGTTATATACTGATCTATATATATATATATATATATATATATATATATATATATATAAAACCGAAATCTCTGAAACTCTCACAATTTTCAACGTTATCATTTTAATTTATAATTTTTTTAATTTTTAAAACTAAATAGTGAGAGAGTTCTAACAGGAATCTCTCTTTCTCTTTTTCCCATCATTTTAATTTATAAATAATTTTAATTTTTTAACTTAAATACCGAGAGAGTCCTAATAGGAGTCTCTCTCTCTTTTTTCCTTAATCCTAAAGTTTTTATTTTATTTTATTTTACATGAGTCTTTTTTTTTAACCTAAAGTGAGTCCTTTAAAAAAAAAAAATTTCTAACGTGAGGTCTAATTAAAAAAAAATATGATTATTTTTTTAATCTTAATTCTAACGTAAATCTTTCAAAAAGTTAAAATTTTCGGTTTTATATTATATATAGATAATAATAAAGATGTGGCAATCTCTAAGAATATGAGAATGCAATTTGTAGATTTACTATTAAGATAACATACATTATATTAGTAGTGGATAGTAGATTTAATTGCAGTTGAGTATTATGTGAAGTTATCACCATAGAATAGCCCACGTCGGAATGTATTATGTGAAACCAATGATATGAAAGAAAAAGAATTTTTCTAAATTATTATATTGAACAAAAAATTACTTATTTTCATTCATTTTCAAATTATACATTTTTAAAAGTTAAGTCATATACTTTTAAGTAAAATAAGTATTTTTAATTTTTATTTAACTATCCGTGCATCGCACGGGTTAGCGACTAGTTTTATTAACAGAGGAAGTGGCCTAACTTAAGAACTGGCACAATTACTCTGTTTTGTTTTTTTTTGTTTGTTTGTTTTTTTTTTTTTTTTTTTTAACTTTATAGCTTAAGATTGTTTATGGCTCCTCAACAGTTAATTGAGTTCTAGCCCATTCATAATATTTTTAGAGTCTCTTATGATCCCAACAAAATAATCAATATATTTTACTAAATATAAAAATATAATTTGATAACTTCAATAAGAAAATAACGTAGCAACATAATTAAATATATCAACGAAATTCTTGATTTTGAATTGTAAATTAATACACATAGTTTTTTTTTTTTTTTTGAGAAACAATTAATACACATAGTTAGTCCAACTTCGATCAACATTAAGAAAAACAAATAACTTATTATAACTACAAATCTTAAACATGTAACTTGATGCTAGATTATAATTAAATAGTTTAAATAGTGAAAACATCAGATGCCTAGGCAAGGGCTGGGGGGGGGGGGGATATGTCTCATGGGTACGCTGCCAACGCAAAGGCTGAGAGTCCAAGTTTTTAGAAGGGATCTTCACACACACGTCTGTATATATATATATATATATATATATATATATATATATATATATAGAGAGAGAGAGAGAGAGAGTTTCTTTTGAGTGTGGATGTAATTTGTTCTCTCTGATTGGCAGGGGAGGCAAGCGCAGTATAATCAAGGTAGAGGGTCCAAGGGGCTGTAGATAAAATACTTGAAATAGATATTTTAGAAAATAATTGGGTAAAAGTCCAAGCTATATATCTCTTCAACCACGAATAATGGAACATGTTTCTTTTCCTATTTCCATAGTCTTCTCCTTCTGTCTAGGTGCACGAGATATCTCTTGTAGAAAATATGTCGAGTTACTTACGTAATAGACCAAATAATACAATATAACGGGAAAAGTTGGTGGAATCAATTTCAGCAAGTGGCAACATAATACCATGTTGACACGTTTGTTAAACAATATTGATTAACATAATTCTTGAATCAGTGAAGGAAATCAAATTATAATATCCTTTTAGCTTATAATTTCCATTTTGTCTACTGAAGGTCTATTATTTATGGGCAACACAACAAGGGGTTACTCTTATTCTTCTTAGTCAATAGCTTATTGTTGAGTGTACGGTTTGGTTTCCTCCAAACCAAATAATAAAATATAATGTGAGAAGTTGGTGGAATCATTTTCGGTGATTGGCAACATATTACCATCATTGACACGTGTGCTAAACAATATTGATTAACATAATTCTTGAGTCAATGAAGGAAACCAAATTGTAATATCTTTTTGCTTATAATGCGTAAATTGATATTTTTATAAAAATAAGTTTCATGCTATATGAATTGTCAAGAATGTGCCCCCATGAAATTGACTAAACTAAGAATAGAATTAATCTTCTTCCTAACTCCCCACATTTACTGGGAAAAAAAAAAATTTACCAAACCCACTTGTATAACTGTTACAGCGATGGGGAAGTTTTATGTGACTAAGTAGACTTTTTCAAGTAATATGATATTCATATAGTGAGCCATATGAGAGCATAATTTTAGTGTGCGTATGTGTAGTGGCATTTCTGCCTTTGCGTGCATTTGCGTTTCATTTGGCTGGTCTCATGACACTGTTTATGACCAGCCCAAGTGATGAAATACGCCTGAATAGTATTTTCAACAATAAAAAATATTTTTCTACAGCATTTTTAGCAATAAGTTTTCAGTTTTTAGTAAAATAAGTGGTATCCAAACACACTATAGTGACAAGAAATTGAACCTCTACATTAACAACATTCGGATCTACTCATACTAAAATTTATATCTATTTCTTTAACATAAGAATCTACTTTTTTTTTTTTTTACATATTTTTTTTTAATTATTTTTTTCATACGTTATTGTAATTATAGAACATCAAGATGTTTTAGTTATATGGTAGGTCGCTTTGAATATTATTAAAATGGACACTATCTAATATGTATTGACTTATCTTCCTATTCTTATTTATTTATGTAATTGGAAGACCTTGTAGCTATAGCAACCAATCTAAATAATTTTTGTTCTTGTATTTTCAACATAATTTTCTAAACTTGTTAGATCTGTGCATTTCACAATTCATTGCCGATTCGTGCAAGCAATAACAAACAGATATAAACCTAGATTAATGGAAGACACCCTTGTCATAGTTGTTGACTTGTTGGTTTCATTTTAAAATTGTGGTTAACATATACATAGCAAGGTAGGATCTCGCTTTAGATATATCATACTTCTTTAAAAATTACAAGCAGTTACTTGTTTGTGGGGTTAAATGTTAAGGAATCAAAATCTTAATACCAAAGCTTGTGAAATGTGAACTTGTCAACATGGTACCAAGGGTAAAATAGCTAATGTATATTATATGCACTTATGTTGGGAATAATATTTATATATAAAACTTATCAAAAAAAATGTATTTATATATAAAAAGAAAGTCTTCGAATTTTTTTTTAAAGCTTTTTCTGATGTTATCAAATAAGTTTTAAATGTCCATATTTCTTCAGGTCATTATATAATACTACTTGTCATTTTTTAGATAAATTAAAGCAACCCATAAGAACAAATTTTGATTAAATTAGGTTTGATATTCTCTACAAAAAGTGAAATTAAATTAGATAAATTTTCTTGAGATTCGGCTTGATTGTTACGTCCAGAACAAAGAACCCTGAATGATTACATCTTAATTATTAAAATCTATGTGTAAGTACGTTTAGACCCCTTAAACCCAACAGATTAACCTAGAGAATTAGCCAAGTGATTAACTTAGGTAATTTAAACAGAACTACGTTAAAACAAATAATCAAAAAAAATAAAACAGCGGAAAATAAAGAACACAAAGATCTGATGACCCAGGAAAACCAAACCGGTAAAAAACCTGGGGAGGATTTAACCTAGCTATCCTCAAGGTAAAACTGAATTCACTATGAAAGAATTGAAGTTTACACAATAAGACTTAGACCACTAACATCCTATTGCTACCCAAGTGTAGGAAACTTACTACCATGACCCCATGATAGCTCCGAGATCCACGGACTCCTTCTTTCTTGAATTCTTCAGCAATTCACAAGCGCACCTGCTTGTATTTCTTGAAGATCTTTGATTCTGCAACTGTATGATTTACCAAGCTCTTGACATGAGTCTTGAGTTTGTAAACCCTAAGTGTATGTGAAGGTAAACACCTCTAGATCTCACAATGAGATTCACAAACACAGCAAAACAGAATTCAAAAAACGTGGCTAGGGTTTTCCCTTATATACTTAGGGCAAAATATAAAACCCTATACATTAAATGGGCTAGGGCTAAGTTGGAAAATTCTGCAGAAAAACAATCTGCACGACTTTCGATCGATCGAGTCTAATTTTCGATCGATCGAGTCAGGCAGAAAGTGCACAGTGAATTCTGCATAAAACTCGATTCCAACTTTACATTAAGAGCCATACTTTGAGCAAGTCTAACACACAACTTAAAGAATGTTTTGATCATGGTTTGCCAACATTACAAATTGAAGTTCTAATACATTAGTTCCTAATTCTTAGAACCTAACAAACTCCCCCTTTGGCAATCCGTGACAAAACACAGACTCAACAAAAAGCTCAAAGTTTACAAATTGAAACAGCCCATTACAAAATAAAAAGCCACTTAAACAATTCAACCTAACTACTATCTAACAGTTGCAAAGTAGACAGCAGCACGACTGAATAAACCTGTATATTCCTGTAACACTTAACAAACACATAAACGCATGTGTGGAAAAAACAGGAAATATATAAAAATAACTTCTTGATTTCACATGACACAAAATAAAGACATATATCATGAATAACATCATAAATATAAATCAATAAGCAGAGTAGTATAGTGAAACAAGAAACATATACATCAACATATATCTCAACAAAAATATCTCCTAACAAGAGCCAAAAATGTAAATACACAGTGAAGCGCCTAGATACAATCTAATAACTCCACAAGCTCCGCAGTATCACTACTAAGTACAAAAACTCCCCCCTAAAATGAAAATCTCCACAAAAAAAAAAAAAAAAAAAAATCTCCTAGATACATATGAACTACTCAATATGAACTACTCAATATGCACTCCCCCTTTTTGTGACGAATTGCCAAAGGGCACTCACTCATTATCAAAAGGAGGTGGAGGAGAATGACGAGAACTCACCAAATCAGCTCGCAACGCACGTAGCTCATCAAGAATGTCCACCAGAAGCTGACCATGAGCCGCCTGAACGGTCACGACAGTATCAAGAGTCCGACGAAGGTCAGAAACATCATCAAAAGGTGGAGGAACATCAGCAGTAGCAGCAACAGCAGGATCAGACGACGTCCCAGCTGCAGGAGTATCTGTAGAAGAAGAAGGGGGTGAAGTGACACCGGAAGGCTCTACCCTAGGACGCTAAGAGCTAGCCCGAAGTTGAGCAGCCCTTTGCCTCAAAAAGGTAGCACCTATAGGAGCAATGACATGTACAGGCTCAGAAGCAGGAAAATCACCTAAACCAAGATAAAGGAGAATCATATGAATAAAAACGGGAAAGAATAACGCATGAGCCGTAGAGCTAGATCGATGAACCTCGTTCAAAGAACGAAGGAACAAATGAGGAAAACTGATAGGAGCATCAGTAACAAGTGCATACAAAAACACACATTGCTCAAGTTGAATTGTGTGGACATGAGAAATAGGCCACAAGGAATGACAAGCAATCCTAAAGAAAAGATAATGAAACTTGGAAAGCTCAACAGAAGTGATCCGATGATCAGAACCCCACTGGATAGAAGATCCAGTGATGTATGACAACACGTCATCAAGAGGTGGAGACTCCTCATAAGGAAAAACGGGATGGTCAACAATGGGCACCCCAAGAGCGTCAGACACTACCGACGGGGTAATGCGATACTCTACACCTCGTAACCAAACCTTAACCAAGGTGTTGGTATCATAGATGTGGATAGAGAGGTTCAAATAGAACTCTCTAATCAAGGTGGCAGGAGGAGGATGCTCAAAATCGAGCAAAGACAACCAACCCTGACGCTCAAAGTTACGTCTCACCTTAGGATCTACCTCATCTAGTATGACCCTACGCTCAGCCCAGATATGACGCCTAAGATTCAGGGTCTCATAGGTCTCTTGGTTCTTCTCACTAGGGAACCGCTCACTATCGAATGAAGGTGAAGGGTCAGAAGTCCTATGGGCTCTAGTTTTCCTAGGCATGGTGCTAAGGAATAACGAGAGACACAGAAAAAGAGGAGCAAAAACAAAAACCAAGGGCAGACTGCAAGTTAGCACAGCATAAAATATAGAAAAACACAATCTATATGATGCATGAACAAATTATGCAAATGATGCATGAACTAATGCAGTGACATGTTCAAATATAATCCAAATTAACAAAATTGACTTGAGAAGGAGTTTTAAATTAAAAATACCCAATTTTGAAAAACTCAATTTTTCAAAACACAATTAATTTAAAAATTGATCAACACAGCAGTCATACAACTCAATATAATGACCAAATTAATCAATCTAACAAGTCAATTTCATCAATTTCAATCAAATTGAACAAAAACCCCAAAATCCCCAATTTCAAGCCCTAGAAATTTAAAAATTCCACAAAGCACTAAATCAAACAAATTAAAACATATGTAGTGCTTGGATGAGGTGTCCCCACAAAAACCCATGATTCATTTGAAAGAAAAAGAACCAAAATCACTCCCAAAAATACCAAAACCAAAAATGCCGAAAATAGCCTAAAATGCATGAAAATAATGATGAAACATGAAAATAAAATCAAAAGAGAGGGCAAAAATGTCTTACTGGTCTTGGGAGAGAGAGATGATGCAAAAAGATCGGAGGAAAACGACAAAAATCTCCAAAGATAGGCTTGACCGGTTGGTAGGGAGAAAAAGTGTTTTGAAAAGATTTGAAAAGTGAATAGTCACGTAAAAAAAACCTTTTAAAAAGCACTCAGCCCGATTTTCGATCAATCGAAAAATAGATTCGATCGGTCGAAAATCCTTCGATTGATCCAGTATCAATCGAGAATCGATCGAAACACACAGAGACTTTAGTAATATTTTAAAAACATTTTCGATCGATCGAAAATCTGGAAAAATTGAATTTTTGAAAATTGAAACAAATTAGCTCAAAAACTCCTCAAAGCATTAAATTTTATGAAAAGAATGCATGAGTATGAGATGAGATGTTTTCCAAAAACCCATGTTTTTTAATCCAGATCTCTCAAAGTAAGATTTTCCCATAATATCTCTCAACCAATCAGACAAGCAAACATGTTTTGCATCAATTTTCAGAAATATTCAAACTCGGTTGGTCAGGCCAAAAACACACACAATAACATGTACACAATTTAGCAAAGAATAACTTGTGTAGTGTGTGCAACTAGCATAAGCTTGAAAAACATGTGAGGTGATATGCACATATTGATTAATCACAATTTCTACAAAATCCATCACATGAATTTGAAAGAGACTATTACTTAAAGAGTTACATCATATAACTCTCACATCTCCTAGAATAAAAGCTTGCAATCATGTAAGTTTCTTGATTTGCCTCATTATTCAATTTAATTGATTAGAAACTTAATAAAAGCCGGGATAATGTACACACTAATTTTATGAATTGTGAAATTATTATAGCCCAATAATGTACACACCAATTTTAATAGAGGCTACACCTTATGGTCTTTTTGTGCATGTGCTACACTTTCTCGAGCACAAAATCTCACGATATGCACTAAGGTGTTCATGATTGGCTAATAAACAGTGGTGAGATGGTTATTTATACCTTTCTCAATAAGACCAAGTCCGACAATCAAAGACATAAGACTTCAAGATCAAGATCATGTGATCAACAAATATAGCATCTTCCCACGCAACATGCACAACAAAACTTTAGCTAGTAAAGTGCAATAGAAATAAGTGCATCAAAGCTAAACAAAGTACATAAACATGTTATGCAAAATTTGATTGACCAACCTTGTCTTCAAATTCAAGGAAAAATAGCAAAAACACAATTTGCAAAAATTTTTTTTTTTTTATAAAAGAAACACACATCCTAGAATGAAATGCATGAATGTTATGCAATGCAAATCCTAGAAACAAAGGTCACAAAAGATAGAGCAATGAAGCACAAGGACCATGTCAGACATACTCAATTAGGTTGAGCCTTTTGCATCCAAAACCTTTTAGATGCAACTCTTGCATTGGAGTTATGATTCACATTAGAATTCTGAGTAACTCCAGGATTGGAATAAAGGTTTAACGCCTTTACCAATTCACCAATAAGTACCATAGGATCATGTGCTTGGGGCACAGGTACTTTAGGTTTACTTGCTTGCTTTGCAGCTTGCAACTTAAAACAATTTGGACGAATGTGTCCAGACTTTCCACAAAAATGACAAACCCATGCAGGCTTATCATGCAACTTGCCCTTAGAAGAAGTAGAAGCTCTAGAATGAGAAGTTTGAAGATCAACCCTAATCTTCCTAGGTGGAGCAACATCTACAGATTTGACAGGTTCACTCACCAAGGGTTTGACAATCTCACTCTTAGGAGGTTCAGAAGAGGGAACAAATTTAGTGGAAGAAGGTTCAAGCACAGAAATACTTTCCTCAAAACCTAAGCGAGTTTTGTCAGAGTGAGACTTTTGAACACTCAGTATGTGATCAAGTTTGGAGCTTGCAGACCTATTAGTTTGTTCTCTAGCAACAGATAATTCAAGTTCCAAACATTTAACTTTATCAAGTAACAGCATGTTCTCAGTTTTCACATTATTCAAAAGCTCATTTGCATCAAACAATTTCACAAGTAAATTCTTCTTATCAAGTTCAAGAGATGCAATTTTCTTTAAGCCTAAATTAACATTCATGGCATCTTTTGTAGCAACTTTGCAAAGTTTATTATAGGCTTCCTGTAAATCTGCATCTTCAGAGAGTTCCCCATTAGAAGGGTTCTCTTCAACAGACACGCTTTCATTAACTACAGTAATAGCTGTGAAAGCAATGAAGTTTCCATCCTCATCACTGGCGGATTCATTGTCAGAAACTTCATCATCACTAAGGGTTACAGCCATAGCTTTACCCTTAGACCTCAAATATGTAGGACATTCAGATTTCAAATGACCATACCCTTGACATCCATAACATTGTTGTCCCAAGGAATTATTAGAAGGTTGAACTACTTTCTCTTTAGGTTTTTCAGTGTTACTAACCTTAATGAGATCATTCCTCCTAAAATTTCTAGGTTCAACAGTGTTCTTGCCTCTTGCCCTTCTGTTATTATTCCTCAGAAAGTTTCTAAAGTTCTTGGCAAGATAGGTTATCTCTATAGCAGAGAGTTCATCATCAAATCCACCATCCTCAACATCATCAACAGACTTAAGAGCCATTAATTTGGATTTGTTTGTCTTGGGTAGATCCAACTCATAGGACTGAAGAGATCCTACAAGTTCATTAACAGGTATGGAGTCCACATCCTTACTCTCAGTGATGGCAGTCACTTTGGGTCTAAAGTTCTCAGTCAAAGATTTAAGAATTTTTCTAACAATTTTAGGTTGATCATAGATTTCACCCAAATTATATGCAGAATTAACAATATCATTCATTTTAGCATAAAATTCATCAAAAGATTCATCATCATTCATTCTAATGCTTTCAAATTTAGAGGTTAATTGCTGCAATTTATTTATTTTAACTGCCTTTGTGCCTTCATGCACAGTCTGGAGGATTTTCTAGGCAGTATGAGCAACCTCAACATTAGAGATTCTCTTAAATTCCTCCATGGAAACAGCATTAAAAATAACATTCATTACTTTGCTATTGAAAGCAGCTGCCTCCTTTTGAGAAGTTTGCCACTCACTCACAGGAGTAGTGGGCTTCTCCCATCCGTACTCAACGGAATTCCAAACTCTCTCATCAATGGATTTCAGGAATGCTTTCATCCTTACTTTCCAATAAGCATAATTGTTTCCATCAAAGTGAGGTGAAACAACAAGAGAGTGTCCATGTTCCATGACAACAAGGGTCAAGGATCAGCAAAAAGATCAAAAGATCAAACACAAAAGCTACCCGCTCTGATACCACTTGTAAGTACGTTTAGACCCCTTAAACCCAACAGATTAACCTAGAGAATTAACCAAGTGATTAACTTAGGTAATTTAAACAGAACTAGGTTAACACAAATAATCAAAAACAATAAAGCAACGGAAAATAAATAACACAAAGATCTAATGACCCAGGAAAACCAAACCGGTAAAAAACTTGGGGAGGATTTAACCTAGCTATCCTTAAGGTAAAACTGAATTCACTATGAAAGAATTGAAGTTTACACAATAAGACTTAGACCACTAACATCCTATTGCTACCCAAGTGTAGGAAACTTACTACCACGACCCCATGATAGCTCCGAGATCCACGGACTCCTTCTTTCTTGAATTCTTCAGCAATTCACAAGCACACCTGCTTGTATTTCTTGAAGATCCTTGATTCTGCAACTGTATGATTTACCAAGCTCTTGACATGAGTCTTGAGTTTGTAAACCCTAAGTGTATGTGAAGATAAACACCTCTAGATCTCACAATGAGATTCACAAACACAGCAAAACAGAATTCAAAAAACGTGGCTAGGGTTTTCCCTTATATACTTAGGGCAAAACATAAAACCCTATACATTAAATGGGCTAGGGCTGAGTTGGAAAATTCTGCAGAAAAACAATCTGCACGACTTTCGATCAATCGAGTCTAATTTTCGATCGATTGAGTCAGGCAGAAAGTGCACAATGAATTCTGCATAAAACTCGATTCCAACTTTACATTAAGAGTCATACTTTGAGCAAGTCTAACACACAACATAAAGAATGTTTTGATCATGGTTTGCCAACATTACAAATTGAAGTTCTAATACATTAGTTCCTAATTCTTAGAACCTAACACTATGCATTAGGCATTATCCTTGTTGTGGGGTATATATAGTAGGAAACCCTAAGTTTACATTAGATTAACCCAAGTGTTGTAGTACTTGTACTATAAGTAGAATTATTATTACGTTGTTTACCTTATAAATACATGGAATTGCAATAAATTTGTGCGTCATAGACCATAATATTTCAAATGTGTATAATAAATTAATAATTCAAATTAAATTTTATTGTTCTATCAGTAATAGAGTATAAGATTTTTTTTTTTCCCTATTCCTTGACAAACGTATGAAGAAACCTCTGCAAATTCCACACCAACACTTATATGGATCATCAGTACTAGCCTACACTTATAAGAGTTATATTAATACTTAATGCAAATTTTATACTTAAGCTTGAAAGTTTGGTATAAATTGAATCCAAATTTAATATTTAAGCTTGCAAATTGCTATAAAATAAATTGATATGCAAAATGCAAATTACCCAGAAGTATAAATTCGTGGAGAGCGACTGGTGTAATGTTGTTTGGTTTTAGTGTATATTTGATTGGTTTAACTTAAAAACGGTCGATAAATTTTACATCAAAGTTTATATGTATTATTTTTGCGGCTATGGAAATATTAAAAACAAACAGAAAAAATAGTCCTTCTCCAAGAGTGATTTGGGGAATATAGTTTATAAGTAAATAAAACATCACTTTATGACAAGTAGTTATTTAAGGGAAAGAGGATAAAGAGAAATTCGGTAAAATGAGTAACAAATTGGTGTATTTTTTCACACTTTTTGGCTGAAAGTGAGAGAAATGGGCCCATATAATTCGACATTTTAAATACATAATTGAGCCCACAAATTTGATATTCATAATTGTTAGGTCATATTTTTATGTAGTTGGCATATTTTTTGAAAAAAATGTATTTTGTTTGTATTTGAGTAGTTTTAAGTGGATTCAAGAATATATATATCATGAAGTATGTTAAAAGACTTTACAAGTGGTAGTATTGAAGACATGAAGACTGCACAAAGAAATGAGTCTGAGAAAGCTAAGAACTGTAAGCTTGACACCTGGCTCAATACAAGTTGCTATTGAGAATAAATGAATATTGATACCTCTCGATACCTCTCGATCATTTATATAGTTTTGCAAATCCAGATTTCTCAAATCAAATTTTTGGCTTATAATGTCGTGTCTTTTCTAGGGTTTCGTTCTATAACCTACTAGATGATATAAATATTATTATTTTATAGCTGATAGACAAAGACTCACATAGAGATCTGTACACTTCTTATGAAACTACTGTATTCTTATGCGCCTTAGGATTTTGTGATCAAGTTGCATTTTCTTTTATAAGTGTGTTTTGAAGAACTTCATATCCAACAATAAGCTTCAAATTGCTGGGAGTTAGTCACAAATTGAAGATTTGTGCAATTGAAGAAGTCTCTACAAGATCAAGTATAATTGTAGATTAATGTAAGGGTTCTACTATAGGTAGGTTGGTACTTTGGGATAGGTTAGGAGGGTAGGATTCTTTGTACTTGTAGCTGCTTGTTCTTGATTAATAGATTCTTGAGAGTGGTGACATGAAATTCACTAGGTGAGGTTTTTGCCTTGTGAAGGTTTTCTCCATTAATCAACAAATCATTGTATCAAATTTAATTTTCATTGCACTTTAGATTAGAATTGTGATTTGTTGATGCCTACACGATGTTGCATGTAATTTAACCTAATTAATCAACTTGGTGATTAAATTAATTAACTAAAGTCAATCTATAACCCAACAATGATATCGTCACAACTACCTTACATGACAAACTATAACTGACTGTTTGTCACTTCCACATGGACTCATTACTTTTTTTCACCAATTTTTGTATTGAAATACTCTACCTGGACTCGCCACAGTATAGTAATTGCCTTTTATACTCTATATGTATGTGTTACTAGTGTAATAAATACCTTTTGTTAAGGTATATAGGCAAATGGTAATTTTTATTAAAAAAAAACATGCGAAGACATTAGATTGTAAGAACTATATATAGTGTTTACACATTAGGGTTTAGGAGGGTTTGTAGATCATGTTATTAGGGTTTAGTTTATAGGGTTTAAGATTTAGGAAGGCTTGTAGATTTTTTATTGGGGTTTAGCGTTTAGGGCTAAGGATTTAGGGGGATTTGTAGATTTCTTTTATTAGGGCTTGGTGTTTAGGAGAGTTTGTTATCATTTTTTTTTTTTATAAAATTCACTAAGGTTTAGTGTTTAGGGTTCGCATTATTTTTTTCCCAAGTTTAGTGTTTAGGCCGGTTTGTTATGGATTTTTTTATCACTGTTTTAAAAATGGACCAGACCGTACCAGACGGTTCAATCGAGAACTGGGCACTAGTCCAGTTTGATAAAATCCCCAAAACTAGTCAAAAATTGGGCTGAATTAGAAACCGGGGTACAAACCAATTCTATGATCATACTAGTTTTTAAAATTATGGTTTTTACTTTAGGGTTTAGAAGAATTCTCTATTTTGTTTTGTGTTTAGGGTTTGTATTATTTTTCTATTTTGCTAAACCTTCATTTTCCTCTATAAAAGAGACAGGGAGAAAGATTGTTTATGGGTACGCTTGGAACAATAGGCGCACATTAATTCTTGAAGGGTGACGGATTCAGTAACTCTCATGCATTATTATTTCTATGTACAATTATGCGTTTACACATGCATAATGTAAGCTTTGTTATGGTCATATGTTCACCATTAGTTATCGTCATCGTATATAACACATGCACATTCAACGTATTATATTAACTATGCTAACATATTTATCATTACTCTCCATGGCCATCCATCATCCATTCATTGAAATATCATGAATTGCTAATTGTGTTCATACAATCATTAGTCAATAGTGAGTTTTATCCTATATGGGTTATTAAGGTTGTCCGGTCTTCATTCAAAAATTGTGTATATTCTTTTCATCGGATGATAATACACATGATGTCCTTATTATTAAAATTAATTTCAATTCCTCTTATATGATACCTTTTGGTTCATCGCCAAAGCTTAGAGGTCAAAACACATTAATCACTCATCAATCTTTTTTGTACATCAAATGATAAAGTTCATTGTGCATGTTCATATCATTTGACATCATCATACTTTCGTCCTCACCATATACGGTTATCTATGATAACACAATCATTGTTCATCGTACTAATTGCATCCTGTAACGCTACATGTAAGCACATCATCACCGAACATCATCATCATCATACACCATGCTTTAGTGTTCAATGAACAGAGTTAGCTATATTTACACATTTGTCACTTGTCCTACGCCGTCATACCTCATACATGCATGATCATCATATGTGGTTGGTTATCAAGACCACATTCATCATACACCAGCGATAATTATACAATATAATGTTCAATTGTATATACTTGGTTATGATAACCCACTTTCCTACCTTACAACTTTGACTTTGAAAAGATTAAAAACACTACAAATAGTATTTGTTTGGACACTTTAATGGTTGGACAAAGTTTTTCTTGAAATTAGTTTGGAGAGAAACTCTTCAAAATTTTCCTATATCATTTTATTGAATTTGAATTTTGAGAAATCCACCGTTAGATTGTATTTCTTTTTGCTATATCCTCCATGGTTGCAAATTTTTAAGAAGATCAAACATCGATACTTATGTGATCTATCAACTATTTAAATTTCAAGTTTTTGCACTCTTAAATAATGCTTAAAAAATGCATGTATTAACATCTAATCTAAATCAATATTAGGGTATTACACTCGTTACAATTATCTTCTCCCCATGCACAAACACTTTTTATTGTATTAACTTTTAATTTTAACTTTTTCTCACTTCTTTTATTTAATGGTTGAGATTGGAATTTGCTTTTTTTAACACTTAATCTCAACCGATGATAGTTATTGCATTAGATGCAATACCTAGGGTGTTGCAGCTAGTCTTTAATCTAGGAATATTGCACCCGATTGTGATAAACAGTGGGTGGAGGGGAGGATTGCAAAAGGCAACAACATTCATGTCTGCCCCATCAACTTTTGCTCCAGCCCTCTGACACCAGTTGTGTGGCTTCATCAATTGTCAATACCTACATAAAATGACACACACACACACACACACACAATTGTCAATACCTACCTATTACATTCTTCTTGTTGGAAAATATAGTTTTGCATCTCATACAAAATAAGCAACAGAAAATTAATAGATCTACTTTATTCATGTGAGATAATATGAAACTTCTAAATTTTAGAAACAAACAATAGAAGAGTGCACCTTGAGGCTGTAAAATTTAAAACAAAGAAGAAAATTGAATTTGTGAAGACCTTCAATCTTCACCCCAGTTCCACATATGCCAAAGATGTGTGGTCTTTCCATTAGTTCTAACATTATTTCTTCTCTCAAGAGCTTGTGTTTTTTCTAAAAACTATTTTTATTTTTTTTACTCGTATATACAAATAACTACCTACACAATTATTTTATTTAATAACTCTTATTAAATAATTAATTGATTATCTAATTGGGTTGATCTTTTAGGACAACTCATTTGGACTTTAGTGTGTGGCTTGGAATGAGACCAAAAGGACAAATAAAAATTTAGCTCCAATGAGCTTCCAGCTTATCCGTCAACTCTTGACAAGCCCTAAAATTACCATTAATTAAAATATTTAATACCACTATAAAAATATAATTGCACCCTAGGCTTTATTAAAAAAATTAATCCCAAGACTTTATTATCAAATCAATTAACCTCTTCATGAAAATTTTCATAGTAGCACAAAGCCATAATATATAAATGTCACTTTGAAAATTACTATCTATTGATCCTCGAGTTCCTAGTTTAATCCTATAAGTTATTCTTGTATGAAATCAAATTTCATAAAAGATAAATTTTAGTAACTCTTTATTACTAAAGTGATTAGACCTAATACTTTGAATAACCGATCCATTAAACTTATTTCGAGGGATTATTTTATACCAAGAAAGAGATTATGACCCTTCCCCTATATGTGTGTGTGTGTGTGTGTGTGTGTGTGTGTTTCTCAAAAAAAAGAAAAAAAAGAAAAAAAAAAGAGATTATGAATTCCATATTGAGAATACATGTCCATTCATTACTACATGTGATTTCCCAACGTACTGAGATTTTGATTATTAATATAAATCTTACTCCAGATACAGAATACAACATTTTATTTTCAAGTTCACAATTCCCTCAAGATTGAGAATTTATGTATTTAGTTGATAGTTATTAATAGAATAATTAGTCTCAAGGCGGTTTGGTCAATACGTCTTACATACTTAAGATACTTTAACATATTAACTAGAAGTCTTCACTTTCATGATCAAGACAAACCATTTTAATGACACGCTATAGTATTCAGGGGCAAAGCTAGGAATTTTTGTTTGGGGGGTCAAGTTGTGGCACTAATATATTTATCAAGACAACCCTCACATACATATACACACACCCGCGCGCACACACACACACACACACACACACACACACACACGTTTTTTTATTATAAACACACATATATATACACACTTTTTTATTTGATAAGTTATATGTTAGGACATATGTGAATCATGTTGGAACATATATCAATATCGAATTGGCTAATCCTTTGACAAAACGCATTTTACTTGTAATTGGGTAAATCTATGATGTGTTTAGTACTTCAAGGAACAAGAGTTCAAGTCCAAGTGTTAAAACTATGCAAATCTGTCTAAGAAACAAGTGAAGAAGTGTTAGATTTTAAAGCTCGACAGTTAGAATCTATCAAGGTTTAAAAGGCAGCTCTAGCCCGATATCGACAATTGCTCGATAGATAAGCTATCTATCGAGATTTATGAAAATCAGATTTTTTTTTTTTTTGTTTTGATTTCATTCCAATCCATGTGTACATGTTTAGGTTTTCTTTTCTCACAACCCTAAACATATATAAGGATTATTTTAAGGGTCGTCAAAGGTTGCGCGAGTGTGAAACAAAGTTTTGTTCATGCAAATTGTGACCGAAGATAGAATTTGCCATAATTCATCTTTCTCTTGAAAAACCTACTACGTTTGTACGCCGTTGGGTTTTGTGACCAAGGAGTTTCGTGATCTTCATCGTGTTGATGAACTAAAGAACTTTGCAGCCAACATCTTTCTCAAGTTAATGAGTAAGCCGCGTACTGGGATCCACGTATCGATTGGTTAGTCACGTACTGGGAGCCGTGCATTGAAAATGAGAGATTGTCACTATAGAACAAGTCCAATTGGGTATTAAGGTAACTATAGGTTAGTATAAGCTACTGAGATTCTTTTACTTGTAACCGCTTGTTGTGATAATAGTGAATTATCGAGAGTGGCGACTTTAAATTCACCCGGTGAGGTTTTGCCTTGGAAATTTTTTCCATTTGTAAACAAATCACTGTGTCAACTTTATTTTCCGTTGTATATTAACTTAGTTGGTGATTTGTTTGTGCTATCACGTGTATTGCATGCTAATTGAATTAATTAATTAACTTGGCTAATTAATTGGTTAATTTATCACAATGGGTCAATACATGCTTGGCCTATCATTATATATTTACACACACCTAACAAAAAAAAAAAAAAAAGCTTAGTATTTTCAATCAAAATTATGTTTGATGGCGATTTATCATAAAATAAAATTCATTTTTTCCATTTTCATAGTGAAATTTTTAGAAAATTTCATTTTAAATAAAAATTTTTAAATTTTATACTAAAGTAAGTAAAAAATCTTTCAATTGAACTAATGAAATTTTCAAAAACATGAATGATCCAAAATTAGGAGGAATAAATTAGTCTCCAAATATATTTGAAGCTATCTTGCTCTAATGTATTTTGTGATAACTAAAGACACATTTTATGTATAGTTTTAGTGACAAGATTTTTTTAATGAGTCTATGATTTGTTAATCACCACATAACAAGTTAAAAAAGATAGATTCAAACATGTTTGATGCCAAACTTTATCAAACATTTAACAGATATAAGAGTATATTTTACAATAAAAAATAGAATTGCGAAAAATAAAGTTATATCTTTATAACTATTAGAATGATTATTTTTTTTAAGAGCATCATTGGACTAATTCAAATATTTGGGTGGGCCAACTCTTATTTTTATAGACTAAATTTTGAACATACTAAAATAATTTTATATATTTAAAAAATTTCAAAATTTAGGGGGGCCATGCCCCCCCCCCCCCCCCCCACCCTTCAACACAGCTCCACCCCAGATAGTATTTATGCATGAAATGCCCTTTTTCATTACCGACTGTGAACTGAAGTTTTGGGTTTACAAAAAATTTGTGATTTATATTTTTTGTGACTAAATCACATACAATGTATCTTAAGAACTATATGATAATATCCAAATATTTACGTTGCCATTAATTTAGATAATAAAATAGCTTTTATTTTTTTAATACATGATGCTGTACATAATGTCAAACACAAAATGATACAATAGGCTTTAGAGAACTAATCCTAACACTTCTCTCTCCTAATTCTCTCCTACTTAAAGGGTCAAGACCTCACAATTACACTGCACCCCAAGAAAATTGTTCTCTGAGTGTGCCAGCCTCTTGGTATCTCACTAAGGAACAAACACAAAATTTTCTGTTCCTCTTTAAAGGTATCGCTCAAACATTCCTCCTCTTTTCTTAATTTCTCACTTTCCAATCTCCAATTTTCTCAAGAAAATGATCTTGATCTCTTTCTATGTAGACTAGTATATATGTGTATGCTACAAAACGTATCCCTGGGTCTCTATGAGATAAACTATTTTGGCTCCAAAGCATGTTATATTAACGTTGTACTAACTCCATCATCAAAAAAATAAAAAGAAAGTTGTCCTAAGACCTAACCCCGTTTTTATACAGTTTTCTTTGCAATATAGTTTTAATTTTTCGAGAATTTATATCAGGGTTTGTTCTTAGATACGATATAATTTGCACATATATATTTACTAAGAAATATGTTGTGGTTGGCTCTGATTTATATTATACAAAGTTTCATACCAGCTATGACTCCCTCTCTCTGCGTACATAGTTGGGTTTGGTTCATTCAAATATTAATATTAGGCTAATGATCATATTTACTTGTCTCATGACTGTAGGACTTGTATTTGTTACGTATTTAGAGGATGTGGAAACTGAAGATAGCCGAAGGAGGGCCAGATTTGGTGAGTCTAAACAATTTCATTGGGCGGCAACACTGGGAATTCGACCCCGATGCCGGTACTCCAGAAGAGCGTGCTGAAGTTGAAAGAATGCGTGAGGAGTTTAAGAAAAACCGGTTTCATAAGAAACAAAGTGCTGATCTTTTGATGAGGATGCAGGTATATATGTATGTATGTATGTATGTATGTATGTATGTCTGTGTGTGTGTGTCTTTTCTCTCGTTTATTTTCTGAGAATATCATGTTGAACATTTCATCATGTTCATTAGACTTTAGTCTACAAGCATCACAAACTATTCAACCAGCCATATATAGTCTATCCCCTGTTTTCTTACCAACGTAAGAATATTATTGACGTGCTTTTCGACTTGTTTAAGTTTGGTGCACGGGGGATACACCCAACATGAGTAAGACAAATCTCACGTTTGGCTTCATAAATTAAGGAGTGTTTTTGTGCACTAGTTGTATATATTTTAAAAGGGTCTCATCCATGTTAAGAAGTAGCAAAAACTAATAAACAAATGCTCTTTAAACTGAAAATAGCTCAACTCTTTATAAAAAGCTAATTGTTTGTGATAAAAAATTTAACTTTAATAAGTGTATAAGGATACCATTAACAAGATCTCCCTTAGGTTTTTTTAAAGGGTATCTTAGAAACCACACGGGGGTGTGGCTTGATGGTGGGAGTCCTCGTTCTGCACCTAGAGAGAAGCGGTTCGAGTGATAGCCCTAGTAAGGCCTGTGTGGTACAAGTGGTATTACTCATTGCCGTCACGTGACTCGGGGTCGATGAACCCACACTGGATCACATGCGCAGTAGGAAATCAAAAATATGTTTTTTTACCACTGCTCTCCCTTGTGGCGGTGGTCACTCTATAAGTATAAATGCTTATGGCATGTGGGGGGCAAAGAGCTGGGGTTTAAGTTTTCAAAAGAGAGCTTTACACGTATACACATTTAGATTAGATTGGAGTAGAAATTCTATCTTGTATAAAAAAATGTTTTTTTTTTAAGAATTCAAAATCTAAAATATATTGGGTTGCTTGTTTCATGGAAAGCATAGGCGATATGTAATAGTTATTATTATTTTTATTTTTTATATGACTATTATCCTGATGATATCTTACCTTCACATCTCTAACTTTTTCATATCTTAATTTGATGTGTGCAGCACACGACTAGTACTTTAGGTCCTCACATATAGGGTTGTGTTTATTTCACACCACTTATTGCACACAAGCGTATACATATATCTCTATATTAAGATCATAATTTCAAAAAATTTGAATTGAAATCGTGAGTCACGATTGCAAAGCAAAAAGTTTATGCATGTATATTTGTGTGCAATAAGCAGTGTATACTAGTATATACCCTTTTAAGGTCTTCATAACCTGGACATGCAAGTAGTAAACTTTTCGAAACATAAAGCTTGTGATCGAATTTGTTGTTTCATATTTTAATTTGCATGGGTCCTCAACATAAAGGTATCTTTTTATTCAACATATTTTTACACCTTTTAGAAGGCGTACAAGTTAAAATGTCAATTAAAGTTTGCTATGTTTAAATGTCAGCTTAAAGGACATTTTGGGCTGCAAGATGTCCCTGTCGTTAGCAGACATTTCTGTCTTTGCTATTTGGAGTTTAAATTTTATAACCAAAAAAACCTAGTATCACAAATAAATGCATAATTTATTTCACAATTGTCTATACGATAGATTGTGTGTGATGAAGAAAACGTGATGATTTCATATGAAAGTAACAAATAACTAATTATAGTCTGCTATATAAAATAGTTTTGGTAAAGTTATGATTTTTTATATGGTACTAGAAGTAATCATTTTGTAATCATAGAGCTCCTATGTTTCTTTCTTTTTATATTAATTTATTTTTGTATAATGAAGCACACAACTTCTATCCACTGGTCAGAGTTAGAATTAATCATTTTGTAATCATAGAGCTTCTATGTTTCTTTCTTTTTATATTAATTTATTTTTGTATAATGAAGCACACAACTTCTATCCACTGGTCAGAGTTAGAATTAATCATTTTGTAATCATAGAGCTTCTATGTTTCTTTCTTTTTATATTAATTTATTTTTTTATAATGAAGCACACAACTTCTATCCACTGGTCAGAGTCAAGGAAACTAAACTCTATAGTACGATAGCACTCAATGAGAAGTAGTTCTACCAAATTTGCCAAATTTCTAGGATCGCTAAGACTATTTTTTGTTTAAAACAAGCAGCAACAACATCAAAAATATATATATATATATATATATATTTCAGTATATTTTTTTCCTTGAAATTTTCTGTATATTTGATTTTTGGTCCTTCAAATTTAAAAAGTCTAGATTGGATCCATAATTTTTTCTTAAAAGTAAATAATTCCATACTTCTGTGTATGGGTCATCTGTTCTAAATTATTAGAGATATCATGTATATATATATTTCAGTATATTTTTTTCCTTGAAATTTTCTGTATATTTGATTTTTGGTCCTTCAAATTTAAAAAGTCCAGATTGGATCCATAATTTTTTCTTAAAAGTAAACAATTCCATCCTTCTGTATATGGGTCATCTGTTCTAAATTATTAGAGATATCATGGTTCATGAGGCTTAAATATATTGTAGGCCTATGTACTTTAATATGTTTTCCCAATGCATAATAAAATTTTGTAATTTAGTGCTTTGTGTTTGACTCTTATAAATTCTATTTGTGAGTCATTGTCTCATTTTTTTCAGTTGGACGTATGTCTAACTCTTTGATATTGCAAACTCACAGCTTCGAAATGAGAACCCATGTGGGCCTATTCCACCACCAGTCCAAGTGAAAGAAACAGAGGTGATAACAGGGGAAGCAGTGATAACTACTCTGAAAAGAGCACTGAGCTTTTTTTCATCCATTCAAGCCCATGATGGCCACTGGCCTGCTGAATCTGCTGGCCCTTTGTTTTTCCTTCAACCCATGGCAAGTATTTTCACACCATTTGTTTCTAAAAAAATCTCTCTCTCTCTCTCTCTCTCTCTCTCTCTCTCTCTCTCTACCTTTGCTAAAGAAAATAAAAATGTTGTCAAAATTGTAACATTTCTTGAATATGTTCATTCCATAAGGCCAATAAGATTGGTACAATTTCTAGAATTATTAAAAAAACAAAAAAGGCCCATCAGATTGGTGCAATTTCTTGCATACTTTTTGATTTTTGGAATTCAAGCTCTTAACCGCACAACCAAACGTGTCTGTGTGTGTGTATATATATATATATATATATATATATTGTATTTATGACTTAGTATATGGGGATGGCTGAAAAATTTAACCCAGTGACTTGTTTGTTACATTTAACATAACTTCAAATTATTGCCATGCAGGTAATGGCATTGTACATCACGGGAGGTCTCAATGCTGTGCTTTCACCAGCACACCAGAAGGAAATAATTCGATACTTGTATAATCACCAGGTAATATTTTTTCTAATTAAATGGGGGATAAAAATGTGATTTCCCTTCTATTAATGAGGGTGTGTGTGTGTGTGTGTATATATATATATATAATAGTTTTCCCCCAACGCATTACATGAAAATCATGAAACATATATAAAATCATATAATTCATTAAATTATTTAAATAAGTCACATTATTATTAACTAAAAAAAAGATCATTTGACATCACATAATTATAGGAAAGAGTTTTTTAGAGATGAGGGAGAATAAAAATACACCTAAAGTTTGGACACCTAAAACCTGTTACCAAAAAGGGCTCCCCCCTCCCCTCCCTCCCAAAAAAAAAAAGACACTTAGTGTACGTTTGGATACCGCTTATTTTGCTGAAAACTGAAAACTGAAACTGAAAACTGAAAAAAAAATATATTTTTTTACTGTTGCTACAGTGTTTGTCACTGTTCATTGGCCTAAAATCACTGTTCATGGCCAATGAACAGTGACAAACACGCTGAGTTAAAAAAAATTTCCGCAAACGCAAAAAAAATTTCAGCTATCCAAATGAGCTTTATATACACCAAAAGTCTTTTGAGTTCCACCTAGTGAATTGGGGGGATTTTTCTCCAATATGATTTGGAAGAAAATTTTGTCCATTTTCTTTATAAACTCATCACACAGTTTTAGCATATATTCAACAAGCCTACAAGACTAAGAAATTGAAAATTTTGCATAATTTTAAACTATATAAGTTCGTTTGTTTGTTGGACAGAATGAAGACGGAGGTTGGGGCTTCCATATTGAAGGTCACAGTACAATGTTTGGCACAACTTTGAGCTACATTGCCTTAAGGCTACTTGGAGAGGAACCTGAAGATGGTGAAGACATGGCTATGGCTAGAGGACGGAAATGGATCCTTGACCATGGTAGTTTAGTAGCAATTCCATCATGGGGAAAGTTTTGGGTCACGGTATAACCAATTGAACCTGTTAGCCAATGTTGCTTTGGTTAATATTACACTACTTATTAATTTTTTATTCAATTAATATATTTATTCAATTAATATATTTAAAAATTTCACTATTTGATTATATGTTCTTTATATTTTTAACATGTATTGTCAAATTTTGTGTCAACCAGATATCATTTATTTCTGTAAGTAAACTTGAATTGCCTCATCTTTTGTATAGGTACTAGGAGTATATGAGTGGTCAGGCTGCAATCCACTGCCCCCAGAATTCTGGATTCTTCCTAATTTCTTCCCTATGCATCCAGGTTTTTGTAACTCACATCTTTTTCTTGAAAAGAACACTTTTTAATTTGCATATCACTCAAAAAATTTATGTAGCAGTTAGCATAGCTCATGTATCTAATCATCATGACCCTCATTATTTGAAATACAGGCAAAATGTTATGCTACTGTCGCTTGGTTTACATGCCAATGTCTTATTTATATGGGAAGAGATTTGTCGGTCCAATCACCAGCTTGATTCAATCAATAAGAGAAGAGTTATACAATGAACCTTACCATCAAATTAACTGGAACAAAGCTAGGAGTACAATTGCTAAGGTTATTTTAAGTCTTTTTGCATTTCTTGTCCATGTTAGAATTATCAATATCATAGCCTGCTTATTAGCGATTTTCACAAAGTTGATGCCTACTTAAAACTTACACAATGTGCTAATTTAGGAGGATCTCTACTATCCGCATCCCTTCATGCAAGATATGCTATGGGATTTTCTTCACCATGTAGCCGAGCCTATCCTAACACGTTGGCCCTTTTCAATGTTGAGAGAGAAGGCAATAAAAGCTGCAATTGGTCATGTACGTTATGAGGATGAGAACACCAGATACCTTTGCATTGGAAGCGTAGAAAAGGTCAATACTTGTGTTGCAGTTCAATTCGAATGAAAGAAATATAAAATCAAAGTATTTGGTGTGCCATCATTGAATTAAATTTGTCAAGGTTACTTGTATAACAGCTTTTATGTTTGCTTGCCCGTTGGGTTGAAGATCCAAATTCAGAGGCATACAAGCTTCATCTAGCCAGACTTCCGGACAACTATTGGGTTGCTGAAGATGGCTTAAAAGTTCAGGTAATATAACCATTCCCTTGCGCCTTTCGGTTACTTGACTTTTCTTGAAAAAGCAAAAAAGCATAATTAGCAGATCCATAAGCCTGAGTATGTTAATGCAATCACATATACTTAAAAGCATTTACTTATGATGCTTGATTTATGTGATGTAGAGTTTTGGCTGTCAGATGTGGGATGCGGGTTTTGCTATTCAAGCAATTCTCTCTTGTAATCTAAATGAAGAGTATGGGTCAACACTCAGGAAATCACATGAGTTTGTCAAGGCTTCACAGGTCAGAATATATATCAAATACTGCTTACGTGATTATATGAAAGATAATGCTTAACTTAATCATGTTATTTTCTAGGTCCGGGAAAACCCTTCTGGTGACTTCAAAGCTATGTACCGACACATTAGCAAAGGAGCATGGACTTTCTCAATGCGGGACCATGGTTGGCAAGTCTCTGACTGCACAGCAGAAGGGCTAAAGGTAATGCCAACTCTAATACATTTATGATTTATACTAACACTGTCAAGGTTTATTTCAAAGGAAAATTTTTGAATTTTGGCAAAAGCTACTATTTTTCAGGTTGCACTTTTGTTCTCACAAATGTCTCAAGACCTTGTAGGCGAAAAAATGGAGACAGACAGGTTCTATGATGCTGTGAATGTCATTCTTTCTCTACAAGTAAGAATTCAACCTTGAAGATTTTTTTTTTTTTTTTTTTTGACAAATTTACGTCAGGTACAAGTTGTGTGTGAGTTATATTATCCACTTCACTTATTTAACTTTATTAGGTTAAATGATCCTGAAATGCATCACTTTCATAATTGACTTTCTTTTAATACCAATACAGAGTAGCAATGGTGGTTTCCCAGCATGGGAGCCTCAAAGAGCTTACCGTTGGTTGGAGGTAACTTCTCCAATAAACCTACTAGTTTCTTCCTAACTTGTTTCAATATCTCAACTTTTCCTTTTAAGATAGGTTTGTACATGTTTATGGCAAAAAAAAACCATTGTTTTAAATTCACCACTCATTTCCATATTTTTGTATCTTATTTTTGCAGAAATTCAACCCCACAGAGTTCTTTGAAGATACTCTTATTGAGAGAGAGTAAGTTATCTTCCAGCACTGGAATAGTTGTCATGGTAATAGTCATGTTATCTTCCTAACATTAAAATTGAACCACTTTATAGGTACATAGAATGTACTTCATCAGCGGTTCAAGGCTTGGCACTCTTTAGGAAATTCTATCCCGAGCACCGTAGAACAGAGATAGACAGTAGCATTTCCAATGCAATTCAATACATTGAAGACGTACAAGAACCTGATGGATCATGGTAATATGTTTTTTTAGCACACGCTTATATTCTTGATTCACACCATGAAGTACTGCTCTATAGCCGCACAGTTTTCTTTTGACTGCTCCAAGGTTTACTTCTTTTTTTTTTTTTTTTTTGCTTGATGCCAAAGGAGAAACCATCAATACTGACACAAAATTTATACTTATGTAGGTACGGTCATTGGGGGATTTGCTACACCTATGGTACATGGTTTGCTGTAGGAGGATTGGCAGCGTGTGGAAGAAACTACAGAAATTGTCCTGCATTGCGCAAAACTTGTGAATTTCTGCTATCAAAGCAGCTACCTAATGGTGGATGGGGAGAGAGTTACCTATCAAGCCAAAACAAGGTATGGAAATTTGTTTCGATTTAAATTTGTACTTCTTTGTGCAACAGGTGTGGACAGATATAGAAGGGAGGAAATGGAAATAGAGAATTTAAATAAGTTTTCTTTGTGCAACAGGTGTGGACAAATATAGAAGGCAACCGTGCAAATTTGGTCCAAACCGCATGGGCGCTGTTATCGCTTATTGATGCTGGGCAGGTTGGTACATCGTTTTCTCCTAAATTATTTAATAAGTTTTACATTAACATGACTAATTTAGGTTTCAGCAATATTTAAGAGTTGGCAATTAGATGGGGGAAGTGTCATGAAAATAAGTAATCCAAGATATCAATCTGCAGTCTACCACCGGTCATGATATCAATCACATCTGCAGTTATGCCCCAAAAGTATTAGTCAGGTTACTATGGGGTTCCTCGTAATCACTTATATAGCTCAGTTTGGCCTAATAAACATACACTTTTCAAATCCAATTCATGTAATCTAGGATATCATATATGTATGAAAACAAAAATTAAGATCTAAAAAAATAAATTTATGAAACTTCAAAACTTAAGTATTAGATGATAGCAAAATTTAGAAGGTGAGCTTTCAGTGATTGCTTTGGAAGTGCAGATGGATCCCATAAACTGATTCTAAACATTTTTATAAATTTAGGCCGAGATAGATCCAACACCAATTCATCGTGGAGTCAGAGTGCTGATCAATGCACAAATGGAAGATGGTGACTTCCCTCAACAGGTAATTCATGTTTATTCAAAATCCAAGGCATTTAGATAAGTGTTTGTCTTAGTTGTGTTGTTCTTTCATTTCTTTTGTCAAAATAACTTCTACATACCAAGATATTTTTTGAAGCATAGTATAACCAATTGTTATTGGCAACAGGAAATCACAGGAGTATTTATGAGGAACTGTACACTAAACTACGCTTCATATAGAAACATTTTTCCCATATGGGCTCTTGGAGAATATCGGAGGAAAGTTCTATTTGCATAAAACCTGAATGCGTAAACAAAGGATTGCATATTGAAGTGCACCACCAATCTCCAATTTATATACAACTTTCACGTAAGCAAGAAATATAGATAACTATATACTACTTGAAAGATGTAAAATATATCATAATGTAGTTTTTTGCGAGACAAATGGTTTGTCCCTCTACAAAAAATAAATGTACATTAAGTTTGTGTAAGGATCTCCTTCATTAATTTTCTGCAACTTAATCATGTAAAGTAATATTTGTGGACTTACCCAAAGGAAATGTAATATTTGTGGATTCTATATGTGCAAGTGCAACATACTATGTTGAATTACAGTGTATACTTCTGTAAGAAATGAATAAAAAATATTTAAGGTTATAGGATTTTCAAGTCTCTCTCTCTCTAAATTATTTTAGGAGACAGTTTTATAAAGTGACCCTTTCACAATATGTAGGTCTCACAGGTGTATAGCTCACCAAATGTAGAAGCTTGTTTGAAATATAACCTACTTAAGTTGTGAACCCTTTTTCTCTTATTGCTTGCCATAAGAATTACTCGTTATTAGTAAGTCACCTATGCACATTAATATATTGCAAATATTTGTTTGTGGACGTTTAGTGAAATTTTCCCAATTTCATAAGAATTCAAGTTTTTATATATCTTTTAGTCCCTTGGAATAAGATTTCTTTGCCAGTGGAGGTAGTTGGGGGTCTGAAAGATTAGGTTGTTTAACGAAGCCCTACTTGGAAAATGGTTATGGCACTTCGGGAAAAAAAGTAATAGGTTATGATGTTAGGTTATAGTAACCAAATATGGTGTGGCTAGAGGGGACTAGTGCTCTAGACATGTAAGAGGGACTAGTGGGTGTGGGATATGGAAGAAATTAGGGCAAGTGTAGAGAGTTTTTTCGAACAAGTAGTGTATGTTGTAGGGGTGGGTCATTGCATTTGATTTTGGTAGGACCCCTGGAGTGGACATACTCCTCTAAAGGATATATTTAAGAGATCTTTGGTGAAGTAAAAAAAATGCTTGGCAGCCATTAGGAGTTTAAAGTGTAATCGATCATTTAAGTCTAATTAATTTTATTTCCTAATTTTAACTAGGAAAGCCCTAGGGCTTCTCAGCTAAACTAGAAAATAAAACATCTCAAACCAAAAGTAAAAGATTCAGAAGTTCAATTAAGTGTGGGGAGGATATTAGGCACCCCCACAACACTTATCCAAAAGGACAGTATATTATTTCGAATTTAATATTAAATTTCACAATTTTAAGTAATAACTAGTATATTTGGCATTTGGTTTAAAAAAGAAAGCATGATATACATGTACATGTGAGATAATGCAAACATAAAACCTTTCATAGGATGACATGTAATCTATACAAAGAAGACATGCAATATACCCTAAGATGACAAGTTAAAAGGAATGTATAAGAAAGACATATAAAATATCCTAGGATGACATGAAATGACATGCAATCTATCCTAAGATGACATGTGCAATCTAAATTATAATAGCAAGTGAATGACATAAATAGCATGAATAATTTAAACAAGATATAAGGAATACGCCTTATGCGTTTAAATTTAAACGAAAACATTCTAGGTCTCGCATTTATTTTCATGCAAAAATCAACAAAGTAAGATGTTAATTAAGGGGGGGGGGGTTATGTTTGGCTTTTAGGGTAAACATAGACTTAATGGAGTTAAGCCATGGACAAAGCATCACATTTAAAGGTTAAAACACGCAAAGTAAAATTCATATGAGCTTTTAATCTACCAAAAAAAAAAATCTCTTCAAAGATTTTTTGTGTAAAGCTCATAGGATTTTTGTTTTTTGTTTTTTGTTTTTTTTGGGAGAAAATCATTAAAAGAAAATATTAAACTCCCATAGATTTAAAAAAATATTTTTTTTTTTTATCTTTTGAAAAATCTTCTAGAAGGAAAATAATGAAAGTCAGTTTTTAAATTGGAAAGAATCCCTAAAAAGTGAAAAGAGTAATTCCATGGGTTTTACACCTTAAAAAGTTTCCTAAAAGAGAAAAGAATTAAAAAGGCCCTATGGGTTTTTATTTTGAAAAGCTCAAGAAGGTTCATTTTGGAAACCCCAAGTTAAAACAAGCTTTATAAGAACTCCATTATTCTTATGTATGCCTTTTCCTTTAGCCGTTTTAATATGGGGCTATGAGTTTACAACCTTAACTAGAGTGTCTAGTTAAGGTGTAAATCCCATGTATATATGTCCAACAAATGGGAATACATATATATATATATATATATATATATATATATAAGCAAGACCAAACAAACGAAAATGACATAGGCATATCATAAATCATCAAACCAACATCATCAAGACAATAAAAGTTCTAATCCTAGGATGACCAAGAAAAAAGGATATAACTTTAAAGAATATGATGCAAGACTTATTAAAATGTAAACCTCATACATGAAAACCTAAAAAAAGGGAAATTTAAGGTAAAGGCAAAGATTGAAACTTTGTCTAAAAAGGTTACACTTTGAACCTAAACATGAAAACTAACATGCATAGATGAATATTCACAAAGAGAAAACAAGCCCAAGACCAAGATTCAAACTTTGACAAAGAAAACAGGGATTGCAATATCAAAGGAACCAACTTAAAGCCAAAATGCAAACTTTTATACACATAGGAGATAAACAAAGCATAGGACATAACAAACAAGAAAGCTTTGAAATAAAAATGCAAACTTTTTATGTTCAAATGTCATATTCAAGTTGTGAATGTTGGTCCATGCGCAGCTTCAAGCTGTGCATGTATAAAAATTCAATGTTTATTCCGGCTTTAAATCCAGTTTTGATCCATCTCAGGTATTTATTTTGCAGACTAATTTGAAGGCCTTTGAAAATCTAATTTAAATGATCTTGGTGTGCACGAAAAGATCTTGTAGCGTAAATTCCATAGGTTCCGGCCTCAAATCATTTAGAGCTCCATGCTAAAAGTTATTATCCTCTAAAGTTGGTTGCCCGTATTAATTTCTATGGTTTAGGCTAATCTTTCTGACAATATAGTTCGGACTTCCTTTTATCGAGCCTTTTGTTCCAGGATGTTCAGGACTTTTCAATGATCTTTAGGAAGTAGGCATTATAAGCTTTTCAATGCACTACAAAAAACGAGGGCTATAGCCGAGTTTTTAAAACGTGGCTATAGACCCTAAAAACACGGCTATAGCTCCATTTGCGCTATAGCCGCGTTTATATGCGCAGCTTATATACCTAGACTATAGGTCCTACAAGTTTCAAAGTTAAGGAAAACCAATAAAATTGCTTTTTTAATTTTTTGTACTAACGATTATTAATTAATTGCTCACGGATCTTGGACCCAAAAAGCACATGCTTTCCTGAACGTTAATGAGCTAATAGATGCCCATACAATTCTTCAATGGAGAGAGGATCAACCCTTGTAGCCACTGATGTGACAAATGAATCATAGTCTAATCCAAGACCAGTTAGAAGAAAAGAGACGAGTTCAAAATTGTTCAAAGGCTGAGCAGTGGCAATAAGTGTGTCAACCAATGTTGTGAACTGGTGAAAATAATCAGCAATTGATGAATTGCCCTTCTTCAAAGTGGCTAGCTGATAGTGGCTTTGCATTGTTCTAGCCCCGGATTGGGAGGTGAACATGCGTTCTAATGCCTGCCAGACATCTCGAGAGGTGGTAAATTTTACCACATGAGCCAGAATTTTCTCAGAGAGGGAAGAGATAATAGCACTAAGTATCATTTGATCTTGCAAATGCCAATGCTAAAATTCTGGATTTTGGATAGCTTGAGTGGCACCATCAACTGCAACAGTGATGATTCTAGGTGGAGCAGGTGTGGTTCCGTCGAGGTAACCATAGAGGTGCTACCCCTTAAGTTAAGGAACGATCTGTGATTTCCACAGTAGGTAGTCACGGGTCAGTTTGATGGTGATCAAATGATGAATAGTGGTGAGTGTGGTGGGAGAGGGAGGGGCAGAGGTGTTGACAGTAGAGGCTGAGGAAGACGAAGAAGCCATGAAGAGGACGTGAGTCACAGAAGCTCTGATACCATGTAAACACAATAATATTTTGGAATATCTTTCAGCCTAACCAATTTGGCTTAAGGATGTTTCATTTATATGGGATTCTACATATACAAAGATTCAAAAATATAAAAAAGTTTAAATTACAAACAACTTCATCTTATCCTATCTTTAGCTCTTATCCTTAACATGTCTCATCCCGAAGTCGTCGTGGTTAATAATGGTCCAGTTGTGTTTTGTTTGGTTCCAGAAATTACCTCTCATCGGTTTGGTAGTTGTGCGGACTATGTATGTCTTGTTTCAGTCTACTTTGTGTGTTGATGTTATTCTATGTACCGTAGTCCTGGTGTCCTTGTAATATTTCTGTTCGTCTAATATATTTCCCGTTTATGAAAAAAAAAAAAAAAGAGGACCAACTTAAGAGACCAATTATCCTTACAGAGTAACTTAAGTGACTAATATTATAGTTTCGCCTATTATTATTCTTAAGTCTTATTCTTAAGTCTTAACAACTTGCTGATGTTTCATAATGATACTAGACTTATCTTGCCACTGCATGCACATAGGAACAAGTCATAGAATCGGTAGGCACATATAGACGGTTCCCATATCAAAGAATTGTCTTCTAATAATTCGGCCAAATTGGAAAACCCAGCTAGAGGTGCTTGGTGTTCATCATCTTGGCTCTGCTTGCATGTACAAGGACCAGAACATGTCTTGTTGGGCCAACTATTGAAAATATAAAACTAAGTCCATTATTACAAGCAAACCCAAGCAAGGATGAGCGGCCCAATAGATTGAGTTCTGAGCAGTAGAGCCCGATTCCTGACTTTTCTTGGAGGCAGTGGACTTCTTTTGTTCCTTTGCACGCTTTTATTTTTCACCGCCTCGCAGCAATTCCTAGGGCTTTTAAACTGTGGTTAGTAGGGTTTTTTTCTTTAATTTATAATTGGATAAGTATTATATGTAGACAAGTTTTAGAAGTTTTTTTTTTTTAATTTAAAAATATATTATTTATTATTATTCAAAGATTTTTTGTGCTGGCCAAAATTTGATTCGTGGCTGAATTTGTTTTTTAATAAAAAAGTCGTAGCTTTTTTTTAAGAAAAAAATAAAAAACAGTACATCTTAAGTCAAAGGAAACTCAATACATCTTAAGTCAAAGGAAACTCAATCATATTACAATTTTCCTCTATCCAAATTATATGATCACATCACTAGCATGTTGTGCCAAGTTACGATTGTCTTCCCGCTTGACGTGATTCACTTGCATTCTTCCGAAGTCTAATAACTTCTACAAAATCCTCTTAATGATATTACAAATTGTAGTAAATGGTTCACTTTGGTTCACTTTCTTCCCGTAAAGACTCGGATTATTTTTGAGTCACTTTCGAAGACTAACTCTCTTACCCCACATTCCAAGCAAAGAGGACTCCCTCCAATGCTTTGGCTTCGGATTCCTAAGGTCCCAAAAGAATAGGAGACCTTTGGATTCGTGGCTAAATTAGATTATAAATGTTTTTTTTATTTTTTCATAAAAGATAAGAACAATAAACCCATTGGCGAACACACTAATTGATTTATAATGCAATTCTTTTAAATTAAATTGATTTGTAACACATTTAATTTAAGAACAAAAGTAGTGGAAAAATTATTCATTTTATAAACATAATTTTTTTAAATATTTATTGTTCAACAATTTGTACACCTATAGATCCATGAGGCAAAATTGACATTGAATGAATTAGTACTATTTCATAATTTTTCAATCCGAGTAGAGATGTAAAATTTATGTTCAAAATTATCCACACACAAAAAAATTATGAAAGACGCAAAATTTTTTTAAAAAAAGATTTAAGATCCATTCGAATATCACTTATTTTGCTGAAAACTAAAAACAATAAAAAAATTACTATTCACATTGAAAGTACTGTGCATTAGTGCAAAAGACGGTAGATTTAAAAAAAAAAAAAAAAACACAAATGCAAGGAGATAATCTAAATCCAAACGTATACAAAGGCATGAGATTAAGAATCACATTTCTTTGGAGGTAAAAGTTAGAAGTTAGAACACTTCCCTAACTTTTTTATAGTTGTAAATTGAAATTCTCACTTGGACTAAAAAATAAAAAGTAGAACTAACAAATGTTTCATTTTTATTTTTTGACAGGCATTAAAAGAAATCAAACAGAGGACAACAATCCAATTCCAAACCAAAACCCTGTAAGAATCTGTCCCCTTTCAAGGGCCATAATAAGGCAATGTCATACTGAAATTCATTTTCAAGAAAACATGAAGACCCTTCCAATCTCAAATAACAGACATTCGCACCAGCTTATTGTAAAGAATGCGGTCATTCCCCTACTGGTGTTGCTCTCTAACAATGCACTTTGCACAAGTTCCTGATGCATGAGATACGGTAGCTACCAGACAATCAACACAAAAATATCAAGCAAGGAATTAAAAATAGAAAATATGGACAAAACCCAAAAGTATCAAATATGGAACAGTAATTGAATAACAGGTTTTTTCACCTTCACATCCCTGTGTGAGAGGAACTTCCCCAAGTTGTGGATGATCAACCTCATATCTTCAACCTGAAAGACAACAGTTGCTCCTTACCACACTAATCATCATGATATCACGCATAAGAGAGAGAGAGAGAGTACAAATAAAATATTTACCCTAATGCAGCCAGCTTGATTTCAGTCAAAAAACCTAAAAGCCTGTTTCAAATTTGAAAACTAACATTAATATAATGACAAGTGTATGCAACAAACATGCTACAATAGAAATTGGGAAATAATGGAAGGGGACAAAGAGTTCCCAAAAACATACCTGCAATAATTCTTTATCGACAGCAACCGCCATCATGGCAGAAGTTTCTTTCTCACCAGTATCAGCCCTTTGAGTCTGTCTTTTCATTCCCATCAGACTTGAGCTCTGTCTCAGAAGCTTTCGGTTTCTCTTTCTACTTAGAAGAGTCCTCTCCTTCATCTTTTTCAATTCCTACCACCTTTTCAGGTGCAGCATTCACATCAGTTTTCTACTCTTCTTTTTTCACATTAGGTAAATCGTGTTGCATGCCTGACTCCTCCATTTCTTCGTCCTCTTCAGGATCTTCATCATCTTCATCTTCCATCTTCACCACATCTGCTTCATCTTCCATCTTCACCTCAACAACATGATCAACAGATTTATCCTCCTCTTTGACCTTGGTTTTGTCATCATCTGGTTGAGCTGTGTTCAATGTTTCAGACTTACTATCTTGCTCTTTCAC
Organism: Lithocarpus polystachyus; assembly: GCA_033629205.1. Lineage (NCBI taxonomy): Eukaryota > Viridiplantae > Streptophyta > Magnoliopsida > Fagales > Fagaceae > Lithocarpus > Lithocarpus polystachyus. Next base: position 82,632,287 of record CM066164.1, read on the forward strand.
AAGGAGCTCACTGGTCTTTGCTCGCTTCAGTGGCTAAAAAGTCCATCCTTGCCAAGTCTGTCATAGTGTATCTGCAAACACCAAGTAGAATTAAAAATTAAATTTCTGGATCCAGTAAACACATGCACATAACCAAAAACAAAATCTCTAAATAAAACGCATTTTTTCTCATTTTTGGTCAACAAAGATGATCCCTAAAAAGCTATAAACAAGGAGCCTGAACCTGTACTGTAAAATATTACATATTGAAGTAGCCAAGACTCCAAAAAAATGGGGATAAGCTACCAATGAATCACCTCTACCAGACCCCATAAAAGTGGAAACTTTGTACAGTGGGTACAGATTTTTTTATGGAAGTAGCCAAGAATATAGATGTAAATGTAATGTTTGGGGAAATATCTCTGTTGTTACTTGTTAGTGGAAATATAGCTAGGCTAAGTAATGATTTAGTGTAAGTTTTGACAACTAAATCATCTTCTAATTCATAAAACTAAGATCTCAATAAGAAAAAAAATCAAACATGAAGCAAAAAACCTTGAAGAAATTCATATCAATGTCAGCCACCTTAGATAACCCAAAAGGCCAATTGAAATAAGCTATAAAAGTCTCAACAGGTATGTTTACTGTTGTAATAAAAATTCATAGTAGCAATCATCAAAAGAAAGTTCTACCTCAAGAAAAAAATTCCACTGACGGCAGTTCTTCAAATCTAGTTGAGTGACATCTTTTGCATATCTACGAAGTAAAGGTAATATCAGGTCATTTGAAGAACATAATTTCTAGACATCCTCCACAACAAATTTCAGATAGCACAAACCTATGGACTGTTTGAATTAAAGAGGTATCATCAACTGATCTCGAGTTCAAGACCTCTGATTCAAATCTAATCACATGATCAAAAAACTATTCATAAAGAAAAAGATGTTCCAGCCTATTTCTATTTTTTTAATGGTCAACACCATCAGCAGGATTCCATTGACCACAAGTGTCATGAAAGACTGGTCCTTTTTAAGCAAGGCAAACCGGAGGATATTGCAAATGTGGGATATGCGATCATCAGAACTTTTTTCAGATGACAGCTCCTCCAGAGCATTCTTGCTAAGTCTGCTCATCAAAATCATCTGAACCAAGAAGACAAAGAAACCTTAATTAATCATAACAGACTTTAATACAATTCATCATCCAACAGCGGCTTAAAAATAATTAAATGGTGACAAACCACATAAATAATGGATCCATCATGATAAAACATATAATTGCAACATAGTATGGATCCATCATGATAAAAATAATTAAATTTAAAAATGCATTTTCTTTAATTGCAACAAATATAGTTTTATAATTTAAAATTTAAAAATGATTTACCTTTGCCTTCCACACTATATTTCCATGTTCTGATTTCGTAGGTGCTTCAGCCAAAAGATCAGCAGATGGCTCTTTCAGCCCAGTTCCCTTCTCTTCTTCTACAAAATCATGCTCACAACTGCTCTACTCAACAATGTATAAAAAGAATAATAATAATGAATAAAAACCATCTTATCTTTTCCTTCTTTCAAAAAATAAGTAATACAACAACCATCCATTTGGTTTTGAGAAGAGGTGAAGAAACGTAGGATATTAGAAATCACAAAACTAGTTTAAGTTCAAATGCTTGTTCTGAGATGCAATATTTGTTTTTTTTTTTTTTTTTTTGGCCAATAACTGGACAAATTTTTTAGAAAAACAAGTAAATGATTGTTTTTCTACTCTTCTTTCTTGTAAATATTTTTATGGTACTTCATTCATCTTGCATGAAGTAATCTTTTTCAATAAAATTTTTCTTACTCATAAAAAAAAAGGTAATAGATTGTTTAACAAAAACCATTAAAATCACAAACTGCCACTTGCACCAAAAAGATTAAAGGTACAATAGCAAGTTTTGGATAAGCATGAGATAAACTTCACAAAAAGCATTGAAGTAACAACATAACAGAACACCGAGTTAGTTACAAGGGCTGCAAGATACTTGAGCAGCAATAAATTCAAAACTTGAGAAGGACGCAAAATGAAACATCAAGATATACATATGTAGAGCATCATGACATGGGGAATCTCGTCTCATAGATTTCCCCTCCTTTGCCAAAGAGGAACCACGGCGGTCCCTAGAGACTCTTACTGGAGTTCGATCATGCTTGGCTTCAAGTCCACATTTGCACTCTCATTTTCAAACAATATAACTACAAACCTTTTCAAGTCTATCATAGACTCATAGTATATTTGCAAATGTCAAGTAGAATTAAAAACTAACTTTTTGGATCTGGTCAATACAGGCACATAACCAAAAACAAAATCTCTAAATACAACCCAGAAACATCAAAAAGAGTTCAAAAACACGATATATTGCTCTTCCACCAAAAAGGCTCAAATGATCCTACCAAACCATTAGAATCACTTCAATATACTTTCCAAGCACATGCCTAGGAAAAAAAAACAAGGAGAAAAAACAATTAATGCTAGGATCTAACAAGAACAAACCTTTCCCTCATAGCACCTCCAAAGAGTACTCTTGTATTATTATTATTATTTTTTTTTTGCAAGACCAAGCTTGAATGAATTCAATTCATTTCTCATTTTGATAAAAATTTCATCAGAAGTATCATCTATATCATTATTTCCAAACATCGTGTCTCCATATTTTAGAAATTTTGAAAATATCTTTTCCTTTACTTCCATGGCTTGTGTTTACACCCAAAAAAAAAAAGAGTTTGAAATTAAAATTTTTTTTTTTTAAGGTAAGTAAGAATTCATTAAAAATAATTAACCAAAAAACGTAAATTGGTTTAATCAAATTTGAATGAATCTGTTTCTAAGACATTGGTCGGTCCCATTACTTGTAACCTCTTTGTTGTGAAGAGGTCTTCCAAGTGATAATACTTTAGAGCCACCTTAGAGCGATACTTAGGACTGTACTTACCCAATATGCAAGCATATCCCTGCCGTAAGAAAAAAATAACAATGATATCATAATTTTAAATTATAATAATAATACTTTCTATCATAATACTTACTGTCAACAATAGTACAACTATCAAATGCTTATTGCATATTCTTCCTAAATAATAATAAATTATCATATTAATGTTTAAATTATAATTACAATATACACCAAATATAAAAAAATGTTATTGAAAAACACAAATGGTCTCATAACCTTACCTCTTCTCATAACCTTACCTCTTTTCAAAAAAAAAAAGATGTTAATTACAATATACACCAAATATAAAAAAATGTTAATTTTTTTTTATGAGACTATTTGTGTTTTTCAATAACATTTTTTTATATTTGGTGTATTTTGTAATTATAATTATAATTTTAACATTAATATAATAATTTAGTATCATTTAGGAAGAATATGCAAGAAACATTTGATAGCTATACTATGGTTGACACTGAGAATGATTGTGTAAGTATTATGACTTATGATAAAAGGTATTATTATTATTATATTTAAAATTATGATATCATTGTTTTTTTTTTTCTTACGGCAGGGATATGTTCGCATATTGGGTAAGTACAGTCCTAAGTATCGCTCTAAGGTGGCTCTTAAGCATTACCACTTGGAAGACCTCCTCAAAACAAAGAGATTCCAAGTAATGGGACCGACCAATGTTTTAGAAACAGATTCATTCAAATCTGATCAAACCAATTTACGCTTTTTGGTTAATTATTTTTAATGAATTCTTCCTTACTTAAAAAAATAATAATTTCTAACTTTTTTTTTTTTTTTGGTGTAGACACAAGCCATGGAAGTAAAAGAAAAGGTGTTTTCAAAATTTCTAAAATATGGAGACGAGTTGTTTGGGAATGATGATATAGATGATACTTCTGATGAAATTTTTATCAAGATGAGGAATGAATGGAATTCATTCAAGCTTGGTCTTGCAAAAAAAAAGGATAATATATGAGTACTTTTTGGAGGTGCTATAAGGGAAAGGTTTGTTTTTGTTAGATCCTACATTAATTATTTTTTTCCTTGATTTTTTTCCCTGGGCATGTGCTTGGAAAGCATATTGAAGTGATTCTAATGGTTTGGTAGGATCATTTGAGCCTTTTTGGTGGAAGAGCAATATATTGTGTTTTTGAACTCTTTTTGATGTTTCTAGGTTGTATTTAGAGATTTTTTTTTTGGTTACGTGCCTGTATTTACCAAATCCAAAAAGTTAATTTTTAATTCTACTTGGCATTTGCAGATATACTATGAGTCTATGACAGACTTGGAAAGGTTTGTAGTTATATTGTTTGAAAACGAGAGAGAATGAGCGCAAATATGGACTGGAAGCCAGGTATGATCAAACTTCAGTAAGAGTCTCTAGGGACCACTGTGGTTCCTCTTTGGCGAAAGAAGGGAAATTTATGTACCAAACGGGCCAGTGATTTTTCAAAAGGCTGTTCAGTCATGACTCATGAGTGACTCCTGAGTAAGTGGGAATGGGGCAAATTGAAGAAATCAGAGTGAACACTTGAAGAAATCAGAATGAATAGTGGGACCTTAAGCTAACAGAGCCATTGAACTAGCTTGAACTTGAAGAAATCAGAGTGAACAGTGGGACTCTAAGCTAACGTAACCATTGAACTAGCTTGAACTTGAAGAAATCAGAGTGAACAGTGGGACCCTAAGCTAACCGAGCCATTGAACTAGCTTGAACTTGAAGAAATCAGAGTCAATAGTGGGACCCTAAGCTAACGCAGCCATTGAACTAGCTTGAACTTGAAGAAATCAGAGTGAACAGTGGGACCCTAAGCTAACCGAGCCATTGAACTAGCTTGAACTTGAAGAAATCAGAGTTAATAGTGAGACCCTAAGCTAACCAAGCCATTGCTTTAGCTTGCACTTGAAGAAATCAGAGTGAATGGTGAGACCCTAAGCTAACCGAGCCATTGAACTAGCTTGAACTTGAAGAAATAAGAGTGAATAGTGGGACCCTAAGCTAACACAGCCATTGAACTAGCTTGAACTTAAAGAAATTAGAGTGAACAGTGGGACCCTAAGCTAACTGAGCCATTGAACTAGCTTGTACTTGAAGAAATCAGAGTGAATAGTGGGACCCTAAGCTAACACAGCCATTGAACTAGCTTGAACTTGATGAAATCAGAGTGCAATTGAACTAGCTTGAATTTGAAGAAATCAGAGTGAACAGTGGTACCCTAAGCTAACTGAGCCATTGAACTAGCTTGAACTTGAAGAAATTAGAGTGAACAATGGGACCCTAAGCTTACGCAGCCATTAAACTAGCTTGAACTTGAAGAAATCAGAGTGCATAGTGAACTAAATGACAAAAAGAGAGGTACCTAAGTGGTTAAGAGTGATTTTATTTTTTTCCTTTTTTATATCCATTTGTTGTAATTTCTATGGTTCTTTGCTTGAGGATCAAACAGACAACCCGTACTTAAGTGGTTAAATTTTTTTTTTTTAATTCTTTTTTTATATCCATTTGTTGTAATATCTTTGGTTCTTTGCTTGACGATCAAACAGAAAAAGTGGTTAAATTTTGTTACAAAAAACCTACAATCTGCAAGAATTATATAATTCGATTTAACAAATGGGTGGGGTTGGTCGATCCTGGCCGGTGGTGAGTGGTGAGAGGATGTACTTCATTCTGCAGCATTTGAGGACTCTTGAGGAACTTGGGCTAGTAAATAGAGTCTTGATGATGTTACAGAGGTGAAAACCTAAAAACTTTTGAGCTACCTTTGAAATGCTAGGTACCTTTGTTAGGATAATGACTTATTAGGGAAATGAATTTGCCCGACCAATTTGCATTTCCCTAACAGTTTCATTTCCCTAACAAATACAAATTGTATGTTTGTTTTCATCCCTCATCGATTGCATTTCCCTAAAATTATTAAGGAATTGCAATTTACATTGTAAGGGAACTAACAATTGCATTTACTAATAATTTGCATCCAATTGCATTTCCACTCTAAAATTATTAAGGAAACACAATTACATTGTGAGGGAACTAACAATTGCATTTCCTAACAATTTGCATCTAATTGCATTTTCATGACTACGTTGCATTGTAGAAACTAACTTGGTCAAGCTCCAAGGCTATGGAGTCCCTCAATTCAGTTTTTACACACATCTAGTCATGTAAATGTAAATCTTGTTAGGGAAATGCAAATTAGTCGGGCAAATTCATTTCCCTATACACAACTCAATCATTTGCATTGTTAAGCTAAAAATTTTTAGGATATAATTTCCTAAAATGTCAGGGAAATGCAACTTACATTTCCCAAACCATTTGCATTTGTTAGGAAAATACAGATTGTAGAAATTTGCATTGTTAGGGAAATACAAATTGTTAGGGAAATGAGTCGCCTGTAGAAAACAAATCCTGGGAACAAATCCAAAAAAATGCAAATTTTTATTTTTTTGTAAGACTATCAAATTAAATTAGTGGTATTCTCGACAATTTGCATTAATTTAATTTCATAGTCTTACTCCAAAAAAAAAAAAAAAAAAAAATTTATTCAAGAGTTGAAATTAAAAGTAACTTTTAAAATTTTTAATCTCAATCTTTGATTTACTAATACACCTTTTGATTTGCTATGAAAAATTATATACTTATACTGTCCTCATGTGTGGACTGCGTTACCTTTGCCTACTGGTCCACCACTTCACACTAAAATACTCCCCATCTGTTTAAAATTGCTGAATCATTTTATGATATTAGAAAAAAAAATTAAACAAAATTTGACCTCCTTGTTTAAGGCTTTTAATCATATGGGAATGACACAACTATTTTAAATTTGTGAGTCTTTGAGTGGAATGGTAGACTAATCCACCAGGAGTATGGTATAATTTCTCCTACTGCACTAAATTAGGAAAAGTAAATTACGAGAAGTGTTATGTTCACAATATTTTCACAACAAATTGTAGATTATAAATTATTATTAGTTCTAATTTAAATCAACAACTTGAATTACTTTTTTATCCATCCAATAACAATCTACCAATTAAGATTTATTATGAAAGTGTTACAAGTACGTATCTTTTTCTTTTCTCATTAAGGTAGCAGCTCAAGCGGAAGAGGTACCAATTTACATAATGGGTTGTTTCAAGATTCCACACTCTCTATGATGAGTTAACTAGCATGGTGCGGAAATTTTGGAGGGGGTCAAAGAGGAGAGGAGAGGAGAGAAGAGGAAAGGAAGATGGTATGTACAGTTAGGAAGAAATGTGCATTCTGAAATCTCAAGGTGGTATGGGTTTTGAAGGAATTTAATCTACTTTTTTAGCAAAGCAAGGATGGAAACTTCAATCTAATCCTAACTCCCTTGCCTAGCATGTTCTTAAAGCAAAATGTTTTCCTTAATTTGATTTTGTTGATGCTACTACACATGAAGGAGTATTATGGCAGCTCAGCATCTAAGTTGCACGGACACGGACACTGACACGGACACGACACGGACACTGACACAGGGATACGGCAATTTTTGAAAAATAAGGACACGACACGGCGGGGACACGGCGGTTATATAATTAATTAAATTTTATATTTAGGTATATTTTTTAATATTAGTAACATATTTCTATAAAGGAGCAGCTGACTCAGTTGATTTTTCATTTTTATTATCTATTTTAGTAAAATCACCTACAATATTTAACTTAAATAAAAAAATAAAATTATAGTAGGACACACAAATAAAAATCACTAAATTCATAATAAACATTATAATTTATAAGACAAAATAAAAAGTTGAGTAAATAAATACCGTAACAGTATATTAAGACATCAAGACTGAGAATGGGATAAAAAAAAAAAAAAAAAAAAATCGCTTTTCCTCCAAAAGGACCAAAACCAATATCTGAAAGAACAGAAGGAGAGACCAAAACCAATATCTGAAGAACAAAAAAAAAAAGAGGAGATCGGACCTCTTGTCCACGCCGAGAGAGAGAGAGATCGGAAGGGACAGCCGGCCAGGACACGGCGCCGACGTCGACGTCTATGGAGCTCGCCGATCGGCCCAATCTAGCTCCGGCGAGGGACAGAGGGCGATCGGACCTGTTGTCCACGCCGAGAGAGAGAGAGAGAGATCGGAAGGGACAGCCGGCCAGGGCACGGCGTCGACGTTTATGGAGCTCGCCGATCGGCCCGATCTAGCTCCGGCGAGGGACAAAGGGCAGCGGCAGCGGCGGCGGCCCGATCTAGCTCCGGTGGGTGTCAAAAACTGTTTGATCTTCTCTTCTTTTTTTTTTCTTTTTTTTTCCACTGCTGGCGTGTCGGACGTGTCGGAGCCGTGTCGGGGCCGTGTCGGAGAAGCGAAAAAAAAAAAAAAAAGAGACACTCGCCGGACACCGGAATCCGGCGAGTCGTACCCGTTCCGGTGTCCAACACGTGTCCGACACCGACACGACGCCAAAAATGGCGTGTCCGTGCAACCTAGCTCAGCATATTGTAAGACAAGGGATGAGATGGAAAATAGGAAATGGTAATAAAATCCAGCTATGGTCAAACAAATGGCTTCCAACCCCAACTACTTTCAAGGTAATTTCTCCTTAGAACACTCTTGGTGATCAAGCTTTGGTAAGTGATTTAATTGATAGCAGATTGGGCATTTGGAAAGCTGAGTTAGTTCACCAAATCTTTTTACCAAATGAGGCTGATACTATATCGAGTTTACCTCTAAGTTTTTCACTTCTTGGGGACTCTTTAACACGGAACTCAACCGCAAATGGTATGTTTTCCGTTAGAAGTGCCTATAAATTAGCCATGGATTAGCTCTAATGATGAAGATACAAAGAAATTTGCATATCAAAGCATAATAATAATGATACAAAAGAGACCCAAAATACAGAGACATGACCCCTCCATCCAAGCAAACTGACCATATAATAGAGTTGGAGATGCCTTTTACTCAGGGACGGACGCAGGATTTTAAGTTGGGGAGGGGGCGGAGATAAGTGAAAAAAAAATTCCAAATACGCATCCATATAGTATTAGTAAACTATTAACAAAGATAAATATCCAAAAATCATTGTTTCTTAATATATTAAGATACAATCATTGTTTCACAACTAACAAAAACTTTTCTTTTAACTTTACTTCTTCTTCTTCTTTTTTTATTTCTGTCTGTCACTTGTTGTCCGATGCCCAACTCCACCTCCACTTGTCCCTATTATGCCCAACTACCACTCAACATAGAAAAAAGTTTTTTTTTTTCTTTGTTGACTCAAAAAACTAATCTCTACTCTCGCTGACTCTCTCTATCTCTCTTATCTATATAAGAGAAGAGAGAGTCACAAACACACAAGTCACAAACACAGACACAGACACAAAGTGACAGAGTCACAAAGCCAAACAAAAAAAAACAAAAAACACCACAGGCAGCAGATTCATTCAATTCACATTTCACAATCAGTAAAAACACAAACATGAATCACAAGGCACAAGCACAGTTTCTATAAATCTCAGATTCTCAGATCAGATCACAAGGTTTTGAAATTTGAAGCAAGAGATAGAGAAAAATGTAAATACCTATGATTGAAGGCTGGAGCAGATCGAGCAAGTGGGTGAGTGGGTCTTCTCTCGCGTGAACTGTGAAGGCTGGTCCGGCCGGAGCAAGCTGCAAGTGGGTCTCGCCGGCGTGGGTCTTCTGGCGACGCGTGCTTCAGCCTTCACGGCGTCACGGCGTGGTCTCGCCGGCGTGAACACTGTGAACTGCAACGGCCAACGGGCGTGGTCTCTCTCTTCTCTCTATGACTCTCGCCTAGGTAATGGGATTGGGGTGGGTGTGTGTGTGTTTTTTGTTTTCACTGAGTGTGTACTGGGCACACTTTGTTTTCTCCGTTTGCAAGAGCTGCCTGCTGAGGGCTTCTTCTTTTATTTTCTGTTTTTTTTTTTTTTTTTTTTAACACTTCTACGGGTCATGGGCTGGTGGGCGTGGGGTGGGCTGACCGGTGATGGGCTGGGTTCATGAGACTTAGGACTTAGGAGGGGGCCCGAGCAAAAGAATAGAGGGGCCCGAGCAAAATTATAAGGGGGCCCAAGCCCTTTTTTAAAAAAAAAAAAAGTAGCTGCTAAAAAAAAAATTTTTGGGCCCAGGGGGGGCCGGGCCCCCTTAGGCCCCTACCTGGGTCCGTCCCTGCTTTTACTGCTACCTCTCTCCTTTTTCTCTTTCTTTCACTTCCTTCTCAGTAAACCTTAATAATTACTAAATATATGATAGCATGGCATATACTAGGAATGTAAATTGGTAAACCTTAATATTTACTAAGTTTATGATAGCATGGCATACACTAGGAATGTAAATTGAGTAAGGAATTAAGTATAGCTAACCTCGCTCCAAAGCATAGCATACTAAATGCAGTTTTGCAATTACTTTTCCCAAAGCATTTGATCTCATGCAAAAAAGACAATGCAAATGTTCAATTCCAATGAAGTGTGAAAATAAAGCCATTTGAAAATTTATTAATCTTGAAGAAATCTTTTTCATTTTGGCAAAACAAGAAAAAGGCATTTTTGTGAACTGCAATTTAGAATCGTTTCGGGTCGAAAATATGATTTGGAAAAGTTTTGGGTCAGAGGGTAATTTTGAAAATACTTAGGGTTGTTTTGTAATTTTGAAAGATGTCAGCCTTGTGGATCCGGATTGGGCCTTGTGGTGGAATGGATTTAAGAAGGAGCTTAATTTTTGGGCTTGGCTTGACTTTGATTTTAAAAAGTCTGGTGGGCTTCTGTGTGTGATTTTTTGGATTGGGTCTGGGTGAAGCTAAATTTTAATGTGGGCTGGAGCTTAGAGGCATTCGGATTGGGCCTAAAGAGACTCGGCTTGATATTTTTAGTGGAGTGGGCTTATGTGATTTTTAGTTTTAGATGGTAGCTGACCCAAATGGGTCCAATCCGGTCCAAACCCAAACTATTAAAAGAAATCTCTAAAGACCAATGACAGAACACCACCTCACCATCTTATCTCTTCTCTTAAATCTTTTTCTTTCTATTTCTATCTTAAACCCAACAGATTAAGCCTTAACTTAAGCCTTTCTATTGTCTGGGTTTTGGGGGGTTTGAGAAAAGATTTTTATTTTGGGTTCTTGAGGTTTGTTTCAAAATGGGTATTTGTGGGTTTTATGAGATGGGTTGTGTCTATGTGTTTATGATGGTTTGGCTGTGGGTTCGGGGCTCGTCATGGCTATGTGCTTGTGTGTGTTAGTGCTCTGTATTATGTATTGTGTGTGTGTCTTGTGTTCTGTGTACCGAACTGACAGAAAAAAAAATGACCTTTTAGGTTGAAAAATTGGTTTCAAGTAGACACACGGAAAAAGAGGAAGTGATGTTACCCATCGTGTTGATACTCTGTTTTCCTTCTTCTTTTTTCTCTGCATTTCTTGCTTGATCTGCTACAGTTGTTGTTGGTGGGAGTTTTTTGTGAGGCTTTGGGTATAAAAGGAAGAATTTTTCTGGTGTTTTTGCTTTTTTGAGGTTTTGCTTGGCTCTAGATCGGAGAGATCGAAGAGAAGGAGAGAAAGCTTTTAGGCCGAGATTGGTTCAGAGAGAGAGCTTTCGGTGAAAGGAAGATCGAGCGGTGGTGATGAGCTCTTTGAGATTCGGCCATGGAGGTTCAGCAAGGGAGCTCGAAGAGACAGAGAGAGAGAGAGAGGGGAGGGTTAGAATGTTCTGGAGGACCGGTTGGGTTAGAGAGGAAATAGGAGGGTTGGGCCGGGTCTAGCCCGACCCATTTATGAGGTCCAGCCATGCCCAGTCAACCTTGGGCCCGGACCAAAACCTACAAGCCCAAATTATTTTTGTGCTAGCCCTGAATCCCTTAGGCCCAATCTTTGGCTCAATCTTCTACTTCAAGCCTACGCTGATCAACCTAGCCCAACCAGCCCATTAGTTCATAAGCTAACCCAAATCCGAAATCTACACTAGGGCTAGGTCCAAACCTATTTTAGATTTAAGCCCAACATCCATTGGCCCACGCAATTTAATAAAAAGGGTCCGTCAGAGCTATAATTCAACAGTTGATTCACTGTAATTCAACAGTTGATTCACGATAAGTCTTGACATGTCCATTAATCTATATCATATTATATATAATAAAAGTTAAACATACAAAAATTTAATTTAGATAATATTTATCATTTATATTTTTAAAATTTTAATTCTACTCTAATTAAAAGTCTATTTTAAAATTAAAATTGTAACAATTAATTGATGTTACAATTAATTATGGTCAAAAGAGATTTAGTTTAAATATATAAATCATCTAAACTAAATATAAATCATCCAACCAACAATGATCAAAAGAGATTTAGTTTAAATATAAATCATCTAAATTCAAACTTTATCCAATTAAGAAGTTACCTCCTTATCAAAAACAAAGATTTAAAATCTTATCTCATTGTAAAATACTAAAATCTAGACCTTATTTATTTATTCTTTCACTTTGCTCTACAATCTACATATAGGGTTCATATGGCGTACTCTATATATACAATTCACATAGCTTGCTCTCTTGATCAGAAGAGATTTAGTTTAAATATAAATCATCAAAATTCAAACTTTATCCAATTAAGAAATTGCCTCCTTATCAAAAACAAAGCTAAAATCTTATCTCACTCTAAAATCTAGACCTTATTTAATTCTTCTTTCACTTTGCTCTACAATCTACATATATGGTTCACATGGCTTACTCTATATATACGGTTCATGTAGCTTGCTCTCTCTAAGAAAATGGCTTCTAAAAATATGGTTGCTAACCTACTAATGATTAATCATAGATCTAAACAGAATGATGATTTTTTTTTTTTATATATGCTCTTGTTTGGAGTAAATGCAGAGCAAAAGCAGTGCACGTATTAGAAGTTAGAACTGGATATGCTCTTGAAAAGAAGGTAAAGAGTTTGTATGAGAAAATTTCATCATTATTGACCCTTAAAAGTTCTTGCAGGTGCAAATACTACTGGAAGGATGATATAACGATGATATAACAAAAATTCAGTAAGTACTAAACAACTATGGTGGATTTGGTGGTGGGCTTGGTGCCTTACATATGTTGTGATAGTGATCTTTAAATATGTATTTATATAAAATCAAGATCAAGTATCCGCAACTCTCCAACATGGAAGAAAAGGTAAGAAGGGTAGAAACCTTTTATTTGTCAAATTAAATGAAATTGATTATGTTAGATTGAAAATTGATGTTTTCTCTCTTTGAGACCATATAAAATATTTACATGAAATAAGCTTTTTTTCATGTCTAGATTATATATAAACATGTTTATCCTTTTAAAAAAAAAAATCTTTTATAATAAATTTACATTCTCATAAAAATTTTACTACATAATTTTCTATTTGCACAAGAAGACCTATATCTTTGTTGACATTGACACAGCTTACAAACATACCTAAGAAGATGGGCTTAATTTACATTAGCAAAAAAAAAAAAAAAATTTTGAGGCATGCAAGCATCTATGCACTAAATAAATTTCTAGACTTACAAGAATATATTATAATTAATTGAATGTTTATGTTCCAAATCTGGATATCTTCCAAATTCTTCATCTAATCCTTATCTTAAAAGTATATGTTTTGGTCATTTAATCCTTATTTTTTAATTAGTACACATAAAAATAAAACAACAATGTATAGCTAATAAAGTTTATTTTCAAGTAAATTATCTTTAATATAATATAAGAGTGTAATTTTGAATAAATTTTCTTTTTTTTAACGTACAACTATTCTTTTTGTCTTTAAAAAAGAAATTGTTCCCTTGGGTCTACCCAAAATAAAATCTCTTAGGGAGTGAGTATTAAGCACATGTCCAGATGTCCTACCATCATTTCACGTACAACTATTCTCTTTATCTATATATATAAAAAATAATAATTGTTCACTTGGGTCAATCCCAAAAAAAAAAAAAAATCGAAACCTTTGACTTTAGATGTCTTGCTATCAAAAAAGTAAAATCAATTCTAATTAAACTCTTTGTCTCAAACTCAAACTCTTAATAATTAATAAACTTTCCCATCGTGTTACAATTACTTTTTTTTTTTTTTTTTTTTTGAGAATCAAGAAGCCTTTATAGAAAAGACAAAAATTGGCTACAACCACGGTTGCATGATTACAACTCTCTCTAAAAAAAAAGACATGGTTACATATTTTGAAAATCTAACCGTTAAATTATATATCCTTTATGTTCTTTATATGCATGTCAAATTTTGTGCTTATTTGATTCATAAATTTTTTTTTGTGCATATAATTTTAGACTACAAAAATTCAAAATTTTAACATTTGATTGATAACATAGCTATTTTACAACCTTCTTCTTCTTTCTTCTCTATTCTTTTCCTTTTTTTTTTTTTTTTTTTTTTTGAGCAAGAAGCCTTTAAAGAAAAAGCCAGCAATTACAACAAAAACACATAGCTAAATGAATAAATAAATTTAAAGGAAATTAGACAAAATGTTTGAATTGAATAAATTTAAAATTTAAAATACCCAATTGAAGGAAAGTGAAGTTAGATAAATGAAATGAATTTCATTCAAATTTAAAAGGTGTAATTATCATTTTAACTTTTATTTTTGGATAATGTGATATTAACCAAAATGGAGGGGAAATTATTTTGAATTCTGAACATTAATTGGAAACGCCTAGAGCTGCTGTCATTATGTGTGGAAGTAGAGCTTAACCACCCCCCCCCCCCCCCCAAAAAAAACTCAAAATTTTTATTTATTTTATTATTATATTTTTTTTAAAGAAGCCTTTATAGAAAAAGCCAGCAATTACAACAAAAACACATAGTAAGGCTATAGGGCTAAAGTCCAAACCTAAAAAAACACAATTGGACCACATAACCTGGGCCTAAAACTCAATACGCTGTCGTTTGGGGAGTATTTGAAGTAGGTCAATTTCTCACTTAGATTTCTCATTCCTTCCTGTACTTATAACCCTTCAGAATACTCTCTCGCTTCCCTCTTTCGAAGTCTCAAAAAACCGTTCTCTCTCTCTCTCTCCCTCTTTTAGGGTTTCTTTTCTCTCTCACAGTCTCTCTCTCTCTCACTCTAGGTAAGTCATGTTGCTAGTTATACAAGGCCAGACAACAAAAGAGAGAGAGAGAGAGAGAGAGAGAGAGAGAGAAATGGATGAAGCAGGAGAACAAACCTCTCGAATGTTGATTCTTGCATGTCCTTGTCAGTATAATCCTGAAAGTGATAATGAACGAAGCTGTAATGGAAGATTCATAGTTAGACAAATAGTACAAACAAGCTACATTAGATCGGATGACATGCAGAACATATTTGATAAACATCATAACATGTAGTATGCGTACTGCTGTGTAGGATGGCAAAAACCTACTTTGGATTCCTTGCTCCATTTGGTTTGTAAAATCAATCCAGGGTGTTCAGGCATTCTCTTTTCTTTCAAATCTTATTTGATTTGCTTCTAGAGTCATCTTTTCCATCATTTTCTTTACTCACTTTCTCATCTTTAGGTTTATCCCATCTTTTAATTTTCCCTTTCTTGCCATCATTCTGAGGAATTTTCTTCTTGTCAGCATCAGTCTGTACGCCACTTTTCTCACCAGTTTTTCTTTCATCCTTTTCAGCCTTTGTCTCTGTTTTGCTTGAATCGCCACTACAAAAAAAAAAAAAAAAGGTCTTAGGCCACGTTTTTAAAACGCAGCCTAAGGTCCAAAAAACGCGGCTATAGGCCCCGAAGGCCTATAGGCCTTCGGGGCCTATAGCCGCGGTTTTTTAGGCTGCGTTTTTGAATGCGGCCTAAACCTCACGACTATAGACCTTCGGGATCTATGGCCGCACTTTTTAAAACGCGGCCTAAGGACAAGACCTATGGCCGAGTTTTAAACATGGCCTAAGATAGAATCTATAGCCACGTTTAAAACACGGCCATAGATTCTATCTTACGCGGCCATGGGCTTAAGGTTTCAACGGTGGGCTGAGAGTCTTACTATTTATAGACAAGAACAAATCCGCATATCCAAGGATGTCTAATTTTTCAATGGACTTGCTAGAAGTCCACCAACAAGTACATTCGGATTTCAAAACCAATGAAATGGTGACAATGTAGATATATATATATATATATATATATTTCCAACACTTCATAGACACTTACCTGGCCGCTTAGTGATTGATCTATCACTGCTCCAAATATCAAGTTTGCTGCAGCATTCACCTGCAATTAACAAGCAACCCAAGGTCAAAGGTTTGACATAATATGAGTTAAAAAGCAAGTGTGACGCTACCTAAAGCATATTGTAACCAGTATGACAAGAAGTATAGTGTCCTCATTTTATTCTTTCTTTCAAGCAGGTGAGACCTACACCAGTACTACCTCAAACACATGAAAAAATTCAAGAAAGATCAACTAAAAAACCATAAGAGAAAAACAGTATTTGTAACAAGAAGGCAATCTTTATGTTCACTTTGACAAAATGCACAGATTTTTCTAAGCACATTGACACCAAACACAACATTCTGATCGGTTGGAAAGTAGCTTAATTTATGCACTAAAATCAACTCTAAATAGTGTTTAAAAAAAAATAATGAGTGCCATGGCCCAAGACAAAGCTGGGAGCAAGTTGTTCACTTATCTTGGAATGCACCCTAATCATGCACTGTTATAGAAAGGAAAATAATTCAAGGTAAAGATTGTCCCATGGAAAACCCGAGTTTTCATTATGTTAACACATAGGTGAGTACTACAAAGCACAAGTCCAAGCATCAATTGGGCATCTGCTCTAGCTTCTTGTACTTTCACTGTAAACAACAAAATTATACCATAAAATTGAAAAAAAAAATGCAGCTAAAGCTACTAGGGTTTTTACAAAATTAAGGCAAGACTGTCAGTTTTGTATTTGTTATAAAAAAGAACACACTAACAGACTTTTTAAAGTGCAAAGCAATTTTGTATGTCAAGAAAAGAAAAAACCACCATCACTGCATTACAGTAGTAATGTAGCAACAACAATACCAAGGTAGGTGTGAGGGTGTGCACAGGTGGTGCGTATATTGCTGCAATGGTGTGCGTGTGTAGGTGTGATAGCTATGTGTGTAAGGGTGTGCAGGGAGTGTGCATAGGTGGTGCATATATTGCAGTAGATAGTCATTTGTAATAATCAAAAAGCAAATAGAACAAAGCTGCAGAACTGCAAAGCAACTCTCCATTAAAAAATTGATTAGCTTTAGGTGACCAAAAAATATGTTGTGCTGGTCACAGTCAATCACCCCTGTTAAGAACAACTAGTAAAAGATTCAATTTTTGTTTATGAAAGATCTTCATTGAGCACAAAGTTTACTGGAGATGCTAAGTTTTTTGTTATTGATATTTTTGTACATGATTAATATCAAACTAGACAACTTTTGATATTAGAGTTCAAAAGATGATAAGTTCAACGTTGATAACTTTTTATACAATATATTTATGAGTTATGACCTATTCTAGTAGTAAAATATTAACCTCTGTGTGTGTGTGTGTGTCGGAGTTTGTCTTGGCTAATATATAAGTACCAAAATTTTGCCCCCTAAACATGAAATCCTAAATTTATATGTTCATAAACATACTAAATTTGTTGCTAGAGAAACTTCCGGATCGAAATATGGGCTTTAAAGATTTTGGTATTGCGCTATATTAATTGACATATTACTAGTTTTCAAATTACAATTATACTTTTACACAATAAACAAAAATAAGTTCATTTCAATGTAGACATAAAGGCAATTTGAGCAGTAGCACAAATGATAAAGGATCTTCTTTTCTTTATTGAATGTCAGAATTCAAGTGCTTCCACCAACAAAGTTTTCATTCTCTCAACAATATTTATTTTTAAAATACATAATGAAAAGCATCCAATAGCATTTAAGTTTACCCAAGTCATCACTTTTAAGTTTAGTCTTTACGTTTCTAAAAAACAAAAAAACAGTCTAGTCTGTACCAGTCCAATTCTTTAGCTTCCTCTCACAAATTCTTCCTCCTCCTCAGTCTCTCTTCCATAGTGCAGAAGCAGAAGCAAAACAAACGGTCTCTCTTACATAGTGCAGAAGTACTGAACAACCCTTCTCAATCTCTCTTCCACCGAAACCACCTGTTTAGCAATCAATGCAACAAAACTTCATACTGCTAAAAACTCAAAAAAAAAAAAACACCCAATATAAATTATTCCAATATGTTCTAAGAAGAAAAAATACTCAAATCTATCAATTAAGCAAGATTAAAGTTTCATAAAATTTTGTGAATTATGCCTAGGTATCGCTTATATTTCATGTAATGTAATAACTAAATATGTATTAACTAATTTGTAACTTTTATTGCCTTGTCAATAAAACATGAATGGTCAAAGATGAATTATTATTCAATTAAATAAGCTCAAGTGAAATGGGTTATCAAATAAGCTCAATCACTTCAATTTGATCAAGTACGGCTTAAGTCCTTTACTTTATCCACTAAGACGGATATGGTGGATTACATTTACTTTACGAAATGGGATTTAACACTCAATATATTCATCTACATAAATTGGGCTCCATAGCCTATGTTTATGGTCTATATATAGACTCTATACAGAACTAATCTAACTCCATAACCAATAAATATTTTTTATATCTTTTATGTCAATAGAGTTTTAAACCCCCCCCCCCCCCCCTCTTCTCCCACCCCCAAAAAAGAAAAAAATCAATATAGTGCGAATTTAAATTCATGTGATTTATAAAAAATATAATGTAAAGGACAGATTGAGTTTCAGGTATATTTTCAAACCAAGGTTATACATATTCTTCTAATGCCAATAGTATAATAACCCTTTTTTGTTATCAATAATCTGAGCAATTGTGTTTGAGGATTTGATGCCAAAAACACAATAAACATATTCCAAAAACGAATTTGAATGAAAAAGATAATATGACTAAACCAAAAAGAAAATACAAACAATTTAAAACTCAGCAGTAGCTAGGGGCAAAGCTACAAACAAATTTCAGCCCACAGAAAAGGACTATGCAGTCCTAGAACGCCCCGATGGCTGATACCATACACAACCAAGGTCAAGCTCCAACCAGAACTGACTCATCACCTTTCCAACGTGTCAAGATGATTACCTCCCAAGTGTCAACCCAATGAAACAAACAAAGAAACAAATTTTTGCCAACCTAAACCTACTCTTCTGTCCAAGAAAATTGAAGATTTCAATATTCCAAATAAGAAAAGTAAACACACAAACAAAGAAAATTAATTAATATTATAGGCTATAGTCTATAGCCAACATAGGTCAGTTCATGAGTTTCTTCCAATAAACGCATCTTCAACCCAAAAAGCAAAATAAAAGAAGCCAAAAACATCTTTTTAGTGCTCATATTACCTTTTAGACCCATCTACCAATCAATTCAATTGATGCCCCCATTGCGAACACAGGTTAACAGAGATGACACGTGAAGATAAGAGTAAGCATGAACATGAACAGAATCCATGCACCCACATGCATGAGAAAATGAAAATGAAGAGCAACTTAATTAAATTATTTGAGACCTTCTATTGTGGTAGCCAATAAGGACTTTCAATATTTCTATATGATAGATAGCGAGCATCTACATTAAATCAGCTCAAAAATCAACAAGAGTAGTAGTAATGATAAACAAAATGATGTTTCAAACAGAATCTACGCAAAGGTCAAAAGGTTACTCATTGGTATGGGCAGTAATACACGGCATTGCTAGCTGCATGAAAAATGTTGCACTGTTGGATTGTTTTTTTCTTTTACTTGTTTATTATACTAAATTAATTTATCTTATATAATAATAGTAAAAATACCAACCAAGAAATTAATGTGAAACAGTTAATGAGATTCGACAAACATGAAGCTAAGATGAAACGATTATTAAAAGGAATCTCATTTCAAGAGAGATTGAAACTAAAATTATTTGTAGTTCTGGAACCCTAAGACCTTTCCCCTCTCTAGCATTTAATGTTCTTCGCATGACTGTAGTATGTATACCATTTGCACACTATTCTTGAATAGCTACAACTAAGCTTGGAGTTGCAACTAAAGCTGAGATAATTTTGATTCACAACAAAGAAAACCCCAATATTATCATCATTTTATTACTTTTATGGTTGAGACTCATACCAATACCACACTAAATAGTGGTAAAAAATTAAAAGGAAACCAATAAATTATGAGGGCTAAAACAAAATCAAAAAGCATATAACCTATGGTAAGATTAAAGGCTACGGGTAGGTGTACATAAAGTAGAAGAAATGTAATAAATGAAAATGGTGAGAGGAAACACGAAAAGTTTTGCGCTTTGTGAGAGAGAGGAAAGTATTGAAACTATAAGCATAAGAAAACAAAGAAACCTTATCTTTTAAATTTTAAATAGTCTTTATTTCTAATATGGCACTTGTAGGATATTCTAATATAATGAATCTAAGAAAATAAAGAGTTCGTATCCTTTAAATTTTAATTAGTCTTTATTTCTAATGTGGCACTTGTGGAATGTCCTAATACAGTAAATTTAAGAAAATAAAGAGTTTTTATCTATTAAATTTTAATTAGTGCTTATCTCTATGTAGCACTTGAGTAAAACTTTCATCTGAAAAAATTCCTTATCAAAGTAAGTGTCAAATGGTAAAATCTCATGCTCTTTGAGATATCTGTTTTTGTATTTATATATATATATATATATATATATATATATATATAGATTTTGATTATTCAATATTCTAAAAACATAGAATCTTATGTGTGAGGAGGAAACAACGGTATTTTTAGAATACCAAACAAATAATTGGTTCAGACACTGAAAATTGGGGATTGTGTTTAATGGGCCAAATCAATTGACTAACCCAATATCTTTGAAAGAAGAAAGAAAGTTGTTTTCACTTGGTATGTGTCTAGTTTTTTATACAAAGAGGGACAGTCCACAATAATATTTTTTTCTTTTGGTGGGGCTTTACAATTGATTATATAGTACTCCTATATGAAATTTGGTTTTATCTGATACTCAAGTGCATTCAGAGAGTATGATATATAGGCTGGCCAGAGACAGAGATGGCACAGAAATAACACTTGGTACAGTCTTTGTAAGTTTAATGTGATCCTCAAATATCTGTAAATTTAGGAGGGATCACTTTGTAAACTGTCAGTTTCCAGTTACATGATGTTTGAGTTAAAAAAGCAAGGGTGACTTTTATTTTTTCCTCATATTTTTATATATTTTTTCACTTCATTGTTCAATTAAAGGCTGATTTACATAATCAACAATAATGATCTTTTAAGAGGAGTCATCTCATACCAAGTTTATATCATCATTCATGTTAATCATTCACTTTGTAAGCAACCTTATTAGGCTCATGAGCCTACTAATAGTGTTACGTAACACTATTAGTAGGCTGCACAATGGAAATAGTCCACAAAGATTGGCCCAATTACATGGATTGATCTGGTTTGTCCATTGGAATGAAAGTAATTTTTGTTACTCAATGGGGTGGACAGGACTGCCTATGTCAAGGCCAAGGGCCCAACCTAACTGAGGCCAGTTAACCCCAGAGATGAAGCAATAGCCGAATATCTAACCCATAAACTAGGCCTAATTGGTGATTCAGACTTAAACTTGCCAAAAAATTAATATTTGTTGCACCACTTTAACCTCTCAATCGGATATTGATGAGCTAAACTTCAAAGTGCTAGCAGTTAAATTTTTAGAAGGGAAAAAAAAAATTGGACACGTACACATCTAAGCACATCTTTACAACTATTTTCCCTGAAAAAAAATTTTCCTAAGGAATAATACAAATGAAATTCCTCACCACAGATGTGAAACCACACAAAAGACCAAAATTTATACCATTAAGGTAAATTCTAAATAGTCCCCAATGAAAATTACAAAGAGACCAAAAAATTGGTTCAAAGTTAGATTGCCTCTTAAACTATACCAAATTTCTAACACCCATTACCAAGAATATGAATTCCACACGATATACATGTCCCACAACACCCACTTCACTGAACAATATAAATGCAAAATCTGAAGCAGCACTCACAAAAAATTACAACTTAAGTTCCTTTATAACTCCACACATTCATAAGAAGTAAAACAAAAAACTAATAAATTAAAATGTATAACCCAAAAGTTTAACGTACCTCCAAATTTTAGGAATTTGAGAAGAATTTTTTGGAGTTGAGAAGATAGCCTCTGCTGCAACACTAGAAGAATTAGCTTAAATTAGGGTTGGATTTTTAAAATTCATATTGCATAAATATACACACAGAGAGAACAGAGGTACCAATTTCTAAATGTTGTACCTTGTAGTTCCAGAAGTGAGGGAGGCAGGCTGTTCTCTGGGAGTGCTTGCACAGAATTAGAACTCCTTATTCAAAAAGAGCAACCTTGAACAATTCAATTAGACACTTCCAGTTAAATTTTTTCAAAAAAGTCAAGACAAAAATATAGAATTCAAATAAAGGAACCAAAATCATATATTAAGACATTCCAGCCGACTGACCAATGTGCACATATGCATTATATGTTCATGCCCTGAAGTACAGCACTAAAGAACAGACTTCTACCATGCAATTGCAATAATTAAAGAGTTCGAATTTCACAATTTATACCCATAAGATCTGTTGCATATTATGCATTCAAATGCTTAAATGACATCAAACAATACTCAGTTTGTGCAAATTATGCAATACTGGCCTAAGAGATCATGGCAATCGGAACTTCCTTTCAAATCCAATCTACATTTATGCAATGGGAGTTGTATGATAAGAGTATTGCACTGAACAACTCCAATTACATTATTCATTAACATGATTTTCATCCATTTTTCTCACACCATATACTAAAGACACTCAGCCAGAAAACTTCTAATAAGGATGAGCTAGCTATGCTTTGGGTTCAAAGTAGAGAATGCCCTCTCCATCTTAGCTTTGCATGTGTAATAAAAGACTAAGATAGAGAATGTAGGCACCTTCTACAAAGTTTAGTTTTGAAAAATTACATAGACCCAACTTATGCCAGTTCCCAGTCTCACGCAAACCACACAATGTATCATATCCATACAATTTCAAATCTTGACCATGAAATTAAATACATTCCCCCACCAAAATCACCATAAACTAAAAGATCACTACTAAACAAGATCCATCACTCTCCCCATTAAAAACAATTCCATCTAACATTCAACTATACCATGCATAACTATTCAAGCTGTACAATTTACCAAAACTACAACATAAACCCACCAAAAAAACAAAATTATGAACACCCATAAAAGCTAGAAACACAAAGAAAACATAAGCCATCAATCTAAATTCCAACTACACCATGCATAACTATTCAAGCTGCCCAATTTACCAAACCAACAACATAAACCCACCAAAAAAAGAAAAAGAAAAAAAGATAACCATTAAAAAAGATAATCTATGAAAATACTCTATTCAGATATTAGACGAATGTGACGACGAAAGCAAATTATCTAATCACTTAATATATTGCATTTTACCAAAACTTCTATAGAACATTGAGTTACTGCAAAACCCAAATGATGAAAATGAATTATTGTTATATTTAAACCAATGGAGGTATATATGGTGAGAAGCATTACCAGAAATGGTGGTGTCACGGTGCAACCAGAAGCTTGGCCACGGCTGGACTTGAGAGAGCGAAAAAACAGAGATTGGAGATGGAGATGAAGGGTGACGGTGAGGGTGAGGATCGTGATCGGATATGGAGGGTGAGGGTGAGGGTTGAGATCGGAGATGGAGGCTTGGAGGCTTGGAGGGTGACGGTTGAGGTCGGAGATGGAGGGGACAGTGGGGATTGAGATTGGAGATGGAGGTTGAGGGTGAGGGTGAAGGTGAGTGTTGAGATCGGAGATGGAGGCTTGGAGGGTGACGATTGAGGTCGGAGATGGCAGGTGAGGGTGAGGGTTGAGATTGGGCTTGGAGGCTTGAGATCGGGCTCTTCAGAGATGGAGGCTGATGTGTGGGAGAGGCTAGGGTTGATAATTTTGAGCATATATACAAATCCTAAAGCCGCGTTCTAACCTGCAGCTATAGGCAAACTTTCAGGCCTCGTTTTATAAATGCGGCCCCATTCCAAAATAAAGCCGCTTTTTAAACATGCGGCTTCAGAAAAAATTGTAAAGCCGCGTTTTAAACACGCGGCTTCAAACCAAATTTAAAGTCTCGTTTATAAAACGCGGCTTAATTCATGCTAGAGCCGCGTGTTCTAAACATGGCTTCAGTTAAGGAAAAAAAAAAATTTATTTAACAAAATAAATGAAATACGCAAGGGATCTTAGGCCTTGTTCAAAACGCGGCTTTATTCCTAATCTATGGCTACGCGTTTAAAATGCAACCCAGCTTGTTTTATTTAAGCCGCGTTTTTTGAAAATGCGGCTTTAGTCCTTCTTGGGCCGCGTTTTTACAAACGCAGCCCAAAAAAACGCGGCCTCAGGCCCGCGCATTTTGTAATGCGCCATCACCTTGCTTCTTAGTGGCAACTGTTTTCCGAGTCAATTGTTTTCTTGGGAATGCTGATTTATTTATCCTGTTGATTAGGTATCTTCTGCCATTATCCTTCTCATCCAATCACCCTTTTCTTCAGCTGTAGTAATCCCTTTCATGCCATTTCCATTTTTCTCCTTTTTGTTAGATTCTTCTGCTTGTCCAGAGGATGTGGACTCTTTTCTTTTTTTCTGATTTGTCTAGTCTTTTGACATCTTTTGAGGAGTCCTTTTTCCTTATCTAAATTACTGGTGACTAGACCTCAGACATCAACACATCTTTCTTCTCACTAGACCTCAGACAACAACACAACAATATATTAGCAAGAAGAAAGCAACAAATCTAGAAGACCTAGGCAAGAATAGACATGATTGCCAAACGTTGAGCTAAATAGAAAGTTGGCGCTCTCTCTCTGCAACAGCCTTCTTGTGAGCAAGCCATTGGTCTCTCCATGCATCTAAAGAAGGCAGACATTTAGACAAATCTGGAACAAACAGTACAGTGACCTCCTTATGGCTTAAAAGTCATCCTTGCCAAGTCTGTCATAGTGTACCAGCAAGTAGCAACAAATCTACAATGCACAAGAATATGAAAAACAACCAATTTATGGGCTTAATTACAACTTCCTTATACAATATAATAATTATTAGAACAACTTAAAATGTCAAGCATAGTTATCAAATTGTGAATCTTATCATGAATCAATTTTTTATTTTTATGTATCGTGTATCATATCAAATTATGTATAGTAAGATATACAAACACCTAATAAAATTATAAAATAATTATATATATACATATATAAAATATATATTCATTATAAATTCAAAATATATTCAACTAATAACCAATTTAATCATTACTTATGTAATAAAATTTAACAAAGCTAAATAAATAAATCAAATTAACTTATATTTATAACATGCACGTTCAAATTGACTTAACTCATAAGTGATAATACATGTTATATGAACCAAAATAATAACATATTTTCATCATCTTATTAGCTAATCAATTCCATTTAAGTCAATGTTATCATCATGTTCAGTATCATATAAAATTATTTTTTCATAAACATTTTCTTCATTATTGTCAACAGTTACTATTTTTTTTTCTAATAATTTTTTCTTGGCATTCTAGCTTTTTAGACTCATAATAATAATAACAAAACAAAAAGTACTTATATTTTCATTTAATACATTATTGATAGCTTAGAAAATAAATTTGCACATATGAAGGTAAGTTTTATGAGTATAGTCTAAATTTTATAAGAGAAAGAGAAGGGACGAAAAAAAAAATCATGGACTTGCTATTTTATTAGACTCAATTAAGTTTCCCAATAATTTTGAGTTAAAAAAATCTAAAAACTTGTTTAAATCAAATAAAACTACAAGTTTAAAAAAAAAAAAAAAAACCCATTTTAGACTCACACGTCTATGTATTATACGATACTTACAATTTACCGATACAATACGATTCATATAATACGCACTTATGTATCAGACGATTTATGAGCACTTACGATATGCCCTTACAATATGAAAATTTTTGTACACGATACGATACGTATTGCGTATCATACGATACTGATAACTATAATGTCAGGTACTCAGGTCTAAGCTTCTATGGGCAGTTTTTACTGGTTCCAAAAGCTGGAAGAACATTAACAACATTGATGGAATAAATTGTCCACTGCAAAGTGCATTGTCTTTAATTGCAGCAAGTATACCTTTAAAATTTACAAATGATTTACCTTTGCCTTCCACACTATATGCTCTGATTTTGTAGGTGCTTCAGCCAAAAGATCAGCAGCAGCTCAGTTGCCTTCTCTTCTTCAACAAAATCATGCTCAAAACTGCTCTACTCAATAATGTTTTAAAAAAAAAAAAATTAAATAGAAAACATCTTTATCTTTTCCTTCTTTCAAAAACAAGTAATACAACAAACATCCATTTGGTTTTGAGAAGAAGTGAAGAAACATAGGATATTAGGAATCACAAAACTAGTTAAAGTTCAAATGCTTGTTTTGACATGCAATATTTGTTTTTTTTTTTTTTGTTTTTGGCTAGCAACTGGACCAAAAGTTTAGAAAAACAAGTAATAGATTGTTTTCTACTTTTCTTTCTTGTACATATTTTTATGGTACTTCATTCATCTTGTATGAAGTAGTCTTTTTTTTTTTTTTTAATTTCTTACCCATCAAAAAGAAAAGAAATAGATTGTTTCACAAAAACCATTAAAATCACAAATGGCCACTTGCACCAAAAAGATTAAAGGTAGAAAAGCATATTTTGGATAAGCATAAGATAAACTTTGCGAAAACCATTGAAATAATAGCATTAAAGAGCGACACCTGACAAGAGTGTTGAAAGCTGAAGAGAACACCAAGTTAGTTACAAGGGCTGCAAGATACACAAGTAACTATATTTTCAGAACTTGAGCAGGACGCAAAATAAAATATCAAGATCCACCTATGTAAAGCATCATGATGTAGGGAATCTCATCGCAAAGATTTCCCCTCTGCCAAAGAGGAATCGCAATAGTCCCAAAGGACTCTTGAAAAAAAAAGCTGATAAATTTATTTAAGGGTAGTTTTGTAAACTTATACATTTTTATAAGGCAGAGAAGACAATAAATGATATTCTCTTAAAAAGTTTGATTTTTCAAACAGGACAAACAAATTAGGACGGAAAGAGTAATAATCAAACAATCAACTAATCATATAAAATTATATGATTATTTTCTCAAAAAAAAAACTAATAATATAAAATTAAAATCACAACTCACTTTTTATGTTAATATATTACTTTTCTTAACCAATTGCTCAACTAAAAGAAAATTTCAACAGATCAAGAAGTAAAACTTTATTTTTCAACTAAAAGAAACTTTGAGCTACTCAAAACCCATAGCTCCTATACCCAAACTCTTACCAATATCGGACATTTCAATAAAAATTTTTCTTGAGAAAATCTACTTCTAGGTTGGGGAAGGAGGTGGCTGCCAGTGGTTGTGGGACTGGAAAGTCCCCCGGTAATTCAAGGAGTCACGTTTGGGGCATCTAATTTTATTCAAAATTCAAATTGTCCAACTCAACTTATATCTGGCAGGCCCATGCATGTATCCTTCTTTAAGTGAACTAAGGCCCACTTTTCTTTAAAAATCATTGTTGCTTCAGAAGGTGAAGGCCAGAGGTTGGTGAAGTGGGCCCACTTTGTTCAGTCTAAAGGTGTCAAAGCTGACCACATGGGTCAACCCATCAGGCTTGGGCCTCTTAAGCAGATCCAACCTGCCAAAACACATCAGATACAACACACCGGTTCTAAACACTTGGAAAAACTTGGGTTTTCACAAGCTTGTGAGTTAGATTTCTATTGACTAACAAAAGTATTGAGAGGCTTTTTTCACAATCTTCTGCTCTTCCACCAAAAAGGCTCAAATGATCTTACCAAATAATTAGAATCACTTCAGGATGGTTTCCAAGCACATGCACTAAATAAAAGGAGAAAAAACAGTTAATGCTAGGATCTAACAAGAACAAATCTTTCCCTCACAACACCTCCAAAGAGTACTCCTATAATATCTTTTTTTTTTTTTTTTTTTTGCAAGGCCAACCTTGTATGAATCCACTATAATTAAAAAGTGTTTATTACAATGAAAAAACCATTGCAATGATATCGGGGACATTGCAATAGTTGATGCAAGGTGTTGCAATAAAAATTGAAGTAATAGGTTTGTGGAATAAAAAATTTCGTTGCAATCAATTTTAGATATCTTAATGATAACTTTAATGCAATGTATAGTTTTTGTTGCAATACAATTTATTGTTTCGAATATCTTGTTTTAATAGGCTATTACTTCACAAATTCTATAGTAATAGATTATAAATAATTGACAAACTAATTTAGGTCAAGTTATTGCAACGATATCTTTGTTATAATAGTTAATTGTTTCATGTTTATCATTACAATAAATTGTAAAATAACTGATATTTGGTTATTGCAAAGATGTATTCATTGCAATAAGCTATCATTTTGAAATTTTCATTGTAATAGATTGCGTGAATGATTTGAATCAAGTTAATGCAATGATTTCTTTAATTTAAGTTATTGCAACAAATTTCCCTAATGCAATTTTGTATTAAAGCCTCTATTGTAACAGAAAATTATAAGTTATTGCAACTACTTATTATTGATGTAATAATTCACTAGCTTTAAGTTATTATTGCAATGACTAAATTGTAAAATAATTGATATTTGGTTATTGCAAAGATGTCTTTATTGCAATAAGCTATCATTTTGAAATTTTCATTGTAATGGATTGCATGAATATTATGAATCAAGTTATTGCAATGATATCTTTAATTTAAGTTATTGCAACAAATTTTCCCAATGCAATTTTGTATTAAAGCCTCTATTATAACAGAAAATTATAAGTTATTGCAACTACTTATTATTGATGTAATAATTCACTAGCTTTAAGTTATTATTGCAATGACTTTTGACTTGTAGATGTAATTATACTAATTTTGTTGTATTAACAGTTGATGTAATAGACTTATTTTGGTGTAGTGATTCTAATCACTCCTCATCTTCATAAAAATTTCATCAGAGTTATCATCTGTATCATCATTCCCAAACAACTTGTCCTAATAATTTAGAAATTTTGAAAACACCTTTTTCTTCACTTCCATGGCTTGTGTCTACACCAAAAAAAAGTAAGAATTCTTTACGAATAATTTACCAAAAAGCATAAATTGCTTTGATGAAAGCTTAATGAATCTGTCTCTAAAACATTAGTTGGAACCGCTCTATTATATGGGGAGGTCTTCCAAGTGGTAATCATCAAGAGTCACCTTAGAGTGATGATTAACAATTAATGCTGTACTTTCCTAGTATACGAACATATCCCTGCCATAAAAAAAAAAAGAAGAAGATTAACAATGACATCATAATTTTGAACTATAATGATAATAATAATAATAATAATAATAATAATAATAATAATAATAATAATAATAATAATACTTACACAATCATTCTTAGCGTCAACCATAGTACAGATAGCAAACACTTCTTTCATATTCTTCCTACACGATAATAAAATATGACTACCTAAGGGTAAAGTATAGGCTGGGTGCCTATACTTTTTTTTTTTAAATGACAATTTATTAAATGGGTTGGGTCAACTCTATTGGTCTGGGTAGATAACATTGTGTATTTGTTTTTCTCCTTCAATAACTACCTTAGAGTTGGTGTAGACTTTACTGTTTATCATCTTTAATTGCTACCTTAGGGTTAGGTGTAGGCTGGGTGCCTATACTTTTTTTTTCTTATTTTTAAAGACAATTTATTAAATAGGTTGGGTCAATTCTGTTGGGCTTGATAGATAGTATTGTGTATATATTTTTTAAGGCTTGGGCCTCTAGTTCTTTTTTATTCTCTCTTAATTTATTTACTAAATAATTATATTAAATAATTACGTCTAATGTTACTATACTAATTTTGTTATATTAACACTTGATGTAATAGACTTATTTTGGTGTAGTGATCTATTCACTCCTTATCTTCATAAAAATTTCATTAGAAATATCATTTGTAACATCATTCCCAAACAACTTGTCTCCATAATTTAGAAATTTTGAAAACATTTTTTTCTTCACATTCATGGCTTGTGTCTACACCATAAAAAAAAAAAAGTTAGAAATTTAAAACGTTTGCAAATTTTTAACTTTTTTTTTAAGTAAGTAAGAATTCATTACAAATAATTTATCAAAAAGCGTAAATTGCTTTGATCAAAGCTTAATGAATCTTTCTCTAAAGCATTGGTGGACCCTATTAGTTGGAACCGAACCTCTGTTATATGGGGAGGTCTTCCAAGTGGAAATCATCAAGAGACACCTAAGAGTGATGATTAATGCCGTACTTTCCTAGTGTGTGAACATATTCCTGCTATCAAATAAACAACAATATCATAATTTTAAACAATAATAATAATACCTTCTGTCATAATACTTACACAATAATCCTCGTCGTCAACCATTGTATAGCTATGAGCTGCTTCTTGCATCTCATTCCTAAATGATAATAACATATACATTAATTTTAAAATTCTATTTATAATTATAAAATATGCCAAATATGAAAATGTTATTGAAAAACACAAATGGTTTCATAACCTTACCTCTTCTCAATAAGCAATTTCTTAAATACCTACATAAAAAAAAAAATGCAATGTATCAAAACAAGCCTGATGAAGTTATGGAAGATTAATTAATTTGCTACAACTTTGCAAATTCGCCTATTCAAGAATTATTTTATTAGATCCTCATGTGAAGTAAAATTGAAGTGAAAGTCGTGTCATTTTAATAGTCTAAGTATAAGTCGAATGAATAATCATTAAAAAAATACATTATGAATGAAAACAATTAAACCCTTGTCTCTTCATCATTGACCATGAAATCCTTCAAATCTATGCCAGGTATGGGTGAGCGACGTTTCCAAAAGATAATCATTGATTTCATTGATTTAAACCTAAGATGTGAATAAGAAAAAAAAAAAATACAAACATATATATACCCACCCAAAAAAAAAAAAAAAAAACCACTCTAAGGGGTAATTATCATTTGCTCACAATATTTTATCTTCATATAGACTAACGCTCTTTGGGCCGTAGAATATAGGGATCTCTAGCTCCACAACTAGTGCAGCAAACTTTTTACTCCAAATTTGGACAACAGCAGCGTCTAAAACTTTATCCTCAATTCCTTGCCTTATATCTGCAAAAAAGAAATTTCAATTTAAAATAATAAATTGTAACACTTTAAAGTCCATATTACCTTCAATCACACCTAAAAAAAAATTGCCCAATCTCATCCAATGAATTGAACTCAGGAATTTCGATATTCTCCTCAACATCTTTCTCCTCAACTATCTCCTCAAATCCTTTCTCCTTAATCATTTGGCCTTCTAAACGCCTCCTAGCAAAGTCTAGAGCTAAACTTAGCTTTAGCTCTCTTGAGGCGATCTTCTTAACAACCTCCACTTCTATAGAAGTTGTGGGATCCTTTAGAACTTCTACTTTATAAGTGCCGTCACTCTTCAAAGCTTTCCTAAAGGTCTAAACTTTCAAATTCAGATTATCTTCCTCTATTAGAAAATAAGAAAAATTGAAAACTAGGGTATAAATAAGATAAATGTAAGAAAATTAAGCATACTAAACTCTAAATAAGTTGTAATCTTGTCATCTTTTTACTGGATACTACAAATCTCTTAAATTTTAAGGAATGATGATGGTGAAAGATTTAGTGGTCATTGTAACAAAAATTATGGTGTCTCTTTCTTCCCTATGTTTAAATCACCAAAGAAACTTTACTGTGTTTGCTTTTTTTGGAAAGACCTTCAATGTCATCATTTTTTTGGAATGATCTTCAATAGCTACCTATTTTATTGCAACAATCCTGCAATACAATATATACCGTACCTCTCTTTTCCTCATGTTTAGATCATTGTTTGTTATTCTTCAATGGCTACCTTAGGATTGGGTGTAGGCTCTACTATTTGCTTTTCTTCATTGACTATCTTTGGGTAAAGTATAGGTTGGGGGCCTATATTTTTATTTAAAAAAATGACAATTTATTAAAAGGGTTGGGTGTTGGTCTGGGTAGATAGCATTGTGTATTTGTTTTTCTTTTTCAATGGCTACCTTAAGGTTGGGTGTAGACTTTACTATTTGCTCTTCTTCAATGGTTATCTTAGGGTTAGGTGTAGGCTGGGTGGCCATACTTTTTTTTTTTAATGACAATTTATTAAATGGGTTGGGTCAACTCTATTGGACTGGATAGTTAGCATTGTGTATTTGTTTTTTAGGCTTGGGCCTCTAGTTATTTTTTTTTTCCCTCAATTTATTTATTAAATAATTACAACCCATGATACCACACTCCAAGAAATAATAAAAAACAATTACAACTCCCTTGTCAAAATAACAATTACAAATACAAATGGTAGACATTGCCTATATTCTACTAGTTGGGTTGATAGGTCCCCTTCCGCTTAGACCAGTAGGTCTGCATATCTATATTTAGTCTCTTGCTACACTGCCTATGCTTGGCCCAACAATCCTGCAACCCAATATGATTCCATGCTTGGCCCAACAATCTTGCCATCCATGTTATCATGTAATTTACAAAATATACACAAATATCATATTTAATAACCATGATCAAAATGAAGACATCAAGTACATGGTTATATGACAACATACTTAAAAGGAAAAGGCTAAAAAAGCACAAAAATGTTAGCTAGTAATTTCTATTCCTAACAAAAGTAACACCACGCAATCCTAAAAGTGTATGATCATCAACCTCATTGAGCAATAGACCATTATCACAGTCATCACAAACTTTATAACCCCATTATCTTTCGCATAAACTGTATGTAAAATATTAGTCACTCCCCGTCATTTTCCTTATCTACTTCATCTAATTTGATACTCATATGATGTGAACTAGAACTTGAATTTGTTGCCCTTCCTAGAGACGTAATCATGATTGAGTCTCCTTTGATTAGAGTGAGTAGTACGTAAAGTGTGGTGCCAAATGAAACCTTTTGAAATTTTTTTGGTGTTCGGCCATGTGAGAAATTTAGTGGATAATGTTAACTACTTACCATGAGAGATACTAACTAATAAGAATTGAAGTTACAAGTTGCTAAGATAAATTGCTTGTCAACGATGAATTGACACTCATTATTTTTTATTTAAACAACTTAGGCTTTCATGTGAGTTGGATTTCTATTGACTATCAATTTTGAGAGGCTTCTAAAGGATAGACTAGAGAGCGTACAACTCACTTTTTATGTTAATATATTCCTTTATTTCTTAACCAATTGCTCAACTATAAGAAAATTTGAGCAGCTCAAGAAGTAAAACTTTACTTTCCAACTAAAAGAAACTTTGAGGTACTCAAAACCCATAGCAGCCATACCCAAACTCTTGCCAATATCAGACATATGCTATTACCTTTGCATTTCAAAGAATTTAATTCAAGAATAATTAAAGGTATCCTTATGGACTCTTAATCATTTACAATATTTCATTGCCAAAAAGATAACATGAAGGACATGTAATTAATATCGAGAACCTCATAAATGTAGCACTCGGATGAATGATCCTTAGTGGCAACGCAAAGGCACTATTTGGCATGTAATAGGAATTTTAATAATAGCTTCAGGTATTCATGGCAAACCTACCGAAAGGTTAGATTGAAGACCTCCATGTCTATCTGACTTCCAGGTGCTCCAATCACTACAACAAATCTGACTTTTTTCAAGGGTCAAAACCCTTGAAAAAAGTATTAAAAAACCTTGAAAAAATTTATTTTAAGAGTCCAATTGACCCTTGATAACCTTCGAAACATATATTGTTGAAAAAGAAATTTTGAAGGCCTTCGTGACCCTCAAAACAAGTGCTCTAATCTTATTTTGAGGGTCAAGCAACCCTTAAATAACCTTTTACCAAGGTTTAAAAAAATTATATTTACAACCCTTGATAAATAATATTATTTAAGGGGTCTCTTGACCCTCAAAATAAGATTTTATTTTATTTAAAAAAAAAAGCGACAATCTGAGCACAATACACACACACACACACACACACACACACACACACAAATTCACAATTGTTGAGATAATATGCTATAATATTGATGTATAGCAAAAGTAGTATATTGCTACAATTACACTTTCTTTGATCTCTAAACTCAAACTGACAAATTAACAGATTAGGGGCCACGTACAAACTGCCATATGTCAATTATTGTTTAAGAGAAAAAATATCAACAACCACACTTTGTACAAAGACCAAATCTATCCAAGAGTTAAAAGTTTTGATACATTTTATTCTTCATCATCATCTCCAAAGCAAGAAGTTATCAGCTAGTACAATTGAACATTCCAGCCATTATGGGTGCCCTCAAGTTTCTGAAAAAGAGAGAATGATATCAAAAGTTGGTTAATTTCCCAGCAAATATATCTACATACATTTCCACAGTATCAAAGTCAAGATACCCACAATTTCAAAAAGAACAAAAAAGGCACGTAATAGTAATTGAATAACGCAATCATTATTTCTAATGTTACCTAAGCTAATGCACAGATTACTGTCAGAATAAAAGATACTTAACATTTCAATTTTTATATAACAGAGCAACAATTAAAAGAATACCTCTGTCAGAAGTTTATTAAGAAATTGATTATGTCCACATATGTGATTGCAGCTAAAGGAAGATCCTTCCTGAGTTGAACTATGGCCTCCTTCAACTTGTGGTTGAAATATTGAGCTACATCATCATAAGGCTTTGCGCAACCATAGCCATCCCTTTGAGCTGATAGAAAAGTTGCCAAAATAAGGGGAAGGCAGCCAATTGGTCCCGTGTTGTGGATCTAGAACGATCTAGCTCCCAAGTTATATATATTCTACATCATAACTTTCACTTGGATTAGCATTAAAAGAAAACAAACTTTATTCGCCTGTTTTTATTGTCTCTCTTTTTTCTTTTTTCTTTTTTACTAATTGGTTTAACAATTGTATGTTTCTTCTTGAAGTAGTAGGCCAAGGCCAACAAGGCAGCCCATTTTCAATAACAAATCGTAGTATATATTTAATTACCTTAACATTAATGGAAAACTTGTTTACTATATCAGGGATAGAAGCACTGACTTCCTCTATAGTCATGTTACCCAAGAACCCCTCAGCAAGATCATTCTGACCAATATCGAATGTGTATAAAGCTTTTGGAAAATAATACCCCTTAGGTAATAAATATGCATATATACCTCCTACAAGAAAATCAAAGGCCCAATATAAAGCAAAAATGCATTTATATTAAGAGGAAAGACGATCTGCTGTCTAACCCAATCTGTAGACTTATTCAGTCCATTCCACAGCACAATCATAATTCCAGGAGGGTAAAAGAAACAGTATTTTATATGAGACAATAACAGTGTCCAATTTCCTACTTCAAACAGGACACTCTACTGCAATCTATAAGTGAATTTGGCTAGAAGCACCCATAGCAATAGCACATAGCAATCTCTCTAGTAAATTTACAATTAATGAAAAGCGAGAACAATAGTTTATCAAGACTATCCACTATCATGTCAGGTATACAACTGTCTTATGCACATAAAAGGAAGCAGACTCACCATACAACAGAAAAAAAAAAAATGATAAAAAGGCATGCTATTTATACAGCTTTGCTGTTGCACTTTTTACTTAACCCAAAATAAATAAATAAATAAATAAATAAAGGAGAATTGTTACCTTTTTGCTGTATTTAAAATCACATTTGGGAAGAAAATGCAGAGGCGGGTTGAAAGAACAGGGAGCCTTAACCAATAGAAACAACTTATTGGGGCCTAATAAACGATAAGAAAAAATATAGATCTATTATTTTTGCAAAGTTAAAAAGAAATGAGGATCAGCAAGACAAAACTCACTCAATTAACTACCTGGATAGGAGCCAGATCCAGCACCCTTTGAGATCAGCGTCCGAATAGCCTGTCAAACAGAAATATTTATAATTCTATTGGAGCCCATCCTTTTCAACCATAAAATATGAACCAAAGCACTGGAAAAAAAATAAACAAGAAATAAAACTAAATTAGCCTCAACCATTCTGTTATCTAAACAAAAACCCGTGTACATTCCAAATTACCATCAAAAGAAAAACCGATAGCATTTCAATAAACCCATCATCCCAAACACAATGTCTGTAATAGTAAATTACGAATTAAGGTCCACTGAGTCTCCAAAGTTTTAGGGTGACTCCACTCTGGAATTGTTAAAATGCTACTATTTCACTATAAACCAAAGTAAGCTTTAAGCACTACTAATATTCCTCTACTACTAAACACAAATTCCCAATAGCTAACAATGATACCCAGTAGATCCATACAGTTCAAAGCCAACAAGTTGGACGACGCAGATTGAAATAAACACACACACACACGGAGAGAAAGAAAACTAAATTTGAATACACAAACACACTTGACAGAGCAAAAATGAAAATTAGAAATCGAAAACTGTAAAGGAAACAGAGATTATGATTTGAAATACTACTATTTCACTATAAACCAAAGTAAGCTTTAAGCACTACTAATATTCCTCTACTATTTCACACACACACACACACACACACACACACACTTGACATAGCAAAAATGAAAATTAGAAATCGAAAACTGTAAAGGAAATATAGATTATGATTTGAATCGAATAATGAAATTGCAAAAGTCGAACAATTAGAAATTGAAATACGGAAATCGATGATGAGCTCAGTTTTCTGAGAAATGTGAAACGAAAATCATGGGAAAATCGATGAAAAAGTGTGGGTAAACCAAAAAAACAAAACAGGAAATCAAAAACGAAAACTACTATTACTAACATCAGAAGCATTAAAAGAATAACAAATAACGCAACCAATCAATCGCCTCAGAGATAAAAAGCTTATGAGAATCATCAAAATAAAAACAATAATAATAATAATTAAAAAAAAGTTTAGTAGATCACAGCGACACGTACAGATCGATTAATCAAAACCGCAATAGCTAAATCACAAAAATTAACAAATCGAATACGAAGAAATAAACTAGAGCAAATTATTAATTAAATAATAATAATAGGTCTGATACAACAGTGAGATTCAGATCAAAACCAAGCATCGAATCAGAGAGAAACTATTTCATTCTCATTCAATTCCAATGCATCAATTTTACTAAAAAAATTTCAAACTTACAATCAAAAAATGATTTTATACACAAAATTGAATCAGGCTAAAGCTTCAGATTAGACCTAAAACAAAAATGAACCAGGCAATGCATAGCAAAATGGAGAAAATGAGAAATAAAGTAATCCACTCCTGCTTTTTTAAGCCAGGGATCTATTTTGAATCAAAGCCAGTTTGGTGTGATTCCAATTCCAAAGTATCCAAACCCTAGCCCCTAATTTATACTATTACTTGCTCTCTAAGCCCCTAAAACACTAGGACTACGCAAAATTGGACTGATACTTTGTACTCTCTCTACCAGTGAAGACAATGACAGAGAGAAAATGAGAGAGATTAGGACAACTTCAAATTTTTTTTTTCTCGAGAAACAAACAGAGAGTTAGATTGAGATAGACCTCTAATCGAACGAAGAAGTGGAGGAGACGATATTTCCGACCACCATGCCCTTAGCTCATCATCGGAGATGATATCGTCGCCCACCGTGCCTCAAATAATCGTCGGAGCTAAGTCGTCGACCACCGCACCTTTGAGTATTCTGAGAGAGAGTTGGAGAGCTACGAATCCATGAGTTTTAGATCTAACTAAATGAAATGGTTTTCTCCTTTTATTTTTCAAATTATGGGCTTTATTTCGTGATTGAAAATTTTGGAATATCTTTATTTGGAGGGTCCCGTGAAAGTGGTGCTTAAAAATGTAATATTTTGGAGCCAAAACTCTCACGGGAATGCTGCTAAAACTGGTCGCAATTTTTTAAAACGGTTTTATTGGCTTATTTCAAGGGTTTTAATGAACCTTGAAATGAAGTTAACCATACGTATTCATTCACATCTATTAAGCGTCTGTTTGGACCTTTTTACGAGACCCTTGGAAATAGAGGGTAAAAAAAAGTGAAGTTTTTTGTAGTGAATTAAGAGGTTTTGAATCAAAAAATACACTTGAGGCCTAACATTGTCACTCATAAGAAGGGTGTTTTGGTTGTATCATCATAAAAATTAGACTATACAATTGGTAGACTAGCCTTTCTCATCGAGCATAATGTAAAGGGTTCTCTCTTAGTCATGCTGTGGCATACTGAGATTGTTCACAGAAATAACCAAACGGTTTGCAGGCATACAGTTATCTTTTAAACTGTTTTAATGTAGCAGATTATATATCTCTTTGAACATGGTTCATGTATAGTGAAAATCTTGTTGACATAAATATTATGCATCTACTACAACAGACAAATGAATTTTTCCAAATTGAAATTCTTGGCATGTTTTGCCATGTTAGGTCAGAGAGGGTGTGAGAGAGTCAGAGAGAATCATAAAAATGTGAATATGGCGCTTTGTGACTTGTTCACATACGTAATCTTTGAACATGGTGAGTGAGCAAGTCTCGAAACTTGAATTTTGATGCACGACTGATGAGCCTTAGACTGCATGAATATTATTATTATTCTTAAGTCTTAACAACTTCAACTTGCGGATGTTTGATAATGAATATGATACTAGACTTCACTTGCCACTTCATGCACATAGGAACGAGCCATAGAATCTGTAGGCACATATAGACAGTTCCCATATCAAAGAATTGTCTTGTAATATTTCGGCCCAATTGGCTGGTATAGTATCACCTTAATTGGAAAGCCCAGCTAGAGGTGCTTGGTGTTCATCATCTTGGTCCTACTTGCATGTACAATGACCAGAACATGTCTTCTTGGACCAACTATTGAAAATATAAAACTAAGTCCATTGTTACAAGCTTCAATCAAGTTTCGAAAAGAAACATTTGACCTACATGTAGCAAGTGTTCAAACAAACCCAAGAATGGGCGGCCCAATAGGTTGATTCTGTAGATTTTTCTTGGAGGCAGTGGACTTCTTTTCTTTCTTTGCACGCTTTTAGTTTCACCGCCTCGCAGCAATTTTCCTAGGGATTAGATGAATAGTTCTTTTTTTTTGGATTTTTCCTTTTCTCCAACGGCTGATGCTTTCTTTTCCATTTCTTTTTTCAACTTCAGTATTTTTCTTCTCTTTCTCTGATTCATTGGAACTTCATGCTCTTTCTTGTTTTTTTTTTTTTTTTTTTTTTTTTTTTTTTTTTTTTTTTGACAATTGTTTCTTTGGCTTCTTTCCATGCTTTTTTTGTGTGCACTTCTTTTTTGCCTTAAAAAAAAAAAAAGTTATATGGCACAGTATTTTTTTAACCAAAGTTTTATTTAATTGGAGAGCTATCTAATTCTAAATGGTGACTTTTGATAGAAATTTCTTATTAATTAAATGGTTTTCTTTTTTTGCCTTAAAAAAAAAATAATATCTCTTGGTTTCTTTTATGAGCTTTCAAAACAACTATTATGTAGTTAGTGGTTAGCATTTAGTAAAAGTCATCTTCACTAATAAGGGACATCCACTTTAGTGTCCGTTTGACAAATATAATATTTGCTAATGTATTTCACTATTCAATTTATTTTTGTTATTATTTATAGGTCTCATTACACTTTTTGGTACTATTTATAGGTCTCACTGTAATATTTCATCTAACTTTTACTTTTATTTACCGTACTTTCAGCAAAAAAATTTCAATTTCAGCAAAATAAGCGTATTGCAAACAGATTCTTAATATGTGAAGAGTTACCGACCAAAAGTCACATATTTTATCTTATAATGAAAAATGACCCTTTAAACTAGAAAGGCTTGAGGTCTCATAACATAATCAAAATGATGTAGTTTTGCAACAATAATTTGAGATTTTTTAATGTAAAAAAAGTGATTATTATAAATTATGAGGAGACATGTGAAGCCAACAAAATAAACCAACTTGATTAAAGATGACGATAGGGAGGTATGGTATTGGACCATGGGTGCTATAGTGGATCTCACAAGCATTACATCGGTTCCTTATCTTAAAGATAAGGCTTCTATTAAAGATAAGGCTTCTATTGCTACAGGAAGAACTATTTAGTAATGTATCCCTTGCAAGCATATATGAACTTAAATTGTCTTTTAATATATGCAAGCTTTATTATTTTCTAATAGTTTTTCAGCGCATCACACGAGTTAGCGACTAGTTATATGTGTGTGTGTGTGTAGATACAGATTTATTATTTATTTAGCCAATCCAAAAATACCAGCCCGTTGAAAGTCCCAAAATGGGAGGTGCATGCTCAATCTTGTTCCTTTTCTCATATCACTTTTACATCTAATCTCTTTCTACAGTAGGCTTCAAAAAAAAAAAAAAACCTCTTTCTACAATATGACTATTTTAAGTATTTAGATTTAGGAAGATTTTTCTTCTCAAAAATAATAATAATAATAATAATAATAATAATAATAATATAGGAAGATTTTAGCTGTGAGCCACATGTATGAACACAGAAAAATGGAGCTGAAACCCATACACTAGAAATCTAGAAGGCCTGACATCACTCGATCCTTTTTCCTAAAACCACGTGATCAGACGTTGGCAAAATCTTTTCCTTCCCTCTATCTCTCTTTCAATTTCAACTACATAAAATAAATAATCTTCTTGTAATATAATGGACTTTTAGCTAGCCCCCTTGTTAGACCAAACAATATCGGCATTCAAACATCAGTGTGTTCGGTAACACAGTTCAGTCAATCATCTGCAACTACAAAACCTCACACCCTCATTTCTCTCGCACCATTCCATTTCATATTTCCATCACACTGACTTTGAAACCTACCTTGAGGAAAATCAAATTCATATATGAAAAAAGAAAAAATGGGTGCTGTTGGAATCTTTGCAATCTTTCTTTCAAGCTCTCTCTGTCTCTACTTTGTCTTGGCTCTAATCCGGCTCGTTAACAAACTATGGTGGACTCCTATTCGCATACAACATCAAATGCGTTCACAGGGAATCACAGGTCCTTCTTACAGATTCGTCTGTGGAAGCACCAAAGAAATTTTCAACATGAAAAATGAAGCCAAGAGCAGGCCTATGGATTTATCAAATAACATATTGCCCAAAGTTCAGCCTCATGTTCACTCATGGATGAACAAATATGGTAAAAAAAAAAAAAAAAAAAAACTCCAACTATGTAAATTTTACTAAATTTCATCATTTTTCAGTTTCTTACATTCCCCCACTTCTCTTGTACAGGGAAGAATTATCTTCAATGGTATGGTACTCAGCCTCAATTGGTCATTACAGAACCAGAGCTTATCAAAGAGATAATGAACAATAGAGACAAAGCTTATCCGAAGGAAGAGGTTGTAGGCTATCTGAAGAAGCTCTTCGGAGATGGGCTTTCGGCATCTGAAGGTGAAAAATGGGCAAAGATGAAGAAATTGGCCAATCATGCCTTCCATGCCGAGAGCCTAAAAGTAATCTCTAATTTGCTTTGAAAAACATGTTTAATTTATTATATTTAAGTTTACAACAATAACCTTCTCAAAAAAGTTTACAACAATAGCAACAACAAATTTGGCAGAGGTGTTTGAGTATTGTTGTTCAAAATAATGTAAAAAATGGGTTTAAAAAGTGTTGTGAAAACACATATTTAAAGTACTCATATTGCAAAAAATGTGTTTGGTACTATATTTCTAATAACGTCTTTTTAATAACGTCTTTTTCAAAAGTGAAAAAACATAATTGTGTTTTTAGTATGTGTGTATGTTTTTTTTTTTTAAAAAGTGAAGACATATAGTCTAATCAGTGGGACCTACAGTTTTTAAAATATTTACAGAAGTGCTATTGAATAATGTTATTTGAAAACTGAAAACTGGTAAGATGAGTTTTCTAAATTCAGTGTTTAAACACTCTAAAATGAGAAATGTAACTCAAACACTCTTACCAAACATGTTATTTTTTTTGGGGCCCACAGTTTTCAATGTTTAAACACTGAAAATTGTTGTTTGAGTTACGTTATCAAACAGGCCCAGTGTTGGTCCCAAAATTTTGAGTCAACTATAAATTCTTTACAGATTAGTTAGGGTCAATATATATTCTTTTCCTCTATTCTATTTTATTTAAAGTTATATTTTTTGTTACTCCCTTAATTAGCATGTTTTTATATTGGGGTAATTACACATAATCCACCTGTGCTTTGGGTGAAAATCACATTGCCTACTCGTGGTTTGAAAAGTATCACTTAACCCATTTGTGGTATGTTTCTGTCAATCTTTGTAACCCACCTCAAGCCCAACCGTTACAAAAACACCTCTTAACTCCAAAACACAACATAGCGCAAATCAAAACACTCAAAACTCAGAAACTTTTCAAGAGAGATACATGTGGTGAGATCAACGTGTTCTTTGTGGTTTGGAGTGTCTGGAGGGGGAGAAAACACAAGTTTTGCAACATCGAAGCTAAGAGGAGAAAACACGTGTTTTCATATCTCTTTTTCGACCCGTCCTGACCCGGTGGTTTCATCTCGTCACGGTGGTTCTAGCTCTTGGTAAGTGGTTACAAATTTTCTCGCCATTAATGGGTTATGGCTTTCCATTTGGTGGTTTTGTGTCACCATTTGTGGGTTTTGTTGGTTTTTGCATTTAGGTTTGCTTTATTTTTTTGCAAAAATCATGGTGGCCAGTGGTTATTGGTGGATTTGGTTATGGATTCACAATAGAGAGAAAAGAAAGATAGAGGTTTTGGGTTTTAGAGAATTTGGTTATGTGTTCACAATCTCAATCTCCCCACAGCCATATCAAACACTTGGCTTCTCTAAATTCTTCTCCAAATCGTCCTTGTATGTTGGTAAGCTTTTCTTTTTTCTTTTTTCTTTTTTTGAGGTTTAACACATACCCATTATTCAGTTTTCTCTCTTTTTTTGGTTTCCAAGAAAATAAAAAGGAAAAAAAATATTGGGTATTGTAGTTTGTGATGTTTAAGCTTTATATTGCTGTGTAAAGGTTGAAACTTTTGATTTGTTTTTGATTGGGAAGGAGAAAGAAATTCTAGGTTTTGTGATTTATGTCGTTGAGGTTCTTGTAAAGATAAGAGACTTACTGAAAGTTGAGCCAAATGGGTGTTTAAGACTAAGATTGAAGAGTTTGATTTCTTTTATAGTTATATGGTTGCTGAGAAAATTTGAGAGAACTTGAGAATGTGAAAAAAGAAGAAGAGAAGAATATATCTGGGTTTAATGATTTGTTATTTGAATTTAGAAGCTTGCCTCTATTATGCTAAAGTTAATATAAGAATTTTTTTTTTTTTTTTTTTTTTGGTGTAAAATTTATTTTCTACTTCTGTTTGGTTGCTAAGAAAACTGGGTATGTTCTTTATGTTCAAGATTTATGTGAACTAGTCGCTAACCCGTGCGATGTACGGGATAGTTAAATAAAAATTAAAAGTACTTAAAGGTATATGACTTAAACTTTAAAAATGTATAATTTGAAAGTGAATGAAAATAACTAATTTGTTCAATATAATGATTTAGAAATTTTTTTTTTCTTTCATATCATTGGTTTCACATAATACATTCCGACGTGGGCTATTCTATGGTGATAACTTCACATAATACTCAACTGCAATTAAATCTATTATCCACTACCAATCTAATCTATGTTATCTTGATAGTAGATCTACAAATTGCATTCTCATATTTTTAGAGCTTGCCATATCATTGTTATTATATATATATAATGTAAAACCAAAAATTTTAACTATTTGAAAGACTTACGTTAGAATTAGGATTAAAAAAAATAATTATTTTTTAATTAGACCTCGCATTAGATTTTTTTTTTTTTAAAGACTCACTTTAGGTTTTTAAAAAAAAGACTCACGTAAAAAAAGAAAAAAAAAACACTTTAGGATTAAGAAAAAGAGAGAGAGAGAGATTCCTATTAAGACTCTCTCACTATTTAGTTTAAAAAATTAAATTTTTTTATAAATTAATATGATGAGGAAAAGAGAGAGAGAGACTCCTGTTAGGACTCTCTCACTATTTAGTTTTAAAAATTAGAAAAAATTATAAATTAAAATGATGAAGTGGAAAATTGTGGGAGTTTTAAAGGCTTCGGTTTTATATATATATATATATATATATATATAGTTTAAGAGAGAGACCAATATCAATTTTTGATCTTATTTCTCTTGCATTTTTGTGCTATTTTTTGTTTTGGAAGGAGAGAGACAAAATTTGAGCAAAAATACCTATTTACCCCTGATTTTAACAGAGGTGGATTACAAAAAACAAACGAAACATACTATAGATGGGTTAAGTGATACTTTTCAAACCATAGGTAGGCAAAGTAATTTTCGCTAAAACCACATGTGAATTTAGTGTAATTACCCCT
This sequence comes from Lithocarpus polystachyus, assembly GCA_033629205.1. Taxonomy (NCBI): domain Eukaryota; kingdom Viridiplantae; phylum Streptophyta; class Magnoliopsida; order Fagales; family Fagaceae; genus Lithocarpus; species Lithocarpus polystachyus. The sequence goes on from CM066164.1 coordinate 82,676,809, forward strand.
TTTATATTACTTCTATTAATGTGATTTTGGGTCCTTTATTACATTTTTTGTTCCATCAACTCGGATCAATTTATTCTTTCTTACTGGTGTATTAGTCGCTCTCCTCTAAACATGACCGAACCATCTTAAGCGACCCCTCCATCTTTTCATCAATAGGGGCTATCCCTATCTTTAAGCAAATTTCCTCATTTCTAATATTATCTTTCTGTGTATTTTCACATATCTATCTTAACATTCTTATTTTAGCTACACTCATTTTATGAATATGTTACTTTTTAACAACCCAACACACCATAAAGCATAGCTAGTTGTATAGCGGTCTTATAAAATTTTCTTTTTAGCTTAGTAGGTATTCTACAATTGTACAACACTTCTTATGCCTTTCTCCATTATATCCATCTTGCTTTTATCCTATGAAATCTCTTAGTGTTTATGAATTATTGATTCAAGATATTGAAAATTGTCGCTCTTTACTATCTCTTGACCATCAAATCTTACTATCCCTTTATTTTTATTTCTACTTTTACTAAACTTACACTCCATTTGCCTTATTTTAGTCATACTAAACCAGAAGCATTTAGATTCTAGGGAGTCTTGCCAAATTTCTAACCACGTATTAGCTACACTTCTAGTTTCATCCACTAAAACTTATAGCATTTAAACTGTGCAATACGCAGAAAAATTTTACATATTTAAAATACAGTCAACTACACATAACAATACAATAAAATACTTTAAAATTCATCCGAGTAATGTTTTACATCCATTCATTTGTCTTGCTTGTAATTACACTATTTATAAAATACATTGGGATACACTCAACTTTAATAAACTATTTCTACTGATTTTAACAATCACAAACTAAGGAGAGCATATTCTGTTGTAAAAGCGGAAGCTTTAATACTAATTTGTTGAGAATAGCAGAAGCATGAATATCTATTTATTATGTGTGTATCCAAATAACAGTGAGTTTATGCAAAATAGAAATAGAACGACAAAAGAAACAATCACATGGGAATACAAAGATTTACGTGGTTCGGCTTTTGGCCTACGTCCATGGGTGGCGTCAAGGAGAAAGTTTCACTAACAAAAGGAAGAGATTACAAATGTGGTACCAAAACACTCTCACAAAACCCAAACCCCAAATACACCCAAAAGAGCTCTCAATCACCAGAAGCACTTGACTAGAAAAACCTGAAAATCTCTAGAACAAAGTCACGCCTTCGAACTCTATACAAAATACCAGAGAATATAAAAAACCTATTCTAATATTGCAGCACTCATAACTCATCAACATTAGCCGCATAACTAATGTATATATAGAAAAGATGTGGGCCTTTTGTAGTGGAGTACAATACGAACTCCACCTAGGAGTAGAATTACTTAAGTCGACAAAACATAGTCCTATTAGTACTAGGACTTGGTCAATTCCTTTGACCAAATTAAAAGCCACGTAACAACAAATCTCCACCTTGGCTTGAATTTGGTTAAGCCCCACAAACGAAACTTCTCCACCGCCAAACCAAAGCCCTTAAGGGCTATCACAAACTGCAAACACAAATCAAGTCCAAGCAATACTTGAACTTGTCCAAAAGAACTAGCTTGGTCATCATATCTGCTGGATTATCCAATGTAGCAACCTTTCTGACTGCAACTGTGCCTTGAGATACAATCTCACTAATGAAGTGATATGTGACATCAATGTGTTTGGTTATGTTATGATACATCTGATTTTTAGTCAAATGTATGGCGCTCTGACTATCACAAAATATAACAATATCATCTTGCTGTAAACCCAGATCACTAACCAAACCCTTCAACCAAATAGCTACTTTCACTGCCTTCGTCGCTGCCATATACTCTGTCTCTGTAGTAGACAAAACAATCGTCGACTGTAGTGTTACCTCCTAACTAATAGCACAACCAAATGTGAAGACATAACCTGTCAGAAATCTCTTCTTATCTAAAACACCAATAAAATCAGAATCTACAAATCCAACAATGCTACAACTCTGTATAGAATCCCTATAATATACTAAGTCAACATTTGCAGTACCTTTCAAATATTGAAGAGATACAATTTCTTCACCCAAAGCAACAATCCACAAAGCTTCAATCTTAAGCTCCACCTGCTCACCAACACCGTGGTTTTTGACTATCTCAATACTCTCTTTTGATTGGTCAACAATAGCAGACTAATCAAATTTCATATCTTTGCTGATAATTAACCATGGGGATCCTGAATCCATAGCCTAGGAATATGCACCTATTTGCCTTCCGCTCAAGTTTACCATCATTCACATGAGCAAAAATAGGACTACCAAATACTCTCAAAATAGAGTAATCAGCAAGAGTACCAAACCATACCTCAAAAGGAGTCTTAAATTCATTGACAGTTGATGGAGACCTATTTACCAAATGGCAGGCCATATTTATTGCTTCAGCCCAAAAGTCCTTAGACAAACCAAATTTTGAGAGCATACAGTTAGCCCTCTCCAAATGAGTTTTGTTTATACATTCTGCAACCCCAATCTGTTGTGGTTTTCTTCTAACAGTGCAGTGTCTCACTATATCTCCATTCTTGCGGAACTCATCAAATTCACTTAAGCAATAATCCAAACCATTAGCTATCCAGAGACACTTAATCCTTTTACAAGTCTACTTTTCAATAAGTGTCTTATATTGCTTCAAGGTGACAAAAACATCACTCTTGTATTTCTGAAAATACACCAAAAATTCTATATTGAACTTGACCCTACACTGTTTACCAAAGGCGCATTATTCATAAAAGTCCAATTTCCCAATTTTCTGACCATGCAACAAACCTTGTTTGCATAATATTGACATGCCAACCTCACTCATATGCCCTAAATGAGTATTATCTGAATCTGGATCTACTGATGAAGATATTGTTGCAACACCAACAATTATGCTTCCCTGTAGCATATAGAGACCATTCACCAATTTTCCCTTGATGAAAACTAAACCACCCTTACTAATTCTCAAAACTCCACCTTCACCAGTGTATTTGTACCCTTGAGAGTTGAATATATCCAAAAATAGAAGATTTTTTCTCAAATTTGGCACGTGACAAACATTAGACAAAGTTCTAACAACATCATCATACATCTTAGTTCTCACAGTTCCTATCCCCAAGACCTTATAGGTCATATTATTTCCCATAAGAACTTCACCACTAATTAACTGATAGGTAGTAAACCAATCTCTTCTAGGAGTCATATGATAGGAGCAAGTTGAATCAAGAACTCAAGCGTCGCCGGAGCAACCTGTAGATATTGATAGAACTATGTCATCACCCACAGAATTAACCTCCGCAACACTAGCTACATTACTAGTATTGAAATACTGTCATTCTCCTTTGTCTTTGAGTAGTTCGCATTCTTTTTTCCAATGTCCTTCCTTTTTACAGTAGTGAAACTTACCAGATCTAGACTTTGATCTAGATTTTTCTCTATTACTACTAGACCCATTTTCATTGGATCTACTTCTAGCAACAAGACCATCAACCTGATTATCGCCTCAATTTTCAGAAACCTTCTTCTTCAACTCCTTAGAATTCAATGCATCTTTGACATCATCAATTGAGATAGAATCTCTTCCAGAACCATACAACATGGTCTCAACAAAGTGCTCAAAAGAAGAAGGCAATGAACATAACAAAATTAGAGCCTGGTCCTCATCTTCTACTTTGCATTCAATATTTTTCAAATTAATAACAATCCTATTAAATTCATCAAGATGGTCAGAAACAGGTGTACCTTCTTTCATTCGAATGGTGTATAGCCGCTGCTTCATGTAGAAACGATTTGTAAGAGACTTAGTCATGTACCGACTCTCCAACTTAAGCCACAATCCTTCAGCTGTTTCTTCATTTACAATCTCCCTCAGAACCTCATCTCCAAGAGACAACAGAATTGCACTATGTGCCCGTTCCAAGAGATATTCTTTTTCCTCATCTGATAGTGTCGCTGGCAAAGTATTCTTGCCCTTTAGTGCTTTCCACAATCCTTGCTGCACTAACAAAGCACGCATCTTGACACGCCATAAACGAAAATCATTCTTTCCATTGAATTTTTCAATCTCAAATCTCGCTGCCGACAAAGCCTTTGTTGCTATACCAAAAAACCCAAGTGAAACAATAACACAACAAAATAAATCTGATGAACAATCTCAACCTGAAACAAAGAACCGAAGGCTCTGATACCAGTTTATTGTAAAAGCAGAAGCTTTAATACCAATTTTTTGAGAATAGCAGAAGCATGAATATCTATTTATTGTGTGTGTATCCAAATAACAGTGAGTTTATGTAAAATAGAAATAGAACGACAAAAGAAACAATCATACGAGAATACAAAGATTTACGTGGTTCGGCTTTTGGCCTACGTCCACGAGCGGCGTTAAGGAGAAAGTTTCACTAACAAAAGGAAGAGATTACAAAAGTGGTACCTAAACACTCTCACACAACCCAAACCCCAAATACACCCAAAAGAGCTCTCAATCATCAGAAGCACGTGACTAAAGAAACCTGAAAATCTTTAGAACAAAGTCACGCCTTAGAACTCTATACAAAATACCAGAGAATATAAAAACCCTATTCTAATATTGCGGCACTCATAAGTACTCATCAGCATTAGCCGCATAACTAGTGTATATATAGAAGAGATGTGGCCTTTTGTGGTGGAGTACAATACAAACTCCACCTAGGAGTAGAATTACTTAAGTCGGCAAAACATAGTCCTATTAGTACTAGGACTTGGTCAATTCCTTTGACCAAATTAAAAGCCACGTAACAACATATTCAATAATAATATAAGGTAAAATTCCAATGTATAAATATAAAGAAACAATCTTTCAATTTTTATCTGTAGAAAAAAATCTAAGAAGCAAAATTTAAATGTGGACAAATCGAAATCAAACCTTAATGGAAAAAAAATAATTTTAGATTCTATAAATTTGGTGGTCTAGGTCTACATGACTTTGATATAGTAACTGATTGATAAGAGATAACATTGCTGATAGTTCAAAGGAACTCTGATATATTTATAAGTATTATAAGATCATTTATAGCCTTAGCACTAATAGGCATAATCACTTACACTTGCTAGGGAAATCCAAATTGGGATGTAGATGCCCATGATTGATGTTCAAATGTTTAATAGATAAAAAATGCATCGAACATAGTTAACAATAGCAATTTTTAAATACACAAACAACATGTAAATTAAATCTGTGAAAACCATAAAAGAACAAAATAACCTAAAAAAATTGGAAAAGAAAAATAAATACATATTTTTCTCTTCCAAGTTATACGTTGCTCAATATTTTGTAGTCTTGAATTGTAAGAATGCAAATTTTCACTATGAAAGTTTCAAGTGTGTAATGGTCATAAGCACTTTTGTGTCAAGCAAGTTTTTATTAATGATTAAAAGCACATAATTCTAATAATTCAAATAGTTCTTTAGCAATTTTTTATAAATCAATGTCCAAAATTGAAGCATAGGCATGCTAGAGGAATTGCATCTAAAATCTCATCTTGAACAAATTTAAACACAGTAAGTAGTTTGAATATTTTTCTGTTTTATTACTGGTGCAAAGAGATATGGATTTAATGTTAATCCTTGATAAAAACCTATAAGGATAAGAAACTTTCTTGTGATTCCTTAATAAACTTAATATACCTTAGAGGAACTAATTTCTTTCCAAAACCCACTTCATAACCTCTCTAGGGACCCTACCATATACTTTCTCTAAATCAATGTAAACAGTGTGAAGATCTATATGTGCCTCTTTATATTTTACCATTAGATGTCGAAGTAAGAAAATAGCTTCCATGGTAGATCATCTTAGCATGAAACCAAAATGATTCTTCAATATTGTTGTTTAATGTCTTAACCTATGTTCAATCACTCTTACCCACAGTTTTATAGTCTGGCTCATAAGTTTAATTCCATGGTAATTTGAATAGTTTTGAATATCCTCTAGTTCTTATAAATAGGTATTATATTTAACTAAATTCTCTAGTTGTTATCGCGCTAATTACATCTCCGTCATTCATATCCTTAATCAACTTAATATACTTTAGAGGAACTAATTTCTTTCCAAACCCACTTCATAACCTCTCTAGGGACCCTACCATATACTTTCTCTAAATCAATGTAAACAATGTGAAGATCTATATGTGCCCTCTTTATATTTTACCATTAGATGTCTAAGTAAAAAAATAGCTTCCATGGTAGATCATCTTAGCATGAAACCAAAATGATTCTTCGATATTGTTGTTTCGTGTCTTAACCTATGTTCAATCACTCTTTCCCACAGTTTTATAGTGTGGCTCATAAGTTTAATTCCATGGTAATTTGAATAGTTTTGAATATTCTCTAGTTCTTATAAATAGGTATTATATTTAACTATAACTAAACTTAATAACAAACTAGCTTATTAAATTATTCATAACTTAGTTGAATTTTTAGAAGAGGTTCACTTTTGAATGCAGAATATGATTCCAACAATGATCACAAGTGTGGAGGAAATGCTAGAACGGTGGAAACATCATGAAGGCAAAGAGATCGAAGTATTTGAAGAATTTAGACTATTTACTTCAGAAGTAATTTCCAAGACCGCTTTTGGGAGTAGTTACTTAGAAGGGAGGAACATTTTTCAGATGTTGATGAAACTGTCCTCGATAACAGCCATTAATGGTTATAAACTCAGGTTTCCCGGCATCAGGTAAAGTCCTTGTAAACTTGGGTTTCCTAATATCAGAAAAAGTCCTTTTAGTTGACATTTAAGTATTTGTCTATTTTACAGTAAAATTTATAAAACAAATGATGAAATTGAGGCGGAGGAGCTTGAAAAAGGTATATACTACTCTATATTAGAGATAATTAAGAAAAGAGAAATGAAGGTAACAACTAGAGAGTTTGGCAGCAGTACCGGGGGTGATGATTTTCTTGAATTACTTTTAAAGGCTCATCATGATGCCAATGTTGGCCGAAGGATTACAGTACAAGATATGGTGGATGAGTGTAAGACATTTTACATTGCTAGACAAGAAACCACTACCGCTTTGCTTGCGTGGACTATATTGCTTCTAGCAATACACACTGATTGGCAAGAGAAAGCAAGAAAGGAGGTGCTCAATTTTTTTGGCCAACAAAATCCAAATCCAGATGGCATCACAAAACTCAAGATTGTAAGAACTTCCGAAAATCATATCGATTACTTATTCTATACCACTTTAACACCCTGAACACACTAAGTTTTTATATAGAACACTCACTCACTCAATGAAACACTTGCACATGCACCTCAGTCTCTAGACACCTATACACTCACACTATTATCACTCATTCACTTGCTTCACACACATAGGCACCATCTTCCCCTTTTAATACTTGCTTCAAGTCAGTAAAGCCAGCGATTTCAAAGCTTCTAAATTCCTCTTTTAATGTCAGTAAATTTTTTCTTATCCGAACTTCCATCAGAATCAGTGGTGGTGATTTTTTACTCAGAACGGCTAGTAGAAGAATATAGAAATCTAGATGGTGTTTTTACCAAGTGTGGGCAATGATGGGAGAGAAAATTTCCTAGAGAGACAGAGAGGCACTAATAAGATTTCTAACATTGCAAATATTAAACTCTAATTTTTTTGATATTCTTTCATACGCAGATGAGCATGATCATCAATGAGACTTTGAGGTTATATACTCCAACACTTTCAATACTAAGAAAAGTTGAAAGGGAAGCTAGACTGGGGAAGCTCATTCTTCCAGCTAATCTATTATTGTACATCCCACCTCTTGCACTTCATCATGACCCTCAAATATGGGGAGAGGATGTGCATCTTTTCAAACCAGAGAGATTCTCAGAAGGTGTTGCCAAGGTTACTAACAGCAACATAGCTGCTTTTTTTCCCTTCGGAATGGGACCTCGGACTTGTGTGGGCTTGAACTTTGCCACCACTGAAGCAAAGATTGCTCTTTCAATGATTCTACAGCGCTATGCCTTCACCCTATCCCCAATCTATGTCCACTCACCAGTTCAGCATTTTACCCTTCGTCCACAACATGGAATTCAAGTGCTGCTACACTCACTGTGAAGACCGGCCAGAATTGGCAATAAAATGCGCACTTGGTGGCTTGGTGCATGAAACATCTTGGGATTTGTAGCCTTTTTTTTTTTCGGTTGTTAGTTAATTTGGGATTTGATGGCTTGGAAGAAAAAAGAGAAATAAATGAAGTCAAGGTTTTGGTTCAAAAAAGGAATGTATGTAAATCTGTGTACTAGTCGCAAATTTATACGATGCGTATGAATATATATCATTTTGTAATTGTAGTATGATGTGTAAATTGTTCTTTAAATTTTGTAAAAAAAAAAAATTTCTCTCTAAAAATTTTTAAAAAAATATTTAATTATTTTTCGTCTATCAGTCTCTTCAAATATCTCATTTTAACATTTTGAGGGTGCTTAATTGATATTATTTCTTGTTTAACTAAAACTTGTTTAATAGGCCTTTATTAGGCTCCCTAATTAAGATTACAAAAACCCACTTGTATAACAAACTTAATAAAATCGCATTAAATCAATAATTGAATCCACAATTCTCGATTGATCGAGAATGTACTAATATTCTAAAATCATCATTCTCTTCAACAGATCTTAGGTCTTCATATTGAACTCACAAATACACGTCAAAGACTCAACCTGTTCGTATATTCATTTTAATTAATAATAGACTTCCACATGTCAAGCGTGTAATTTAGAAACTGTTGGAATGGCTTGAATTGTCAAAAGTTGATGACTTGACATTAGCCAACAAGCCATTAAATGTTTGCATGCATGCCCATGTCAGAAAGTATGAAAGTATGGCTTGATATTCAACCAAGCCAAAAATTTGCAATCCAGCAAATGAGTGTGAAGAAATACTACACCCTTGCATTAAATGTTGCATGGATTCTTGGCCACTCTGACTTCTTTAACAATAGAAGTGTTGCATTATTTTCATGTGATCAAACTGTTTCAACTTGGGCTGAATCTCTAGTTATAAATAGATGGTGAGTTTGAGAGAAGATGTAAGAGAGCTCCTGTGTGAGATAGCAAAGAATTTCTTCCGTGTGTGCACCAGAGATAGGAAGCTAAAATGTCATGCAAATCTTGTCTAAATACAATAGGGTGTTCTCTATTTATTTGTAAGAGATTTGGGTTTGTGCAAGACTGTCTTCAAGTTATTGTTGTAATCTCCAAATTAAGTTATAGTAAAACTTTAGTTTGTCACTTTCTGTGGACGTAGACATATTGTTGAACCACGTAAATTTCCTTATGTCATATTTTCTCTTCTCTATTCTTTAACCTAGCGTAAATAGATTATTTCACAAATTTTCACAACAAAAACCAAAAAAAAGAAAAAAAGAAAAAAAAAAGAAGAAGAGTAAAATGTATCTGATGATGCCGAAAATCACCCTCAGTGAGTCGTAGGGTCTTCGCGCGTTCCAGGTAGACCTGCACGGGTAGAAAGAACCTCAAAGGGAAGTACCGGTGTGATACCGGCCAACAACCCTCCGACGATCAAGTTAGTATTGCTCACGACTCCAGAGTGCTAGAGTCGGGGTGGAATACATGCGTACCTTTTTTGATGAGGGTCGGGGGTATTTATAGTAATGTAGAGTTAGGACTTTGGCGTGTCGGGGGAGATAACCTCTGATCGGAGCCATGCCCTAGTGCGTGTTCTTTACGAAACCTTCCCTCTCTGAAGCCATTCCCTATGGCGTGGGGTGCAAGATATCTATCTCAGCGTTTGGCGTGCCTGACAAGGCATGTCAGTCCTTTAGGGTTCCCCCGTCACCCGTGCACCCCGTCGGCGCATGGATGACGGCGTCAGAGCCGGCTGGAGATACGGTCAGGTATGATGAATGGATCAGCGCCGTCACCCCTACCGTGCCGTCACCCACTCGAAGGGCGACGGCACCTTCAAGACGACGGCACCTTCAAGTGGCATTACCCCCATCAGTATCTATATATCTCTAAGTCTGACTATTTTTAATAACACCCCATATGTTTTATTATAGTTTAAATTAGAACTATGTGACTTAGGGTTGCTTTAATCGCACAACTTTAGACCATTTCTTTTGGAATATTTTCTTTGGAATTCACTACTTATAAAACAAAAAGTACGTGATAGAAACTGGAGCAAAGGAAGATACTACAGTAAAAGAGTTGCCATTGTTGTTCTCAAACACGACAATCATCTGACAAATCTTATGAAAGTTTTGCACACATAATTCATCACTCCAATTAGATGGCCAGGAGTCTTTTACTCTACTAGCACTTTCTAATAGTTTTAACAGAAACATTCAATGTTCAAATCTCCTCTCCTCAATTATCAAACTATTAAAAGAAAAAGACTAAAGTAGGCTTGCAATGCGTTTCCAAGAGGAGTAAACGAGTAGCCCATGCCCTTTCCTTGGATGCTATATATGTAGAGTCTAAGAGGATGTGGTTAGAGGAAGAGGAAATTCCTTCTTTTATCACCACACATATACTTATAGATGTAAAACACTTTTTCCGAACAAAATAAATATGTTGTTTGACATGAAAAATAGAAGAATGGCAAATTGCTCGATACTATCCAGCATCACAATCCATAAAATTGATAGAATATATATATATATATATATATATATATATTTATATATACGAGTTGGGTTTAAGTTACACCTGATATAATTCTAAGCAATGTTACACTACCCAATAATTCATTATAGAATTTATATTTTGAAAATCCTACCATTGAATAACATGTTCTATATGTTTTTAACTTTCATGCCAATTTTCATGTCAATTGGATGTTATTTACCATTTGATCTATAAACTCATTTTTTATGCATTATTTTAAATTACAAAAACTTGAATTTAAACAATTAATTGATGACATGACTATTAATCTTTGATCACCTTGAAATTTTGCAAACATAGAGAATATACCAAAATAATATAATCTAACGATAGATTTGTCAAAATTCACATCTAATTACAAAATATTGAATTGTGTAACTTGAACCAAATTATATATAAATATATATATATATATATATATAAAATTCAATATAATTCAACTCCCAAATGATATCAATATTAGGTCCAGACTCTGCAATCAACATAAATTTAAGATTGAAAAATACAATAGTATAAAATTAAATAAAATAGTAGGACAAAATTTAGTTACAAAATTGTTTGTAGCTTAAAGTTACAACCTTATTCAATATCTTTTTATTGAAAATGAATTTTGACAAATCTACCATTGGATTACATTTTCTTCTTATATTCTCCATGCTTGCAAAATTTTTAGAAAATTAAAGATCAATAGCTATATCATCAATAAATTGTTTAAATTCAAGTTTTTGTAGTTTAAAAAATATGAGCTTATAGATCATATAGTAAATAATATCCAATTAGCACAAAATTTGACATGTGTATTAAAAGCGTAAAGAACATGCAATTTCACGGTTAGATTTCCAAAATATGTAGTAATGTTTATTTTATTGAGTAAGGTTGTAGCCTTAGAGCATCCGTAGTAGACGTGCCAAATGTGCCAAATGCCAAATATTTGACACATTTGGCACACCAAACACAAAAATAGAGTTTTATCAGATGTTGTAAATGTCAAAAATTATGCCACATGCTACAGTATCATCACAAATATATGACGGTACTGTAGCATGTGGCATAACTTTTTTTATCATTTTTTATTCTCTTTTCTCTCTCCTCTCTCTTTACTTTTCTTTTCTCTTCTCTCTCACCGGTTCTCTTCTCCTTCACCTCTGTTCCTCTCCCACATTTCTTCCATACCCGTTCCCTCACCATTTGAAGCTGCCGTCGCCAATCTCGCCCAGCCGCTGTCACTATCGCGCAGCTGTCGTCATGCGATCTCGCCCAGCCGTCGCCGCCGATCTCGCCGATCTAACCCAGCCGATCTCGCCCCGTCCAGTCACGGCCGATCTCACCCCGAGGCCGCTGTTGATCTCACCCTCTTCCCTCTCCTCTGTCTACCTTTCACTCTGCCTCTCTCTTGTTGTGGGTTTTTTTTTTTTTTTTTGCTGCAATTTGGGTTAATCTGATATTGGTGTGGGCTGTGGGCAATAGGCAGTGAAAATGGCAGTGGTGGTGGTGGGCTGTGGGCTATGGGCGGTGACAGTGGCAGTGGTGGTGGTGGGCTATGTGGGTGGTTGTTGCTGTTGTTGATATAAATGGGGAGAAGATAATATATTATTTTAATGTGTAGTAAATATTATTTTAATGCATAGAATTGAATGATAAAACATCTGATAAATGGGATGTTGTAAAATGATGTGGTAAAATAATAAAGTAGGCTTTTAGTGTGGCAAAATGACATTTTTTTGCAACATTTACTACGGATGCTCTTAGACTACAACCAATTTTGTAGCTAAATTTTGTCCAAAATAATATCCTTGAATAATTTTATTTTACAAAAAAACATACTCTTAAAACACTTTCATATATCAAGTTTAGCTATTGCATCAACCTTGAAACCACTTCGATCGAATCTGAAACCATAGCACATTAAAAAAAAAAGTGAAACAAAACTCATTATATAAAGTAGATAAAGAAGAATATGCTTCTATTTAAAAAAGTAGGTGCTCGAGTCTATAAGAATTATGCATAATGCATAAAAGAAAGGAAAGAAAATATAAACTATTATGTTTGCGGTACCACTAAGCTTGCCATTGAATAGCCACAGTAAGAAAGTAATCATTTATAGTAAGAAGTTTTCAACTAGAGTGACATTAGGGATATTATAACTTTTACAACACAAGTCTTACATATTGATATGTCACCGATTACAAAAAAGTAATTCAAATATTTAGTTATTATGCTGTTGAAGTAGCACCAATTACATAAAAAATAATTCAAATATTTATTTATTAAGTTGTTAAAGTAGCATCATTAGTATTCATTCTCACGGCAATTTGTAAGCTTATCACAATAAAATTGATAATAGTTTCAAGTCATTGTATAAAAAGGTCATACTTAGTGCTTAAGGCTCCGCTTCTGTAAGAGTCTGAGAGAGCTAGTTGGATAGTTGGCACCTGTACTCCCAAATTTGGAAAGCCCGATACCCATACTCATATTTGCGATAAAAAACTTGGGTGGAGGGCACTTGCCAGCACAACAAAGTTTGACCTCGAAAATCATCACCAATAACTTACTCTAGTATTAAAAAATTAAGATTAATATTTTTTTCCAGGTGCCACAACAAGAATTTGTTCGTATTTTCACTGTAATGATAGACTTTCACATGTCAAGCATGTAATTTAGAAACCAAAAAAATGAAGACACAACATATATATAAATATATATATATATATATATATTTTACAATTACCAAACCCAAAACTCGAGCTAGCTGGATTTTATGTATATAAATGACATCTCAATTCATTTTCATTCTTTCAAACCATGAAAGTAAACAATCTGCAAAATCATCGAAAAACTCAAGGGTCCGCTCATTCTCTACAGTGCAATGATGCAAGCCTTGTTGAGCCTTTTGCCACACTGGGTCGTCTCGATGCATAATGTTATCCGTAACACATACTAACTCATTCTGCAAAGAAGATAACCGAAGATTTTTTAGCCATTTTTTTACAATGTGCGACATTTACATCAAGGCAATTATTAACTGGTCCTTCAACATTGTCAAGTTCAAAGGGAATTGGAAGTGGGTTTGAAAGTGAAGGATAGGAAGAAGTAGCCACACAAGATTATTAGTTTGCACTTCAAGGAGAATAAGGATAAGTAAATCTATCATTGTTACCATAAGTTTTTATATAAATTTCCTAGCCATCAATTCTTTCCAACCTTATAAGTTTTCTTATTTATGAAGTTAAATTCATAATGACTTAAACCCTTCTCCTTTATGTACAACTAAATGACTAAACATATTTGATACAAATATAATGGACAAAGTTTGACTATAAACTAATTTGTAACCAATTGCTAATACGTCCACCAAAAACTAACATGACAACATATTTTGAAAATTTAATTGTTGGATTGCACATTCTTTATGTTCTTAACAAATGTGTCAAATTTTGTGATAATCAGATGTTATTTATTATTCGATTTATAAACTTTTTTGTGTGTGCATATTTTTAGACTACAAAACTTGAAATTTAAACATTTGATTGATGACATAGCTATTCATCTTTGATTTTTTAAAATTTTTGAAAGTATAGAGGTTATAAAAAGAAAATGTAATTTAATTGTGGATTTGTCAAAATTTACATACGACAGAAATATATTGAGTGAAGTTGTAGCCACTAGCTACAAACTATTTTGCAGCCAAACTTTTATCCAATTATAATATAATTCATAAATTCAATTTATTCTAATTTTTTTTATCAAATAAGTACTGTTTAATAATTATGACTTTTTGAAGTATAAGCATATATATATAGTGAGCATTTCCAAGTTAATGTCGTTTTGTTGTAGATAACGGCAACATGTAACAAATTGTTAACAGATATCTTAATTGAATAAATTAAATTTAGAGGACTGAAATGACACAATCCAAACTTAAAGAACTGAAATGAAAAGTGATGAAATTTAGAGAGTGAATTTTTCATTTTAGCTTATTTTTTAATATAGAATTTATTGCATGCATTGCAAACGTAGGCATATTACTGGTCATTAATAATAATAATAATAATAATAATAATAGCATTTGGCATGTCAACCCATTTTAATTAAATTCCCCACATTCACCGCTGCTCTCTCATTAAAATCATCTTGTGTGTGTGCGTTTGCGTAGCAGCATTTCTGCGTTTGCGTGTTTTTGGCTGGTCCCATAGCATTATTCATGGACCAGCCAAGTGATAAAAAACTTGTGAACAGTATTTTTAACAATAAAAAATATTTTGTTATAGTTTTTTCAGTAATAAGTTTTTAATTTTCAACAAAATAAGTTGTATCCAAACAAATCATTATTCCAAAAAACTATATATCATCTTCCACTCCTTGCTCACTTCTATTCTTGTTCAGTGAGGATTAATATCACTATTAATGGCAATGACTTCCAATTAACTCAACTGATAAAATTTTTTTATTATCGAATAAGATAAACCAATTGGTATTTTAGTATGATGATAAAAAATAATCATCATAAAGCTGATACTATAGGTTGAATTTCTACCGTATCTATATAAAAAAATTATCCTCTAGTTCTAGTGAGTACCATGGAGTCGAGAACTATCATAATGCAATTCAGGTCCATCAAGCAAAACACCTGGGGGCAAAAGATTGAGGACAGGGGCGGAGCCAAGAGGGGCGAAAGGGAGCCCCTCTAAAAAATGTCTTGATACCTGCTATGTGATGTGTATTTAAGTAGTTTACCCCCCTAACAGTGGAAAATATAGAAAAAGCATTCCCACTATTATAAAATAGCCCTGACGCTGAAAAAAAAAAAAAAAAAAGCTTCTCAATTCTCTCACACAATCACACTTTCACCTATTTTAATATTCTTAAATAGTATTTATTTCAAATAGTTTTGATCTTGTCCCATTCATTGTACTATTTATAGTACTTTTCTTCCCTATTGTAGTTTTTCTTTTCTTTTCTTATTATAATCATAATGTTATAAACAAAACTTTTTTTACAATAAATTTCACAATTGTGAAAATGGTTAACTGTAAAAAGTGAACAACTTATATTGATGAATTCACCACTTTATTTCCTTCACAACTCATAGTCCACGATTTTAACAATTGTGAAATTTATTGAGAAAAAGTTGTGTTTGTATGACAATTCAATTAGTAGTTTCTATAGTTAACTTTAGTAGATTGATTTATTTATTTTAATTTATTTTAAATAATCAAATTATGTCTAAATTTTTTATATTTAAATTAATTTCTCACTTTGATTGTTAGTAACTATGATTGATTATTTTTGTTTCTTTGTTTTAATAATATGAAATATATACTTGTAGTTACAATTGTCTATTTATTTTGTTATTATTAAGCAACTGATAGTACACTACTCCTTCTATTCACAGTTTATAAGGCAGAAAGTGAGGGAAGACTCTTTCAATATGGGATAAGCACAAGTTTCCTCGATACTACGCTCAAAGCCTTGCCAAGGAGTACAAAAAGCTAACCCATAATATTGTTTTTCAATCTTGCTCCCCTAAACTGAAATCGTGGCTCCGCTACTGATTGAGGATTAACAATTTAGCATATTTTGTCAGATCTGGAAACGATATAACAATTGTATATGTTTTCTTTAATTGATTTGTGGTTTTTGAAGTCAGTTGTTATGGCTTTTTTTCTTTGGTGGGTCAATGTATCTATCTATTATGGAAGATGATTTGTCGTCCATTGATATGGTTTAATAATGAACTCAGTTTTTAGCAACAGAAGTACAGAACCATAAGCTTTTTTTAGAAGATGATGGGTACTGGTGGAGGGCTAATATCATGAACAAGTAGCGTTTCGTTTACTGTTAGATTGAATGAGAATCTAAGGTCTAAAAAGGATGTAATTTTTCTCATGTTAATAATTTTGTATATGATATATTTATGGTTACAACTTACGCTAGTATTAGAAAATTATGATTTATATTTTATTTAGTGTATGTATGACTTAAGAATTTGTTTGTGTTACCCTGAAAGGTCAGGTGATGGGCTCATTAGTTTAGGACGTTACCTAAATCCGAATGTTTTAGGTTCATTCCATCACATTATTGGTCCATAGAGGTATTTGAAATGTCTCTTGGACAGGGATAAAAGTAGTCCAGCTAAAGATATAGATATAGATATATATATATATATATATATATTTGTATTTTTATCTTAATAATATATTAACTTAGTAAACCAAAAAAATGAAGACACAGCATATATATATAGGAATTTTATTGTACGATTCTCCTCCCTCCCGCGCCCCCCCCCCCCCCCCCCCCAAACAAAAAAAAAAAAAAAAGCAATTTTATTGAATAAAAGAAGCTCACTGCATAAGAAATAGAAAAGAAATATTACGCAAAAGGGTTTAGGTAGCTTAATAAATAAAAAAAGAAAAAAAAAAGAACCAAAATAATAATAAATCAAATGAGGGAGTAGGTTGCTAAAGTAGAATAAGGGAGAGCGATAATCAAAAATCAATAGATGAACCATGTGCCTTATATACCTAGTCCAAACCATTGTAAAGGCTTAATTCCCTTGATCTAATTTGTGAACCTTGCATTTTATATAATCCATTAAATTCAATTGTATTGAATGTTCACCCAAGCCATGAACTTTATTCCTAAAATGGGCAATATTTAGAAAGTCATAGAGCACTGCTCTGAACTCTCGTAAAGAGGGTGGGCCCCATGGTGAGACTCATGTGTAGGTTCACCCCCTTTGCGGGAGTCCAAAACAATGTTTCTGGACTAAGTATTTTTCTCTCAAGACAATATACGTTACGTGTAGTTTGTTAAACTTAACTGCTTACAAGTCATGCAATTACAATTAAAGTAATACCATTAAAAAAAATAGTACACCGATCGATAAAAATTTTATAAATTGTATTGAATTACATTGTAATAGTTTTGACGATAAATTAAAGAAATTTTTTTTTATTGAAAAACTAGTAACACAATGGCCAAATTCAAACTAGTATCAAACCAAAGGGTCTAAAGGTAAATTGTAATTTCCTCCTAAACCAAGAAGGTTGTGACTTGTGAGTCCATATGTCAGGAAAATGTCTACGATATTATGGATTTTAGAGACATTATATAATAAGGATTTGATACAATTCACAATTCAAAGATGTTTTAAGAATTATCTCTAGGCACTATTTTAATGATATCTCACAAAAATAAAAATAATTTTAAAGTGAAATGAGTAAGTAGATATTCAAGATTTTGAAACGAGTTCCAATTTAAACATTTTGAGATCTAAAACAAGTTTCAAAATAAATATTTTGAGTTCTAAAACAAGTAATATTTAGGCGAAAACCACGTTTTCGTCCCTACATTTTCACGCGATTCCCACTTTGATCCCTAGCTAACTTTTTTTTTCTACCGCTTTTAGTTTCTATCCTTAAAAATGCATCTCGTTTTTGTTCCTACCGTTATATCAAAGATGAAAATTGCACAGGTGACAAACGAAGTGCACTTTTGGTACACTAAAAGGTGACGTGGCCATTAAAAATAATAATAATAAATATTATTTGGCATTAAAAAATGCCACATCAGCATTCAAATTTAAAAAACTAATTTATCAATTTTAACTAAATAAAAAAAAAAAAACTAAAAACATAATTAAAAACCAAAAACTACGTTAATCAAGATCTAAGATCTAAGTGTATCAGGTTTTGTACAGGTGCTAGGTTCACGAGCAAGGTAGGAACTAACTATGGTCAATTGGGAAACAATCTACCATCAGCATCAAAGTCAGTGGAGCTTATCAAATCTCTCAAAGCCAAGCTTGTGAAAATCTACGACACAAACCCAAAATCCTTAACTCCCTCAAACACACAAACATCCAAAGTCTCAATCATGTTACCCAACGAACTCATCTCCAACATCTCCTCCAACCAAACCTTGTCCGATCTCTGGGTCTGATCCAATGTCCAACCCTTTTACCTACACACCAAGATCCGATACCTCCTCGTCGGCAACGAAATCATCAGCTCCACCGACAACAAAACCTAGTACAACCTCGTCCCTGCAACCCAGATTTAATTACAACAACATTTTCCTTTTCAGTCTTTCATCCTCTCCTTTTCATTAAAACCCCATGGTTGAAAATCCATGGCCAAAACCCACCTTGACCGAGATATGATCTTCTCTCTCTCTCTAAACTCAGATGGTCACCGTGGTTTGGTCTGACTAGCTCATGATTGTGTTTTGGTGTATTTTATTGATGAAGATTGGTTTTGAGTTTTGGTATTTGTTTTTGATCTGACCGTGTTTTGGGTATTGTTTGTTTTATTATTATTATTTTTTTGATTAAGTGATTTGGGTTTTGTTAGTTGATTGTGTTAGAGTATCTGAGTGCGATCTTGGTTTTGTATATGTTTTTACTTCATGGTTTTGTATATGTTTTTACTTGTTTAGATGTTAAGAAAATGCAAGAAAAGAGAAGAAAATCTTAAATTTTTTATTTTTTGGAAAACCATGTTCTGGGGAAAGAACATGAAGAACAATTATTATTTAAATAATTAAATAATAACTAAAATTTTATTTTATTTTAAAATAAAATAAAATACTTTTTAATATTTTTTCATTCTGTTGTTTGCCACCTATGTAATTTTCATCTTTGATATAACGGTAGGGACAAAAACGAGACACGTTTTCTAGGATAAGGACTAAAAGCGGTGGGAAAAAAAAGTTAGAGACCAAATTGGAAATCGCGTGAAAATGTGAGAACGAAAATGTGATTTTCACCTGATATTCATGGTCTTAAAATTGGTGAAGTTATGCTATTTAGAAGAAAAACCGCATTCATGGTTTCAGGAAAAATTGTATTATGTAACGGCCATATCAAATGCTTCCTAAATTTACAAACTTCTCTTTCTAGGAATTATCACTTTCTAAGCAGAGTAATTCTTAAGAATTTTCAAAGCATGGTAAATGATGCTTCCTTCTCTTAGATTCATGTTGGAGTTCACTTATTAAAGTCATAGTGGGATTTACCATAAATGTAAGATGAAGGAGCACCATCTTATTATACTTCAAGAGTACCTAAATATTTTCCCTCCAAGCATTAGATTTATTTGTAATATATAGCACTCTCCCATATTCTTGTAATCTACGATCTACCTATAAAGTATAAGCCCAACTTAGATAATCATGAATTAGCCTTTATCATTGAGGTTAATTTTGGTTATTAATCTATAAAATCAAATGGGACATCCTTTCTCACAATCTAATCCATGAGACTAATAGCACAATCTTAGGCACATGTTTGGCATGAGTTGAATATATAAGTGAGTTGGACCTATGAGAAAGTATGATTAATGTTACATCTACAAATTTTCACAATAAATCTTACTAATAGTTAGGTCACTTTTTTACTTAGAAATAACAACTTACCATATAAAATTTATTGTGAAAATATTATAGATTTAGCATTTTTTTTTTCTTTACGAAAGTTATTGGTTACTCATGTATACATGTTTCTTATGCATTTGTGCATATTATATATATATATATATATATATTAGGTGAAAAAGAGGGATGAGAGGTTAAAAACTATTTACCAAATTTAAAATTGTAGCTAGCTCTTGAATTATCTGTATAAACGACATTCAATACATTTCCGTTTCAAACCATTCAAGTATACAACTTGCAAAGTGAATTAATGACTTACGTTGTTCAAAGCAATAATGATAGCCGTATTTAGCCTTCTTTTTTTTTCTTTTTTTCTTTTTTATGGGCCTTATTTAGCCTTCTCACACATTGGGTCGTGTCGATGCATAATCAAATCTGTAAGGCAATAATGATAACTCATTCTAAATTTCTAATACCTTCTGCAAAGAGGTCAATTTTAACCCTTTTTTTTTTTTTAGAAACAAACACACACACAAGGCAATTTTAACTTTTTTGTTCAAATTTACACAGATTTTAATATTTTCATCGAGGCAAGTATAAATTGATACGTGGAACTGAAAATGAATGATGAAAAGAAGTAGGGACGAGATCATTGGCTTGCACTTCAACAAGAATAAGTATAAAAAAATACAACATTGCCACCATGAGTTTTTTCATAAATTTTCTAACTATCAATTTTTTTTCCCACCTTATTGTTTTCTGATTTTGAAGTAAATTCATAAGGACTTAAATCCTTAATTATCTATTATATGCAGCTAAATGATTAGACATGTTTGAAAGAAATATCTTCTCAAATTTTTTTTTTTAATTTATTCTTAATATATTTTTATCAAATAAAAAGAATAGAGACTTTTGGAAATATGAGCATTTTTAAGGGGTTTTTTTTTGTATTAATACAATGAACATTTTCAACTTAAATGAATTCCACTTTAAATAATGTCTTTTGGCTAGGTTACAAGATTTTGTCATAGTTTTAATCCTAGCATGTGACCTTTCACAAGAATCAAATGAAATTAGGTTTAGTGGTTTACATAGACATTTGAGAAGGAATGATCCAATGGACAATATATATTATATCAAATCACCAAAAAAAAAAAGGTTTTGAAAGAAGATATTGGTTTGAAAAATATGATAAACAAGTCATATTGGAGTAAATGGAGTTTCATTATTGTTGTTGTTGTTGTTGTTGTTTAAAATATAATTATATAGAGTTCAAAACATCTTACTATTCAATATTTGAAAAAACAACATATATAGTCAAAGTTAACTTGCATATATAGAGAAGAAAATTTCTATAGGAAAAAATAGATTGTTAAAAATTATGATGAGATCTTTTATTTGAAGTCAATATAATAAAAAAAAACTCTATCATTTTAAAATATATTATGCAAGTAAATGTGTTGATTTAAAGTTTAAGAAAGGCAAAATGTACACTTTTGTAAACAAAGTTTTATTTAAATGGAGAGCTTTTATTTATATATTTTGAGAATCAAATGGAGAGCTATTTAAATGGTGACTTTTGATAGAGATTTTTTTGTAAGTAAATAGCTGTTTTGCCCTTTATAAACAATGTCTCTTGCTTAATTTTATGAGCTTGCTTTCCTCAAAAAAAAAAAAAAAATTATGAGCTTGCTGAACAATTATATGTAGTTTTTATTTTTGAGCATTTAGCAAATGTCATGTCCACTCTTAAGGGTTATCCATGTTAATATGTGAAGAGTTACGGGCCTAATGTCACATATTCTATTATTATAATGAAATTGACCCCTCAAAGTATAAAGAATTGAGGTTACACTATGTTTTATCCATATTAATTAATATGTGAAGAGTTACTAATCTAATATATTATTATAATGAAGGACAAAATTTAGCTGCAAAATTGGTTGTAGCTTAAAGTTACAAACTTACCCAATATCTTTTTATTGGAAGTGACTTTTGATAAATTCACCATTGGATTACATCTTCTTCATATATCCTCTATACTTACAAAATTTATAGAAAATTAAAGATCAATAGCTAAGTCATCAATAAATTTTTTAAATTACAAGTTTTTGTAGTTTAAAATTATGCATAAAATATAAGCTTATAGATCATATAGTAAATAATATTTGATTGACACAAAATTTAACATGTATATTAAAAATGTAAAGAGCATGCAATTCAACGGTTAGATTTTCAAAATATGTAGTAATATTTATTTTATTAAGTAAGTTTGCAGCCTTAAGCTACAACCAATTTTATAGCTAAACTTTGTTCTATAATGAAATTGACCCCTCAAAGTATAAAGAATTGAGGTTACACTATGTTTTGCAACATCATATAAGACTTTTGTTTCCTTATAACATAATCAAAATGATGTTGTTTTTTACTAAAAAAAAATGATGTTGTTTTTGTAACAAACGTTATCCCAACATTAATTTGAGTTGTGTTTTAACTCAAGAAGTGTCGCTTTGAAAGACAAGTTTTCCTCTCTTCTCTAAGGCAGTAGAAGTGCTGTGGTCCCTTCATTGGAAGGAGAGTTTGTCCTCAGGAGGTAACAAGTGTACCTTTCGAGCTAGTGGTGTTTTGTTTCTTTCGGGGTTGTGGGAAAACACTTTCTTTCCTTATTCTTTTCCAATTCTCATACCCATGGAGGAGTTAGCAAATCAATTGACCAACTTTTCCCTTTCAGAAAAGGAAACCATTGGATTCACCCTGTCCAAGGAACAAAGAGCTAGTGAATACTTGCTAGCTGCTCAATTCCTTACTCCACGTTTCCTAACAATGGAGGCCATGGCGCGAACTTTCAAACAGTTGTGGAGATCTACAAACAGGTTCACAATTAGAAACCAAAATGAACACCGAGTGTTGTTTGTTTTTGATAATCCCAATGATATTGAAAGAATTCTCAAAAACCAACCTTGGAGTTTTGATAAACATCTAATGATGTTGCAAAGGTACAGTACGGATTTTCCAATTCGCGATCTGGTTTTTTCAAAAACGTTATTCTGGGTTCAGGTTCATGATATCCCCATTAGGTATATGACGAAGGCAGTGGCAGAAAACATTTGCGACATTGTTGGGGAAGTTCAGAAATCAGCAGGGGCAGTAACTAATGAAGGCGGACATTTCATTCGGGTTCGAGTTATGATTGATATTACACTGCCTCTATGCTGAGGTAGGGTTATCACACTAGAGAATGGGTCATAACATTGGGTCCAATTCAGATACGAGCGCTTACCAAATCCCTGTTTCTAGTGTGGGCGCTTGAATCACGCTGACAAAAGTTGGGAGCTGTGGTTGCAGAGTAAAGGCACGCTAAAAGTGGATCAACAGCAATACAATTCCACATTGAAGGCTACCCCATACACGTCTAGTGGTAGAGATGTCATAGTGGTACCTGGTTACTATGATAATAGACATCCATTCACAAGAAAAGAATTCCAAGCGGCAAGGGAGAGAGCGGAGACAAGGGTGAACAACTTAACGGAGAACCAATCGGAGATGGTTTAGGCAAACATGGAAACCGATGAAGGAGTCATTTCAGATATCAATGCCAATGAATTACCCGTTACAAAGGAGGTTGCTCTTAATGCCACGTTAGCCACTAATGATGATATTGACTCAAATTCTCCAACAGCTGTCATGGTGTCAACGGATACAAGCAATAAAGGGGAGCCGAAAACTAAGGAAACAGAGTTAATATCGGACTCAATTACTCACGAGAAGTTATTTGATATTTTTTTTTTTTTTTTTTGAAAGGAACGCCATTTATTCAATTATAATAAAATCAAATCCTGATACAATGCTTTCATAGCCGGTGGGGGAGAGTCCTCCAACCAGAACAAATCATAATCTAAATTTCTAGCATGTTGAGCTAAAGCATGTGCTACTTTATTGCTTCCCCTCCTAATCTTACTAGTTGTAGCCCACTGTAACCCAGATATCAAATGGCGAATATCATCCACCACGTTACCAAGAAAGGAATAGTTAGCCACATCTGAGGAAATTGCATGCATAACATTTGAATTATCTCCCTCTATCACTAGTCGAGTAAAACCAGCATCCACAGCAAATTCAATTGATCGCCGACACGCAAGAAGTTCAGCTTCTTCACTTGTATCTACCTTTGGCCCAATAGCAGACATGCCAGCCATGACCTCACCCTTATCATTCCTGATTATAGCACCTATACCGGATTTCTCCAGCCCTGAAAAAATTGCTGCATCAAAATTTAACTTGTATTCCATAACCGGAGGTGGTTGCCATGAATCACCAATTAATTGCTCCTGCGGACTACTATCTAGAGACATTTGTGAATGTTTAAATTCCTCTAGAAACTCCTCTGCCCTCTTATTTAGGCTGGTTATTTGATATTCAAATCAAAGAGATTGATACGGATTTGGCTCGATATGATAAGGATCCGACTATTATGGGCAATTCGATGAGGGCCATTAATGGGAGGAGTAATTCTGAAGTTCCTAATTTAGTTCCACCAATTAAAAGCAAGGGCATAAGAATAAAATTACAAAGGTGGTTTCTCTTCGCTAGCGAAAGGTGGTTCCTCTCCATCTTCTCCTAGGTCGTAGAATAGTCGTCCCTTCCTCGGAAGGTGTCTTTGTACCTTGAGGTAACAGGTTTACCTTCAGGGTTTAGTGGTTTTCCTTTCTTTTGGGGTGGGGAAACACTTTTTCTTTTGTTTGTTCCTTGAGTTTTATTTTGTTGGCGGGGGTTTTCTAGTTTTTCAACTTTAAGGAGGAGTTAGCAAAGTCTTAGAGTTGTCTTACTCTATCGGATGTGGAGGGTTCTCAAGTTAGTATCATTGAGGAAGAAGCAATTCCAGAGTTCGTCATTGCGGCGAAGTTTCTCACCAAGAGGGCTTTGAATGTGGAGGCTATTGCCAAGACTTTCACTCCAATATAGAGGATGGAAAACGGTTTTAGGGTGACAAAAGAGAGCGACCATGTGGTTCTCTTTACATTCGATAACCAACCTGATCTGGAGCAAGTTCTTAAAACAGAACCATGGAGCTTTGATAAGCACCTTATGGTTTTGCATAGGTACGATAAAGAGGTTGATGTATCAGAGATTGATTTTAATATGGTAGCTTTCTGGATACAGGTACATGAATTACCAGTTTGTTTTCGAACAAGGGCTGTAGCAGAAAAGATTTGTGGCGTTGCTGGCTTGGTAGACAAGAACACAGAGGAGGGTGACAGTATGGGTGATGGCTTTGTTCGAGTAAGAGTCAAGGTGGATATCCCGAAACCTTTATGCAGAGGCCGTGTGGTTTCCCTGGAGAATGGGAAGGAAATCTGGGTCTCTTTTAAGTATGAAAGGCTGTCAAACCTGTGCTACTGGTGCAGCAGCCTCACACACGGTGACTGGGATTGCAAGTCGTGGATTGAGAGTGGTGGAACGTTACCATCTGAAGCCTAATAGTATGGTGCATGGATCAGAGCATTACCGTTTGTGCGATCAAGAAGAAGTTCAGTATCTGTTCCGGGTTTCTACAAACAAAAAGCTGCAGGTCCAAATACAACAACCACCCCAAAGCAACCCGCAAAATCACAGGTGGTGATCCGACGAGGAGGTCCGGTACCAGAGGTTATCAGGTCAGGCCAAGGGAGTGAGGCGCCAAATCAGGAAGGAATTAATTCCCTCGATTTTCAGGAGGCAAATCCTTTGGGATCAATGCCTTTCCATACGGATTCACATGTGGAGACTGAAGTTAATGCTGATTTGGTGGATTAGATCAGAGGGAGCTTATCTGCTGAGTTGTTTGAAGAGAAATTAGAGGAGATAAATCGGGATTTGAGTAAATTTGACATGGTAACAGAATTTCAGTCCAACTCACACTCTCCCACGGGTAAGGAAAATATTTTGGAATCAATGACAATTAACGAGATTTTCATGAAGGCCACTCAAGCACGTGCACCACCATCAAATAGTACCCGTGCACCATTATCTGTTCTACCCGATACTTCAAACCTCAACACAGTGAATGCAGCTACATGGAAACGTCAAGTGAGGTATAACACAGGCAAGGATGTTATCATGGAAGACGCAGTGGGTTCAAAGAGGAGTGTTCATCCTACTGGGGGTCAGCAAGAGTTACAGAAAAAAAAAGAATAC
The DNA here is from genome assembly GCA_033629205.1 of Lithocarpus polystachyus. NCBI lineage: Eukaryota > Viridiplantae > Streptophyta > Magnoliopsida > Fagales > Fagaceae > Lithocarpus > Lithocarpus polystachyus. Next base: position 82,703,047 of record CM066164.1, read on the forward strand.
TGTTTCTTGGGTTGGCAAAGGTGACAAAGAGATATTGGCGAAGGCTGGTTCCCAGCCCCACCAGAACCAACGAGTCTTTTATGTTGGAACTGTCGGGGGCTTGGGAACCAACGTACAGAGAATCAGCTTGCAGAATTAGTGTGGGCAAAAGATCTCTCCGTTGTGTTTTTAGCCGAGACATGGACGGATGAAGCTAGGCTAATTTTCGTTCAAGATCGTTTGAAGTTTAAGCATAGATTTATTGCACCTAGGAGAAATAAATCAGGGGGTTTAGTGATGTACTGGAAAGAGGAGTTTGATTTAACCATAGAGACTTTTTCAAAGAACCATATTGATGCCACAATTTGCAAAAACAAGGAAGGGGAGTGGAGATTCACAGGTTTTTATGGAGAACCGGATACACAACTCAGACATGAAGCTTGGGCATGTTTGAGAAATTTGAAAACAAGAAGTCAAGCACCTTGGCTATGTACGGGAGATTTTAATGAAGTTACAAAGCAATCAGAAAAATTGGGTGGTAGAACTCGGCCTCTTAATCAGATGCAAGCTTTTAGAGATATTTTGGATAAGTGTGGTTTTATGGACCTTGGTTTTGTGGGATCAAAGTTCACGTGGCATAAGCATTATGATAACTTCACAGAATGGGAGAGATTAGATAGGGCAGTGGCAACCAATGAGTGGTTCTCTTTGTTTCCAGATACACAAGTTCAGCATCTTGATGTTACCACTTCGGATCATAAGCCTTTGTTAATTAATCCGAATGGAATGGACTGTAAGCAACAAAGGCCTTTCCGTTTTGAGCAGATGTGGATGAATGAACCGGGGTGTGGGGCAACAATTAAGGCGGTATGGCACCAGGTAGGTGAAGATCCAAGAGGTGAAAAAGTGATAAACAAAGTTGACCAGTGTGGGAAACGGCTAACCAAATGGAGTAGGACCTATTTTCGAAACGTGAGACGAGAGTTGGAACAAAAGAGGAAAAAATTAGTCCAGGCCGAGAAGATAGCATGCAGTGGGGGTTCGGCGATACTGATGAAGAAATTGGAGAAAGAAATTAATGTACTTCTTGATAAAGAGGCACAGATGCAGAGGCAACGGGCTAAGGTCTGAAAGATAGGGATATGAATACGAGGTTTTTTCACAGTAAAGCCTCACAACGAAGAAGGAAAAACTACATCAAGGGGCTGTATGATTTTGACGGCCAATGGTGCACTAATCCTAGCCGAGTGGAGGAGATTGTGTTGGAGTTTTATCAGGTTCTTTTCACTTCCCAAAATCCGGAGAATTTCGATGAGATATTGGCACAAATACCTCGGGTTGTAACAGATGACATGAACAATGATTTGATGGCTGAGTTCCAAAAAGAAAAAGTAGAGACAACTCTTAAGCAGATGGCTCCCTTGAAATCACCCAGACTAGATGGAATGGCACCTATTTTTTACCAACATTATTGGTCTTTGGTGGGCAATAATGTGGTTGACGATATTCTGTATTTCTTAAATTCGGGTAATCTCCTTCCATCTTTGTGTCATTCATTTATGACTTTAATCCCTAAAGTTCATAGTCCCGAATATATTTCACAATATCGCCCTATTAGTCTCAGTAATGTATTGTATAGGATTTTTTCAAAAGTGTTGGCTAACAGGTTGAAGAAAATTCTTCCCCACTTAGTGTCTGAACAACAAAATGCCTTTGTGAAGGACAGATTGATTTCTGACAATATTATGGTGGCTTTCGAAACCCTCCATTATATGAGAAATCATAGTTCGGGGGAGACGGGATATATGACACTTAAATTAGACATGAGCAAGGCGTATGATAGGGTGGAGTGGTTGTATATGGAGAAATTGATGAAGAAGATGGGTTTTGGAGACACTTGGGTAAATCTGATGATGCAATGTATTTCAAAGGCTACTTATTCTGTTTTGATTAATAGAGAGCCACATGGTCACATCACACCCTCAAGGGGGCTGCGCCAAGGAGATCCTTTGTCTCCTTGCCTATTCTTATTGTGCACGGGAGGGTTCCATGGTTTGTTGAGAAAAGCGGAGGAGAATGGAGATATACAGGGTGTTTCTATTTGTAGAAGAGCACCAAAGCTAACACACCTTCTTTTTGTAGATGACAGCCTTATTTTTTGCAGGGCAAAAACTAATGAGTGTGAGAAGCTTCTGGAGATCCTAGACACTTACGAGCAAGCATCGGGGCAACAAATTAATAGAGATAAAACTACTCTATTTTTTAGTAAGTCCACTTCCCCTCAAATGCAAGCTTCAATTCAAGCAGCCCTTGAAGTGCCCATGGTCAAGCAATATGAGAAGTATTTGGGATTACCAAGTTTCATAAGGCGAAAAAAGAAGGATAGCTTTGACAACATTAAGCAAAGAGTCTGGAAAAAGCTTCAAGGGTGGGAAGGCAAGCTTCTATCACAAGCGGGGAGAGAAATTTTAATTAAAGCAGTGGCTCAAGCACTACCTACCTATACTATGTCATGTTTCAAACTACCAGTTACTCTGTGCCATGATATTGAAGCTCTTATTCAAAGATTCTTTTGGGGGCAGTGAGGAGATAGTCGAAAGGTGCATTGGGTAAGGTGGGAAGAGTTATGTAAGCCACAGGAGCAAAGAGGGATGGGCTTCAAGGATTTGACCCGTTTTAATGATGCTCTGCTCGCAAAACAAACTTGGAGACTTCTACATGATACATCCTCACTGTTTTACCGGATTTTTAAAGCGAGATTTTTTCCAAATTGTTCAATCATGGAGGCCATTTGTCCAAGTTCGGCATCCTATGCATGGAAGAGTATTATAAAAGGGAGAGATGTGACTAAACGTGGAGCTATTTGGAGAATTGGGGACGGAAAGTCAGTTCATATTTGGGGGGATAGGTGGCTACCACAAAAACATTCAGCACTTATTTTATCTCCACGGGTAGGTGGTTTGGCTGAAGCAAAGGTCCAAAGCTTGATTGATGAAGAACGAAGATGCTGGAAGAATGAGTTAATTGATGAAACTTTGCTGGATTTTGAGGCAACAATGGTGAAATGCATTCCCCTCTGCCTTATCACGCAGCCAGACAAAGTAATTTGGCCTCACAATGCAAATGGAGCCTACACAGTCAAGTCAGGTTATCGGTTTCTGCAGACGGAATCTCAGACCAACAACCAGGGCAGTCTGATCCTTTGATGCTCAAACCATTGTGGAAAGGAATATGGAGTCTCAATGTGCCTAGCAAAGTGAAAAATTTAATCTGGCGAGCTACAAAAAACTCACTACCCACGAAGCGGAATTTAGTTAAAAGGAAGGTGTTAACTGATGACTGTTGTGATCATTGTAAGATGCAGCAAGAAGACACTCCATGCTCTCTACCTCTGTTCGAAATTGGAGGAAATTTGGCTCTCGGTACAAGCTTGGAACCAACATAGTCTACAGCAAATGACAAGCTTCTTTGAACTCATGGGTTGCATATTGGCGGAGAATAGGAACCCAGACCTGTTTGCTATGGTTGTATAGGCTGTATGGAAGAGAAGGAATGATATGAGGGTTGGGAAAAAAGGCGAAAATCTCCAAAATCTGGTGCAGCAAGCATATAACAGATTACAGGACTTCTTGCTGCATAATTCTGCAGCAACAACACCTACAGGGCAACCTTCATCGCAGTGGCAGCCCCCAGCGCAGCAACACTATAAGATTAATTTTGATGGGGCACTTTTCAAGGCTGAAAACCAGGCCGGGATAGGGGTGGTGATTAGAGACAGCAAGGGGCAAGTGATGGTCACCTTGGCACAGCAAATTCCACTGCCTAGTACAGTTATTGAAGTTGAGGCCTTGGCAGCTCGGCGCGCGATGGAGTTGGCATTGGAAACCGGTCTCAATAAGGGGGTCTTAGAGGGTGACTCACTGATCCTCATGAATGCTCTGAAGTCAAACTCTCATAGCCTTGCACAGTTTGCTCATATTATTAATGATATATAGTACTTAGCCTCTAAGTTCTCCATTATTTCTTTTTCTCATGTAAGGAGGCATTGTAATACTGTATCTCACTCGATTGCGAGGCGAGCAATTTATTTTTCTTCATTACAAGTCTGGATGGAAGATGTACCACCAGAGGTTGCAAATGTACTTCAGGCTGATTTTCATAGCCTTAGTTGAATAAAAGTCTTATGAGGTGGATTCTCAAAAAATAAATAAATAAATAAAAGTAGGGGCACACGGAAGTCAACAGGTAACCAAGTAAAAAAAAAATTTAACTTGGAGGCAACTTCTTTTCACTCTCAAAGCTCAACAAACCCTAATCCAAAGTGTTCCAAAAAATCAATAACGTGTACCAAACAAGTGCGCAAACCTACACAGGGCAAATGATCTCAACTTCTACGAGCCCAAGCTTGACCTCCTTCTCAGCCGGGGGGGGGGGGGGGTGGGGAAGAAGACAATGGTCTAGGAAAATAAGCAATGGTTGACAACAGAATTGTCCCTGGGCTACCAAATAAGAGGCGGCAAGTTTCTAAGGAGGATGTCACTCAATCACAGATATTGGCGGAGGCTGCCCCATAGCCTTGCCAGAAGCAATGAATCTCTTAACATTGAACTGTCATGGGTTTGGGAACCCATGTTCAGAGAGAGAGCTTGGTGAAATATTACTGGCAAAAGGTCCCTTTGTCATGTTCATAGCCGAAACATGGGCAGACGAAGCAAGGCTAGATCGAATTCTCAGCAATACTAAGTCTTTGATTAATACAGATTCTCTTCTTCTTAAAGTCTTTAAAGCAAGTTTTTTTCCTCACTGTTCTACTGTGGATGCAGCATTCATAGACTTCAAAGAGTTGCTGTCATGGATAATCAGAATGAAACAGGATACAGTTTTGTTCTCGGTCACAATTTGGACAATATGGACACATCAGAATCAAGTTAGAACTAACCAACCTTGTTGGAACCCAAATTAGCTCGCAAACATGGCCAAAGAACTCCTTACGGATTTCCAAGCAGTTCAGCAACCTTCCCAACCACAGTCCACACCAATCCGAGTTCATTGGAGAGCTCCTATCTTGGACATGGTCAAGGTCAATTATGATGATGCACTATTCAGTTGGGAACGAAAATCAAGGTTTGGAGTTATTTTGGCTAGATGTTTTAGTAAATTACACTACTCTCATGTTAAGAGAGAGGGTAATATGGTTGCTTTTGTTTTAGCTCTTTTTGCTTTAATTGCTTCAGATTATAGTGCATGGATGGAGGATGCTCCACCACAGTTTCTTTCTTTTGTTTCTAGTAGACTCTATGGGTTTTTCATTGAATAAAAGGTACTACGTTGATTCTCAAAAAAACAAAAACATTAATTTGAGTTTTTTAATGCCAAAAATTTTATTGTTTTAAATTATAATGAGACATTAATTTGAGTTTTTTAACGTCAAAATTTTTATTTTTTTTTTAAATTATAATGAGACAATTGGAAGCCAATAGAATAAATTGACTTGATTGGGGATGGCAATAGAGCAAGACGAGATTGGATTATGGGTGTCTTGTCCTCTCTTATGATATATATATATATATATATATATATATATAAAATAAAAAAACCAAACCCCCGTTGGGTGAGTACAAAATAGGTTAGGGTTTGGTGGGGCACAAACTTTTTGTCATCCATAATGAGATGGTGTTGATGTTGTTGACAGTAAGAGATATGAGAAATCAGACAAAATAGTATGAGTAAGAGTATTGAAAAAAAGAAATAACTATCTTAGGAGATGCCACTATGACCAAAATATATCCCCACAAAACCCACATGGCATGGGGTGAGATGGCTCTTTTTTTTCTTTCTTTCTTTCTTTCTTTCTTTCTTTCTTTTTTTTTCTTTTTAAGAAGAAGAGCCGAGCATGTTAGGTTGGGGTGGGAGGGGAAAAAGACATTTTTCCATCCCTAAAGTTGATCATATTAAGAAATAGGGTTTATTGTATTGTTATCTACTGTAAGGTAATTTATGACACGTATATATAAACACACTCCAATTTGCAATCTTGAACATTCCCAATTTTTGCCAAAATATGGCATAGAAAAATAATGTTTTTCAATAAAATCAAAATTCCATAATTATCCTGTGTTGAATTCTATATCATAGTGGTTCATCATGGAATTTAAGGGCAAAATGATTTTTTTTTTTAGTTAAAATAAGGGTTATTATTATTAGTAAAAAGTATGTGAAGGAACAATTTTCATTTGTTTGAAAACAAATCCAAAAAAATCAATAGTATATTGGATTAAGGCTGATTGTTGTGACTGGTCCTTAAAAAGATTAATTTTTTATTGGTCTAAATAGAAAATAATCATTAACATGTAAGCATGAGATAACCCTATAGGATAATTGAAAATTTCTAAATTAATAAATTAATCATTTTGATAATTTGGACAGGCCAAATTATCAAAAATGTAGTCCATCATAATCAAAACTCTTGTATGTATCTCTTTAAAAGCCCAAAACTGGAGAAGAAAAATCTGAAAAAGAAAAGAGGAAAAAGCTGAAAAATTGAAAAATTCCTAATCAAAGTGTTGATTGGCACTCTGAACAAGTACCAATCTTGGCATTTTGAGTGGACAATCTATCATCAAGATTTTCGACTCCTATGACTTTAAAATAAAAATTGTCTTCAACTATAGGGGTACAATTCATAAGGATGGACAAAATTCCAAAGAAAACCTCTTGTACCTAGTCCACCAAAATTATTTCAACATCAAGTATGTTAATTAAAGTACAATTACTAAGTGAAAGTCAGTAATTTTGAGGAGGGAACATGGTCATTAGATATTTAGAATTTTCATTCGTCAAAAGTGGACAAGATAAGATTTTCGCCATTACTAATTATATGATCAATCATGCATGATGCATGTAAGATTCGATCATTTTGTATAATGATTTTACTTGATTTATTCATTAAATTAAATTATGTCATCTTGAATTATGTTCATAGAAAATATTTATAAAGAAAAAAAAATTGTTTTCTTAGTTTTGCTCAATGTTAGACTTTGATTTGTTACATCCACCATACACTTTTAGTGTAATAGTTACTTTACAAGTACAAAGTTTTTGTGAGATGGAGGGGCAAGAACTGGGGTTCGTCTCTTCAGGAGAAAGTTTCACGTACATATACACTCAGATTAGACTAGAGTAGAATTTCTATCATATAAAAAAAAATTAATTTCTGAAATCAATCTATTATAAATTCATTTTCTCACATATTCATTTTAAATTTTGTGTCATGAATGTTCATTCATCATGGAAACTGTAAGGGTACAAAAATGGTTCCAGGTCCACTTAGAATAGTGGTACTTGGTATTTCTGGCCCAACACAATTAATTTATAAGAGAGTGGGCTTTCTAAGTCAACTATAATGCTATGTATAATCCAAGCGTGAAATCAGTAAAGTTGAGACTCTTAATATGATGAAATGAAACACAAATTAAGTAAAAACTCTTCCTCGGGCTTGTCCGAGAATGGAATGTTCATATATTATTTACTCCAATCTTAATACAAGTTAATGCTCTCTTATCTCTCGTTTAGCTTCTTTTTTTCAACCCCTTTCTTGGAGGGATTCATTTCCTTTATATAGTCCCTCCTAATGCATCTGAGCCCTCCACTTGTACGTCTTTGGGTAACAATTGAGATGCTTGACCCATCAAGACCATACTGGAGGTAGTAGAGAGTGTTATAAGCTGTGGAGCTACTGTTCAAGTGTCTTTTCCTCATAAATGTAGCCAACTAAGTTGGTGCAATGCATTAAATGTGGAGGTGATAGTTATCTTCCCAAATATTTCCTCTCTTCTTTACTTGCACGTCTCTGATGTCTTCCACGGTGCCTTCCCCTTTCAGTGCAGGTGGCCAATTGAGGTACTCCGGAGTTGCATTCCTTCTTCAGGCTCGGACGATGGCTTTGTCTATGTTCCATCATCGGACTTAGTCCACGTGTCAGGTTTAGATTGGTGCATGAATAGTCCTTTGCCCATCCTCAAACTGGGTCTATGTGCTCTATGCTGTGTTCAGATCCTTCCCTCCCACAGAAACATTAGGTCACATTAGATTTGGAAATCCACATGAAGTAAGTTATTGCATATAAATCATAGTCAAGGTCCTAAAAGGAGATGATATCATTGAATATGTCAAATTTTATGACATATTAGATTAGGATTTTGATAATTCGATAGTTTCAATGGGGAGGGGGTATTTGAACCTTAAAAGTGATAGACACACACTAGGAGATGCTAACCAATTTAGCTCCAAAACTCTTGGCATAGATTAGAATTTTAGTGTAATAAAACTTGTACATATTTATTTCCATTTGACAAGAATGTGAATAAATTGTATCTCATAAGAAAATCTGAAATATTTATATTCTTTTAGCATAGGTCAAAAGCTTAAGTATGTATTCATTTAATTTGTATCACAAAAAATAATAAGTATAGATATGGTTTTCATTCTTAAACATCATTCACATGTCATGTAGATTAGGTTCATTAATTTTTCTCACACAAAAATCAAGAAAATTCATATTTTGTGAAAAAACCTACAAATGAGTAAACGAGTAATATGACAATATTGAATTTCAAAATATTTTTTCGATAACTTATTTATAAAAAATTGTTCCATTCAACATTTTCATGCATCATGTAGAACTCATATCTACGATTTAATGGTACAATTTAAAGTTTAGGATATATATTGCAAATGACCCTAGAAATTAGGATAGATGGTTTCAATAGAATTAACTTTGATGCTGCTATAAGAGTATAGAAAGTTTGTACTGCAGTTGTCTTTAGAGATCATAAGCAGACATTAATAAAATTTGGATTGAGATCTATGGGTTGAAGCTCAACCTAGACTTTTTGCAATCTCGAAAGCCCTTGAAGTATGTTATACAAGAATTATTATAGTCTCTCCACCTCAGTACTCCATTGGAGCATAGAGTCTATTAGCTCTATTCTGTCCTTCTCTTTTTGGAAAGTCTCACATGCTTTAAGAAAACTTGACTCTATAACTCATTCTCTTGTTAGTAGGGTGGGTTTGTGAGTTATGATTGTATCTATAGAGGAACCCCTTCCATCTCCTCCATCCCTCTCTCTGTGTTGGAAGTTCAGGATGGAGATGGACTATGTTCTTCTTTTGTGAAATAATTAAAGGATTCAAATGATAATTCAGTAGTAATAATATCTTTTATGGTACCCCATATTTTTTACGTGGATGCCACCTCTCTCTCCCCATTATATACCTATCCAAAAAAATTCCTATTTCAAAGAAAAAAAAAAGTAAAGGAGAGACAAAAGTGGTTTATGAAATCTGTCTCACACACACGAGAACTCGCTTGTTTAATTGTTTAGAATTTGGAATTTGCCGTGCAGGGATCATGATATGCCTCAAATACAAAGACATGGACCAATCCAGACGTCTAATTCACTCATTGTCACTCTTGCCTTATTCATGTTTTTAATTTGAAAACTTATCTAATATTAGTTTATGTTCTATGTTTCCATACTCCAAATAATTGCAGTAATGTTTTTTATACATAACTTCAAAAGCCTCAATTAAACATTCAGATCTATCTTTTAAGCAACACTATGTATTGGTGTTGACGCGCAAAACTTGGGCCATCGGGCACTTTCTTGTCATTTTGTGAGGCCCGTTTCCATCTCCCTCCAACCTTTTTATGTTCTGTCAATTTCATACATTAAATATATGCATTCCCCCTTTTGTAAGGCTCGGATATGTTATCATCTTCTCACAAGGTAAACAGGCCACACATGTAATAAGAGAAAGAATGCATTTATCTGATGCATGTGATATCTTCTTGTGAAGTACAAGCAGTAGAGGAGAATTCAAGCAGATGATGAGAATGGTATAAGCACTCAAATGTTATATGGCTATTAAAATTGATGCAAAATTTTGCTATGTTTTGCTTATTCAGTGAAGGACCTTAAGAAGGTCTAAGCAGCTTCCAACTTCAAGTTACCATTTGCCGTTCTGTCAGGAGTGAACTGAAGCCTAGCACAGACAGCTACTCGTGGCACTTCTGATCATTGGAACCAGTTTTGTCATTGTTGTCACCATCAGAAGTGGTATCATTATGTTCCCCAGCATCTAACATACAGCTTTGGTCCTCAGATGAAATGGAGTGATTGTTGCTGCCATCAACTGTATAAAAAGAGAAGGGGGGCTGAAACATTGTTCTGGCAAATACTAGTTAGTGGATTCACTGGTCATGCACTAGGACCAGGACATGATCATTTATTGCACATACCTTCACCACCTTCATCTGCAGGAGCATAAGCTGAGCGCCTTGAACGAACTTGCTGGTGTGGCGTCGGCTGATGAGCATAAGAAAGACAAGGAAAACACAAAGAAGAAAGAGCATTGTTAAAATGAAGACAGATGGAAAACTAAAATACGAAACACAGCCCTAGTTGTATAGGATTTTTTTGAACTTCATGTTGCTATGAATTATCCGGTTACCTTTTATTTGGTTTTTGTTTTTTTACTTTTGCCAGAGTATTTTTAGCAGTAATTATTGATGAATTAGGTGAGTCTTGTTGAACCCACAACCTCACTCTCCACCTTGCCCTTAACCTCTTACAAAGTAAATAGATGTCATTTGAGCTAGAGATCATTGACTTCTACTTTTTTCTTTTTCTTTATTTTGTTCCTTTCTTTTTGCAGGAGTTATAGCAAATTATGGCAGGAATAGGAGGTTGGTCACTGTTGAGAACAATAATGGTTATCTTGCCCTTTGTTAAAGTGAAATGCTAAGTGATTCATACAAGAGGCACCAAAGCATGCACACCAAGTAGTAATTTAATATACAAAAGTTTCAAATAACAAGGCTATCTATAAAACTTTAAAATTTCAATTTTAGCACATGAATAAATGATCAAAGCTGACCCCAAGTTATCTGGAACTAGAGGTGTCAGTTTCTTTGTCCAACCAGTATAAACAACCGTATCTTTCCGATTCTAATTATGCTTTGCTTTATATGCAGGTTTATCATGATATTAACCCCAGGCAGCTCCATATACACAATTTAAAACTGTAATAAACAACACGATTCATTGATTTTCCTGCATAGCATGTAAAGATCTATTAAATTATTGCATGGTAAACTCAATCTAAACTTCAAGTAGAATAAAAAGCCAGACTTAACAGTAAGTACCTGCAACTTTGGGCGGAGTGCTTCAAGGGGTCCTTTAGGTTTTTGTGCTCCTTGCTGTTCAACAAGTCAAAGAGGCAGGTGGCAGGCCAAGACATTAGGCATTTAAACTAGAAATTATGCCGTCAATGTCAAAACTCGTTATAGCAACTGTAACTGTTTTGAGGTTCTCAAGAAATTAAAATGAGTACCTTTCCCAATGCCCAATCAGCAGAATCAAAAAAAGCACGTTCATGGTCCTAGAAAAAAAAAATTTATTCGCGGTTACTTTCAGGGTAAAACTTGAACTAAATTAATGTCTTCAGAGAAAAAGAGAGAGGATGAGGAAGGAAAAAAAAATATTCACCTTGGATATCAATGGATGCTTCCTGGGTAATAGTCCTCCATACTTTTTCTTGACTATCTCCTCCTGCAGAAGACATACCAGAGATTGGTTTTACAGTATTCCATGATGACAAATTGACAATGATACGATGAGACTATTTTGGAAAACTATGCCTGTGACACCACTTTTCAATTCTTGGAAAGTTATAATTAACGCAACGCAGCTTTAGATTTCAAATTTCAGGCACTACAAAATGGAAGTGAACCACCTTGCCTCTAAGAATTTTATATTTTCTCTGAGTTGTCTTGTGGTGAAAACTGAGACAGGTAAAAATTTTGGCCAAGCAAAATCTTTTCTCAGCATTTTTATGATTTCAGGGGTATCAAATTAAATAACATGAGATCTGAATTTTTTAACGTGTTCAATTTTATTGTCCTTTATCCTGATCTAGGAAGCACAGACACTTCATTTGTGGTGCTGTACCCGTATCATACTCACCATGTCATGATATAATTTTTCAGAAATTGCTCATGTCACAGTGCCATACCCGTGTCCGTGCTTCCTAGATCCTAATTACGTATGAAGCCCATATTCTTTCACAAAACAAACCCAAATATAAAAAAGAAGAATTTCCACAATACCTCCTGCTGGGGTGAAGGCATGGGATTTTCATCATTTCTATCCAAAGCTTTGTTAAGGTCATCCACGGAACTGTCACCATCAACTTGATTATTTAGAGTATTATCAGTAAGCTCCTGCTCCTTTATATCCTCATTATTTGCACCTGACATTTTCTGCTTTCTGCACCAGCAAGGAATGCAACTATGAACAACTGATTTTATATCTATCACAAATGAACAAACTAGATTTTAAACTTCTCAACAAGTGCAGGCATTTGAATGCATTGTCCAAACAGGAGAGAAATTTCACAGCAATTACATTACAAAAGGGATGAGCCCATTCATCCATTCATTGTTGCCAATCAACATAACAAAGTAGCAAAAGATATGTAATATTCCTGCCAAATTACCCAGAAAAAGCCACAGAATGTGATATAACTATGACTTTGTTCCTTAGTGTCTGACATCACTAAAAAGTGCAGAAGTAAACCATGCCCTTATACAACTGGTCCTAATAATCACTTCCATTCTTGCAATTTTTTCTTATTTACTAATTCATCTCAGCATCCTCAAAAAAAAAATAAATAAATAAATAAATAAACTTACTCTAAACAAGCTTCTTAAATTGACAGATGGGAATTTTGTATTTTGTATGGCTTTATCAATATAATAACATAATTACACAACACTCAAAATGCAGAGCTCCACTTTAACCATTCAACTCTAATTCTCAGCCTCCCAACTATTTTCTCTTTTCAAGCTTAATGTCAATACACGACACAAATGATTACTTCCGTATATGTCCCGACTATCAATCACAACCGTTCCGCCATCGTCTCCTGAAAATGTAAGACTTACTACATTGTCATATTTATACACTTTATTCCATTAGTTGTCTAATCCTATGCCTCATCCAATTCATTCATTCAAATGGTCAATTATTAAACAAATACACTCTGACCCTAATGAAACTTCAATAAATATCTCACCAAATAAACTCATGCACAAGCCAATTTAGTAACCAACAAAATCAATAACAAAATAAATAACCAAGTCATGTAAGGGAGCACAAAAGACTTTTTCAATGACCAGCACAACTAGTTCACAGCTAAAGTTAACATATTGAAGATTGAACAATACAAATTTGTTAATGCAGGTCCTTTACATAGCTAAGAAAACAACTTTAGAAACAAAGCATTTATTACAACCATTCAAATTTATAGTCCCATTTCAGAGCAAAATCATTGATGAAAACCCAAAATAAAAAAGACCCAGATGAGCAAAAGGCTGAAACTTCACAATAATTATGGCTGCAAGGTTGTTAAATTTACAAAAGCGGTATTGGGTATTGATATATTGATGAATGAACATTGAATACTAATTACTAAGCTTTGTTTAAAGCATGCAATAAAAGAATACAGAGAGTAATGGATTTGATAACCTGATTGATCTTAGATCCGACGGCAGAGGCGGCCCTACTTGATTGAATTCCACACCGTCCTATCAGAACAAAGCAGCCTAGAGACAACGCAGTACGCAGAGGTGAACTTTGAGCGTTCAGGTAGGTGGGTTGGTCATGGGCTTTGAGAGCAAATGGGCTTAATGGTAAGACTGTCGCTGCCTTGAAGAGCTGGATTGGGCCTGAATTTTTTCGCGTTTAATGAAAGACCAAGATACTTCGTCGGTAAACCCGTATTTCTTTTTAAATCACAAAAAACTTTACAAATGGAGGTAATTAGAATCACAAATAAATGAGACTCAGACACATCAAGTATTGTAAAAAGACCAAGAGACAAGAGGTACTAGACTTCCGGTGAAGCTGCATGACTATTAGCCCATATGATAAAGCGGAAAAAGAGCTTTATTTATTCAATATCAAGTTGCACAAAGAATAAAGAGCTTTTTCTATTAAATTAACCTTTCATATCTTTTATCTCAAAAATAAATAATAAAAAAAGTTGTATAATGGGAAAGAGAATAGATGTGAATTTTGCAAGCCTGACAATATCGTCCTCACTCTCTTTTGTATTATTAGAAAAAATAAAGCAACTTTATTACCTCTCAAATGAGCATTAGTGTCCGGCCTTCAAATGTAAAGATATGCTAAATTTTAGCATCAAAGCACAAAAGACATGTTTTATTTGGACTTATAATTGTAAGACGTGATTGTAGTAGAATCGTATAATATTAAATTTATATTTTTAGAACTGAAAATTTTTTACTAAAACTTCTATAGATAAAGCTAAAAGTTAGCTAAAATAGTACAGTAAGACTCATAAATAGTACCAAAAATTAGTTGAATAGTAACAAAAATAAGTTAAATAGTAAAAAAAAAATTGCATTTTTCAGCTAATGCCAAACGCAACCTTAGTCTCTTTGCTTTACTCTCTCTCTCTCTCTCTCTCTCTCTCTCTCTCTCTCTCTCTCTCTCTCTCTCAGCACTAGCGGGGTTTTTTTATGTTGAGATTGGCGTGGTCAAGGGTTGTTGTGGTTCTAGTTGCGAGATTGGTGTGGGTTTGGTGGGTTTTGGCCATGGGTATGGGTGGTGATGGGTTATGGTTTTGGTTGTGATATCGACGTGGATCTGGTGGTTTGCGGTTGCATGGTTGTTGCGACAGCGAGATTGGTGTGGTTGTGGGTTTGGGTGGTGTTGGGTTTGCTTGCTAATCGGTTTTGGTGATGGGTTTTGGCCGGTGGTATAGGTGGTGATGGGTTTTGGCTATGGGTCGTTTTGGTCATGGTTTGGTCCAGTTAATTTCAGTATGGGTGGTTTTTGTGTTGTTGATGGTGGGGATTGTAGTTGTGGTTGATGGGTTTTGGTGGTGGCTGGTTTTTTTTTTTTTTTTTTTTGTGTTGGTGGATTTGATAAGTGTAGGTGTGGGTGTGGTTGGGTTTGTGACTGATGTGGTAGTGGTGGTGGGGGGTTGCTTTGTTGGTTATAGGGGGTGGGTTTCACTCTGTTTGCTGTTGTGTTGTGGGTCAGGTTCATGGTGGTGGTGGAGGGTTGTCGTGGTGGTGGGGATGGGCTATTGATGGTGGTGGTGGAGGGTTACTATGTTGTGGTTATTGGTTACTTTAAGAAAGAGGGATAAAGAGAGAAAGAGTAAGAGGAAGACAGAGATATAGAAATAGCAAAAAAAATAATATCTAAATAAAATTGCAAAAAAAAAAAAAAAAGAGTTTGGGATGTTAGGTGTGTTGTGAAGTGGTATGGTGTAATAGATAAAGTAGCTTTTAAGATGGTAAGATGAGATAATTTTTAGAAACCGGATGCTAATGCTCTAAGAAGATATTAATTATTCTTCTAGACTTCATTGGGTTAAATTGTGCTCTCTCTAAATTATTTAATATATAATAGCCAAAGATTTGACTTTTTTGAACTTTTTCATATTATGCCACATAAGTTTTGGTAGTCTCACAATTTTTCACATAATTTTTAATTATTTATTTATTTGACACATAAATTTTTTTTTAATTCCTTATTTATTTGACAAAAACTAATCAAATGTCAACCATTCCTTTTAACACACAATACATAGCTTGTATTTAGACTCCTATTAGGATTTGTTTTTTTTAGAGTGGCGTGCAAGTCTCTGACTTGCTTCACAGTAATGACCCAATACATAGCTTGTATTTAGACTCCCATTAGGAATTGTTTTTCTTTTAGAGTGGCGTGCAAAGTCTTTGACTTGCTTTACAATAAAGGAGGTGTAGACAACTTACTATCCTAAAAATCATATATGATTAAAAAAGTATTAGGCTAAACTCGACCTGTACATTTATATAAAAACCAAGAACCCTTGTAGAAAAATTAAACAATAGTTGTAGTTTCAACTTTCAAGCCATGGAAAATCCGTTGTAGAAACATCAGCGAGACACATAGAAGAAGAAACACACCATGACCAATTATAGGAAGATTATCCAATCTTCACATACCAATATGCATAACCCATGCAATTAAACTACAATAACAACTATGTGCACCATTTTTTATGATGCCAAATACATCGAAACCCAAATTGACAACAAGGTGCCAAACATTGAATGTCCTATATTTATTTATGATGCATGAATTGCATGTTTAAATAAGATTAATAAATAAAACCTAATATCATATATATATTCTATATCTATATTTGCTACCTCACTTTGAAGCCTTCACAACATCATTATTTTATTTATTTTATTTTTAAACCAAAATTTACCACTACAAGTGTGTTTCTCTTATATTTCTATAGTGTACTTTGGTCCACATTGGTCTTATTCGGTCCATTTTGTCTACTTTGTCCAGTTTGGTCATAGTTGGTCCACTTCGTTCTATTCGATCCATTCTACACACTTTAGTCCTATTCGGTACATTAGTCCTATTTGGTCTACTTTGGTTCCATTCGGTCCACTTTGGTTATATTCAATCCATTCTATCCACTTTGGTCCTATAAGGTCCTATTTGGTCCATTTCAATCCACTTTGAATCTAAACCGGTCTTATTCGGTCTACTTTGGTCCTATTTTATCCATTCAGTCTTATTTGGTCCACTTCGGTCAACTTTGATCCTATTCGGTCCAACTTGGTCCATTTGGTCCAATCCAGCCCATTTGTGTTCACTTCGGACCATTCGGTTCACTTCAATTCATTCGGTCTATTTTTGTGTACTTACATAAAGGGAAAAGACAAGTTTTGAGATATCTCTCTCTCTCTATTAAACTTGTATTATTTAAAACTTTAAACATAACATTTATTGTTACTAGGCTCCTGTTAAAGCACATAAACTAGGCATTTTGGTCCATTTTGGTCTAGTTAAATTTAAATGAAAGACTTTCTAAACTCAAATGCTATGAACATACAATTGTACTTTAGGGATTATAACAAATATTTCAAGACTTTGTAAGAAATACTTTGATGTTCAACTTGAACCCAAACTCCAGTGTATTTTGATTTTTTGAAGATAAAAGAAATACAACTTAATGAGAGTTGAATTACTTAATTCTCACATTAAAAACTATAAATGAATGATGTAAGCTTTAGATAGTCCAACATATTAGGTGTATAGACTAGAAGTCAAGAGTAGAGGGATTCCATTCTAAATCCGTGACCAAAAAGCAAGTGGGTGCTAGTACACTTGCACCTGAAGATGGGGCTGAAAATGGGGATGACTGAGTTCAGAGGTCACAAGAAAGGAGTTCTCTGTTTCATAAGGACCAAATTGGAACCAAAAATAATTTATTTACAGCCCATGGCATGCCCATAACCATATCCACTGCCCCATTCCATTACATCACCAAGTAATGCCATCTCCTCATAACTTCTTTGAAAACTCTGTCAAGCTGCACATTCTGCATTTTTTCCCCCAAGCTTGAAAATCAGTACCTAACCCCATATTCCAATCCAATCTGAAAATATATATTTCATAGTGGGGAAAAAAATTAAGGTTAATGACCCTTGGAATTATGTATATGGTAGAATAAAATGTTTCTTTGCTTGCATTGCATAGACTTTTGAAAGACTTTGATTTGGAGAGTAGAAGTAGATGGCCAATTTACCTTAGATTTCTCAGTTAAATTCAGTCATGTGGTTGCAACGTGCTATATTAACCAATGCAATTACATGATTAAATTTAATTATGAACTTAAAATAAAGTACTTAGGAAAATGTATTCAAGTTTTTTCCAAAGTAAATATATCTTGTTAAAAAAAGAGTTGGAGCATTTTAATATTATATAATTAAAATTGATTAATATTACAACATAAATGTAAAGATATGGGAGTTAATATAAAAGATGAAAAGTTTGTGAAAATGTTTAATCTCATGTTAAAACGAGAAAAATTATTTTATTCCTTTTAATTGTGATGATTAATAAACTAATATATATTAATTCAGATATTGGAATAGATACATGCATAAAAAAAAGTGAAGGGAGGAAGTGTCAAGAATGAAAATGAACCAGATCCAAAAATGAACTAGCCTCTCAGATTGTATTATTCTCTTTTTGTTATTTTCATTATTATTATTATTATTATTATTATTATTATTATGTTTAAACCGACAAAAAGTAAACAATTAATTGGCAATTTGGCATAAAGAAAAAGCTGAAAAGTAAATTTTGAATAGAAAATGCTGGACGATCGAGGCCTCACCTTCATTTAAGTAATGCCTCTACTCATCAAAAAAAAATTTAAGTAATGCCACTGTCCTTAAAGTTGAACGCAAACGATGACAGGCAGAAAATTCATTGCAAACTGTCAATTTGTTGCTAAAGTACATTACTGTACAATCACATGTCGGTAGAAAAGAAAAGACATATTATCTTGATGGGTTTAGACTTTAGAGTAGCGCATAAGCTATCTTCACTGCAGGTGATAGAATTATATTTTCTCTTTACATTTGATTTCTACTAGAATCATGACAGCTATGCAATTGTTGCATCTAATTTCCAACCCCACTTTAAGTACTAATCATTTCTTCTCTCTCACCAATTTCACATACAAATAGGTAAACATGCCTATGTACCTAACCAGTAACCACACAAACTCAATAACAACTCTTTACCAGCAAGAATAACACTTCACATTCAAAGTTCAAACACAACAAAGCTCACAGTCCCATTTTGTGATTCTTCTTCTTCTTGTCCAGCCCACTTCCACAAATTCCCTACTTGACAAATGCTTGTTGTTGGTTGCTTTTGTTTATGGTGTTATCATCAAGTTCCTACATGTGGAGGATGAGAGGTAATTTGCTGCAGCCAAGGATGACTTGCCGGAAAGCTTTCTTTATAGCTTTGTAATTTTCAGATGATAAAATATTATATCTAAGTATCCACTATCCATGTGAATTCATATATATATATATATATATATATATATAATCAAATGTTCATATATTTCTATTAGAATTAATCGGCAAGTTCTCTTTGGCTACATGTTTATCTCCTATTCACATGTTAGATCTATGATGATAATGATAATAGCAGTAATGGTGATTACTTCACTTGCAATGGAAGAGGCTTAGCGATTCAGAGAAGTATAAAAAAATGTTATTGCAGTAAGTTCTCTCTTTACATTTCTCCATATGGTTTTTTTTTTTTTTTTTTCATATAGATTCCTCCATATGATATGAACTCTCAATGATTTAGTTAATGTTCACTCCGCCAATTAATGTTTGCATAGTGCCAATTTTTTTACAACTCTACGGACCGAAATAATCTCGCAAAAAATTCCATAAAGTCTGGTGTGTCGTCATTTTATACAAGCAAAGGGTCCACCAAAATCTGAACTCATTCTCAAATGCAGATATAATATGATTCGTGCTTTCACTTCGGAACACACTATTAAAATATAAACACAATTATCAGCAAAGTTTGCTTTAACTGAAATTAGTATTCTTTGGTTGCCTCAATCAAAGAATCTTCAGCATGTGTAAAATATGAAACATGTGTTATTCAATTATAGACACCGGTTTACACTTCACATCCAGAGTAAATTTTGAGCTTGAATTGTAGTCTGTAAGTGCAATAGCCAGATAGAGTCATTATTTTTTTTTTTTTTAAATGTTAAAAATAAAAGTTAAAATAAAAGATTGAGTGAGAAATATTAGATTGTAAAAGAGTGGAATCAAAAGAGAAAGAAAATACAAATATTACATGGTCTGGCCTACATTCATGGATGAAACTCTTAGCGGCTGGAGTTTAACTATATTCTTAACTGTGTTACAATAAACCTTAAGCAGGCTAAGGTACATATCGAAGTTACGGTTACCCCTAGTTGAGCTTACAATATATTAAGCCTCTTGGGCCATTACACAAACAAATGATAACTCAAATCTTTAACACTTTCCCTCAAGTTCAAGGTAGAGGCTGGATGATGCCTTGAGTTAATGCAAATTTGATGTGTTATGCCAAATAACATGACACATCAAATTTTGTGAAAGTTTTTTGAGAATTCCTTGTTAGCTTTAGAATCTGACTTCAGGCTTCAGCTAGAAGAATAGTAAGGTGTTTTGGGTTTTCACTACATAAACAATCCACGATGTTAGTGTGTCAGTTGAGATGTGATTGTTCTATTACTGTTGTGTGTCTATTATCCATGAAACCTATTAATTATTCACTTGGACATCAATTGTCAATCAGTAAAATTGGTAGAAAGTCGTTGTTAGGGACCTAAATGCATTTTTAATTTTGTTTTACATGTATTTTAGGCGAGTGTTCATTCGTGGGTCCTGCCAAGTAGAACGAGAAAAACTCTCATATTTGCCTCACCAATTGTTGAGTAAAAGGTTCTACTAGTGATGAGTCAATGTGATGTTCAATCTAACGCTCCTATGCATGGTTGTCAAAATCGCGATTTGGCTCGTAGGATCGCACAATTTTACGATCCTACCTCATCAAAACGTTTAGGATCGCATTAGGATCGTAAAAATAGTAAGATCGTGTAGAATCGTATAGGATCGTATAGGAATCGTATAGAATCGGTAGGTTCCTATACGATCCTACCAAAAACAAAAAAATTTGGTTTTTTTTTTATGGGATAAATTTTTTGTTTTGATGAAGCTTTAATGGTTTTTATTTTTTCATGTTGTGATGATCTGACTTTTTATTTTATTTTTATAAAATTATATTAACCTAAGCAAATGTTTTCTAATTTTTAGTTTACTTGTAATCAAAATAAATGAATACTTCAATATTTCTAAATGAAAATTTGATGTTAGCTTTGCTGCCTTTTAAGCAATAATGTTGTTAAATTTGCTTTATTAATATACTAATTTGTGTTATAATATTACTAAAATATTTTTTATATATAATTTTATCAGTTATGTTTGTATTTGTATATTGATTGATTGATTTTTTTTTAGCATACTTTTTAATTGTTGCTGAGTGGTATAATTTGAATAGTTGAGTGTGAAATTGTATCTTGATGTCTTTTGCAGCTCCAGTATACAAATATATAATGTCTACATAGATGATAAAATGAATGATGATGATTAGGAATTTAGAACGGTGGTTATAAGAACCTTAGAATAAAAATAATTAAATGTTCATTTCACCTTATTATTCATCTTGCTTTTGGATTTCATATTGTAGTTAGCTAGTTTCCATTTGCTAACTTATTTTGGATTTCAAACTTGAAACTTAGAACTTAGAAAATATTTTCCATATGTACGTTTTGATAAATATTTTGGTATTTTGTTACTAATTAAACATTTATTGAACTTTTTATATACATTAGGTCAAAACTTAAATATATTTGTTTCATTAGTATTGACTTGGTGATATATGACATGCAAATTACATCATATGATGCAAATCTTAGTTTTTTTATGGATGAATTTATAATTTATGTAATTATTCAACATACAAAACCATTATCAATATGTTTTTTGCTTTAAATTTGAAAATATGTAAGATCTTACGATTCACGATCCGATCCTACAATCTATGATCTCACCTACCTTCAACGATTATACGTAGGATCTCGATTTTGACAACCTTGCTCCTATAGTTGTACAAAAAAGACTCACATGTTTACTCCATCCATGGTTGAGTAAAGGGTACTCCATTGATGATAGTAATGCATTTATTGTTGCTACGCTCTTATTAAGCCGCATCTGAATATCATTTTGGTCCACTCGGTCTACTTTGGTCTATTCGATCCAATTCGGTTCATTTGGTCCATTTTTGTCCATTCAATTCATTTTGGTCTACTCGGTCCATGTCATCACTTTGGTCCATTTTAATCTATTTTTGTCCATTCGGTCCATTTCAGTCAACTTTGGTCCACTTCAATTCATTCTGTCAATTTTGGACTAATTGAACCTTAAATTGATTCTTTTTTAATTACCTATTCAATTTTAGGCTTAAAAAATATTTTCCCCCCCTTAATTTTTGAGTTGAAAAGTATGAAATTTAATTCTATTTAGACTTAACTCTTTAGTTTTGGCCTAAAACATATAAACAAAATAAGCATTAGAAAATAGAGACATTGGCTCTAAAAAAGTAATAAATATTATAAATATTAAAAGATTATCTTAACAAAAATTGAGAAGAAAGATTACCTTAAAATTTAAGTTTCAACAATATAGGCATTATACTTATATTTGGAAAAAAAATGCTACAATTCTAAACTTATATAATACTTTAAACTTAATGTAAAATGTTACATATGTTCTATAGAATTAGAGTTTTTTTATAAATATTTTTGAA
Organism: Lithocarpus polystachyus; assembly: GCA_033629205.1. NCBI lineage: Eukaryota > Viridiplantae > Streptophyta > Magnoliopsida > Fagales > Fagaceae > Lithocarpus > Lithocarpus polystachyus. The sequence continues at coordinate 82,725,366 of CM066164.1, forward strand.
TATGTTCAAATTAGTCAACTGATTATGGTATTTTTAAAAATGTCAATTTGATAACATTTTCTCTATTTATATAAAACAATATTATAATTGTGTAATATATATTTTAATTGCATGGATTTGCGACTAATTACATATTAATTAATGATAAGAATAAGTGATTAACATAAAAACTTGAAACCAAACTTAATGATCCAAACTTTTAAATTAAGTAGTATTCATATATGTTATCTTGTCTCCTTAACTGACCTCTCCCCAACTTATGCATGTCAACGCTTAGAACCTCGATTAGATGCTGAACCCCCCCATTTATACAGCTTACAGCCTTTTAATTTTTAAGGGCATTGAACTGATCCAAATTTGTACAAGGACTTTGTTACAATTTTTAGTAGCTAGGAACTGGCTAGGAAGACATTTGTTATATTTTAAAATATCCACAAGATAAAGTACGTATGAGCAGGTAGGATTGTTAAGATAATACAAAACTCCCTCCAAAGTTTGGTGTTAAAAAAAAAATCATGTACCATTTGGCCTGCACCAAGTCACAAAATAATACAAAACTCCACCATATCACAAAATGACATACATTTCGTCTGCTTACAGAAGCAAAACTTAGCTCAATTCAACTTGGCTAACCTCTCCACTTTGATTGTTTCTAACTGGTTGATTCTTTTAGACAATCCACACCTGCTTTCGTGTGATGATTTGTATAAATGCATGTCTTTTCCTAACCTCTCTGTCAAGCAGTTTCAGCTTCTAGCATTATCCAAAGCCTTAAAAGGGTAAAAGAGAAAAGAAGACTTTAATTAGCCCCCATCAAAATGAAGGCAGAACCTCAACCACTTGAGGCTGGTGAAACTTCCAAGCGTTTAACCTCAACACAAGGGGTCACTAGAGGGCTCTCTATAGTGGACTTAATTCTTCGAATTATTGCAGCTATTGGAACACTAGGAAGTGCTGTAGCTATGGGAACAACAAACGAAACACTACCATTTTTCACACAGTTTGTCCAATTTTCTGCTCAGTACAATGATCTTCCTACTTTCACGTAAGTTATGCACCATGATGCACTAGTCATTTTTTGATTTGTTGGGATTTATTATAGGTAAATTTGTTATGATCTTGATATATAAAAGTTTAACTCTATTCGAGTATCTATATCAAACAGGTTCTTTGTGATCGCGAATTCGATTGTATGTGGCTATCTTGTTGTAATCTCTCTCCCACTATCTATCTTTCACATCATCAGGAGTGCAGCAATAAATAGTAGGATCATCTTGGTCATCTTTGACACGGTAAAGATACTTTGTACTTAAAAGCAGCAAGGTAGTTTAGAACCATACATATAGTTGCTTAGAAGCCCAAAAACAAAAATAATAATTATCTCATAAGCTGTGAGAAGAATAATGCTGCATATATTAGATCAACTAATATTGGGCGGCGCATAGTTTTAAAATATAATATCTCATAGGTAGCATATGATTAAAAAAAACTGAAAATTTGTATATTTTACCTATAAGGTTAGTGCATTGTATAATGTTTGTATAAGTTCAAATCTTTCCTAAGTCATTTTAATTCCTAAAATTTTTTTATAGTAAACAAAAAACAATTATCAATGGTCTATATCATAATAATTTAGTCATAGAAAGTTTAACATATTATTTTATATAATTCTCTTGCTTTATAAAAATACATAACCAAGATAGTTCTGATCAAATGCCTTACATGGTACAATCAACATGCATCTAAAAGTCAAAGACCAAAAATATAAGAATTGTAAATTAACATTGTTCTTATCTTGTGACATGTAAATTAAAAAAAAAATTATTCGTGCAATACAACACCCTAAGGATAGTGGTTGTGTAGTAAATCATTGGTCCATGTCATTTCTTTTAAGATCAAGCAATTAATTTTGATGATCTATATCTTTTTTAGTAATAAGATATAAAAAAATAAAAAAAAAGGCGTGTCTATGCATGCTTTGTGCTTCTTCCTAAAGCTCCCAAAAAGCATGCCTAAAGAGCATTTCATTAAATACGCTTTATTTTTTGGCCTAGTGAAGCATTGAAAGCTTAAGTTTCCGAGCTTTGAGCTTAAGCGCACCTAAAGCGCACTTTTAGCAACATTGAGTGCAAAAGATCCTACTGTTCAAAAGTCAAAACTACTTTATGCTAGAAAATACATGGATGAGCTTACTTATAGATGAGCATATATAGGATGAGCATCAGTTTTTCCTCCACCCGCATTCTTTCATGGATGAGCTCACTTATATATGAGCATCACGTCAGGACTTGGGACACAAATAAATAAAGGATAAAGCTATTCACCATAAGCTTAAACTTCTGGAGTAATTAACAGTCAACAAATATGTTCCTTGCTAGATTTAAAGAAAAAAAAAAATATATATATATATATATATATAAGTTAAAGAATATAAATATGTTATATCATTATATTAGACTAACTTGGTTGAGACCATAATTTTATTCTTTACAATTTAGCTTAGTGGCCTGCTTAATATATAAAGACAACGTCAATCTTTATCTCCTCTCTAACTTTTTTTTCTTTTTTCTTTTTCTTTTTTTAATAATTTGAGAAGAGGGTTTTAAATCTTAGATCTCTCTGTTAGAAATATTGAAAAGTACTAATACTTGTGCTAAAAGACTCTTGGTTCATCTCTCTTTTCAATCAAAAAAATCTCATTTCCTTTTTTTGTGCTACTAAATTACAATTTACACCCTTAAATTTTGGGATAATTTGATTGTGTCTCTTAATATTATGTAATGTTTTGAAATAGACCCTTTTGTCCATATACCCAATGCTTATGTATTTCTTAAGTACCACATAATCTCAAAACAATCGTACAATAAAACTACATCATTTTGTCTACATCAGGAAAAAATTTATTTAATCCACATTAGAATTTTTTTTTTACAATCTATTATGCATATAATTAAAGAATCTTAAGATTTCTAATGACAATGTATTTCAACTTCTGTTAAGGTAATGTTGGCTCTTCTTACTGCTGGAGCTTCTGCAGCAACAGCAATAGTATACTTGGCACACAATGGGAATGCTAGTGCCAATTGGGTTGCTATCTGCCAACAATTCAATTCCTTCTGTGAGCGCACTTCTGGATCTTTGATTGGCTCTTTTGGAGGAATACTCATATTCGTGCTGCTAATTGTTACCTCAACTGTGGCGATTTCTAGATGCTAATCTATGACATACAGACATCCATGTTCATTTACTAGGGTTCTGAAACCATAAATCTAGATAAAAAATTTCACTACTGCTTACGTAGCCTATTATGATTGGTACATAATATAATGTGGTGTTAGTAGTTTAATCCTTGTAAACCGATGTTATTTTGATCAAAACTTGTTATGTTAACAAGTTATGAAAATTGTGCCCTTAACATTTCTCTCTGTAATGGTAATATAAATATGTTAGAAGTCATGTCTATGAACTTCTTATAATGTGTTTGTATAGTCTCTTGTTGGAGTTTTGGGCTTTGTAATTTTATAGACATGTTTTTCCTATTCTTACAAATATTTCCATTCACATAACAATATAACCTGATCTTAAGCTATGGTATATAACTATATATTCCTTCAATCTACACCTTACATAATAGTCAACAAATTGCAGAGTTCAGCACAAAAGTCCAGTGAAATTCAACATTTTTCTTGTAATCACCTTAAATTGACTGGAAATCTCAAGTTTCCAATTGATTGAGAACTGCAGCCATGCTCCCATTTTAGCACTCATAAAACTCCATCTTGTACTAGGCTAACAATGCCACAAGATCATCTATTGATTTTAATGTCTTCTCGTAATATAGGTATGATTCATATACTTTCGGCGTGCGAACAAAATAGTCAAGCTGGAAAAAAAAAAGTTAGTTAAATATATACAGAAATAGGAAATCTCACTAGTAGTTCTGTTGATAATTTGTAAAATCCCGAATTCTTTTTTACTTGGTGAAACTTCACCTTTCAAAGATAGAAGGTCTATTCTACTATGTATAACAAAATTTCCCAACACATAAAAGAACAATAATAAAGATAGAACTATATTGCAATTAATATTTCGAAAGTATATTAGAGATATCCAGGCATAAGGTTTGATTAGGTTGTATAACTAATATAGATTCAATGTACTACAACCTAGTTGCAGAGCTTAATAAAGTAACCATAATCAAACTTGTAGTATCATTACTTCTAATACATGCAAAGTAATTCTGAAATTAATTTAGAGTTTAGTCTATTATTTGTATCTTTAATGGGCCCATTGAAACATACAATTCAAAACAGATAAAGATGTAATCGTTTATAGATGTAGGCCATGTCGAACCACTTAAATTTTTATGTGCACCTGCTTCCTTTTTCTCTCTAATTTTCGACATAAATTCTAACAAATACATGTGTCTTTGGCTATTCTTATCATAAAAGCCTTAATAATTTTCTAAACTAGTCTCACCAATTTAATGTCAAGTGTCAACAATGAGCAAAGTCAAATTTTCATTTGCTACCAAATCAAATACGATGAACATTGCCATAAACTCTTAAAGGATACACAAACAACATACCTCCATCATGTTATCCACCAATTCATTTGCAGTTTTAACATAATCCTTCCGGCGATTTTCCGGCAACAGAGACATAACATTTTTCATATCCTGAGAAAGATAGGCCTGCTTTAATCGAATGTAAAATAAGACATACCTCCAAGCCATGGTGTCCAACATGTACCTAATGCTATGTAACCCCTCAGCAGTTTGTCTAATCCTAGCCACTGCATCTTCTGGTGACAACCCTGGCTCAAAATAACGTTCCTTTAGAAATGAACGTGTACCCCAATTCTGAGCAAGTGCAATTGGTGTGCCCTGTACACCAATTGCTGCCATTGAAGTTGCTAACAATGTTGCTACAAAGTTTCTTCTATGTGTCACATTTTGTTCACTAGGAAATGAGGCTCTGACTATTGGGACTGAGCTTTTCTTCCTGTGATCATGACTGTGTGGTTTGGTGAGGTGGGCATGAATGGGAGCAGTGCTTGTGTTAGTGAAGCTGGACATGGTTTTTTTGGATAAATGGGAAATTGTGTCATCGTGGATTTTTGGGGCAAGTTTTGTGGCTGACCTTGTTGCCTGTTAAATCCAACATGGACCTTAGCTTCTTGCCACGTTGGAGTTATCTTGTTGTGGTGTCCGGGAGAGTTTGGGACCCATCTGGATGTGGATGAGTTTAACTTCAAGCCCAACTATGGTTGAAATTCATCTGGGCTTCTTTCATTCTATATCATTTTTGGGCCAGAATATGTGCTTGTTTGAAAACAGAATTTCTAAAAATAATGTCGATTAAGTTGAGTTAGAGATGTATAAGGATCGGGTTAAGTTAGGTTTGAGTTGGATCCTAATAAAAAATTAAGTTTTAATTTATTTTATTAAAAAAACTATCGAATAAAAGAAAAACTAATATGTGATAGCAATGGTAATTCCTCCAATCTCCGATCCGCCATTCTCCCATCCCATGTTTCTATAGCTTTCTTTTTTACTAGTTTCTTAATGTATGCTGAGGATCAGGCTTCAAGCTTAAACTCTCCATCTAGTTTCCTACCATAACACTCATGACTCATGGCTTGCATGTAAGGCAAAATACCATCGAATGAGTTATTAAGCTCAACGGATTTCAGTTAACTCAACTAGTAAAGTTTCTGATAGTTAAATAAGAGATCTGGGATTCAATCTCTACTTACACCAAAAACCGATAGGTGCTTTAATCTACTAAAAAGCACAATTATCAAAAGTGAACAACATAAGTCAAAAATTTATATTTATAATATATATATATATATATATAAATTTTAAAAAAGGGCTATCCATCTACTACCAAAAACTAGTAAGTTCAAGCTCTCCATCATTGCATTACTCTCATTGAGGTGTTGGATATTGGTCCTTTTCTGATTTCTAATGAGAACTTCTAATACAATTAAGGGACCCCATCCTGGAAATCAAATCAAATTCAACTGATCAATGAATACTTAAGATTTTTAGCTTTGACACCGCCATTGAACTTCATCGCGTCTCAAGACTCTCAACCATATACTTTTCTGTCAACTTAAATTACCAAGGCCACATAAATTCTTCTTTATAATCTGTCATCCTTTTCCACTTAGCTTGCATAAAGGAAATGTCTAAACTCAACATATAAGGTTGGACGCCCACATTTATGCCCAAACAATGAAGTCACAGCTAGACCCATGTCATTTCATAAAGGAAAAAAAAAAGTTAGATAATCATAAATTATATTTTAAAGTAGCTGATTTTTAATTTTTTTTTTTTTTTTTTTAGAAGAATCTGATTTTAAACTAAACCTTATAATTTCAATAATTTTATTCTTTCAAAATGTTCAAAAATTTGATATCTAAGATTACTATTAATTAAACTGTATGGTTTTAATTAATTGAATCTACATTTTTAAACCCCTAATAAAACTCAATAAAAAAAAACCCTAATTCAAATATAAAAAATTTTAAAGCTTACATTGGAATGATTTTAAAAATTGAAGATTTAATATGAAACTCAAAAAATTATTAAATTAAACTTTAGGTAATGTTTGATTTGAGGATTTTGATATGCCTCACAACATTATCATCAAATCAATACACCAATTGATTTATGATGTAGTTAAGATTTGAACATCAAATCTCTTATTATTAAATTTAATTTGAAATATTTCAATCCGAAAAAGTCTTACTAGTTGGCTTGTTACAACTTACAAGTCACAACATTGTTTAGTCACAAAAGCATAATTAAGCTTTTTCCATGGCTTCAGTCGTGTCCTTGAAACCTCTGTAATTTCTCGTTTTCTTTTCTAACAACTTGTAAACCCTTTCGTCCAATTCTCAAGACCCTCTTTACCTCACAAATTCAAACAAAAACCAATTTCTTTTCTCGAGGAAACTCACAAGAAAATCACTAAACTTTCCCTTGAAAAAAAAAAAAGCTTACTAATACCTTTACCATAGCAACCCAAATAAACATAGCCATGTACATGGTGTTTGTTTGGCCAATCTTTTTCAAAGCTCTTCAAATCAATTTTTAATTTTTTTTTTTTTTTAGAGAATGTTAGAGAAGCATGCCTTTCTTGATTTGTTACACCCGGAATTATTCCTTTGAAATCTTTTTGTTGTTTTCTAACATTGGATGAGGGCTTCTCTTCTCAAGTATGACCTACTTAACGAAGGAATTGTCCTGTTACAGCCTTTTCCTACTGAGAATTATTAAAACTTGGCTTTATAATAGCTAATCGTAATTAAACACAACTTTGCTTTAAGACACTCTCATGTTTGACATTATAACTTGCTTCTACATACAATTTGTTGGCTTATAGGTCTTCTTCACTGACACCTATATGCCATGCTCCTCATAAAAGGTTAATAGTCTTTATGCTTTTTTTTATCTTTTTTGTTAATCAAAATAAATATTTTTAGGTGTTTCGCCTCCAAAATAATGGATTCATCCTTAAGAAAAAGAAAAAAAAAAAAAAAAAAAAAAAAAAAACCTAGTCTTGTAATGAGCTTTAAAAAAATTGAAGTATCTATTAAAAAAATTTATAAGATTACACATTGAATATTATGCGAATTAGATTTAATATACATGACAAATTTTTATTGGTTTTTATAAAATTATTTAAGGCATGTGTCTAAAGAAAATTTATTATCAAATCCAAAGTGGTGACTACCTACTTAGTTTGGGTAAGAAAATATTGTTTAAGGAGTTTTAGATTTTGTCAACCTACTTGAGCAATGAACTTTCATATATGATCAATATGATTATTTTTCATAATTTTCTTGATTACTCAAATATTTTTCATAATAACATTAGCATTGGATTATTACTTAAATATTACAAGATCAAGTAGAATAGAAATGGAAAAACGAGAAAAATGAGATAGAGTCATACTCCTCCATTCAAGGGTTACATTTTCTTTCTAGGCATGTTCTTTTATATGAACTTTGTTTTCTTACACCTTATTCTCCATCTATTCCACCTCCCTGCCCTTATTTCTCTCTAATTCTTATTCTTTCCTAACCCTAAATCCATCACAAATAAACATAGACAACTCCCTAATTTGTCCTACATCAAAGCATAATCATTAAAAAAAATACATTATAAATGAAAACAAACATACCCTTGTCTCTTTATCGTTGGCCTTGAAATTCTCCAAATTTGTGCCAAGTTTGCATGACTAACGTTTCCAAAAGAGACTCGGTGATTTCAATGATTGAAACCTAAGATGTGAACAAGAAAACAAAAAAAAAATACATATACCCGGTAGTGTGACCAAATCCATCAAGCTCTATTGCAACAAAATCTTTCATTGCAATAAGTAATTGCAACAAAAAAAAAATTTGCAATAAGTTATCGCAACAAAATTTTTTTATTGCAACGAAACATTTTATTGCAATAAGATGCGGTATAAGTTATTGCAACAAAGTAGTTTACTATACTTTACTATACTTACCATACTTACCTTTTTCTTCCCCATAATTAGATCATCAAAGAAACTTTACTGTATTTGATTTTCTCGGAAAGACCTTTAATGTCAAATTTTTTTTTTTTTTTTTGGAATAACCTTCGATGGCTAACTTACGAGTATAGCTGAAATTAGGGTCGGAAGTGGGCACAATTGGGGCCTTTACGTCTTTTTCTTTTTCTTTCTTTTTTTCTTTTTTTGAAAATGAAAATTTATTAAATGGGTTGGTGTTTAGAAAATAAGAAAAATTGGAAAGTAGGATATTAAAATATAAACAGGAATAGAAACATACATATGCCACTTATCAGATCAAACTCTCCGGATATAAATACTAACCCTTTTGTAAACCGAAATTGGGAATCCATGAAAAGGGCAATGGCCGTTGCAACCACATCTTTGGCCTACAACAATCGGGAATTCAAGAATGTGGTAGAGGCAACCAATCTATTTTGAGTCACGAGAAACCCTATTCATTGAACCACGAAATACTCCAAACCAAATATCGGTTGGTCTCACTACCTCTTTTTTGAACCTACTTAAGAAACTCCAATTTAGATAAGAAGATACATATTTCTCTCTATACTCAGAATTTAATAACCCCGACAGCATGACCAAATCCGTCTCCACATGCAACTCGGTCATGGATTTTCTATGAGCCAAATAAGTAGTCTAAAGCCTCAATGACTCTCCCTTTAATTGAGTGTTTTTCTTGAATTTGTATCCCAGCACACTCCAACAAACAAGGGAATAGACCACTTGTCCCTCGCTATAAAGGCTGTAACAGCCATCTCCTTTGGGTGAGATTTTATCACTGCATCACAAGACACTGTAACACTCTTACCTGCTGAGGGAATCCATAACCTTTAATGAAACTTGCATCACCTTAACAATGTAAATAAACCAAAAATTAGAAAATAACAAAAATTGCAAACTAGGGTATTAAAAAATAAAAAAATTAGAAACATGTCTCTACTGCCACTAATTACATCAAACTCTCCAGATTTAAATACTAACCCTTTTGTACATCTCCTTAACAATGTAAATAAACCTAAAATTAGAAAATAACAAAAATTGGAAACTAGGGTATTAAAAAATAAAAAAAGATTAGAAACATGTCTCTACTGCCACTAATTACATCAAACTCTCCAAATTTAAATACTGACCCTTTTGTATGAAAAAGGCAATGGCCATTGCAACCTAAAATTAGAAATTAAGAAAAATATATTATTGCAAAATAAATTTTATTACAATAGGTAGGGCATGGAAGGCTTTTGGGATCGGATCACTCAATTCATCGAGCTCTATTGCAATGAAAATTTTCATTGCAATAACTAATTGCAATAAAAAAAATTTGCAATAAGTTATTGCAACAAAAAAATTTTGCTATAAGTTATCACAACAAAATATTTCTTTGTTATAGTTATTGCAACAAAACATTTTATTGCAATAAGATACGGTATAAGTTACTGCAACAAATCTGTGCCAGGTCTGGGCGAGTGACGTCTCCAAAAGATAATAAGTGATTTCATTGCTTTAAACATATAAATAAATATATATACACACACCAAAAAAAAAAAAAACTACTCTATGTAAAAAGGGTTGAAGTTAAATGAAGAGCATGAAGCACATATGCAGTTACACTCTTAGATCTTGTATAAATATCTAATGTACTCTGACTTAGAGAAGTAATGCAATACATAGTTTTTCATCAAATTTTCACACTCTAAGGGATAATTATCATCTATATTATCCTTATAGTATTTTATCTTCATATGAACCAGAGCTCTGTGGATCGTAAAATATAGGGATCTCTAGCTCTACAATTGGTGCAGCTAACTTTTTACTCAAGGCCTGGAGTACAACAACATCTAAAACTTTATCTTCAATTCCTTGCCCAAAATCTGCAAAAAACAAATTTCAATTTAAAAAAAGAAATCTCAATTTAAAATAATACATTGTAACACTTTAAATCTATATTACCTTCAATCACACCTAAAAAAAAAATCTCCCAGTCTCATCTGATTAATTGAACTTAGGAATTTTGATATTCTCCTCAAGGTCATTCTCCACAAATCCTTTCTCCTTAATCATATGGCCTTCTAAACACCTCATAACAGAGTCTAGAGCTAAACATAACTTTAGCTCTCTTGGAGCGTTCTTCTCTACAACTTCCACTTTTACAGAAGTTGCGGGATCCTTTAGAATTTCTATTTTATAAGTATCGTCACTCTTCAAAGCTTTCCTAAAAGTCCAAACTTCCAAATCAGATTTTCTTCCTCTTCAAAAAGGTGGTACAGGCAACTAATTTGTGTCAAGTTGTGGACAACCCTATTCACCGAGTCATGAACTACACCAAACCAAATATTATTTGGTCTCACTACCTCTGCTTTGAACCTACTTAGGAAACTCCAATTTAGGCTAGAAGATATATTTTTCTTTCCATACCTAGAATTTACTATCCCTGGCAATGTAGTCAAATCCGTCTCCACATGCAATTCAGTTATAGATTTTCTCTGAGCCAAAAAAGTATTCCAAAGCCTCAATGACTCTCCCTCTAATTGAGTGCTATTCTTGAACTTGTATCCCCAGCACATTCCAGCAAACAAGGGAATAGATCGCTTGTCCCTCACTATAAAGGTTGTGGCAGCCATCTCCTTTGGATGAGATTTTATTGCTGAATCACAAGAAACTGTAACACTCTTATCTATTTATGGAATCCATAACTTTGGATAAAACTTGCATGTCCCTAACAATGTAAATAAACCTAAAATTAGAAAATAACAAAAATTGGAAACTAGGGTATTAAAAAATTAAAAGATTAGAAACATACCTCTACTGCCACAAGTCACATCAAACTCTCCGAATTTAAATACTAACCCTTTTGTAAACCAAAATCGAGAATCCACGAAAAAGGCAATACCATTGCAACCTAAAATTTGAAAATAAACCTAAAATTAGAAAATAAAAATATATATTATTACAAAATAAATTTTATTGCAACAAGTAGGCCATGAAGGGCTTTTGGGACCGAATCACTCAATTCATCAAACTCTATTGCAATGAAAACTTTCATTGCAATAAGTAATTGCAACAAAAATAAAATTGCAATAAGTTATTGCAACAAATTTTTTTTGCAATAATCACATCAAACTCTCTGAATTTAAATACTGACCCTATTGTAAACCAAAATCAGGAATCCACGAAAAGGGCAATGGTCATTGCAACCACATCCTTGGCATGCAACAAAAGAAATATATATATATATATATATATATATGTATATATGTAAGATATATGTAAGAAAATTAAGCATATTAAACACTAAAAAAGTTGTAATCTTTTGACTGGATACTACAAGATAAATGAAAGGCTTAGGAAATGATGCTATAGAGAGCCATTATTTCTCAAGAGTAGGGAGGGAGACTTTGTTTCAATTGTTATAAAGAAAGGATTGTATAGTAATAGAGAGAACAAAAAACCAAGGACCAAACTGACCAAAGGAATAGAAATAGATATTTCCTGCCACATCCAGCTCCATGATTATTCAACAATAATGGTACAGATACAAAATGTTAGCTTTGAAGGCCTAGTTACCTAGAATACAACCAGAGAAATTTGTTTAAAATATATGTTTAAAGCCAGTGCCATCCCTCCTGCAACAAGAGTCTCCCAACCCCAATAACTTTGTTTCTTTTAGTCCCATGATATCCTTGCCCTTGGCTTCTGTGCCTCGTACCATTCCTTTATATTTATAGACATAAAAGAGGTGTGGTGTGTCCCTCTCTCTCTCTCTCTCTCTGCACAAATTAAAGTCACCGAAGCACACCTACGGGTCATCAATCATTTGTAATAAAGCTCCTAATTCCTCCTAATCTTAATTGGGTATGCAAGCCCATAGAAACCAACCAAAACGCAATTACAAAAGTCTTCAAAGATCTTCACTACAATAATATGACTATTAAAATCTTTAACTTCCACTATTGTTTCATTTGACCACAACATACATATTCCTCCTAATGGATTTTCTATGAACCAGATAAGTGGTCCAAAGCCTCAATGACTCTCCCTCTAATAGAGTGTTTTGATCTCTCTTGAATTTGTATCCCTAGCACACTACAGCAAGCAATGGAATAGACCGCTTGTCTCTCGTCACAAGGTTGTGGCACCCATGTCCTTTGGATGAGATTTCATAACTGCATCACAAAAGATTGTAATACTCTTATCTGATGAGGGACTCCATAGCTTTGGATGCAAATTGCATTTCCTTGACAATGTAAATAAATCTAAAATTAGAAAGCAAGAAAAATTGGAAATTAGGGTATTAGAAAAAAAAAAAAAAAAAAAAAAAAGATAGAAACATACATCTGCCACTAATCAAATCAAACTCTGTAGATTTAAATACTGGGCCTTTTTTACTATACTGTAAGTGCAAAGGAAATCATGCTTTTCGTAGATTCTCGAGTCTTTTAGACTCAAGTTTGATGACAAAATTGATACATTTAAAACTCTAGTTCTAGTGCTGGCACACAGTTGACGTGGAACATTATCCACGTGGAACTCGAGTCTTAGAGACTTAAGTTCCATAAAGCGTGTACAGACTTAGAAGGAGAAGGAAGGAGAAAGAGTAGGAGGAGGAGGAGCAAGAGTAGGAAAAGGAAAAGGAGGAGCAAGAAGAGGAAGAGCACGAGCAAGAACGAACCCAACACACACAAACCCAAAATTTTCTTTAGCAAGAAAAGATTCGAGTTCCATGTGGATTTTTCCTTCCACATCATATCGCCATAACTTTGAACTCAAGACTTAGAGACTCGAGTTCTTTCATTAAACTCGAGTTTTAGAGCCTCGAGATACCAGTTTGCAAAATAATTTTACAAACTTGACAACTAACTAAATAGTTGCTAAAAAAATGCTAAATGCCAAATTTCCTCCTATTTTTGAAGAGGAAAAGCCTGACTAGATACTATTGTGGACCCACACAGAAAACAATGCAATTTTTTTTTAACTTTTTATTTTATTATAAATATTTTATTTATTTAATTTAAGGGTTTTGACTGGAAGTTGTAACTACAAAAAAAAGTACAAATCCTTCTAATAAAAAATATAAAAAAAAGTACAATACTATTGCAAGGCGGTGACCTTAAGTCACCAAGACCTTGTATCTCCCAAGGGGTGAGGCGACTGATTAAAGCAAGGCGCCACATAATATAGTTTTTTTTTTTTTTGAACACCATAATATAGTTATTATTATATGTAGATAACTTTGTTCATATGTATCTAACTCACTAAAATATTATTATCAAGTGTTTTACAAGTGTTGCATGAAGAAATTATGTCGCTTAATTATTATCAAATATGCTTAACAAGTTTTAGGGATTTTAACTCTATTAATTATTCTAATAATAGGTTTTACAACAAGCTTGTGTAAATTAATTAATCTAACAAATATAAGCTTTTTTAAATTAAGTAATTTAACAACAAATTTTACAACAAGCTTTTTTAAATTAATAATCTAACTATAGGTTCTACAACAAACTTCCAAAAAAAAATTGTTGATGGGTTTTATAAAAAAATTAAATTAAATTAAAAAAATTATTTAGAGCCTTTTTCATGGTTTACGGCTTCCGCCTTGCTTGCCTAGGCTCTAAATCACCTTGCTCGCCTAGGCTCTAAAGACACCTTGCTTGCTTGGGTGCCTAGGTGTTTAGTCTAGTTTAATTTATTAATCAACAAGAATTGTGACATAGGACAAAATGGAGAATTTGTCCATATGTGCTTATGATGGGTTTAAGATTTGTCTTCTCGCTCCCTCCTTCCCCATTCTCTATGTCTTTTGTCTATATTATCTCCAAAAAAAAAAAAGATTTAAAAGAATTTGTGGATCTAGGGTTTAGAATTGTTGAAGAAAGGATTATGAGGTTGTGTTAAGAATTAAAAGATGGTTTGATGTGCTATTTGATGTAGGAAAGTATGGAGGGTTTATGGGTTTTGAAAGGTAAAGGTTAAGGGCTTGATTTTTTGGGTTTTAGGACAAAAAGAAAAAAGATCGTACTTGTTGCACAAAGCTCCCACTTTTGTGAGGGTCTGGTTTAGAGGTCATGGTAGATAACTAGACTCAAGGATTATTTAATCCAGTTAAGGATCACTTGTTTAAGATAAGCCAATCTGTTCACTCATCATCACTGCATAACCTTTTTTGAGTTTCCCCCCCCCCCCCTTCTTTTTCTTTTTTTTTGATAGATAACCTTTTCTGAGTCCAAAAACTATAGTCACATATATTCTTTATTGGTTTCGGACAAATCAACACATTAGTTTTTATAGTTCCTACCGTAATACCGAAAACATTAATTTCATTAGTTTTGCTTAGCTATCTGTGTGACTGAGTCAGCTACCAAATACTTACATACAGCTAATTAAATTACCCTCTACCTAGCTAGATTTCGAGGACGGATACACACAAAGTGAAAACACACCAATTTAGTGGAGGGATAAAAACACATGGTGAATTTGATCAATCCATTTTATTTCAACACTCAAATATATGTCCAAAACTTTAGCTCACAATAAATTTAAAAAAATACATACACATGGTGAATTTGAACAATCTATTTTAAAACTAAATACGGAATAGAAAAAATAAATTGCAAAAATACATACAGAATGGAAATAGCAAACACACCTAAGACATTTTAAAGAATGATGCTAGTGAAAGACTTGTGGAATGAAGCTCAACATCACAAAAGTAAACACACAGTAAAAAGAAATAGAGATTTAGAGAGGGAAACCGAGGGAGAAGAGGGCCACCTAAGTAGTGGCTCTCGACGACGGCTATTGGCTGAACCATGTAGGTTCGGCCATGGTGGTGGTGGTGGCGGCGGTGTGGGGTGAGAGTTGATGCATTTGGGTCAGGTCAAGTCAATCCATCAGTTGTTTAGATCCAGCCCAAGACACTTTTAAGCCTAAAATCAAAAGCCCACAAATAATAGCAAGCTTTAGCCGATACACTAAGCCTAGGCTAGCCCAATCCGAAAATTCCATCAAATCCATGCCTGTTGTCAAGACCAAATCTGAACCCAGTTTAAAGCAGTTTAATGCCCAATTCGTTTGATCTTTGGGCTCAAACCCACTTTAAAATACTCAGCTCCTCCAGATAGTACTCCTACATATAAACCCCAGGTACTCTTCATTTTCATAAATATTTCATCCTTTGAGGTGTCATCATCCTATCCTATAGATTTCTTCTCCGTAATTAAGATATTTTGAAAACGTTTTTTCATTTACTTTCATGGCTTGTGTGAGTTGTGTGTAATCCAACCAAAAAGAGTTAGAAAGTTTGCAAATTAAAACATAAACATTTTTTTGAAGAGCTGGCTTAAGCAGCATCAAGACAGGTTCTCTATTATATTTAGTGCTATAGTTTCCTAATATGCAAATCCATCGTTGATGTCATAAATTTTGAATAATAATAATAATCTCTAAATAGGGTTCTTTTCACCTTCCCTTACAACTACACAGTTATTCTCAATGTCAATTTTTGTACTAACTATTGAATCAATGCTTCCTTCATTTTCTTATTAATAATAATAATAATAATAATAATAATAATAATATATGAGTCCGAATTTGGTAAGTATGAGTGTAAAACTCATATTTTACATTATTCAATAAAAAAATTGTCACATCAACTTTTTGCTTAAAACTCAATATATTATTCTATACCTAATAATACTACATCAGTCTTTCACTTTTTTTTTTTTTTTTTGAGGAAAAACATCAGTTTTTACTTAAAACCTAATATATGGTATTTATTGAAATATATATAGATGTGATTAGATGTATTTATGTGTAAACCTATATGATATCTGTGTCTGTCATAATTGATTGTAATTTCCATCTCTTCAAATGGTGCTACCAACTCTACACTCTAATTTTGAAGAATGGTAGCCTCTAACACTCAATTAGTTATCCCTTGGCCTATATCTGTAAAAAAAATAAAATTCATTTTAAAATTATAAAATATAATACATTTGAAATATATTGATATTAGAATTACATTTAATTAAAATTTGAAAAATCTTGTCTGATCTTATAATCATAGTTGAATTTATGTATTTTTGTTAAGTCCTTATTAGGGTTGGTCTCCTTAATTACACAAGTAGCAATCAGATGCCTTTTAGAAAAATATAAAGATAAATAGAATTTTAGCTTCTTGTAGCATTCTTCTCAATTACATCCACTTCCACAACTTTTTAAAACTTTTAGGTTTTTTTAAAAGACATCTAATTCTAGTGCTACCTTGTAATTATGGAGACAAAATAATAGCTAAATTCAACTATGACAATAAGAATTTTCAAGTTTGATTGAAGGTAATTCTAATGTCAATATATATCAATCATGTATCATATTGTGAGCGCTGCTATTTATAATTTATCACATCATTGAGTTGTGATGCAAATTGTGTCATTTTATATTTCATCATCATAATTCATTTGCAAAATAGGAACCTTTCAAGAATGTTCAATTAATTATTTTCCTACCCTATTTCCACTCAAAAGTTGGGTAGAGCAATTGGGCAGTTCAGTCATCAGCGGGTGAACACTGAACAATACCATCCTAGCAAATAACAAAGCTATAGTGGATAGGGAAAAAAAAATTAGAGTGAATGCTATTGGTTTGTCTAGCAGAATTTAAAGGAGTAGGTAGGGAAAAAAATTTCAAGTACATAATTTATTTTTTCTGAGTTTGCAGAGTCACAGGTTGAAGATGTTCAAAACTTCTATCTTTTTCTGCGTTTGAGGTTTTGCTTTAGGGTCCGTTCGGTTGGAGGAGTGGAAAAGTGAGAGGATGGAAAGTTGTGGAAGGATGGAAAATATTTAGTTTTCCCTCTTGTGTGTTCGGTTGGAGGAGTGGAAAAGTGAGAGGATGGAAAACTCTTGTGTTCGGTTGGAGAGAAAAAGGAAAGGATGGAAAATGTAATTTATATAAATTGACTATTATATCCTTGTTACATAATATGTAAGAAATAAATTTATTTCTAATCATTAATTAATATAAAATTTATCACATCATATATATAAATTATATTATCATAGTGTAAAAATTAGATTAGGTCACGTTAAAAACAACATTTAGTAATGTTGAAAAAAAAAAAAAAGGTTATTGTTCAGTAACGTTGAAAAGAATTATATAAAAAAAAAAAAAAACGTTACTGAACTGAATTCAGTAACGTTGAGAAAAAATAAAATAAAATAACAACGTTACTGTGAACAGTAATGTTGAAAAGAAAAAAAAAAAAAAAGAAGAAGAAGAAGAAGAACGTTAATCAACAACGTTACTGTGAACAGTAACGTTGAAAGAATTTAAAAAAAAAAACAAAAACAAAAACAACAACGTTACTTTCAGTAACGTTGTTGAACAGAAAAAAAAAAATTCAGGTAATGTTGAGAAAAAGAAAAGAGAAAGTTGAAAAAAAATAGGTGGAAAGAGGGTATTTTTGTAAAAGTGCTACTATAGAACTTTTCTCTCCATATTTTCCTTCCGATTTGGAAGGAAAAAAAAAAAGTGGGCCCGGAGAGAAAATTTTCTCTCGAGTTTTCCATCCTTCCTATTTTCCTTCCCCAAACGAACAGTGGAAAACAGTATTTTCTTTTCTATTTTCCTTCCTATATTTTCCATCCTCCCTGTTTTCATTCCAAACGAACGGAGCCTTAGTTAAGCATATTTATTGGAGTAGGTAGGACCATGACTCAATAATTCTAGGCTCAGTCTATTATGGTCAGTTGGCTTGGATGGAGGGGTCATATCCACAGGGTCTCTTTTGTATCTTCATTTTCTGGTAACTCTCTCTCTTCTACCTCTCCCTTTATTCTGTGTAGTAGTAGTATTATTATGATGCTTGGCCCGTTTGGTTTAGAGATGTTTCAGTTTTCATAACTCAATTTTCAAAACTCATAACTCCTTACTCAAACCTCACCTTCACTCAAAAATTGCAAAACACCTGTTTGAACTTATAACATAGTTACATATCTCTACAATTTTTCTCCAAAACTGGACCCCACCCACTGACACTACCCATTGTTGCTACTATTGCTACCCGCGTCTCATTAACAAAAAAATCTTCCTCCTTTACTTCTCCCACACATCCTCTCACCTTCATTTCTCTGACTCTCCCTCTTTTCTATCAAAATTTTTTGTCTATCTCTCTTTCACTGTCTCTCCCCTCTTCACTCTATATTTGATTTTTTTTTCCACTCTTCTTTGTTTCTTTCTCAGCTTTCTCTGTCTCTCCCGTCTTTAATCTGTATTTGATTTTTTTCTCTCTCCTCTCCTCTCTGTTTCTTTTTCAGTTGTTTTTGGTTGGTTTGAATCAGTGATTATTGGGTTTAAAGTGGTGGGTTATTTCAGTGGTTGCTAGGTTTGGATTGGTGATGGTGGGTTTCGGTGGTGGTCATTTGGGTTTTGGCTGGGTTTCACGGTGGAGATTGGGTTTTTGGAGCTGGGTCACGGCAGAGATTGGGTTATGGGTCACGGCGTGGCTTGAATTGGTTGGGGCTAGCTTGAATCAGTTTGGTGTTTCGGTGGTGTGGATCGGCCTGGGTTTGTTGTGGTGGAGTTGTGGTTGTTTGCAACGGTAATATCAAAGAGCTGAGTGGACTAACGAGACAACATAGAAGCTCTAGGTCCCACAGAGTCTGAATATTTACAACAATGCCACTAAGTTTCCTATCTCAATTTTTGAAAACACTCATTTCTTGTTTTCTGTTTCCATTACTCTAACTCAAAATTTTTGAGTTTTGAGTGATGGAAACACAATATGAAAATTAAGCCAAACCAAAAAATTTGTGTGGGTCCCACGTTTTTTGATAACTCAACTATAAGTTTTCAGTGATATCACCCCAAACACATCTAAACCAAACAGGCCCTTGGATATGCAAATTTCTTTCTGTTCATTCTGTGGAAAAGTTCTCACTCTCTCTGATCTCTCCTCCTAATTTCCAAGTGAGTGGATGGCGCCACCGACAGGCTCTTCTTCTACTACTCAATCATCCAAAAAAGGACAAGCAAAGCGCACCCACCCACTACCCCCCCCCCCCCCAAAAAAAGCCTGGGAAAAATCCCTTTCCTTTTTCTCATTTCCACCAACACAAAATAGACAATACCATCTTCTCAGCCTCCAATACAAAAACCAAAAAACACAAGAAAAATCTGTACTTTCTACATCAACTTGAGACTAAAAACACAGCCAGCTCCTCAACCTCCAAAACCCCAAAAAAGAACCAAAACATTGAAAGCTTCCTCCTTTCTACTTTCTACCATCAAACCCAAAAATAAAACCTAGCAAAGGTCCCTCCTTTTTGCCATTTACTCAACTACCACCAACAAGGATGCCAGACAGAGGGTGGAAGAAGAAGAAGAAGATAACCTCAACAAAAAGCAAAGCAATGAGGAGAAAGCAATAACAGAGAGCAGTGGGAAAAAGATCAAGCATAAAACCAAAGAACAAGTAGCATCTGTTTCTCACCTTCCTAGATTATTTACTTATCTATGCTCATCACTAATACTCACATGTTTATACTTTATAGTAGCTCAAGCATTCACATGAACACAAGACACACATGCACACAGATTCTTGTTCACACCCAAACCCACATGACCAAGCAGTGAAACAAACACACTCAGCTGTATTGAACCAAACTCAAAACCAAAAATCCAATTTTTCCTAACCCCTAAATTCCAAGTCAAAATCCCCTTTTTGGAACCCTAATCCCTACATCCAACAAACCTATACCCACAAACCTCTTAGAGACTTTCGGCCATTAATAGAAATTAAAGAGAAATAGAGATAGAGAGAGTAGCCGTACCTTTTATGTTCATAAATATTTCATTATCATCATCCTATGTTTATTTTCCGTAATTATACCATGCTTGTGTCTACACCAAAAAAAAAAAAAAAAGTTTTAAGGTATGTAAAAACTCATTAACAAATAATTACCAAAAAAGTAGATTGCTTTGTTCATATATGAAAATCATTACTTGGTATTTTTTAAGAGATAGCTTTAAGTTACATCAGAACAGATTCCTTATTGTATGATATTGAAAAATACACTTCCTAAAAAAGAAATATAGAAATTTGGGTGAATGCATTGATAAATAATAAGGTAAAATACTATTTTGGTCTTTAAACTTTATCAAAAGTTTGTTTTTTATTTTTAAACTTTTTCATCCTTAAACTATTGAAAAGTTGATATTTTCAACCCTAAACTATTGAAAATATTTTATTTATGTCTTTAAATTTTACTAAAAGTTTATTTTTCATCTCTAAACTATTGAAAAAAATTCTTTCTTCATCCTTATTTTTGTGCTATACTTTTCAAAAAACCCTTTACAAAGTTTATGAATGAAAAAAAAAAAAAAAAAACTTTTTCAAATTTAGGGACAAAAAACAAATTCTTTACTGTTTTGAATTATTAAACTTGGCTTTTTAATAGATTACCGTAACTAAACACATCTCTTTGCTTTAAGAGACTCACGTGTTTTGACTTTATAAAGCATACAACTTGTTGCAGTCTTCTTCACTAACACATAGGTTAATACTCTATGTTTTTCTTTTTAATAATCATCAAAATAGATAGTTTTAAGAGCTTTGCCTCCAAAATAATGGATCCACCCTTTAAAAAAAAAAAACTATTCTTTTAAGGAACTTAAATATTTTTTTTTTTAGTATCTCTTAAAAAAATTATAAGATTACACATTGATTATGCGAATAAGATTTAATATACATGACAATTTTTTTGTGGTTTTTATGCAATTATTTAAGGCATGTGTCTAAAGAAAATTTATTATCGAATCCAAAATGGTGAACTACCTACTTAGTATTGGTAAGAAAATATTTTTCAAGGTGTTTTAGATTTTGTCAACCAGTTTGAGCTATTATATGTTTAATATGATTATTTTTCATAATTTTCTTGATCGCTCAAACATTTTTCTTCAATTTATTGTTCTTTTATTGGCTATTGCTTTGTTATTTGCATGCAAGGCGGTGGCGACCTTAAGTTGCCAAGGCCTTGTGTCTCCCAAGCATTGAGGTGACTGATTAAAGCGAGGCGCCACATAATATAGTTATTATACGTAAATAACTTTTGTTTGTATGTATCATACGTACTAAAATATTATTGTCAAGTGTTTTTACATATTTTGCATTAAGAAATTAGGTGGCTTAATTATTTTCAAATAGGCTTAACAAGTTTTAGGATTTTTAGCTCTATTTTAATTATATTAACAATAGGTTTTCCAACAAGCTTGTGTAAATTGATTAATCTAACAAATAAGTTTTATAAGCTTTTTTAATTTAAGTAATCTAAAAACAGATTTTACAACAAGCTTTTTAAATTAATAATCTAACTATAGGTTCTACAACAACCTTCTATAAATAATTAATCTTCCAAAAGATACATTTTAAAAAAATAAAAATTCTGCTGATGGGTTTTATAACAAGTTTTTATTAAAATAAAAATTAAACATTAATAACTAAATTAAAAAAATTATTTAAAGCCTTTTTCAAGGTTTAGGGCATTTGCCTTGCTCACCTAGGCTCTAAAAGCGCCTTGCCTCACTCGGGTGCCTAGGTGAGTGCCCGACTTGCCTTTGAATACCATGCCTAATTGTTATTATATGCTAGCTGTTTAGTCTAGTTTAGTTTATTAATCCACAAGAGTTGTGACATCGGAAAAAATGGAGAATTTGTCCATATGTGCTTATGATGGGTATCATGGGTTTAGGATTAAAAGAATTTGTGGATCTAGGGTTCAGAATTGTTGAAGAAAGGGTTACCGAGCTGTGTTAAGAATCAAAAGATGGTTTGATGTGTTATTTGATGTAAGACAGTATGGAAGGTTTATGGTTTTTGAAAGGTAAAAGTTAAGGGCTTGAGGATGAAAAGGAAAAAGACCATACTCATTGCACAAAGCTCCCACTTTTGTGGGGGTTTGATTGAGGTCATGGAAGGTGGCCTTACCTCCAATTTATTGAAGAGGCTGATTCTCGGTCTTGAACTTATGACCACTTTTTTTTGTGAAAGGTAGTTGCCATCGCTGTAAGGCTTGACCTCTTTAAGGAAGAAGTAAAAGAGAGAATATTATAGCGATTAAGGACTGTACGAAAAATACTACATGAAAGAGAATAAGCTAAGAGGAAAGGAGAGAAGAACACTTGAAGGCCAACATGCTTGGATTCTTAAAATTATTTTATTGAGAAACTTCATTTACAATTTGACTATATTGAATGCAAGTATATAGCAAGGCTCTTTATGGTAGTAGTCAGAGTCCTATTTTGCAAGGCTCTTTTGCCCTTGAATTCGAAATCTATTTCATATTAAGTGTCCTTTCCTAGGATGACCAGCTCTTCTTTTCTTTATGTCCTAGAAACTGATTAAGATGCTCTCTCTCTCTCTCTCTCCACCAATGGCTGAGACAAATGGGGGCAATTGCTCCCCTAGGTCCCCCAACATTCATCTATAATGCTACTGAACTATAGTCTTTACTGCCACTAACAAATGAAAGCCTCTCATAAAATGCAACCATACTTTCCTAACCAAGCCTTGCTTTTCATCTTTTCCTAACCAAAACAGCATGTTTTTGCTCCCAATTAAAACTCAAGTTATTGCTTGTCTGTTGTCACAGACCCTCACCCATATCACCAAGTCTAGGATTGAAAGGTCCCACGTTATATATAATAAAAAACCTGAAGAACCTCCACTTACCTTTTATCTCTTCCATCATAGTTGTCAATATCGTTCGATATGCTATATGTATTGTACGATACAAATCATGTTGTGTGTAAAAAAAAAAAATTCTGTATCATAAGGGCTTTTCATAAGTGCTTATCGTGCTTATGAATTGTATGATACAATTTGCGTATCGTATGAAAATCGTATATATCATACGATATAGAGACAATTGTTTTAAAATGAGATTTTTGGCTAAAAATTGTACTTTTAATTTGAATCTAACAAGTTATACTTGTTTTTAACACAAGATTATTAGGTTACTTAATTTAGCCTAAATATGTATCATATCATTTGTAAAAAAATTCAATATCATAAGGGTGAATCGTAAGTGCTCATGAATTGTACAATACAGTGTGCGTATTGTATGAATTGTATCGTATTGTATAATCTTATGATACACAGATAAATGCTTTAAATTTTTTTTTCTATGAGTTAAAAATTGTACTTTTATTTGAATCTAACAAGTTGTTAGACGTTTTTAACACAAGATTATTAGATTACTTAATTTAGTCTAATAAAATAACATATCTATAAGTTTTTTTTTCTTTTCTCTCTCTCTCCTAAAATATTTGGACTACACATTTACACTTAATTTTTATATTTACAAATATATTTTCTATACTATGAATATTGACTGACAATATAATCATTTATTTATTTTTTGTCATTATTGTTATAAGTCTAAGAAACTAGAATGGCAAGAAGAAATATTTTATAAAAAATTATTAAAATAAAAGAACAAAAAGATATATTAAATGTTGATGATGTTAAAGAAATTTTCAATGAAGAAATAAGTATGCAAAATGATGAACATGATGATAACATTGACTTAAATGGAGTTTGTAAGGGCACAAATTACAAATGAGGCCTACAGGGGAGATGGACTCTGACCCAGTAAGCAAAAAGTACCCTCACAATAGAATTTGTAAGAGAGTGGGCTGAACTAACAAAGTTGAGAACGGGCTTGCTTCCTACCTAAGTATGGTTGTGACCAATCTAATGTAGACGAAGTGCTGAGGAAGTGCCGAGGTCTGCTCGGACCCATTCGAGGAGTAAGACTTAGCTGATTCTTGAAGGTTTCTCTTAGTTCTTTCTTCTCTTTCTGTTCTCTTCTCTCTCTTTTCTCTAGAATGTTCAATCCCCCTTCTTTCCTTGCTTCGGGCTCTATTTATATGTCATTTCTTCTCACGTGCCAGTAGGCGGTTCCCTTCAGATACTTGTCCCATCAGCCTCCACTAAGGCCTTCATGTAGTAGCTGTATAAGACCAAGGTCACTGTTCAGATGTCTATTCGTTATTAATGCGGCCATGATGTTAGCTGCAGGGTCATAAATGCGGTTGCAGTAGCCCTCTGTAAAATATCTCCTTGTTGCCACATGTCCCTTATGGTCTATGGACGTTAGGGGAGTCCTCGGCAGTACCAGGACTGGTGCTGGAACCTCCATCTGGGTCGTTCCTTTGATGATCCGAGCAATAAGCCATCCTCGGACAAGTCCTTTTTCTCTTTCACGTAGTTTATATGACAGAAGGGAATTAGGCCAAGTATATTCCTCATTACGGGACGTTCTCGGACGGATGGCCTCCTCGGACAAGCCCGTGGCCCGTTGTTTGGTAGTGGGCCTTTTATCCCAATATCTGGTATTTGGCCCTTTACCCCTACAATAGCCCCTCAAAATTCCGGCTTTCCCTCCTATCCGAGGTGAAAGGTGGGATTTTGATTCCTCTAGGGGTAAGACCCATTTAAGCTTTTCTGTTCATCCACGTGGAAGCGTCTACATGCGATTTTCTTTACTTCTGACGAAGCCTTGGAAATTGTAGCGCTTCATTTATTGCTCTGGGTGGCACCCTGTCTTATTCACCAACGGTGAGATGCAAATCGTGCAGTCAGGGTTTTTTCGTGAAATTTTGAGCAAGGCAACTCCTTCTCGCTTTTTCTTGCCATATAAAGCGCTCTGAGGAATCTTTGTAGCTCATTTCGCATAGCCTTAAGTACTCCAGTGTCTTCCAACGTCTTAGCAGATCCACGCTTTCCTGCTCTAAGTCCTCTGAGAACATTCTCCTAAAGGTTCTTAGGTATTTGACAAGCTATTGAACCAGCGATTTCATCCGCTTCTGTAAGTTTACACCCCCCAAGATTTATTCTCCTCGGTTGAGCACTTCGGCCCTCTGTCTTTGCGTTTTTCGTCTTAGGAAAACTCCCTAGTCTCCTTCCAATTTGTCTAAATGGGTAGATTTAAGTACTTGGTCGATGATTCCATCGCTGTGGAGCTTTTCAAAGAGAAATATAACATTCCCGAGGGGGTTAGTCTTTGCTATTGCCCGCCGGAAAACATTCTTACCCATCGAAACACCGACGAAGTGGTCATTCCCGTGATAGCCTTCCTGGAAGGCGGGATGACAATTCCCATGGGTGATGTGACGATAGATTACTTTAGGAACCATAGGTTATGTCCACACCAGTGCGCCCCTAACCTGTTTAGAGTCTTGGGATGTGTAGAAGCCCTCAATCGGATGATGGGCCTGCAGTTGACCTGGCACGATGTCGTACACATGTACGAGTGTCATTCTCTGGCCGATGGGGGGTATTACCTAAAGTCTAGGTCTCCCATAGTGAAAATGCTATCCTGTCTTCCCAAGTCCAATAAGGGCATGAAGGACGACTTCGTCATCGTCTCTAGGGCGTGGCATGATGGCCGACACTGTCCGACTACCGAGGGGGAGCCAGGTGGGGTGCTTTAGGGTTAGGTCGAGACGATATTGGGCTTATGCTTTAGATATGATCTCATTCTGTTATGTCTACGTCTGATTTCACGGTTCGGCGATAAATCTAACGTTCTTTGATTTTGTCTGCAAATAGGAAGTTCGTCGCCCCAAAGCTTAGCCACGTGAATGTCCCTGGTTTGAACTTCCTGCTACGGTCCGAGGTGTTCGTCCACTCAGACGGCCAGCTAAGAGCAGCTCACTTGATATTGGACATCACCCCGTTATCGGGCAACTTTCAAGTCGTCGGTAATTCCATCCGAGCCAAAGACAAGCGGCTTCATAGAATAGACGTTTCGCGGCCAGGCTTTTTGGCTAAAGAGGATCTTCCCCCCGTTGAGTTGCTGGCTTAGCGAACTCTTCCTCCGTACGCTGTTCAGAGGGAAGAACCTGCTTCTCCTCGGATATCCTTGGAAGGGGAGATTGAGGGGTTTCGATTCGAAGGCGAAGAGGAGGTGCAAGACGAACCCCATACTATTCTCGAATCGGAGAGCACTGAAGAGGAGGAAGGCGACATGTCATTGAGGCCAAGGGCCGGATTGAGGGATCTTATCTCTGGGAGAAACAAGGGCGGCCCCTCCAGGGAACCGTCTAAGGAGAAAACACCCCCACAACCCTCACCTCTTCCTCCTCCCCCAACAACTGGTCCCAAACTTCTTCCTACTCCCGACCTTAGGAAGAAGAAGAAGAAGTTCATGGACCTGGATACTGAAGAGGGTGAGGTGCCCCCTCCCCAGCAGAAGGGGCTCAAACATCAGAAAACGGGAAGGGGTGAGAGGAAGACGTCCGCGTCAGAGCACCGAGCTGAAAGTCAAGCCTTGGATACTCAGCAAACTCCAGATTGGGCTCCCAGCTTAGCCCTGGATGGCGTGGCGATCCCTGCCACGGCCTCTATAAGGGACTTCCAGAGGGGGCGGTCTGGCTACATTGCCGAGGCTCTGGAGCGCCCTCTTCTTCTGCCCAAGGACATGGACACAGTGAGGGCGTGGAGGTAGCCTGACCTGTTCATGTCGATGAAGAGAGACCTAGGTATGGTAAGTTCTTGATCCCTTGACTGTACAACTGGTTAAGTTTGGCATGTACCGCACATTCTTCTTACAATGTTAGTGATGCAATCTGGCCTTTCTTATTGCACAGCTCACCTAACAGGTCTACGTGGCTGAAGAGTGGGTCCGAGATGCCCGCCACTTGGCGAGGACTGAAACCCAAGCCCGCATTGAGACAGAAAAAAGCCTAGGGGCTGAGAAGCACGAGAGGCAGGAGCTAGCCAAAAAACTCGCTACCGAGCAACGGGAGAAGAAGAGCGCCGAGGCCGGGCTAAAGAGTGCCCAGGATCAGGCCGAGGACCAACGGAAGAGGCTACACATGACAGAAATAGAGCTGGCCACTGAGAGGCAGCTGGTTCTGGAGCTCCACGCCCAAGCTGAGAGGGCAGAGAAAGCCGAGAAGGAGGCCAAAGAAGCTCTGAGGATGGCTGAGACCGAGAAAAAGGCGGAATACATCCGCGGGATGGAGGAGACTGAGAAGAGGCTCGCCGAGGAGATAACGGAGGTGTGCAGGGAATACTGTACACTAACATGGGAAGAGGCATTGGGCGCTGCAGGCGTTCCGGCCGATTCAGAGCTTAGGCAGCCGGGGAAGGTGTATTTCCACCCTGATATACGTGCGACCCAGGCTGACCCTGTGCCTTTGCCGCTCCAAGCGTCTGAGCAATCAAGCCAAGCATAAACACCTCTCGGAGCTGAACAAGAGGTTCAAAAAGAAGAGGTAGCGTCGCAGGGTGGCGCGGATGTTGATGCCTCTTCCAAAACCGAAGATGCCAACAAGGACGAGGAGGTTGCCCCTTCTGTGGCCAAGCTGGGTCATTCAGACGACATCCTTCTCCCTGAATCTTAGAGTTAGGATTAGAATTTTATGTCTCTGTTAGTTGCATTCCCTTTTGGATCGAATTTGGTCAAATCATTGTACTTCAGCTTTAATTTAGTGAAAGTATTTCCATCTTGGAATGATCATGATCAACTTCTCTCTTTTATCGTTCTTATGGCGTGAACCGTTGGATTGCCATTAAGTACACAAATTACGTGCAAGTTTACGCCAATGAAGTTACCAGGTCAATCGATTCAATTCTTAAACAACGGAGTCATTTCACGAATTAAACTGAATAATGCTGAGAACATTGTATGAGTATGCTCGTCGGACCGAGCGCGTAATTCGAGGAATCAGTCACGATAGACAATAAGAGCGTTAGTTTACCCAAAGCGCGTAGTTCGAGGGGACAGGCGCAGCCGAGGTTCTGTTTAGCTCGTAGGGGTGTTAATTTAGCCAAGGCAGGAGGTCCGAGGTACCAGGCCTGACCAAGGTTCCGTTTAACACTACTAATTTACTCAAGGTGTGTGGTCCGAGGACCCGGCACAACCAAGGTTTTGTTTAGTACTTAGGGGTGTTAATTTACCCAAGATAGGTGGTCCGAGGGACCAGGCCTGACCAAAGTTCTGTTTAACACAGTACTAATTTACCCAAGGTATGTGGTCCGAGGACCACGTGCGACCAAGGTTCTGTTTAGTACTTAGTATTAATTTACCCGAGGTGTGTGGTCTGAGGACTACGTGCGACCAAGGTTCTGTTTAATACTTAGGGGTGTTAATTTACCCAAGGTAGGTGGTCCGAGGGACCAGGCCTGACCAAAGTTCTGTTTAACACAGTACTAATTTACCTAAGGTGTGTGGTCCAAGGACCACGTGCGACCAAGGTTCTGTTTAGTACTTAGTATTAATTTACCCGATGTGTGTAGTCCGAGGACTACGTACGACCAATGTTCTGTTTAATACTTAGGGGTGTTAATCTACCCAAGGTAGGTGGTCCAAGGGACCAGGCCTGACCAAAGTTCTGTTTAACACAGTACTAATTTACCCAATGTGTGTGGTCCGAGGACCACGTGCGACCAAGGTTCTGTTTAGTACTTAGTATTAATTTACCCGAGGTGTGTGGTCCGAGGACTACGTGCGACCAAGGTTCTGTTTAATACTTAGGGGTGTTAATTTACCCAAGGTAGGTGATCTGAGGGACCAGGCCTGACCAAAGTTCTGTTTAACACAGTACTAATTTACCCAAGGTGTGTGGCCCGAGGACCACGTGCGACCAAGGTTCTGTTTAGTAATTAGTATTAATTTACCCGAGGTGTGTGGTCCGAGGACCAGGCACGACCAAGGTTCTGTTTAATACATAGGAACAAGCAATATAGTTGAGTCAAATATGAGAATGGACATTTTCATTAATAATAATACCTTCTTAGGTTATTTACATTCAAAGGGTGCACTACAGCCCTCCCATCCAAATCTTCTAAATAAAATGCTCCTAGTCCTGCTACTGATAGGATCCGATATGGGCCTTCCCAGTTAGGTCTCAGCTTTCCCCAGGCCGGGTTGTTCGCGGTGCCCACGACTTTCCGTAAGACCAAGTCCCCTGGTGCAAGTGGTCTCAGTCTGATATTGGCATCATAACTTTGCTTGAGCCTTTGTTGATAGTACGCCAGTTGAACAGCAGCATTTTCTCTGCGCTCGGCGACTAAGTCCAGACTATCATTCAGCAGTTTGTCGTTGTCGGCCGGGGAGAACGAGCTGGTTCTAAGAGTGGGGAACCCCGTTTCTATGGGGATGACAGCTTCGGCACCGTATGTCATTGCAAAAGGGGTTTCCCCTGTAGATCTACGGGGGGTTGTCCTGTAGGTCCAGAGGACGTGGTGCAATTCTTCCACCCATTTTCCTTTGGCGTCGTCCAACCTCTTCTTGAGACCGCCCACTATGACTTTGTTAACTGCTTCAGCTTGGCCGTTCCCTTGCGGGTATGCAGGGGTGGAGTACCTGTTTGTAATGCCCAATCCGCAGCAGAACCTTCTAAACGCTTTACTGTCAAACTGCAGGCCATTGTCCGAGATGAGCGTATGTGGCACTCCGAACCGGGTTATAATGTTCTTCCACACAAACTTCTGGACATCCATATCTCTGATGTTGGCCAGGGGCTCGGCTTCCACCCACTTGGTGAAGTAGTCTGTGCCGACGACCAGGTACTTTTTATTCCCTGTTGCCTTTGGGAAGGGGCCCACAATGTCTAAGCCCCATTGGGCGAAGGGCCACGGGCTAGACAGAGGATTCAGAACTCCCCCTGGCTGGTGGATATTTGGCGCAAATCTTTGGCATTGGTCACATTTCTTGACGTACTCCTCCGATTCCTTTTGCATGTTCGGCCACCAATATCCCTGAGTTAGAGCTCTGTGAGCCAGTGATCTGCCTCCTGTGTGGCTCCCACAGATCCCTTCGTGCAATTCTTCAAGGAGCAACTCAGTTGCTTCAGGGTGCACGCACAGTAAGTAGGGTCCGGAGAAAGAGCGTTTGTACAGCTTAGTGTCTTCTGATAGCCAGAACCGAGGGGCTTTCCTCCGCACCTTATCTGCTTCGGTCTTGTCCGGCAGTAGGACGTTATCTTTGAGGTATGTTACCACGGGGTCCATCCAGCTTGGCCCTGCTCTGACCTGACAGATGCTGTGCCCATCTACCTCTTCGGCATGCCTTTGTATGTCCTCGACCAAGACAAGCCGAGGTAGCCCTTATGCCGAGGAGGTTGCGAGAGTGGCTAGGGAGTCTGCATGAGTATTCCCGCTCCGAGGGATGTGTTGCAGACTGAATGATTTGAACTGTGACTGCAGGCGCTTCACATGCCTTAGATATTTCTGCATCCTCTCGTCGCGTGCCTCGAGCTCTCCTCTGACTTGTCCGACGACCAGGAATGAGTCTGAGAACACTTCCAGGGCGTTTCCACCCATTTTCCAAACCATGTCCATTCCGGCCAGTAGGGCCTCGTACTCAGCTTCATTATTGGTGGTCGAGAAGTTTAGCCTTAAAGATTTCTCGATGCTAACCTTCTCGGGGGATATCAGGACCAGCCCCAGCCTCGAGCCTCTTTGATTGGCTGCCCCGTCAATGTACAACTTCCAGTGGGGGGTTTCCTGGACAGATACCTGGCCAACTGACTTCCCATCTGTGTGCGCCATCTCGCAGTTTCTTCGAATGCAGGCTCAGCGAACTCGGCCATCAGATCAGCTAGTACTTACCCTTTGACCGAGGTACGAGGCATATACCTTATGTCAAAAGCCCCTAAGATCGTCCCCCATTTCGCGATCTTCCCTGTGTAGTCTGCACTCCGGAGCAGTGATCTAAGGGGGAGCTGGGTAAGGACCACCACGGTGTGCGATTGGAAGTAGTGAGGAAGCTTGCGGGTGGCATGTACCACTGCATAGATGGCCTTCTCGAGTGGCAGGTAGCGGACCTCGGCCTCGTGGAGGGACTTACTCACATAATAAACGGGCTTCTGTACGCCGTTGTCGACCCGTATAAGTACCAGGCTCACAGCATGGGTGGATACTGCGATGTATGCGAACAACACTTCGTCCTCCGTGGGGCTGGACATGATGGGCGGCCGAGATAGATACTCTTTTAGCTACTGGAAAGCCAGAACGCACTCTTCATTCCACTCGAACCCTTTCCACTTGTTCAACAGCTGGAAGAAGGGCCGAAATCTCTCGGCCGACCTGGAGATGAATCGGTTGAGAGCAGCGGTCATCTCGGTCAACTTCTGGACCTCCTTTGGGTTCCGAGGAGGCTGCAAGCTGTTGATCGCCTTTATCTGGTCGGGGTTGACCTCAATCCCGCGGTGGGTGACCATATAGCCCAGAAACTTTCCTGATCCTACGCTGAAAGAGCACTTTGAAGCATTAAGTCGCAGCTTGTGCTTCCTCAAGATTTCGAATACGTTTCCGAGGTCGCTGACGTGGTCGGACTCCAGCTTGCTCTTGACCACCATGTCATCGATGTAAATCTCAATGCTTTTCCCCAGCTGTGGTTCGAACATCTTCGTCATCATTCTCTGATAGGTGGAGCCTGCGTTCTTCAGGCCGAATAGCATGACCTTATAATGGTAGTTCCCAATGGGCATCACGAAGGCCGTTTTCTCTTGATCCTCCAGTGCTAATGGGATTTGGTGGTACCCTTGGAAGGCGTCCAAGAAACTCATCCGAGGGTGCCCTACAGTTGTGTCTACCAGTTGATCAATCCGAGGCATAGGGAAGGGGTCCTTTGGACAGGCTTTGTTCAAGTCTGTGAAGTCCACGCATACACGCCACGTCCCGTTCTTCTTCTTTACCACCACTATGTTTGCTAGCCATTCAGGGTAGAAGACCTCCTTGATAGCCCCTGCCTGCTTGAGTTTGTTCACTTCATCCCTGACAGCGTCAGAGTGCTCCCTGGATGAGCGCCGAGGTGGCTGTTTTTTGGGAAGGCAGACGCTCTCACATTCAGGTGATGGCAAATAAACTCTGGGTCCACCCCCGGGGCCTCGTATGAGTTCCAGGCAAACACATCGATGTTTTTCAGAAGGAATGCCAGCAGCTCCTCCTTCTCCCGAGCAGGTAAATTTGCCCCAACTTGGAAAAACCTCTCTGGGTCGTCCCCGATGGTAACTTTCTCTAACTTCTCACACTTCTCGTCACCCGGCCCCACTGCACTGGGCGGACTCGGGACCTGTGATTGCTACGAATCTTTGGCCGAGGTGGTGGTCTTCTCGGCAATAGGCCGATGTGAAATGGCGGCTATGAGGCATTGCCTTGCCATTGATTGGCTTCCTACGATCTCCTCCACCCGTCCTCCGGACGGGAACTTAACTTTCAGGTGCAAGGTAGATGAGACAGCCCCCAGGGCGTGGAGCCAAGGCCTGGCCACGATGGCTGTGTAGGGAGAGTACGTATCCACAACGATGAAGTTCACCTCGACTACCTCAGACCCTGCTTGCACGGGCAATCTGATCTGGCCTTTGGGGATGACCGTCTTTCCATCGAAGCTGACCAGGGGCGAGTCATATGCTGTAAGGTCCTCGAGCCGTAGGCCCAGTCCTTTGTACAGGTCCGGATACATGATCTCAGCCCCACTCCCTTGATCAACCATTACCCTCTTCACATCGTACCTCCCTATTCTAAGGGTGATGACCAGAGCGTCGTCATGGGGCTGGATAGTCCCCTGCTTATCTTCGTCCGAGAAGCTTAAAACTGGTCGGACGTCCATCCTTGCCCTTTTCGGCTCCTGGTTTGGGTCCTCGGTAGACGCCGTGGAGATAGACATTACCCTGGAAGGGCAGGATCCAGTTCTCCCGGGGGCCACGAAGATCACATTAATCGTGCCCAGCGGGGGCCTTAATGAGGCGGTCCTTGAGGCCCCTGGCCTGATGTGGCTTCCTTGGTTATTTGGCGGATAGACGAACTGTTGCAGCTTTCCTTCCCTCACAAGCTGTGCCAGGTGGCTCTTCAGAGTTCTGCAGTCCTCGGTGGTATGCCCCCGTTCCTGGTGATACTGGCAATGCAGACTCTGATTGCGCTTCACGGGGTCTCCCCCCACTTTGTTTGGCCACCTGAAATATGGCTCGTTCTGAATTTTTTTTCAGAATCTGATGAATTGGCTCTCGGAACACAGCATGGACAGCCTCTGATGCAGCAGACCCGGATTGGATACTGTAGTCTCTCCTCGGCCTGCTGTTATTGTATCGGTCCGACCTGAAATCCCTCCTTTCCTGAGGGATAACCTTAGCTTTTCCTTTTCCAACTAGCTGGTCCTCCTCGACCCGCTTGTACTCGTCGATGCGGTCCATCAGTCGGCGCACACTCCTTACGGGCTTCTTGGTTAGAGACTTCCTAAGGTCGTGCTCGGCTGGTAAGCCGACCTTGAAGGTTCTCACAGCCACGTCATCGAAATTGCCCTTGATCTCGTTAAACATCTCCCAGTACCTATCTGAGTACGTTTTTAGGGTCTCCCCCTTTCGCATGGACATGGACAGCAACAAATCTAGCGGCCGAGGGACCCTTGTGTTCGTCACGAACCGAGAGTAGAAAGCCTTAGTAAGCTCTCGGAAGGATCCAATGGAGTCAGCCGCGAGGCCGTCAAACCATCTCATGGCTGCAGGCCCCAGGCTAGAGGGGAAGACTTTGCACATGAGAGTCTCATTCCGAGAGTAGACAGCCATTTTCTGATTGAAATGGCTCACGTGCTCCACGGGGTCAGTTCTCCCATCGTAGGTAGTGAAGGTAGGTTGAGTGAAACGTCGAGGGAGGCTCCCCTCTTCGATGCTGCGGGTGAAGGGCGACCTGGAGATCTGGTTGAGCGCCCTATTCATCGCATCGCTCCCTGTGCCCCTTGAGTAGGTATTTCTGCTCCCGCGGTGGTGGTGATGTTCTTCCTCGTAGGAGAAAGTCTCACTTGGGGGCGTCCTGGAGCGGTGCCTATAGCTACCGTCGTTGCTATCGTCAGAGGAGTCATCCGTAATGGAGGGGCTGCTAGATGGACTGCGCCTCCTACGTGCGTGGCGGAGCTTCCTCTTCAGACGGTCAATCTCCCGTTGCATATTCTTTGTAGTGTCTTTGTGAGATTCTTTACCTTTGTCCCGATGCTGGCTCTTGGCCGTGCGATTTGTGTGCACACTTCCATCACGGTCCCTCTCACGCTCGAGTCGCTCAAAGTGATCAATACGCTGAGAGTCATCTGACTCCGCCCGGTTAGGACCTGATCCCACCATAGTTCAAGCTTTCAGCTCGCCAACGTCACCGTTAGTTCCCACAGACGGCGCCAATTGTAAGGGCACAAATTACAAATGAGGCCTACAGGGGAGATGGACTCTGGCCCAGTAAGCAAAAAGTACCCTCACAATAGAATTTGTAAGAGAGTGGGCTGAACTAACAAAGTTGAGAACGGGCTTGCTTCCGGCCTAAGTATGGTTGTGACCAATCTAATGTAAACGAAGTGCTGAGGAAGTGCCGAGGTTTGCTCGGACCCGTTCGAGGAGTAAGACTTAGCTGATTCTTGAAGGTTTCTCTTAGTTCTTTCTTCTCTTTCTGTTCTCTTCTCTCTCTTTTCTCCAGAATGTTCAATCCCCCTTCTTTCCTTGCTTCGGGCTCTATTTATATGTCATTTCTTCTCACGTGCCAGTAGGCGGTTCCCTTCAGATACTTGTCCCATCAGCCTCCACTAAGGCCTTCATGTAGTAGCTGTATAGGACCAGGGTCACTGTTCAGATGTCTATTCGTCATTAATGCGGCCATGATGTTAGCTGCAGGGTCATAAATGCGGTTGCAGTAGCCCTCTGTAAAATATCTCCTTGTTGCCACCTGTCCCTTATGGTCTATGGACGTTAGGGGAGTCCTCGACAGTACTAGGACTGGTGCTGGAACCTCCATCTGGGTCGTTCTTTTGATGATCCGAGCAATAAGTCATCCTCGGACAAGTCCTTTTTCTTCT
The DNA here is from genome assembly GCA_033629205.1 of Lithocarpus polystachyus. Lineage (NCBI taxonomy): Eukaryota > Viridiplantae > Streptophyta > Magnoliopsida > Fagales > Fagaceae > Lithocarpus > Lithocarpus polystachyus. The sequence goes on from CM066164.1 coordinate 82,760,776, forward strand.
TCACGTAGTTTATATGACAGAAGGGAATTAGGCCAAGTATATTCCTCATGACGGGACGTTCTCGGACGGATGGCCTCCTCGGACAGGCCCGTGGCCCGTTGTTTGGTAGTGGGCCTTTTACCCCAATATCTGGTATTGGGCCCTTTACCCCTACAGAGTTGATTAGACAATATGATGAAAAAAATTATTATTTTTGGGTCATTTGTAATGTATTATTATTTTTGAGTTTAATCAATTTAAATGTGTACGTTATAAATACATATTAGTTTTATTTATTTAGTTAGCTTGTTAAATATTATTACATATGTGGTGAATAAATTAATTATTAGTTAAATATATTCAAAATTTAAAATGAATGTTCCCTTTATATATGTATATCTATAAACTTTTTTTTTTTATAAATTTTATTAAGTGTTTGTGTATCTTACAATACACAATATAGAAAAATAAAAAAATTGATTCACGATACGATTTACATTTTCACAACTATGTCTTCCACCATTCGAGTTTTCACATTATAGTTTTTGTTATAATTCGAAAATACTACTACATAAAATTAGAGGAATAAATGTTGAATTTTATGTAATTTTTTTAAAGGTGTTTTCAAGGTATTAATGCACATAGTGTGTGTTTGCCAATCAACAAAACGTTTTTCTTGCTTTTTGTTTCTTGTCTCAATTTTTGTTTCAAATAATCTAACATTTAGCCTTTTGTCTTGCATTATGCAAATAAGTTACTGAAAATAAACAATTTTCAAACAGACATATAATTTTAACTTTGCAGAAATATTGTTATATGCTTCACACGTTTACTTTGATTTATTCGAAAACACATTTTTTTTTTATAAAAATGAATGAGTCAAATTACGTGTTTACATTTTATATATTTAGATTAATCTCTTAGTTTGATTCTTGTAAACTATGAATTTTATTTTTTTTGCCTTTAATGATATGAAATATGTATTTGTAGCTAAGTGAGATTGTGGAGAAACCTTATCATAATAGTGAGTATAGATCAAATTCTAGAGAACTTGTATCAATGTAGTTTTTCAAATCCTTAACTCCAATCTTGTCCCCCCTGAACTTAAATCCTGGTTCTGCCGCTGCTCCCCCACATTCTTACTTCACTTTCTTTGTAAGATTTTATTTTGATAGTGCTTTATATGGATGCATTCAGATGTTGCGTGACTATGGAATATTATGTTTTGCCTCACCTAGTTATGAAAGGACTATTGAATTCACCATATGTTAGCAAATGGGCCTGTTGTCAGTGCTTATCAACCATCCTATTTACTATGTGAGAAAATAACAATTGGTGTGCGCTACATTCAGAAAGATGGATTTTAATTGTATTTAAACTATCTTTTTCATGCCTTACAGACGCTGAAACTCCATTTTCTATTACTGAAGGAACTGGGAAAGGACCAAATAAATGGTGCCAAATTGATCGAGATTGGAAAGCTTATGCTGATGGATGAATGCTATCTCCTATTTATCTTCTGGACTGAAGGGTGTTGGGTGCCGGCTTTTATCATCTTGGCGAAATTAAAAAGGGATTATGAACCAGCTCAGGTTGTTGTGAAGAATAGGGTACATGATATTGTGGTGAGCTACCTGCCACTGAAGATATACTTTGTTATCCTGATTTATGGCCATGATTTTTGTTAAGGGGGTGAAAAAACCGACAAACCGAAAAAATCGGTCAAAACCAATTGAACTGTTGTCAAAATTTCGGTTCAATTTTGGTTCAATTTGATTTTAAGTTTGAATACACCAAACCAACCGAAACCAAACCGAACCGAACATATTATAATATATTTTACATAAAATTTTTTAATATAAAATCTATTTATATTTACAACTTGGGCCTCTGTTAGTTATTATTATTATTATTATTTTTTAAAAAGTGGGCCTCTAGTTTGTACAATAGTAGGGGCTCCAGCTCTTTCATTTTATTTTAAAACATTAGGCCCATTTGGGCATTTTTTTTAATATATATATATATATATATATATATATATATATATTGTGATCAGATCAGATCAAATCCGGCCTCTTCATTCTATGATTCTTTAGTTTCTTTTTATTTAAACATTGTTATTTAAAAGTTAAAACCCATTAGATTAACTAATTAAGATTAAACTAAGTAAATTTATATTAAACTAATTAAACTAAAATTAATTAAACTATAAAAATAAAAGTTAGAAAACCCTACCCAGCCACACTTCACTTCACTCTCACACTTTCACCCAGCCGCACCAGCTTCATCACCAACCGAGTCTCCATCTCCGACTCTTCTCCACCGTCTGATGCTCCCACTCCCACCTCAAAGCCACCGACTCCCTCTTTGGCTCCAACTCCATCCGCCTCCGTCGCCTTCCTCCGCTCCGTCAACCTCGCCTCCGGCTCCTCCCCCACCGATCGCCCCAACCACCTCCAATGCGCCGACCGGTACTCCCTCTCACATATAGACTATCACGCTGCTTCAGTGCTTCTTCTCCGTTCTCTTTTTTTTTTTTTTTGTGTTTGCTATTTGCTTGGTGCTTGGTGTTTGGGTGGTGAGAAAACGTGGGAAAGCAAAGGAAATATATATTTTTTCTTATTTTGGTATGTCTTCTGATTATATTCATGATTTTGAGTTTTTTTTTTTTTTTTGTTTGCTTGGTGTTTGGTTGCTGAGAAAATGTGGGAAAGTAAAGAGAAATAGGCTTTTTTTTCTTTTTTCTTTTTTGTCTTCGATCTGTTTGTTTCTAAGAAATTGGAAGTAACCGAAAACCGACCGAACCGAACCGAACCGATTGAAATCCAGTCAGTTCGGTGTCGGTGCCAAATTTGGAAAACCAAAAATTTCGGTTCGGTGGAAAAATCGCACTTCAAACCGACCAAACCGAACCGATTACACCCCTTTATTATTTTTTGTTATGTACCAATTCATTTAACATTTGCAAGCTAATGAATGCTTGACTTGCATCCCCACCTACTCGGACCATTTGGACCCTTGATAGGTTACTCATTCAATGACCAACCTATTCTGTTTATAAAAACAAGCATCAGAGTAACACATTAATATATGATCCTTCTAACCCCAGTCCTTTTGGCATAAGCTTATATGGTTTTTTTCTTTGTTGAAAGTGGGCTAAAGTATTCTTGTACTTCGAAGAACTGAGTTTTAAAAAAGCTTTCATGAACAAATAAGCTTGTAGGCAACCAGTTGCTTAAAGATGTAACACACACACATACACGTGTGTATGTGTATATACATTTATACATTTATGCAAACTTGACGGTTTTGTAGTTGTCATGATAAAACATTCCATGCTTGTAAATGGGTAATAGATGTATCAAACCAGTTGAAATATTTTGCTATTTTTTTTTTAATCTATAGCAGATGTCTCATCAGGTGATGTTGAAAGGGGATGCCAATCAAATCTATTACTGTATATAATTGCATTCATCATCTGAGCAAACATTCAATGGATCAAGGTTCATTTTATACATCTATGCTTCCAAAGATTCATAAATGCATATGCATGTATGTAGTGCTTACATAAATGCATCCTAATGTTTATTAAAGCTATGGTTAGGAGATGGATGCTATTGGAATGTTTACAGATTTGCACCCCCTAGCCCCTTCCTCTCAGTAATATTATTATTATTTTTCTAATGATTCTCTCTCTGACTCTCTTGCACCCTCTCTGACCTAACATGACAAAAATTGTCAAGAATATCAATTTGGAAAAATTCATTTGTCCGTTGTAGTAGCTGTATAACATTTATGTCAACAAAATTTTCACTACGCATGAACCATGTTCAAAGTGATATATAATCTGCTGCATTAAAACAGCTTAAAAGATAATTGTATGCCTGCAGATCATTTGGTTACTTCTGTGAACAATCTCAGTATGTTCATTTCCATAATGAAAGGAAGATGGAGAGTTGAAAATGGAAGGGATATCCATATCTAACATCTAGTCTGATTAGTTTCCTATTAGACAACTTTCTAAAAAAAAAAAAAGTTTCCCATTAGACATGATGCTAATACATCGCTGCTGCAATAGGGTAAGAAGGTATCAGACCTTATTAAGCCCCATCAAATTAATATGTACCTTTGAGATTAGTAAAAAAATTTATGGAAATGAACATGATGTACTCGTGTACAGATAATGTCTACCAATCTCAAGAAACAATGAGGCTAAACACAAATTCATCTAGCCCTTCTCTCATGGCGTTGAGTACCAAGTTAAAAAGGCATGTCATCTTTTGAGACTGAAAAAGGGCTTATGATAGTTACAGAGACAAGCCCAAGACTATCAACACTAAAGTTTGGTTCCAACTAAAATAGTCAAATTTATATGAAAAATTTATGTATGATGCATTACTAGTCAAGGTATCGTGTCAACTAGAGGAATTAAGTATGATACAGTTTGTATCATATTCAATGGCTTTAATGCTGTTTACATTACTTTTTTCACGTTATTTAACATTCATTTTCATATCAATTGTAGATTTTGTAATTTCCTTTTTATATCATTTTGCTTCTTATAAGCTAGTTTACAACTTAGACAACCTTTCAACTGCCTACGGTATTGTGTTGTTGCACCATTATTACTGTAGGCAAGTCTTTTAAGGCAATGAATATATTGAACCTTTTTTTATCATAAGAAAGAAACTTATGATAAAAGAAACATTGAGGCTTCTCAAAGAAGCTTCGGTCTTTCCAAGGGAGTCTAAGAGTTTTAGGCTGTAGACTGCGGAAGATAGACATTGACTCATTGAGTGACAACCACAAATGAGAATCTTAGTTTGAATAGAACTGAATTGTGAAGTTTAGGCAGAGAGGAGAAATTAAATTAAATTAAATTAAATTAAAGAACTAGAGAATTGGATGTGAAGTTATAGTGTATTTTGATAATTAGGGAAAGGATACTTAGGGCTCGTTTGGTTGGATATTTCTAATATCATTGTTTAAAATGACGTGAAAACTGTGGTATAAAAAGTATTGTGAAAACATGTGTTTACAGTATTCATAAAGCAAAAAATGTGTTTGGTACTATGTTTCAGTGTGTGAAAAAATATAATTGTGTGTTTGGTATATGTATATATTTTTTTTAAAAAGCTGACAAGTGGGCCCCTTAGTTGGAATTGAAGAAGGAAGCTTTTGTGTTGTCTAATCAAGTGGGTCCCATATTTTTCAAAATATTTACAAAAGTGTCATTGAGCAATGTTGTTTGAAATTTGAAAACTGGTAAAAGAAATTTTCCAAATTCAGTGTTTAAACACCTTAAAATGAGCAACTTAACTCAAACACTCCTAAAAAACACCATTACCAAACACATTTTTTTCTAGAACCACAGTTTTTAGTGTTTAAACACTGAACACTATTGTTTGGAATCAAAAATTAAACATGCCCTTGGTAATTAGTAAATGACTAACACTATCACATAAGAAAAGGAATAGGAAAAGACTACAAAAGGACACCTAAGATGGTGAAGTCCATCTGTCCATGACATTCGTGAAGTAGTATTTTCTTTTCTTTTCTTTTCTAAATGCATGAAGTAGTACTTTACTAGAACTAATGGCTCTCTATAGCATCATTCATGGCTCTCTATAGCATCATTCTGTAGGTCTTTCATTTATCTTGTAGTATTTAGTAAAAATATTACAACTTATTTAGTGTTTAGTATGCTTAATTTTCTTATATATATATATGTGTGTGTGTATATATATATATATATATATATATCTTGTTGTATGTCAAGGATGTGGTTGCAATGGCCATTGCCCTCTTTGTCAATTCTTGATTTCGATTCAAAGAAGGGTCAGTATTTAAATCTGGAAAGTTTGATGTGATTAAAGGCAGAGATATGTTTTTAATTTTTTTTTCTAATACCCTAGTTTCCAATTTTTGTTATTTTTTAATTTTAGGATTATTTACATTGTTAGGTGAATGCAATTTGCATCCAAGGGTATGGAGTCCCTCCGCAGATAATAGATTTGCAGTTTCTTGTGATGTAGCAATGAAGTCTCAAGGGAGAGTCCTTTAGGCTTTGGATAACTTATTTAACTCAAAAAAAATTCATGACCGATTTGCGTGTAGTGACTGACCTGGACGGGCTCCTAAATTTACTGAAGTCTGGAAAAAGAGAAAAAGATGTAGCTGCAAATCTAAGTTGGAGCTTTTAAGTGACTTTAAAGCAATAGTTATAAGACCAAACAAGATATCTTTTGGATCTATCCAAGGTTAGGTGAATCTGATGACCCACCAGTTGTCACAAATTGGATGTTTCTACCAAGTTCTTGACAAGAGAGTTGATCAGAATGTAAAAGTCTGGGTGTTTAGGAAGGATTTGAAGAGCGTAGCTCCCTGCAAGATCACAGTTCTGAATGACCTCACAAGTTATGTGGAAGTGGATATTGTTGAGGACATTGCTCCAAGAGAGTTGAAAGTGATTTTAGTTCTGGCATTTGAATCCAGTTCATGTAATTGAGAAGAAAGTCCTTGAGGATTACATAAACTGGATTCAAATGCCACTTGCAAAGGTCTAGAACTAAAAATCACTTTCAGCTCTCTTGGAGCAATGTTCTCAACAATATCCACCTCCACATAACTTGTTAGGTCCTTCAGAACTTTGATATTGTAGGGAGTTATGCTCTTCAAATCCTTCCTAAATACCCAGACTTTTACATTCTGATCACCTCTCTTGTCAAGAAATTGGTAGAAACATCCAATTTGTGACAAGTGGTGGGCCACCAAATTCACCGAACCTTGGACAGATCCAAAGGAAATCTTGTTTGGTCTTACAATTGTTGCTTTAAAGTCACTTAAAAAGCTCCAACTTAGATTTGCAGCTACATCTTTTTCTCTTTTTCTATACTTAAATAAATTTGGGAGCCCGTCCAGGTCAGTCTCTACTTGCAAATCAGTCATGGATTTTTTCTGACTTAAATAAGTTGTCCAAAGCCTTAAGGAATCCCCCTCCAATTAAGTGTTTTGATTTCTCTTGAACTTATATCCCCAATACACTCCAGCAAATAGGGGAATACAGCGCTTGTCCCTCCCGACAAAGGCAGTGGCAGCCATATCCTTTATTATTATTTTTTTTATATACATTGTTGAGTGGGGCAGTTTTGAGCATGATTTTGTTGAAGAAGAGAAGGCAACTGAGTTGAAAGAGCCATCTGCTGAGCTTTTGGTTGAAGCACCTACAAAATCAGAACATGGAAATATAGTGTGGAAGGCAAAGGTAAATCATTTTTAAAATTATAAAACTATATTTGTTTCAACGAAAGACAATGCATTTTTAAAATTATAAAACTATACTTGTTTCAATTAAAGACCTGCACTGTGCAGTGGACAATTTATTCCATCGATGCTGTTAAGGTTCTGCGAGCTTTTGGAATCAGTAATAACTGGCAATTATATCGTATGAGGAAGTTGTAAGCCCATAAATTGGTTGTTTTTCATATTCTTGGGCATTGTGGATTTATTGCTACTTGCTGGTGATTAACTAATTGCGCTCTTAAATCATATGAGAACCGTGTGTTTGCTGCTTTATGATGAAAATGTTAAAGCATGGTTTGCTACACAATAAATTTATCTCAAGGAAAAAAAAAATTATCAAGAGGTCTCTTTCAAGATAGGTTGTCATGAATTCTCCCCCTTTAGAAAAGATTTTGCATGACTTATAATAGATTGGGGCAAGGTTAGCCCCATGGAGTGGTACAGTTTTGGGTATCATGCTTCATGAACCAGTGGTCACTAGTTCAATTCCCCTTCTGCTCTCACCAGGGGCAAAAACTCACTAATGAACTAGAAAAGAAGAAACAATTTGGGGTAAAGTAAAACATTCAAAGCTCTTGTGCCTCATCCCCCGTGCGAGATTGATAAAAAAATTGATCTTTCTTAATCAAAATGTATTTATTAGATTTACTAATTTTGACTAGAGTGCATGGTTTTGTGGGTCCATTTAAGCATTTGCTTTGCTGAAATTCTATCAGTGGAATGCACAGCCCATAGGAAGAGGGATGAGGGTCCCCTTATTATATGTTTTATCATGATGGATCCATTATTATGTGCTTTGTCACCGTTTGATTATTTTAAAGCTGCTGTTGGATGATGAATTGTATTAAAGTTTGTTATGATTAATTAAGGTTTCTTTGTCTTCTTGGTTCAGATGATTTTGATGAGCGGACTTAGCAAGAATGCTCTGGAGGAGCTGTCGTCTGAAAAAAGTTCTGATGATTGCATGCCCCACATTTGCAATATCTCCGGTTTGCCTTGCTTAAAAAGGACCAGTCTTTCATGACACTTGGTGGTCAATGGAATCCTGCTGATGGTGTTGACTCAGTTGATGATACCTCTTTAATTCAAACAGTCCATAGGTTTGTGCTGTTGGAAATTTTTTGTAGTGGATATCTAGAAATTATGTTCTTCAAATGACCTGATGTTATTTTTACTTTGTAGATATGCAAAAGATGTCACTCAACTTGATTTGCAGAACTGCCGTCATTGGAATTGTTTTCTTAAGGTAGAACTTTCTTTTGATGATTGTTACATTTATTAGGACCTCTTCAGTTACTATGAATTTTTGTTACAACAGTGAACATACTTGTTGTGGCTTTTATAGCTTATTGCAATAGGCCTTTTGGGTTATCTAAAGTTGCTGACATTGATATGAATTTCTTCAAGGCTTCTGCTTTATGTTTGATTTTTTTTCTTATTGAGATCTTAGTTTTATGAATTAGAAGATGATTTAGTTGTCAAAATTTACACTAAATCATTAAATTAGCCTATGTATATTTCCACTAACAAGTAACAACAGAGATATTTCCCCAAACATTACATTTTTACATCTATATTCTTGGCTACTTCCATAAAATTTGTACCCACTGTACAAAGTTTCCACTTTTATGGGGTTTGGAAGAGGTGATTCATTGGTAGCTTATCCCCATTTTTTTGGAGTCTTGGCTACTTCAATATGTAATAATCTACTGTTCAGGTTCAAGCTCCTTGTTCATAACTTTTTAGGTATCATCTTTCTTGACCAAAAATATGTGTTTTTCTTTGGTTGTGATGCAGATGACACAGTGCAATATGTAGTGTTTTTGAACTCTTTTGATGTTTCTGGGTTGTATTTAGAGATTTTTGTTTTTGGTTACATGCGTGTGTTTAATGGATCCAGAAATTTAATTTTTAATTCTACTAGGTGTTTGCAGATACACTATGACAGACTAGGCAAGGATGGACTTTTTAGCCATAAGGAGGTCACTGTACTATTTGTTCCAGATTTTTCTGAATGTCTCCCTTCTTTGGATGCATGGAGAGACCAATGGGCAATGGCTTGCTCACAAGAAGGCTGTTGCAGAGAGGGAGCGCCAACTTTCATTGAAAAAAGAGGTTTGTAGTTATATTGTTTGAAACTTTTTTTTATTGGTTTTACTTATGCTCAGGTTCGTTTCCAAAAGACATCTAATTTATACACTGGCTGAGACAAACACAAAATATGTGCATGTAGTTATGCACCTATGTAGATACATGGACAGATATCTGTTCTGAGATTGAGTGCAGATCAAATTCATTCGTTGAAAACTTTGTTACTCATGCATTTTGAGTGCTATGCTTGTAGTCAATTCCAATAAACACATTTTTGAATCGGAAATTTGAGTGTGGAGCTGTCTTCGTAGAAATCAACCTGAAAAGAACTCAATATCTGGCTCTGGTGATAGGGACATGTAATTGAAAAGTGTGTTGGGTAAAACATATTTAGATTCTGGACACAATGTTGCTGAATTCACCCCATTAAAGTCTTAATACCATTTACATGGAGATATCTATTGTTTAACATTCTGGCTCTATTTAGAGCAACATTGGTGCTCAATGTTTGGCAATCACGTCTATTCTTGCCTAGGTCTTTTGGATTTGTTGCTTCTTCTTACTTATATAATGCTGTATTGTTGTCAGAGGTCTAGTGAGAAGAAAGATGGGCTGAAAGGTAAATTGTTGTGCATGGTCTCAATTTATTTGATATCTCTTTTCTTCTTATGTTAGTCATCAGTGATCAAATTGATTTCATTTTTTTGGGGGGTTGTAATTTAGACAAGGAAAAGGATTCCTCAAAAGATGTCAAAAGAATAGACAAATCGGGGAAAAAAGAATAGAGTCCACATCCTCTGGACAAAAGGAGAAAAATGGAAATGGTCTGAAAGGAATTACTACAGCTGAAGAAAAGGGTGATTGGATGAGAAGGATAATGGACTGAAGAATGTAAACTCCGAGATACCTGATCAACGGAATAAATCAGTTGCTCCCACTAAAACATTTGTAAGAAAAAAGGTGGTAAAAAGGTTCCAGCTGGAAAAACTGTTCAGAATGAAGGTACTGAAGATAAACCAAAGGATAATTCAGATCCAAGCAGTGCTGCAGTTGTGGAAGGTACCAGTGTAAAAACAACTGAGGAGAAAAAAATAATTAAGAGGATAGCCAAAAAAAAGTCTCTGGTTTGGAATCCAGTGATGGGGTTTCTGGAACTAAGACGCTGATGGAGATGAAATAAAGGTAGTTCAGGCAGTGCATGAAACCAAAAACACAGGCAAGCAGCAGATGCTGAAAATCTGGTCAGTGAGGTCAAAAGATCTGAAAAGAAAACAGTTCCCAAGACCAACTCCAAAACAGTTGCCACTAAAGAAGCAAGGAGATGGCAATTCAAGCAAAACAGAGATGAAGGCTGACAAGGATGATAAGGACAATGAAAGAAAAACTGGTGAGAAAAGTGGCGTCATGTCTAAGTGGAGACTGATGCTGACAAGAAGAAAGTTCCTCAAAATGATGGCAAGAAGGGAAAATTAAAAGACGGGGATAAATCTAAAGATGAGAAAGTTAGAAAAGACAATGATGGAAAAGATGACTCTAGAAGCAAATCAAATAAAGATTTGAAAGAAAAGAGAGCCTGAAGAACCTCCTCGACACCCTGGATTGATTTTACAAACCAAATGGAGCAAGGAATCCAAAGTAGGTTTTTGCCATCCTACACAGCATTATATACTACATGTTAATCAAATTTATTTCACCCCATCTAATGTAACTTGTTTGTACTCCTTGTCTAACTATGAATCTTCCATTACAGCTTGTTCATTATCACTTTCACCAGATTCACTCCTGGATTATACTGACAAGGACATGCAAGAATCAACATTTGAGGTTTGTTCTGCTTCATCCACTTCTCTTATATGCTGTCTCTCTCTCTCTCTGTGAGCTTGTATAACTAGCAAGATCATGTTTCTTGCAGTTGTCATTATTTGCGGAATCGTTGTATGAAATGCTTCAATATCAGATGGGTAGTCGTATTTTAACATTTCTACTGGTTTGCTGTGGACTATGTCAATATGCGTAATACTTGCTTCCTTTCTTGAGGCATCCTCATTTACATGCTTATTTTTTTGGCGAGAGCATGTGCAGAAACTACGTCTAAAATTTGTGACAAAAACATAAGAGGCAACGGGATGAAATTCAAGAAAAGGAAAGGGATAAAGAATCACCAGTGAAGCGAGCAAAGACCAGTGATCTCCCTGTGAAAGAGCAAGATATCAAGTCTGAAACGTTGAACACAGCTCAACCAGATGAAGACAAAACCCCAAGGTCAAGGAGGAGGATAAAACTGTTGATCATGTTGATGAGGTGAAGATATGAGGTTGATCGTCTACGTGTACTCTCTCTCTCTCTCTCTCTCATACGTGTGATATCATGATGATTTGTGTGGTAAGGAGTAACTGTTGTCTTTCAGGTTGAAGATATGAGGTTGATCATCCACAACTTGGGGAAGTTCCTCTCACACAGAGATGTGAAGGTGAAAAAATCTGTTATTCAATTACTGTTCCATATTTGATTATTTTTTGGTTGTCTGTATTTTTTATTTTTAATTCCTTGCTTGATATTTTTGTGTTTATTGTTTGGTAGCTAATGTATCTCATGCATCAGGAACTTGTGCAAAGTGCATTTTGTTAGAGAGCAGCACCAGCAGGGATGACCGCATTCTTTACAATAAGCTGGTGCGAATGTCTGTTATTTGAGATTGGCAGGGTTTTCATGTTTTCTTGAAAATGAATTTCAGTATGACATTGCCTTCTTATGGCCCTTGAAAGGGTACAGATTCTTACAGGGTTTTGGTTTGCAATTGGATTGTTGTCCTCCGGTTGATTTCTTTTAATGCCTGTCAAAAAGTTTTCAATACACCAAGTGTTGTGCCAGTTGAGCTACGTGGCTCTTGGCAAATCAAAATCATTATTTTGAAGATAAGTGATATAATTTTTTAGATTATGCTAATTTCATCAACTTTTTGATAATAAAAAAAAAATCAACTATTAATTATGTCAATTTAGTGTCCGTTTGCGCGGTATTCAAGTTTGCGTTTTCTCTTTTCTGTTTTTCTTTTTTTCTTTTTTTCTTTTTTTTTTTTTTGGAAAAGCGCTTATGACTTTTTGTCACACTAGTGGGTCTTGTGCATTATTTACAGACAGGACCACGAATTATTTTTTCATCAATTTTTTTCATTAAAAATGAGTCTCATGATACTATTCACACATTTAAAAATTATTTCACTTCAGTGTTTTCAGTTTTCAGTAAAATAAGCTATTCAAGCAGACCCTTAGTCTTTTTGTGTCGCTCTCTCTATCTTCCTCTTCGGCTGAATCTATGTATGTTTCTCTCTCATCAATTCTACAAACTCACCAATGCTGTGTATGTCACCAAGCAAGTCATAAAAAATATCTAATGTGTTCTAGAGGGAGAAGAGGTTTCAAGGTTGTGGGAAAATTTTCTGAGTAAGGATGTTTGAAGAAAAAGTCTGGTGTCACACAACAAAAGGTATAAGTTGTGCCACAATTTGCCCATGTGGTTGAGTTGTGGTTGGTAGAGTGGTGATGGTGGGTTCATGTGAGGACAGTCTACCAACCACAACTTGCCACATGGGTGAGTTGTGGCGCAAAGTTGTGCCTTTTGTTGTGGCACTATGACTGCCCGAAACTCTCTTTACTGTTGTGACCTTAAAACTAGAGAGAATAGAAAACTTGCCACATGGGTGAGTTGTGGCGCAAAGTTGTGCCTTTTGTTGTGGCACTATGACTGCCCGAAACTGTCTTTACTGTTGTGACCTTAAAACTAGAGAGAATTGAGGGTGCATGTGGATTTGAAAGCACAAGTTTTCTATTATTATTATTATTATTATTATTAAACTTGAAGGAAACTTTTTTCAGCACCGATAATATCCAAATATTTCAATCATAGTAAGAAAAAAAATGAGAAGAAAAAAAATTTTCTAACCAATTTCATTAAAATAGTAATTATATTAATTTTAAAATAATTTTTTTTTGAAAAATAATTAATTATTAAAAAAAAAAACAACTTTTACGGTGGATTTTTGGAATGTGCACACAACGAAACAGGAATACATTTCCTTTTCAAACAAGAAATTTTCTCGAATCTGTTCTCCAAACGCCAACAAGTCTGTTTGATCACTGTAGTATGAAAACAAGTCTGTTTTCTCTCTCTCACACACACACACACACAGCCCTTCTTTCTTTGCGGATTTTTGGAAGTTTTTTTCAAGGTTTTTGACTATTACGAAAAGTAGGGCTGTCAATGTGACTAGAAGGTATTTCAGTCATTTTTTATAAACAAGCAAACTATAAAATCTTCATACTTTCATGTATATAATAATATCCACATTGTGATTTATTAGCATTAGATAACAAAACGTTACTTCATAATTTTATCTTTATGGAATAACTTTAGGTGTAAGCTGAAGAATGAATTCAAATTTATAGCTATTTGCTGAACATCCCGACATTTATTAATCTTCCTCCTTAACACCAGTAAGTATTAAGAAAGTAAGCAAAGTAGCTTCTGTAAAATCTCCTAGTCCCTTATTATTTTGGTTTTGAGTCACATGCGTCAGATTACACCTTAGTATAGTGGATATTACAAGCTTATCATTTTTCGCTCAAAATATACTGTATTGTTCCATGTTTCTCTTCTTTGCACAAGATAGCAAATTCATTCAAATCCGATTTTGTCAAAATTAAAATTTTAAAATAATATATTTAAGCTATTAATAATGGCAAAATCATCCCAACCCAACCTTAAAAAAAATAGAATCCAATCCAACTTATCGATCCACAAAAATACCAACTCAAAAAATCAGGTTGGATTGAACTGAGTTAGATTTGTCAAGTTAGTGTGTTGAATGTAGCATTCCTAAATAGATTGCACACAATTTGAGAGTTGAAACTCATCCTCTAGCGGGCCTTAGTCGCTAGCAGAAATAATATGTGATAGCATTAGCAATTCCTCTCATTGGTGATCCACTATTCTCTCATCCCATGTTGTATAGCTTTCTCCTTTAATAGTTTGTTAATGTATGCTTAGGTTCAGGGTCCTGCTCTCCTCTGCATTTCACCTAACATAACACTCATGGCTTGCATGCGAGCTAAAATACCATTGCATGAGCTATTAAGCCCTCCATCTACTACCAAAAACTAGTAAGTTCACCAGCTACCAATTATATAATTTAAACGGTTGTCAGTTGTGTATAGGTTTATCAAGTCATTGAGGTGTTGGATATTGGTCCTTTTCGGATTTCTAATGAGAGCTTCTAATACAATTGAGGGTTCCCTTTTGGAAACTTAATTAAATTAAAATGGTCGGTAAATATTTATTATTTTTAGCTTTGACAATCACTATTGAACTACATCGTGTCTCAACTCTCAACACTATACTTTTTCATCAACTTAAATATGTTGAGTCAACTCAATAGTCAATACAAGGAAATAATTGGCAACAATATTGAAAATTTCAAATATAGCTTAAATTACCAAGACCACACACACATTTTTCTTTATAATCTGTCATCCTTTCCCACTTAGCTTGCTTCAAAGAAATGTCAAAAGTCAAAAAGAAAAAAAAGTTTAGATAAATTATATTTTAAAGTAAGGTGATTTCAATTTTTTTACAAGTAAGTGATTTCAAATTAAACCTTATAATTTTAAGAATTTCAAATTTTAAGACTATTATAAACTAAATCATTTAGTTCTTTAATTGAGCCTACATTATTTAACCCCTAATCAAACTCAACAAAAATTCTAAATCAAATTTAAAAAGTTTAAAATTTACATGAACACAATCTTAAAAGTTCAGAGTTTTATTTAAAACTCGAAAAGTTATAAAATTGAACTAAGGTATCGTTTGATTCAAAGAATTTAAAAGCTAAATATGCCCACGTTTTTTTGATTAGGAATACAACATAGTCCTACAAATATAGAGAAAGTCTATAAATAAAACATTTCTATCATTTTTTGCCATAATTTTAAGTAATAAATGGGAAAAAAATCCATGAAAAACAATCACTCATGGCTAAATATTGTTACAAAAACTCACAAAATGCACTAAAATCATTAATTGAAGTCACGATTTTCAAGTGTACAAATGTATAAAACATTGTATTTATAACAAACACCACTCATGTGCCTCATTTTTGTTGTATTAGTTGTTTAAAATAGCAATTTGGCATCGTCATTGTGAATGATCTTATCAATCACGGTAAATGCTCTCATTTTTGTTGTAGCAAATGGTGTGTCTTTGGTTTAATTTGAAATCTTCTCGTTCTCAAAAAAAAAAAAAAAATTCTCATGTGCTGAAATTTTTTTACTCACTAGCCAATCACATTCTCTTGATGACGTAGTAATATCCTCCTCGGGTGACCTTATCATAGCTTAACAAGTTGGGCTGTTACAATTTACAAGTCGCAGCGTTGTTTATTCACGAAAGCAAAAGGAAGCCTTTTCCATGGCTTCTGTTCTGTCTTTGAAACCTCTGTAATTTGTCGTTCTCTTTTCTAACGACTCGCAAAACCTTTTTATCCAATTCTCAAAACCCTCTTTCCCTCAAAAAAATCCAAGCAAAACCCAATTTTTTTCTCGGGAAAACTCGCAAGAAAATCACTTACTTTCCCTGAAAAAAAGCTTCCTCATATCCCAATGGGAAAGGGATTGCTTGACCTTGAAAAGCACTTTGCTTTCTATGGTGCTTATCATAGCAACCGAATAAACATAGCCATCCATATGGTGTTTGTTTGGCCAATCTTTTTCACAGCTCTTCTTATGCTTTATTTCACGCCCTCTCTGTTCAACCTCCCCCATTTGAATTTCTTTCTGTTTGGGAATCATTTTGTTCTGGTTTTGAATTTTGGGTTCTTGTTAGCTTTGATCTATTCTGTGTTTTACGTCTGTTTTGATGTGAAAGCTGGGTCCTTGGCTGCTCTGCTCTGTGCTATTTGTTGGGTTGCTAGCAGTTTTATTGCAAGTAGACTTGGGTTTTCACTAGCTTGGAAGGTACAATTCTTAGTTTATTATTAGTTTTTGTTCATAAATCTACTATGGCTTCCCTTTTATATTTGAAATTGATAGGGTCTTTTATTTATATGATTATTAATTGTTTTGTTGTGGGAGAGTTATGAGTTTGTTAATGCTTGGAGTCATTGGAAATCATTTGTGGTGGCCGCAGTAGATAGCTTATATGTGGTTTGGAATTTGGATAATCTATGGTGTTTTAGATAAGGGAATCCTTTTTGTTTTGGGACATTTTTTAGTAATTTTCAGGATTCTGAATGAAGAACATTTTTATATGTTATAGCGCTAACATAAGAAGAACAAAGACACTCCAAAATTCCTGAGTGACCTTGTAGAACAAATACACGCCAGGGACACTCTACATGTGTGTCCTTACTGGGTCAAGAAGAAAAAAATATAACTTTTTCTTATGAAAATTCCTTCAATTTTAGTTATGTTTTTAAAGATTCTGATAGTTAATTATTTTGAAAACTTAGAATAAACATAATATATACATAATGATATATTGATTAATGTCGTATCATGCTAATTTTTCAAGAATTGCAGTGTCACCATGTCCCATGTAGTGTTGTATCCATGTCCATGTCCATGCTTCTTACGTACTAACTTGCTTGTTTAAATATTTTGCAATTGAGCCAGTGTTTATGTTGTCATTTGGCCACTATGGCAGTAAAAAACCACTCTTTTGTTTCCCCTTACTGTGCTGAATTAGTATTCAGTTTTGTTTATTACTGAATTTTGTTGGGAATTAATAGAGTTTAGGATCATTTTCATTTTCTGAAGGAATATGTGTTATTGGATGAATGGTTTTTGGTTCTATGTTGTGCAAGGAATGTACTAACTATATTTTGATGAAAGAAAAAGTGATTTAGCATCTTATTTTGTTTGTTGCTTCATTGTTTTCTTGGCAGCCTTATTCTATGCTGAGATGAATGATATTCTGTTCTACTGTCATATTCACATTAGACTCGTAATCAAGATTATGTAATGCTAGAAATGCTAGAGCAGTTCTTCTTTGCATTCTTGTTGCTGTTGCATATTATGATATAATTCCTTATTCTGTCTTTTCTTAGTTGTTTCTTTGAGGGATACATTGTCTTCCATTTTGTTTCCTTTTATTTTACAAGAATAGTTAAGGAGAAGAATTTTTATCAAGTGAGGATAGCTTGTCGTGCATTATACATAATTTTTCAAAATAAGCCCATTCATAACTAGCAAAGATTTTTTTTTTTTAATTTTAATTTTTTTCTCATATACTTATTCTTAGGCTTGCAGAATCAGGGTCCCACTTTATGAATTGTAACAGGTCCTGCTTGAGGTTGTTTTACATTTTTTAAGCTATCGCCAGCTCAGTTGTAATGTAGCTATATGAGGAAGGAACATAATCTCTGATTGTTACAAGGGACCCCATTCAAAAAAAAAAAAAAAATCACTGAAAGTTTTCTGTCATAGGTCTTTTTAATTGTTATATGAAAACATTGCAAGATGAATAAGTAAGAAATATGGAGTACTCATATTTAGATCTGTTGACTCCTTTGTCTTTATCTGTTTATTATCTGGCACTAGTAATTTTATGAGTTTAAGATGTAGCTATTTGAGGAAGGAGCATAATCTTTGCTTGTTACAAGGAGCCCAATAGTTTTTTTTTTTTTAACAGAAAGCCTTCTGTAATTGGTTTTTTTAATTGTTATATTAAAAAAAAAAATTCTAGATGAATAAGTAAAAAATGTTGGGGGTACTTCATACTTAGATTTATTGACTCCTTTCCAGCAAAAAAAAAAAAAAAAAGAAGAAGAAGATTTATTACTCCTCTGTCTTTATCTGTTTATTGATATATACTCATAATATAAAATTTAGAGCTCCAAAGACACCTCCTTGGAATCATCTCCTTCCATTCCCATCCGTTGACAGTGACGCACTGCACTATTACAACATGGCTCCAATACGCTTGTTCATAGCATGAAAGGAACTCATAAGTGTATTGACAAATAAAAGCCTATCACATTTTACATCTTGATGCAGTTTGGGAAGAAAACTAATACACTATGGGCTAGACAATATTAGGAATGTAAGCATTATAAGGTTAAAGCATCAGAAGTTTGTACTTGAATTAACGTTAAAGGTGCCCTTGGTCTCTGGTTTATTTAGGAGAGTCTAGGTGAATGATGTGTGAAACCCACCCAGCTATGCTTCTATAAGGGAGAATGATTTCAGGAAAAGAGTGCATTGATGCTGAATGAGGCTCGTTTATGTTTGGACAATTAAGTCTTATAGGATGGAGATGGGGGCATATTGCTTTAACTTTAACCGTTTTCACAGAACATTAGTCTTGAGAAAATTAAAAATCAAAGGGATGCTACCTCCCTAGTTCCCTTCATAGTTTAGAGTCATAAAATCTTGGGTTAAGAAATGTGGATCTTCTTTGATTACAAAGAATAATGGTTGCATGACTGTTTTGGATCATACAACTACTTTTGTTTTGGTGAGAGGGGGGGGGGGGGGGGGTGGGGGGCGGCGGCGTTAGTAGTGCTATAGTTATAATGTCTTCATATAAGAATAATGCTAACAACTACAATTTGGACTACAAGTTGGTTGCCTGTGCTACTCATTTTTCATTGGAGATTTTGTGGATGGCATAGGGGCACATATCAGTCCATGCTATGCAGGAGAAGAAGTTTTTTGCTTATAAACATTTGTTTCTATGAAATAAAGCTGTTGCTCGCTTTAGCACCAATTTCCTGTACTTCCATGTTTTTTCTAATGTGCTTTTTTCTTCTTGATAGTATAAATTATGTAAGGGATTTTCATTTTATCTCATTTAATTTCAACCACTACCAAATTATTTCCAGGTTGTACTGGTGGCTCAGATATTATGTTGGACTGTACAGTTTATTGGCCATGGGATCTTCGAGGTAACTAATTTTTTTGTTTGCGACATGGTTAATGACCTGTCAGACTGATTATACCTTAAACTCAATCATGTTCTGCAGGGACGAGCACCAGCTCTTTTGGATAACCTTGTTCAAGCCTTTATAATGGCTCCCTTCTTTGTGCTGCTGGAGGTACATAATTTTATTTTAATTAGCAGGATTCCTTTACCATTTCAGACTATGCTTTATAACTGGTATTTTAAATTGCTTCAGGCTCTTCAGACCTTCTTTGGTTATGAGCCATACTCAGGTTTTCACGCAATAGTGCAAGCAAAGATAGAAGCTGAAATCAATGAATGGCAAGACCAGAAGCAGAAATTAATTTCTTAGTTTCTGCTATTTGTCTTCATCTAGATCAGGTTTCACTATAGTTCCAGTGAATATAAATAAGTGAACTATAAATACTGTAAAACTTCCATGTGTATAATATCCATATTGTGATTTATTAGCATTAGGTCAGATTAGTTCATGATTTTATCTTTATGGAACAACTTCAGATTTAAGCTGAAGAAAGAATTCAAGTTTATAGCTATTTTCTGAACATCCCAACATTTATCTATCTTCCTCCTTAACACGCATAGTATTAAGAAAGCAAGCAAAGTAGCCCCTCTAAAATCATGGTCCTTTATTATTTTGGTTTCAAATCACATGCGCCAGATTACTAAAGCCAGATTACTCCTTAGTTTAGTGGATATTACAAGCTTACCCTTTTCCCCCAAAATATAGTGCATTGTTCCATATTTCTCTTCTTTGCACAAGATAGTTAGCAATTTTTTCTATTTTAGCTTTCAAACGGTTAATAAACTGTCCAGCCCTTGCGTTACAATCTGATGCTAATTGCATGACAGAAGAACAGCTACTAGGGCATCTTAAGAACGTCTGGCTATGGTAAGCATCAGGCCATGCGCCATTGATAGTATTGTCATCATCCTGTACTTCACTGGATGACCTGGCACCAAACTGAATTTGTAGAACCTACACAAAATGGCCAGTGCCATCTTCATTTGGAGATATGCAGAGTCCTTCCCAAGGCATATCCTTGGCCCAGCCTGAAGGACACAGAAAACAAGAACCCTGAAACACCTCAATGTCCAGCAAATTCCCAAACACAAAACCTTGGTAAATAAAGCTTGAAGTACTTACCTGAAATGCAGTGAACTTGAATGGAGATGCATTTTGGAAGAATCCATCTTTGAGCCACCTCTCAGGTTTGAATGACGTTGCATCTGGGCCCCAGTTGTATTCCATTCTACCCATTGAGTAGGGAACGTAAGTTACCATGCCTCCTGCTCTTACTTTGGTTCCATCCGGCAAGACATCATCTTTCAAAATGCCCTTGGGGTCCTATAAACAGAAAATTTTCATTCATTGAGTATGCTCTTGAAAGGAGCTTAGAGAAGTATAATTTATCTGAAAAGCAGGTCAATCTGCTTCATTCATGGAAGAAAGTTCTAGTCCAGTATAGAACATGAACCTCTAAGTATTCCATACTCCATAGCCTACATGCTTTGGTACCATAATGCAGCTTTGTCCATTCTGCCCTTGGGGAAGAGCTATGAATTAGACCATTTGGAGTAGCTATAGGTGGACATCAAAATGATTTTTCCTTTGGATTTGCTTCTCTCTCTTCAGCACACTCCAATCATTTTAACATGCAGAAGAGTTACTGAACAGGAGAAGCAATGTCCTATTCAAGTCATCTGTTATGTCAACTATTCTTGTTTTATCGATAAAAGATGGGGAATTTAAACTGATTTACTTTCCCCGTAGAAGGTTTCATAGCGTGCACCAATTGAATGGAAAAAAAGAGGCCAAACCTGAGGGACTGCTGGGTACAAACGAAGTGTCTCTGTGATCACTGCATGCAAATAATATAACCTCCCCAGAGAATCATAATTCAAGAGTCCTGCAAATTGTGTTACTCTTTGATTGAATGATTCAGAGTCCTCAGTGTCACACTGAACCAATGATACATTCTCTTCTTTTGCTTGTTCTTTTTCAAAAGTTTTGAGCTCCAAGTAAAGCTTCTCAGCTACATCAGCATGGGTCATTATCATGTATGTAGCCCATGAGAGAGTAGTTGCTGTTGTGTCACGGCCAGCAATCACAAAATTCAGGACAACATCTCTGAGATTCTTGTCTGTCGAATTGCTTTCCATGTCTTCACTTAATTCAATAAATCTTGACAAAATATCGTGCTTTATCTGAAATTTTTATGGTGAAATTTTTTTTCTTAATGGTGAATTTGTACCTTTCAGTAATGCTAGAGAAAAAAGCTTTAGAAAAAACATAAAAAAGTTTCTATCATGTTACCATGTTTTTTCTGCCACTCTCTCGAGCTTCTACTATTTCTGCTTTCCTTCTCTGAATAACTGAGTAGGTGAAGTCATCAATGATTTTAATGCACTTATCAAGTAAAGCTTCTCTGCCCACGTTCAGAAATTTCTTTATTTTCCACAGCGGATCAATGAACCGAAGTGTCACAATGATGTTTGCGTTGTCAAAAGACTGAGCAAAGTGATTATCTGGTAAATTAGGAGCCAAAGTCCCAATTTCCACTCCAAATCCCACCTTACATATAGAGTCCAAAGTCATCCTCATCAACAAATTCTAGAAAAGAAATTTTTTATACTTATTAAGACATGGCAGTAGTAAAGAGAGGAGCTTTTGAAAAAAAGAATTTTGAGTCATTTTATTATGTTTTTGCAGTAAGCAAAATTTATTTCCATGGTGCCTTGACTACCCTAACTTCTATGATTATCCAGCATTTAGGAATTCAAAGAGGTTTTGAAGTGACCTGCATGTCTACTTCTTGGTTGTGGAAAGAAGCTTCACTTAGAATGGCAGAGAGCTTCAGACTATATTCTCTGAACACTGTAGTGCTGAAATCTCTTAAGTTCTTGGAAGCAAACTCAAAGCTCGCAGTCTTCCTTTGTTTCCTCCAAAGCTCACCATCTGCATTGAAAATCCCATCTCCAAGCAGCACTTCCATATACGAATGATACACTTCACCCTTCAGTCAGAATTACACACATATCAAAGGCATAAAAAATTAAAGAAGATAAACAGAAAGCATGTAGTCCAAGCTTTGCATTTAACCAGAGACTGCGTTCCATGATGTTGATGCATATTACCTGATAAACCTATGTGTCTTGAGTTAACTGCACATGCAGTTTATCGATAAGCATTGCAACAATAACAACCAAGCTCTAGTAACCCATTTGGCAGCGCTGTGGGAAGTAGTGCTTAAACGGTAGAGTTTTTGTGATATGGTGCTTTAACTTCAACTTTGTAGTGTTTTGAATATTTGTTAAATTACAATGAATATTGCTTAAAAGTTCTGGATTTATAAAGCATGAACAATAAATTATAGAGTTTTTTCCTACAAGTTCCAAATTTTCAGCTTCAAGTGCTTTGTAGAACAAAAACAGCTTTTAATGGCTCAGTTAAACATAGAGCCAAACAAACTCTATAGTCATAAAATTGAGGTCAGCTATGAATTCTCAACAAACTAGTTAAAGCAGTGTGTAATATATATCTCCTACCATTCCACAATTGTAAAAGCAAATAACTACATCAATAACAATGACATTTTGAATGAATATCATTATCCTTTACCTTTGGATAATTGGCAAAGTTGGTCCTGAGGACATGTTCTACATTTGCAGGATCTGCAATGTAAGTATATGTCGTGAATGGCATTGGGACCACGACAGTTTTTGATTCAGACAGGTACCCGACAAGCCAATCGTGCATTCTGTCAAAGTGAATGAATTGTTCTATTGCTGCCCCCACGAGTGGCCATGTTTTGGGGCCTTTCTTGTACCTTTGGCTCAATCTATGGATAAATATCCATGTCAAAATCATGCAAGCTATCATCCACAATTCCATGCTTTATCTACCTGTGGAAGCAACAAATTAATGATAGATTCTTTTCCTTCTCCAATTTCAAATGAAAATTGAAGGCTAATAAAGAGCATTTATCTATGTTTGACAAAGAGAGCTTAGATGGGGTTGTTCTTTATAATGACTATGATATAGGGAGTGGTTAAAATGTGGGTAAGTAGTGTGACTAATAATTAGCAATGAGATAGCTGTACTTTTTCAACAATCTTTTTACACTTTAGGGTGATTGAAGATAAAAAAAATATTTCACCCTCTTTATGTTCTTGACCTAACTTGCCCCAATTGTAATTTGTAAATATTGAAGTATGCAGTTGGAGCAAGTGAACAACACAGAGATTTCACATGAATTCATTAACAAAAGGGGGCCATGAGACCCATCACGTAGTCAATAAGTTAGCTATGGTTTTAAAAAAATGAAAATAAAGATGAGAGAAAGAGTGTTTCATTAAATTGAGCAGAGACTAAAACTAATTCATATAGAATTCATTCTTGCTGATGCAGGTGCATTGATTTATTATTATGATAATCTATTAGGGTCTGAAATGTCTTCATCAATCCCAACGGCATTCCAACCCCATGCACGCGTGCACCGAAGTAGTAGGCTCATCATCCAACTTGCTTCCCATGTACTCAAGCAATCGTGAACAATATACATATCTAATCATATACAAAAACATAAATATATTCAATAAACAAAAACAATATATACATTATATATATATATATATATATAATACAGAATCTAAAAAATAATTTTATAACTCACAGACTAGATATATGAAGAATGAATGATGCATTAACACATGGTTCAAAAACAAAAATGAATATGTAGCAAACACATGTCTAAGCCCAATTAATATCTAACTCATTAATATATAAACTCAATATTATCTTTTTTATTTTCTATGTGGGACTAAGAAATTTTCACCACTTTAATACCATATTCAAGTAGACACATTAGAAGTTAATTTTTTATTCACTCCATAATATTTTTCTAGCTAATAGCCGGGCTAAACTTTTCTCTATGTGTGAATCAAATTAAAATAATTCCAAGCAATAGTCAAAGCAATAAATCATGCAAGTACACACCAATTTCGTGGATGGAAAACAAAAATACAAGGTAAATTTGATCAGTATATTAGAATAAAATAAATATTACAACACTCAAATATATGTCCAAAACTTTAGTTCACAATAAATTGCAAAAATGCAAAAATATTATATTTATGAAATAATACAATCTTACTATAAAAAACCAGTGGAACCAACAAGGCACCAAGATCTCTCCAATAAAAATTTCAACTCTTTTTTCTTTTTCTTTTTTTGTAGTCATAGCACTCAAAATCCTTCTTTAAAAGAAAGAAAGAAAGAAAGAAAAAAAGTCTCCTACTGTTCCCTAAAAATAAAAAAGTCTCCTTTCTTTTTCATTTTTTTCTCACACGCCACAATGTATTTGTGGAATTCCATCTAACTTTTGCACAGCTTGCACTGAAAAGTATGAAATTCAACCCATACACACTTTCATATATGTGTGTAACAAATCATCTTTTAAAGGTTTTCTTAATGGGTAAGGCTTCTGTCCAATTCTTCTGTGCATTTGATGGGATATTAAGTCAAAATGACCATTTTAATTAGAACTTGTGTCTATGTCACTTCCAATACATAAAGCATTGTAGGTAAGCTAAACTCTTCATGTTTCATATAGGAGGAATAGAAAACATGTGGTAACATAATTTTGACATATCATCAATTCAATACAGATTTAATTTATTCATAGAGAATATGGCGTATATCTAATATATGTAAACACACTCTCAGATAGGGATCGGTGTAATTACATAGAAGTGGGTAACTCTACGCGAGAGTAGCGTGATTACATGTACCGGATACACAATAACATAAATTAAATTGTGGGCTGCATCTCTAGGTGTGGTACATCTCATGACTTCCACACGGTTTTTTTGACCATCCTTGTCATGGCTGCGGTTATCTTTATGGATAAGTAATAACTTTATAGCTCAAGGGCAAAAATAATTGAGGAAGTTGTTTGAAAAGATCCCATAAATTTGTCAAAGTATTCGGTGGCAATCCATGTCTTAAATAACAATAAAATGGATGATTGTTCATATGCACAAGGAAACTGTTGGCTTTGTGAGTTGTGATTGGTTCTATAGCATTGTTTCCACGAAATGCTTGCATTACATGACGATAGTACAGGAGATGTTTGGTAAATTACAATGACAAAAACTCAATCAGTATAAATAAATAAAATTATTTCTTAATTAATCCCTTTCTTTTTCCAAATTAGTAACACAATTATAAATGGACTAGATTAGTTTAATTTTGAAATAATTTTATAATTGGTTTAGAAGTTAGAACCACATTCAAATCAATTTTATGAAGTGACATTATTTTGAATTGACAAAATCTAATAAACAATGTGCAATGAGGACCTCAATTTGAGGGGTTCATACTATTTATAAACAAAGTTTGATATTATTATGAGCCATTTGATCTTGAGAATCACTTAAATCAATTTAAAATTTCATGTAAAACAAAATTCTCTCAATAAACAATCTTATATAGTTGATGCCAGTTGTTATATGAAACCAGGCCAATTTTCATTTCTTTTAGCGTTCAAAGCCACGCATATCATACAGAGGATTCAGAAACATGGGTTGGCTAAAGATGCCACCCTGATTCAATTGGAACTTCCCTGAATCCATATATTGTTGGTACTGTATTTCTCCTTGCTGGGGTCTCTCAGCATTGTCAGTCCCAGCATTGCCAATGAAGTTTTGGAAACCAAAGTTTGAATTGTATGAATTGTCACATAAAAGTTGGGAAATTGGGCCCAAGTATTCCAAATCCAATAGATGAGTGAGTGAGCAGGGTCTTGGGAATTTTGACACATTTTGATCAATAGCATCATTTGGCAATGTTACATCAATTGGAGCAGGCAGTGATTCTTCCACTTTTGGGTCCAAAACTTTGGCCATATGCCTCTTCTTATAGATCCTACATAGGACCCAATCATCCAACTGAAATGAAAAAAACAACACAAACACAAACACAAGCAAAATGATCATTAATTAGCCAAAGAAACATGACCAAAATTCTTGAAAATGTAACATTAGCAACAAAGAGGCTTACTCTCATGGATCCCAATAGCTTCTTGGGTTGTTTACGCGAATCGGTTAAGCGATATTCATGCATAATCCAATCAGTCTTTATACCCTTTGGTGGTCTGCCCTTGTAGAACACAAGAGCTTTCTTCACCCCAACATACTTAGCACCACTATAGATAGCCTTATCTGTGCCTGTGGCTTTCCAATATCCAGACACAGTTGCTCTATTTGGCCTCACCCCATTTGGGTATTTCCTATCACGAGGAGTGAAGAAGTACCATTCATTCTCTCCAAATTCTGCTTTTTCTGCACGACACAAAGAGTACACAAAATCAATTTCAAACCTTTAAAACACTAATACATAGCTTAAAATAAGCAATCAATCAATCATATATATATATATGTGAAAATCTAAAGGTTTTTTTTGTGACACAAAGTTGTGACATGTTTTAAATACTAACCGGGCAATTGCCATGGATCAAATTTGTAAATATCAACCTCAGGGATTATTGATACAGGGCATGGCTTTGATGTTGCTTGGTTTCGAAGGTAATATATGATCAATTCCTCATCAGTTGGGTGGAACCTAAAACCAGGAGGAAGGTCAGATCTAGCTCTGCCCTCCATTAATCTATTCAAAGTTTTCCAAAACTTTGGAATAGTTGTTTTTTTTTTTTTTTTTGGGATTTCTTGGACTACAAGGATAAGAAGGAAGTAAGAAAAAAAAAAGGGTATAGAAAGAAATGTAGGAGTGTTTGAAATGTTTAACGAGAGAGGGCTAGGCCTTTTTATTGTTGAGTTTTTTTGTCGTTTTATGCTAGTCCATGACTTTGATTGGTTGTTTCTTTGACTCTCATACCTCGTATTTAAAAAGAAAAAAATTTTGCAGCAATACTCGCACGAGTACGCAAAGTGCTCTATTATAATCTTAGTTTTTGTCCTTGGTGTTTTAAGGCATCCCTATCCGGATAGGGGTTTATTCAATGGAATCTTATTGTGATGCTTAATTAGCTAGCATTGTACTTGAGTCTTATCTTCGATCTTTCACACATTTATGTCATGAATCATGATGTGTCAAATATCAAAGGTATCGAAAACTCCAAAGATGAAAAAGGTAGCTTTAATAAGATGGTGTCATGATGTGAGAACCTTTTGGAATTTGAAATTTTTTTCCTAATTTTTTTGTGTATTTTAACCTAACTATATACTATTAATCTAACCCGTTATTTACAATGTGAAAAAAGATACAAAAATACATTGAAACTTGTGGGTTTGTTTAAGTTTTCTTGTCTTTTTTTTATTAATTTTTTATAGGATTAGAATTGACAAAGTATATGAAAGTTGGTGGGAAATTCAATTATTTGCCATATAAAAAAATTATGAGAAGGGTTTGGGGCATGGCTAGTCTAATGTTTTTGCCGACGGTGGCACATATCATATGTTGTAAAATGATTAATTAAATATTATTAACATTTTTTCTCAAAAAAAATATTATTAACAATAATTTAATCACTACAAATTGCCATGTGCGGTTTTTAAATCTTATAAAGTCCTAATTACAAATATGGAGCTAAATATATCAAGTTATATTGAGTTATACCATGTGTTGTGCTTAGATAATTTTACATATGCAATTTGCCATAGTATAATGTAATAAGTAATAAGTAATAATACAATTCAATTATTGGGTATCTAAAAAATGATTATGAATAATACATTTTTAAGTATCTTTCTCATTGAATGTATTTGTTTTATTCAAACAAAAAGTGATACATTTATCCAGTAGCTTACATAATAAATCTTATATTTAATATGTTGCATAGAATTGACAGACGGCATACGCATACATGACAGATAAAAAAAGATTGCAGGTTGTTTTGTTATGCTCTAGGCTATGTTTTAACCATCAAAAATATATAAAATACAAAAAGAAGAAGACTACATAATAGAATATAAATTTGAACAGAAGAAAGATGGGTGCAAGTAAGCCTAAATGGATTATAAGAGGATAAGTAAGATTATGGATTCCATTCTTTTTAATTTAATAATAATAAACTTCCTTAGGCCTACTTTGCAATTATCCACTAAACCAATAAATTTATTTGTAAATATATAATTATTGTTAGACTTTGGAGTTTGGAGTATATAATACTCAATAGGATTAGGATGACATAATGCTAAAAGAAACTTCATCAATGAGAATAACTCAACTCATATATTGGTCCAAACAAAGCAAAGTTATTACAACACATAAATTCTTACCATTTTTATTATAACTATCTTATGTGTAAGACTGTAATTAACTGTTTGTTACTTTCACATAAATTCACTATTTTTTTTTACCGTTCACAATCTTTCACTTGAACAGCTGTAGCATAAATTGTACCATTATATGTGGTTTTATAATTTTTCCCAGACAAAATAAAAAAGTGAACAAAATTGATTGGGCAAAGAGAGTGTTGTATTATTGGTACTCGAAGGTTTGAGAAAAAGCATATTTGAGTTGCAAAAGTGTCTCAATCATGGCCACTTAAAAAGATGACGCGTGTACTTCCAAAAATAGTAGGATAGGATAAGGTTAAAGGGAAAAAAAAAATTATGTAGGTTTGAAATGTTCGTGGTTCTTATCTTGCCACGTCACTAGTGTTCTCTTATTAGAGCAGATCAGCCTCTTTGATTTTGACAACATTAAAAAAAATAAATATAAAACTAAAAATGTTTTTGGTGAGCACGTGTTTTGGTTGTGTCCTTTGGATCAAGATCAAGGTTCCCACGTGGCTTCGTTGAATTTGACTTTAACTATGTTTAGGTTTTCAATGTGAAGAATAACCTCAAAATAAAAATTTGGTGAAGAATAAGAATATTCTGTGAATCTCAGCCGTTAATTCAATCTTCTCGCCTCTCTTTTCAATAGCATGCGTAGACAAAAAAGTTTAGCACCCATTGTTGCTTGCACTTGCACTTGCACTTGCACTCTTGCACGCTTTGACACAACTTAAATATATGACAAATTGATGATTGGGTTACTTTTTATCAAGTATCGGTGGTTTAATAACAGATCCACAGATTTACACATAAGTAATATAATCTTATCACGTGTAAGTACAAAGAATCGAGTTTATGTGCCCGTTTGGATTAACTTTTTATTTTTGGCGAAAATACTATTTTCGTCCCTACATTTTTACCTCATTTTCACTTTGGTCCCTACTTTTTAATTTTATCGCATTTAGTCCCTAAAATCAAAAACGCTTTCTATTTTAGTCCCTACTGTCATCTCACTAACAGAATTTGTTTACCTAGCAAACGGATTGTACAGTTGACACACTAAATGTTGATGTGGCATTATAATAATAATAAAAAATTTTATTTGGCATTTAAAAAATGCCACATCATTTTTTAAAATTAAAATATTAATTTATTAATTTTAACTAAATGAGAAAAAGGAAAAAACAGAAATAAAAACAAAAAATCATATAGATTGAGATCTAGCTTTAGCTTGAGTAAAAACAATAAGAACACAACCCAGAAAATTCAAAACCCAAAAACATCAGCTAGTTATCTCCAAAAAAAAATTCAAATCCAGGTTAACACAAAATTAAATGCAAATAAATCCGAAATAAAACCCCTTCTATGACACCAAAACATTACAAGCTGATTAATTTTTTTTCTATTTTCACACCACACGGCCACACTTTCAGCTCAAACTTTTTCTCTCTAAGGTCTTGGGATCTTGGTTTGATGGGTTTGATATGGGTTAGAAAGAGAGAGGCTGAGTCGGTTTGATCTGGGTTAGAGAAAGATGTTGAGATCAGATGCTGTCACGGCATGGCTGGCGGCGATGCGTGGGTTCAAGATCAACCAAATGGGGAGCGATACGCTTCATCATCAACAACGACGACGACCGTTGCAACAGTCTCGACGAACAAGATGTTGAAGGTTCATCATAGATCTAGTGTGAGTTCGTTTAGATCTGCTATTTCTACGGAGGTGTCGAGCGAGGATGTTGTTGCGATGGTGGCAGCGGATCGAGTTAGATCGGAGGGGTTCAGCTTCGGATTCAGATCGGGATCGGAGGTGCAGAGAAAGGTGAACCGGTGCTTCGGTTGCAGGAGGAAGGTAGGGTTGACCGGATTTCGGTGCCGGTGCGGCGAGCTCTTCTGTGCTAAGCACTGGTACACCGATCGCATCGGCGAGCTCTTCTACGCCGAGCTCTTCAGTCCTTTTGATTTATTATTTATTTATTTTTATGAGATTTGAATTCTCTGATTTGTTGATTTTTCCAAATCTAATTTGTATTTTGTTGCACTCTGCTTGGATCTGTATTTGTTGGTGTTGTTGGGGCTTCTGTTGGTGTTGTTGGTGTGAGCCTTGAACGTCGTCGTATTAATCATCATCATCTTCTTCCTCCTCTTCTTCTTCTTCTTCTTCTTCTTCTTCTTCTTTGTCGGTGTATTTGTTTTTTGTTTTTTTTTTAATTTCTGGGTTTGTTGAACCTATTTGTTTGGTTGCGTGGAAAGTTTATGGATTGCGTGGAAAAATTTGTATGGAAAGTTTTTTGGTTTTTTTTTTTTTTTTAATTTCTGGGTTTGTTGAACCTGTTTGTTTGGTTGCGTGGAAAGTTTATGGATTGCTGGGAAAATTTGCATGGAAAGTTTTTTGGTTTTTTTGATTTAGTTAAAATTAATAAATTATTTTTTTAATTTATAGGCTGACATGTCATTTTTTAATAATAAAATAAGAATTTTTATTATTATTTTAATAATTCTGTTTGTCACGTAGGTCAGTGCCATTAGGGCACTGACGGAAAGGACTAAAGTAGAAGACGTTTTTCTAAACAGGAACTAAAAGCGATAAAAATAAAATGTAGGAACCAAAATAGAAATCGCGTGAAAATATAAGGACTAAAATGTGATTTTCGCCTTTGTTTTATCTATAGTACTTCTAACAAAAAGTTTACAGCAACAAGCTAAATAAGTTATTTACAAACAGACACTTAGACACATGACAAGTGGTGATTGGATTAAGTATTAGTGGTGGATTATGATTGGATTAAGTATTAGTGGTGAATTAATGAGTAAGCAATAAAATGTGTACAAAAGTTTTTTATGATTAGTGGCTTGAATAGTGCACGTGAGAGTGCACAGTCCTTGTCTTTAAAGGATTTGTAAACCAAGTCCTAGTTGTATTAGGACTTGTATAGCCAAACTTGTAATATGCTCTCTCTAATATACCCTAGCCGACTTTGTATATATATATATATATATATCTGTTATGCGGCAAATTGATTGATAAGTGTGATCAAAGGCAGCCGCATATAATATAGAGTTCTAAGGCGTGACTTTGTTCTATAGATTTTCAAGTTTCTCTAGTCATGTGCTTCTGGTGATTGAGAGCTCTTTTAGGTGTATTTGGGGTTTGGGTTTTGGGTTTTGTGAGAGTGTTTTTATACCACCTTTGTAATCTCTTCCTTTTGTTAGTGAAACTTTCTTCTCGACGCTGCCCGTGGACGTAGGCCAAAAGCCGAACCACGTAAATCTTTATGTTCTCGTGTGATTATTTCTTTTATCGTTCTATTTCTATTTTGCATAAACCCACTGTTATTTGGATACACACACAACAAATAGATATTCATGCTTCTGCTATTCTCAACAAATTGGTATTAAAGCTTCCGTTTTTACAACAAACTGGTATCAAAGCCTTGGGTTCTTCAAATCTATTTGGTTGTGTTGTTATTGGTTCACTGGGTTTTTTGGTATGGCAACAAAGGCTTTGTTAACAACAAGATTTGAGATTGAAAAATTCAACGGCAAGAATGATTTCAATTTATGGCGTGTCAAGATGCGTGCTTTGTTAGTGTAGCAAGGATTGTGAAAAGCACTAAAGGGCAAGAATGCTTTGCCAGCGACACTATCAGATAAGGAAAAAGAAGATCCCTTGGAACGGGCACATAGTGCAATTCTGTTGTCTCTTGGAGATGAGGTTCTGAGAGAGATTATAGACGAAGAAACAGCTGCAGGATTGTGGCTTAAGTTGGAG
Organism: Lithocarpus polystachyus; assembly: GCA_033629205.1. Taxonomy (NCBI): domain Eukaryota; kingdom Viridiplantae; phylum Streptophyta; class Magnoliopsida; order Fagales; family Fagaceae; genus Lithocarpus; species Lithocarpus polystachyus. The sequence goes on from CM066164.1 coordinate 82,793,173, forward strand.
AGTCGGTACATGACTAAGTCTCTTATAAATTGCTTGTACATGAAGCAGCAGCTATACACCATTCAAATGAAAGAAGGTACACTTGTTTCTGACCATCTTGATGAATTTAATAGGATTGTTATTGATTTGAAAAATATTAAATTCAAAGTAAAAGATGAGGACCAGGCTCTAATTTTGTTATGTTCATTGCCTCTTTCTTTTGAGCACTTTGTCGACACCATGTTGTATGGTTCTGAAAGAGATTCTATATCAATTGATGATGTCAAAGGTGCATTGAATTCTAAGGAGTTGAAGAAGAAGGTTTCTGAAAATTGGGGCGATAATCAAGATGATGGTCTTGTTGCTAGAAGTAGATCTAATGAAAATGGGTCTAGTAGTAATAGAGAAAAATCTAGATCAAAGTCTAGATCTGGTAAGTGTCATTACTGTAAAAAGGAAGGACATTGGAAAAAAGAATGCACATTACTCAAAGAGAAAAAGGAGAATGACAGTACTTCAAATACTAGTAATGTAGCTAGTGTTGCGGAGGTTAATTCTGTGGGTGACAACATAGTTCTATTAGTATCTAATTGTTGCTCCGGCGACGCTTGGGTTCTTGATTCAGCTTGCTCCTATCATATGACTCCTAGAAGAGATTGGTTTATTACCTATCGGTCAATTAGTAGTGAAGTTCTTATGGGAAATAATATGACCTGTAAGGTCTTGGGGATAGGAACCGTGAGAATTAAGATGTATGATGGTGTTGTTAGGACTTTGTCTAATGTTCGTCACATGCCAAATTTGAGGAAAAATCTTCTATCTTTGGGTATATTCGATTCTCAAGGGTACAAATACACCGGTGAAGGTGGAGTTTTGAGAATTAGTAAGGGTGGTTTAGTTTTTATCAAGGAAAAATTGGTGAATTGTCTCTATATGCTACAGGGAAGCACAATTGTTGGTATTGCAACAATATCTTCATCAGTAGATCCAAATTCAGATAATACTCATTTAGGGCATATGAGTAAGGTTGGCATGTCAATATTATGCAAACAAGGTTTGTTGCATGGTCAGAAAATTGGGAAGTTGGACTTTTGTGAACATTGAGCCTTTGGTAAACAGTAGGGTCAAGTTCAATATAGACTTTTTGGTGTATTTTTTGAAATACAAGAGTGATTGTTTTGTCACCTTGAAGTAATATAAGACGCTTATTGAAAAGCAGACTTGTAAAAGGATTAAGTGTCTCTGGATAGCTAATGGTTTGGATTATTGCTTAGGTGAATTTGATGAGTTTTGCAAGAATGGAGGTATAGTGAGACACCGCACTGTTAGAAGAAAACCACAACAGATTGGAGTTGTAGAATGTATAAACAAAACTCTTTTGGAGAGAGCTCACTGTGTGCTCTCAAAATTTGGTTTGTCTAAAGACTTTTGGGCTGAAGCAATAAATATGGCCTACTATTTGGTAAATAGGTCTCCATCAACTGTCATTGAATTTAAGACTCATTTTGAGATATGGATTGGTACTCTTGCTGATTACTCTATTTTAAGAGTATTTGATTGTCTTATTTTTGTTCATGTGAATGATAGTAAACTTTAGCGGAGGGCAAATAAGTGCATATTCCTAGGCTATGCATTGGGGATAAAAGGTTATAAGTTGTGGTTTATGGATTCAGGATCCCCATGGTTAATTATCAGCGGAAATATGACATTTGATAAGTCTGCTATTGTTGACCAGTCAAAAGAGAGTATTGAGATAGTCAAAGACCACGGTGTTGGTGAGCAGGTGGAGCTTAAGATTGAAGCTTTGTGGATTGTTGCTTTGGGTGAAGAGATTGTGTCTCTTCAATATTTAAAAGGTACTGCAAATGTTGATTTGGTATATTATAGGGATTCTACAGAGAGTAGTAGCATTGTTGGATTTGTGGATTTTGATTTTATTGGTGATTTAGACAAGAAGAGATTTTTGACAAGTTATGTCTTCACATTTGATTGTGCTATTAGTTGGAAGGCGACACTACAGTTGACGATTGTTTTGTCTATCACAAAGACAGAGTATATGGCAGCAACAGAGGTAGTGAAAGTAGCTATTTGGTTGAAGGGTTTGGTTGGTGATCTGGGTTTACAGCAGGATGATACTATTGTATTTTGTGATAGTCAGAGCGTCATACATTTGACTAAAAATCAGATGTATCATAAGATAACCAAACACATTGATGTCATATATCACTTCATTAGTGAGATTGTATCTCAAGGCACCGTTGCAGTCAGAGAGGTTGCTACATTGAATAATCCAACATATATGATGACCAAGCTAGTTCTTTTGGACAAGTTCAAGTATTGCTTGGACTTGATTTGTGTTTGCAGTTTGTGATAGCCCTTAGAGGCTTTGGTTTGGCGGTGGAGAAGTTTCGTTTGTGGGGCTTGACCAAATTTAAGCCAAGGTGGAGATTTGTTATGATTAGTGGCTTGAATTGTGCACGTGAGAGTGCACAGACCTTATCTTTGAAGGATTTGTAAACCAAGTCCTAGTTGTATTAGGACTTGTATAGCTGGCCTTGTAACATGATCTCTCTAATATACCCTAGCCGACTTTGTATATATATATATATATATATTTTTTTTTTTATGCGGCAAATTGATTGATAAGTGTGATCAAAGGCAGCCGCATATAATATAGAGTTCTAAGACGTAACTTTGTTCTATAGATTTTTAGGTTTCTCTAGTCATGTGCTTCTGGTGATTGAGAGCTCTTTTAGGTGTATTTGGGGTTTGGGTTTTGTGAAAGTGTTTTTGTACCACCTTTATAATCTCTTCCTCTTGTTAGTGAAACTTTCTCCTCGACGCTGCTCGTGGACGTAGGCTGCCAAAAGCCGAACCACGTAAATCTTTGTGTTCCCGTGTGATTATTTCTATTATCATTCTATTTCTATTTTGCATAAACCCACTGTTATTTGGATACACACACAACAAATAGATATTCATGCCTCTGCTATTCTCAACAAATTGGTATTAAAGCTTCCGCTTTTACAGCAAAGTGTGTGTCCATAATAGAATCGTGTGTGGTAGGGTAGTCGTCAAGCTCTTGGTTTGTCTATCTGGGACTCCAATTAGGCTTGTGTGTAGGTAGATCTGGTTGCTAAGATGGATGTCTTAAGGATGTGTTTGTTTGGAGGGAAAATATGGTAGATGGAAAACTTTAGAGAGAAAATAGGAAGAGAAACTTTTTTAGAATGTGTTTGGTTGGATGGTGGGAGAAGAAAAATAAATGGTAGGACTCAGGTGTTTTCTCTCTGGGCCTACCAAAAGTTTTTCCCCAAAATAGAGAAAAAACTGAGAGGAGTGAGCTTCAAAAAATACCCTTGGAATTCACCTTCAAATCTCCAGCGCGTTGGCTTTTTTTTTTTTTTTTTTTTTTCCTTTGATTTGTTCTTTCTCTGTTACTAACGTGTTGGCTATAATTTAGCACATGTTAAGTGATGATTTGATTATTTTAATATTTTCACCAAATAATAATAATGGCTCATGTGAAAGTCATGTAACCCAATTACAAGTCAACATATATACAAATTGTGGTAAAGCCTACGGTCTAATAAGAATTGCGGTTGGTTGGACTGAGTTTATTTTGTTTTAAGGCAAATTATTTTAAATTATAATTATGTTGTAATAAATTATACCCAATCAATTTACTCAAAAAAAAAAAAAAGTCAATAAAAAGCTTTAATTAATGATTAAAGCCACTAAGCACTTTCAAGTGCTGCCATTAGTTTACGTAGACACGGTAAACAATTCAGTGAACTTTGCAACAAGTCTTTCTCGGTTACATCCTTTATAGATTTATTTATTTTCTACATTTATTTATTTTTATATTTGATAAAATAAAAATTATTTATTAAAAGCAAAATATTTATTGATCACATGGGAGAGTGCACAAAAATGGTGAATTTTTAAATCAAAATATGTGCTGTATTCTCACTTATTGATTTATTATTTAGCATTCTCATCATATGGTGAAATGATATTCTCCACACCTACATGAATAATAAGTTTCGCTAGTTTAAAAAATAATAGGATGTTGCCATTAATATAAAGGTAGGGAGTATTGCATTGTTATACTCTAAAAATATTATATAATTGAATTATTTTTCATTAAATACTAGTGGTGGACTCACGTAAATAATGCAATTCAATCACGTTAACAAGTGTATAAATTGTTAAAATGTTACAAAAATGTGTGTTCATAAAAGAAACGTGCGTAGTTGCAAAGTGGTCAAGTTCCTGTTTTTTCTTTTTAATTTAATTTAATGGGAAAGTGGTCAAGCTCTTGGTTTGTCTTTCTCCAGTTTGGCTTGTGCGTAAATCTGGATGCCAAGAAGGACGCCGTCAGCCCGTAACTTTTGGCTGGACCAAGTTAATTTTGTTTTAAGAAAAATTATTTCAAAATATAATTATGTTTTAAAAAACTATACCCATAGACTTAATAAAATAAGTCAATCAAATTGCTTAACTAATCTACAATCTATATCCTGTCCTAAAAAATCTACAATCTATATCTATATATGCTACAAACGGAAACTTTGGACTTTTTATTTACCTCATAATATGTTGACACATAAGAGCATTTGTAGCAGTGGAGCTAAATAGCTATATTGCTATTTTAGCTCTACTGATATAACAAAAATGGCCCACAGCAGTGGAGCCATTTCCTAAATTTTTAACTAAAGTGCTACAGTGCACACAGCTAAAAAAATAAATTACTTTTTTATTAATCTTCTCTCTCTCCCTTTATTAAAAAATCTCATATTCTCTTTCAATCTCTCTCTCTCTCCGGCTTCTCTCCTTTCTTCCTCATTTGTTTTTTCTCTCAGCTCACCGACTGGCCGGCTCTCTCATCTCACCCCAAGCCCATCGCCGATCTCCTTGGGCCAACCGATCTTTTCCGCCGGTGGTGATGGCTCCGGCTTCTCTCCTTTCTTCCTCATTTTTTTTTTCTCTCTAGCTCACCAGCCGGCCAGCTCTCTCGTCTCACCCCAAGCCCATTGCCGATCTCCCTGGGCCGGCCGATCTGTTCCACTGGTGGTGGTGGTGGTTGTGGGCGTGGCTATGGACCAAGTCGCCTATCTTTTTTTTTTTTTTTTTTTTTTTTTTTTTTTTTTCTGCTTTGGACCACCGGTGGTGGTTGTGGGCGTGGCTGTGGCTGTGGACCACGTCGCCAATCTGTTCTTCTTTTTTTTTTTTTTTCTGCTGTGGACCACTGGTGGTGGTGGTGGTGGTGGTGGTGGTGGTGGTAGTGGTGGTTGTGGGCGTGGGCGTGGCTGTGGCTGTGGCTGTGGACCACGTCGTCGATCTGCTTTTTTTTTTTTTTTTTTTTTCCTGCTGTGGACCACTGGTGGTGGTGGTGGGAGGGGTGGTGGTGGTGGTGGTAGTGGTGGTTGTGGGCGTGGGCGTGGCTGTGGCTGTGGACCACGTCGCCGATCTGCTTTTTTTTTTTTTTTTTTTTTTTTTTTTTTTTTTTTCTGTTGTGGACCATTGGTGGTGGTGGTGGTGGTGGTGGGAGGGGTGGTGGTGGTGGTTGTGGTTGTGGTTGTGGCTGATGGTAGAGGTATTTGTGGATGGTGTGGTGTATATTTTTTAGTAGTGGGATATATTATTTTATTGAAGGGATGTATTATTTTATTGTTATGTTTATATTATTTTATTGGATTAAAAGCTAAAATAGATCCACTCATGTAGTACGTGTGTAGCTAAAATAGATAAAGTAACTTTTGGTGGAGCTAAATTGCTAAAAATTTAGCTCCACTGCTGTGGATGCTCTAAGCTTCTCCCACAATTTTGCACATCATCCATATTTTTTGGGATTAATTTATTTTACTCAAATTTTATATTATTAAACAGTCCCCATTTGCCGATAAGAACCCCTGCACACACATTATCTCTTGCATATGTGTTTAATTCAGCGTCTCTCCCTTTAGCTCAACACTGCCGTAAAATCTTCAAGACTTCAACCAAACTGAAAAGCTCCACTCTATTACTACAAGAATTAGGTCATTTCGTAGTGATACTTTGAGTTAAGTGATGTGTTTAAACTTGGTGAGAGAGTGTAATTAAGTGTGTGTTTAACAGTTAGTATGTTTCTCAAAAAAAAAAAAAAAAAAAAAAACCCACAATTTAATCGATTTGGTAATATTGGGCATCAAAGCATCACATGGTTTGAAGTCGACTGTTTCATCTTTCAAAAATAAGCCCAAAATTTTTTACCCACTTTTGGACGCTAGCATGGCGAAATCAAAATGGGATATGGGCCTGTTTGGTTGTGTTGTTTAAACAACAGTTTTCGTTGTTTAAACAACACAATACGTATTTCCATAATATTTTTTCACCCACACATATTTTTACAACATTTAAATACTGTTATTAGAACAACATTACCAAACGGCATGGACGGAGCTATTATTGGCCTAAATTTTTTTTAAAAAAATATTACTATATTAATAGGTATTAATTTTAGCAATTTTGTTCAATAAAATTACACTTTGCCCTTCTTAATAATGTCATCAATTTTTTTGAGAGTAATTTTTTAGCCACAAATATTTTTACAATGTTTATACAAATTATTGAAGTAGCAAATTCTTATTGATTCGTACACTTGCATTACTTTTTACTTATCATTAACCACTCACCACATCAACAATTTGTAAAAATTTTGTAGTTTAGCATTTTTCACATTTTAAGTCCAATCAATTTATTTTCCCAAGAACAATCAATTTGGCTATTTAAAAAACTTTAAACAAAAATCTTTAATAGTAAAAGAGCAGACTCAAAGGCTAGAGTCACCCTCCTAACTCCAAGTTCTGGTTCCGTCCCTGCCAAACGGGCCCTTAACAATTGATATCTCACACAAAAGAGGAGCCAGGTTTGGATTGGCTAATATATTTTTAGGCCCAACCTCATTAGACCTCTAAATATTAATAACATTTTAAATTATATTTTAACTGTTTTATAGAAAAAAAATTATATTTTCAATAGAATAGTTTAGGAATAGGCTAAAAGGCTTTAAATTAATTTTTTATTTTTTTAAATCTTAAATCCTAACAATTTTTAAAAAATATTTTAATTGAACTCTTAGATTAATTTTTCCTAACATCATCATTGATAATTTGATATAAAACAACGTCATTTAAATTCAAGCTATGAGTTTTCCAAGTTTGAAAGATAATCTTGATCAAAATCTATAGAGGCTTAAAAAGTTTTAAAAAAATATAGCCTATTTTCCTTTAAAGCAAACGGTATTTGTATTACTCTATGTTTTCATTTGGATTGGTAGAGGAATTTTGGTGATGGGTTTTGTTGGAGACAAAAAGAGATATTTGGATGACCAGTTTGAACAGTTCAGAACTGCAAAATAATATTTTAGATTTTGCGGTTAAGGTTGTGTCTATTTTCTTTGATGATTTATGAGAAGCTCCTCAACAACAATGCCAGAGCTCTGTGAGTAGTTGTTATTTATGTGGTTGAATTCGAAACAAGTTTACTTATTGATATTGTAACGACCCAAGGAAAAGCGCTAGCCACATCTGCGCTATACCTCAAAAGGACTAGTCACTATTGAAGCTCCTTGTAGTTGTTAATAAAGCCAGATCTACCCAGTAAATACCCGATGTGGGACTCATCACACACCCACACACATCACACAATCAATCAATCAAATTGGGACATCACAATCTCCCCCACTTAAATCCCTAACGTCCTCGTTAGGGTCCACTTTGTGGGGTAGTGTCTCCGAGCCCACACAGGGTTACCGGGTTGGCTCTGATACCATATGTAACGACCCAAGGAAAAGCACTAGCCACATCTGCGCTATACCTCAAAAGGACTAGTCACTATTGAAGCTCCTTGTAGTTGTTAATAAAGCCAGATCTACCCAGTAAATACCCGATGTGGGACTCATCACACACCCACACACATCACACAATCAATCAATCAAATTGGGACATCACAGATATATTATTTGTTTATGGTTGCTGATCACTTATATGTAATCAAAAATTAGAAAAAAAACAAAAAAAAAAAAGAAGAAGAAAAGAAACAAATACGAATTTTTTGTATTGATCCTTTTTGGGTTTTTCTTTTGTAACAAAATTAAAGTTTTATGTTAGTGGTAATGTCAAGGGAAATATTTTTTTTTTTTAAACAAAATTTTTTATTTTCATTCATTTTCAAGTTGGTACATTTAGCAAATTAAATAATTTTAATTTTAATTTAATTATTCCGTGGAATGCATGAGATAGCGACTAGTGATGACTAAACATATAAAAGTTAGTAGCTACTTCTCAAAAAAAAAAAAAACACACACACACACACTAATGACTAAACACAGTCCGTTTAGATACAACTTATTTTGCTGAAAACTGAAAATAATAAAAAAATAATAAAAAGTTATTATTCACGCGTGTTGCACTGTTCACATGCCTAGATACATTGTTTATGTCCCATGAAGAGTGCAAGAGGCGCTCAGTTGAAAAAAAAATAAAAAAAAAATAAAAAAAGGGTCGTAGACGCACTACCCAAACACATACTAGTAGCGCGTGTTACGTCTGCGTTTCCTTTTTTTTTTTACCAGAAGCACGTGAACATAGACCTGCCAGTGCACTGTTCACATAACCTACAAACATCTATTTTCACCAAAACTTTAATTAAAAATAGGTCACATAGCACTATTCACATATTTAAAAATTATTTTGCTACAATATTTTCAGTTTTCAGTTTTCAGTTTTCAGCTGTATCTAAACGGATCGTAAGGCTCCGCTTGGATTGTGTCCACGTCTAGCACGTTTGCGTTTGCGTTTGCGTTTTCCTTTTTTTTTTTTTTTTTACCAGAAGCGCATTTTTGGCTTCTTTTGTGGGTCCCGTGCATTGTTCACGGAACCCACAAACTTCTTTTTTCAACAAAACTTTCATTAAAAATGGGTCATACGGTACTATTTACAAATTTAAAAATTATTTTGTTACAGTATTTTCAATTTTTAGCAAAATAAGCGGTATCCAAACGCATACTAAGAGCATCCGCAGTGGCCAAGGTAAATGGTATATGTTGAGGAATTTACAATTCAAAGCAAAAAAACAAGCCAACATCAAATCTTTTATATGTCTTGTATCATAAAAAAAAGAAAAAAAAAAGTAGAATTGTGCTACAGTACCATCACAAATTTGTGATGATACTTTAGCATAATTGTAAAAAAAAATATATATATATTATTCCTCTCTCCTCCCACTCTTTCTCTCTCTCTCTCATGTCTCAATAAGCGGTATCCAAACGCATACTAAGAGCATCCGCAGTGGCCAAGGTAAATGGTATATGTTGAGGAATTTACAGTTCAAAGCAAAAAAAAACAAGCCAATATCAAATCTTTTATATGTCTTTTATCATAAAAAAAAAGAAAAAAAAAAAGTAGAATTGTGCTACAGTACCATCACAAATTTGTGATGATACTTTAGCATAATTGTAAAAAAAAAAAAATATATATATATATATATATCATTCCTCTCTCCTCCCACTCTTTCTCTCTCTCTCATGTCTCAATCTCTGTCTCTCTCTTCGTGTTTCATTTCTGGCTTTTATTTATGTTTTGAAATATATTATTTTATTATGTAGATATATTATTTTAATGTGTTGTATTGTAAAATAAAAGTTGAAATATTAAGAATATTGTAAAATAATATGGTATAATTGATAAAATAATTTTTTTAAAATGCTAAAATAAAATAGGATAACATTCACCCTTGTGAATGCTCTAACAAATGTATAAATTGTCAAAATCTGTACGAAAGTTTGTGTTCATAAAAGAAACACGCGTCGTAGGGCAGTGATCAAGCAAAAGCAAAAGTTTCAAAATTTAATCATCAACAAACAGCGGAGACACCAAATCCTTGTCTCCCCCCACCAAAATCCACACCTTTATCCCATATGCAAATCTTGAGCCAAACCCACAAACTTGCACACAACCCAGATTGGATATATATATTAAAAAGATTGTACCTTGGATAATGAAAATTGGAAAATGAAAAAAGAAATCAAGAAAAAAGAAACTTAGGTTAGTAGCGACTTCTCCTAAGGCTTTTGGGCAGCATCTCCTGCGGCAGGGGCTGTGTCTTAGCTAGCTTTGAGGTTTGGTTGGTTTTGACTTTTGAGGAAGATACAATTTTGGTACATGAAGTTTTAGAGGCAAGATTATGTGTGATAAGTTTTATTCTTTAGTTTGCAATCAGCTGATGTGGCGCAATATGACTGGGGGCGTAATACTGGAGTTTTACGTCCCATCCGGTTTTACACCCCATCCGGACATAATGGGCACTCTTTTTTTAATTTAACTTTTATGGGAAAGTGGTCAAGCTCTTGGTTTGTCTTTCTTCAGTTTTGACTTGTGCGTAAATCTGGATGCCAAGATGGACGCCTTAAATTTTGGCTGGAACAAGTTAATTTTGTTTTAAGAAAAATTATTTCAAAATATAATTATGTTTTAAAAAACTATACCCATAAGCTTAATAAAATAAGTCAATCAAAAAGCTTAACTAATGATGACTAAACATATAAAAGTTAGCAGCCTACTTCTAAAAAAAACACACACACTAATGACTAAACAGTAAACACATTTAAAGTGCTGTTAGTGTATGTATACAGGCAAACAATTCACAACTTTGTACCACCGTTTTCTCAAACATAAGAAATAAGAAAATCATTTAGATCTTCCTATTCCTCAAAAAAAAAAAAAAAAAAAAACAAAATCATTTTGAACCATTGGAATATAGTAATATAGTATTGTCTTATCTCAAATAGTATTTTACTATGAATTTAATTAATGAAATTTACTATCCACATAAAAATGGAGTACTACATAGATGTATTTCAAGAGAACTAAGATGAGAGCACAAACTTGATTTGAAAAATAACAATTTTTGTGTACTCACCCATCAATCAAGACAATATTTTTCTAATTAATTTTTTTTTACTATACCAAATAGAAGAAAAAAAATGTATAAAAAATATTTCACATTGAAAACTAAAATTCCAAATCATTGTCCTCAACTAGAACATCCAATTATTTACATATTAAAAACAAATTTAAAAAAAAAATCCAAAAAGGAACTTATAATTGAGAAAAACTTGGTCCAAAGTTCAATGAATTGATTGCAAGTATACAAAAACTAATCACAGCACTTTAAGTATGTGTTTGGTAGTGCATCTGCAGCCACATTTTGCATTTTTTTTTTCTTTCAATTGAGTGCCTCTTGCATTGTTCATGGGACATGAACAATGCATTTAGGCATGTGAACAGTGCAACGCGTGTAAACAGTAACTTATTATTATTATTTTTTATTGTTTTCAGTAAAATAAGTTAGACCTATTGAATTACATTATTTACATAAGTGGTAAAATACTATTTAAGACAAGACAATACTATATTGCTGTAAGGACACGGCTTCAGCGTACTAGCCCGAAATTGCATGGTCCAGCCCAAAGGGCCCGAAACAATGAATTGTTAGAGAGTGGGAAGGGAAAACTGGATCAGGTTGGACTTAGATAATCAATGTGAGAAGTTAAGACCACAAGATGAAATCTTATAAAAAGCTTGAACACAAGAAATTAGTCTCGGCTCTAATCCGAGGATCGTCCCACTGATATTTTATGTTCTTTCTTTTCTCTCCTTTTTCTGCCCCCCTTCTTTTGGTATCTCACTCTTCTTTTATATTCCTTCCCCCCCTTCTTTGAGCCTTCCACCTGTCGTTGTAGTGGCCTCTGGAGATACTTGTCCCATCCCCATTTTTCCAAAAATTTCAGTGTAGTGGGTGTAAGACTGGGAATCACTGTTCAGGTGTCTTTTCTACATAAATGCGGCCAATGGGTTAGCTGCAGAGTCATTCAATGCGTGGTTGGCAGCCTTCTTCCTTGATATTTTTGGGATATTTTCCTGGTGCACGTATCTACTACATTCGCCCAGGCCAGTAAAACCTCCTAGGATGTTTTCTTTGATCGGAAGAGCTCAAAGGCTTACTCCAATTTTGATTGTCTGGGGTGGTATTATCCTCGGCACTGTTCATAGGATTCCCCAATTCGTGTTCGGACTTCTTTCCATTCACTTCGGACATTATAGGTTGAGTTGGACCGTCCTCGGATTGGTTATGATCCTCGGCGTGGGTTTTTGGCCCAAAGTGTAGGCCCATTTCTCTTATCGACCTTTTGCCCCCACTGCTATATTCCGAAGGTTCTAAATGATTTTCTTAATTCTCATATATAAAATATTTTGTAAGATTACATGATTTGAATACCATTGATATTTGTTTTAAAGTGTTGCTATACAAATGGAATATAGTCACATGCAAAGCTATTGGAGGAAGGATCAAGTATCACGTGTCTAACTTGTATTGAAGAAAAAAAAAGGGTTATATCATTTAGAATCTATTTGGATATCGCTTATTGCTAAAAGCTGAAAATATTGTAGCAAAATAAATTTTAAATGTGTAAATAGTGCCGTGGGACCTATTTTTAATGTTTATTTTGCTAAAAAAAAGGTTTGTGGGTCCCGTAAACAGTGCACAAGACTCACTAAAGAAAAAAACATGCTGCTGGGAAGCGCAAAATATGCTTCCCAAACGCACACTTTTTTTTTTTTTTGAGTAACAAACACACACATATAAGGGAGAGGGAAAGAAGTTATAACACAAAAACACATTACAACTTTACTCGAAAGCCATGTTAACTTTTAAAGGAGAGTGGAGCAAATTATACTACATACAACACACTCTCTTAAAACACTTAATTAGTCAAATTATCTCATGTATAACTTTTAACATAAAGACACATTACAACTCCACTCAAAAGCTATGTTAATTTTTAAGGAAGAGTGGGGCAAGTTATACACATACAACACACTCTCTTAAAACACTTAATTAGTCAAATTATCTCATGTATATCTTTTATTCTTGTGCTTTAGATTTCTTAGATTTCTTTCTTGAGTAACTTTACCACAGAGTTCTCAAAATTATATTCATTCATTGTGAAAATTAGTGAATGGATTTTGTCACACAATCAAATTTAATCAATTACCAAAAGAGTACTAACCAACATATTGTTTAAATACTAATGACGTAGTTCTGAAAAAAAAAGAGATACTAATGACATAACAAAATATTAAATATGCACATAATGAATAAATAAGATTTTTAGTGGATTCCAGTTAGCTTAATTGGTAAAATATTTGATAGTTGAATAAGAGATATAGGGTTCAATCACCGCCTACACCAAAAATCGATTGATCTCTTGGTTTGATGATAAAAGGTTATCATCAGGAGCAAACGTCATAGGTTGAAACTCTCTAAAAAAAAAAAAAATTAAAGTTCAACAAAGTTACCTAATCTATATATATATATATATATATATATTTATTAATAGGCAAAGTTTAGAGAAAGTTCAATTAGAATTTGAAATTAGAATCCAATTTTGCACTATGTGCCTAAATTTATGTGAAGACCACACCATAATTATTCACTTAAGTTTATGTCATATGTCCACTTAAGTTTTTTAATCTTTGTGTCAGATGAGTTAATGAGTGCAAAATACTAAGAATCTAATATTAATGAACTATAATTTTTTTTTAAAAACTAATCACGTATACTCAATAAAAATCACCACATAATAAAGATCATCACATGTTCTATCTTATTAAAACAGAACATGTGTGTGTGTGTGTGTGTGTCTTATTCCCTTATCTCATCCCCCTTCCCCTATATGTGTGTGTGTGTTTCTTAAAAAAAAAAAAAAAAGAAAAAAAAAGGAAAAAAAATGATCATAGTAGTATTAAATTTAGGTAAGAATTTTAATATGTGACTAATTATGTTTACTTTAAAAAAAATAATTTGACTAATTATTTATATTTTTATGATAAAAAGTGTGTTTAATTTTAAATGTATTTATATGTATGCATCAATGCATGTGTTACATGTTTTTTATTTATTAATAATTTGACTAATTATTTATATTTTTATAATAAAAATTATGTTTAATTTTAAATGTATTCATGTGTTTACATGGGTTATATACTAGTTATTATAGAGTGAGAAGTCAGTTTTAGACCCCTTCGTATTCTAAATGCTCTAATACCATTTGAAAAAACTACTTTAGACCCCGTTGTTAACTATGCTCATATACATTATTCACAATATAATTATATTTTACCACATTTCAACATGTCATAAAAGTAATAACACGTGATTTAATGACGAAGCAGAAAAACAATAAGACAATCAAATACCTCTTTGGATTCACATGATGAGTGGACAAAGGACAATAATTTTTCTATGAAGCATAATGAGAAAAAATAAATAAAAAAGGTGTAAGGTTTTCTCTCTAAATAGGTCGTGGCCTCCTGTTTTATACTAAAAATTATTCAAAGTTTCCCCAAAAAAAAAAAAATATATTCAAAGTGGGGTTTAAATAGGTTCACAAAAAGTGACGACACAAAAAGGAATCGGATAATTAGGGGGTGTTTGGATTTGCTGTTTCTATAACTCATAACTCATAACTCTGTTTCCATTATCCATAACTCAAAATATGTGGGTTCCACCAAAAAAAAAAGTATGTTTGGATTTGTTTCCTGTTTTTGTTTCCATCACTCAATTCTTTGATTTTTGAGTGATGAGTTTTGGAACACACGTGAGGTGCTGCTTTTGATGGTCTCTTCAACGGCTTTCTTCTCCACAAATATTTTCTTTTTTCTCTCTTCTTTCGCTGGTCTACGCTGCACTCCATTAAGCTCTTTCTTTCTTCTTCTTCTTTAACTGGGTTTGGTGAGTTTGGGTTTCTGGGTTTTTTTTTTTCATCATAGAACCCATGAACTCTTTGCTGCAGTTCTTTTTTTTTTTTTTTTTTTTTTCTTCTTCTTTCACTAGGTTCGGTGAGTTTGAGTTTTTGGGGGTTTTTTTTTTTTTTGGTTTGGTTCTTCATCACAGAACCCATGAACTCTTCGCTGCAGTTCTTTCTTTCTTTTCTTTTTTTCTTCTTTTTCTTCTTTCACTGGATTCGGTGAGTTTGGGTTTCTGGATTTTTTTTTTTTTTTGTTCTTCATCACAGAACCCATAAAATGCTGTCGCCGCTAGTGACGGTGGAGATCGTCGCAGATCCGATCTTTCTTTCTTTCTTCTTTTTCTTCCTTTTTGCCTTTCTCATCTCAAACTCATAAAAAAAAAAATCAACAATTGGGGCAACAAATTGGTTGTTGTGGGTTTGTGAATTTTCTGGGTGCTTCAAGGATGCTAATGAATTTTGTGGGGTTGTGCTTCAAGCTCAGAACTGAAGTGATTGTTGTAGGTATTGGGGGTTGAAGGAAAAAAAAAAGAAAAAAAAAAAAGAATGCCTGGGTTGAAGTCTCTGGTTTTGGGAGGAAATGGTGTGAGGCGGGTAGGCTAACAGGAATGCCTGACATGGTGCTCAGGTATGGGTCCCACAAAAAGTAGAAAAAATTGAGTGATGAGAAGTTGAAAACGTGTGCCAAATGGATGGGTACAGGAAATTCGGTATTTTAAGTGATGAGTTATGTCATAGCGGATCATAATTTTATGTGTTCTGAAAAGAATTAAAAAAAAAAAAGTATCTTGAACCCATAGTCTTTTTTACGTACTCCAACACTCAAAAACAAATCATAAAATGATTATTTTCCATCAAGATTATAGCAGCTTAACAACATTGTCATGTTCTCCTACTAATAGTTTGTCTAGATAATTGGAGAAAGAGGATGGTAGAGGGTAAGGTGGGGAAGGAGAGAAGAAGGGAGGGAATAGTTATCCCTCCCCCTTGTTTGGATGAATAGATGCCCTTCTCATTTTATGGATGTTTTGAAAATTAATAAGGAAAGGAAAGGGGAATTCAATGGTCGTATATGATCCTTCTAAATGCCCTCATACCCTTCTCCTTCCCCTTTCTAAAATACTTCCAAACAAAAACTCACTAAACCCCCCCCCCCCCCTCCCTTCTTCCTTTTACTCCTTTTTCCTTCTCGTTCATACAAACATAGTATAGAGGAGAAATTGAGTTCAAGCTCCCTTACCCCACTTAATGTAAGCAGGGCTATAAACTAGATTATGAAACCAAATCGGTGCCAAGTTGGCTACTATACTAGAGGTAGTTGTAAATAGTGCATGATTTAGTGCTGGTTTGGATTCACGTTTGTTACGTCCACGTTTAGGTTTCTTCTTTTTTTTTTTCTCTGCGCTGACCTGTTGCGCACGCGTTAAGGGACATACGGCTACTGTTCACATGAACAATAGCCGTATTTTGTTGACTTTTCAACCCTTTTATCATTTTGTGGGTCCGGTGAACAGTGCACGAGACCCACAAATCTCACTTTTCAACAACTTTTTTCATTAAAACTGGGTCTCACTGTACTATTCACACATTTAAAAATTATTTGGCTACAGTGTTTTCAGTTTTTAGTTTCAGCAAAATAAGTTCTATCCAAACAGAATGATTTGTAGTTTTCAAGTGTATCAATGATTGATTGGTGCGGTTGTTGGTGCTCTTTTCAAAATCATGGCAAAAATCGCACCAATTTAGACATACACACACATGCACACATACATACATGCATGTTTTGGCATTCTCTTCTTATCTCTCATCAATTTTTAAATACCTTTTTCTCTCCCAACTCCTTAGCTTTCTAGTCTAAATGTTATGTGCGTCACTTTGATTTGATCACTAATAGGATGGTGAAGATTGAGCCTCCATGAGAGTGAGAGATGGTGTGTCGTGGGGGTTAAGCGATAATGTCGTAAACCATTGCGAGTGGTGGTCGTGTTGATCAAAGGGTCAAAGCATATCTAATCTATTTCTCCTTTGAGATCCCATATATGCCTTTCTCTCTCCATTGGGTTTGATTGGTAGTTTGGGCCTGAAATGGTAGTTTTTACGATCTCCAATATGCTTTTGAGATCCCATATCCACTTTGCGGTCATGTAGATGTTTCTTTCTCTTTGTTTCACTAGTATTCTACATTCGATTACTGTTTCAACAATTTGAACTTCACGAAAACCAACGAGGTCGACGCGGCGCAAAAACCTCTCCCAACATTGGCCACATCGAACCGCATACACCCTTTGGACTTACAAGCCCTTCACTTTCTAGTTAGCAAGTTGGCCCTTGGCCACAAGAGGTAAAAAAAAAAAGCCCTTTGGCCCAAGACAAATCTTTTAAGATATCAGTTTGGGCCAAATTTCCATCCCAATGAATCTCTCCATAGAAAAGCCCACAAAACGCCCAAACGATATTTTCTACACGTATTTACACCTCACTCTCAGTCTCATTCATCCATTCATTCATTCTCTCATATAAGTCTTTTCTGAGTCATCGTTTTCTCTATTCTCTGAGAATTAGGGTTTTCGATTACTCGAACCTCGAACACACACACACACAAAATTCATCTTCGATTATCTTCGGTAAGCTCCATCACCACCAATCTTCGTTAGGGTTTCGCTTTCTATATCTTCCGCTTTGGTAGTTTCACACTGCAATTCACCTCTCAATTACAAAGCACAAATTTTTATTTTTTGTTCAGCTTCGATTTAAATTTATTTTTTTTTTATTTTTTTTGCTTTCTTTGAAATCCGACTATGAAAGAATCAGGAAATTTTTGTTCTTTAATATTGTTTAATTTGGTGCAAATATTTAATGCAGGTTAATATTTATTTGGTAAATTATATCTCTGTGTTTGTGAAAGAACCATGTACTCCTCGAGAGGGAGCAATGCGTTTGGGCAGCAATCGTATGCGGCTCAATCGGCTGCGTATGGTGCTAGTGTAAGTTTCTTTTCTGTTGATCAAAGCGAAAAACTTTATCTTTAGCTGTGTTTTGAACATGATTTTTTGTATGTGTAATGTGGGAAATATGGAGGTATAGGAATAATTGCATATATAATGGTGTGGCGGTATTGGTTATCGAGCTGAATTTGTTGTTTTTTTGAGATCATTGTTTGAGTGTTTATGTATTATTGGAACTAGTAATACCCGTTTAATTGTAGGCCTTATAGACCCTCTATATTGTTTAGATTTTATATTTTTTAGGAAAACTTTGTGTTTATATCTCCATTTCAATAATGATTATTACCGGGTTCAATTTTGATTGTGTAGAATGCTTCACTCTATACAGGGAACCATTTTTTAATTTAGAAGTTCTTGTTCGGACTATTAAAAAAGAGTGCACTTTTACTTGCTACAATGATGGAATTACTAGGAAATGATTATGAGTATATTGTACCTTTAAGGTAGTTCTTTAACTGCCTCGATAACAAATGCTGTTATCTCCATTTCAATAGTGGTTGTTATTTTTCAAGGAAAGATTTTTTTTTTGGTTGGCTGTTTGTTACCGGGTTTGATTTTGATTGTGTAGAATGCTTCACTCTATACGGGCAACCATTTTGTAATTTAGAAGTTCTTGTTCAGACTCTTAAAAAAAAGTGTACTTTTACCTGCTATAATGATGGAATTACAAGGAAATGCTTATGAGTATGATGTACCTTTAGAAGCCATTTTAAGGAAGTTCTTTAACTGCCTCAATAACAAATGCAGGTATCTCCATTTCAATAGTGGTTCTTATTTATCAAGGAAATATTTTTTTCCTAATAAAAAAGATTTAGTTTTTATTTTATTTTATTTCTGTTTGTTACTGGTTTTTATTTTGATTGCGTAGAATGCTTCACTCTATATGGGCAACCATTTTGTAATTTAGAAGTTCTTGTTTGGACTCTTTAAAAATGTTGTACTTTTACTTGCTATAATGATGGAGTTACAAGAAAATGGTTTTATGAGTATATTGTACCCTTAGAAGCCATTTTAAGGTAGTTCTTTAACTGCCTTAATAACGAATGTCGGTATATATAGAGCTATTTTTGTTGTGTCTAAACTTTGAGGTGGTGGTGTCACATGGGCATGTGTAATGTGCCTGGTCTGTGTTGATAGAGTGGCGGTCTCATTTATCCTTATTTATTGCATTTTGTAGTTGGGAGCTGCTTACTCTGGCAGTACTGTTGGAGGCCCTGATGGGGGTTCGCAGCATTCATTGGCTGCTCGGCATTCATCAATGTTGGTTGGCTCTCAGGAAGCTGACGTTGGTGGGTATAGACCTCATACTTCAACTGCAGCTCACTATGGGGGACAGTATAGCTCTGTGTATGGTTCGGCTGCTTTAAGTGGTGCTCAGCAGGTGAGTGGTTTACTTTTAAAATATGTGTGTGTGTGTGTGTGTGCGCGCGCTTCTCATTACCTTGCCTTACCTCATTGCAGCTTAACAAAACCTCATCCTAGCCATTTTACTTGCTTGTTGCACTGAGTTGGTCTCATCTTTCTGCTTCCAAGGAGTTTATAATTTGTTTTATTCAACTGTCTTATGATGTTGATACCCAAGCAATGATGCTCAGATCAAAGTTCAGTATGATAAAAACATTAATCTGTTTTTTGACCTTGATGCCCCATGTAATTCTTATTGACGATATGCTTCCAATAAAGCATTAGTAGGGAATCTCTCTTCCGCCTGTGTTTATCTCCCATCAAGTGTGTCCCTAAGCCATAGACTATTTAAAGTCTTAGCACACTATAATTTCATATTGCACATAACATCAAGTTACATCTCATTGATTGCATGCATCCTGACAACTTGGCAATAATCATTTGTAAGCTGTTTGGTGGTTCACTCCGTGTAGTCAAAGGTGTTTCGGGTGAGCGCTTAGGTGCTTAGGCGAGGCAAGGCAAGGCGGCATAAAAGTGCCTCTAAGTCACTGAGGCAAGGCGCCTTCAGTGACGTGCTTGCATTGAACTCATTTTCCGGCACTAGGCGAGAGCCTTGGTCGCCTCCACCACTTTCAAAGTTTCAAGGGTTTTTTTTTTTTTTGGTGTTAAGACTCGGTTCCTTTGAAAACAAAGTGATGATTTTGTTAAAAACAAAGTGATATATGGCTGGTTTGTATCTCAGTTTTGTCTTTTAGTGACATAATGGGGTATGAGTTGGCACCCACAAATATTTAAAAAAAGGCAAAGCAAATATTAGCCTTTTGGAACCACAAATATATATAAAAAAAACAACATATGCACACAGGTTTCGGACACTGCAACAGTTACAGGCCACCCAACACACTGAGTTTTATTTTTATTTTTTATTACATTAATCTATTTCTACATTTAAAAAGCTTACTTTTTTACTTTCAGTTTTTACTCTCTTACAGTCTTACCTCTCATTACCTCCTCTCTCTTTTCTTTCTGTTTTTGTTTGTCTTTACTCTTCTCTCATGGCAGCTCTTCCTTGTCTCTTTCTTTCCCTCATAGCTCCCCTCTGTCAGTTTTTTCCCCTCTCTACTCTCTTATACAACTCTCTGTTTTTTTTTTTCTTTTTCCCTCTACTACTCTCTCTTTTTAACTTTTTATTTTATTTTGGGGGGCGGGGGGGGGGGGGGGGGGTGGGGATCTATTGGAATTCAACCCAAAAACTGGTTTTCCTATCAATCAGGAACAAAGTAAGAGAGGCTTGATTATAATTTTCAGTACATTAATAAATATATATATTCATGCTATAAATATATAAAAAACTAAAAATTATATTTAGAATTTAGCGCCTTGCTTCACTTGGGCTAGCGCCTTTTTGGCGCCTTTCGCCTTGGGCAATACAGGGCCTTAGTGCCTTAAGGTTGTCTTTCGCCTTTGACTACATTGGGTTCACTCATCCAAGTCTTGGCTTTATTAGCTGTTGAAATCTTGAGTGAATCATCTGGTGTGATGCTAATACATGCAGAATCTTTCTCTACGTAGGTTGCAGCATTGAATGTGAAAGGTGCTGCATCGTCAGCTTTGGAAGGTCGTGGTGGCTATGCCTCGGCTATACAGGATTCACCTAAATTTGCATCGACTGACTATGTCTCCTCCTCAGGCCATGGATATAGTCACAAAGGTGATCAATTATATGCTGAGAAGGTTCCAGATTATTCTAAATTAGACAGACGACAATATGGTGAACGACAGAGTGCCTATGTTGGTAGGGACTTACAAAGTGAACCAACTGGGCGATATGCAGATTCTGTTGGTTTTAGTCAACATCAGGTAACGCCTTTTGTCATTGTTTCAACAAATCTGTTAGTTTCTGCTTGTTTTTCTTAGTATTTTTATTTAATGAAATATGAAATTTTTATTTTTATTTATTGTTTGTGCATGTGTAAATAATGATAATGATCTTTGTTTTTGTTATCTAAATCAACAGAATGAGATGTATGATCGCATTGATCAGGCATTGCTTCGACAAGAACAATTGTTAAAAGCTCAATCACTGCAATCTGCATCTCTGGATGGGAGTGCCAGGTACTTTTAGCTTTCTGACTGATACATGGTAGCCATAAGATTTGTTCAAATGAATTTCCTCTTTGTTGCAACTATAATCACTTTATAAATTATATCCTTTTCCCAATAATGAAGGGTCAAGGTCATCCTTAACTTTGTTTAATGAAGTGGGTTTACTCTCAATGGTGATAGTCTATGCACAGCTATATAAGATAATAATATGTTCCTTACAACACTGAGTAGCAACACATTTCTGGCAGACAAGCAGATTATCTTGCAGCAAGAAGTACTGCAAGTCGTCATCCAACCCAAGATCTTCTCTCATATGGAGGAAGGATGGATGCTGATCCTCGCAGTTTATCAATGCTTAGTGCTTCTTCGTATAGTGGACAACAAGCTCCATCGATATTAGGGGCAGCTCCACGGAGAAATGCGGAAGATCTCATGTATGCACAGAGTTCTTCAAATCCTGGTTATGGAGTGAGTTTGCCTCCTGGTAGGGACTATGCCACTGGAAAAGGGCTTCATGGCACATCTCTTGAATTGGATTATCCAAGCAGTGTGTCATCACGTGGTGGTCATCCAAGAATTGAGGATCACAAGGATGACAGGGCTGGTTACCTTAGAGAGTTCGAGCTAAGGGAGGAGGAGCGGCGTAGGGAGCGTTTGCGTGAGAGAGATAGAGACAGAGAAAGGGAGAAGGAACGGGAACGTGAACGGGAACGAGAACGAGAAAGAGAGCGTGAAAGGGAACGCATCTTGGAACGACGGGAGAAGGAGAGAGAACGAGAGCGCAAACGTGGACTTGAAGCCAGGCGTGATCGAACTCCAGCAAGAGTCTCTAGGGACCACCGCGGTTCCTCTTTGGCGAAGGAGGGGAAATCTTTGCGACGAGATTCCCCACATCATGATGCTTTACATAGGTGGATCTTGATGTTTTATTTTGCGTCCTGCTCAAGTTCTGAATATATAGCTGCTTGTGTATCTTGCAGCCCTTGTAACTAACTTGGTGTTCTCTTATGCTGAAGGCATCATTCACCTGTTAAAGAAAAAAGGAGAGAATATGTCTGCAAGGTAAAAAAAAAAAAAAAAACTAGTAAAGAGCTTAAGACATTTAATGATTATGAGAATATTCCTCTTCAAGGATCTGCTGTTTTTCCTGTGGGAATGTGGAGTTGAGGGCTTCATTGGGTTCATTCTTGTTGCTTCCTGTTATTGCTCTTAGTTGTGGCTTTACACTTTTCATATTGCCCTCTTGTCTTTCGCTCTGGGATGCAGATTTTACTTCTGGGGAGTTTTCTCAGTCTTGACCATTCCTTGTTTTGCTATGAATTTGGGCCTTTTTCCTACCATGTTTCCTCCTGTTGATCCTTTAGCTCTGGTTGGGAATGTTTAGATCTGGGGTTTTCTTTTGGCTTCTTGTTCCATATCTACTCTCCATTCTTACAATATCTCTCCCTTCAATCTTTTGGTCTTTCGTTTGGTGCATCGGATTGATTTATACGTGCTTTTATGGAGAAAGTGCTGCATGCCTCTTTTCTAGGATTTATGACCTTGGCCTTGTGTTAAATCCAGTAGACTTGCATGTATGATTTATTTTATTCTTACCTGATGGTCGATGTTTATCAATAGCAATTTTAATTTTGGAAGTTTACCTTTTTATGGAAGAACTGATTTGAATTTTGAAACACAAAAGAAGATCATGAGATTTTTTTTCCCTCCCTGTTATGGACTATGCATTTGGTGCAGGCTGCTATGTTTTTCTGAAACCAGGCATGTACATGTATGTCATTCCTTTCAGTGATGAATGCTGTCTATGTGCAGGTTCACTCATTCAGTTTGGTAGATGTTGAGAGGGATTATTTGTCACTTGATAAGAGATATCCTAGACTCTTTGTGTCCCCAGAATTTTCAAAGGTTAATATTTATCATTTATTTTAAAGATGTCAAGTAGATAGTTGAATAATTGCCTTAATGTATTGTTTTATTGTTTTAGGCTATTGTGAACTGGCCAAAGGAGAACCTTAGACTTTCCATCAACACTCCTGTCAGGTACCACTCTTTGATGCTGTTACTTCAATGGTTTTTGCAAAGTTTATCTTTTGCTTATCCAGAATATGCGTTTGTACCTTTAATTTTTTTTGGTGCAAGTGGCAGTTTGTGATTTTAATGGTTTTTAAGAAAAATTTTATTGAAAAAGACTAGTTCATGCAAGATGAATGAAGTAGCATAAAAATATGTACAAGAAAAGTAGAAAAACAACCTTTTACTTGTTTTTCTAAAAGTTTGGTCCAGTTTCTGGCCAAAAAAAAAAAATTGCATCTCAGAACAAATATTTGGACTTTAACTAGTTTTGTGATTTCTAATATTCTATGTTTCTTCACTTCTTCTCAAAACCAAATGGATGTTTGTTGTATTACTTATATTTTGAAAGAAGGGAAAGATAAGATGTTTTTTATTTATGTATTTTATTTTTATATTCATTGTTGAGTGGAGCAGTTTTGAGCATGATTTTGTTGAAGAAGAGAAGGCAACTGAGCTGAAAGAGCCATCTGCTGAGCTTTTGGCTGAAGCACCTACGAAATCAGAACATGGAAATATAGTGTGGAAGGCAAAGGTAAATCATTTTTAAATTTAAATTATAAAACTATATTTGTTTCAATTAAAGACAATGCATTTTTAGCTTATCAAAAAAAAAAAAGACAATGCATTTTTAAATTTAAAATTATAAAACTATACTTGTTTCAATTAAAGACAATGCACTGCCAGCTTTTGGAATCAGTAATAACTGCCCACAGTAGCTTAGACCTGAGTACCTGAGATTTTAAGTTATTCTAATAATTATTTTGGTTGTTTTTCATATTCTTGGGCATTGTGGATTTGATGCTACTTGCTGGTGATTAACTAATTGTGCTTTTAAATCATATGAGAACCAAGTGTTTGCTGCTTAATGATGAAAATGTTAAAGCATGGTTAGCTACACAAAGGGAAAAAAAAATTATCATGAGGTCTCTTACAAGATAGGTTGTCAAGAATTCTCCCCCTTTAGCAAAGATTTTGCATGACTTATAATAGTTTGGGGCAAGGTAAGCCCCATGGGGTGGTACAACTTTGGGTATCATGCTTCATGAACTGATGGTCACTAGTTCAATTCCCCTTCTGGTTCCACTTGGGGCATAAACTCACTAATGAACTAGAAAAGAAGAAACAATTTGGGGTGAAGTAAAACATTCAAAGCCCTTGTGCCTCATGCGGGATCGATAAAAAATTTGATCTTTCTATCAAAAAGTATTTATTAGATCTACTAATTTTGATTAGAGTGCATGGTTTTGTGGGTCCATTTGAGCATTTGTTTTGCTGATGTTTATCAGTGGAATGTACAGTTAAGTTTTACATGTCAGGATCCCCAAAAGTGTGGGAGAGCCCTTAGGAAGAGGGATGAGGGTCCCCTTATCATATGTTTTATCATGATGGATCCATTATTTATGTGCTTTGTCACCATTTTATTATTTTAAAGCTGCTGTTGGATGATGAATTGTATTAAGGTTTGTTATGATTAATTAAGGTTTCTTTGTCTTGGTTCAGATGATTTTGATGAGTGGACTTAGCAAGAATGCTCTGGAGGAGCTGTCCTCTGAAAAAAGTTCTGATGATCGCATACCCCACATTTGCAATATCCTCCGGTTTGCCTTGCTTAAAAAGGACCAGTCTTTCATGACAATTGGTGGTCAATGGAATCCTGCTGATGGTGTTGACCCATCAGTTGATGATACCTCTTTAATTCAAACAGTCCATAGGTTTGTGCTGTCTGATATTTGTTGTAGAGGATGTCTAGAAATGATGTTCTTCAAATGACCTGAAGTTATTTATACTTTGTAGATATGCAAAAGATGTCACTCAACTTGATTTACAGAACTGCTGTCATTGGAATCGTTTTCTTGAGGTAGAACTTTCTTTTGATGATTGTTACATTTATTAGGACCTCTTCAGTTTCTTTGAATTTTCGTTACAATAGTGAACATACTTGTTGTGGCTTTTATAGCTTATTTCAGTAGGCCTTTTGGGTTATCTAAGGTGGCTGACTCTGGAATGAATTTCTTCAAGCTTCTGCTTTATGTTTGATTTGTTTTCTTATTGAGATCTTAGTTTTATGAATTATAAGATGATTTAGTTGTCAAAACTTACACTAAATCATTAAGTTAGCCTACCTATGTTTTCACTAACAGAGATATTTCCCCAAACATTACATTTACACCTATATTCTTGGCTACTTCCAAAAGCAAATTTGTACCCACTGTACAAAGCTTCCACTTTTATGGGGTCTGGATGAGGTTTGGTAGCTTATCCTTAATTTTATTTTTTGGAGTCTTGGCTACTTCAATATGTAATATTTTACTGTACAGGTTCAGACTCCTTGTTTATAACCTTTTAGGTTATGATGTAGATGAGACAGTGCAATATGTAGCGTTTTTGAACTCTTTTGATGTTTCTGGGTTGTATTTAGAGATTTTGTTTTTGGTTACGTGTGTGTTTACTGGATTCAGAATGTTAATTTTAATTCTACTTGGTGTTTGCAGATACACTATGACAGACTTGGCAAGGATGGACTTTTTAGCCATAAGGAGGTCACTGTATTGTTTGTTCCAGATTTGTCTGAATGTCTCCCTTCTTTGGATGCATGGAGAGATCAATGGCTTGCTCACAAGAAGGCTGTTGCAGAGAGAGAGCGCCAACTTTCTTTGAAAAAAGAGGTCTGTAGTTATATTGTTTGAAACTCTTTTTGATCATTTTTACTTATGCTTAAGTTCGTTGCCAAAAGACATCTAATTCACACACTGGCAGAGGCAAACACAAAATATGTGCATGTAGTTATTCACATGTAGATACATGGACAGATATCTGTTCTGAGATTGAGTGCAGATCAAATTCAGTTGTTGAATATGTTGTTACTAATGCACTTTGAATGTGATGCTTGTTGTCAATTCCAATAAACACATTTTTGAAAGGAAAGAACTTGATATCTGGCTCTCACGATATGGGCATGTAATTGAAAAGTGGGTTGGCCAAAATATCTTTAGATTCTGGACACAACATTGCTGAATTTATCCCATTAAAGTCTTAATACCAATTACATGGGGTTATCTATTATTTAACATTCTGGGTCTATTTAGAGCAACATTTGTGTGCTCAACGTTTGGCAATCATGTCTATTCTTGCCTAGGTCTTTAGGATTTGCTGCTTTCTTCTTACTAATATAATGCTGTATTCTTTTCAGAGGTCTAGAGAGAAGAAAGATGGGCTGAAAGGTAACTTGTGCATGGTCTCATTTTATTTGATATCTCTTTTCTTCTTATGTTAGTCATCAGTTATCAAATTGATTTCTTTCTTTTGGGGGTTTTGTAATTTAGATAAGGAAAAGGATTCCTCAAAAGATGTCAAAAGACTAGACAAATCAGAAAAAAAGAAAGAGTCCACATTTTCTGGACAAGCAGAAGATTCTAACAAAAAGGAGAAAAATGGAAATGGTGTGAAAGGGATTATTACAGCTGAAGAAAAGGGTGATGGGAATAACAAAATTGTTGAGAAAAAAGATGGGGCTGAAACAGGTGAGGAAATCAAGAATGTGGAGAAAAAGGAACCGGATGAATCTGCTGTTGCTCAGACAAGTGGCAGCGTGAAGCCTGGGAAGAAGAAGATCATAAAGAAGATTGTCAAGCAGAAGGTTGTTGATAAGACAGCTGGTAATAGTGCCAGCAAACAAAATGACAAGCTGGATGAGAAGGATAATGGACAGAAGAATGCAAACTCAGAGACACCTGATCAACAGGATAAGTCAGTTACTCCTACTAAGACATTTGTAAGAAAAAAGGTGGTAAAAAAGGTTCCAGCAGGAAAAACTGCTCAGAATGAAGGTACTGAAGATAAACCAAAGGATAATTCAGATCCAAGCAGTGCTGCAGTTGTGGAAGGTATTAGTGTAAAAACAACTGTGAAGAAAAAAATAATTAAGAGGATAGCTAAAAAAAAGGTCTCTGGTTTGGAATCCAGTGATGGGGTTTCTGGAACTAAGAAAGATGCTGATGGGGATGAAATAAAGGTAGTTCAGCCAGTGCATGAATCCAAAAACACAGAGAGGCAAGCAGCAGATGCTGAAAATCTGGTCAGTGAGGTCAAAAGATCTGAAAAGAAAACAGTTCCCAAGACCGACTCCAAAACAGTTGCTACTAAGAAGCAAGGAGATGGCGATTCAGGAAAAACAGAGATAAAGGCTGACAAGGATGATAAGGAGGATGAAAGAAAAACTGGTGAGAAAAGTGGTGTGGTGTCTAAAGTGGAGACTGACGCTGACAAGAAGAAAGTTCCTCAAAATGATGGCAAGAAGGGAAAATTAAAAGATGGGGATAAATCTAAAGATGAGAAAGTGAGAAAAGACAATGATGGAAAGGATGACTCTAGAAGCAAATCAAATAAAGATTTGAAAGAAAAGAGAAAGCCTGAAGAACCTCCTCGACACCCTGGATTGATTTTACAAACCAAATGGAGCAAGGAATCCAAAGTAGGTTTTTGCCGTCCTACACAGCATTATGTACATAATCAAATATATTCTGCATGTTCATCCCATCTAATGTAGCTTGTTTGTACTCCTTGTCTAACTATGAATCTTCCATTACAGCTTCGTTCATTGTCACTTTCACTGGATTCACTCCTGGATTATACCGACAGGACATGCAAGAATCAACGTTTGAGGTTTGTTCTCCTGCTTCATCGATTTCTCTTATATGCTGTCTCTCTCTGTGTGTCTGACCTTGTTTAACTAGCAAGATTATAGCTTTTTGTTTCTTCCTCACTGTGTTTCATGTTTCTTGCAGTTGTCATTATTTGCTGAATCGTTGTATGAAATGCTTCAATATCAGATGGGTAGTCGTATTTTAGCATTTCTACAGGTTTGTTATGGACTATGTCAATATGCATATTACTGGCTTCCTTTACTGAGGCATCCTCATTTACATGCTTATTTTTTGGGTGTGCATGTGTGCAGAAACTACGTGTAAAATTTGTGACAAAAAGAAATCAACGTAAGAGGCAACGGGATGAAATTCAAGAAAAGGAAAAGGATAAAAAATCACCGGTGAAGCGAGCAAAGACCAGTGATCTCCCTGTGAAAGAGCAAGATATTAAGTCTGAAACGTTGAATACAGCTCAACCAGATGATGACAAAACCAAGGTCAAGGAGGAGGATAAATCTGTTGATCATGTTAATGAGGTGAAGATGGAAGATGAAACGGATGTGGTGAAGATGGAAAATGAAAAGGATGCGGTGAAGATGGAAGATGAAACAGATGATGAAGATCCGGAGGAAGATCCTGAAGAGGACGAAGAAATGGAGGAGTCAGGTACGCAACATGACTTACCTAATGTGAATAAAGAAGAGAAGACTGATGTGATTGCTGCACCTGAAAAGGTGGAAGGAAATGATAAAGATAAAGCAGAGGACTCTTTGAAGGAGAAAGAGAAACCAAAAGCTGCTGAGACAGAGCTCAAGTCTGATGGGAACGAAAAGACAGACTCAAAGGCTGATTCTGGTAAGAAAGAAACTTCCACTGATACTGTTAAGAAAGAAACTTCTGCCGTGACGGAGGTTGCTATCGATAAAGAATTATTGCAGGTATGTTTTTGGGAACTCTTTGCCCCCTTTTGTTATTTTCCAATTTCTGTTATAGCATGTTTGTTGCATGCACTTATCATTATATTAATGTTAGTTTTTAAATTTGAAACAGGCTTTTAGGTTTTTTGACCGAAATCGAGCTGGCTACGTTAGGGTAAATATTTTATTTGTACTCTTTCTCTCTCATATGCGTGATATCATGATGATTAGTGTGGTAAGGAGCAACTGTTGTCTTTCAGGTTGAAGATATGAGGTTGATCATCCACAACCTGGGGAATTTCCTCTCACACAGGGATGTGAAGGTGAAAAAATCTGTTATTCAATTACTCTTCCAAATTTGATTCTTTTAGGGTTTTGTCCATATTTTTTATTTCTAATTCCTTGCTTGGTATTTTTGTGGTCATTGTCTGGTAGCTAATGTATCTCATGCATCAGGAACTTGTGCAAAGTGCATTGTTAGAGAGCAACACCGGTAGGGATGACCGCATTCTATACAATAAGCTGGTGCGAATGTCTGGTATTTGAGATTGGAGAAGGGTCTTCATGTTTTCTTGAAAATGAATTTCAGTATGACATTGCCTTGTGGCCCTTGAAAGGGGACAGATTCTTACAGGGTTTTGGTTTGCAATTGGATAGTTGTCCTCTGTTTGATTTTTTTTTTAATGCCTGTCAAAAAATAAAAATGAAACATTTGTTTATACTGCTTTTTTTTTTTTTACTAATAAAAATGAGAAAGATGCGCACATTGCAAAACAGTGTTACTAGTATTCAAGCCAGCAATAGTCCAACCCAGTTGCATCCAATCTCCCAAACATGAGTGCATACTCATAGTGATGGCAACACACTGGGATGTGATCTGATTATGGATACCTTGTTCCCGTCTCGTCCGCCTTCACCTTCACGATGGGGCCGTCAGGGCTTGGGGTGGAGGCATTTTGCAACTCTCTCAGTTCTCAATTTGGTGAATTCGATCTAAATAGGTTGGACATGGGAGAAGAAATTAAGGGGTTATATAAATAAGTAATTTAAATATGTATTAAATAAAAGAGACATTCAAACTCTTGTCCTGTCCCTTCGTTGGGGCAGGGTGGGCCAAGATGGGGGAGTAAAGAGAGAATTAAAGAAACGTTGGGTTGGTCTCATTATGTATGTATGGGTTGGTCTCATTACACAATAAATGTTAAGTTCTACCATTTTATGGATCCGATTCTATTGGTCTTGACTAAAAAATTAGCTAATTAAACTCGACTGAAAAATTAGATGGTTAATCTTAATTTTTGAGAATTTTATGATTACTTAGGAACGTTGACTAACTTTGGCATAATAACCTTCTTGACTTAGTTCACTAAGCTTTTGTAATTAATGAAATCCTTCTTCTAGAAAGGCAAATTTGCGGTTATTTCAGTAGAAAATAATATTTTTGGAAAATGGCATGAAAAATAATATTTTGGAAAATGGCATGGACTTTGGAAAGCTTTTTTGATAAAAGGATTTATATTTTAGTGTGTGACGCAGATTTTGAAAATGAGTTGAAATTTTATTTTGTGTTTTATGGAAAATTATTAATATTTCCTTTGATTTCACATAATTATATGAACAAACTTTCATTCACAAAAACTAATTTCAAAAAGGAATTTTTTTTTTAAAATAAATAAATAAAATTTAATGGTAGTGTTAAATGGGAAAATAACCCTAACTTTGAAATCTATGCACAAAATTAGGTGCAAAAGTGACTGGTTCTAGGAAATAAATGTCATTTAGAAAAAAATGACTATGGAGAGAGGGAACAAAGAGATCTAAATGAGTATGAAGAGGGGGAGTAAAGAGAGAATTAAAGAACACACATAAATAAAATAAGACGATGCAGACAAACTCGTTCACTTTCTTATCCTATCTTCCCTCTTTGAGTTGGAAATTCCACATGATAGAGAACATGGATAAAGTGGGTCGAGTAAAGTAGGACACTTTTGTCATCCTTAGAAAGTAAAGTATATTTTTCTTGATACATATAACCGATACATGATATATTTTTCTCTAATTTTCTCAATTTGGTAGGTTATAATAGATGTTAAGTTGTAATCATATGGATCTCAATATGATGGTCTTGTCCAAAAAAAGAAATTAGCCAATTAATCTTAATTGTCCAGAATTTTATGGTTACTTGGAGCATGGACTAGATTTGGCACAATGGCCTTTTTGACCAAGCAAACTACACTGTTGAAATCTTTCTCCTTGAAAAGCAAAGTTTCTGTTTATTTCGACAATTTTTTTCTTTCTTTTTTATTTGGAAAGTAGCATGAACTTTGGACCAAGCATATTTGGGAAAACGAACTTATTTTTCAATGTTTGGGTCTAATTTTGAAAATGAGTCGGAAACTAATTATAGTTTGCTGGAAAATTATTAATATTTCTTTTAGTTATATGAACAAACTTTCTTTCAGAAAAACTAATTTCAAAGAGGGAAAGCTTATTTTGCTTTATGAGTTTCTAAAACTAATTTTCTCTATTATCTTGTGTTTTTTGTTGTGCTGCCAAACACCATAAAATGCCCAATACACTAAAAGGGTGAGGTGCTCTAACTCGATGCATTTAAACAGATCAAAGTGTTAAGAAAAAGAAAAACGAATAGAACTTGTATTAGTTATTAGGCCAATATCTTTGTATAATCTGATTTGAAGCAATTAAACAGATCAGTGGTACCAGAAAGAAAACTGAATGGAACTTGTGTGCAGATAATAGCTATGTTAACAACATGTCAACAACAACAACCAAAAAAAGAAAAGAAAAAAGCAGAAGCTAGCTAAGTAGCTTTGTTAACAAGAACAAAATGAATAGACTTGTAGCTTGAGCCTTGAGGTAATATAACTCGAAGCTATTAAACAAATCAAAGTGGAAGGAAAAAGAAAAACGAATCGAACTAATTTGTATAAGCTAGCAGGCTAATAGCTTTGTTAACAGATCAGTGGCAGGAAAAAAAGAAAAAAAGAAAGTAGAACTAGTGTGTTGCTATGGATTTTGTTAACAATGAAAAGATAATAGGTTTGTCAAAAATAGCCAATCTCAAGTAGAGTCCTTAATGCTTGTTTCTTAACCACCTTTCCATACACTCCTCTTCCCAGCTTCAAAGCCCTCTCCTTGTCCAAGACCCCTGAACTTTTATTCAATCCTTCAATCAACACCTTCAATAACCTCTCATCACTTCCCACTACTTCAACTAAACTATCCACCACCGCGTCCACAGCCGGAATCCGCTGTCCCCATCTCTTCATTGACTTCTGTGAACCATAGGCCTCAGAATATGCAGACCAATAGGATGCCCTCAAATAGCCTTTCTGCTTACCCCTCACTACACATCTCCTCATACATTCCTCTAATCTGTACACTGCACCACCCATATCTATCCCTCTTTCAAGGCCAATTTCAATCTCTCTAATCTCTTGCTTTTCACTCATTTCCTCCTCAAACTTGCACCTCTTACAATTACATTGAAACCCCCATGAGTTTGACATTTCTCTGCGCTTATTCAATGGCAAAAGCACATCATGATAAGCAAATGTAATCTCTTCACCTGCCTTGACATCGCTTGAAACATGAACCATCACATAATCCCCTACATGCAAACGCCTTGCATTAGGACTACAAGAATGGTTAATGAATGAAGCTAATACCCACAATCCAACACCATAATAACCACTATTCTTCCCCAAAACTTTGGCTGAAACTGCATCTTCAACCAGAGAATTAACGTCCAAGATGTTTAGAATACTAGCCATATCAAGCTTCTTATCCAAATCTCTACTTTTCTCCTCAGCCTCAGGCCTAAAAAAACTTATATCTGGAACCCCTAACCCGTCCTCATCTTCACCGATCGACAATGTATTAATCAAATAACAAGTTCTAGGACATTTTGCAATTGAACTTGTAACTTTATCAATGAAATTCTTCCACATAACCAATTGGGCATTCTCACCTGAATCTTCACTAGGCAATATACCTCTCTCTGTAACAATTGCTTTGGTGACCAACACCAAAGTCCCAGCATCAATGTTCTTTGTTGCAAATAGGCCACGCCCACTAATCACAGATTTCTTTATCTGCACAGCACCAATGTACTCGGCTAGTTCTGGGGACTTTCCCCGATACTTGTTTACAATCCAATCTGAGAGATCAAAGCCTCCGGTCCTTGATAAAATCTCGAGCTTTTTGCATTTCTCCAGATACCCATTAAGGCTTTCAGCATTCTCATTAGCCTGAGGATCCAAAAGAGCAGTCTTGAAACAGTCCAAAGCCATAGAGTACCTATTGAGATTTAGCAAAATCTTACCTTTGCATAGCAGGGTCTTGAAATGGGTACTCTCAATTTTCAAAGATTGTTCACAATCCTTCAATGCTTCATCAAATTCTCTCAGTCTGGACCGTGCCTCGGCTCGATTTGAGAGGCTTAAGCAGAGAGATTTGTGGAGCTTGGAAAGGTTTTCTGGGTCTAAGTGATGTTGGGCGTTTGAGATTTGGTCTTGGCAAAGATTGATGAAATGAGAGTAGGCAAGTATGGATTCTTCCCATTCTTCTCTGAGGAGGTGCTCCTTGGCTTTGGATCTGAGCTGTTGCATTTGCTCTTCGGCCATTTCGAGTTCTGTCATTGTTTTTTTGATGGTAGTGGGTGGTGGATTGAAACTGCTTTTGCGTCTTTGACTGGTCAGTGGTGAAGTATGTTGAAGGATTTGAATTTGAGGGTTTTGTAACGGTCAAATTGCTTATTCTAAGTTTTAACTTTTGTCTCACATTTTGTTCAGTAACGGCAACGGCTATGTCGGGGTTCTTAATTTATTACTATTATTATTTTTTTTTTATGTCTCTTAAATTATTAATTTAGTGTTGAGTAAAACAGAGGAATACTATTATTTTTTACACGAATGAAGGCTATTTTATAGGATTAGTTTTACAATGAAGATTTAATTTAATTTATTTTAATCGGAGAAGAGTAAAATCTTTAATTATAAATATAAAAATATATGTTTAAATTTTAAAATCTCAATCCAGCTAACTGATTTGTTAAAAAATGACGAGATATCTTGTACACATTTTGATTAGTAAAAAATTAAATGGTTGTTCTTCATTTTATAAATAAATGGAGAAGATTCTAATATAATTTGTTGAGTAGTATTTGTTACACACATTGTTATACGCTTATTTTTTGAATTGAAATTGTGAGTTGAAGATATGATTTCAACAATAAAATCATGTTTTCAACTTACTATTTTCAAAACACGTTTTCAACTTATTGTTTTAGTTCAAAAAATGTGTAATAGTGTGTGACATATGTGTAATAATTTTTATCAATGTTTGTTTAGCCCAATTGATTACTGATATTGACAAGGTAATGTCAACTCACGAGACAACACATGATTCATGATTAAGAGGCTCTTCATTTACCTTTCAAATTATATAAAAACCAGTACCTCTCAAAAAAAAAAAATATATATATATATATATATAAACCAGTATATATTTGAAATTTAAATTCTATAAATCTAAGGCATGTAAAATGCCACATATTTAACATTTTCACACCAAACACGTCCATTTTTGAAGTCTTTCGTTTACCTTAAAAATGAACATTATTGAAAAGATTAAACTAAATCCGGGAAACAATAAAACGATGAACTTATCAAATTTAGATACGCCATCTCTCACTCAGTCCCCATCAAATCACAAATTCACAATTTTCAGAGATACCACCAAATTTTCTTCTCAAACAAAGACACCATGAAGATCACAACCAAAAAGATAACGCCTTTTTGAACAGTTTGCTTGTTCCCATGATAATATAGGGCCTCATTTGAACACTGAAGGATGAACCATTGCTAAACTGGGATAATCTGGTGCAATAAAAAAAGTTAAAATAATTTTTTAAAAAAAAATTTTGTATCAGCTAATTGATTCAATTGCTCCTGGGTATTGCACTGAATCTCAATCCACCTAACTGCAAGTTCTTCACAAGACATCATGTTGAGGTTCTTCAACTTTCAATTAAGATGAACAAATGACATTGATTGCCGTCGGGAAATTATGAAGATCTGCTTACTGCCATACATCTGCACTTATGCATCATTTTGTTGACATTTTAGATCGGGCCAATGATTAAAAAAAATCACAGTATCTAATCCTTCTGAGACTATCTGAGGCCCTGTTAGAATCATAAATTTTGCAGAAAGCTCATGTTCTTAAAAGCATAAAAGGAATGCTTAATAGAAATTCAATGGATTCCATATGTTACTAAGCTCTTTAGTAGCTGTTATGTTATTCATCAAAAGATGCAGCAGTTTCAAATTTCAACAGAGAAGGCCTCAGGGCCATCTTAAAATTCAGAGCGCGCACTTAAGACTTATACACCTATTAATAATACAAATCATAATAAACTTACTAATTAATGGATCAAAGCCAAAGGACCCGTTAAGAATAACTCAAATAGGATTTTTTTTCAAATTCCTGCAATTTTGAATGCCTATTCTCCAGAACTCCAGCTCTGTGTGCATCCATATTCCACACACCAAAATATTGTTTTCTGCAGAGTATCGAAGATGATCTTAAGAATAACCCAAAATTGCTCTCCACAGATCCATTGGAAACCATCCGAAAAGACACTGCAACTTGCATCAGAAAACAGGATGATGTTCAATGAGCGTCCCAACTAGAACTTGGGATAATTGTGACATACTCCTGCCCCAAAGATTGCCATCTTCACAGGGCTATGTACAGATTGCAAAACCTCTGAAATTTTAGCACTCTCTTCCTGAAGACATTCCTAAAACATTGGGAAATGCATATATGAGGTTCAATTACGGTAGCTCATGAAATGAAGAGAACAGAAAAGTATATAACAAGATTGTGCTTTCAGAAACTTATCCTGTGACATTTCCACTCTATTAATAGTTTAACTCTGAAGGAAATCTCACCAGCTCTACTTGCTTAATGACAAGTCATTATTTCTTCATGAAGTACATTCCATCTCTCAGTTCCAACTTTTCTTCAGAAACTAGACCAGATAAGAAGCTCTGAAGTTGTTGGAGTGATTTATCGTAAGGGGGATCAGCTACGCAAAACATCTAGAGCAATGTGTTAAAAAGTAAATTATTTTAAGCAATCATGAAATTTGTAGCTAAATCAAAATTTAAGGAGCCTGTTAGAACAATTCTTACCTTGAGAGTATTATGAATTCGATCTAATGCCATGCTTCCAAAGTTTGTGAGCATCCCCACGATAAATTTCTAGAAGCAAGTGTGATTTAGAGTTATTCATGGAACAAGAAGACTATTAATAAATTTCATGCAGATGCATAAGTACTTGTAAATCTTCCTTTTAAGTCTGATACATAACCAAATCATTGTCCAGGGCTAGCCAAATCTAACATGGTTATCAGAATAAGCCAGAAGAAACAGTTTTTTTCCCATTCATTTACATTTTCAGTGCTTTCTTTCTTCGCTCTTGGGAAGGCTAGTTCAATAATTACTACTTGACAAAGCTGTGATCAGCAACAGAAAATTATCTGCCAGAACCTAAAAGGTTGTTTGATGATCCAATTCTGGAGTATTATCTAAGGCTAGCTTTTTGCTGAGTGAAGAGAGAAATTTCTGTTCTTCCCCATCTCTTTTCTGGGGATATCTACTTCTACTTGACCTTGGTGAGTTAAGAGTAACTTTTAGTTATAGCCTTTAGTCCAAAATGAAACACCAGACCCACCCAACCATATAAATAAAAGTAAATATCCTTCAAAGCAGGGTCTTGAGTCTGACTAATTTGGAATTTGTACGAGGAAAGTCAGAAAAAGAAACAACGGAACAGTTTTCAACAACCATTCATGCACATATGTCAAATAATGCTCAAATTCATATCACATACCTCATAAATAGTCATTTCCTTGTGTATTTGATCCTCAACAGAGGCCACAGATCTCTCTCCCTCGTCATCACCAACTAAAATCTCCTCACAACTCCCACTATTTCCACCATTCTTATTAGTTTCAACCATGCCTTCCATCAGGGTAAATACATGGTCATTAGAGTCTGCCCCAAGTGATTCTGCAAGGATTCCCTGATTACAAAAGGAGGTTAATAAAATTAGTTTTCATCTTGACCCAGCCCTTGAAGATTGTCATATATTTGAATTTTTACGGATTACCAAATTTCTATCTAATTGAAAAGTTTTAACCAGTACTTGGAAGGAAAAAAACAAAAAGGTTGACTTCACAAAAAAAGCAACAAATTATACGATTCAAAATAACCACAAAGTCAAAAAAAGAAGATTGGTGCCATTGCCAGTATAATGTGGAAAGTTCTGAGGTAAAGGAAATTGAACCAAGCAAGTAAGCCTTATTTTTTTTCAGCTATTAAAAATCTATTGAGTGTCCAACACTAATTGATCATTCACTAGAATGAATCATTGAATTGGTCGTGCATGTTCAGCAGCAATCCAGGGGTTTTCATTAGATCTATCAAGTGTCCAACACTAATTGAGTAAGTGAATGTTATCAGATACCTTGCTTATCCAAAAATTTATCCTTCGATTGAGTACATCTACAGGTAAACCAATAGCAGCTGCAAGATTTTTAGAGGTCCAACTGAAAGAAGAAAATTCAAATGCGGTTACACTATTGATAAATGGCATATAATGCATTCAGATAATTCCCATGGTTACCTCGTTTGATCCTGAAATTGCATAATAATTGCTGCATGTACAGGTGCCACTGTGAACTGCACTGCCCTATCTTCAAATTGCAACTCCAACTGCACATCCATGATAAATAAAAAAGTGAATGATTTACTGATTTAGGACAGAGAGAAAGGAAAACTGGACAGATTTTGCTTTGTTTAAACATGGGAGTAATCCAAATATCAGTGTGTGTATCAAATTGCATTTTTAAAATTTTGAACCATACCTTGACTGTACCAAGATTTTTTTTCCATAGAAGCTTACGAGGGGTTTTGATTTCATTAAACCTCTTTGCATAATCAGAGAGCAGGTTGTCAACTGGCTCAGGCACATTAAGGGTCTCATCCTGAAAATTTTCTTCAAGGTTAATAGAGCAAAAATAATTTGTCACTAAGGAAAAATGAAATTGTCATTTGAAAAGAAGAAATTTTAACCTAAGTATATATATTGTTAGCAAGGGACAGATATAGGTCTATAGTGTTGGTGTAAACAGATACTTCATGCAGAGACAGCAGAGAGTGTGCGTGATTGCAGAAATGAGAAAACATGTACATATGCCCAATCATCTTTAGATAGCGCATCAAGTAATATTGCCAGAAAACTTTTTTTATTTTTTGATAAGTAAAGAAAAATTTTATTGAAATAAGACTACTTAATGCACATGTACAATGAACACAAAGGAGTCTAAGAATTAGAAAAAATTTATTCTGTAATAGGCAACAGCTAAAAAAGAAAAATCAGCAATGGACTGAACAGAGTTACCATTAGTAAAACCCCATGCAGGAGACCGTCAACAAAGATCACGTAAATTATCATGCCTTTTCCGACTACCAGAATTTAAAATGATTGATATTAATGATAGCAATGGTGACCTCTATACCTGGATTGGAGGCCAGAAATTAGAAGATATGATTGTAGCATCAAGAATATCCATTGACACTGCAGACTCCCCCAGCTCAGACCCTAAGAATTTATTCACCAAAGGTTACTTGAAAATTTTAAAACTACTAAAGAAAGATATAAATTATAATACCACTTATTCAAGCAAAATGCCATCCATCATAGTTTGTAGATTTATTTGAATGATTTGGATATGGAAAGTATTCTTGCCATGAAATGTGAAGATGGGTGCGGTACCAACAAATTTGATGAGGTGTCACCTAATCATAGTTTATCTCATTCCTAATTTCAAAATGCTACCTGTCAGAGGGGTCTGAGCAATGGTTGCTTTTATATTGGAGTTTGTCCTCTTTGAATCTATCAGGTCATTGAGCATTATTTCACATTTTTGCATGCTGCTCTCTCCAAAATGTATCTGCAGGATGACAGTACCATGAAAATGAAGGCGGAAAATTCTAATGCAACAAAGAGAATGCCAAATGTCAACTACAACCAGGAGAACTAATTAAACAGATCAAAGACTCCAATATACAAACCACCTGCCTTGAGGAGTTCTAAAGTACGTATCTCTGAGTCAATGTCATAATCAGATTTGTTGAGAAGCTTTTCTGCCAGCATAACACGATATTCATTGACAAGTTGGTCCTTTGAACCAATTATGCCAACAATCATCCCAAGTATGTCAACCTTCCTCCGGTTCCTACTACCTTTCGATGGGTCAGCTTCTACAGGATCAGGCTCCCAGCTGACAGGCAGAATTCATGGAGACATATATCAGTCAACTGACAAGGCAAGCTTAAAGGTACAACTAAGTTACATATCATCCATTGCCATGATAACATAAACATACCAGGCAGCATTGATCCATGCTTGCTTGTCATCGGTGATGAAATCATCATCAACACCAGTATTCTCTTGACTTTCTTCATCTCTATTTAATTCTTCAAGAAGGCTATCCCCAGCATTTCCAGATACATTAGGATTTCCACCAGTCCCATCAGTTAACATTGTCACAATGCATTTTATGGTATCTTTCCTTCCCCTTAAATAGTCTCTTATTGGTTCACCAACTGCTTCAAGAAAAACACCTGCTGGGTCTATTGTCCGTAGTGCTTTAATAGTTGAAACATATTGATGCAGTATGTCATTGGTTGAGGCACCAGCAGTAAGCAAGCGATATTGTAGTGCTGAGATAAATGATTCAACCAACTTAGAATGTTGTCCCGTATATTCAAGACATTGTTTTAAATCTTCAATAGCTGGAGAGCTGCAAAATTTATTAGAAAAAAAAATTAGGAAAAGAAAAATGGAAAACAGAATGAGGACAGCCACAGGAGAATCTTTCAG
Source organism: Lithocarpus polystachyus (assembly GCA_033629205.1). NCBI lineage: Eukaryota > Viridiplantae > Streptophyta > Magnoliopsida > Fagales > Fagaceae > Lithocarpus > Lithocarpus polystachyus. The sequence goes on from CM066164.1 coordinate 82,833,131, forward strand.
GCATTCAAGTGATTGTATCAAACATTAACACCCATTTCACCATCCAGTTGATATAGAGATCTCATCACATCAAATTATGTTTAATTATAGCCACCGTAAGAATCTTAATTCTCTTCTCATTTATAAGAAACAAAAATAAAGCAAGACCAGTGCACAATTTGACAACTTGACCACTAAAACAATCACATTTACTTGACTTCTACAATAGGAAACCAAGGAAAATACCCTAGATTAAGAATGTAAAAGGAATCACCTGTCAGGATAATCCACGATTATCTCAAATAGTTTGGCTATCCTTAAGTCTTGCAATGTCTCATAAGCAAAATACTCCAGCCGCAACTGCCATCTAACAAGTCCTTGAGAGGGAGTATCAATTCCAGGATAGCATGACGAAGGATGTGAAGCCAAAGGTGATTTGAGACCAGATGAAGGACTATCATAACTAACAGAGTCACCAAGATAAGCAAGAAGTGCACGGAAGAACTGGAGAGGCACAGCCTGGGAGACATAACTCCAAGTATATGGAGTCATTTATTAGTAGCATAAAAATATATACCTAAACTAGAAACTAGCGTGGAGGACAGTAGAAAAATAAGCAGAAGAAATACAAAAAATGGCAAGAAAAACAATATCAATTTTACAGCATCTTGCAGATTGCATTCACTCTATGCAGGAAGAACTTTTGGACAATTACAGTAGCTCCTTAAATCAAGTCAAATTACTGTTTATGACCAAAGAACTAATACAATTTTGTATATACCCATATTATAACTAACAAATAATTTATATCAAAAACCCAATTACATATAAACCAAATAATTATATTCCTGGCTGAAACAACTATAAGATCTTCAACAATTGTTCAACAACCTTCCGCATATATAGACAAGAAAACATCTGTCATATGGTATAGACCAGTACCATTTAATCCATTACCTCAAAACGAGGACCAGGTTTATTGAATCAAAAGTGCAATGCAAATTAGGATAGATAAAAAGTTAAGACATTAGGGATTTTAGAAAATGATAATTAAAAAAATAAGGCAACACAAACAAGAAAAAAAACCTGTATCCACCCTTTAATGGACTCCAAAACAGAACTTCTGTAATCATCACCAGCCAAATCATGTACTTTAGCCTGCCACACATACAGGAAAATTTTGATGGGACCCAAAGACAAATTACATACAAAGAAAATGTTAGATGTGATTCTCACATATAGTATTGGAAAAGAGGATGTCCAATACAACAATACAATATTGGAAATGAAAAGAAAAAAGTCAATGTAGAGGTGAAAAGAAATAAGCTGGACAGGTATTGCAAAAATGGAACATATGCTTACCTTTAGAAGCAGAAATATGGCAGAAGAATAGGCATCTTCAGTCATAGATGTAAATCCAAGACTTCTAAGATCTCGAACAACCTTCCCAATGTTCTTTACCAACTTATTGTTCTCCAAGAACCTACCCTGGTGAGAACATTCATCAATATCCATTTCACCAGTCCTATAAGAGATTTTGCTTTTTTCATCTAAATCCATTTCATCTTTGTCTTGAGATTCATCATCATCGAACTCTCCACCCATTATTGTACTCAATTCCTCCAACCTTCCCTTAAAATACCAGTGGAGTATCTCTAAGAACATTTGGGAGGTAAAAAGAAGGAAGAAATTAAAGTAAAATCAGGAAATTGTTACACACTCACACAAAGCTAAATTTTAGACAACATAAATGAAAGATCTCCAATGTAGATAATCAGGTAAAAAAAGAAAAGTGGATTGTTTTAATCCTAAAGCACACCTAATTACAATTGAGTGACTTGACCTTGTACTGACTAGTGTAGTGGAGAACTGGGTGATGGCAAACAAATAGAACATTCAGCAGAAGATCAATCCAACACATGGTGCATCAAGACAGCAATAATTGCTGCCCCATCTATATCTAGTTACTCGATGAGTTCAAATAATCCTTGGTATAGAAATAAGTAGGTTTCCCAAGAACCCTACATGGTAGATACTTCTTACAGCCCCCCATTTCAATCAATTGTTGAGGAATAAATTCATCCTTTGGAAAAAAAATTAATGCATATATTCCTTCTTGGGCTTCTATGTTTTTTGGGAGCGCAAGGGAACGCCAGAATATAACAAAATAATTTAGATTGATGATTATAAATCAAAATTTGAGCTTTTTTTCTTCTATACTGAGCCACCAAATAGAATGTATTCACTTGCTATGGATACTGACACGCAGATCCAAGCAATACCTGAACCCAACCCAAATAAATTTTTGATGCATCAAATGTGAATTTATAATATCCATCACCCAAACTTTCAATCTTTATAACACACAGAACGAGCCAAAAATGAAAAAAGACTTAGATGAAGGATGCTAACTACCAAATAGCATTCATTGAAGTCTAGTTTTTAGCCAACACAAACTCAGCAAAAGCACTATGCTCAAGAATACTAGTAATCAATCAAGATATATCATTAAGCATATACCAGGAAAATGCCGAGGAAGACTAGCCATAAGCACTGAAGACACGAGTAATTGGTATCTAGAAAAGAGATGGCTTCTCTCCGCATCTGAAGGATGCCTTCCCTCAGACATCTGATCCTTGTAGGACTGCAAAGCATGAGACAACATCAACAAGCACTTCTCCTGGTATTGCTTTTCCAAAGATATCTCTTCTAGAGCTTTGCACAACACTTCCTGAACCTCACTCTCACATATCTGCACTTTCACAATTAAGCCAATGAGTTGTAGCTTAAATGGCATCTCCTCTCTCTCTACATTACCCTCGTAACTATAGAGGGTGAGATTGCTGGTTCATGATCCACCATATGCATTGTGTGTATAGTTCCAAAAAAAGAAAGAAAAGTGCAAGTCACCAATTTTCCAATTCAATACCTTATATTTATCAAGAATTTTAATTTATCTCTCTCTCTCTCTCTCTCTCTCTCTCTCTCACACACACACACACACACACACAACTATAAGATGTTTAAATTTCAAGTTTGGATATCACAGGGAACCTCTCTAAAGAAGAGCCCTTTGGACTCGCTTCTAGCTAGTAAAACCTACGATTAGTAGACCCCACCCATCAGAACCAATTGCTAGGTAATTCAGAGGCACCCATCACAAACTAAGCAGTTTATGCATGTGCCCAGGAGCACTATATTTTAGAATTTTCAAGAGTCTTGTAGCTCAGTGGCATTATCTAGTCTCCTACTTAAGGAGAACTACGAATCTCCCCACTTGTTGAAACAATTGAATTATAAAAAATAAAAAAAAAAATCTTTATTTTAAAAATATCCACAAAACATGAGTATGAATCAAATAGTAAATAGCATCCAATATACGAAACTTTGTGTGCATGTTAAGAATGAAAACATATAATCCAAAGGTGAAAACTTTGAAACATTAATCCAATAATAAGCTATTGAGTGATTGTAACATTGCCATATATATATATATATATAGAGAGAGAGAGAGAGAGAGGTTGATGCTATACATACAGGGGGTTGGCTTTTGGAGAGAAGTGCAAAATTGGTGTAAGCATCAAAATGGCGCCAAAATTTCGAAGCTCCATTTTGCTCAAAAATTTCCTGCACACACAGAAAATGAAACCGTAATTGAAGTACGAATTTTCCAAACAAATAGTGCCCTAACTTTGAAAATTGAGAGCATTATAACAATCTTGCATAGATTGATACATATGTATATGTACCTCTAGTGACTTGAGAAAGTGGTCGCGAACGAGAGAGTGGAGGCCGTGGTGGCAGAGGGAATGGACGTGAGCAATGAACTCGGGGCCGACGGAGAGGTCGCCGGCGCCGGTGAGAAGGGTTGCGGTGGTGGCGCAAAAGCCGGTGTAGCTATCCTGGATTTGTCGGATGGAATCGTCGGTGAGAGAGTCGAGAATCGCTAGGTTGCAGGTGGAGGAGGAGGGTCCCTCCGTCGTCATCAAGTTTTGATTTTTCAGCGTGTGTGGGGTTTTGCCGCCACTGTGAGATTGAAATGGTGTTGGGGGAGTGGACTTCGCAGTGACAGTAGTGTCTCTTTTGCTTTTGGCATAAAACTTTTTTTTTTCTTTTTCTTTTTTTCAGTTGAGATAAAAAAAAAGATTTGCAGGGTTAGAGCAATTACATCAATTGGTGTAAAATTTTTTGCATTTTATACATTTAATTTCTATTTTTTCTTTATAAAACACCCATATCAGTTTATCTATTCTACACATTTATTTAATAAAATATTCATTCTATTCAATTTTTTTATTATTTTTCTCAACAATTCACGCGCGCTCCTATTTCTCTCTACTGCCCATCTGTTCTCCCCCATCTGTACAGATTTATTTATCTCGCCTCTCTCTCTCTTCTACCTTCTCTCATTCTTTCTCAAAAACTCCAAAACCCATCTCCCTACCCAGACCTCTTCACCGGCCGATCCTTCTTCATCGGCCACGATCTAGACCCTTCACCGGCTGATCCTTCTTCACCGGCCACGATCAGACCTCTTCACCAACCACGATCCAGACCTCTTCACCAGCCGATCCATGATCCAGATCTTCTTCACCAGCCGATCCATAATCCAGATCTTCTTCACCAACCATGATCCAGATCTTCTTCACCGGCCGATCCACGATCCAAATCTTCTTCACCGGCCGATCCTTCTCGACCCAGATCCTTCTTCACCGGCCGATCCAACCTCCCTGGTCTTTGTCTGTGTTGGTTTGTGTGTGGGTGTGTTTCTGTGTTGATTTGTTTGGATGAGTTTGTGTGTGGGTGTGTTTGTGTGCATCTGAGGTGAAAGAAGAGGAGTAGGGTGAGGTCGTTGTGAACGGAAAAGAGAGAGAAAAAATGGTACGAAGAGAAAAATAATAAAATAATAAATACACATGCTACAGTAACCGTGCATATATGCACGATTACTGTAGTAATTGTGTATTTATACACAAATTTACACCTACTGATGTGAGTGATTTTTTGCTCAAATTGTGTAAAAATAGTTAGTTTTTCCATTTTGCACAATTATTCACAAGCTAATGTAAGATGTGGTCATTTTCTCTCGACCCACTTAAACCCGACTGAAATACGATATGGGAGTATGGGATAATTTGTGCAATAATGGGGGTTGCTATTATTCAAGCTCACATTTCTCAGACTCACATGTGTGATAGGTTACAAGTATTTCCTATTACTAAACCACCTTCACATATGGTACTTTTATTAATTTATTAATTATATTATATATATATAGAGGACTTTAAGTACTTTATTTATCATACTTATAAATTTATCCAAGTTCAGAAAAAATCAATAAAAATGATTGATAATTCGATATCATGCATACAACTTACAAAAATTTATTTTTTAGATTGTTAAAGTCCAATAATCACATTCTTTATTAGTATTACACCGGTTTGTAAACATTTGATAATAGAAGTCGTTATAACTTTAGTATTTATTTTATAATAATAAAAAAATTAATCCAAGCACAATACTAAGAATTGTGATTAGTAGAATTGGAACGCACACTAAGAGCATTCGTAGCAGATGTTGCAAATGTGCCAAATGCCAAATATTTGGCACATTTAGCACACCAAACACCAAAAAACTTCATTTATCAGATGTGCTAAATGTGCTATAACTTTACAACATGCTACAGTGTTCTCATATTTTTAGCACTGTACGGACCAACAATTGCAAATGGAATATTATTATTTTATTCAACTTTCTCTCTCATCCAATTAAAATATCTGTTTCCTCTCTTCTTCAGCTCAGACTCACCCGCCTCCATCTCCACTCTCCCATACTCTTTCATCTTCCCTCTTCCCTTTTGCTCTGTTCACTTCCCTTCTGAGGTTTTTTTTTTGTTGGTCGTTTTTTGAAGTCCCCAAGTTCTGTTTTTTTTTTTTTTTTTTTTTTTTTTTTTTTTTTTTTGTTGGAAGGTGATAGTTTCTACGTTTTTTTTTTTAAAAAAAAGCTTAAGAACCTGGGGACTTCACTGTTACTCATATTTGAAAAACTGTATTGTTAGGAGAAAAATATTACCGTTAGGAACAAATAATAAAGAAAGAATAAAATAAGAATTAAAAAATAATATTTATATAAAGTGGTAAAAATATAGAACATCTGATAAATGAGATGTTGTAAAATGATGTGGTAAAATAATAAAGCAGGCTTTTAGTGTGGCAAAATGACATTTTTTTTTGCAACATCTGCTACGGATGCTCTAAGATTGAACATGAGGCTTCTCAACAACTTGTTTTTAAGTGAATTGATATTGATGTTGTTTTATAATTGAGCTAGTAAGTTAAGTTTGGTGTCCGTTTGATATCAACTTATTTAACTTTTTGCTAATTATTATTTTTAAATGAAAAATTGACTAAAGTATATTTATATTTTAAAAATTTTCTATTAACAAAAGAGAAATGTTTTGTCCACAAGATTTTCACAACAAATTTTAAGTGGCTGGATAATACTGGTTGTTACTGTTGGGTAAAAAAAGTAATCTTATTTGTAGGATCAAATTTGAATTAATAACAATTAATCACCTATGATTTGTTATAAAAATGTTATGGACGTAACACTCTTCACCATAAGCAATTAACAAAATAAGCTAAAACTAAACAAAAGCTATTGCAAGATTATATGGTGTTCAAGTTTGACCTACAAGGCAAAAGACAACCCTAAAAGCTAACATTAACAAACATAAACAAGCCATTCATCAAGTCTAGTTTGACTCTAAACAGCTCAATTCAAATAAAAAGTGTTTTAATTGGCAAAGAAAGACTCATCACCTGGCCCCATTTGGGCCTTTTTTATTTTTTATTTTATTTTATAACTTCAATACTATTTTAGAGGCCCAAACCCGCTAAAACCTAAGAAACAAACAATAAACGGCACGTCGTTTATCCACCGAAAACACAGGGAAAAAAAAAAAAAGTTTTAAATAAATGAAGCTTCATTTGCAGACACACAGATTTGAGAGTGAGAGATGAAAGCAAGCAGAGAAGAAGGAGGTCAGCTCTGGGCCCACAAAAATGCCCACGTGAAGCTAATGCTGACGTCACTCTCCGCCATGGCTGCCGAGACCTCGACCTTCCCAATCGACCTCACGAAGACCAGGCTTCAGCTCGAGTCGAGTTCGAGTTCGAGTTCGAGCTCGAGGTCGAGGACCAACGCGTTCCGAGTGGCCACGGAGATCGTTCGGGAGCAAGGCCCACTAGGGCTCTACAAGGGCTTGTCCCCAGCGATTATCAGACACCTCCTCTACACTCCCATTCGGATCGTAGCTTACGAGAATCTCAGGAATGCGGTGGTCTCCGCTGACGGTGACGGTGATGGTGGTGGTTCGCTTTCTCTCTCTGCTAAGGCTCTCGCCGGCGGTTTCTCCGGTGTCATCGCTCAGGTGAAAGCCGCAGCTTTTTTATTTTATTTATTTACCCAAAATTATGGTTGAATTTTTATTTTTGTGTTATTTTTATTTTATTTTATAGTTTAGACTGTACACATATTATATTAGTAAAGAACTTGGCACACTAAATATATAATATAATAATAAAAAAAGATTTATTTTTTGTAGTTAAGAATAAGATATAATATTATAAACCTATGGTGATCGATACATGATTAACATGACAAGAGACTTTACGAACTAATTGGAATCTTAAAAAAAAAAAAAAAAAAAAACCGCCATTTTGGAAATGAAATTGATTTAGTGAGCTCTAGCTCAAATGTATACATATATTAACACTCAAAGCTGCAAGTGATTAGTGGTTAGAGAAATGTGTGTAATGGGAATGGGATATGCCTTTTGAAGGTGCTAATTAAGAAGTTACAGGAATAGATTTTTTGTTAAGAAGAAAATTGAAGAAAACTCAGTTCAAGCCTCCTAAAGTTACTCTCCGTAGTATACATTTCCATTTACTACTATTGATACGTAAGAGATAAGGAACTAAGAATAAGCCATAGGAACACCAAATAATTGCTACAATTGACCCACTGTTATTCAACAGACAATAATTGTTAAAATCCTACAGGTTACTTATTATAAATGTATGCCTTAATGAACATTTACCGTGATTACAGACAATCAACCCCGCATTGTATAAATTGATCAAGTTGGTATTTAGGGTCCTTTGTTAGTGTTAGATAGTAGTTTTTTTTTTTTTTTTTTTTTTTTTTGGTGCTTCTTCAGATAAGCATTACATCTTTTCTGAAAACCAGAAAATTATTCCCAGCATCATTTTAGTATATAGCTGATAGTCTTGGAGTTCCTATTTAAGTATAAGAAAGAATCATCCTGCATTCCTTTTAGTTTGACGAGTAAATCTTAAGCTATTCATTGGTTCCATAGAGGATATCAACTGGCTAAAGGAAGCACAGACATGGGTACGACAAGGTGACACAAGCAATTTCTGAAAAATTATAACATAAAACAGCCGGTACGACACCGGTATGATACGGGTACAACATGGATATGACATGGGTACAGCACTCTAAATGAAGTGTCTATGCTTCTCAAAAAACTTGGCCTGATTAAGGGGGCAGTATATGATCTTCGATATCGTTTTCCTCTTACAGAATATAATACTTCTTTATACTTAAATATATATATATATATATAATACTTCTTCACCCCTCCATAGGAATCTACTTTTGTTGAAGCACTGGCAAAGAAAATAGATTATTGGTTTCGTCATTATTGAGCCTGCTTATATCTGCTGTTTCATCTGGTCACCGGACCTTCGGGATTTTAGGCATCTTTAAAAGTTTAGTGATATTATTAGTTGCCAAACGATATTAATTCCTGCAACAGATACTGATTTAACAATAAAAATCTTCTGATTTATTTGTTAATGCATGTCATCTTTGTTTGATGAGTAATGTTAGTTCTCTATTTGCCATTAGTATTGCAGGTAGTGGCAAGCCCTGCTGATCTTGTTAAGGTGAGGATGCAAGCAGATGGCCGTTTGGTGAGCCAAGGTCTCCAACCTAGATACTCAGGCCCTCTTGATGCTTTAAACGAGATTGTGCGCACAGAAGGTTTTGGAGGACTTTGGAAAGGAGTTTTCCCAAATGTACAAAGAGCATTTTTGGTGAATATGGGAGAATTAGCGTGCTATGATCATGCAAAACGTTTTGTTATTCAAAATCATATAGCTAATGACAATATCAATGCCCACACCTTGGCCTCTATTATGTCAGGTCTTTCAGCAACTACTTTGAGTTGTCCAGCTGATGTAGTAAAGACAAGAATGATGAACCAGGCAGCAGGCAAAGAAAGGAAGATTATTTACAACAGTTCTTATGATTGTCTAGTGAAGACTGTTAGAATTGAAGGATTAAGAGCACTATGGAAGGGGTTCTTTCCAACATGGGCAAGGCTTGGTCCGTGGCAATTTGTGTTTTGGGTATCTTATGAGAAACTCCGACAAATTGCAGGGCTCTCTTCCTTCTGATAAATTATTTGATCAGCGCTCACCTTGCAACTGTTAAGATCTCCTAAATTAGAGCCACTGATAAGCACCTTTTCAAGCTTCAAAGATGGCAAATCAATCACACTCTTGCATGCAATGATTCATATATCTGTCGCATTGGATGGTTATTGGCGTGAGTAAAAGAGTGGCACACAGTATGTCAGTGTTATAGAAAGGCCTGGGCCCGTTTGGTACACTCACTCAAACACATATTTTTAGTTTTTAAACAACATTACACATATTTTCACACATTTATTCACTTACACGTATTTCTACACATGTTTTCAGTTTTGAAGTGCATATACCAAACATCGCCCTAGTCTTTTGCCCATTTTAAACTATTTTGAGTTTTGTTTCTCAGCATGTAATAAACAGTTAGCTGGTGTGTTTGGATATTGCTTATCTTGCTGAAACTGAAAAATTATTGCTGAAAGTATTGTAAATAAAAATAAAAGTAAGTTGAAATAGTTTAATGGGGCTTATTTATAGTAGCAAAAATAAATTGAATAGTAGCAGAAATAAGTTAAATAGTGAAGTAGTTTTAATTTTTCATTCGCATCCAAACGCACACTGTGACATTCATGTATTGAAGATCAGATTTGCATGCAGACATCACCTTTAAGTGGCAGGTCCATTTACTGAATTGTATTTGGAAATTTTGCTTGGAATGCTCAAAGGCATTTTACAATCCTAAATGTCTTTGTAGAGTTTTATTTATGAACTAGAAATGAATATACTCTACACAAATGTCTTTTAGATGGCGTTTGATTTGGAAAATCTAATATATTCTCTTGTATTTAGGTTCCAGAGGATGTTATACAATACTTGGGAATATAAAGATGCTCGCATTTGATTTAATAAAGATGAGATTTTTTTAAGTATATAAGATTCTCATTGTCTTATTCCCAAGAATTTTGAAGGGATTTTTGTTCTCAAACTACTCATTTAGAATATAAACTTGAAATATCTCAAGAAAAATTAATAATATTAATTATCTCAAGAAACAAAAAACAAAACAAAAGCTAAGACATAGCATAATCACTTGTATTGTATTGAAGTGAGGCAGAGGGAGTAGCCGGGTGTGGAAGGGAGCATAAACATGAACATGATACTATCAATATAGTACAAATAGAATTTTCGAAAACTCTGGAATGTGGACACAAGTATTCCATACGCATTCAAAGGAATTCAAAAGTCTGCTTGTTATAAAGTTTTATGGGCATCTAGATTTCCTTTAATTATTTGCAACCAAAGAATGTTTAGAAACTCAAAAGATGACTTAGAACCAATTTCATGTACGCGACAACTCTCAAATGGCTAAGGGTCATCAAATAGCCCACGGCCCACAGCCCGACCCAAAAACCCGATGGCCCACCGAGCTAACGGGCGGCCCAGCCCGTTGTTATTGAGGCCCATGGGTAGCCCACTAGCCCAGTGGGTCAGGTCGTGGGCTAGTTTTTATGCCCATGGGTACCCGATGGGCTAGCCCAGAAGCCCAACCCGTGGCCCAACCTGTTGGCCTAACCCGTTGGCCCAACGCAATAACTCATATTTCATAACAAAAATATATAGGAAGTGTATGAAGGATTGATCTTGAGATATTATAGAGGAATTTCTTAAGAGAATTCTCTCAACCACTAAGATACTCAAAGTAATTATGCTAAACTTAGTTTATTAAATATATATGTTTCTAGTAGTCTAGCAAATTTGAATGAACCATTTGACATTTTTTTTTTTTTGTTAAAGATAAAAATAAAAACTATTTAAAGCCTTAATAAAAAAATTAAATAGGTTTCCATCAACAAAACAAAAAATTAAATAGATTTGACTATAAAAAAACTTGTAATTAAGTATTAAATTCTTTAATTCTTTCCTTTCAAAAAATAGATTGATTATTTCCTTATAAAAAATTGATTCTTTCCTTATAAAAATAATAAAATAATATGCTAACACAAGCCCATGGGTAGCCCATTAGGTCCAAGCTGATAGCCCAGTTCGCTAAAGACAAAATGGGCATTGCCCATGGGCAGGGTCATGGGCTGAGGTTTTCTCTTTCGGCCCAGCCCGACCCGGCCCATTAATTAGTTAATAGCTCATTATGCCCAGCCCATTGTGCCCATGGGCCAAGTAAAAATGGGCCGGGCCGGCCCGACCCGGCCCATTGACGACCCTTACAAATGGCAATCCAAATGTTTAGCCTGTGTTCAGTGATTCTACTAAAGCCCTGATTGAGAATCGATGATTGATTAACAATAGAAGCCTTGCCTTGCCTTATGCCTGCATTTTTTTTTTCCAAAGATACAGTAGAATTTGAAACTATTACATGTACTCCATTATATTTCTTTTTATTATTGGATCAAAACATTAATATAGATTTCTTTTATGTGCAGACGGAATTCAAATCTAAGTCCATTATTTGGCAACAAAAGATTTATTAGTTAAATTAATTGAAATTACTACTTTGTCATACGCTAATTATTATTACACATGCTGAGTTATATATTGATGTACACACTTCAGCTGAAACTGTGTTTTAAAAATACGATTTCAATTACAAATGTGAAATTATGAAATTGTGTTTTGAAAATATGATTTCACAGTTATAAGTGAAATCATGTTTTCAAAATACACTTTTAGCCGTATATCCCGTACGCAATATCTAACTATCACCACTTTTTGCCGACAGCTCCTGGTTCCCACAGATGTTTAAGACGCTATTGTCTACTTGGAACTGGGCCAGACTTTGAGCCCATTTGCTTGCCCTAGCTACTTTAAAGTGGGCTGGTTTTCAGCTTCAAGGCAATTAGGTTAGCCAGCTGTTTGATAGTTGGGTTTTTTTTTTTTTTGAGAAACAATAGTTGGGGGTTGAGCTCCCTTGATTGCATCCATATAATGATAGGCTGATAGAAAACTTTATGCCTGTTTAATATTCTAGTTATGGAACAACCATTGTTACTTCTCTTTCCCATTTGATATCATTGTGCACTACTAGTATATGTTAGAGATTGATGAAGGTAACTTAACTTCCCCACCAAATTTGTTTGCGGTATGGTATTTAGGAAATGTAATCCATAAATGGCTTCTAACTATACCAATTTATACCATCCTAAATGTGCAAAGCTGGATGCTCACAAGTCAACCCTAAAACTCATAGAACCATCATAAAATCTGTGATTGCCATTTTTCCTTTTATCATAAAATGTTATAAGTAAGCTACTCTTTAGGGTTACCATATTATTACAACTTTACTTAAAGAAATAATATCACAACTCGAAAAAAACACAAATTACATCTATGTTATACCTCAAAAGGATTAGCCAATTACATTTATGGCTCTAATCACTTATATTCTTTTCCTAATAAATGCCTGATATGAAACACGGCACATACGACACAAACCCAATTCAATCAAATTCACAAAGTTTTCTATCAAGCCTATCATTACATGGACCCTTAACTCTAGCTAACCAATGAACTAGCCTAATTTGTTTCAAAAGTTCTTGTGGCTATGTTTATCAAAAGCTCTAAATATGCATATATAATATAATAGCCATTAATTCCACCTTGTTATACATGACACAAGAAAGATTCCTACATATCTTTGGCTCACTGAATTACATGGACAATTGGGAACAAAATTTCTCTTTAAACTAGTTTGGAGAAAAACTTTTCAAACTTCTCATATATCTTTTTTTTTTTTTTTTGTGAATTTTGAAAATCTAACCATTGAATTCTATGTTCCTTATGTTTTTAACATGCATATCAAATTTCGTTCAAATTAGATATTATTTACTAGCAAAAATGTAAAACTGACCCTCTAACTTTCACCTTTTTTCATTTTAGTCCTCTAACTTTCAGTTTTGTCAATTCAGTCCTCTACCTTTCAGATTTTGTCAATTCAAGGCTCCGTTAGTACCTACAACAAAAGTGGACTATGGTGACGAAACCTTTTGTCACAATATGTCCTTATTTCGTCACCAAATACATAAGGTGACGAAATGGTGACGAACAACATTCGTCACCTAAGCTCCGTCACAGAATGTATTGGTGACAAAAATGTTTCGTCACCAATAGAAGAATGATAGGTGACGAAATTTTTTCGTCACCTAATATTTTCGTCACTAAACTTTATTTTCAGTGACGGAATATTTCGTCACCAAATGTTTTTTTTTTTTCAATTTCAATTGATTAGGTGACAAAGTTTTGCGTCACTGATTTTTTTTTTTTTTTTAATTTCAATCGATCAGGTGACAAATTATTTCGTCACCAATTTCTGCTTATAGTCAGATATGGCGATGAATAATATTGTCACCAATTTTATTTTTTTATTAATATTCTTTACATTTACTTGTCATTACATTAACCTATTCATTTCTAACCAAATCCATGAAGAAAAAAAAATCCATTCATTTCGAACCAAATCCATAAAAAAAACATCCATACAATCTAAAAATGCAATAAAGATGTTCACAAAGTAATTACAACCATTTAATACAAATGATGTCTTAGCTTCCAAACTTTACAGAAAATTTTTTGAGTTCAAGTAGTCCCACAAAAGCTATCTTTTTGCCACCAATCCCATATCTGCACAAGTATAAATGAAAATGCATTAATAACAAACTAGACTGCAAACCACCATTAAACAAAAAACACAATTGTAGCACAATTGTGCTACAGTACCCTCATACATATAAGAGGTTACTATAACACAATTGTAAAAATGTTTACAATTGAGAGACCGAGTAATGCTTGTTTTTGTGTTTTTATGCTAAAATATAGCAACGTATACCATATAGAAGCCCCAATACTAATGCTTTTAGGCAGGAAAATAAAATACTAACCAAGGTGTGTTCTAGTTAGTAGATGAGCTCCCCCCATTGCCACAAATGTCATTGTCACCCTTGCTCCTCAAATATTGTATGATGCAATCCATCTTCTCCTCCAACCTAAAGTTTGCATCCTGGAGCTCTTCTACTCGACCCTCCAGCTTGTAGTTTGTATCCTGGAGCTCTTCTACTTGACCCTCGAGTTGTTGAGTATACTGAGTTAAGGAAGATCAGGTGAAAGTCCTAAGAGATGTGGAAGGCCTCATGCCAAGTCCCTTTACATAGCCAGATCTCGGCTTAAGAACCATCATAGATATCTCCTCTTTGGTCAAAGGCTGTGCTTCAGGAGTGCTACAATGCTCATCTTGTACTCTCAACATCTCTTGCTGTCATTTCAAATAATAGAAACCATCAGAAATATATATGTTCTAGTTTTGCAAACATATATAGAATAAAAATACATATATTCTAGTTTTGCAAACTCAAGGCATGTACTGATATACATACATATGTATGTTCGCAATCAGGGTGTACCCATTGTTTTGTCTTTGAATTGAAGTGGGTATCATAGTAGACTTGTGCCAGCTTAGGAATATGACCTCCATTTTTCCGTCTCTGATTATATGCTTTTCAATGTTAGAAGACAAGTTAATTAATTACAACAAGTAATATACTAAACTTTTGAAAAGTTGAAATAACACACCGCCTCATCCACCCTAACTGCAAGCGACTTGTTTCCACATCTATGAATGTGTTTGTCAACCGTTCCCTCTTTATTTCTGTTTCTAGCATTTCTTGCTGAGACTTTCTATAAAGAGTAAAGACCAAGAAAATATTAGAGTTTTGACTTAAGTTTTATATATATATATATATATATATATATATATTACAATATAAATCTACTCCACCTTCCAAAAAAGTATTAATCCAACAAATTTAATAGAACGAATAATCTAGTAGACATGACACCATAATAAGATCTACATAAACATGAATTCAATGCATATATAGGTAGGTATTATCTAGGTGAAAGGTGAGAACATACTTCACTTGTAATTAAAATTTTCAAAGTATTAATTACCAGCCAATCTTCATCACTCCACTTTCCATCAATTAGTTCAATCCATTTTTCTCGTGTAATATTTTTTGGTGGGTGGTTCCTTGCATACGTGTTTCCTTCATCCTTTACAAGTTTTTTATATTTTGCAAACAACCTGTTGTAGTGGCTGCTCAATAATCTACCACACTTTGTATTTAGAGATTTGTTGACAAGTATAGATTCTCCTTGTATATCAAATTGATCCTGCAAAGTGAGGTATGTATAAAGAAAATATTATTCCTTGAATTCAATATGCTTAGTGATAACATCAACAATACACTATAAAATACAACATAAAGTATAATGCAATGTAATGAAAATAACAAAATCAAGCTCATGGACAACTATAAACATTTAAAGTACCGCCACATTTTGAATGATCGCCTCTTTTTCACTGCTATCAACATTCTTCCAACTATAAGCATTCATAGTGGACAAGTTTGTACGCACTTGTACACCAATTTGGCTAGCAAACTTCCCTGCATGTTCACCAACAGGAGCACAAAACTCTGGGGCAATGTGGACTGGTAGCTTCCCATGTTTCTCAACAAGTCCTCGTACCCCTAATCCACGCGTCATGCCACGAGCACGTCTACTAGTCGATGCTATCAAGACATAATATAAATTAAATCAACATGTGAACCAAATATAGTGTAATTACGAAATCAAGTAATGAAACTTAATTATCTCACCATCCGTGGTAGATGGTGTGCCCACAAGCTGTGCCTCTACATTAGTAGAAATTTGGGCAAGAGAATCTCCACCAAGATGCGTGCTCGATGACGGGCCAGTATGCTAGACTGCTGGAGTAGATTCCTCACGCCTATAACGAGCCATCTGTATCATGCAGAAGTATATAAAGATATCTAAATTCACTATAAGTTAAGATACAAACAAGTTATTTCACCATTTAGAATATCTTCAATCGACGATTTTCATTGATCATTCCAAGCGCAATATTACAAAGTATCTCAAGCACCAAATTATGTATATAGTACCTCAGAATCTCCACCACGAAGTAGGCTTGATAATGGGCCCTTATGCTGGACTGTTGGGGTAAATTCCTCACGGCGTGAGCGAGTGCTACATCTTGTTGCCATTTGTATCATACCAATATATGTATATATTTTTAAATTCATAAAAAAAATTATTTCATCACAATATTACAAAATACGAAGTATTGCATGCACCAAATCATATATATATATATATATATATATATATATATATATAGTACCTCATTATTTAAAGAACTAGATAGCTCATCATCACCAATAATTGGTACATTGTCGTCGTCATCTACCTGGATACTTACTCTCTTTCTTCCCACATTTGCACATTTATGCAGAAAAGTTGACAAATGCTTCAATCCCAAAGCATTTATTTTCTCTTGATTTTGCTTGATTCTTTGTGCTCTTTCCATCTCATATTTCGTTATTTTATTATGAATATCTTTGCCTTTTCTGGTCATTTCTGCAACTATAGATTTATATAGAAAATAAAATATAATGTCTATTCATTACAAATTCTTCTCAAGTACAAAACATAAATTGGAACATCAAATAGAAATATACATGAACAAATATATTTGTAGGGGCAAAGGGCCCAACGTCAGATCCTGGGCCGTGGGTCCGTCCGAGGAGACCTATACATCCGAGGACAACGTTTCGTGGAGTACTTGCCCAACTTGATCCGATGCTGAAATGTGAATCTCGTAGGAGAAGGCCTTGTCCGAGGAGACTTCCTGTTCGGATTGTTGAAAGGGTGTCCCTAATGAGCGTCTCAATCTCAATCTTATCTCTTGCAAAGAATCCCCCGATTTGTATTGACCGTAAGGACAGCTGGCGAAAATCAGATATTAAGTGAAAGGCTGCTGCCACCGCATTTATGGCCCTGCAGCTAACATCATGGCCGCATTAATGAGAAAAGACTCCTGAACAGTGACTTCCTCCTTTACAGCTGCCCCAGGAAGGTTCAGGAGAGGGGGAGATGGGACAAGAGGGGAGAGGGCCTATATAAAGAGAAAAGAAGGCCAACAGAGAAGGGGCCAGAAAAACAATCAGAGAAAGAAGAAAGAGAGAAAGAGAAAAAGAGAAGAGATCCAAGCTCTATTTGTACGACTATTCTCCTCGGATAATTCCGAACAGGACATTGTAACACCTAATCATCTTATCAATACATACCTTATCATTACCATACTTGGGCTTTCAACCCATATGCGTTCAAACAGTGATCTTTAATCCACTCTCTTATAAATTCATTGCTAGGATATTAAAAGGTAGTCCGGGCTTATAGCTATCTTGTTAAAAGGCCCAATATCAGATTTGTGTCCTTACAATATTAATTTGGTACAAATAAAAAAGTACGAAAAAAGTTTCGAAACTAAAAAAAAGTTTTATTTCAGAAATTAAAATTAACTCTAAAGTTTTGGCTTATGTTTTTGGGTGCTATACCAAAATAATTTATAATTAATTCTTTATAATTTGGTAATTCAATAGTTGGAGACAAAAGATTTGAGCTTTAGACTGTGTTGAAAACACCAATAAATATTTATTGAACTACAAAACTTTTTGACAATTTATAATTGATTCTAAAGTGTTTTTTAGTAATCTCTTTAAGTGCAGTCAGCCAAAACCAAACAACTAAGGTGTAAAATTCGTATCTATAAAATAATTAGACTGCTACTTGTTCAAATATAATTATATAGATACAAATACTCAAACAATTTTATCAAATAAACCATAACAAGCCAGCCACCATTATGAAATTTAAAAAATAAAATACAAATTGTAAGTTATAAATGATGCTAGCTGCTAACCACTCTGTAAATATAATAAACATAATAAAATATATCAATATATTACAAATATGAATAAAGTAGTCAATAAACAACTAAACATAAAATCCAAAACTAATTACAGAAATATGAAACCCAAAAGGGCAAAAACAGACCAAACAGAGAGAGATACTACCATTGGGCACACTCATCGAGTCCAGCTATGGCTCAGCCACAATTGAATTGAGGTCACAAAACAGCAACTTGTGGAGGCAAAGTGTTGAAACTTTGCAGCGAGGAGACGATGGCAACAGCATAAGGGAATTTTTCTTTTCTTTTCTTTTCTAGTAACTGCAGATATGTATTAGAAATATATATTTTTTCTTTTTCCTTATTGATTTGGGTTTTTTTTTTTTAATATTTACTATGGAGCATTTTAAGGAGTTAGATTTGGGAATTTGTTATAGGCAGATAGGCCAAAACTTTTATTTCATTGGGTTGTTTCAAATGATTTTTTTGGGATATTTCCTAATCTCAAAATCCTAGGGAGGGGGGATATTTTAATTTCCATAAAATTTATCATTTTTTCCCATTATATCAATATTATAAATGGAAAATTTGAAAAGTCAGGGGGCCATGGCGCTGAAAATTGGGCATGGCGCTAAAAATTGGCGCTGAGTGGGCATGGGGCTGAAAAAAAAAAAGCTAAAAATTAAAATTAAACTAAAATTTATGTAGGCGCAGATAATTGAACCCTTGAGAGAGTGTACTCCACAAGGCAGTGCCACCAGTAGAATACTAAACCACATGTCAACTGTATGTGGAACTAAATTAATGTATTCTAACACTGTGGATATTTAAAGATCAAAAATAAACACACACACACACACACACACTTTTTTAATATGCTTTCAAAAAATTGATAGTTATGATAACAAAAATAGAAAATTCAAATTATAGTTTAAATTAATTAGTACTAGTATGTAATCTAGGGGTGGCAAAATTGGATACGACCTACAAACCAAACCTGAAACGACACGACATGAAATCAAAAAATTGATAGTTATGATAACAAAAATAGAAAATTCAAATTATAATTTAAATTAATTAGTACTAGTATGTAATCTAGGGGTGGCAAAATTGGATACGACCTACAAACCAAACCTGAAACGACACGACATGAAATTAGTAAGTTATGGATTGAGATTTAATAAGCTCATGTCATATTCGGGTTAACACGATTAACCTGTTTAATAAACGAGTTGAGTTAGTGTTCAACATATGGAACTTGTTTGACTTGTTTAATTAAATGACATTTTACCAGTATACCCTTCAAACCCAAATCATATAAACTTATTATTTGTTGTGATTTATTTTCTTTAACATATTGTGATTGATTATTTGCGATATTGAGATACGTTTTAGTTTTGAATGATTATTTATGATACAGTTACTAGTTAGTTTTGAATTTTATATTAAAAATATTTATTTGCTTGTTTTTTTATATATATATATATTTTCATTTTGATAAAATCTGATAAACAGGTTGACACGATTGACCTGTTTAATAAATGGGTTATATTAGGGTTGAGGAATTTTGACTCGTTTAATAAACATGTTAAGTTAGTGTTGACCCATATAATCGGATACTCATGAGTTGACATGACACGAACCCGACACGCGAACACGAATTGCCACCCCTAATGTAACTCATGTTTACGCACGGGATTAATCAATTGAAGTGGTACTATTAATGTTAGCTTGAGTTATTAAACATATAAGACATTAGTTCAATTAGGATATTTAGATGGGCTAAAATGGTTTTTCCTCAATTTTAATGATATTAGTTACGTCAAGTTTCTCATTACATTGCTATTATGTGTATAACTAGTGCTTAACCCCGTATATAAGCATGTGTACATTTAAAACTAATTACAGTTACACACACACACACACACACACACACACACACACACACACACATGATTTAGGCACAAAAATTTTAAAATTTAGATTAGATGAGACACGTGGTGCAAATTAAATTCTAATTGAAATTCAATTAGATTTATGTGATATTTCGGACATTTTTATGTTTAAGGGGTATTTAGGTCATTTTTTAGGTTTTATGGGTATTTTGATTAGGGGTGGCAAAATTAACCCAACTCTAAAATACTCCAATTAGACCTAATTGTGATCCAAGTCTCATTTCTACAAATCACCCAACTCTAAACCCCTAAACCTAAAAAATGACCAAAATACCCCTAAAACCAAAAAATGACCAAAATACCCTAAAACCTTAAAATTACCAAAATACTCCTGAAACCTAAAAAATGACCAAAATACCCCCCAAAACCCAAAAAATAACCAAAAATACCCTTGAAACTTGAAAATTATCAAAATACCCATAAAACCTAAAAAATGACCAAAATACCCCAAAAACTCAAAAAATGACCAAAATACCTCTGAAACTCAAAAAATGGCCAAAACACCCCTGAAACCCAAAAAATGGCCAAATACCCCTGAAATCTAAAAATTACCAAAATACTCCCAAAACCTATAAAATGACCAAAATTCCCCCAAAATCCAAAAAATTACCAAAATACTCTCGAAACCTAAAAATTACCAAAATACCTCCAACCTCCAAAAATGACCAAAATACCTCTAAAACCTTAAAATTACCAAAATACCCCATGAAACCAAAAAATGACCAATATACCCTTGAAACTTGAAAATTACCAAAATACCTCCAAAACCCTAAAAATGACCAAAATACCTCTAAAACCCAAAAAATGGCCAAAACACCCCTGAAACCCAAAAAATGACCAAAATACTCCCAAAACTTAAAAATTACCAAAATACCCCCAAAACTCAAAAGATGACCAAGATACCCCCAAAATCGAAATAATGACCGAAATACTCCCGAAACCTAAAAATTACCAAAATACCCCCAAAATCCAAAAAATGATCAAATACCCCCCAAAACCCAAAAATGACCTAAATAACCCCAAAACCCAAAAAATGACCAAAATACCCCCCAAAACCCAAAAATGACCAAAATATCCCCGAAATCTAAAAAATGCCCAAAATAACACTGAAGCCTAAAATTGACCAAAATACCCCTTGGAACATAAAAAATGACCAAAATATCCCCAAAACTCAAAAAAAAAAAATGATCGAAATACGCTCCAAACCTAGAAAATGACCAAAATACCCTCAAACCTATGAAGTGACAAAAATACCCCAAAACTTTTAAATGACCCAAATAAACCCAAACCTCTAAAATGGCCACAAACAACCCGAAACCTCTAAAATTACCAAAAATTATTTTGTCACTGAAAAAGCCTAAATCTTAATATTGGGTGATGAATATAGAATTTCATCACCCAAGATAGGCCTTTGGTGATGCAAATATTTCGTCTCCTTACATTTGTGTTTTTGTTTTATGACCTACAATGAGGAAATAAATATTTCGTCACCAATTTGAACATCTTTAGTGACAAAATATTGATTTCATCACCAATTTGATCATCTATAGTGACGAAATATTGATTTCGTCACCCATTTTAAATTTTTGGTGACAAAATCTTCTTTTCCTCACCAAATGCTAACATTTAGTGACGAAATTTTTTATCCTCACTATATTTCATCACTATAGCCCACTTTTGTTAGCTCTGCCGTTACTTTCTTTAAAAAAACGACGTTTTTTTTTTTTTTTTTTTTTCCGGAATAAAAAGAAAATAAGAAAATTCTGAAAAAAAAGAAACACATTAAGGGGAACGACGTCATTCCCCTTCCCCTGAAGAACCACAAAACCCCAACATGTCGAATGTCTCTTTCCGCGATCTCCGCAATCCTTCTCCTCCTCTTCCATGGCGGCCTTTATTTTTATCTCCCCGGCGTCGCTCCCAAGGATTTTGAAAAGGTCAACTGTTTCTCTCTTCATTTTTTACTTGTTGTGCTTGCTTGATCTGAATTCGTGTTTTGGATCTGAGTTGCATATGATTTCACTTGTTTGGTTGCCGAGAAACTTTAAAAATGAGAAAGAAAGTTCATGGTTGCCGAGCAACTGTTTTTCTATGATTCTATCATCGGATCTAAATAAATGTTTGGAATTTCAAAATTTAGGACAATCCAATGCCTAAATAAGATGCTTTTGGTTTTCTTAGAATTGAACATCTAATAACTTGAAAGGTTTATCGATGAGCATTTTAGAACTGTGTGATCTTGATTCTGGTTCTCTCTCTGTAGTTTTGGCAAGTGACAAGGGCTTTGTGGTTGTTCAGGGAAGGGGAGCGACGTCGTCGTTCCCCTTAATGTGTGTGTGTGTGTGTGTTTTTTTTTCTTTTTTTTTTTTTCAGAATTTTATTATTTTCTTTTTATTCCAAAAAAAAAAACACCAAAACTTCGTCTTTTTAAAGAAAGTAACGGCAGAGCTGACAGAATACTAACGGAGCCTTGAATTGACAAAATTTGAAAGTTAGAGGACTGAATTGACAAAACTGAAAGTTAGAGAACTGAAATAAAAAAAGGTGAAAGTTAGAGGGTCAGTTTTGCATTTTTGCCTATTTACTATTTGATCAATAAACTTATTTTTTATACATAATTTTAGATCATAAAAATTGAAATTTTAACATTTATTTGATAAGATAGCAATTGATCTCTGATCTTTTTGAATTTTGACATGCATGAAGAATATAATAAGAACATGCAATCTAATGGTTAGATTTTCAAAATTCACACTCAATATAGAGATATATGAGGAGTTTGTAAAGTTTCTCTCCAAACTAGTTTGGAGAGAAACTTTGTTCTACAATTGGACCTTACAGAATTACAGATCACCTATAATTGTAGCCACATGTGACACTTTCTCCAAAAAAAGATTTACCAGCTTTCAAATGAATCCCCCAATCAATCCAAAACAACTCTTGAGTAGACCAAACGAAGAAAAAGTTGTGTGTTGTTACAAAATACTGAAAATATTGTTTTTTATTTATAATCAAATAGTGAATATACTGAAACACTTGTTCCCATCGAACAAACATAAGTGCATGCTTTTCACAAAGTACTCTTACTTTTTTTTTTATATTTTGGAGGATATGTCATAAAGGTAGCGTATTAAGAGTATTCCCATCAAATATCGTAAAAATTTTAACACCTCATTTTACAATATACCAAACATCAAACATTCTATTTTTTTACAAAATAGAATGTTAGCATTTATCATCTCAAAACACTACTTTTATAACTTTAACACCTCATTTTACAATATACCAAACATCAAACATTCTATTTTTTTTACAATTTCATTTAAATATTCTTTCTTCTAATATTTTTATTCATTTTTATTATTATTTCTCACTCTCCCTCTGCCTCTCTCTCCCACTGTATCTTCATCTTTCTCAACCCGGTCTAGAAGCTTCTCCCACCTCCATGGCCTGAGCGTTTCACCTCTAACCACGGCACTCAACAGCATAAAAAAAAAAGAAAAAAGAAACCACCCACCACACGGCCTCAACCCACGGCACAACCCACAACAACCAACCACCAAATCAATCAACCCATAGCCATAAGCCAAAGCCACCCCAATCAACTCATACCCACGACCATAAAACCACTCAAGGCTACCGAAACCCACCCACAACCCAGATCCAATTTTACAAAACCCACCCACTCATACCCACGACTCAAGGCTTGCGATGGCTCCGGTGAGGCGATCTTGAAGAGCCAGTAAGGCGATCTTGCGGGGTGGGCCAAGGCGATCTTGAATAGTGTGAGGCTTGCGGTGGCTCTGGCGAGGCAGATCGTCGCTGTGAGAAAGAGGGAGATGAAGAGCATAGAGATAAAGGTAGAGAGAAACAAAAACAGAAAAAGAAAAAGAAAAAGAAAAAAAAAAAGAGACCTGGAGAGAGAGAAAGAAAGAGACATAAGAATAAAAAACCTTTTTTTTTTTTTTTTTTTTATACAATCCAAGCTACAGTGAGCTTGTATTGATACAAGCTCATTGTAGCAGTATGCCAAAAATTTTTCCATTTGAAATCTTTGATGGAGTGGTTTTTTTGGTGTTTTGATGGTAAAATTTAGCATATACCCCTTTTAGCATCCTTAATGGAAATGCTCTAAAGGCTTATCATAGTTGGTTGCTAAATGCTAATACATAATAGAGAAAGGTAAAACAATTGTACATAAATATCATTGGGTCCCAACTCCGAAGAAGTACTGAACAAATGTACACTTAGTTGGTAGAGCTGAGAATACGACTCCAACTACATTTTAATATGGATGTGACAATATTTGCTCAAAATAACTCTCCAATTTAACATAGAGGTACTCTCTTCTGGCTGCAACACTTTACTTTTCACGACCTTTGCTAGCTTATTTTCTAATAAATAACTAAGATACTCCAACAAAAAAAAAAAATCTAAGGATGTTGAGAAATACTCACTACAAAAATATCGTCTTCTCCCAGCGTTTTTTTCCCGGCGTTTTTACAAACTGCCGTAATAGGTAAGCCTATACCAGCACTTTTTGAAAAAACTAGTATAGGAAATCATATTACGGTGGCTCAAAACTGATGCCTTACAAAGGGCTGCAATAGAATGCCAATAGCGGCGTTTTTCAAAAACGCTGGTATAGGAAGCCCAAAAGCGCTGAGATAGGGTTACTGATTTCCATTAGGGGGAAAGACCTATCCCAGCGCTTTTAAAAGCGCTGGAATAGGGTCAACCTATTCCAGCACTTCAAAAAGCGCTGGGATAGGTCTTTCTCCATACGGGAATTGAGGGACCTGTCCTAGCGCTTTTGAAAGCGCTGGAATAGGTAGACCCTATTCCAGCGCTTTTAAAAGCGCCGGGATAGGTCTCTCCATTCCCTTATAAAGAGAGGCCTATCCCAGCGCTCCAAAAAGCGCTGAGACATGTCTTTCTCCATAAGGGAACGGAGGGACCTGTCCCAGCGCTTTTGAAAGAATTGGAATAGGGTCCACCTATTCCAGCGCTTTTAAAAGTGCTGGGATAGGTCCCTCCATTCCCTCATGGAGAAAGACCTATCCTAGTGCTTTTTGGAGCGCTGGAATAGTTTTATTTTATTTATTTATTTTTTTACATAAGATAGAATATCTACTCTAGTCTAATCTAAGTGTATATATGTATAAAGCTCTCTCCTAGAGACTTGAACCCCGGCGTTTGCCCCACACACGCCACAAGCACTTATACTTGTGGAGGGAGCAAAAACATCGAAAAAGAGCAAAAACACCCCGATACTTAGAAAAGGACCAATATACCCTTGAAACATAATAAATGACTGAAATACCCCCCAAAACATCAAAAATGACTTAAGTACCCCCTAAGGCATCGAAAATGACCGGAGTACCCCTTATGTCTAAAACTAGTCAAAATACCCTCGATTACTTGAATAAGAACAAAATACCCCTATAAGTCTGATAAATGACCAAAATGCCCCTAGAAAGACAAAAAAATGTCCAAAACACACCTGACACCCAGAAAAGGAATAATACACCCCCGAAACATAAAAAATGACCGCAATACCCCCAAAACATCGAAATGAATCCTAAAAGCTAGAAAATGACAAAAGCACCCCCCATGCATAAAAAAGGTGGAAAACCCCTTGATTACTTGAATAACAGTTTAGGGGTGGCAAAATCAACCCAAATCCATTTGCCCACCCAAACCCTCCTCCTTAAATGAGACTCAAACCCACCCAATTATTACTTGGCTTAAATGGGTATTAACCCAATTAAACCCAATTAACATTAATGTTTATTGGATTTTAAATGGGTACCCAATTATGATCCAAGTATCATTTCTACAAATCAACCAACTTTAACATATCCCAAAACCACTAAAATTACCAAAATACCCCTTATACCTAAAAAATAACCAAAATACCTCCAAAAAAAAAAGATCAAAATAACCCCAAAACCTGCAAAATGACCAAAATACCCCCAAAACTCAAAAAATGACCAAAATATTCCTCAAAACCCAAAAAATTACCAAAATACCTCCAAAACCTAAAAATTACCAAAATACCCCTAAAATATAAAAAATAACTGAAATACCCCCTGAAACCAAAAGCGTGACCAAACTACCCCCAAAACCCAAAAAAATTACTAAAATACCCTTAAAACCTAAAAATGACCAAAATACCCCCAAAACACAAAAATGACCGAAATACTCCTAAAACCGATAAAATGACCAAAATACCCCCAAAACCTAAAAATGACCAAAATGCCCCTGAAGTTCATAAAATGACCAAAATACCCCCTAAACCCTAAAAGATGACCAAAATACCTCTGAAACCTAAAAATTACGAAAATACCCCTAAAATCCAAAAAAATTACCGAAATACCCCTCGAAACCTAAGCAATGACTAAAATACTATCGAAACCTAGAAAATGGCCAAAATAACCCCGAAGCCTAAAAATTGATCAAAACAACATTGAAACCTAAAAATGACCAAAATACCCCACGGAACCTAAAAAATGACCAAAATAATTCCGAAGCCTAAAAATGACCAAAATAATCCCAAAATCTAAAAATGACCAAAATACCCCCCTAAACCTAAAAAATTTCCAAAATACCCTTGAAACTTAAAAAATGATCAAAATACCCTCAAACCTATAAAGTGACGAAAATACCCCTAAACCTTTGAAATGACCCAAATAAACCCAAAACCTCAAAAATGGCCACAAAGAACTTGAAACCTCTAAAATTACCAAAAATACCCTGAAACCTCTAAAACGACCAAAATACCCCTCAAAATATCTAAAATGACCAATATACTACTGATGATGCTCCTTGCGAATCAGTAGGTTGGATGCTTGGACTCTAAGGATCTGAAAGGCCTGCAAGAAATATGATGAATCAAAGGAGACCGGGGTTGGCCGGTCTAAGACCCTCCGATGGTGAAGTTAGTCTTCCTTCTTAAAATGAAGAAACTTCCAATTTTATTAAGAGTATCTAGAGAGATTCAGACTTACCTCCTGCGTTGGAGAGAGGGTGCTTATATAGGGCCGAAGCGACGGTTATTATCTTGCAACTGCTCCCTCATTTGTGGAAGCTAGGAGATAACCGTTTTGGGAAGTTTGAAAATAACTTCTCTCACGTAGCGTGTATTTCTTAACTGAGTAGCAGGATCTGTTGAGGCTCGTCCATCCTTGGATGAGTGCTGCTGCGAGAACTTTGGACGAGGCTATGAATCCTTAGATCTAAATTGAATGGAGAACGGGTTATATGTATGGTTGCAGTGTGGGATTGTCGAGCTGGTCTTGTGGGTGTGCTTTGTCCTTTTCCAGACGACAGCGCAAGGACAAGTGGATCAATGCCCTGGACGAGCTTGTCTCTGGACGAGCTCGTCCTTGTGGATGACGTATAAGGACGAGCTATGCTAGGTACCATCAGTTGCCCCTTCGTCCTTGTCTTGCCGTCTCACAAGATGTATCGTATTTTTCTCTTTTCTTTAATTGTTGCGTATATATCTTTATTATTTCGAAAACGCACCTTCAACATGACTCCTCGTT
This sequence comes from Lithocarpus polystachyus, assembly GCA_033629205.1. NCBI lineage: Eukaryota > Viridiplantae > Streptophyta > Magnoliopsida > Fagales > Fagaceae > Lithocarpus > Lithocarpus polystachyus. The sequence goes on from CM066164.1 coordinate 82,860,849, forward strand.
TTTCGAGTAATGCCACGTGGCGTGTTCTGGTTGGTTCCGCTGCTTTTAAGGGGTGAAAATGTTTCCTATAAATAGTAGAATTCCTCCACTGCCCCTTTCACTTCGAAAGATTTTCCTCCTCGATCTGTCGTCTATAGCCTCGTCTAGAACTCACTCTGCGTCCATAGTCTCCCTCCGTCTAGAGCCAGGTATTTCTCACTCCTCGTCTTTAGGTTTACCTTTAAGTTTTTAAAGATGTCGACTGTGATTTCGTCGTCTAGCAATAGTATAGAAAAGGCTATTGACGAGTACCAGGACGTCACTAGCTATAGCAGTTCTGATAGTAGTCATAGTAGTAGTGGTAATGGGGGGAGTAGCACGGACGAAGGCTACATTTCTGGTGTCCCTGGGGTTCCCTTAGACGTTCTACAAGAAGAACTAAGGAAAACCTCTGGGTCTCATGCAGGCACCTCGTCCAACGTCCCTCCATCTAGTCCTTTGGACGAGGAGGAGACCGTTTATAGCTGTGCCATAGGCGTTTCGTCAAAAACAACCGAGCAAAGGCTCATCAATCTTAAGTCATGGTACCAAATCCCTGACGAACTTAATCCTAGATTGCCCGTCCGTGGAGAGTGGTGCTGTAGCCCTCGTTTTGGCATAGGCGTTTATGAGGCCTATTTTTTGGGGGGCTTGAGGCTTCCTTTGAATTCTTTTGCTAGAGAGTTATTGGTTAGATTAGGTTTAGGAGTCTGTCAGTTTAATCCCAATGCATGGAGATTGATCATCTCTATGCAAGTTTTGTGGAGAGAAGTGTTTGGGGGGGACCGTCCTCTCACAGTGGACGAGTTTCTCTACTGTTACAAGCCTTCTGAAATAAACCAATCCCTTGGCTTTTATCAGTTCATAGCTAGGGGCTCCAATTGTAGGTTGATTAAGTCTTTGGCCTCGTTTGATAGGAACTGGAAGACGGAATTCTTTTTCGTCTCTGGTATTTGGGCTGGGCACCCTGTGGACGTTGGTAGGGATACATTTGCCCCTTATGAGGGAAGCTTAGGGAACCTTCGTCCTGAGGGTAAGTCCTTTACCCCCATTTTTTTTTTTTTTTTTTTGTACTTATACTTTCAGTGTCTAACTTTCAATTGCTTGTTTGCTTTACAGCTGTTGCACGTCCTTCCCTAAGCAAGTTTCTTCGTGACCGCGTCCAAAGAGCTCGTCTACACCCTGACAGGGATTTCCACTCTTTGGTTTCCCTTAGACGTCTTGCTAAGTGGGGACTTGGTCCAATACCGTCCGACGAGGCCATCGCACACGAAGTCACTATTCGTAGACGTAAGTTCCTGACTTAACAAAGATATGTTTCTTTGTTTATTCTTTTCTCCTTTACTTTGGTTTTATTTTTAATTTTTATTTCCTTTCTTTGTAGGAATGACGACAATGAAAGAGAATAGGGGAAAGGAGCCTATGGGCGAGGGGAGTCGTCCAGAGGTCCATTCCCAGACTCGTCCTTCTGCAGGGGATAAGAGGAAGAGTTTGTCAAAAACTCTAGATTTGGGAAACCTTCCTAGTCGCAGAGGGAAGAAGCCCAAGCATGGGTCGTCACAAACGATGACCAAGTCTACCCTCCCCTCGTCTCAGACGTCAGTCCAGGTCTTGGACGTGGATTCTCCGACCCCTGAAGTTACTCCGTCCAAGACCCCTCCGTCGAGGTCAGCTGCGCCTACCTCGTCCCAGCCTCCAAGGATCCCCTCGAATCTAATTGAAAATGAAGATTTGGCTTGGGAACGATTCGAGAAGGTCGTGTTGGACGAGGACATAGCTGCGTGCTATGACATGTCTTTAAAAGATTTTGAACATTCTGGCGTCCACGATCTTTTTAAGGTGTGTAACCTTATCTTTGGGTCGTCCTTCTTTCCTCTTTTTTTTTTTTTTTTTTTTTTTTTTTTTTTTTTTTTTTTTTGAACTTCCCCTCGTCTAACCTTTATTATACTTTGCCATTGTAGGCAATGTCCAAGTTCATCGCGGCGTCCAGGCAGGCCATTGATTTGGACAAGACGAGGGTCTTGTTGGAGACGAGGGTGCAGGAAGTGAAGGACGAATGTAAGAAGTGGGTTGAGGTGGCGGCCAAGTCCAAGGACGAGGTCAGGGAGTTGCAAAACCACGCTGAAGAATTGAAGGCTGACATCGTCGAGAAGGATACTCGTCTTGGCCACCTTCAACAGAGGAATGACGAGCTGAGTACCCTTCTCGAGAAAGCCAGGGAAGAAGCAATCGCTCAGTTCAAGGCGTCCAAGGATTACACTGATCTTTTGGACGCCAATTATGCAGCAGGGTTCGAGGATTTCAGGATGGACGCTGCAGAGAACTTCCCTGGGTTGGACTTCAGTGTCATCAAACTCAACATTGGTGGTGCCACCACTAGCTCCCTCCTCCATACGAGTTCAGAGGATGTGAATATTGAGGACGATGCCACCACCCAACCCATTCAAGACGAGCCCAGTGACGACCCTCCTCAACCATGAAGACTTAGCTTTTATCTGCTTATTTCCTTGTTATATATATATTTTTTTTATTTTTGGTTTTGGTCCGTTGTTTTGGCCCTTTTGATGTAACTCAAATACAATTAGTTCGTCCAAGTTACTGGGACGAGCATATAAACATGTTTAATCTTGTTTAGGTTTTTCAGACGTTGGTTGTTTGTCATTATTGAATGCATGTTATTTTCCTTTACTTTTTCATTCATTTGAATGTTGTATGGAATCACTTGCATCCCCGTACTCCCAACTTTCATTGTCCATGAATTTATTTGTTTTGAATATCATTAGATTCTATGGCATTCGTCCATGGGCGTTATTTTTCAAACGTCATGGAGTTATATTTTCACTTACTTATTTGGACGGCTCTTTGCTCGTCCTTAGGGCTAAGACGAACGAATGAAGGGCTCATGGACAACTTGTCTAAGGGCTTGACTCCTTAGAGTAGCCCTAAGGATCACATGCATTCCTCGTCCATGACTATGGTCGTCTGTTATTTAGACGTTGCCTTGTCTAGGGTCGTCTGTTATTTAGACGTTGCCTTGTTTGTTTCCTTGAAGGAAAGTTTAGACGTTATGCCCCTTTGTCTAAGGGTTTGCGCTCGTCTTTAACCTTGGTTTGTCTCATAGACGGGGTCATGGAGTTTGCCATATTATCTGTATTTAAACACTCAAACCATACTCATTATTGAATACAACATCGACAAGTATGGCACATAGTGCCTTATTATACGGACATCCAAATGTTACTTCGTCCATAGCTAGTGTAATAACTAAGCAGTTTGGGATAAAAACATTACTAAAAACATTACATAATACTGAATAATAATAGCAAGTACTCCTTTTGGATTCGTCCAAAAGGGTCTCGTCCAAGCTGATACTTGATTGTTACTGGTAATACCTTCTCAGATGCTCAACGTTCCAAGGGTGTTCCAATTTTCTCCCATCCAATGCCTCTAAGTAGTATGACCCTTGTCTTTTGCAGTTGACAACCCTATAGGGTCCTTCCCAATTGGGTCCCAACTTTCCATGAGCTGGGTTTTTGGTTGCAAGAGAGACCCTTTTCAAAACGAGGTCCCCTACGTTGAAACGTCTTGGTTTAACCATCGCGTCATATTGTCTGGACATGAGGTTTTTGTACCTCGCTATTCTCTGCTCCGCATCTGCCCTTACCTCGTCTATAAGATCAAGGTTAAGGCGTAGTTGGTCTTCGTTGTCCTTGGACTGGTACTTCATCACTCGGTGATTGGCCATGTGAATTTCAGCAGGTATCACTGCTTCACTTCCATAGGCTAGCTTAAAAGGAGTTTCTCCCGTAGGAGTTTTCGCAGTGGTTCTGTAAGCCCATAAAACGCCGGGTAGCTCGTCTGGCCATAGCCCCTTTGCCCCCGCAAGCCGGGTTTTGATGAGTTTCATCAAAGAGCGGTTTACAACTTCGGCCTGACCGTTGGCTTGAGGGTGGGCGGGGGAGGAGTAATGATTGTTGATTCCGAAGTGCTTGCAGAAATCTCTAAAAAGGGCGTTATCAAATTGCCGCCCATTGTCGGACACCAAAACCTTGGGCACTCCAAATCTGCACACGATGTTTTTCCAGACGAAGTTCTTCACATTTTGCTGTGTTATTTTCGCTAAGGGTTCTGCTTCTATCCACTTGGTGAAGTAATCAACCCCAACCACCAAGAATTTCATCTGTCTGGTTCCGAGTGGAAAAGGACCTAAGATATCCAACCCCCATTGGGCGAAGGGCCATGGCGCCGTCATTGGAGTTAGATATTCTGCCGGTTGTCGGGGGATATTGCTGAAACGCTGACATTGGTCACATACCTTGACGTACGCCTTTGCGTCTGCTTGGATGGTTGGCCAGTAATATCCTGCACGGATGACCTTATGAACCAACGCTCTTTCCCCCGAGTGGTTACCGCACGCTCCTTCGTGGATTTCTCTCAACACATAGTTCGACTCGTCCGGGGCTAAACACCTCAAGTAGGGCTGGGAAAAACCCCGTTTGTACAGCACTTCACCCATAAGAATATACTTGGCAGCTCGGATTCTTACCTTCCTGGCTTCTCCTTCGTCTTGTGGAAGCCTTCCATCTTTAAGATAGGCAATTATCGGAGTCATCCAGTTTTCTCTTTCTCCTACCTCTTGGACTTCTGGGAGGTCTATGCTTGGCATGTATTGGACTTCGTCAATCTTATCCATGGTTTCTCCTGAAGAGGCTGCTTTCGCCAAGGCATCTGCTTCCATATTTTCTTCCCTCGGGAGTTGGATAAATTTGGCGTCGTTGAATCCCTTGATGAGTTGCCTTACTTTATCCAGATATTTCATCATTCGTCCTTCCTTGGCTTCACATGCTCCATTTACTTGGTTAATGATCAACTGGGAGTCTCCTCGGACGACGATGGATTCTGCCCCCAGAGCTTTGGCTAACTCTAACCCCTTAAGGAGTGCCTCATACTCGGCCTCGTTGTTAGTGGGTTGGTATTGTAGTCGTACGGCGTACTCCAACTTATCCCCTTCGGGTGATCTAAGTACAACCCCGACTCCTCCCGAATGCAACGTGGACGAACCGTCTACGTTGATATCCCACTTCCTAACTCCACTTAATTCGTCCAGCTCTCCTTGTCTAGGGGTAAACTCCGCAATGAAGTCTGCTAGCACTTGTGCTTTAATTGCCCTCCTTGTTTGGTATCTGACATCGAACTCACTGAGCTCCACAGCCCATTGGACAAGTCGTCCTGCCGCTTCTAACTTATTCATTGCTTTCTTTAAAGGGTGGTCCGTTTGGACGTTGATAACATGAGCTTGGAAGTAATGCCTCAGCTTCCTAGAAGCTGTAACCAATGCAAAAGCTAGCTTTTCCATGAAGGGATACCGTCCTTCCGCCCCTTTGAGTGCTCGGCTCGTGTAATACACCGGTTTCTGCACCCCTGCTTCTTCTCTGATCAGAGCGGAGCTCACTGCATTTGGGGATACTGCCAAGTATAAGTACAACTCCTCACCAGGGACTGACGGGCTTAACAAAGGAGCTTTGGTGAGATATGTCTTCAAGTCTGCGAAAGCTTTTTGACATTCGTCCGTCCATTCAAACGCCTTTCTAAGAACCTTGAAGAATGGTAGACACTTGTCAGTGGCTCTAGAGACAAACCTATTGAGGGCAGCAACTCGTCCGGTAAGGGACTGGACTTCCTTGATATTTTGTGGAGGCGTCATATTCAATATTGCTTGAATCTTGTCAGGGTTCGCTTCAATTCCCCTTTGTGACACCATGAAACCTAGAAATTTGCCTGACGAAACCCCGAAAGCGCACTTACTTGGGTTCAGCTTCATGTTGTATCGCCTGAGTGTGTTAAAAGTCTCTTGCAGGTCGTCCAAATGCTTTTCCTCGTCTAGGCTTTTTACTAGCATGTCGTCAACATAGACTTCTACATTTCGACCAATCTGGGGCTGAAACATGTGGTTTACCAACCTTTGGTACGTTGCCCCCGCGTTCTTTAAGCCAAAAGGCATCACCTTGTAGCAATACAGGCCTTGACTAGTGACGAATGATGTCTTCTCTTGATCTCTTTCATCCATTCGTATCTGGTTATATCCGGAGAAGGCGTCCATGAAGCTCAGCAACTTATGTCCCGCAGTTGAATCCACCAATTGATCAATGCGCGGCAATGGGTAACTATCTTTGGGACAGGCTTTGTTTAAATCAGTGAAATCCACGCACATTCTCCATTTGCCATTAGCCTTCTTGACCATCACTACGTTGGCCAACCAGTCTGGATAATAAACTTCTCGAATAAAATTTGCTGCAGTTAACTTTTGAACTTCTTCTTTGATGGCATTATCTCTCTCGGGGGCGAACACTCTTTTCTTCTGTCGAACAGGCTTCGAGGAGGCGTGGACGTTGAGATGGTGGGTGATGACAGCGGGGTCTATACCCGGCATATCTTCATGCGTCCATGCAAACACGTCAATGTTTTTTCTTAAGAACAGGACGAGGTCTTCTTTTACCTTATCTTCCATTTCCACTCCAATCCTTGTATACCTCTCGGGTTTATCCTCGTCCAAAGAGATATCTTCTAGTGCTTCAGTTGGCTCTGCCACGGCTCGTCTTTCCTCAATATTCATCATTTGTGTCTGCTCGTCCATGGCTAACATAGCCAGATAGCAGTCTCTCGCTGCCAATTGGTTTCCTTGTACCTGCCCTACCCCATGCTCCGTAGGGAACTTGACTGACAAGTGATAAGTGGAGGTGACTGCCTTCCAACTATTTAAAGTTTGCCTTCTTATGATGGCATTGTAAGAGGATGAACAGTCAACCACCAGGAAATTCACGTTGCTAGTTACCTGCTGTGGGTGTGTGCCCACTACCACGGGCAAAGTAATAGTACCCACTGGCTGCACCTTCATCCCTCCGAACCCCACTAAGGGTGAATTCACTGGACGAAGTTGGTTTCGTCCAAACTTCATTTGTTGAAAAGCGGGATAATACAAAATATCCGCTGAACTTCCATTATCCACCAACACCCTTCTTGTTGTATAGTCTGCGATAAGTACAGTGATGACGATGGCATCATCATGGGGGTGATGAACCCTTCCAGCATCCTCGTCCGTGAACGTGATGGCCTGCTCGTTCGTTGTCCTATCTCCGGACGACCGTCCAGAGAGCTGGACGTTCTGCACTACCTTCAAGTAAGACTTCTTCGCTTTGGACGACTGCGCCATTGAATTTCCTCCTATGATTACTCTTATTTCTCCGAGCGGGGGACGTGGTGGTTCCTCCGCCTTTGCTTTCAGCTTGTCGTCCTTGTGATCTCGTCCAAGGAAACTTCTTAACTTCCCTTGTCTGATAAGGTTTTCTATCTGTTGTTTCAAATCAAAACACTCGTCGGTATCATGCCCGTGGTCCCTGTGGAAGCGACAATATTTGTTTCTGTTGCGCTTATTGGGATCTCCCTTCATCTTTTCAGGCCATTTTAGGGAGGGGTCATCTTTGATTTGCATGAGCACCTGTTCCAACGGCGCATTCAACTGCGTGTATTGTTGGGTTCTCGCTGAGGGGCCTACCTTCTTACTGTCCCGATCCTTCTTGTCTTCCATTCGTCCCTTCTTTGGACGAGTACCTTGTTCGGAGTGACGCATGGAATTCTCCATTCTCTCAGCTCTCTTCCTTTTCTTGGCTATGATTGCGTCTTCGGCATTCATAAAGTTTTGGGCCGAGTGAACGAGTTCGGCCATGGTCTGAGGCTCCTTTTCGTACAGCTTGTGGATGAATAAGTCAGAATTTACCCCATTGTGGAAGGCTGCCAACAGCAACTTGTCATCTACTTCGTCTACCGTCAGGGCTTCTCTGTTGAAGCGAGTGATGAAAGATCGCAAACTTTCATTCTCTCCTTGTTCGATGGTCAACAGGCTGGACGAGGAACGCTTATGCCTTTGTCCTCCAATGAAATTGTTAACGAACAATTTGCTCAACTCCTCAAAGGAACTTACTGTATTTGGTGGTATCTTACTGAACCACACCCGCGCTGGCCCTTTAAGGGTAGTAGGGAAGGCTCTACACATGATCTCGTCTGGGACCCCCTGGAGATGCATTGTGGTCTTGAATGTGGCGATATGATCGAATGGATCCCTCGTTCCATCATACGAATCTAGGGAAGGCATCTTGAATTTTGGAGGTAATGGATGGCCGTTGATTACAGCCGTAAAAGGGGAGTCCGTTCGATGGACTAAGTCTTCTACAGGATTTACTCTTCTCATATTCTCCCGCATCTCATCCATGGCTTTCTTCATCTGGTCCATCTCCTTCTCCAGATGCGGCACCCTTCGTGAAGTGACGCCACGGGATTGGCTTTTTAGACCAGGATTCCCTCTGTCTTCTTGACTTTGGGCTTGTCCTTCAACGTATCCCTCATGGCGTTGTCTTCTCTCGTTGATCTCCCTCGTCAACTCTTGGTTTTGGCGGGTTAACTCCGCCATAGCGGCTGCCATGGACTGTATGTGTTGAACTGAAGATGGTTGCATGGCAGGAACCGACTGGCGATCTCGGTGGGGATTGCTGGAAGCATCCCTGCTTTCTTGATGGCCCGGGCTTGTGGCCCTCGATCTTGTCCGAACCATACAGCCTTTGTCAGAGAAAGCGTGAAAAGAGACTACTACAAACACCAAAATTCACAAACTCTTTCCCACAGACGGCGCCAACTGATGATGCTCCTTGCGAATCAGTAGGCTGGATGCTTGGACTCTAAGGATCTGAAAGGCCTGCAAGAAATATGATGAATCAAAGAAGACCGGGGTTGGCCGGTCTAAGACCCTCCGATGGTGAAGTTAGTCTTCCTTCTCAAAATGAAGAAACTTCCAATTTTATTAAGAGTATCTAGAGAGATTCAGACTTACCTCCTGCGTTGGAGAGAGGGTGCTTATATAGGGCCGAAGCGACGGTTATTATCTTGCAACTGCTCCCTCATTTGTGGAAGCTAGGAGATAACCGTTTTGGGAAGTTTGAAAATAACTTCTCTCACGTAGCGTGTATTTCTTAACTGAGTAGCAGGATCTGTTGAGGCTCGTCCATCCTTGGACGAGTGCTGCTGCGAGAACTTTGGACGAGGCTATGAATCCTTAGATCTAAATTGAATGGAGAACGGGTTATATGTATGGTTGCAGTGTGGGATTGTCGAGCTGGTCTTGTGGGTGTGCTTTGTCCTTTTCCAGACGACAGCGCAAGGACGAGTGGATCAATGCCCTGGACGAGCTTGTCTTTGGACGAGCTCGTCCTTGTGGATGACGTATAAGGACGAGCTATGCTAGGTACCATCAACTACTAATCCTATAATATTAACAAAATACACCGAAAACCTCTAAAATTACCAAAATAGAGGTTTAGGGGCTATTTTGGTCATTTGTTATGTTTAGGGAGTATTTTGGTCATTTCTCAGTTTTAGAGGGGATTTTGGTAATTTTTTAGGTTTAGGGTGTATTTTTATCGACTTACAGGTTTAAGGGGCATTTTCGTCATTTTATAGGTTTCGGGGTATTTTGGTCGTTTTTTAGGTTTCGAGGATATTTTGGTCATTTTAAGATTTAGGGGTTATTTTGGTCACATATAGGTTTCAAGGGTACTTTGGTCATTTTTTAGGTTTCAGGGGGTATTTTAGTTAATTTCTAGGCTTTCAGGGTACTTCGATCATTTTTAGGTTTTGAGCGTATTTCGATCATTTTTAGATTTATAGGTTATTTTGGTCAATTTTCAGGCTTCGGGGTTATTTTGGCCAATTTAAGATTTCGAGGGTATTTCGATCATTTTTAGGTTTCTAGGTTATGTTGGTCAATTTTCAGGCTTCGGGGTTATTTTAGTTAATTTTTAGGCTTCGAGGTTATTTTGGCCATTTTTTAGGTTTCAGAGGTATTTTGGTAATTTTCTGGGTTTCAGGGGTATTTTGGACATTTTTTGGTTTCAGAGATATTTTGGTCAATTTTTGGATTTCATGGGTATTTTCATCATTTTTTATGTTTCGGGGATATTTTGGTCATTTTCTTTTGGTTTCGGAGGTATTGTGGTAATTTTTTGATTTTGGGGTTATTTTGGACATTTTATGGGTTTTGGGGTATTTTGGTCATTTTTAGGTTTCGGGGTTATTTTTGGTTAATTTTTAGGCTTTGAGGTTATTTTGGCCATTTTTTAGGTTTCGAAGGTATTTTGGTAATTTTTAGGTTTCGGGGGTATTTTGGACATTTTTTTAGGGTTTTGGGGTTATTTTAGTCATTTTTAGTTTCAGACGTATTTTGGTCATTTTTTGGGTTTCATGGGTATTTTGGTCATTTTTTATGTTTCAGGGGTATTTTGGTTATTTTTTTTTTGGTTTTAGGGGTATTTTGGTAACTTTTTGGTTTTGGGGTTATTTTGGTCATTTTATGGGTTTTGGGGTATTTTGGTAATTTTTAAGTCTCAAGGGTATTTTGGTCATTTTTTGGGGTTCGGGGATATTTTGGTTATTTTGTAGGTTTCGTGGTTATTTTGGTAATTTTGAGGTTTTGGGGTATTTTGGTCATTTTTGAAGATTTTAGAGTACTTTGGTCGTTTATACTTTAGAGGCATTTTGGAACTTTTGATAATTGGGTAATTGGGTGGGTTGGGGTTTACCAATAATAATAGGGTTGGGTTAGGTTTAGGTTAGAAGCAATTAGTTAAATGAGTTTTAATGGATAAATGAGTTTTATATACCCAACCCAATTAAAATATTAAATTATATTTTAATATTATTAGTCCTCGAGTCTCATCTTACATTTTATTTAGCTATTACATTATATTTTACTAATTTTTAGTGAGGAATTATATTTTATTAATTTGAAGTATTAAATTAAAATATATTAAATTAGTTTGAAGTATTAAATTAAATTAAATTTTGTTAAATTGAATTATTAAAAAATATTTTTATTAATTAATACAATTTATTTTATTAATTTGTACTGTTAAATTATATTTTATAAATTTAATGTATTATATTCAATCTTATTAATCAAGAAAATATTAAATATTACTATTTATAATTTGAACTATTTATTTTACTATAAATCATGAAAATGCTAATAGAAAGACCTATCTCTGCGCTTTTAAAAGCGCTGGAATAGGGTCCACCTATTCCAGCGCTTCAAAAAGCGCTGGGATAGGTCTCTCTCCATAAGGGAATGGAGAGACCTATCTCAGCGCTTTTGAAAGCGCTGGAATAGGTGGACCCTCTTCCAAGGCTTCCAAAAGCGTCGGGATAGGATCCTCATTTCCTTATGGGGATAAATATGTCTCAGCGCTTTTGAAAGCGCTGGAATAGGGTCCACCTATTCCAGCACTTCCAAAAGTGCTGGGATAGGTCTCTCCAAAAGCGCTGGGATAGGTCCCTCGTACCACTTAAAAATTTTCAGACTTCCCACTTATTTTTTTCACCTTCCCACCACTTTGGCCTCTCATTTTTTGTCTCCCACTTCTTTACTTCAGATTCCTCTCACCCACATTTTCTCTCCCTCTCCCTCTCTCTCCTTAACCCACTTCCCCTCCTCCTCTCTTCTTCTTTACTCAAAACCCACCGTTTCTTTTCCAAAATTTCAAACACAAAAATACTACCCAAAATCACAAACCCAACCCAAAGCAAGATAAGTCTCTCTAGCTCTCATTTCTATTTTGTAGCAATATTTGTGTGTGTGTGTATATATATATATATATTTATATATTTGTTGTTAAATTTCTGGTTTTCTAGTTTTGATTTTGGTTGAAGTTTGGTTTGGGTTATATGTATATTTTTGTATAACTGTTGGTTGACTGTGTGGGTTTTAGTTTTGGTTTTGGTTAAAGTTTAGTTGATTTTGTGGCTTTTTATTTTTGATTTTGGTTAAAGTTTGCTCTATTTTGGAGGAACTGTAGGTGGCAGTAGTGCTAACAAAAATTTGCTCTATCTTGGAATTTAATTTTTAAGTACTTGTGATAATAGTGTCCATGGCTAATGGACCTGATTATCGAGCTAAAGTACTCTACTATTCCATGAAAATGACCAACTTATTTAGCTTCACTTTAAAATTAAATTTCTTTCAGAATGGGATATTCTTGCAATGGACAAAAATGGTAGAGTTTCATCCAATGTAATTTTAAGTATACGTTGTTATAAACTAGATTGAAAATAGTCATACCTATAAAAAAAGGATTTTTAAGCAGTGGATAGAATTTGGAGTGAATATGTTCATAGTACATACAATGGCATGATAATATATCATAAACATGCTAGTAATGATGGAAACTCTTTAATGTTGATTTTTTTAATTATTATTTACTATCTGATTATGTGATCCATCACGAATTTTATTAATTTTCCAGCCTATATGACCTATATTTTAGGTAAAGTAAGAACTTGTTACATTTTTTTATATGGCCCACAATATTATTTAATATAGTATAGTTTCATTTGGAATAATTGTGCTTACTTTCGAGTAACATTGATTATCAATAATTGTTTTCTGATGTTAACTTCATAATTTATTGCGTTCTATTTAGATTTTTGTAAATTAAGGATTGTTTGAAAGTTATGAAAATGCATTTATTAGTTAGTATTGAATAGTCATTGATGCATTTATCAGTTTGCCATTATTGTGTAGTGAATTTTCTGCCAAAAATAATTAATAGCTAAAGCATTAGTTTAGCTCTGTAATTTGGTGGTATATGCTATAGAAGTAGGTGCATCATTAACAACCCTATTCACATGGCAGAAGTTGAATATACCTAGAAATTTTCATTTATAAGGTCCACTATATTGGTTGTAGTTAAGAGTCTTGTGTGTTGTTTGATAAAGAGCAGGTTCCAGATTAATGACTTTGCCAAGCTGTTTGTGCTGTTATTGAGCAAAAATCCTTGAAGGGATGAATTTCACTGCACGGTGGAGTACTACAGGTCTCCATTTCTTGTATTGCAGAGTCGCCTCCCTGCAAGAGCTCCACAAAATGTGAGGACAACCTTGAAGTTGGATAAAATGGATTGGAACTCTATGAAGTGGAGAGATGCAGATGTGTTGGTCTTAAACACTGGGCATTGGTGGAATTATGAGAGGACTATAAGAGGGTAATTGATTCTCCAAATTTTGTGTGTGTTTACTAGGGTCATTTTCATTTGGCATGAGTTCTTACCTTTATTTGTTTAATCTTTTTTAAATAAACAACTTTTTATCAAAAAAAAAAATAAAAAAAAAATAAACAACCATGACTAGGTTGGTTATGAAAATAATAATAAATTCATTGAAGGATCTATGGAAGTGGCAAAGAGGCTATTTCACTAGGTCCATTTCTTTTGAATTTGCTTTCCATATAAGAGGTTGAAATGAAATCCATACCTAATCAAAAGTTGATAGTATACTATCTCAAGGCAACTAGTGACAAACTGTGCCATGAAATAGCCTCCTAATAGGATTATAGATATTTAGAATTGCTCCTGCTATACATGTCATAACAATGACCCCTGCCTATAAGTTCAGGAATTTGGATAGTTGATGGCTTTTTGTGAAATGTCAAAGAATATGAAAAAAAATTCTGGATTGTAATATAATTTTAGGAAAATAGTAAGTTCAGAAAATATATGCTTAATGGCATAATTTCTGAGAGAAGCCTCTTTTTTGGGGGTGGATCCGTGTTGGGGGGGGGGGGGGGTAGCTATTTCTTGATTTCTTTTCATATTGTTTGCCCAACATGTGGATGTTTATAATTGTGCACTTCATTTCTTCTTCTGGATTTTCTCTTTTTTTTTTTTTTGATCTCTTAATTGAAGGTGCTATTGTTGAAAGAATTAAGATGCTGAGCTGATGGTAAACTAAAGTTTTGCTGGATAAGTAGGCCCTTTTAATTATGAGGTTTAGTTGAACATTGATGGTATGGGTGCTTGAACACCTATTAATGGTTGCTTGTATTGGATCTCCTTGACTTATAATTCAATAAGAAATGGGGACCATACATCCTATCATCTTTAAATTAAAATTACAATGAGATTTGCCTTTATATAAGAGTTCAAACAATAAATTTTCTTATGTGACATTTGCACCAAATCCTTTATAAATTTTTTTTTTTTATGTTAGGTAGTTAGTATATGTATTTATAGATGCAAGACATCCTTAAATCATGGGTTAGTTTTAAGTGTCATTAGAACCTACTAACCTCATATTCATTATTCCTTTTTTCTTTTCTAGTTGGAGAAAAGATTAAAAGTCCATCTATTTTGTTCAGGGGTTGTTACCTACAAGAGGGTGCAGAGGTAAATATGGATATAGTCAATCCAAGGTAGAGAGATTGAATCCATACCACAACAGCTGGTATGGATTCAATCCAAGGTAAAACTACTAGTTTTAAAGACTTGAGGTAGGTCAAATTCTTTTAATTGGTTAGTATGTATTTCTGGCTATGAACATCCCGTTTGGTTTTATTTTGATATTTATCCTAGCATTACTAAGTAGCTCATGAACTACTACTTCCTCTCTATCCTCATTCCTTTTCAACTTTCTCATCTTTTACAATCTTTGCTTGCAGATTTTGTTCTCAAATATAAAAACTGGTTTGAGTATGGAAAAAAAAAAAAAAATGTAGTTGTGATTTTATTTGCAATAAAACCAGTGATCATAGATTAGATTAAACCTAAAAACTAAGCTTTAATTGATTTGCATAATTGACATATATGTATAAGTAAGTGAATGGCTAATTGTATTATGATTATATACTAAGTAAGGACAAAGCAATATATGTGGCTATTAGGTGGTTAAGTTATTAGATATATAGTTGTTGGTGTTTTAATTAAGTACTTAGGGTGTAATTAACCATTGGTGTTTTAAGTGTGGATTTAACTCTAAGCCAATCAAGGAGATCAATGATTGATTCTCCACAAAAAAAAAAAAAAAAGGAGATCAAGGATTGATGTGGTTTAATAAAGGAAATTGTGAACTTGTAAGTCTATATATATATCCTAGTAATTTACTTTCATTATTTCCCATTAATTTGATATTTATCCTAGCATTACTAAGTAGCTCATGAACTACTACTTCCTCTCTACCCTCATTCCTTTTCAACTTTCTCATCTTTTACAATCTTTGTTTTTAGATTTTGTTCTCAATATAAAAACTAGTTTGAGTATGGAAAAAAAAATGTAGTTGTGATTTTATTTGCAATAAAACCAAGTTTGTAGTTTTTTATTTATTTTATTTGCATTATATATCCACGTTTAAGGAATGATAGAGGATTAGTCTTGCTACAATTTCTGTTGTGTGAGTGCAACTCATTTTATGTGGAAGTCTATGTACTGTGAACTTCCAAAGTCAATTTGCTCTTTATTTTGGAACTTGGCACAGGGATAAAATGAAATAATTTCTATGGTAGGTTTAAAGTGGGTTTATTCTATACGGTTTTTGTTTCAACCAAAGTTAAATTTTGGTTTCGGTGTTGTTTGTTTGCCCCTTGAAGCTTGGATGGTGGGAAAAATCTAAATTGGGATTAATTCATTGAATAAAAAAGATTAAATCAATTATATGTTAAATTGTTCATGGCTGATGTGGGCTCTACAATTTGGTCAACACTTCCTAGCCTAATATACTAAGAATGAAAAAACCACAAAAAAAAAAAAAAATTTATGCTGATGATGATAATTATTATTCTCACTACAGACTTTTGTTGTTGAGGCAGTAAATTGATGCATCCTATTCATACCTTCTTTACTTTATCTTTATGCACTGGTTATCTTAGTAGTTTATAATTTAGACTTACCTTTTGTAGGATTAGCAGCTTGCTGAAAGTTTGGGTTCCTCTTTTCGTGAGGCGGGCAGTGAGTTGCTAAAGGGTGAGTAAAATCTGTTTCATAATATCCTACTACTTTATAATTATGTGTCAAAATTACTGTTGTGGTGGGTTGTTGATTTGGAGTAAGCGGGTGGCTTGCATGGTGATATAAGGTGGTCTACTTTATATTATTGGGAGTGTTGATCTTATTTCTTTAAAATGTGTTCTTAGTTGGCTATAGATTGAATTTTTATTTTGTGCTTGTTTTATGTCTTTCATGGAAAATATGATTTGTAAAAGTGGTCAAAAGGCCATTTGGCAATAATTGAGAAGCATAAGATACATACTTGTGGTTCCAAAAGCTATGCCCAAACGGTTGATCTCCTTGTAAGAATTAAAATTTATATATTAGTAACATGCCAAAAAATAATCAAACTTAAATCATTTTGCATTTTAAAGTAGAAGTAAATGTGTTTCAACACCGTCACTCTATTTTTCTGAATGTAATGACATTGTTGTTGGAAAAAAAATAATGGAAAGCCAGTAGACATGACAAATAATAAATGATTTTTTTTTCTTTTTTTTGTTGTGTTGGACAAATAAGTAAATAATAAGATGCACCATATTTTAGGGTTAATAATATGGTGCTAGACCCCCAAGGACATTAGTTGTGGTTCAATTTGTCAAATTTAATAATTGCATACTCATGCAAACAAGTTGTTGATCTTTGCATTAAGCAGTCCTATATTTGCTAATTTCCTCAGGCTTAGATCACCATTCTATCACCAAAATGGCATTAGGGTTTTCTAGGCAAACATGCACCATTTTTGGCATTAGAAAGTCTAATACATTGGATATGAAAGCTAAACTTTTTGACACTTCTGTGGTGGAATTTTCACATTTCTATTAACATAGAATTGTCAAAATTTGTTTGTTAAATAAGTCACAAACACGCACATCAAAAGCCTGTAAATGTGATGTGTGATAAATTATTAATGAGAGGAACCTTATATCTTACTTACTCTTGATAGTGTAGTAAAAGATTGTTATATATGTTTTTTGTCTTTACAGCCACTTAGGAATTAGTTTCCTTTTAGCAAAATAAGACAATTGGGCTTATTTGAATTTGAGAAAGAAGTAGAAGAGAGGGGAAGGAAGGATGGAGAGACATAAAATATTGTGATTTGTAAGGCATAGTAATTGATTGATACTAGGGAAGTTTGCTTTTATGTACTGGTTGAAGAGTGGCGTCACTTTTGCTAAGCAGTTTTTAGTTTGTTAATTATGAGTGACTTTATGAGTGAACTGAATAAGTTAGATAGGGCAACATGAGAGTGCCCACTTGAAGGAAATAAGTTTGAAAGATGTAGCTTATTTAATTGAACTTATTTAAGGGTTCTGCTAATATAGAATGTGATATCTAAAACATGTTTCTCATATAACTTAATGTATTGCTTGGGTCTTTTTAGGAGAGTTAGAGTTAAGGTTTGAACCTTTTCTCTACACTTTTTACCACACTAGTCTAAGTACCTTATTGCAATTCAAGGCTGTGTTTGGTGCCAGACTTACTCATTATTTGGTCTGGACTGTGTGGTAAAAAGACTTGTTTTACTTAGTGGGGAGCTACTCTGGCTTGCCTTTTATGGACCATTTGGAGGTAAATAAATTTAAGAGTTTTTGAAGGAATAGAATGTTCGAATACTTAATTGAAATCTCAAGTTTTGAGTGTGTTTTAATTGCTAATGTGGCACTTGGTAGTAATATTAGTGATATTGTGTCATTCAGCTACTAACTCTGTTGCTTAGTACACTAATCCATTATGTATTTCTTAATTCATAGGATGGTGATGGTGATGGTGATGGTGATGGTGATGGTGATTCTGCAGTGAATATCCAGTCTCCCGGTGCTTAGCACTTATCACTTGATGATACGCAGTAGGCAATACTTTGAGCACCTATTTTGGAGTAGTTACTATGATATTTTGATATTTATAATAAAGTTTCAAACTTTGATATATATATATATATATATATATTTACACATCATAGTTGGAAACTTTATTATAACATTCTAGGCAACGAGAATGTATTCTTTTGTGCAAGACATTCTATATAGTTAGAATGTATTCTTTTGTGTAGGACATTGTACATAGTTGTTTAGAATGTAATGTTTAGAATATATTATTTTGTTCATAACATTCTAGACACTTGGGATGTATTATTTTGTGTATAAAATTCTAGACATTTGGGATGTAATTATTGATATGGTGTAATTAAATATATTTAGTTTCTTGGTTTAATGTGGCATGGTATTTGCTATTGGAAAATATGAATTGTAGTTCATTATAGTTGCTATAAAATAGGTATTGGAAAATATGTATTTTAGGTACATCACAGGTGGTAAAATTTTTTTAAAAAAATTAAAAAAATAGAAAGGACCTATACCAGCACTTTTAAAAGCGATGACATAAGTCCTTTTAAATTATATTGATTCAAGACCTATACTAACGCTTTTTAGAACGCTGGAATAGGTGCTGCTTATGCCAGCGCTTTTAAAAGCGCTGGTGGATAAGTTACAAGGCTAGCGAAAATTGTCAGATGCCGACTGGGACTATCTGATTTCTATTACAAACTGGAGGCCGACTGGGGCCATCTGGTTACAATTGTAGGACTGACTAAAGTATTACAAAAGTAAACTGCCATTCTGATACAAGTATTGGGTTGTAAGAGAAGGGAGAGGTTTTTCCAAAAATTGGACCTGGTGGAATTTTGACCTGATTACAATTTTTGGACCTGGTGGAATTTTGACTTGATTACAATTTTTGGACTTGCTGAAGACTCAATCTGAGGCTTCCTTAAATAGGGAGAAGGAAGCCTTGGATTCTGCTGAAGATTGCTGAAAATCTGGAAGGTGAATTGCTTTAAATGGGGTGAAAACCTTTTCCACTGAAAGCAACAGTAATTTTGGACGATTGTGTCGGGTACTGTTCATGAATAGTGACTTTTTACTATTCATGAATAGTGTTCTGTCCCTTGTCTATAGTGTCGGCTGGGTGCTGGTTCCTGTTCATCAACAGTGACTGGTGCTGTAGATGAATAGTGACTTGTCTGGAGGTATTTTCTGACTGGTGCTATCCAGAATTTTCTTCAATCATCTTCTAACCTGTAGGCATCATTTGGATCCTGGAAATCCTGAAACAGAGGATTGTTTGGATCAAAATTTGCTGAGGCTTCGGAAGAAGCAGGAGAACCTTTCTCTTGCTCTTGAGACTGTAATTCTTCTGACTGGAGAAGCAACTGTTGGGCAAGATCTTTTAATTCTTTGCTAGATTTTCGTGCAAACTGAGAGGAGTCTAGACTAGACTGAGATCTTGAGACTATATTCCTTTAAACTGGGAGGGGGAAATCCATATAAACTTGACTGATGACTGAATCAATCTTAAGGGAGTCCCACCATTTAACTGAAAATTCTCTGTTTAATAAATTCCCATTAATGTCATAGTTCCACATGCTGATCCAGTGAATCCTGTACTTGACTGTCATGTGCAGAATGGCTGGAAATTGCGCACTATGAGGAGTGAGTTTATACCTGGAGCTGAAATACCTTAGGGTGTCCTGGAGGCAATCTGGGAAAATTTGCGGAACTGAACCAAACATTTCCCACCACTTAAGGAACCATGTAGGTATCGGACTGGAGAACTTCTTGTCGAACATTAAGAGCTAGGAATGATCAAAGTTCATGTTCTGGTAGAAAAGGACCTTTTCAAATGCATCCATGTAATCGTCGTAACTGTAATGGAGATTTGAACCTGTGATGGACTTGCGTCCTTTGAGAGTTTTTAGCAAAGAGGGATGCTGTCCCCAATCTTTGCTGCTGATAAAACCTGTGATTATGAACTTGGGGTAGAGGACTATTGAGGGGTCCCCTTTGTTCATGATATTCTCAACTCTGGCAGACTCTTCCTCAATGAGGATTTGTCTAAAATATTTGATGTTTTTCTCCGGGTGTCTTAGGAGAAAATGCCATCCTTCTAGGAAAACTTCCATAGCTAAGGCAAGAGGATCTTTTATATGAACTATGTGGGGTTAAATATAAGAGATGTGCTGAATGTAGGGCTTTTTGAAATAGGGTGACTTATTTCTCCTGGATAATGGCTGGGATGGTCTTTGGGACTGCAATGGCCCAAAGGGGTCATCAACTGTATAGAGGGTGGTTTGCTTAGGGGCAGGGGAGGCTAGGGCGGAGCTGTAACTGGGTTGGACTGGCCTTTCGTATTTAGGTCTAGGAATGGTAGACAAAACATATCGATTGGCAACTGAAACTGGTGATGCTGGTACTAATTGGCCAGGGTTCTTTGCCTGACTAGTACTTCTTAGGGTTTACTGTTTAGGCAACTTTGGGGGGACGGGTTTCTTTCTCGACATCTTGGTTTGGACTCTGTAAAAATTCACGGGTAAGAAAATTAGGGATGCTGTTTTGAGTTCCTTTTATGAATTCTATGTCAAAGTCAAAAACTGAAAGAATAGCTTGCCATCTGGCAAAAATCTGTTTTGATGCAATATTCTGAACATCTTTTTCTAAAACATGCTTAGCAGATTTGCAATCAATTCTTACTAAAAACTTTTGATTCAAAAGATCACTTTGAAATTTTGAAATGCAAAGTACTACAGGTAAAATTTCTTTTTTAATAGTACTATAATTTAACTGAGTAGAGTTTCAGATTCCTGAATGGAAACAGACTATCTGTTCCTAGGAATTTGGACTGACTTTCTGGAGGAGAATGCCACCAAAACCTATGTCAGAGGCATCGGTCTGGACAATCTTGAAGGAATTGACTGAGGGAATTCCTAAGTAAGGAACTGTCTTGACATATTTTTTGATGTTCTGGATGACCAGGGTATGAGCAGAGGTCCATGGGGATGGATTGGTTTGGAGTCTATCAAAAAGGGGTTTGCATTGCTGCCTGAGATATTGATAGAAATCTGAGATGTAATTAAGAGATCCTAGAAATCTCTGGAGCTGGGTTTTATCTAGGATTTCATCTGGAAACTTGTTTGCAAATTGGATAGCACGACTAATGGGTTTGATGACACCATGTCTTATATCAAAACCTAAGAACCGCACATTGGTATGGAAAAGCTTGATTTTTGGGGCAGAAACAACAAGACCATTAAGCTTGATGGTTTGGAGGAAGGTTCTTAAGTGCTTCCAATGTCTTTCAATAGAATCTGAGAAGATGAGGACATCATCAATGTAGACAATAGTATGATTAGAGAATGAATTAAAAATCTCATTCATGATATTCTGGAATTCTGAAGGTGGATTCTTGAGACCAAAGGGCATTACGTTCCATTCATAATGGCCAAAGGGTGTGGTAAAGGCTGTCTTAGACCTATCAGACTCTCTGATTTGTATTTGCCAAAAACCACTTTTCATATCAAACTTACTAAAGATCATTGCTTTGCTAAGCCTATTGACTAAGTCTTTTTTGTTGAGAATTGGATACCTTACCCATTCTAAGACTTTGTTAAGAGGCTTGTAATTGATGACTAATCTGGGTACACCTCTCTCAATCTCAGCATTTTTCTGGACATAAAAGGCTGGACAAGACCATGGTGATCTAGATTTCTTGATGATACCTTTTCTAAGAAGATCATCAATCTCTGCTTTACAAACATCCATGAGTTCTTGATTCATTTGGATGGGTTTAGCTTTGGTTGGGATATCTTTTTCATTAAAATCTTTAGTATAGGGGAGAGCTACTTCGTGTCTCTTTCTAAACCAAAAGGCTGTGGGTAAATCAGAACAGACTTCCTGTTTGAGTTTTTCTTCGAACTTTCTGATTTCTTTTTGGATGTCCTTACAAGTTAGTCTTTCTTCGACTTTCTTGTACTTCAAATCATCTTCCAAGTATTTGATTTGCTGTCTTTTGGCACTGATAAGATTAAGGGCTCTGGAGATAGATATATCTAGGAGAATACTAATATCTCTTGGTTCTGGGCTCCTAAGGAACCTAAACTTAACAGGATGGCCAAAAGGATGGGTAGTGATTCCTTCACTATCCGTAACGAATGGGTATAGAAGACACATGAACGGGTTTCCTAGGATAACCTTATCCGTCATGTTTTTGACTAAGACAAATGTGGTTTTGAAACATGCGTCATCTTGACAGACATGTGCTCCTGGGATTTTATACTTGATCTGCATTTTCCCTCCACTTGCAGATGTCAACCTTTCTTTGGTTTTGTAAAAGTACTTAGAAGGGACAATTCCTTCTTGGATACAATTGAGATTAGCACCTGAGTCGATTAAGGCTACGGCAGTAAACTCATAATATTTTCTAATCACAATTCTTACTATAGAATGCCATTTTTGGAAATCAATCCTATTCATGGTGTCTAAAAACTTTTCACTGCTGGGTTGTTCATCCTGGGCCTGGACTATATTCGCTGTTGGGTTAACTGTCTCATCTTCTTCATCAGAAGGGTCCTGGGATGGTGGATCTATCTCATTTTCTTGATGAGAAATTTCTTCTAGGGTTTTGGCTCTCTTATCAAGGAGACTATTGTCGACCCTAAGAATGGTCATTTCTTGTTTGAGGATTCTAACCTCGGATTTGGTATCCTTGATTTCTTTTTGAAGGTCATTGACCGTAACTTCTTTCTTGGATCTGGAAAACCTATCATAGATTTTTTCTAAATCTACTTTTGGTTCATGAAACTTAGGTTCTGGCTTAGTGGTTTCTTTTACCAAGGTCGCACGGAACGAGCTAAGTCTTTGGGCTTTAACTATTGGGTCCTCGATCTGTTCTATGAGATCTAAGAGTAGTTCTTCTTGTTTACTGAGAACCTTAACCTGGGAAGAGGTATTGGGTTGGCTTGGTGGAGTGGTTTCCTTGTTAGGCTCCTTTTGCCACCTAAAATAATTTTCAAAGTAGACAAAGAAAGGAATATTTCCTTATACATCCTTCATGAATGCTTGCCAAGCATTATAGACTTCTTTCTTTTGATCTTTGGTATGGTTTGCTCTATAGGCTTCTCTTTTGACACGGTTCTCTTCTAAGTCAAATTCCTTGCCTAAGTAATCCACATCTGGTTTGAAATCCTTTTTCAAGACCTTAAGATCAAAATCCTCAATGTTATCTCGATATGGGTCTTCCATATTAGTTCCTGAGGGTGATCCTACCTTTTGATTGTTGCTGTCATCTTGATCAACAACTGAGTCCTGTTTGGCTGTATAACAAGGTGTACTTACCTGGGATCTGGTTTTTACTCCTTGAAACTCTGGTCCTAAGTCTCTTCTAGATCTAGGGAATGGTGCCAGAGGTCTAGAGGAGCTGGCTTGGGAAACAGGTCTGTCTCTGAGGAGAATGGGTGGTTGCCTGCTAGGGAATCGGCTAAGATCTATTGGGGATCTAGGCCTATAGTCATCTAAAGGTGATCTAAACCTGGATTTGTCAAAACTAAGTCTAACAGAACCATCTGCTAGTTGTTGGACAAAATCTAACTCCGAATCCTGATCTGGGTTTTGGATTTGGAGAGGAAAGTTCTCATTCTGAAGTTTCCAATCTTCTGGAAAGGAAATCTCATCCCATCTAACGGTTCTAGGGATCTGGATTTTTCCTTGGACGTTGGTTTGAATAAGAAGTGTTTCTCCCACTTTCTTTCTGTCCAAAGCACCAACATTCATATTTGTTTTGATACACTTATAATACACCCTGTATATAAGTGCAATCTGGCTAGTTCCCTGCGTCATGAGGGTTCCATGGGTCTTGATATTCAAGGTTAAAGCTTGCATGACGTTCCGGTCATGAAGGTGAACTGTGAAGTTTGGGAAACAGTCGAAATGAACTGGTCTGTTACTTAAACTGGTCTGAATGGTTCCTAAGAGACTGTCATTAAACCTTATATGACGGGTATCTTTAAGGGCTAACAGAACTGAATTGTTCAATCCTGATCTGATGAGAAGTTTGACACCAATCTGGACTAAACCTATATGCATGAAATGGTGTCCTTTCTTAATGTGAGCTTTTATCTGGGCTGGACTAAATAAGTAGCACGTCTCGTACTCCTTATTGATTCCATAAACTTGCTCTATGGTTCTAATGTGGAAATCTGTCTTGAAGGTATTCAAACCCCAAGAAGATTTGTAGAATTCTTTGGTGGGTACCTTAGGGAGGTTCCAATCTCCTAACTTAAGGTCTAGGTCTGACACTTCATATTCTTCACTATGGATGATTCCTGATTCTTGTGGAATTTCCGGAAGTGATGTGGATCTACTAGCTAAACTGGAGGTTGAGTTACTTCTAAACAATTTACTCATCATCTTGGCTATCTGGTAGGGAAACACAATTAAAACCTGATTACCTTTATCTCCAAACAATTGGATCTAACCTTAGATCTGACAACAGGGTATTCACACTGAGACAAGGTGCCTTCACAATGCACAGTATAGCCTCTAACTGCCTTTTTCTCCTAAAACGCCTGAAAACGCCTAACGCCTCACTCCGGCTAAACGGCGAACCAAGGATTCCAAGGACCAACTGGACTATAGGACAACACTGGTAGGTCTTAAACATCTCAAACAGTCACCTGTAACAGATTTTCGAGCTAAACATAGGGATAAGAAGAAGTAGATAACTGGGAAATAACTGGGTTAGCTTGGACAGATAACACAGAATGAAAGAATAAACTGAAGAAATAACTGAATCAACAGGTAAGTGAGTAGAAGAAAATCACAAGACAGAAATAAACAATAGGAATATAGTGAGAAAATAATGCCATGAAAATACTGTATGCAATATTGAAAATAACTTTGATAAAACTGAGGCGGTATAACCGGTCAAACTTTGATTAACTTGAAAACAAATGTAACTTACAAATGTAACTTGAAAAGCGCTAGTATATGTCTTTTAAATTACATTCTTTCATAATCTATACCAGCGCTTTTGAAAGCGCTGACATAGGTAGTATCTATTCCAGCGCTTTTAAAAGAGTTGGTATAGATCTTGAATCAATATTATTTAAAAGGCCTATACCAGCACTTTCAAAAGCGCTGGTATAGGGCATGCCCTTTCCTGGCGCTTTTGAAAAGCGCTGGTACAGGTGCCGTGATCCTATCCTGATAGTCCAAACGCGACAGTTTGAAGCGCCAGTAAAAAAACCGCCGGGATAGGAATTCTGACCCTATTCCAGTGCTTTTTGGGCCTATCTCAGCGGTTTTGAAAACGCTGGGATAGCTCCATTTTTTTTGTAGTGGCTGTAGAAAGTAGAAACCCTTCTTGTTTGTTTCACATAATGGAAAAGTACTACTCCACAAAATAACCAATGAAATAGGCTTAATAGGGCTTTACTTTGCTTCAAGATATATGCAAATAAGTAGCTTTCCCAAACTGTATGAGAATCATTTTCAATATTAAAATTAAATATTATAAATTTAAAAGTATATCTATGATACATTATTTAAAACTTCAAGAAATAGAACTGTTAAATGGACACGATGTTTAAATGAAGTGGATAATGTTTTACGAGGATGATATAGATTTTTTCTTTGATATGTAAGCTTTGTTTTGAAAATGACAGAAAACCTATTTCCCCTTAAGTAAAATGGCACTTAATGGATACATATTGGTATTTAGATCATAAGAGCGTATCATGTAAATGAAAACAGGGAAATAAGGTTCACAAGTTGACTTGCAAAAAACCCTTAACGAAGTTATGCACTCATGCTAGTCCTTTTAAGGTGGGTTTGGGGATTTTTATATATATATATATATATATATATGCTTCATAAATTTCATCTACCCCTCTCTTCTTAATAATTAATTAATTAATTATGGAGAAAATTTTAAAAGCAACAACCTGTTCCAAGACACAGTTAATTCTAATAAAAACATTGCCACCACCATCCTTACGCGTCCTGATATGAATGACAATCTCCTATATATGTTCAAATATTTTTTTTTTCTCATAATTAAGATTACTTTCTCTTTTCTCATATTATTTTAGCAACATATTTTTGGTTTTTTTATTTTCCCCGGGGGGGGGGGGGGGGGGGGCTCATGAGAATAGCCCACTTTAGACTTTTGCAAGTGAAAGACAACTTATATCAAATTTAGATTTTAGCAGGCTTTAATTAGCTCAAAACATTTTAACAAAATCAATGAGCAATGGTATGCATGTTAAGGAATTACTGGGTTGTACTATAGTACATATATGTATTAATAACGGAAGTACATTCTTAAATTGTATAGTAAGTAACAAATGCATGCATGTGCATGCAGGGGCGGAGAAATAGCAAGGCTTGGCCCCCCTCCCCCCAATTTTTTTAAAATTCTTATATTATGTATAAGTATTAAAAACTTTAAATATTTAGTTACAAAATAGAAGTTGGCCCCCTCAAATGTTTGAGTTAGTCTAACAATACTCTTAAAAACTAATAAAATTTGCCAATTGGTCTAGTGGTTATAAAAACAAGGTAGTTTTTGTTTTCTCAAATTCTTTTTTTGTACATATTTAATATCAAACTAGACAGTACTAATTAGAGTTTAAAAGATAATAAATTCTCCTAAAAAATTATCTTGCGAATATACATATGTGAAAGTTGTTAATTATGACCTACTTTATATATTTATAAATTATGACCTACTCTAATATCAAAATATTAATGTTTATATATGTGTGTGCGCATTTATGCACGCATGTGATAGTTTATCTTAACTCGTGACTATTATATTAATATTAATATTTGACCCCAAATAAAAAATTCTAACTCCAGTCCTGCGTGTTTTTATAAAATATAAAGTTTTAGAATACAATGCATCTGACTCAAAAAAAAAAAAAAAAAAAATACAAAGCATCGTGACCACATGGTAATTAAATGCCTGAATTTAATTTCAGTTTTGAAGACGTATAACTAAGCAAGCTGGGAATTTGTACGACACTAATTATTGTGAGGCACAAGGATATATTATCTACTGTCTACTGTCTCCTATTTCCTTTTCTGTTTTTTGTTTTATATCTGACAATTGTAATTGTGAACTTGGTTTTTCCATTTTGATAATTAAGCCAAAATATAGCACAGGAGGAAAGTATCTTTGGCCAGGACTCCCTAAATTTTTGCTTCCAATGTCATCGACTCATCGTTAACCTATTTAATAGCCTGCCAAAGGGGATGTCACTGAGTGAACAGAGAACAACAAATAACTTAATTTTAAAAAATAAAAAATAAATAAAGTCCCTCGTGAAGCAAACGTGGATGATACAATACCACAAACCGAAGGTTCACTAGTCAGTGTCTAAAAAATCCCACTTGTTTTAATAACGTTGTTATAGTAATATTGTTTGTATTTTTTGAAAATATGTAGAGTGAAAAAATGTGTGAAGATACGTGTAATATTATTTAAACACTGAAAATTGTTGTTTAAACAATGGTAACAAAAGAATGTTTATGATTAACATTATTATTTGCTTTAATTAAAGAGAAGTAAAAAAAGTATTTTTTTTAAAAAAGTTTTAATGCATTATTCATGTAGAGTAGATTTTGGGACCAAGTTCCCAACTGCCAAATGGGGTAATATGAATCACATATATTTATATCTGTATTCATTATTTTATGTTTCGATGCCTAAAAGTTTTTTTTTTTTTGTGTGTGTGTGTGTGTGTGTGTGTGTATTTGATGTCTTAAATTAAAAGTTAAAACATTGTTGGGTTTGAAAATGACTTAACAACCATCTTGCACTTTTGGTGTAATGGTCATTTTACAAATACGTTCTTGTGAGATAGAAAGTGGACAAGGGCCTGGGTTTAAGTTTTCAAGAGAGAGTTTCATATACATATACATTTAGATTGATTAAGCTAGAGTAGAATTTATGCCTCAGATCAAAAAAAGAAAATCACTTAACAGTTTATATTAGTATGAGTTTAATTAAACATAATAGAATTGAAAGTTACTCATCTTTTTATTTAAAAGATAATATATTAATGGTATGTTTGAGATTCGCTTATTTTGCTAAAACTGAAATTTTTTTACTGAAAGTATTGTAGATAAAGGTAAAAGTTAGCTGAAATAGTACCGTGAGACCTATGAATAGTATGAAAAAGTGCAATGAGACCCATAAATAGTAGAAAAAATAAGCTGAATAGTAAAATAAGTTAGCAAAAATTATTTTTGCCAAACGCACACTAAGTATGCATACATATCTAATCTTAATAGTTTATTACAAAATATATATTAAATAAGATAATATCCTTAAATAATCTTTTAAAATAATTTAATACTTACAATAATTAGTGGGAGAGGAAGAATTTAAACTCCCTATCTCCTTATATAGGAGATTAAGGGTCTGTTTAGGATCTGCTTATTTTACTGAAAGTACTGTAGATAAAGGTAAAAGTTAGCTGGAATAGTATAATAGGATCCATGAATAGTACCAAAAAGTGCAGTGTAGCTCATGAATAGTAACAAAAATAAGCTGAATAGTAAAATAAGTTGATAGAAATAATTTTTACCAAACACACACTAAGTGATACTACTAAAAGCATTCACAGCTGGTTTAGTAAAACAAAACCTATTGACAGAGTTTTTAAATAATGGGATCAACTCTTTGTAATGACTTTAATTATTAATGTGGAAATATGGTTTTTTTTTTTTTTTCATAATGAGGAGATATGTTCAAGACTTTCTTTATTTTATAAATAATTATTCAAGATTGCAAAAACAATGAAAACATCATTAATATAGATTGAGAACCCTATAGATATCCACAATTATATCTCAATATGTTCTTTCTGAAAAAAAAATATATATATATATATATTTATATATATTCCAAGATTTTGGGAAGCCATGCACGTGAAATTTAATTCATTCTTTAAACGGAGTACAATTACTTTAACACGTTTGGCCTCACCAGTCATCGTTGATACATTGGGGCTGAGTAAAGCTTTTTTTATTTTTATTTTTCAAGTTTTTATTTTTTAAATTTTAACTTACAGCGTCCGTTCCTGATAATAACTCTTTATCATTAGATCAAGACATCAATCGATTTTTGATGTAGGCAGAGATTGAACTCCAAGTATCTTATTTAACCATCAGAGACTTTACCAGTTGAGTTAATTGGAATCTACATAAATAAAGCATTTTGATTATTTATTGAGTCTTTCATTTCCGGTTAGCTTTTCTTTTTCACTTTATGAGATCCTGACCAAACTTTCTTTCTTTATTTATTTTTGTTAATTTGTTATTTGTGTTTTTCTTTTTAAGACAAAAAGTAAAAATCTTTGGTAATAATCATACTTTATTGCTTTTTTTGATAATTCAATAACTGACAAGAATTTGAATCCTGAAAATTTTTGTTGTATACTTAGAAGTGTCTGCTAAAGTGTTAAACTATAAGCAGTACGAATTAGTATAACTATTTTTACACAACTAATTTGAACCTTAAATTTCTATGATGCTAAATAATAATAATAATAATATTAACTAGTGCTTTTACAATTGATTTTCACATTATGGATCACTAATTATTATTATATTTTTATTTGTTTATGATGTTCTATGATTATCAATTTATCTGCTCTAAGACCACTGAAAGTATTTAACAACCATGTAAAACGCCAATTTACATAAATTTGTTTCTTTCTTTTTAATTTTAAATTTTTTCCTGCAAACAAAGAACTTTACATATTATACCCTATTTTTCTCAAAAGAAAAAAGAAAAAACCCTATTTACAACTTCAACTTTTTTTTTTTTTTTTTTTTTTTTTTTTGTGTTGATAAGCACAGTTTTTTTTTTGGTGAAACAAAGAATCCTTGCACTAAAACAGTTGGCATTTTGGCGCAATTGGTACTATGGTTCATCGATGATGTTAACTTCAAGTACGTGCAACTTTTACTAAAATTACATCATTCTCTTATTTTACATTGAATTTTTTTAAAACAACAAATTTACTGCTAGAAAAAAAAATTATATGAGTACAAATATTCAAAAGAATAAATTCCAAAAATTTTGCTCATGATTGCTAGACAAAATGGGCTTTTGCCATTTTCGCGTAAAAAATCCAGCATTTTGCCCAATTTTTCAAACTAATTAGAGAAATACCCCTCTTTTGAAACTCGATTTTTTCAAAATCGAGTTAAGCCTTATAGTGGCGTTTTTAAGGAGCCTATAGTGACGTTTTAAGGACCTATAGTGACATTTTAGAACTCGAGCTCCATGAAATCGAGTTACAGGTAAAAAAAAAAAAAATTGCTTATAACTCGAGTTCATGGAGCTCGAGTTCCAAAACGTCACTATAGATCCTTAAAACGTCACTATAGGTTCTTTAAAACGCCACTATAGGACTTCAAAATTTTTTTTTAAACTCAATTTTGAGAAAATCAAGTTTCAAAAGAGGGGCATTTCCCTAATTAGTTTGAGAATGAGGACAAAATGCTGGATTGTTTTTTTAAAATGGGCATAGGCCAATTTTTCCCATGATTGCCAACAAAATTTAAACTTCTCCAAACTTTTAACCTTTTTTTGTTAATTAATATGTTTCCTATATTTTCTCTCCTCTCATTTAGGTAACCCCTCCTCTCTCGTAGGTAATTATTTGCATATATGTTTACAAAGTGTGTAATCACTTCTTTCATTTTTTTTTTTTAATTTGAAATAGTAATTTTACTTCTAGCATAATCTAAGTGTATATGTGTGTGAAATTCAATTTTGAAGACTTGAATCCCGGCTCTTGCCCCTCTACTCCCACAAAAACTTGTACTTGTAAAGTGATTATCATGTTAAAAAGTGTGCGGTGTGATTACCTTCATGTTGTAAACAAATCTGAAACTTCTCCAATTGTCATCGTTTTTTTGTTTTTATTATTATTTATTTTTAAGAAATAGTGTATGAATATATGAATTTATGTTGATTTATAAAAAGCGAAGAATCCGCACAGTTGTTGGAGCAAATTTGTTGAGAAATAAATGAATCCATTGAAGGATTTTGTCAAGGGCATTAATGAGAGCATCGACATCCTAGGGATCTGTTGAAATTGAAGGATTTTGTCAAGGAAACCTATGACTATTGGCTATATATGATTCTCTGATAATAAAAAAAACTAGTGAAATTCAGACAACCATATTCATGTCCGTGTTTCCCGATAGATCAACAAAAAAAATTTGCTTTCAAAGTCCTTCTCCAATCTATGTCAATGTGAAGTAGTGAAGTACCTTTCAGTCCTAAAAACATTTATTTATCCTATATGGTCATCCAGTTATCGCACCCAACTATGAAGAATCACCTGAATTAATTAGACACCGTCACGTTTATACTCAATTATTCTAGGTTTTGGGAGCATGCATAGTTTCAAAGGAAATTCACACACTGTCAAAAAAAAGTAACTTTTAGTAAGAATTTCAGGTGTCTACTTATTATAAGCCAAGAAGAAAATGCAGGACAAGTGGACGACAATATTTGCTCATTTCATTAACGTACTGAATGAAAAGGGTAAAAGCTGACCAACGGTACGTGTATGCGTATCAAGGAAGTCAATCTCGTACAGAAGGCTATATTGATTTGAGCAGTAGAACGATATATTTCAGTACCGGTCAGTATCAATGTACCGTTTTGAGTTTACCGCTATTTAATATATATGTGTGTGTGTGTGTGTATATATTATTGTACGGCCCGAGACTAGACCCTTTTGGGCCTTGAGCGTTGGAATCCAGTCTCGTGAAGCGGCCCATAAGCCCGGCCTTTCCGTCTTAACCTGGGCCGAGTCAGACAAGATTGTATGTCTGGGAATCATATTGTTATTATGACCGGCAAAATGTCCATTGTGCAAACCCCAACCATTGATACACGATTAGATTATGGACCGATCACTGTTTGGTGGAAAGCGTCCCAGGGAAGGTTTGTTCACTCAGGAGCATTGTGGCCAAGTTTTCCGGCACCGCTCTAAGGGAGTCGCTATCGGACATCCTTCCAGTAGTAAGGAGCTAGTTCCAATGCCACTCCTACCACCTCCCACTCCCAACTAAAACATCCACTTAGCAACGATGACATTGGATTTCCTATCCCACTACCTCCAAGAGTAATCATGACTCTTTCACTTGTTTGAGGCTATAAATAAGAGAAACCAAAGAGGAAAAAGGGCCTGGAGGAGCAATTGGTAGTAGAGGATAGTAGAGTTACGAAAGTTAAGAAGGAAAGAGAAGAGCGCAACAGCAGAGAAAAGGAGGAAATACCGTTGGGTCTCAGTACTGTGAACGACCCAATGTAGAAAATCCTAAACCCACCTTATAAGTAAATTGTGAGCCCAAGTGAAGCCCAGTTCAGAAGCCTCTTCCTTGGCACGCACAATTATAATAAATATAAAAGTTTATCATAAAACATTACCTTAATTTAGAACAAATTATTCATGGTTTTAGACTTTAGCATCAATTAAAAGAAAAAAAAAACACAATATAAAAATGGAAAGCTTAATTATTTATTGAATACTAAAAAAATAAATAATACTAATAAGTTAATGCAAATAAGTTACCATGTTGCTCTTACAAATATTCAAAAATTACAAAACTAAAAAAAAGAAAGCTTTTTTTTTTTTTTGTACTGGTCGGTATGGCCGGTACGGCCAGTATTTAAACCGGTACGAAACATTGACGTTTTGATACCGGTATATGTACCGATACGGTACATACCGACTGGTACCGGTACGGTATTGATTACATTGACGCGTACGTAAAAAAATAAATATATGGCTACAAATATTCAAAAGAATAAATTCTAAAAATTTTGCTCATGATTGCCAATAAAATTTAAACTTCACCAAACTTTTAACCTCTTTTTGTTAATTAATATGTTTCCTATATTTTCTCTCCTTTCATGTAGGTAATCCCTCCTCTCTCGTAGGTAATGATCTGCATATATGTTTACAAAGTATGTAATAACTTCTTTCTTTTTTATTTTTTTTTTAATTTAAAATAGTAATTTTACTTCTAGCATAATCTAAGTGTATATATATGTGAAATTCAATTTTGAAGACTTGAACCCTAGTTCTTGCTCCTCTACTCTCACAAAAACTTGTACTTGTAAGGTGATCATCATGCTAAAAGTGTGCGGTGTGATTACCTTCATGTTGTAAACAAATCTGAAACTTCTCCGATTGTTGATCGTTTTTTGGTTTTTTATTTTTAAGAAATAGTGTATGAATATATGAATTTATGTTGATTTATAAAAAGCGAAGAATCCGCACAGTTGTTGGAGCAAATTTGTTGAGAAATAAAGGAATCCATTGAAGGATTTTGTCAAGGGCATTAATGAGAACATCGACATCCTAGGGATCTGTTGAAATTGAAGGATTTTGTCAAGGAAAACCTATGGCTATTGGCTATATATGATTCTCTGATAATCAAAAAAACTAGTGAAATTCGGGCAACCATAGTCATATCCTTAATTCCCGATAGATCAACAAAAAATTTGCTTTCAAAGTCCTTCTCCAATCTATGTCAATGTGAAGCAGTGAAGTACCTTTCAGTCCTAAAAACATTTATTTATCCTATATGTTCATCCAGTTATAGTACCCGACTATGAAGAATCATCTGAATTAGACACCGTCACGTTTATACTCAATTATTCTAGGTTTTGAGAGCATGCATAGTTTCAAAGGAAATTCACACTTTACTTGACAAGCACTATATTTATTAATTAGAAGTGAAAAAAATAATAAAAGAGGAGTAAAAATGTAATATTAAATTATTAATGAGTGCCCTGAGTATGAATCAAGGAATAATAAATATTAGATTATGAGGAATAATACACACTTTTCAAAAGAAAAATATAGACAGTAAATCATTGATTTTCACACATAAATTTATTGCATTTTGTGTGCTCACTTTATTTTTCAAAACCTGTATAAAAAAACATTGTTTAATAAAGTAGTAAATACTATACATCATAATTTGTGGTCTTGTCCTTATGGTACTTGTAGAAAGTTACACAAGCCATTTTGGATATATAACATCAAGAGATTCAAAAGAAAAATAAAGGAAAATGTTTTTTGTTGAGTTTTGTACACCTTGGTGTGATTTATACATTATGATCATTTTGGGCTTTAAATTTTGGTTTCATTAGTATAATTATTATCAGAACCATTTTGGAGGCAGTTATGCGTGGCAAAATTGATATTTACTATCATTAATTACGATCCGCTGAATCACTGATATAATTATAAGTTAACGAATGTGGAGAAGAATTGATTGCTACTGTAGACATTAGGAGTAGGATTGGAATTTTTTTTATAAATTTTTAATGAAGCCACTTTAGAAGGGATTTAAATACACGATATTTCAGTCTAAACCAGTAAATTGATAATAAAGCACCTTCTACAATATTGACTTTAATTGCTCCAAAATATAGAACTAGTTAATTTCTATTTTTTATTTCTTTTTAATTGAAGTTCCAAAACGTGTCTTCCAATGTAGTCACCTACCAGAACAAAGGTTCATCATGAATTTCTTACTCACATTCTCTTTATGGTCAATTGCACACTCTTATTAAGATAAACCTTAATATCTTGAAGTGGATAGATAAAAGGAAAGAAAGTAAGTGGAGGAAGAAAAATCACTTCTCAGGTTTAGATATTGGGTTTGTTTTCTATTTTGAGGCTCACAAATGGCTCAAAAAATAACATTAATTTTTATTTATTTAGGATTTTAGATAATTATTATAAAAATTGAGTTATTGTTTTTCGGATTTAACATTTTCCTTCAAAACAAACATTGTGTATATTAAAATGAGTTATTTAAATTTATGAAATACTTTAAACGTGCTTCTCTTATTTATCATTTATTTTCTCTCTAACTGAATTGATCAAACATGCTCTAAATTTATGAGTTGGTCTTGGCCTCTTGGAGCTAGGCAATGAGTTGGATGGAGACCATCTTTGCCAAGCTACATTTATATAAACCCAAAAGGTCATTTTGGTCACTTAAACTTTAAGAGTTGTCTTGGGGCATCTCAGCCATTACCAATATAGTAATGAGATTTGTTAAAACTGAAATAAAACAGATTTAAGAGTTAACTGACTTCCTCAAAAGAGAAAAGAAAAAAAAAAGAAAGTAAAAAAAAAGAAGAAGAGAGACTTAATTGACATGTAGCTATAACTTTCAGTTTAAGCTGCTTAGCAAACCAAAAAAAAAAAAAAAAAAAACCTTACAATTTAAGGCTTCACTAGTTGCTATCATGTGCATCGATCTTTTGAGAGATGTAAATTAAAATAAATAAACACCGAAATAAAGTTGATTATTTTTTAACATTACACACTTAAATCAATAATAATAATATGTTATGTTATAAAAAATAATTAAAGAGACAATAAAAATGATGATGTTATTTGTAGATATTAATAAATGAAACATTAGATCAAGATTAAAGGGTAACGCTAGCTGGAACTTAAAAAGCATTGATCTAAAAAAGCAAGTATTCGTTTACTAGTTTATTAATTAATGATATTATATGTTGCTGTGATGCCCTTATATTCAATTGTATAAGTTAGATGTCCCATGATTTTGTCACAATTTAAAGTTTTCACAAACCAATATTTGATATTAAATATGTGCCCAAATTAGAGTTAGCTACATAAAATTTGAGTATGAATAGACTTAAAGAAACAAAAATTGTGTAGCATATAATAATATATATGGCTCATGCAAACATGGATCTAATAGAAATTTTTAATTGAAATGATTTTATCTTCTTAGATGGGTTTTCTTAGGAAGTTTCCCATTTCTTTATAGAAGTTTTGTCATATTGCAAATGGCCCTGGTTTAGGGTTTTGGTTTTTTGCTTGTGTTTGGTTCTGTTTTTGCTCGTTTGCCCTAGTAGCATGGGGTCCAATGTACTAAGTTAAACCTATTAGCTTGTTCTCTTGCTTATTATCCAACTACTCAAAATTGTCCCATGGTGTGGATATAGGAGGGCCCTCTGTTCTTGAGGCCCCTTTTCCAATATGTGATATATACAATGTATGAATTGGGTAAACTTTCACTCTCACATATTGAAACAATTTAAAACAATAATGATAAATGGAACCTATGAAAAATGTCTCAGATTATGTCAAGGTTTCTAATGTCAATAAATAGATCTAAGATGAAAAAATAGGCCTCATATATTAAAAAAAAAAAAATACAAATACTAAATTGAGAATGATAGCTCTAGTACTATATACATAATTAACTAAATTTGATTGGAATTTGTGAAGGTCTAGGACTGAATAAAATTTGCCATGAATATAAGATTTTGGGTGACATGCCAAAACTCATTAGAATGAGTTGATTTTTCAAGAACATGTTTCCAATTATTTTTATAAGATGGTGGATCTTGATGTTTTTGTTTACTATTAATATAATTAAATGTAACTAGGTCATACCGCAGTTAATCCTATAAAGAATGAAAAACTCAAGTTCAATTTGGAACAGTAAATGAATACAACGAAGAAGAAGAAGAGAAGTAACTAACCAGAGCGGAATCGTCGAAGGGAAAAGAAGAGAGAGAAGTGGAGGAAAAGCGGAGGAGAGAGTAGTCGGAGGAGAAGGTTTTGAATTCAAAACTGGCGGAGGATGAGAGAGGCGCGTTCTGGTACCATCATTGTTGTTGTTGTTGCTGTTGTATTATTTCTATGAGAGCTGCTGCTGCTTGTGCGAAACGACGGCGTTGACGAAGAAGAAGTAGGCAGAGGTAATGGAAACGATAGTCTTTGGAGGGCTTGAGATCGGAGAGATGGAGGGTGAGGGTTGAGATCGGAGATGGAGGCTTGGAGGGTGACGGTTGAGGTCGGAGATGGCGGGTGAAGGTGAGGGTTGAGATCGAAGATGGAGGCGGGTGAAGGTTGAGATCGGGATCTTGAGAGATATGGAGGCTAATGTGTGGGAGAGGCTAGCTAGGGTTGATAAATCTGACCTGGCCAATAGAATATATACAAACCCTAAAGCCACGGTTTTAACCTGCGGCTATAGGAAAAAGTTGAAGCCGCGTTTTAAAAATGCGGCTTTATTCCAAACTAAAGCCGCGTTTTAAACACGTGGCTTCAGAACAAATTGTAAAGCCGCGTTTTCAACACGCGGCTTCAAACCAAATTTAAAGCCGCGTCTACAAACCACGGCTTTAGGCATTCTAAAGCCGCGGTTTTTAGACGTGGCTTCAGTTAAGAGGAAAAAAAAAATTGTTGACCAAAATAAATGAAAAATGATAGGGGATATAGTCGCGTGTTTTAAACGCGGCCATATCTGCGTTAAAAAAAACGTGGCCATAGCGCATAAAAACGCAGCTTTATCCGCATTCTATGGCCCCGCGTTTTACACGCGGCCCCTCGTGTTTTGTTTAAGCTACGTTTTTTGAAAACGCGGCTTTAGTTCGTCTTGAGCCGCGTTTTTTTAAACGCAGCCCAAAAAAACACGGCCTTAGGCCTGCACATTTAGTAGTGGCTCCATTTGACAAATGCAGTGCTCAAAATCACCAACCACACAAACTTCTAGGTGGTTTTTTTTTTAACTCTAATGATATAAATTCATTTCCTTTATATTGAATTTAGAGCATTTATCATTTGTCAAATTAAATATGAATTGCAGCACTTTCAGCTCATATTTAACCTCAACTTCTCAGCTCTTAATTAATTTTAATAGGGACCACAGCTTTTACTCAAGGTACATGCATCTTATCTTTTTTACCTAAAAAAAAAAAATCACTATGTTTTTTTTTTTTTTTTAATAAACGAAACATCTTGAAGCCATAATGTGGATAGATATTAAATTTTCGAAAATGTTTGCGGATGTCTTGAAGGTATCGGTTTAGAAAAAAAATTTTATGTAAAAAGAAAAAAATAACTAATTTTTCGACAACTTTTTATATTTTTCAGGGTAAATTGCAAATTACACCCCTAAAGTTTTGGAGTATTTAGATTTTACATCATAAAATTTCAAAATTTGGATTTTATCTCTTAAAATTTGGGAGTGTTTGGATTTTACACCCAAATGCTTCAGAATTTGAATTTTACTCTCCAAATTTTAGGAGTTTTTGGATTTTACTCCCAAAAATTTGGGGATGTTTGGATTATACCCCCAAATTCAGAAACTTTGGAGGTGTAAAATTCAAACACCCCCAAACTTTAGGAGGTAAATTCCAAATTCTGATTGAAATTTCAGCGTGTAAAATCTAAATATCCCAAACTTTATAATTTGTAATTTACCATATTTCTTATGAAAGTGATATCAAAATTTTTCTAAAATAATCAATTAACAAATATTTTATCTGTTAACCGTGCCCTTAAAATTTCGCTGATAAATTGTAATGCAAAGTAGCATGCGTGCACCATGGTGGTCTCAACTTTTGCTGCAAAAGGAAGCATTATAAATGAGGGTAAATAGAAATCAGAAAACACACTCTCTCATGAAATAAGTATAAACAATCGATCTGTCAATTTTGTTCTGCCAAAAAAGTATCGTCTAGTAAGAATTTCAGGTGTTTACTTATTATAAGCCAGGAAGAAAATGCTGGACAACAATATTTCAGCGTGGGTGGGCATGCATTTGCTCATTTCATTTATTGTAACGTGCTTCACATTTTTATTTTTTTTACCGAATGAAAAGGGTAAAGGCGTTTTTTTTTTTTTTGAATTGAAATCACCATAGCTATTAACTCGTTAAGATTTGAAAGGAATCAATGCTTTAAGTAGCCTATACTAGAATTGGGAATCACAAACACTCCCTTAAAGGAAGCAATAGAACTATGTTTATAAAGATTTACTAAAATTAACTAAGGAAAAAGTTAACAGATAGTCTAAGAATATTGATTTAACCACTGCACATCCTTGATGCGGTGGTTACTCCACAAGTATAAGTACTTGTGAAGTGTGGGGGGTAAGGACCGGGGTTTAAGTCTCTAGGAGGGAGTTTCATACACATATACACTTAGATTCTGTTAAAGTAGAAATTTTATCTTGTATAAAAAAAAAAATTGATTTAAAAATTTTATGGGAAAAGAAAAAATGAATTAATATTTTTAATGGCTTTTTATATTTCACATTAAAGTGGTGTCAAAACATTCTTTAAATTATTTATTAACAATTGTCCACATTTGTTAATGGGACCCACTAACTAAATATAAGATTAGAGTGAATATATTGAAGCAATGATTAGTCTTTCAATGAATATATTAGGGAAAACAATTGCATAGATGCTTGTTTATATATGTTGTAGAGAGGGAAAATTCCCGACCTATCACAAGCTGACACGTCATGCTATCAAGTCCACAAAATACAGTTAATTATAAAGTATCACGCATGGCAACTAGGTTTTGTTATCAATACTCAGAAACCAATAGAAATTTGCCAAGTGTCATTGAAATAAACCAATCACACATCAGCACGTGTAAGCGATGACACAAGCAATCCAGCTCGTGTAAGCGATGACACAAGCAATCCAGCACGTGTAAGCGATGACACAAGCAGTCCAGCACGTGTAAGCGATGACACAAGCAGACTAATCAGGCTGTGACATGTGTCACCAATCAGACTCCGCCACGTGTCGCTCACCTACCTCTAAACTCCTATAAATAGAAGCCTTCCTAAGGCATTAAGAAAAAGGACATCTCAAGAGGAAGAGGAAGCCATTTAGAGCACAAGCAGCATCAAAGAAGATTCAGAAATATTGAAGCTCTGCTAGAATCAAGCCCTGAAGCCTCTAGGAACTTCAAGAGTTTCAAACTCAAATGCAAGGAACATTCAAAGCAGAATCATCCAAATCATATTCCTAGATCTTCAAATTCACTGGACTCAAGCTCAAAAGCCTCCAGAAACCTCAACAAACCGTAAATCAACGAAGCTCTACGGATTCAAGCCTCTAAAGCACCGAAGACCTTCCACCACAAACCTTCGAAGACGAAGAACACACGAAGAACATACGAAGAACACGAAGAACATGAAGAACAAAGGGTTTCTAACAAGCTCATAGCCAGAGATTCCTTGTAATTCTGTTTCAAAGATCTTCGATCCATGCTTCAGTCAAATCAAAGTATATTTAGTGTTCGAATCAAAATCACATTACCACAATTCCAATCAACAAATCTTTCAAGGAGATCGAATCAGAGGATCACTCTTTTGTAATCACAGAGAATTGTACCACACATTCATCAATACAAATTCGCATTTGTGAAACTATTTTACTTGTTTGATTTATTTCGAACTAGAAATTTAGTCGTCTACATATTCTGGCACGCCCGGTGGGACATCTCTGCCTCTCATCTCTTTCTCTTTCAAAAGAAAAGAAATTCAATTTGCTACCAGCTTCAATGGCCTCTAGCAAGAATGTCCGAAAGTCAGTGGTTGATGCTTCCAGTACCGACGATTATGTCGGCCCAATCACTCGCAGTCGATCCAAGGCACTTGACCGACACCAACCCCAAACAACCAAAGAAAGCGAACCTCATACTGTCATCTCTCTAGACTTTCTTGCGAATAGGGAAACTACCCCCAAGGATTCATTTGTCTTGGAAGATTTGGAGATTGATAATGAATCATCCACAACAAAGACCTTTTCTATTGGCTCTTCACCTATAATGAGAATCTTAAGGAATGAAGTACCTTTGACTCATCCTGTTTCATCACTTTCTCCATCATATCTAGAGGTCATGCCAGTAATGATGACCAACACTTCTACTATGGAAGAAAAGATGGCTGAAATGGAACAAAGGGTCACCCTTCTCACAAAAGCACTTGAAGATAAGGATGTCCAAATTGCAACCCTGATGAACAAACTGGAGGTACAAGATTCTGGGGAATCAGATCTTAACCTTGAGCCCCCACCTGGCTTTACCTCGAAAGGAGATAACGCTAGGGTAGATAAGGGAAAAGGAGGTGAAGGCACTTCACAACACGGACATTCCACCTCAATGGCCTCAATATCTGTCCAACAACTGCAGGATATGATAACAAACACCATTCGAGCACAATATGGAGGTTCTTCGACAAGTTCTCTCATATATTCGAAACCCTATACCAAGCGCATTGACAGTATGAGAATGCCGAATGGGTATCAACCCCCCAAGTTCTTGCAATTTGATGGCAAAGGAAACCCTAAGCAACATGTTGCTCACTTTGTCGAAACTTGTGAGAATGCAGGGACACAAGGAGGCCTCTTTGTAAAGCAGTTTGTTCGTTCACTAAAAGGGAATGCCTTTGATTGGTATACAGACTTAGAACCTGAGTCAATCGATAGTTGGGAACAACTTGAAAGAGAGTTTCTCAACCGATTCTACAGCACACGTCGCACGGTAAGCATGATGGAGCTTACCAATACCAAGCAATGGAAAGATGAGCCTGTCGTTGATTACATCAATCGATGGCGTTCTTTGAGTCTAGATTGCAAGGATAGACTTTCTGAAATATCTGCTGTAGAAATGTGCATCCAAGGCATGCATTGGGGGCTTCTGTACATCCTTCAAGGGATAAAACCCCGAACGTTTGAAGAATTAGCAACTCGTGCACATGACATGGAATTGAGTATCTCTAGCCATGGAAATACAAAGCCTCCCATACCTGAGGAAAGAAAAGAAAGGCGGGAAATAAGGAAAACTGACAAGAATGCAAAAGGTAATATCAAAGACTCAATGAATGTCAACCCGGCCCCAGTCAAAATTTCAACAAATATGAAGGCCAATGAGAAGAGGCCTGAGGAAGGCCAACGGCGCGAGGTGCGTCGCTCATCACTTAAGGAATGGGAACAAAAGGTGTATCCTTTCCTAGATACCGATATGCCCGAAATGCTAGAACAACTGCTCAAGTTGAAATTAATTGAATTGCCAGAATGCAAACGACCAGGAGAGATAGGAAAAATTGATGACCCGAACTATTGTAAGTATCATCGCATCATAAGCCATCCAATCCAAAAATGCTTTGTTCTTAAAGAGCTCATCATGAAGCTAGCTAAGGAAAGGAAAATCGACCTGGATTTTAATGATGTTGCTCAGTCAAACCTTGCTACATTTGCTTACGGGTTGCCTAGTTGCATGTCTCCAACTACTAAGCATGGTGCAAATGCCACGCTCATCCAGTTTGGTTCTCTAGAACCTGTTCAAGTTCAGCTCTCACAAAAAGCATCTGATTATAACTTAAATGAGGATATAGGGTCAACAGTGGATGAGGAAGAGGGCTGGACGGTGGTTACTCGCAAGAGATGGAAGAAGAAACGAGCATTCCCTCTTCATCTGATCACCCAGGAGTCCAGAAGAGCACAAAACCAGATTCAGCCTTGGTCAGGAAGA
This sequence comes from Lithocarpus polystachyus, assembly GCA_033629205.1. NCBI lineage: Eukaryota > Viridiplantae > Streptophyta > Magnoliopsida > Fagales > Fagaceae > Lithocarpus > Lithocarpus polystachyus. The sequence continues at coordinate 82,902,929 of CM066164.1, forward strand.
AGGAGTAATAAGAGGCAAAAGAGACCGGGAACAAAAATGTATGACGATTCGGCACAAACCCAAAAACCTCGAAAGCACATCACATTGGAAGAATTCTTCCCCAGAAAATTCTTTCAAAATGACTCAGCAGAAGCCGTTCACACGGTCTCTCGTCACGAAATTCATGACGAACAGGAGGATGTAGACCATGGTGGTCCAAATGAGGCTTCGTCATCTTTAAAGGAACTCCAATCTAAGGATAATGAAGTAGAATCCTCGCAATCCTCCACCTCATCGAAAGAGGTACCCACCCAAGCTCTTGAAAAGCCAGAGATGTACACCTCTTCTGCCAGTACGCTTCAACAAGCACAGGGATGTTACGCATGCTCTCCGGACTTAACTTTCACTGATGAGGATCTGTTGTTAGGCTCTAAGCCCCACAATCGTCCACTTTATGTCTCCGGTTACGCTCGTGAACAAAAGATCGATCGTATCCTCATTGATGGAGGTTCAGCTGTTAATATCTTACCAAAAATGACAATGAGACGACTTGGTCTTACTATGGAGGAATTATCGCATAGTCGTTTGGTCATTCAAGGTTTTAACCAAGAAGGACAACGCGCAATCGGCATGATACACTTGGAATTGATCATTGGAGAATTGACAAGCACCGTTTTGTTCCATGTCATTAATGCCAAGACAACCTACAACATGTTGTTAGGACGTCCATGGATCCATGGAAACGGAATAGTGCCATCAACTTTGCATCAATGTTTCAAGTTCTTTCAAAGAGGAATAAAAAAGGTCAATGCCGATTTGAAGCCCTTCGCTGAGGCTGAAGCTCACTTTGCCGATGCGAAATTTTATGTAGAAGATGACATTCTTAGTGAAGTCCTCCCGGTTAAGATTCCATCCATGGAAAGCAAGCAGGGTGAAAAGAAGCATGTTGAAGTCATCACTAGAAAGGATATTCCTTCCCCAAAGGAAGGTCCAAAATATGAGAATGATCATTCTAGTGAATCTACCAGTAATTCAGTAGGAGCAGAAATTTCAACTCCTTCCAATAACCCTCCATTCCTCCGTTATGTACCATTATCACGCCGCAAGAATGGACAATCACCATTCACGGAATGCCGTCAATCCACAGAAAACATGGGAAGGGCTCCTGCAAAGCTCACAATGGAGGATGTAGCCGTATTAAAAGAAAATCATGTCATGCCTTTAACTTCATCCACAAATCCCTTACCCTCAAAGCCACTAAATGGATTCGTGAGGTCTTCACAAAGTCTGACAGAGCATGGTATTCTACCAAATGAACGGACAAAAGAATGGTTCGATCCAAAGGCATATAGGTTGTTAGCCAGAGCAGGCTACGACTTCTCAAAACAAGGGGACCTAGGGAAACTAATTCCAGAAGTCACCGGAGAAGAAATGCATGGCCTTAGCAAAACACAAAGGAAAATGCGGCTTGAAGGACATAGAATTCCTATCCCAAAGACCGGATTAGGTTATACTCCAGAACAACCAGCTCAAATATGGATCAAAAGAAGAAGCAATGCTTCAAGTTCCCAATACATAACAGTGGAGGTCGGCGAAGGTTCAAAACGAAGAGAAGATCATTCTTCATCGCGCGTCTCAGTATTCGATCGCATCGAGACTTCATCATCACGAATCACAGTGTTTGATAGGTTAAGTACAACTTGCTTAACACAAAATCGAGACACTCTTGCTTGTAAATCAATCTTTGATCGATTGGGGGCAACAAGAAGGCCTGTTGATAGTCATCCTCAGAATTTAATAAACTCTGAGGTTCAAAAGGAGAAGAAAGCTAATGATGAGATCCGCAGTAGCATTCCTTCACGCATGAAGCGTAACTTTACTCTAGACATTAGCACTGAAGGATCGCTCAAAGTCAAAAGGCGAACGATTGTACACACTGGACAATCATTTGTACACAATGAACAAATTAAGGAAGTATCATCCTCGTTTCATATTACAATAGAAGAGAGTACACTTTCAGATGCCGAAGCAACCAATGAAGAGGTCGATGAAGCTCCTCCAGCCTTGGAAGATGGAGTAAAGGCTACAGTTGATGAACTTAAAGAGATCAATTTAGGAACTATTGAAGAACCTCGACCCACTTTCATTAGTGCGCTTCTCACTCATGAAGAAGAAGAAGGATACCTCAAGCTCCTGGGAGAATATAAAGATGTGTTTGCTTGGAGTTACAAAGAAATGCCTGGGCTCAATCCAAGTATTGCCCTACACCATTTGGCAGTAAGGAAGGGCGTGCGCCCAGTCAAACAAACCCAAAGACGTTTTCGGCCGGAGCTTATCCCTCAAATAGAAACTGAGGTCAATAAGCTAATTGAGGCAGGCTTCATTCGTGAAGTACAATACCCAGAATGGATTGCTAACATTGTCCCTGTCAAAAAGAAGAATGGACAAATTCGGGTATGCGTTGACTTCCGTGATTTGAACAATGCATGTCCTAAGGATGATTTCCCATTACCCATCACTGAAGTCATGGTTGATGCCACTACTGGTCATGAAGCTTTATCTTTCATGGATGGTTCTTCAGGTTACAACCAAATTCGAATGAATCCTAAGGATGAAGAGCTTACAGCTTTTCGTACTCCTAAGGGCATTTACTGTTACAAAGTGATGCCTTTTGGATTAAAGAATGCTGGTGCTACTTATCAACGGGCTATGCAAAAGATCTTTGATAATGTACTTCATAAAAATGTGGAGTGTTATGTCGATGATCTGGTGGTTAAAACAAAAAGGAGGGAAGACCATCTGGCAGATCTTCAATCTGTGTTCAAACGCCTAAGAAAGTATCAGCTTAAAATGAATCCCCGCAAATGCGCTTTTGGCGTAACATCTGGGAAATTTCTTGGTTTTATTGTGAGGCACCGCGGTGTTGAAATTGACCAGTCTAAAATAGAAGCTATCCAGAAAATGCCAGAGCCCAAGAATCTACGAGAACTTAGAGGCTTGCAGGGAAAACTAGCCTACATACGACGATTTATTTCGAACTTGGCTGGTCGATGTCAGCCTTTCCATAGATTGATGAAGAAGGATGTGCACTTTGAATGGGATGAGGCTTGTAGCAATGCTTTTGCACGCATCAAAAAATACTTGCTTAATCCTCCAGTCTTAGGTGCTCCTATCCCAGGAAAGCCTTTGGTGCTGTACATCGCGGCACAAGAAAAGTCTCTAGGTGCTCTTATGGCACAAGAAAATAAAGAGGGGAAGGAAAGAGCCCTTTATTATCTAAGTCGAACTCTCAATGGGGCTGAATTAAATTATTCTCCTATTGAAAAGATGTGTCTCGCTCTTTTCTTTGCCATAGACAAACTGGAGCATTACATGCAAGCATATACGGTCCGTTTAATTGCAAAAGCAGACCCAATTAAATATGTCCTCTCCAGGCCAGTGATTTCGGGTCGTATAGCTCGATGGGCAGTCTTGCTACAACAATATGACCTTGCATACATCCCACAGAAAGCCGTCAAAGGACAAGCATTGGCAGATTTCTTAGCTGATCACCCAGTTCCATCTAATTGGGAGTTCTCCGATGATTTTCCGGATGAAGACGTGTTTTTCATTGAAGTAATGCCACCATGGATGATGTTTTTCGACGGGGCTGCACGTCGAGAAGGAGCAGGGGCAGGTGTAGTGTTTGTTTCTCCACAACGGCAAATACTTCTATACTCGTTCTCATTAAGCGAACTTTGCTCTAACAACGTAGCTGAATATCAAGCGTTGATTATTGGTCTACAAATGGCCATTGAGATGGGCATATCGCAGCTTGAGATCTTTGGGGATTCCAAATTAGTTATCAACCAAATCTTGGAGCAGTATGACGTCAAGAAAGAAAACCTTATCCCTTATTGCAAATATGCGAAGAAGTTGCTAGCAAATTTTATGGCCATCACATTGGAGCATATACCAAGGAATGAGAATAGGCAGGCTGATGCATTAGCTAATTTGGCTACTGCCTTAGCATTATCCCAAGATGAGACAGCCAAAGTTGCTGTTTCCCAGAGGTGGGTGATACCTCTCTTAGTAGAAGAAGAAGGAGAAGAAGAGCAAGCCAACATCATTTCTGTATGCCTTGTTGAAAAGGAAGATTGGCGACAAGCGATCATTGGGTACCTTCAACATGGAAGACTCCCGGATGATATACGCCATAAGACTGAAGTACGGCGAAGGGCTGCTCGATTCATTTACTACAAAGACACTCTCTTCCGCCGTTCCTTTGATGGTTTGTTTCTCCGATGCTTAGGAGAGGAAGAGGCTAAACAAGCCTTAGAAGAGGCTCATTCTGGAATATGCGGTGCACACCAATCAGGTCCCAAGTTACACTACAGGATCAAACGAATGGGTTACTATTGGCCTACGATGGTGCAAGATTCCTTGGAGTATGCTAAGAAGTGTGAAGCTTGTCAGTATCATGCAAACTTCATCCATCAGCCGCCAGAACCTCTACACCCGACTGTAGCCTCTTGGCCTTTTGATGCATGGGGACTTGATGCAATAGGGCCATTACCAAAATCATCCGGTGGCCACTTGTATATCTTGGCTGCAACTGATTACTTCTCAAAGTGGGCGGAAGCTGTGCCTCTTAGGGAAGTGAAGAAAGAAACGGTGGTCAACTTCATTCGAACTCACTTGATCTATCGGTATGGTGTCCCTCGGTATATCATAACTGATAATGGCAAGCCGTTCTACAACAAGCTAATGACGGAGCTATGTGAGAAGTTTGGATTTAAACAATACAACTCCTCCATGTACAATGCCCCGGCAAATGGATTAGCTGAAGCCTTTAACAAAACGCTTGGCAGTTTGTTAAAAAAGGTGATATCCAAAACAAAGCGAGATTGGCATGAAAGAATCGGAGAAGCATTATGGGCATATCGGACCACATTTCGAACGCCCACTCAAGCAACGCCATATTCTCTTGTTTATGGAGTGGAAGCTGTCCTTCCTTTAGAACGCCAAATCCCATCATTACGGATTGCCATCCAAGAAGGGTTGACTGGAGAAGAAAATGCCAAGCTCAGATTGCAAGAATTAGAGGCACTTGATGAGAAAAGGCTTGAGGCCCAACAACGCCTTGAGTGTTATCAAGCTCGTCTTTCAAGCGCATTCAATAAAAGAGTTAAACCACGATCATTCCAAGTAGGTGACTTAGTCCTTGCCGTTCGAAGACCTATCATCACAACTCATCGTACAGGCAATAAGTTCACTTCAAAATGGGATGGACCTTATGTTGTGCAAGAAGTCTACACCAATGGAGCCTACAAGTTGATTGATCATGAGGGTGTAAGGATCGGTCCCATCAATGGGAAGTTCCTCAAACGCTTCTATGCTTGAAAATCCAAGATTGCTCCCCGGTAAGAGCTTAAACTACTCACTGCAACGCTGCAAGGGTACATGATGTCTTCCCATTGCCTTTGAAAGCGTACCAATAAGGAGAAATTAATCCCACTCTATGTCACCAATTGCTAGTGTGGCGTAGTGGTTGGATGCCCATGTCGCCCTTGAGAGGTCTCGGGTTCGATTAGTGGTGATACCCATTATTACACACTGAGCCCCCCTTTTTTGCAAAAATAAACAAAAAAAAAAAAGAAAAAAAAAAAGAGAAGAAGAAAAGATAACAAAAAAAATAACAAAAAAAAAGATAACAAAAATAACAAAAAAAAAGGATAACAAAAAAATCATCCAAAAAGAAACTATCAAAAAAAAAAGTGAAAAAAAAAAATCTGTTGAACTACGTGATGACTTGATCCCTCTCCGGGGTACGTAGGCAGCTTAGTACTTGTCACTAAGTTCAGTCACATGAAAAAAAAAAGGATTGCCAGTCTAGCTTGAAGAGTTTCCAACAGTCATCAATATGTTTCTAAGGTCCCTTTGGTTGGTAAGGCATTGCTTAAGGACAATCAACTGTTCAATAGGATGATCAAAGATCGTTGTAGCTGAAGATGAAGACTAAATGAAATTTGCACGGCATTGCCTATCTTCTATAGACATTCTCCCACATTTCTGAAGTATACTTTGCATCACTTATCTCCTGGGGGCATCTTCTTGTACCTTGCAAGTCTAAGCTACATCGTCTCTCTTCCAACTTCATGACGAAAATGAATGTTGATGCGACTTCTGTGCAAATGATGATGCGACTTCTGTGCAAATGATGGTGCGACTTCATAGCAGATGTAAGTGCTAATGTTGCTTCATGGCAAGGATGAAGTATTGACGTAGCTTCATGGCAAAAATGAATGTTAATGCGACTTCAGTGCAAATGATGGTGCGACTTCATAGCAGATGTAAGTGCTAATGTTGCTTCATGGCAAGGATGAAGTGTTGACGTAGTTTCATGGCAAAGATGAATGTTGATGCGACTTCAGTGCAAATGATGGTGCGACTTCATAGCAGATGTAAGTGCTAATGTTGCTTCGTGGCAAGGATGAAGTATTGACGTAGCTTCATGGCAAAAATGAATGTTGATGCAACTTCAGTGCAAATGATGGTGCAACTTCATAGTAGATGTAAGTGCTATTGTTGCTTCATGGCAAGGAGGAAGTGTTGACGTAGTTTCATGGTAAAAATGAATGTTAATGCGACTTCAGTGCAAATGATGGTGCGACTTCATAGCAGATGTAAGTGCTAATGTTGCTTCGTGGCAAGGATGAAGTGTTGACATAGCTTCATGGTAAAGATAAATGATGATGCAACTTCATGACAGATGCAAGTGCAAATATTGCTTCATCACAAAGATGAAGTGTTGACGTAGCTTCATGGCGAAAATGGACGTTGGTACGGCTTCGATGCAAATAAAATGACAAGGTAGCTTTATGGCAAAAGAAGAGTGCTAGTGCAACTTAATTGCCAAGACAAAGGCCAATACGACTTCAAAGTCAAGTACTAGTAACAGCATCATTGTATCAGGAATACTGGTGATAACATTGTTGCTTAGATTACTGCCGCTATGAGAACATCAAGGATAGATATTGTTAAGAGATTATTGTTGCAAGGCAATAAATTGATAATATGGAGACAAACATCAATGTAAGAACGTTGTATTCGACGGAATGTAAAGTCGCCAAAGAAAGATGGACGTCAGGCTAAGAATGTTGATGAAAAGCTTGATGATAAAGCCCAAAGAATAAGGAAAGCATGCTGCATAACAAAAACAAACAACGACAAAGAACTTGTCAGAAGAAAATTTTATGGCACGTCTATAAAAAAAAAAAAAAAAAAAAAAAAAAAAAATTCCTATAAAGAGAGAGAGCTCCGGTTTTAATCTCTGGTCTGTCAAAAAAAGAAAAAAGGGTTAGTACAAACCAAGCATGTAAAAAAAAAAAAAAAAAAAAAAAAAAAAAAAAAAAAAACATAATTTCTCTACATATGATGCTACCCACTCTGGAGACTATGCTGGTACAAATTAAGGCATGCTCTAGGAGGCTTTATATAGAAAACTTCTGAGATAGCAAACAAAAAAAAAAAGGAGAGTAGGCAAGTCATTAAATGCTGCCACCAAACAGATTGTTGAAGTCAAATTCTGCGACTCAAATACACTCTGCCAGAAAGAAAATGATACACAAGAAGCAAGATGAAGTTCTAGCCTGCATATTGTTCAAAGCAATAAGATGCTGCCGACCTTGAAAACAGAGACGCAGATTAACCAATGTCAAACACTGTCAGAACTAGTAGAATAAAATGGCAATATGTTTCAACAATGCTTGCCATTTTCTCTTCTGGATTTCTAGCAATTTCTGACAAGATTTCACAAAAATCAACCCACTAAAATCTTCTAAAGACTTCAAGCTTCAGAACCCAGAAAAAAAAATCATTCACGGTGAAGCCATAACGAGCCGCCACGCGCGGCCACAAAATCCCAACGTCCACTAGATTCCTCATTCAAATTTGTGCAAATCTGAGGAATATTTTACAAAACCAACATCACCACTAGACTCATCGGCCTTCGATCTACAAAACCCAGAAAGACCATCACCAATGAATGTCCCACGCGCCACCACGCGCCACCACAGTCTCACGATGATCCACGGCTTGGTTCTTCAAATCTGTGCAAATCTACTGAAAATTTCGCAAAACTAACACCACAGGGACCTTGTACGGCCTTAGATCGACAAAGCCCAAAAATTTCGAGCCTAAACGAGTAGACACGCGCCCCCACGCGCCGCCAGAGGGTTCGGTAATGCTGCCCTCAGCAACACGCGCTCTCACGCGCCACTCTCGGCTTCTTCACGCGCGTACACGCGCCGGCTGGGAGTCACGCGCTTCACGCGCCAATGGCTGACGCACGCTTAAGTCGGATGACGTCATGGATGACGTCATCCTCCAAGGTTTGACCCGGTTGACCAAACCGACCCGGTTTGACCCGCTCATCATGACCCGGTCCGAACCGCCAGAATTAAAAAAAAAAAAAAAAAAAAAAAAAAAAAAAAAAGAGCTTTGACCAAATTGAACTTTGACTTCGACCAAAAAGTCAAAATTTTCAAGACGGACCTGTCCCACTCAGTTTTTCGAGTACATTCCATTTTTGGGATCCGTTTCTTCATTTGAAACTCGAAAATCGTGTAAACAGTCCAATTTCCAAAAGATTGACTTTTGCACAAATCTTGACCAAAAGTCAAAATTTTCAAGACGGACTTGTCCCACTCAGTTTTTCGAGTACATTCCGTTTTTAGGATCCGTTTCTTCATTCAAGACTCGGAAATCGTACAAATAGTCCAATTTCCAAAAGATTGACTTTTGCACAAATCTTGACCAAAAGTCAGAATTTTCAAGAAGGGCCTGCCTTGTCCAATTTTTCGCGTAGAATTCGATTTTGGGGTCTATTTCTTCATTTGAAAATCCAAAATTGCTCAAATGGTGTGATTCTGCAACTGTTGGCTTTAATGTGAACTATGACCAAGAATCATGATGACCGAGCAAGGTTTGTCCTATTCAGATTTTCGCAAAGATTCTGATTTTGAAATTCGCTTATTTGCTTTGGACTTAGTAACCACTAATCTGACCCACTTCTCCGAAGTACTAGCAATGTACAAAACTTAAGCTCCCAAAATCAAAATTGGAGATTCATCCATTTGGTCAGGATTCCCTCAAGATTATCCTCCATACTTCATCAAGGCTTCTCTCTCAAGTGTATCCTAAACTGGGAATTGCTTCGGATCACCAATTCAACCACTCCTGTTCGGTGCCTACCAGTCTCCAACCTACCATTCTCATTCGGTGCCTACCAGTCTCCAACCTACCATTCCCATTCGGTGCCTACCATTCTCATCTGTCGTTCTCACCGAAAATTCCTCATCCGCCATTCTCACCAAAAATTTCTCATCCGCCATTCTCAACTACCTATCTACCATTCTTCGTCTCTTTGCTATAAATAAAAGGTTCGGATTCATTAAAGCTCATCAAGAAAAACACACTGAATCATGAAATGAAGATTCACTTCCTTCAAATTTTCAAACCCTCATTCTCACAGCCATTTCTCGTTATAGCCTCATCATTCTCAACACCGAGCAACCAACATTGCTTCATAATCAGTTTGAAATTAACCCTCTCATGGCTCAGTAGAAATCCTCTTCACAACATCATTGTGGTTTTGAGATCCAAACAAATTTTGTTTCTCCCCTTAACGACCACATTTGTTCATAAAATTACTCATAACAAGGTTTGCATCGACCTTCCATGCTTCCGCGGATTCGGTTGACCAGGACATCTAAGTCCAGCAGAGACACTTGTTCCTAAACTTATGGCTCTCGTAGTCTCTCTCCAATTGCTTGGTCTTCCAGCAGAAGCAGTGTTTCGGAACAAACAGCAACTTGGCTGGTTTCTAAGACCAGAATCACAAGTTAGCTCCATCTTTCATTTTTCTGTGCTTTTCCAACAAGCGACAACAGATGAAGATGGTAAAAAGTGTTGGGATATCCTACAGATTGTCTTTTATCCAACACTTACGATGACCAGCAAGGTGCCAGCTCATCAGAGATCAACCTTTGGGGCCGGTAAATGGTCACCAAAGCCTTGTTCCATGTCCCCATCAGTGTGGGACCCAAAGATCATCGTTGCTGGTATCGCAGAACCCACTTTTCTGAAATTACTCCAACTTAAATTCTGCTTGAAGTGTTTCAGAAAGTACTTTTCTGAAATTACTTCAACTTAACGTCCGTTGGCATCGTCCTATCACACAGGCACATTCGATGACTTGCCGCCGGACCTCACCCAGCATGCAGTCGGTCCCATATCCCAAGGTGTACTCCCTAGAAGCATCTGCACTAGAGAGTCCTCAACATACAGGACCAGCACCATGGAGTTGTGTGTTTCACCCATTCACTTAGCTTCATCCCCGTCTTCTTCACCACCCAGCATGCAGTCGATCCCATATCTCAAGGTGTACTCCCCAAAAATACCTACTCCTTGACGTACAAGGTCAGCCCCATGGTTTTGAATGTTTCACACAGTCACCATCTCCTTTTCATCTTCATCGTCTTGTTCTTTTCACAATCTCCCCCAACCCAAAATCTTATACTTGTGAAATTACTTCGACTTAACCTAAGTGATACAATTACACACGCACATTCGACCACTTTTCCACATGTCCTCGCCGTAATCCAAAATAGACTCCTTCGAGATAACTTCACCAGGAGTTCTTAAAAACGCGAGGCCAGCCCCCTAGCTCTGCATGCTGTACCCAGCCAACATCCTCGCCTCTTCCCCATCTTCTACACCCTGTGATCGCCACCAACGATCCAAAATACTCTTCTGAAATTACTTCGACTTAACCTCTGTTGAGAAGGCTCGGTCACGCAAGTGCATTCAAAGACAGGCAGACCCCTTTTCGGTTTCATCAAAGCCTTTCATCTGGGTGGGTTTACTCTTCAGAAATTACCTCATCCTGTTGAAAGCTTCACCACCTTCAGGTACTTCACTTAAAAAGTCAAATGTAAAAATTTGTTTTCGAAACTCATTCCCGCACCACACTCCGAAACTGTGTGCATGAACGAGTCTCGAAGGGGCATTTGTAGAGAGGGAAAATTCCCGACCTATCACAAGCTGACACGTCATGCTATCAAGTCCACAAAATACAGTTAATTATAAAGTATCACGCATGGCAACTAGGTTTTGTTATCAATACTCAGAAACCAATAGAAATTTGCCAAGTGTCATTGAAATAAACCAATCACACATCAGCACGTGTAAGCGATGACACAAGCAATCCAGCTCGTGTAAGCGATGACACAAGCAATCCAGCACGTGTAAGCGATGACACAAGCAGTCCAGCACGTGTAAGCGATGACACAAGCAGACTAATCAGGCTGTGACATGTGTCACCAATCAGACTCCGCCACGTGTCGCTCACCTACCTCTAAACTCCTATAAATAGAAGCCTTCCTAAGGCATTAAGAAAAAGGACATCTCAAGAGGAAGAGGAAGCCATTTAGAGCACAAGCAGCATCAAAGAAGATTCAGAAATATTGAAGCTCTGCTAGAATCAAGCCCTGAAGCCTCTAGGAACTTCAAGAGTTTCAAACTCAAATGCAAGGAACATTCAAAGCAGAATCATCCAAATCATATTCCTAGATCTTCAAATTCACTGGACTCAAGCTCAAAAGCCTCCAGAAACCTCAACAAACCGTAAATCAACGAAGCTCTACGGATTCAAGCCTCTAAAGCACCGAAGACCTTCCACCACAAACCTTCGAAGACGAAGAACACACGAAGAACATACGAAGAACACGAAGAACATGAAGAACAAAGGGTTTCTAACAAGCTCATAGCCAGAGATTCCTTGTAATTCTGTTTCAAAGATCTTCGATCCATGCTTCAGTCAAATCAAAGTATATTTAGTGTTCGAATCAAAATCACATTACCACAATTCCAATCAACAAATCTTTCAAGGAGATCGAATCAGAGGATCACTCTTTTGTAATCACAGAGAATTGTACCACACATTCATCAATACAAATTCGCATTTGTGAAACTATTTTACTTGTTTGATTTATTTCGAACTAGAAATTTAGTCGTCTACATATGTGTATCTATTTGTTAGGGTCATCTTAGTGTTGGCTAATTCCATGTCAAAAGTTTTGATGCAATTATAATAATTTCCATGTATTCGTTGTAATTGGGTATGTTGAGTGTAAAACTAGAAGATGTCAAGAGTTGTTGTTTAATATGTTGTACAAAGAATTTTGCCTGACGATGAATAACAATCGAGTCGATAAAAAAAGTTGGCTTAATGTTCCCCAAATAGTTGGGTCAATTGGGATCATCAATGTGGCCTTCTAGAGGAGTTTGGCTGACCTTCACCTGACAATTAGGTCGATCAAACTTTAACGGGAAGCCACCGACCTGGGCTTTTCTAAAGGCTTTTTGTAGCAACTTAAACCCCAAACCCTACACGTATTTAAACATGACTTTGTAACCCTAATTTAGATAAGAGGAAGATAGCCACAAAGCTAAGAGAGACTCGATAGGAATATTGCTAGAGTCTTTCTACCTCTTCCATCAAACATCCATCAAGAGGTTTTTTATTCCATACACCAAGATCCAAAAATGTATTGGACATTTGTTGAAATCACAGAACTTTCATCCCAGTGCAACAACAAAATTAAAATTTTCAAGAGGTTATTGGAATCGGTTGGAGGTTTTGGTCGTGATAGCGGATATGTTATCCATGGAGCATTCATATAACTAAAAATTTAATATGTTTTAGAGTAGTACAAAGTTGTTGTTATAAGTTGGTGTACCAGTTGTAAAGTCTATGTAAATATTTTACTTAAATTGTAATAACTTCTCTTGCTATAATGAATTGTTCTATTGGAAGGTTTCCCCTAGTAGTTTTTACGTTGAAACAATTGCTCAGAGAGTTTTTTGTAGGTTACTGTACTGTGTTCTTTATTTCCATTGCTATTTATTTTTGTACAATATTGGTGTTGTTTGCACTAATTAAAGCCTCAAACAAAAATTAATAACTAATTACTTGGTTTAATATTGGTCAATTCACATATTAGGGTTCTAAACGAACTTTCACTATTGAGTAATGGCAATGTTATATACCTCAAATGCTTTTCCAACTTATCATGTATGTATTTGGAACTCAACCTTTTATAAATTCTTTCTGTCTAAAAATACATGAAGGTTTGCAAATAATGACATGCATGAATGAAGCAAAATAAACCCACACACACATTTATACATATTTTTTTTTTTGAAGGCCATTTATACATATTTTCAAATATCATTAAGTGAGCTAAAAAAATTTTTGAGACTGACTTAGGGATAACTAGAAAAATTCATGTGTGATGCATTAAAAATTAAAATTAAATTAAAAAATTTTCATTTAATGGAAAAAAATACCTCAAGTTACTTAAATTATGTCTTGTAAAATTGAATGTTTATCAATATATATTAAAAAAAAGTTATGTTAAATTTTCAAAACAAATATCAATTTTTTTTTGAATTTATTTAAACTCTTGGTAATAAAATTTTCATATAAAGAATATTTCAAACTTCTTAAAACTTTAGGATTAAAATTTTGTTTTCATCATTGTCATTAGTCATTACTATCATTGTTATGTCCAATAAAATACTAAACATCAAAACAAATAAAATTCTCTCTACTTTTTTTTAAAGATTTATTCATTTAAAATAAAGGAAATTTAAACTGATTAGATCAAAGATTACTTCATCTTAAATTCCCATGAATTTTTTTTTATGACTTTTCTTTTGGTAAAGACTTTTCTTTTTTAAAATTGGGAAGAAGTGCTCACTTAATTGTGAATTTGATTTTCTTTTAAAAAGAAAAAAAAAATTCTTACCTCTCAAATAATTGTCCCACATTGTAAGTGAATGATTATGTCCACTACCCAAAAAGAAATAGTGAGGTGGGGTTACTGGGATTGAAGCAGCCAACGACACCCTTCATTAATGGGAATTTTAGACTACGGGCATATTGGGACAGTAAAGACATTTAAAGCTGACAGGAACAAAATTATGGATTTAAGGAGGTCGACCCGTACTCCATCAATTCACAAATCTTTTTGTTTTTTTTTTGATGAAAATCAATTCACAAATATGACCTTTCCTCGTTCACAGATAATATATTTTGGTGAGGGTTAGGGATAAGTCTTGTTACGTGAATCAATATTTTTTTTCATTTTTTTTAAGAAACCAGTCATAAATGAAAAGGAAAAAAATAAAATAGAAATTAACATTCTAACAGTAACACAACTTTAAATTTTGAACCATAAGTTTGAGACATTTAAATTTTTATTTATTTTTATAAAAAAGAAAATGAAAAAGGGAAATTAACAATAACACAATGTTAAATTCAGAACATCAAATTTGACTTTATGGCCCGTTTGGATTGAGAGAAAATAGAGGGGAGCTTAAGGTTTGGTGTGCCCTTCTTTGATGAAAATTATATGAATATAATTAAAGAGAAATGTTAACGAATGACTTAAGAGCATTGATTTAGGAACTATTTTTAAAAATATTTTATAGGAGAATGATAAAGTAATTGATTTTTTCTAAGAACTTTTTATATTTCCAATAAAAGTAATGTTAAAAACTTTTCTAATATAGTTTATCAACAATTACTCTAAGAGCACCTGTCAACGTGACCCTTAATTAAAATATTATACAAACATATTGTTAGCACAATGATGTTTGCTATGTTTAATCAAAATTTACAAATTTATATGGATATATAATAGAATACAAATGTGTTGTTATATACCATTGTTTATATCTCTCTATGTATCAAGTATTGACTCAAATAAGTAGCCATCAATAAATTTAATTATATTCTCAAAAAAACAAAAAACAAAAAAAATTTATATACATAATACATTCAATGGTAATGCAGCTTATCTAGATGACCTAGTGATTAGTCTTGTGATTAAAAGAACAAAGTTTATGCATTATGGATCATAAGACAATTCACATGTATCAAATCACGTGTCATTAAATCATTCAAACTAGTCGCTTAACTATTAAATAGATCTTGTAATTAACCAAAAGTACATGAGTAATTTTTTAAGTTATCATGTAATAGCTAAGTTGGAGGAACTAATTAACTCTATTCTAAACAAATGCTTAAGGATGATATCAAACATTTCGAATTATCATCCTTCAACTCATTATATGACAATTGGAATTATCATCCTTAAATTTGACTAAAATTTAAAAGTATAAAAGTATATATCAAACATTTCTCATATTATATTTGTATAAAGCACTTTAATTTGACTAAAATTTAATGCTCGACATTATAATTTTTAACTATGCCAAATTATGTTAGTATATACGAGAATACAGCTGTGAATTAACATTTATTTTAATTATATGTTCTGCTATTTAACAATACAATTATTAAAATCAACATTTCCATATATTTTATTTATGTTTGATGTTTTTAATATTTGATCTATTAATATTTTTCGATCATTTTGATAATTCTCTCTCTAGACCAAGAGAGATTCTAAAAAAATAAATTCAAACTATTTTTAATTATAAAAATATAAGAAAACAAGTAATTGTATTTAAAACAGGACCACAAAAATTTGCAAAGTATATATTAAATAATTTCGTGTTTGATAATCTTATAAAATTGTATTAAGATAACAACTGTAGGGGAGGATTTTGTTCCAGCCCCTGCAAGCTATTTGTCCTTTTTGGGGAGCCAAGCCCGCAAGGTTTTGTTTTCAAGCGATGTGGGAAGTGACAGTTTTTTAGATTTGCTCCAGCAGTCCCACATCGGCAAGAAATGCGCCCTACTCATGGTTTATAAGCCCTTGGAGCAACCATGAGTGTACCACTATTCACACATGTGACCGAGCAAGTCTCAAAAACTGCTGCGCATGCTGTCGGTACGTGGGGAGGCGTACCCTTCCACGGGTAACAAAGCCGTGCGGGTCCTTCAGCCCCAAAGCGGACAATACTGTCGGATGGGCACTGCCCTTTAAAGCGCCTTTTTGTAGGGGAGGATTTTGTTCTAGCCCCTGCAAGCTATTTGTCCTCTTTGGGAAGCCAAGCCTGCAAGGTTTTGTTTTCGAGCGACGTGGAAAGTGATAGTTTTTTAGACTTGCTCCAGCAGTCCCACATCGACAAGAAATGTGCTCCACTCATGGTTTATAAGCCCTTGGAGCAACCATGAGTGTACCACTACTCACACATGCAATATGCAATTAAATTAGAATATTGTTAAGAAAAAAAAATCAACCCATGTAGCTGTCCATTTACTCCTTATTCGAATCTGTAATATTCCTATATATACTTCTTTTAATTTGATTTCAATTTTGATTTGTATGCCAAGTTTTCAACCTTCTTAAAAATCTTGAACTAAATGAAAGATGTGTGTAATTAACTAATTATGAATTTCTTATAGCATATATTTAATTCTCTATATTATGAACTATGCCATGATTAGTTCTAGTTCAGTGGCGGTTCTATGAATTTTTTCTAGGGTGGTCATTATAAAACTTGAATGATTCAAAATCTAATAAAAATATAACTTCATGTATTGATATAAAAATACACAAATACATAAAATTTTACAATTCCATTTTTCGAGTTTTCTTTTTTTAAAATTGTTACATGATAATCTCATTATCAATGCTATAAGTTACATTTCTTTTAAATTTTAGTTCAATAAAATTTTTCTTCAACTTTTCATTTTTGTTTATAAGGGCCTAATATATTGTTAAGGGGACTAAATTTTAAGGACAAAATTTGACTACAAAATGAGTTATAACCTAAGGCTACAACTCTTACTAAAAAAATGAGTATGCCTACATATTTTGAAAATATAATTGTTGAATTGTATAGTTTTTGTGTTTTTAAAACACATGTCAAATTGCATGTTAATTGAATATTATTTATTATTCTATCTATAAACTTATTTTTTCTGTCTAATTTTAGATTAAAAAAACTCAAAATTTAAATATTTGATTGATGACATAGCTATTGATCTTTGATCTAGTGAAATTTTGCAAGCATATGAAGGATATAAGAAAATGTAAGCTAATGATGGATTTGTCAAAATTCACACCTCTAATAAGAAAAATATTAGTGAAGTTGTAATCTTAATATACAACCAAGTTTGTTGCCAAAGTTTAATTATGTTGGCCCAAAAAAAATTTAATGTGGTCACAAAATTTTTTTTTGAGGTAAAAAATCATTAAGTTCTAAAATCTATATATAATTTTTTTTTCTCCAAGATCCTGTGATCACCCTAGCCTCATCGTGGAGCTGCCCCTAGTTTAGTTAGCCTTTTGTAAATTGAGTCTCTAAACAGTGTTTTTTGAAAGCATAAATAAATAGAAAAGAAGGGAGAGAGAGAGAGAGAGAGAGAGAGAGAGAGAGAGAGAGAGAGAGAGAGAGAGAGAGTTGCAGTTCAAAAGATTCATGCTAGTATTCCAATTATATTTTTTCGGTGTTACAGCAAATATCACAATGTAAGATTGAATCAAAACCAACATACAAATTTGAAGAACACCATCTTGTTAAATTGCTCCAAGCTATTAAACTATATTCACAAAATTATGAATGTTTCTCTTAGAAACTCTAAGAAGTACCAACCAATTGATTAGTTACTACACTATGGTAAGTACTTTAAACTTTTAAAGCTCTTTAGCAAAACTTGTTACATGTTTATTTTTTTTTTTTTTTTTTTTTTTGAAGAGCTTTTGCTTTCCCACAACATTGAAAAATAACTTAAAACTAAAACTAGATATTAAAAACCTTTTTTTTTTTGGAGTAAAGACGGAAATTTGATCGATTCTGAAATATGCACAAACATAATTTGTAAGTTCGTTTAGACCCCTTAAACCCAACAGATTAACCTAGAGAATTAGCCAAGTGATTAACTTAGGTAATTTAAACAAATCTAGGTTAACACAAATATATCAAAAACAATAAAGCAGCGGAAAATAAAGAATACAAAGATATGATGACCCAGGAAAACCAAACCGGTAAAAAACCTGGGGAGGATTTAACCTAGCTATCCTCAAGGTAAACCGAATTCACTATGAAAGAATCGAAATTTACACAATAAGACTTAGACCACTAACATCCTATTGCTACCTGCCTGTAGGAAACTTACTACCATGACCACGTGATAGCTCCGAGATCCACGAACTCCTTCTTTCTTTGAATTCTTCAGCAATCCACAAGCGCACCTGCTTGTATATCTTTAAGTTCTCTTGATTCTGCAACTGTATGATTTACCAATCTCTTGACATGAATCTTGAGTTTGGAAACCCTAAGTGTATGTGAAGGTAAACACCTCTAGATCTAACAAATAGATTCACAAACACAGCATTTAGAATTCTAAAAACGTGGCTAGGGTTTACCCTTATATACCTAGGGCAAAACATAAAACCCTATACATTAAATGGGCTTGGGCTGAATTAGAAATTTTCTGCAGAAAAACGTTCTGCACGATTTTCGATCGGTCGAGTCTAATTCTCGATCGATCGAGTCAGGCAAAAAGTGAACAGTGAATTCTACAGTCAACTCGATTCCAACTTTACATAAAAAGCCATACTTTGAGTAAGTCTAACACAAGACTTAAAGAATGTTTTGATCATGGTTTGCCAACATTACAAAGAAGTTCTAATACATTAGTTTCTAATTCTTAGAACCTAACATAATTACTTGGTATTAGTAACTCCAAACTATAACATTGGTGCATTTATCCAACTTTCAATATAAATAATGAATTTACAAAATATCCATGCTTATTTTTCAAAATGATACATGATAATTACCTTTTTTTTTTATGTGAGAGAGATATGATGGTAACAATAATAACAACTGCCCATTGGGCATTCATTGATAAACCATGTAAGGGTGGTAGACCCAGGAGCCTATATCTATGTATGGATTGGGCCAGGGGCCCAATTCGAGGATGGTAAAAACTTTCAAAAGGATCTGTGTTAGTAAGTGAGGAAGTAAAATCTGATTAAAACCATCCAGAAGGGTGGTCCGAGGAGAAATTCTTCCTCGGATGAGCAAGGTCGAGGTCAGAGGATGTGGTCTGCCATCAAGGGTAGCGTTCTGGATCATTTCATGGATGATGATAAGTATCAGGAAGGAACAAGACAAGGGGGAGCCATGAAATATCTCCCGGGAAAGCTGCTACCACCGCATTGAATGTTCTGCAACTAACTCTCTGACCTCATTTATGAGAAAGTGATACCTGAACAGTAATTTTCAGCTTTACAGCTATTATCCAAAGACTTCAGGAAGATACTGATGAGATAAGGATCAACACCAACAATCTGATCTGCACGTGAAAGGCGGGGATGAAAGGAGAAGGTAGTATAAAATAGAAGAGATACCCTAAGAGAAAGGGATCGAAAAAGTGAGAGAAAAACACTGTAGCAATCCAGAATTGAACTTGTAATCAAACCTGAGAGTAATATATAAGAACTAGTCTCCTTAGATTGAGCTGATGACGATTTTCCTTAGATAAAACAAGTCTATCTTTACCTTTTGTTCATCTGGATCCAATATACTTGGTCTCTAACTCATTAGAGCCTAGTTTTCCAATTCACTCTCTATAAATTCTTTGTATTGGGCTTTTTAGGCCTAAGTTCATTCATCCATTGGGCTAGGGACTCAAATCAGGTCCTTACAATTGGTGCCGTCTGTGGGAATTTCTGATGTTGTAGTGAGTCTAACGTTTAGTTATAGTAGGTTCAGGTCCAAACAAGGCAGAGTCTAGGGGGTCCCAACGTCGAGATCACTTTTTCCATCTTGAGCGATAAAAGGACTGCGAGGGAAGTATGCACACCACTCATACTAGCGGGAGCCAGTCTCGAGATGGGGACCATGTCTCTCATGAAGAAAACACTAAAAAATGCAACAGGAGATAGATCATTTACGGAGAAAGTTGCATCATAAGTAGAGGAGGAAGATTCCTCCAAGCTCAGAATCTTCCTATGATAATGATGATAGTTATAGGCACAGGTCAAGGACTCCCCCCAATGAGTCTTTCTCAAATGATGAAGACTACCACCATGAACACAGAAACAAGAGCTCATCCTCCAAAGGCTTGGGAAATGATGCGATGAGCAGAGCGCTCAACCAAATTTCCAGGTCACCTTTCACGTATAGGATTGAGGGAGGAAGACTTCCTCGGCGTTTCACTCAGCTAACGTTTACCATGTACAATAGTCATACAGACCCTGTGGAGCATGTAAGTCACTTCAACCAGAGGATGACAGTGCACTCCAAAAACGAGACCCTGATGTGTAAGGTATTTCCATCCAGCTTGGGGCTTGCGGTGATGAGGTGGTTTGATGGCTTGGGTGCAAGTTCTATCGATTCCTTTAAGGAGCTCACCCGAGCATTTGGATCTCGCATCATTACATGCAGTAGGGTTCCTCGGCTCTTGGATTCCCTGTTGTCTATGTCCATGAGAGAAGGAGAGACCCTGAAAACGTACTTGGACAGATATTGGGAGATGTTTAACAAGATCGATGGGGATTTTGACGATGTGGCCATCAGGACTTTCAAGATCGGCCTGTTTGCCAAGCATAATTTAAGAAAATCTTTGACCAAGAAATCGGTAAGGAGTATGCGTCAGCTTATGGATCGTATTGACGAATACAAACGGGTGGAGGTAGATCAGCAACAAGGGAAAGGAAAAGCTAAGATTATCCCTTAGGAGATGAGGGATTTTAGGTTGAACCGTTACAACAATAACAAACCCCGAAGGGATTTTGCTGGGCAATCTGGGCCTATGGATCCTCAAGTGGTTAACTCAGTGTTCCGAGAGCTGGTACATCAGGTTTTGGAGAAGATTAAGAATAACCCATACTTCAAATGACCAAACAAGATGGGAGGAGACCTCATGAGGCATAACCAGAGCCTTCATTGGTAATATCACCAGGAACGAGAACATACCACTGAGGACTGTAGAACTTTGCTGAATCATCTGGAGCAGTTGGTTCGAGATGGTAGGTTAAAGCAATTTTTGTATCGGCCCAACGAACAGGGAAACCAAGCAAGGTCGGGAGCTCACCTTTGGGCACAATTCACATCATCCTCGTCGTTTTGGGGAGAATTGATTCTCATCCATCCAGGGTGATGTCTGTGGCTCGGCCATCTACTGAGGATTCCGAACACGAGCTGAAGAGGGCTAGAGTAGGGATCCGATCAGCGTTAAGCTTCTCGGACAATGATAAGGCCGGGACCATACAACCACATGATGATGCCCTAGTGATCACCCTCAGGATTGTGAGGTATGATGTGAAGAGGGTGCTAATAGACTAAGGTAGTGGGGCTGAGATTATGTATCCAGATTTGTACAAAGGGCTAAATTTGAAGCTGAAAGATTTGACGAGTTATGATTCACCTCTGACGGGCTTTAATGGAAATGTTGTTGTTCCAAGGGGTCAGATCAGACTACCCGTGCAAGCCGGCTCAGAGGTGGTGGAGGTGGATTTTATTGTGGTGGATGCTTTTTCTCCGTACACGGCCATTGTGGCGCGGCCTTGGCTCCATGCCTTGGGGGCTGTTTTTTCCACCCTTCATTTGAAAGTGAAGTATCCATTCGGGGATCAAATTGAGGAGCTGGTTGGGAGCTAGTTTATGGCTAGACAATGCTTGGTGGCTGCAATTATGCATTAGCTTAAGACCGGTTCCTCGGCCTTTACTGATAAGGGTTTATAGCAATCAAGGACTCCGGTGTTACCCTTGGATGGAATAGCTGAGGAGGCGAAGTGTGAGGATTTAGAGAAAGTTGTTATAGGTGATGATTTAGAAAAGTTTTTCCAGGTTGGAGCTCAGCTACTTCCTCAGGAAAAGGAAAAGCTGATAGAGTTTCTTCAGAGGAACATTGATGTGTTTGCATGGAATGCTTACAAAGCTCCTAGGGTAGATCCGAGCTTCATTTGTCATCATTTGAATGTTAATCCCTCTGTCACCCCCAAAAAGCAACCACCTCGGCACTCATCTAAGGACCATTCTGATGCCGTTAAAGATGAGGTGATGAGGTTTAAGCAGGCTGAGGCTATTAAAGAGGTGTTTTATCCTGAGTGGCTGGCCAATACTGTAGTGGTGATGAAGAAAAATGGGATGCGGCGAATGTGCGTGGACTTCACAGATTTAAATAAGACCTGTCCAAAAGACCCTTTCCCTATACCTCGGATAGACCAGGTGGTGGATGCAACCGTAGGCTATCCTCAGATGAATTTTTTAGGTGCCTTCTAGGGATACCACCATATACCGCTAGCCTTGGATGATCAGGAAAAGACAACTTTCATCACTCCTACAGGAAATTACAACTACAAGGTGATGTCTTTTGGTTTGAAGAACGCATGATCTACTTATCAGAGAATGATGACCAGGATGTTTGAACCGCAGCTAGGGAAGAATATTGAGATTTATATTGATGACATAGTGGTTAAGAGTAAGTTGGAATCCAAGCATGTCAACGATCTCAAGAATATCTTTGAGATCTTGAGGAGACACAAGCTACGACTTAATGCTTCTAAATACTTTTTTAGTGTCGGATTAGGGAAGTTCTTGGGATACATGGTTACACACTGCGGAATTGAAGTTAATCTAGACAAGATTAGAGCAATTAACAATTTACAACCACCTCGGAATCCTAAAGAGGTCCAGAGTTAACAAGAATGATTGCTGTCCTAAATCGATTCATTTCTCGATCAGCAAACAGGTGTAGGTCATTCTTCTAGTTGTTGAACAGGTAGAAGGGATTTGAATGGAGTGAGGAGTGCGTCCTAGCCTTCCAACAGTTGAAAGAATACCTATCTCGGCCACCTATTATGTCCAGGCCTGAGGTGGATGAGGTTTTGTTTGCTTACATTGCTATGGCTTCCTATGCGATAAGCCTGGTGCATGTTACGCGTAAACTCTTCCACTACTTCCAATCACACACGGTTGTTGTCCTAACATAACTTCCACTTAAATCTCTACTGCGGAGTGCTGATTACACAAGGAGGATTGCCAAGTGGGGTATGATCCTAGGGGCTTTTGATATCACATACATGCTTCGCACCACTGTCAAAGGTCAAGTCCTCGCTGACCTGGTGGCCGAGTTTGCTGAAACCCCATTTGAAGAAAAACTGGAGGGATAGAACATGGATGGAAAATTAGTTGGCATGGTTTCACTGCAGAACCCTTTATCTTGGAGGGTGTACGTGAATGGTGCAGCAAATCAAAGGGATCCGGAGTGGGGCTAGTTCTAGTATCTCTTGAGAAGATTACTATTAAAAAATCCTTAAGACTGAGCTCCTCGGCCACAAACAATGAGACTGGGTATGAGGCTCTATTGGTAGGGATGGCTATGGTCCAAAAAATGGGCGGAAAGACAGTGGAGATATTCTTGGATTCACGGTTGGTCGTAGGCCAAGTTAAAGAGGAGTTAGAGGCTAGGGATGTGAGAATGCAAGAATATTTGAACCAAGTTAAGCACCTGCAATCAAGATTTGAGTCTTTCAGCTTGCTACATATCCCTAGGAGTGGAAACACACATGCTGACTCTCTGGCTACTCTTACAACCTTCTCGGTACAGAGATTACCTCGGGTCATCCTTGTTGAAGACTTATGCAAGCCCACTGAAGTGAAGAGAGAGATGGCCCGTATCCATCAAATTAGGGTGGGGCCTAGCTGGATGGATCCTTTAGTGTTATTCCTTAAGGAAGATATCTTGCCCGAGGAGAAATCAGAAACTGACAAGGTACGAAGAAAGGCTCCTCGATTTTGGCTGTCTGAGACCAAAAATTGTACAAGCGCTCTTTTTTTGGGCCATATTTGCTATGCATACACCCTGAAGCATCGGAGCTGCTCCTCGAGGAGTTGCACGAAGGGATTTATGGAAGCCACACAAGAGGCAGATCTCTATCTCACAGGGCCTTCACTTAGGGGTATTGGTGGCCGAACATGCAGAAGGAAGCACAAGAATATGTGAAGAAGTGTGTCAATGTCAAAGATTTGCACTAAACATTCACCAAGGGAGTCCTTAATCCTCTGTCCAGCCCCTGACCATTTGCTAGTCGCCACGGATTACTTCACCAAGTGGGTTAAAGTTGAGCAATTGGCAAACATCAGGGATGTGGATGCTAGGAGATTTGTTTGGAAAAGTATTGTCAATTGGTTTGGAGTCCCTCGTACACTCATTTTGGACAATGGTCTCCAGTTTGATAGCAAAACCTTTAGGAGGTATTGCTGCGACCTCGACATAATAAATAGATATTCCACCACGACATATCCACAGGGGAATAGACAGCCAATGCTGTCAATAAGGTCATAGTGAGTGGGCTCAAGAAGAGGCTGGATGACACAAAGGAAAAATGGGTGGAAGAGTTGCCACACGTTCTCTGGACATATCGGACTACACCTCGCAGGTCCACTAAGGAGACGCCCTTTTCAATGACTTATGGAGCTGAGGCTGTCGTCCCCCTGAAGATTGGATTCCCTACACTAAGAATGAGTTCTTTGACCCCGAGCAACAATGATAGATTGTTAGGGAAAAGCTTAGACTTAATTGATGAGCGAAGAGAAAATGTCATGGTCCAGCTGGCTTATTATCAACACAAGCTCAAGCAAGGCTATGATGCCAACGTGAAGCTGAGGCCATTAGCGTCTGAGGACTTGGTATTGAGAAAGGTTGTGGGTACTGCAAAAAAACCCAGCATGGGGAAAGTTAAGGCCTAACTGGGAAGGGTCGTATTGCATCACCTCAGTGGCTGGAATAGGTGCATACTATCTTGAAGATTTGGATGGAAATAGTGTACCATGCCCCTAGAATGTAAACAACCTGAGAAAGTATTATTATTAATAAAATTGTTCTTTGTCATGTTCTTATTTATTATGTTATGCGTTGTATTTCTTATTATTTATTTGAATATCAAACATAACTTTGGTCGTACTTGGTTCCTCGGACCATACACCTTGGGTAAATTGATATTTTCATGACATTCTTCTAAGTATTAAATAGAACCTTAGTTATGCTTGGCTCCCCGAATCACATACTTTGGGTAAATTAATACTTAATGACATCTTTCTAAGTGTTAAACAGAATCTTAGTTATGTCTGGTTCCTCAGATCACATACTTTGGGTAAATTAACGCTCTATGACATTCTTCTAAGTGTTAAACTAAACCTTGGTTATGCTTGACTTCTCGGACCACATGTCTTGGGTAAATTAACACTCCCTATTCATTCTTCTAAGTATTAAACAGAACTTTAGTCATGCCTGGCTCTCCGGACCATATACTTTGGGTAAATTAATACTTAATGACATCTTTCTAAGTGTTAAACAGAACCTTAATTATGTCTAGTTTCTCGAACCACATACTTTAGGCAAATTAACGCTCTGTGACATTCTTCTAAGTGTTAAACAGAACTTTGGTTATGCCTTACTTCTCGGACCACATGTCGTAGGTAAATTAACACTTCAAATTCATCTTACTAAGTGTTAAACAGAACCTTAGTTATGCCTGGTTTCTCGGACCACATGCTTTGAGTAAATTAATACTTCCTATCATTTTTCTAAGTATTAAATAAAACCTTAGCTATGCTTGGTTCCTTGGACCACATAATTTAGGTAAATTAATACTTTATGATAGTTTTCTAAGTATCAAATAGAACTTTGGTCATGCCTGGGTCCTCGGACCACATACCTTGGATAAATTGATATCTTTTTAATCATTTTTCTAAGTGTTAAATAGAATCTCAGTTATGTTTGGTTCCCCGGACCACATACTTTGGGTAAATTAATACTTCCCATTATTTTCCTAAGTGTTAAGCAGAGCCTTAGTCCTGACTGGTTCCTCGGACCACATACGCTGGACAAGTTCATACTCCATAATATTAATCTAAGTAGCAAGTAGAACCTGCCATGCTAAGTTGCAAAAATCTTTGTTATTATAACATGATCAAATTAGTACTCATGAGCATCACTTAAAGTATTTGTAAGTGTATCAGGTATATTTGTTATTTGTTCAAGAATTAGTTTTGCCTCTAGTTCTTTGGACTTAATAATAATTGGAAAGTTGAATGGAATCAGACATGGGTGGATTTCAAGCACATCTTCGTTCACACAGATTATTAAGTGAAATTGTGTCTCATTCTCAAATTAGGTAAAGTGCTGGATAAGATAAGATTCATATCAAGACCTATGTGAATGCCACAAGAATAAAGGAAACGTTCGTAATTTTCATTAATTAAAGCTTCGGAAAGAGGCAGTTTGGATACAAAAGGATAACTTAATTACCAAATTTGAAAATAAAGACAACAGTTAAAAACAAAAGAAGAGAGCTACACTGTTGACACCCCATTTTGCAACCCGCATTTAACCTCACATAGAGGGTAAAAGGGTAATTTCACCTTGAAAATATGCATCTTGATTTCGGTTATTAGATCCTTAATCTCATTTTACCAAAATGATCTTGATGTTGTAATGATTAAATCGATTGGTCATAAGCCCTAATCGGATAATCTGGAAATATGCATCTTGATTCTGGTTACTATATCCTTAATCTCATTTCACCAAAATGATCTTGATGTTGTAATGATTAAATCGACTGGTTATAAGCCCTAATCGGACAATCAGATTGAAAGTTATCATCAAATCAAATTTTAATGGCCGAGATGCATTATCACAAATTGAGTCCGACTATATGAGATTATGAATAATTGATTCCAATTGGTTATAATTATAATCAATTTGATATTAATGATGTATCATAATTTGATTGGTTAGGACTACATTTTATAATAAGGTTGCACACACCTAATTAATTAGATAGTTAAACATTAATTATTCAATGAGTAATTTGTGCAATTATCTTTTAATTAGAGTAAATTTGGAACCAATTAAGTCTTAAATGGGAGTGATTGGATCCATTTAATGTTAATTGGGAGCTAATTTGGGACCTATTAATGTTAATTGTGCTGAAACTATTTTCTAACAAATGACCTCTGCTCACCATTTTATCAATATCTCTCAGAACATTTTGAATCTGTGAATGAGGTTAATTTTCCCAGAAACTAGACATCCGGGGTTTCAATTTGAGCACAAGAACGAGACAATTCCGATCAGAATTGAGTCAGATATGATTTTTCGAAGTTGACTCTACAGGCTGTTACAGCAGCTACGGGAAAACCGAATTTTGGCTTGCTCCTCACTCCTACTAATCTTTCCATTTGATGTACCAGATTTCCCCAAAGGCTAAAATGAGGTTTAGGCTCATGATTCTTTGTCAACCCTCATTAAATTGTCTTCCATTCATATTTTCTGAACCACTACTATATAAATCCCCCCTCTCCTCCATTCCAAGACACAAAAAAAAAACCCCCTCTCTTCTCCTCTCTTGAGTTCTAGTGAAATTGAGTAGTCTTGTCATATCTTGGTCTTCTTCAGACTCAAGGTATTGAGTGAGACTCACTCTCCCTCTCCTAGCTCTTCTTTTCCTCGACCTTTAGGATCTTTACCAAGAGTCTCCTCCTCCACCATATGGATCTTGCATGAAGGTATAATTTCTTTCCCTAACTTGTTTTTTGTGTTGCCATGATGAGAATTTAGGATTAAAGCATGATAGTAACTATTTAAATTATCTTGAATATGTTTGAATGTTCTTAAATGTTCTTATGTGTTCTTCACATGTTCTTGGTTGTTCTTTACATGTTCATGCATAAACACTAGTTTAGATTTTAAACTCACATCAAAAATATGAAAAACATGTTTGTTTCGTAATTCTTTCAAATCCTTGAATCTAGGATATCACCATACACACACATTCACTAGAATCTATTTTTCAATCCATATGCAATGCTTAACAAACTGAATTAGGGTTTATCACACATACACACACTTTAAATTCAACATGCAAATTGATTGATAACATATTGAATGATGTGATATGAATGTTGGCCAATATAGTCTAGAAGACCGGTTTCACCGGGCAAGGTGGGTGCCTAACACCTTCCCACCTTGTAACATAGCCTCCGAGCTTAGATCAAGGGTTAATAGATCAAATGCTTATCCTTTTAATTTTTTATTTTTAGATTGTAACTAGAAAACAAAGCCATGTACTTTATCTTAGGTTGTATCTAGGACCAAAGTCATGTAATTTCCTATGATCAATGTAAATTCAATTTCAAATAAATAAAATGAGGAATTTTCAATTTTGGTTTTCTTATTTATTCCAATAATTAAATAAGTGGCAACTTCATTGTAAAACCCTTAATCTAAAGGGGAAAACATAACTAGTCGAACCTCCATTTTGAGAGGCAATAACACGACTCCACCCATTCACATGAGTTTGGCCCAACACACCTAAAAAAAAGGGGGCCGAGGGCACGGTCTCTCACATACACCCTAGACTACCTTTTTTTATTAAAATTTTCTCTTTTGGTGGACCCTTGGTAGATTGGGAGAGTGCTGCCTCTGAAGATCCTGAATCCTTTCTCTTGAGATCACCCTTGTTAGGCAACGGGAGAGTTGCTAGAACTATCTCCATCAAAAAGGGCACCTCTTTCTCTTCAGGTTGATCTTAAGGAGCAGCAAGGGGCTTGGTGGCATCGAGGGCCACTCCCTTGTTAACATCAGCCTCTTTTTTAGCTACCCTTGCTACTAAGATACCTCGGAAGGGTTGTCAAAGGAGGCTAGGGCCTTGGCTGGACTAGCCTCTCCCACTTCTACCATCTCGGGGGAGACATCAGTCCTAGAGCTGGCCGGGTCAAATGCTAGGATGGCGGGAGGGTAGTACACACATTCTGCCTTCCTAAGTACTGAGGAAGGCTCAACCCCTACTTGGTTGAGAGCCTCATTCTATACTTGGAGGCAGTAGTTCCTACATACCCCCGAGACCTCAGCCCTGAGGGCTTCCTTGGTCTCCGCCACTTCTACATCGTACCCCTCTTACTCGGCCTGGTCCCTGGCCTTCTCTGCTTTCTCCCTTACCATCTCGGCCTTCTCTAACTTTTTCTTAAGGGTGATGATCTGTCCTTTGGAGGCGGCCAGCTGATCATTGGCATTGCGAAGGAGCACCCGTTGGCCTTCAGCTTGCCTCTCAACGCTGTCCAAGGCGGCCTCTGCACTCTTTTTGTCCTTCTCTACCTCGGACAATTTACTCTTCATTTCATTTATTCTTTTTTTGGCCAGATTAAAGGCCTCCATGGCGGCATTGCGCCTCCCCTCTTCTTCCTTCATCTGGCAGTGACAAAAATTGGTTTTCTCCTCTGCCCGAAAGGTGGTTTGAACGGCTTGCCGAGGAAAGAAACTTAGTAAAAGGAAGAAAGAAAAGGGGACTTGTAAAAAAAAAGAGATAAAAGAAGAAAATAGGGCAAATTGAAAGAATTACCATCGTGAGGTGCCTTTTTAAACTAAGGAAGACCTCGTGCCTCCTCAGGGACCTTATATTGGTCATGTCTTCAGGGAGCAGTAGTGCCTACTCCACCGCGTCGGCCACATAGCTGGCCTTCCCTCCTTGGAAGTCCCTAATGGAGGCATTTGCGAGTAGAGGAGCTCTGTCTAGCATTGGTGTGGGGGTCCAAAACTGAGGTGCAACCTGAAGGTCACTCCTCTAGTCAGTGCCTTTTTGCCCCAACCTAGCTTGTTTAGCCCCTCTTTGGGCCTCCTCCTCTTAGGAAGGGTGGGTTTTTCCTCTTACCACCTCCTTACCCTTCTGCTCCATTTTCCTTTTAAGGTCAGCGGGTTCAAGTCGGATGGTTTGGGCAGGTGAAGGAGTGGGAGGCCTGGTCTGGGCTGGCTTCCTGAGAGCCTTCCCCCCAAGCTAGGACTCAATAATTCTTGAAGGGTGGACCTCGACTTGCGTTGAATTCCCATGTTGCCTGATATGCTAGGAGCTTCTTGGTTGTGGCTGGATTGGGCAGGGGAAAGATGTTCAAGGTCACCAGTTGAGGACTCTGGGGATAGAGGTTGATTAAAAACTTTAAACTCGTCCTCAGAGTCAGACACCTCTACTACTTCCTCTTCTTTTTCTTCTTCTCCCTTTGTGATGGCAAGATGTGAAGAAGTGGCTTCTTCGGTTGTGTATTGTGGTGGTAGGGCTACCTTTGGTATGCCTTTAGGTATTGGATCGGTGGTGAGTGTACCTTCCGAGATGGGATTGGTGATGAGAAAACCGAGAGCAGCAACGCTTATCCGATGTAGACAAAGGTCCTTAGCCTTGATGACGCACTTCGACGCTTGGAAGGTTTTGGAGATGGGAGTGTAGTTGAGGATGATGTGTGCTGCTCTGAGCTGGCTGTCACTATGGACGAACATCTCGGCCTTAAGTATTTTGTCTAGGCTTGGTTAATTAATAAGGCTGAAGTTAGGCACAACAACGTTCTTATTTGCAAAACCATGGGGGGAAAAAAAACTTCGTTAGCAAACAAATAGAACGAATCAAAGGAAAACTTAAATGTAGGTATTCAACCTAAACCTAAGACCCCACCTGGTGTCCCCTCTCTCGTCGGGCAGGGGAGGCCATCATTCCACTCTCCCGATACGATCAAGAAATCCTTGTTTAGGCCTTTGTTGGAATCGGGAAGGCACTGGATGAGCCAAACCTCAGGGTACTTAGATTTTAGGTAATACCCCTGCCCCTTTAAGTGGTGGAGGTTGTAAATCCAGTTGACATCGTGGTGGGTCAGCCCTAAGCCCATTTTCTCATTAAGGGCATCTACACTCTCTAAGATTCTAAACATATTTGAGGCACATTGGGTGGGGACTAACCTATGAGCCCTAAGGTAGTCCCTAGTAACGTTGCCCATGGGAATCCTCATCCCACCCTATATAAAGGCAATCATTGGGATTACCACTTCTCCCTCTTGCCTTTTTTCATGCCACTCTCCTTCGTTACAATACCTAATAAACACCCCTGGCGGGATCTTATACAGAGCTCTAAAGCTCTCTATTCCCTCCTCGAAGTTTACCAAATTGGTGGATCTACCCATTCCTAAAAGGGGTATAGAGGTACTAAGAAGATAAAGAGAAAGAAGAAGTCAAGGAGGAAAAAATAAAGCAAAGAAAAGTAGATGGAAAAATAAGTGAAAAGGTTTATGAGGACTTACATAAAGAAGATAACTCTCCTCGAACTGGCTCTTAGTAGGTGGGAAAGCACGAGTGAGTTAGGTAAATTTGTAGGTTCAGTGTATGGGCTTTAGAGTGAAATGAATGCTAAAGTGAGATGAGCAATTGATTTTAGTAGTATTTATATCAAAGAGAGAGTTACAAGCGGGAAAATTCCCACCCGATTTTTAGCAAAATCCTTAGTCATTGGATTTGCATCACGTCATAGAACGTGGGGAACATGGAGTTACAAAAATTTAATGAAGGCGTGTTTTGGATGCCGAAGTGTCAAGAGTGTGCCTTGGGCAGTTGAAAAGACATCTGTACAGTCAGAGGTGATGTAAAATGGGCGCGGAGGAATTATAATTTGATCGAAATCCTCCTTTCTTCTCGAGGAGCCAGAAGAAGAATCTTAAGGAGCTATTGTAGTGGTGGTAGGCCCAAGAGCCCATATCTATGTATGGATTGGGCCAGGGGCCTAATTCGAGGACATTAAGCAATCCGAGAACAGTAAACACTTTCATAAGGATTTGTGTTAGTAAGTGAGGAAGTGAAATCTGATTAAAACCATCCAGAAGGGTGGTTGAGGAGGAATCCTTTCTCGACTTAGCAAGGTTGAGGTCAGAAGGTGTGGTCTGCCATCAAGGGTAGCGTTCTGGATCATTCCATGGATGAGGATAAGTATCAGGAAGGAACAGGACAAGGGGGAGCCATGAAATATCTCCTGAGAAAGTTGCTACCACCGCATTGAATGTTCTACAGCTAACTCTCTGGCCGCATTTATGAGGAAGTGATACCTGAACAGTAATTTTCAGCCTTACAGTTGTTATCCAAAAATTTTAGGAAGATGCTGATAGGACAAGGATCAACACCAACAATCTGATCTGCATGTGGAAGGCGGGGATGAAAGGGGAAGGTAGTATAAAATAGAAGAGATACACTGAGAGTAAGGGATCAAGAAAGTTAGAGAAAAACACTGTAGCTATTCAGAATTGAACTTGTAATCAAACCTGAGAGTAATATGTAATAACTAGTCTCCTCAGATTGAGCTGAGGACGATTTTCCTTAGATAAAACAAGTCTGTCTTTACCTTTTGGTCATCTTAATCCAATATACTTGTTCTCTAATTCATTAGAGCCCAGTTTTCCAATCCACTCTCTATAAATTCATTGTATTGGACTTTTTGGGCCTAAGTTCATTCATTCATTGGGTTAGAGACTCAAATCACTTCCTTACAAACCATTTTATGAAATTTTTTTATGGGAAAATGAAAAAATAATTGATTTTTTTTTTAGTTTTTTTTTTTTTAATTTTTCATAAATTTTTTTCTAAAATGAGGTAATTACACTCTCCTCCATTGAGGATTTGGGAGATGATACTTCACCCCAAACTTGAAAGGAAAAAACATTTTCCACCTTTGACATCTGTTTGGCCAAATTTTTGTTAAATTAATATTGAAAATGTTGTGTACTAATTTTCCCTTTTTCCAAAATTATCCTCAATTTCATAATATGTTATTTTAAAATTTTAATTAAAGTGTATTTTAAAATATTAAGTATGACTTTTACTTCTTCTTTTTTTCAATTTCAACGGGTTATGGAGAGTTTATCAGTTACATTCTTACTAACCATGCATAGTTAAACTTTTGCGAAGAGATTCTTATAAAAATTTAAAATATTTCACTGCTAATATAAATAGAATGGGGTGAGTGTTAATTTCTTCAAACCTTAAGGGAAGAGAGTGTTTTTTGTTTTCAAATTTAGAGTGAAGTGTCATTCCCTCAAACTTTAAAGGGGGGGGGGGGGGGGGGGGGAGTGTAATTACCCCTTCTAAAATTGATAATTAATAGATACTTTAAGGGCACCTGTTAATTGGACCTAATAATAATAATAATAATAAACTGGCTATTAATTAAATGCAAGCATGAAATTTTAAAACATTTTTGTAAAGTTATTTTAGCCATTTATCTTATCTAAAGGCCTTTTATCAATTTAGTTATCAAATTGGTTTAACAATTTCAAGGACTCTTATATCATTATAATTTGCTAAATTCTTATATGTCTTTAGTTAAATCTATTTATTGTAAAATCACCATACACCTTTGATGTGATAGTTACTCCACAAGTATAAGTGCTTATGAGGTGTGGAGGATAAGGATCGGAGTTTAAGTCTTCAGGTGGAAACTTCACACATATATACACTTAGATTAAGTTAAAGTAAAATTTTATTTGGTATAAAAGCTCTATAACTTAAACTGTACTTTCTACTGTACTTTCTAGAAACACACCTCAAAGCTAGAGGTTTCCAGTGTTTGATTAGAAGTAAGAATGATGTAGATGTTGAAACTTGAAAGGACATTTATTTTGTGTGTACGTGAATCGTGATTATGTAATTTATTATGTGTGATAATTGCCACAATTTTTTTTTAATATAAGATAGAAATTTTACTTTAATCTAATTTAAATGTATATATATGTGAAGCTTGCTCATAGAAACTTAAACTCCGGCTCTTGCTCCTTACACTTTACAAATATTTATACTTATAAAGTGACCATTGCACTAAGAATATGTAGTGGTGATAAGTGCCACAAATTGCTTAAAGCAATGTAAGTAATTTTTCTACGCCCATCTTTAGTGTAGCTGCTCTAAAGTCCGTGTATATTTATTATCTAGAGTAAATGATCCTAACTAATGAACACTATTTATTTATTCATTTAACATCCAAAAAAAAAAAAAAATTTATTTGATAGGAGTAACTAGTAAAAGCAATTGTTAGAAAATTTTTCTTTTGCTTTTATAGTTTTACTGGGCAACGAATTTTTTGAGGGAACGAATTTTGATTAGGTAACCTTAGAACTTAGAAATACCAAAAAAAAAAAAAAAATTGGTAATTATCATAGTGATAATAAGTTATGGCTAACGTTAATAAATCATTTTAGGAGATTTATTATGAAAATTTGAAAATCTGTCAAAAAGTTTGACAGCTTTTTTCATTTTTCATAAAATATTTTCTAAAATTAATGATTAATATATGTTTTAAGGGTATATGTTAACCTAATGCATAAGTTAATATTGAAATGAAAATAATTTTCTTTTTAGTATATTAATAAAATAAGTAATGTTACAGTTACAAACTCTTTTACAATATTTTTACAAATTGTTAATATGGTCAATTTCATATTGGTTTCCACTTAGTCCACCATTAACATTACTCTTTCATTTATCACTCACTACATTAACATTTTGTAAAAAAAAATTTATAAAAATTTTTGTAACTTTAGCATTAACTCTAATAATATTTGACGAGAAAAAAACTTGATTAGAACTTACCCTATTATTATAAGTAATAATTAAACTTTCTAAACAAAAAAAGTATAATAAAGTAATATATTAGAGAAAAAAAAAAGTTTCTATCTTTAATTTAAAAAAAAAATCACTCATTTATTAATGCTTGCTGGGGATTCACCAAAATTTCTCCCCGTGGCATAGAAATGGAATATGAGTTTTCTCCTGTACACGAAGCAGCCATAAACCATTGGACCCACGGCTTAACAATGCTAACATTTATCACATTTATCATTTATGACATCAGTTTCTACAGAAAAAGAGCACCACCATGTACAATTGTTGTTAAATTGATAGGACTACACATTAAATTGTACTCTCTTTTTTCTCTGCAAAAATCAATTATTTGTAGTATATTTAATTTGCGGTATTTCTTTTGGGAGTACGATATTTTCTTTATTTTAAAAGACACTTGTATAAATTATTTTGAAAAGTTTGCCTGACTTTTTCCAGAAGGATATGTACGGTTTAGTTAATTAAAATACCAACATTTTTAAAGAATTAATTTTTATATTAAATGTAACATGAATTTTCATTTAAATAGAGATGCACAGATTAAGTAATTTTATATGTAAAGAAAAAAAAAGATACAAATATAAGTGAAATTAAAAGATAAAAATTTTATTTAAAAAAATAAAAAATTACCTCAAATTATATGCAGAAGTATATCATGTAAGAATTTTTTTTAAAATCAACTCTAAGAATTATCGTAGATAAATAAAATAATTTTAAAAAAATTATAAATTTTAATTTATTGTAAAGTTTAACTTTTGATAAGAGAATTTAGACCAAAATAGTACTTTAAATTATTGGAACTTTGTTAATAGAGTTCATGTAAAGTAAAATTAGCTTAATAATTTTAATTTAATCTATAGTGCAGTGAGAACTTTTTTATTATACACATAATCGTAAGGAGAATGTATTCACTTGTTGCAATATTTTGAAAAATAAGTGACAATACAAAAAAATAAGCATTTTTTTAATAAAAAAGATATGCATTTAAAATAAAATATTTATTTTAATTAGTTTTAGTAGATATCATAATTTATATTTTAATATAGTAAAACTCATACACATTACACATCTTGTTTGCCCAATATGATTCCATATTTTTTTTTTTCAAGCGACGTGGGCAAGCAAACGTTGCATTTGGACTTAGTCCCATATCGGCAAGAAATGCGTCCTACTCATAGTTTATAAGCTCTTGGAGCAACTATGAGTGTACCACTACTACACATGCAAGTGGGGTGCTTCTTTAGTAGTGGTACACTCATGCAAGTGTCAAGCACATATAAAGCATGAGTGAGGCGCTTCTTTAGGCGATGTGGGACTTGGCTCCCAAAAGAGAACAAACAATCTGCAAGGGCTGGAACAAAATCCTCCCTTACAGTATATATTACACATGCATCATAAAATTAATGTATTTTTGACATATAACTCATTAACTAATCATTAAGAATTTAAGATAGTGTAATTTACTTTAGGTTAACTATTGAAGGTTCAAGTAGTTCACAAATTATTAAAATATTTTTGATATATTAATAATTTTTTTTTTATTTTGATACAAGAGTAATATTATTTTATTTACATATAGTTTTATAATTTTATTCTTCTTCTTTTTTCTGTTTTTTTTTTTTTCAAATTATCTTTACCAATCTGTATTTTTTTCTAGAAATGATTTTCGAATATGTGAATATAAAATAATAAATCACACACACATGTACAAATGTCCCTAGTGAATTAGTTAGATGGGAACACTATTAGCATATACTTTTTTTTTTCTTTTCAATTTCTTTTTTTCCTTTTTCTGGTGAAATTTTTGTGATTGTTGGGATAGGGACTCTTTGTTTTTTAATTGTCTTTGTGACACTCACACCCTTGTAGATTATATGATAGCAGTCTATTTGGTTCAAACAAATAGACTGCTATGATTGAACCGTGACAAAGCCCCCACCTCCCATATCGTGTGCAATGATAAGCCTGTGGATGAACAACATGTGAGTTACCAACAAAGCTAACTCCATTTTTTTCGTACTTAATAGCTAGGCTAGCCATGCAGAAATATAGGGGAATTGAAATTGAATAGTATTGTAGTTTTTCATAACATGTAGAAGGTTGAGGGTATAATAGTCACGACACAAAAATTTTGGTACGTCAGGGTCACATTTAATTCTTTAACCTCAATATAGATTCTCAAAAAAAAAAAAAAAAAAAAAAAATCTTTATCCTCTATATATTGTGACTGACCCATCAGCTTCACTACTCCAATCCCTCATTTTCCTCGTTTCCCAACAGTACGTCCTATAATTCTCAGTTTCTCTTTCTCTTTCGCTTTGTGGGAACTATTATTTTATTAGAGAGGCCTAAAGTTCTTTGACTTGGTCATTATCAAAACTCCAAAATGGGCAGGTCTCCATGTTGTGAAAAGGTGGGGTTAAAGAAAGGTCCATGGACTCCTGAGGAAGACCAAAAGCTCTTGGCTTTCATTGAAGAACATGGTCATGGAAGCTGGCGAGCCTTGCCTGCAAAAGCTGGTGAATTTTCTATATATGAGGACCCTTTATAGTGTATACTTGTATTATGGATATAGCCAAATATTACAACACCTCCAAAGGCACTATACCCATGGTTTTTTTTTTTTTTTTTTTGGTTTTTTTAGGACTTCAGAGATGTGGGAAAAGCTGCCGACTGAGGTGGACTAATTACCTCAGACCAGACATTAAAAGAGGAAAGTTCAGTTTGCAGGAAGAGCAAACCATCATTCAGCTTCACGCTCTTCTTGGAAACAGGTAATCTTAGTTTTTTTAAGAAAAGTCAAAGGTTTCTACAAATATTTCTATTTATCTGTGTTTTTTAGCAAAACAAAAAAACAGTGTCTGTGACTGTGATATCATTATTTTCCTTCCACAGACCCACTCTTATCTTTTACTATTTACTTATTTGAATTTTTCGTCTTATTATTGAAAAATATGTTAAAGTTATTATCAATTTTTTTTTAATTATAAGTTGATGTAATAATGAATGTGGTAATTTGGAGCTAAGATTTTTGTTGTTCTGCTTGAACTTGGTGTTGCTAATGCTGTTAACCTCTTTGGAGGCTCTTGTTGTTTTGAGTCTGGCTTTTTGGCCTGACTGTGTGTTGTTGTTGTTGTTGATGGTGGTTCCAACTTGTTAAGTTTCTTGATTATTAAAAAAAAAGAAGTGATTATTACTACATTAATAATCTGATAAATCATTTTTAATTATTTTTTAAAAATTTTATATTTAAAAGTTGACATATTATAAGTTAGTTTGTCGGATTATAATAAAATTTCAAATAAATTATATATATAGTTCTACAACAGGTAGAGTTCATAAATTGAAAGAGGAAAAGACATGTAAAAGAGCTCTAAATGAGTAGACCAAAAATTCAAAAGACTGTCGCCTACACCAGACTGCATGTCTGCACTTTGTTTTTTTTTTTTTTTTTTTATTAGTTTAAATTTGTTGCATACAAACTATTTTAAGCAACTAAAATTGTGGCTTAATCACTAATATGAGACAGTACTCATAGAAAATTATAATAAGACATATGATCACTAATTAAAGTGGAATGTGATTTTTTTTTTTTAAGGAATAAGTAGAATGCGATTTAAACATCGCATATGTACGACCCTGTCCCACTCACGTGGTTGAGGACTCACCTTTGGTGATCTTTTTCCCTGAAGCATATTAGATTTTTATGAATGTACCCTTTTTTGTCGACCTTCCTGATCTCAATCATTAATTTCATTGTCGTTTGTCGAAATATTATCTTTTTCGTAACTTGTTAAATTAGACAAATTATAATTAGAATAATATTACTTTCGCATAATTTTTTTTTGATTTAGTTGAATTATTGATCCATATATATTTATGATATGATTTTTTTTTCTTTTGCAGATGGTCAGCTATAGCAACTCACTTGCCCAAGAGAACCGATAATGAGATCAAGAACTATTGGAACACACATTTGAAGAAAAGACTAACTAAGATGGGCATTGATCCCGTGACCCACAAGCCCAAAACCGATGCACTCAGCTCAGGCAGTGGCAACTCCAAAAATGCAGCCAATTTAAGCCACATGGCTCAGTGGGAGAGCGCACGCCTTGAAGCTGAAGCTAGACTTGTGAGAGAGTCCAAGCTTGTTGTGGTGTCTAACCCTATTCAGTCTCAGACTCAAACTCAGACTCAGACTCAGACTCAGATTCAGACTCAGCTTATCAACAAAAACCCACCACCACCATGCCTAGACGTACTCAAAGCTTGGCAAGGAGTGTGGTCAAAATCAATAAGTCCAGGAATGTTCCCTATAGGTTGTGATGACCTTGAATCTCCAACTTCCACGTTGAGCTTCGCAGACCACACTGTCACTATCCCAAACGTCGTGTTCAATGAAAAAACAGTGAGTGCAGCACTTGATTTCGCCAAAAACTCAGTCACATGTGAAATGGATAACACAATGTCATTGCAGGACATGAATAATAGTAGTACCACAACAACTACTACTACTAACACCACAGAAAGTGCATGGATAATTGGTGACTCTGTTAGTGCTGTGAATGAAAACAACATGCAACTCTCAAATATCATGGAAGGTTTCACGGATATCTTTGGTTACAGTTGTGAAGAACATAACAAAATGATGGGTGGAGGAGACAGCTTGGACAATGGGGACAAAAGTTGCGGTGGTAATTTTGAGGAGAACAATAAGAATTACTGGAACAGTATACTCCATTTGGTGAATGCCTCGTCCTCTGGTTCACCTGTGCTCTGAAAGTGTAGTAAAACTTTGTCTTCTCTTACAGTACTCTTAATTAGTACTAGCTAGATGCTATTGCAGCCCCATGGATCAAATGTAATCATAAGAAAGACTTTCTAATAATAGTGAGAAGTCCTTTAACCATTATGCATGTCACCTTTATTGAAATGATGATATAGCTACGGTATATTTAAGGGTAATGTTTGTTATATACACTGTTTAAAGTAAAAATTATGTCTTCAACTCACAATTTCAGTTAAAAAAAAACTGTTTATAAGAAATATGTGTAACAACTTCTACTCTAAATTTTATTCCATAGACTTTATAAACTAACATATCAATTTTTAAAATACAAAAAAAGAGTAATTTAAATTTTTAGGTTAAGTTGCATATTAGTCCTTAAACTTTGACAATTGTTTCAAAACTTTCCTCATATTTTAAAATGTTTCAATTTAGTTCCTATTCTTCAAAACTTTTATGAAAAAGGTTTTTGTCCTCATTTGTTTGATGGTAAATATTGACATGGCAAATGGAATAAGTGATCTCGGTTTCATAAATTCCATTTGTTATCTTAGCATATTTCATCTATAAGATGATAATATTTAAGGAGCTTTTTATGAAACATTTTATAGTATAAGTACGTCCAATTTTTTAAACAAATGTTAAAATTTGATGACCAAATATCCAATTTAGCCAAAAAAAAAATTATTTATTATATATTGTATTGATATCTAAAATATGGCAGCAATCATATTCTTTTTTACATTTTTTATAGTAAAATTCATAATAACTTTAATAGCTTTTAATTAAAAAAATTGGATTACTTGAAATATCTTTTGCAGTAGTATAGATTATTAATTAACCACCACTACTTTTTCTTCTTTTAAATTTTGTTATTTATTTCAATGTAGATCTAGGTCAGAAGACTCAGAACATCAGTGTAAACTTAGCCATACAAAAAGAGAACCACAACACCCCCCCCCCCCCCCCCCAAAAAAAGAAAAAGAAAAAGGCAAACAAACTAGGTAGAACAGTAGAATGATAGTTCCTTTTATTTTTCGGTAGAAACTTTCATATCTAATGTCATTGGATATAGATTGTGCAATTCAAGACTGCATTAAATGGATGGGCCTTAGTGAACTTAATTTTCAGTTGTATGTAACAGCTAGCTCTTTTCAGTTAATGTCCCAGCAGAGAGATCTGAGGTTGCTGATTGCTGTTTTGTAAGGATCTTTCCTTCTGTTCTGCTACACTTCTACATATTATTGCGACTTGGAGAGTAAATACCACCGTACGGCCATCTCATTGGTACCAAATATTAAGGACGAAGCAGCAATTAAGTGTTGCAGTTGCAGAGCATCCAACTCTCATGCAATAGATATAATCAAGTGCTATTGTGTTAGACTGGATTCATTTGAAATGGATATGTTTTATGATTCAAATTAAATATTATAGATATAAAAGTATATTTAGTGATACGTCGTTACTACCATACGCCCTTGGTGTGATGGTTACTTCACAATTATATGTGCTTGTAAGGTCTAGGGGGCAAGAGTCGGAGTTTAAATCTCTAGGAAGGAGCTTCACACACATATACATTTATATTAGGTTAGAGTAGAATTCTATCTTGTATAAAAAAAAAAAAGTAATACGTCATTTAAAATTTTGAATAATATGACATTTTATACACATCATATAACTATAAAACAAACTCTCTCTATTCTAAGTTAAAAATGGAAATGGAAAGGATGGCGATTCTATATGAATATAGGTTAAACAAGTTAGGAAAAAAAGAAAACAACTCCCTCACTTTCAATATAGATTTTTTTTTCTTTGATGAAGTGTGTGTTCGACAAAAATTATATTTGCCAACTTATTTTACAATTTTGCTTATTTTTGCTATTATTCATAAGTTCTACTGCACTTTTTGGTACTATTTATGGGTCCCACTGTACTATTTCAGCTAACTTTTACATTTATCTACAATATTTTAAGTAAAAAGTTTTCAATTTTAGCAAAATAAGAAAATAGATATGGGAGAAAGGGTATTCATTCCTCCAAATTTTATTTTATTTTTATTCAGATTCGCAACACACATGTATGTATTTGATTTTTAAATGTAGCACGTCTTACATCTAAATAAAAATTTAAGGAAATTAAAAGATTCAATAAGATAGGATATTATCCCAAATTAAAAGATTCAGTGAAACATAAGTCACATGTGCTCAATGGTATGGGGGGCAATCATCACGGACCTGATGGTCTCATTTTATATATATAAAGAGACAATTACTTAATTTAATGAACTACGAACTACAAAATGACATCAATTGAAAATCTCATTTGAAGAAAGAGATTATAAAATGAAAATTAACTCGTGGTAAATATGACAGTCATATCAGTATTTTCCTTATATTCACATCGTGGATTCGTTGTAATAATGTTATTTTGCATATCTTACTCCATTAAATTTTCTCAAATATTGTACTTTACGTATGTTTATCTCGATTAATTGCACGCAGTTTTATTCACGCAGTTTTACATAAAAGGACGAAACCCCCTCACTATCAACAACAATGATTTCATCCAAAAAACTTAATGATATAGACAATTTTTTAATAAATTGATAGGCCAAAATGGGGTTTTGCCCCTTTCAGCAAAAATTTCCAGCGTTTTGCTCTCATTCTCAAACTATATAGGGATATGCCTCTGTTTTGAAAGTCGATAATTTGAGACTCGATTTTCATATAAAACTCGATTAGCCTATAAGTGAGTTACTAAAAAACTCGATGGTTATATAGTCAAGTTAGTATGAGCTTTGTGACACGCTGGCAAAGCATACATGGGTTTTTCCAATAA
Source organism: Lithocarpus polystachyus (assembly GCA_033629205.1). Lineage (NCBI taxonomy): Eukaryota > Viridiplantae > Streptophyta > Magnoliopsida > Fagales > Fagaceae > Lithocarpus > Lithocarpus polystachyus. Next base: position 82,944,985 of record CM066164.1, read on the forward strand.
AAAATGCTTGTGTATACATGCATAACTCGGTAACTAGAAAATCGAGTTTGCCTTAACAATTTGAAAGCCTAACATTTCACAACGCTTGTTCACTCTCTCCCTCTACATTCTCCCTCGCTCTCCATCAGTCTCACTCTCCCTATCCAGTCTCCCTCACCCTCTTCAATCAGTCACTATCGCCGGAACCCTGGTGCTTTCGTCGAACCCTCATCATACCCGCCACCATTGATTACAGGTACATTGCTCTGCAGCTGTTGATGATTGTTTTGTGCTGCATTTTTTTTTTTTTTTTTGGGAAATGGATGATTATCAGTTTAACTGAAGATTAATTCTTGTTGTTTGATGTAGACTAATGTGGGTTTTCTGAGTTAATGGTTTTTCCTACTTGACATTCAGAATAATGTGAAAATTATGAATTCGTTATTTCCTTAGCTTGGATTTGTAAATAAAATTTTGAATTGATAATTGAACTGCTATTATTGATTTATTTTATTGTGTTACTTCACGTTAAGAATGTTGTGCCCAACAAATACTATCTTTGCAGGGCTGGTATTAATTTTTCCTAATTACATTGCCAGCCTAGCATGATGTTTACAAGATTATTAAAAATTGAGAATGGTGTGTGTACTCAGTTAGGATTTTTAAATAAATTGTTGAATTCATAGTTGGAACAAAAAAAAAATGACAAGTGTTTTCCACTAAAAGTAACAGCTCGTGGGTCCACGTTTGGAAATCTGCTTTTCCAAAATATTTGGGGGTTTCAGCTATATACCTACTATGATGATCTTTTTCCAAATCCCGCAAAAGTTGGAATTTTGAGTATTGGTTACAAGTAAGAGTGGTACATCATGAAGTCTATATGTGCTCAATTAATGAAAGAAGCCAATACCTAATACTAGGTTTCAAAATCACTAGCCTATCACAAAGAAAACACAACACAATAGAGTTGTATGTTTCAAAAAACTGAAAATATTTGTCTCTGTATAAATTATATTCACCAGCCCATCACAAAGATAACAGTAACACAATAGAGTCATATGTTAAAGCTGAAAATTTTTTGTAACTGTATACAATATAATATAATCCTATTGATATATTACAAGAGAAAAATACAACATGTCAAGCATATGTTGCTATTTGCAGCAAAGTAAAACTAAGGTACAGTTCTTTTTTGTGGTATATTAGAATCTCCAATTAAACTTAAACACATAATTGCATTAAAAAAAGAAAACATTATTGTGCACCATTAATCAATGCAATCATGTGTTTGAATTTCATTGGAGAATCTAATTTACTGTATTTAAGTAACTATATCTAAGTTTCGCCCCTTTACAATATTGAGTTTTAAAACTCAATTACATGGTATTGGACTTCTATGTTCATCTAGGTTTTGTTTTTCTTTAATTTTGGTGGAGGGAGGAGACAATGTTTGGGCAGTAAAAAGACTATAATGATCTTTAAGGAACACCATTATCATTGAAACTCTTGGTTGTGACTTGTTGGTCACTTTGGAAGAGATAAGACTCTTGCTCTTGCCAAGGGGAAACATGGACCAATGTAGGCGGGCCGTGGCCAAAATCCAAAAGGAGAACAACCTAATGTTCCTTCTTAGGTGCAAGTATCACCTGCTACAGCTTGCAGAAGAGCAGGCCGCTGCAACCAACAGGCAGCTCATCCCAGCGAAATGTAATAATGTTCTCAGCTACGAGGACTACCTGTTAGTATGAATATCTATGTACTACATCGCCTAGCTAGGTTCTATGTGGGGTGTGACTATCTCTAGAATTATGTTATCAATGTTGGTAATGCCAGTTGGTCGATGTGCAGGTCATTCATATTGATGGTATTCTGTGTAAGAATATGTATGTTGTATGTGTTATGCATGTAATAAATTGCGTACCTTTTCGCCCTAAGTAGTCATTTACGATTACGCATAAGGCGTGCATATTTCTGCAAATGATGATAAGGTTTACATTGTCTCCTAAACATAAACATTGTTCCCTACACAATACGAATACAACAACCATGACACATATACATCTAAAATATAATAAAGGATAATAGTTATACATCAAAGTGCGAGTGGATCACAACACGATTACTCTTCATCTAACATCTCCACGTCCGACTGATAAATGTTTGTTGTAAGAAGTGATTGCATGTATCGTGCATGCTCATAAAACTTACCCTCCACTGATTCTCGAATCTCCACCTGGGTCCGACATCGATTGAGACGTATCTTCATACGATTATTTTCTTATCTTATGGCACGATGCTTTACGAAGTTCGTCTATAGTGTTTCTTGGCATCTGCGATGTGTGTCACCGAGGCACTGGCAGCTTATAATTGACCATCTCATCCTAAAACATCTCTTGTTCACGGAGTAACCAATCCCACTCCGCCTTCATGAAATTGTGGACCTGTGCACTATTTCACAGGTTGGGCATAATTAGATAGTTAAATTCATCTTCTAGTACCCAGCACCGACCCATCGTGATGAACACATCGTGTGGCCTGTAGCGATAAGGGTTATCCATTGACGCTGACTACAATAACATCAAAAGATTGAGTTAACAATGTGCATCAACTATTAGTAAATAATGTATAGTTGCATAACATGGTACATGACTAAGACATTTCTAAATTGATGTAGTTTTACATGCTAGATCTATTATGTGGCCCGTAACATAAACAAAAGAATAATCGTATAATGATGCATAATGCATGGCACTATGTGAATCAGAGATGAGGATCTGGTCAAGCACGCTGCAACTATGCAAATATATTAGACTTATACTACTGTACACATGTGAAAATACACTGTAACAATGGGAGCATGGGTACTCCCGTTCATGTACCATTTTTCCAACCTGTACTAACATAACAAGCCCTAATACTCATATATAAGTTTTTTTATGATATTTGGACCATGATATGAGCTTATAAATGCACCACAATACTGAATGGATTATTTTTATCTCACTAACTTCTTCAATTGACTAAGCTATGAGTCACAACGCCTCAAGCTTAAAACGTACTATGCGAAACAAGTTTGGATCTACTTCAACAAATACATCATCACAAGTTCCAGCAGAGCGACAACTGTAGACATACACAGACCACTATGAAGGGAAATGAGTTGGAAAGAAAAGAGATTTCGTTAATATTCCAATATACACGTACGAGAGTCTAGGAAGTGTCAGACACATCATGGTCGGTAGACCTGCACAACTGAGTACAGATACCACCACAACAGAGTTCACCACAACAAAACAACCATGATCAGAGCTATAAGAGAAAAGGTGTGAGTTGGAGGTTTACTGTCAATGGCATAGGTTATGAGTTCCTAAGGCACAGTCAGCCGAGTTACCTAGAGACAGACCTACCAACATACTTGCTCGTCTTGAATGGGAGAAAAATCAAATGCAAAGGCGACTAGACCGTTTTCATGCAGTCCAAAAGGCTAGGAAACATCTATCAAGGAAGGCACAAGAGTGAGCAATCAAGTCTATTAATGAAATTACTACTTTAGATGATAATAAAGATATTTCAAACTTCTCAGATTCAAGCAATGATGATTTCCGAAAATTCCTACCTACGAAGATTAGACGTTGTTGTTAATGTCTAGACATTCTGTGTAAAACATAGTGTTGTTGTCAATGTCTAGTAATGATGATTATATACTTTCAACTAAATTATGGAATGCACATGTGAGTCCCACTACCTATGGACGCATATTAACAAATAATAGATAGGGAGACCAGCATACAATTTCGTCTATAGTAACCACTTTTATTGCTTTTGCATTGCTGATTTGTTAATAAAAGCCTTCTAGAGTTATCAACATGACCGTAAATGCTACTTATCATATTATTATAATTATGTGTTATCCTTCAATTCACTAACCATCTTATAACAATCTAAGAAAAATAAGGTATATAGTTGATTACTTCTTGCTATGCTAAAGATTCTCATTCTCTTGTGATTAAAATTTACTACAAAAAACAACCAAAATCACACCAATGTACTCACATAACACTCATTCAACCAAAAAAAAAAAAAATCAGTACAATATCAAATGAAAATACCATTGCCATAAAATTCTGGTATGGGTTTTTTACTTGAGGTAATATAAATTTCAGTTCAGTCCGGAAGCAGTCGTAGATCTGTGGAGCAGTAGTGAAATTCAGTTCAAACTGAAAACAAGACAGTCTAAATCTAAGTGTATGTAATGGTATAACATAAGCATATCTTGATTCTAGTAATATCGATTTTTCTTTATAACTCGATAATTTTATAGTCAGGTATATAACTCGATTTTAAAGTAATCAAGTTATGTATGGATTAAAAAAATAAAAGTGCCACGCTGGCGAGCCAGCGTGGCACAAATCTCGTAAAAACTTGACTATAAGATCATCGAGTTTTATGCAAAACTTGATTATTTCAATGTCAAGTTTTAAAATAGGGGCATAATCCTATATAGTTTAAGAAAGGGGACAAAATGCTGCAAATTTTCGCTGAAATGGGCAAAACCCCATTTTGGCCTAAATTGATAAGATAGTAAACTGTGATTGTAGTAATTTTACTTTTATGTTCTTATAACTCACACCACTTTTAATATGTATCATCTATGACAGGCCACATTCCTAGAGCCTTACTCCTTAATGACATTACTTAATTCTTCAAGAAGAAAGAGCTTTGATCCAAAGTTCCCATTCCCACTTCTTGTAAGCTCAATAAAAAATAAAAAATGACAAACCGCATTATTAGCAATTGTGGAAAAAGTTTCGAAACATTTTACATTATAAGGCAGGTCTGTTTGGATACTGCTTATTTTGCTGAAATTAAAAATTTATTACTGAAAGTACTGTAGATACATGTAAAAGTTTGTTGAAATAGTACAGTGGGGCCTATGAATAATACCAAAAAGTGCAGTAGAGCCTATGACTAGTAGCAAAAATAAGCTGAATAGTGAAATAATTTTAATTTTTCATTGCTTTCCAAACGCATGCTTATTAGTAACATGCAGATATAGAAGAAAAATGAATAATCTCATGCAAAGAAGGAGATTATAAGATAAAAATTTAAAAATAGAAGCAATAATCCAACTCGTGGAAATTAAGTATGCTCATTTTCACTATCTATACTAAATAATTAAAGTGAAAATTCAGTAAATCAACGAACTAATTCACTATAATTAGTATTGTATCAACTATACTAAATTAAATTTCAAATTTACTAAGCTTTTGTACCAAGTGTTCTTCCAATTTAAAACTATTTCTACTAATTAAACTCAAGCCCCATAACTTAACTTGGTATAGTTTTGAGTCCTTGATCAAACAATAAGGTTAAAAAACCATTTATAATATTTATAAAATTCAAAAAATGTTACAAATTGATATATCGATTAAAAAATACATAAAATACTCACAATAAAAGATATAAGCATATAGCGATATACTTTAAACAATATTAATTATTGAACTCTCTTTATACAGGTAAACTAAATTAAAGAGAGCTCAATATATTTAGTGATGAAATCCTTAATTACAATATATGAAATTCAATGTTCAAATGGATACATACATTATGAGTAGTACTTAAGAAAAATTAAAATTTTATTGTTAAGAAAATCAATCAAAGAAACAATATATAAAAAAAAATCCGCACATAATTAAGAAAGTCAGCATAATTTAAAATAGAAAGAATTCATTGAAGGAAAAATATTATGAAAAAATGAAAATAAAATTGATTTTTTTTTCTTTTTTTAAGAAACAATTTCACAATAGTTGATCAGTTCATGTACTTTTATTGATTTTGATTTGAGTCCAATGTTTATATTACATTTAATTAGCAACTTATTACCATGATAATTATGAATTATTTTGCGGATAGTATTATTATATACAGAACCTAAGCTACTATGATACATACACAACACTCATCTTTAAAAGTTTATATATTTATAAGAGAAAGTTTAGCTACTAAATTAGTTGTAATCTTAGACTATAAATTTACTTAATGTTTTTTTTATTGGAGGTGAATTTTGACAAATCCATCATTGGATTACATCTTCTTAATTCTTATATCTTCCATACTTGCAAAATTTCAAGAAAAAATTAAAAATCAATAGCTATGTCATCAATAAATTTTTTAAATTGTAAATTTTTGTAATTTAAAATTATGCACAAAATATAAGTTTATAGATCATATAGTAAATAATATCCGATTGACACAAAATTTAACATGTGTATTAAGAGCGTAAAGAACATGCAATTTAACTGTTAGATTTTTAAAATATGTTGTAATATTTATTTTATTAATCGAGTTTGTAGTCTTAAATTACAATCAATTTTGTAATTAAACTTTGTCCATACTTATACATATTTAGAGGAAGAGAAAAAATGACATGACTTGTTTGTTGCTGTTGTTTAAACAACAATTTTCATATTTAAACAACATTACGTATATTTTCATACACTTTTCCATCCACACACATTTTCAAAAAAATACAAACAATATTACCCAAAAATATCTTACCTGCCCTAATTCTACCGGATACATATCCGAAGTTTAATCTGTCCAGTAAAACTGGCCAGACATTAATTCTTGGTAAGAAAAAAAAAGTTTGCCGCTGAAGGTAAGTAATAAATATTCTGATATTTCAGCGTTGTCATTGCTTCGTGTCGGGGACAAATGGTAGAAGTGTCTACATAACCATTATATCTTATTAATCGTATTCGATCCCTTCATTAATGTGATTTTACTTTATATTAATTTGATTGTATCCACTTTCATATAAAAGAGAAATAAGTCACCAACCTCCACCACTGCACTGGGCTTTCGGCATAGTCACTTCAATCACTTCCATGAAAACACGGAAATTTAATAATCTCTAATGATGAAGAAGATTAAAAAAACATTCTCAAAAAAAAAAAAAAAAAACAGAAAACTAAAATTGAGAACCCAAATGTAATTATGAAACTAGCTGTAAATACATGCTGATCTTTATCAGTGTTTGTTCAATACTTTCCTATACTTGGGCAAAAGGCCAAAAACCATTCACAATGATACAGCATCCATGTTTCAGCAAAAATGATACAGCATCTATGAGTTTGGTACGGTTTTATTTTCATTTAGATTAGATTATTTCGTTTATAAGGTTGAGTCTTTTAAAGTTGTAATTAGAATTATAAAAAAAGGGTGAGGTTTTAAAAAATTGTATCTAAGAAATAAATTGATTTATTTTCATTTTTTAAGGCATCTGAAAAAAAAAAAAAAACTTTAAGCTATATTGTTCTTTCAAGTATTTCTCAAAAAAAAAAAAAAAGTTCTTTCAAGTATAACTTAGGAGCTGTTGGGTTTGGGTTTGTGGTGTTTTCCAATCTAACCTGTACTTTTTGGACTGAGAAATCTCCTGTCCTAGTTAGTTTGGGTTGCTCTAAATATTAACCCAACCCAACTTGTATGGATTGAGTTGGGTTAGTTCATTGGGTTGAAGCTATTTTGTCATGCTTAGTTATTTTATTTGTTTTTAGAAGAAAATTGAAAGCATTATTAAGAAAACTCAACCAACATCGGTCAAAGTTACAGAATTGAGATGTGTTCACATTGATAAACCGCTAACAGGTCTAATCAAGTTATGAGTTACAGAGTTACCTTATCTACAAGTATGGAAAAAAAAAAAAAAAACTACATAGAAGGTCTTTACAAGAGATTTGATTTCCTTACTACTAAGAGCTTTGCATACAAATCACTCTCAAAGGATAATAGGGGAGAAGTCACATTCACTGGCCAATCTAAGTGCATGAACAATCGCCAAACATTCCAAGGCAGCAACTGAAGATGGAAGAGATATTTTGTCATGCTTAGTAAAATATACTATCTTTAAGATTAAATTAATATATGAAAAAACAATACTGGCATCTATTGTTGTTGGCTTTTCTATAAAATAAAAAATTATAAATCAAATAAAAGTGACAATTACTAATTCATTATGTATTTATGTGTCCAATATTCTTATCACTGAGAAAACAATTAGTTTTGTAAGGTTAAAAAAAAATCATAATTAAAGAGTAACATTGTCATAGACAATAATGTTTTGCAGTTGCAATCATATTTGGTAATTACGAGTCTGGTGCGGTTTTATTTTCATTAAATTAAGGTTTTGTTTGGCAAAAGTCCAAAAACCATTCATAATGATACAGCATCTGTGTTTCAGCCAAAAAAGTACAGCATCTATGAGTTTGCCAGTTTGGTAAGGTTTCATTTTCATTAGATTAGATTTATTTTTATTTTTATAGAGTTTCAAATTATGACGGCTGCTTCTAATGATTATGTTCTTTATTATCAAACCAAAACACCAATTTATTTTTAATTTTTATTTTTTAAGACCAGAGTTAAACTTCAGATCTTTTATTTAACTATTAGAATCTTTACCATATAAGCATTATAATGCTGAGTGTTGTAGAGTTGTAATTTGAACAACAATCATATGAGATTTTAAAAAATTATATGTAAGAAATAAATTGATTTATTTTTATTTTTAAGTCATCCCAAACAGGCTAAATATTGTAAGCCATATTTTTCTTGCAAGTATAAGAGCATCCACAACAGTAGAGTCAAATTTTTAGCTTTTTAATACTACAAAAAGTCACTTTATCTATTTAACCTTCTCACATCCAACAACAGTGATTTTATTTTAGTTTTTAACACAATAAAATAATATAATTACTACAATAAAATAATATTTCATTCAACCACCAAAACACAACCACATCCACCACCATCAAAGCCATAGAAATCACTGCATAGAGACACGGAGACACGGAGATAGGAAAAGTAGTGTGAACGCAGAGACACGGAGTGAGGAAAAGTAATGTGAACGCAAAAAGAAACGCAAAAGAAAGAATAAAAAATAAGAAAAGTAGTATAAATGCAAAATTAAAAAAAAAAAAAACCTTTCAGCTATTTTTGGCTTTGCACTATAGCTGTGGAGCCAAAAAATATTGTTTTGGCTCTACTATTGCAAGGTACATTTTGAGTTTTAGTGGTGTTAAAAATAGCTATATAGCTATTTAGCACCACTATTGTTAGTACTCTAACTTAGAGGGGTTTGAAGAATTTTTCCTTCTTCTTCCATCGAGAAAAAAGCTGAAATTCCATTAAAGGAGTCATATTGATTTGGATTACAGCAGTAAGGTGGGAAGGAACACCTTCCATACGCATCGAAAAATCTGTGATGTGTTTAACATATCTAGGAAGGTTATGAGCAGTAGAATTGCCTAAGCGGCGAACATGAGATAAACTACTACTTCTAAAGCTATTGGCAAGTAACTTAGCATCAGAAATCAAATGACCAAACAAAGCTAGAGATTCATCTTTTGCTTTCAAAGAATTCATAATAAGCTCTAAATCTCTTTCAAGAATTGCTTTAGAAATCTCTATTTCTAGAGAAAATTTCAAGGGTTTTACCGTTGCCATAGCTTCAATATCTACCATACCTTTCTCAATCTAACCTTACACATCGGATTGAGAAACATCTGTTAGGTTCTAAGATTTAGGAACTAATGTATTAGAACTTTAATTTGTAATGTTGGCAAACCATGATCAAAACATTCTTTAAGTTGTGTGTTAGACTTGCTCAAAGTATGGCTTTTTATATAAAGTTAGAATCGAGTTAACTACAGAATTTACTGTGCACTTCTGCCTGACTCGATCGATCGAGAATTAGACTCGACCGATCGAAAATCATGCAGAACGTTTTTCTGCAGAAAATTCCCAACTCAGCCTAAGCCCATTTAATGTATATGGTTTATGTTTTGCCCTAAGTATATAAGGGAAAACCCTAGCCACGTTTTTCAGAGTTCTGAATGCTGTGTTTGTAAATCTAATTGTTAGATCTAGAGGTGTTTACCTTCACATACACTTAGGGTTTCCAAACTCAAGATTCATGTCAAGAGATTGGTAAATCATACAGTTGCACAACAACAAAAGAGCTTCAAGATATACAAGTAGGTGTTGCTTGTGCTTTGTTGAAGAATTCAAGGAAAGAAAGAGTCCGTGGTTTCGGAGCAGTCACGTGGTCGTGGTAGTAAGTTTCCTACAGGCAGGTAGCAATAGGATGTTAGTGGTCTAAGTCTCTATTGTGTAAACTTCGATTTTTTCATAGTGAATTCGTTTTACCTTGAGGATAGCTAGGTTAAATCCTCCCCAGGTTTTTTACCGGTTTGGTTTTCCTAGGTCATCATATCATGTGTTCTTTATTATTCCGCACTTTTACATGATTTGATATATTTGTGTTAACCTAGATTTGAATAATTTACCTAAGTTAATCACTTGGCTAAATAACTAGGTTAATTTGTTTGGGTTTAAGGGGTCTAAACGAACTTACAACATCCAATCCAAGCTAGTTTATGGTAGCTCTAAAATGAATGCAACCGAACTTGCATGGATTGAGTGGGGTTTGATCATTAGGTTGAAGCTATTTTGTCAGGCCTAATAAAAATACTAAGTTTTAGCTTTTAAGACTAACTTAATACATGAAAATAAAATACTAACATCTATATATTGTTGTTGGCTTTCCTTCTTCTTCCACATATATATATATATATATTTTTTATGAACTGCAAATCTTATTCAGAACAAAGAAAAATACGCAAAGGAACCACTAGCCTCAACCTTGACAAGCACTACAACAAAATGTATTTTTAGTGACGAAAAAATTCATCACTAAACGTCCAGTTTTTTGTCACTAAGAACCTTTAATGACGAAATCGAACTTTTAGTAACGAAACTCATTTCATCGTTGAAACCCCGTCACTAAAAGTCCGATTTGTTAAAAAAAAAAAAAAAACTTTTAGCGACAACAACGTTTCGTCGCTAAATGTTTTCCTTGCTAAAGACATTTTTAGTGACGAAATATTTCCTCACTAAAAACATCTTAGTTTATTAAATCATATTTAGTGACAAATAATTTCGTCACTAAAACTATTTAAATATTTAAAAACCACTAATTTGTTTTTGCCTTGAGCCTTAAAATGTATTCATCTGGCTCTGTGTCGAAATATTTAGCGACGAAATGATTTTCGTCACTAATACTATCCACAGCAATACTTACAGTGACGAAATATTTCGTCACTAAAAATTTCAACTTTTAGCGACGAAATATCTCGTTACTATCAATTAATTAAGCTCGCACCAAAGTTTTCCTCCACTGGCGCCCATTTTTCAGTTCACAATAGTGACGAAATTTATTTTTTATTGCTAAATGTTATAATTTTTTTCAGTATTAGTGACAAAATTCATATTTCGTCACTAAAACTGTATTTTTAGCGACGAAAAATATTTCCTCACTAATTTTCGTAGCTAAAAATACATTTTGTTGTAGTGAAGAGATACAAAACAAGGAGGGCCAAAGCCCACATCAAAAGACCCAAAATGTTGTTGCTGGCTTTCCTATATTATATAAACCAATTAAAAGTCATAATTAATTACTAACTCATTATGTATTTAAGTGTCCAATATTCTTATAACAGAGAAATTAATTATATTTGTTTAAGTAAAAAAAACTTAATTAAAGAGTAACACTGTCATATATATATATATATATATATATATATATATATGAATATCAATAATAAAAACACCACGGATAAAACATATTTTTTTAGAGCTTCAACTTATGGCGTCCACTCCTCATAATAGCTCTTATCATCAGATCAATACACCAATCGGTTTTTGGTATAGGCGGGGATTGAATCTCAGATCTCTTATTCAACCATCAGAAACTTTACCGGTTGAGCTAATTGAAACCCACACCACGGATAAAACATTGATGCAAGCAAGTATCAAAAGTTAGAAATTGACGTACTATTGCAATTACATTTACTCAAAAACAAAAATTCATCCAAAAATGAAAGTTAGATGAGTGACAAATTATTATAATTGCTTAGGCCTATGGCACCCCCTATGCCAAAAATATTTAAGGTGTTCTAACTTTGAAGGTCCTCATTACATAAATAAAAGACCTTTAAAATAGTGCAAAAATGTCCTAAATTCTAGAATGATAATTGATTTTTTTAAAAGGAAATATATATATATATATATATATATATATATAGGTGGGTTTTGCTTTAGAAATCCTACCCAATTGAGATCATAAACGTTTTTTTTTTATATATATTAAAGAGTGTGCCAAACAATCATTGACAATCAATTTTTATAACATCTTATAAAAAGATGTTAACACTAAATACAAAATCTTAATTAACAAATTGCATCTCACAAAATAAGAAGAAAGGTTTTTAAATAAAAAATATATAATATAGGAAATTGAATAAATAATATTTAATTGATATTTAAATATTTAAAAACCACTAATTTGTTTTTTCCTTGAGCCTTAAAATGTATTCATCTGGCTCTGTGCTTTCAATTCTCATAAGAGGAAGTCAAGACCAGAACAAATGATATTCTTGCAACAAGCCTTCCTTAAATTATCTAGCCACAAAACCAAAAAAAAAAAAAAAAAAAAAAACCAAAGTATAATAAAGATAAAATTAAAACTTTAACATAACATAATTTAAATAAAGAATCATAATGCTTTGCAAATAGGATTTTTTTTTTTTTTTTGGAGAGAGTTTCAACATTTGGCGTTCACTTCTGATGATAGCTCTTTATCACTAGATTTGAGGATAGCTCTTTAAGACTAGACCAAGACACCAATTGATTTTGAATGTAGGATTGAACTTCAGATCTCTTATTCAACCATCAGAGACTTACCAGTTGAGCTAATCGGAACTCATAGCAAATAAGATTTGAATTGACTATTGACGTGTCTCTTTCTTTATTATGAACAATGTCGCAATAGGATTTGAATCCTGTATAATACTCTAGATATTGCATAGGACGCAATAGCATCTAATGGTTAGCAAAATATTAAAATTTTTTAAAAATAACTGTCTTTGGATTGTACCAAAAAAGTTTAAAAAATAAATAGCAGTAAAAAGTTAAAAGAAATCCTCTCCAATCACAGATATTTTTCAACATTTTCTTTTAATTTTAATATTTTTTAGTCATTGGATGCTATTGCATCCCGTTTAATACTGATGATGCACGATAAAATCAGTAGACTGAATGCTTTGGGCTTTAATGACAAGAAGATAATTTGGGAAAAAAACCTGAAGAGATGAACAAATTATCAAAGGTGACCGGGGTAAAATCGGCTAAAAACCCTCCGATGATAAAGTTAGTATATCTCTCAACTTGCAATTCCAAATTACTTGGAAAAATGATTTTCCGTACCTTTTCCTATTGGCAATGGTCGTTTATATAGTACATACCGTGAGCAGTTACTTGTTTGATAACTTCTCCTATGTTAGAGGAAGTCGAAAAGTTCGGAGTTAACTTCCATAACCGCTATGGAAGTTATATTATGTGGTCATACACTCCATAACTGTCATGGGAGGTGATTTCGTGGCGATAACCTTCGATTTTGCACTCTCATTATGAAACAAGGATATGAACCTCGTCCAGAGATTGCATATGAAGTCCACGCCTAGAGTTCTTGTAGGCCGTCCAAGGGTCTTCATGAACGGACGACCCTGCTATAGATGAGGTTTGCGGGCTAAGTTGTCCTCTACCCTCTGCTACTTCCTTGGACGAGATCTACGGACAAGTGTAGAGTTGGATTGGTTTGATACACTATCAAATACTCTAAATATTGCATGGGATCCAAATTTGTCATATTTAGGGGTGTTCACCAAATTGCACAAACTACAAAAATCAGACCAAAATCGCTCGTAAAATGGTATAACTGCACCACACCACAGCTAACAGCGCACCGCATCTTCTCTATATATTAATATTAAATATAATTAATAGTTTAATAACCCAAGCAAGTCTTGATTAGGAAACTAACCCAAAACAAAGAAAAACTAGTTTAATAGTTTAAAATTTGGCCCAAAACAAAGGGAAAAATCAGTTTTGAGCTAAGCAAGAAAATCCCAAAATTTGTAAAATATACCGGTTTCAAACCACATCTTATACATCGCACTGCACATGTGACCACAAAAATGAAATATCCTTACTGCACCACACCGCATCGCGAACACCCATAGTCTTATCCAATAAAGTATCCTTACTTGTCACATTTCATTACATTACAAAAAAAAAAAAAAAAGAGCCTCATTTCTTATTCATTAAAAAAAAAAAAAAAAAAGAAGCCTCATTTGTCACTTTGGATTTTGCAAGTGATAATGACCTACGCTAGGACTCAAATAATTCCAATACTGGCTTCATGGGCATGTGTTTCAGTGTTTGTAGTGTATTACAGGCATAGTATGAAATACCTCAATTCAAGTTTACCAAAAAAAGAAAAAAGAAAAAAGAAATACCTCAATTCATTATGGATGGAGCTTGTATCCAGTGGCTAGTGCCACTGAACACGTTGCGATGCGGACGCGTGTCCGTATCCTAACGGGTCCAGTGGCCACTGGACACAAGCCGGACCCATTCATTATTATGGAGTTATATATTTGAATTCAATACTATTCCGTACGTGTTGCTTCTCTACCTTTAGGTAATTCATTGTGTTATTCTTTGTTAAAAATCAAATAAAAGAATATAAAAATGTCATATAAAAATTGTCTTGTCTTGTCTTTGCCTTGTCCCCAATAAATTCATTTGTGGTCCTCTTTCATTTCCACTTTCAACTTTGACAAAATTGCTAGAAAAGTGAGAAAACATGTAGGGCTAATATTATTGTCGGGGGTGGTTTTTCGCACGTAGCCACATGTCTTTGGTGTGACTTTGCTAGGCTCGGATTTGTTTTAAAGAGTTTAACCCGGAACTCGACATTGGGCCGCATAAACCAATGGCTTCTGGTGTATTTTTAAGTCTACAAAATAAATAAAGCCCAAAGTCTTAGAATCATAATAATGGTTGAAATAAATAAATAATATGCTTAGCATGATAGCTTTGATTAAAAGGTGAGTTAATACGTTATTATTATGTATATTAAGTGATGTCCAATGTTAGAAAATAATTAATTAGGTATCAAATGTCCAATAATGGGATGAGTCCAATATTCCATATCCAATTGCGGTTTATGGTTCATGTTTAACATAATAAGGTATGTCCGGTAATGGTCTATGTCCAAGTAATTTATGTCCATCAATGGTCTATGTCCAAATAATATATGTCCAATGGTGGTTCATGTCCAAATATTATATGTGCGATGGTGGTAGATCGATTTATTAATATGTACGTTCATTAATGAAGTATTAGTGAGATCATTTTCGTTAAATAGTGAGATGATATTAAAATAGCTTGCATCTAGCGGTAAAATGATAGTGAATAAAATATATTTAATAATATAAATTTGAGGATAAAATGTAATGACTTATCTTCATATTTTGCAACTCCAGCCGTAACTTCAATGGACTTAGTATTTCAACAACCTTCAGACTTTGCAGCTCCAGCAGTACTACACCAGTAGGCTAACATTTCAGCAGCATGGTGAAGTGAATCCTTTCATGGTGACTTCATGTTTGAAAGGGAAAAATGGGTGCAACTGGAGGGAGAGAGAGCATGTCCAGCCGTGTGCATCGGTTAGTTAAGTTTTTCCCCTTAATTATGCACTTAAATGATTTTCCCCATGTAATGCCCTTTTAGTTTTTTAGTCAAACATGAGTGAGTTTGTGCCTTTTGTAGGAATAGCTTCAAGTATTAGAAATGTATGTTTTCAAAGAGAATGATTTTAATATAAAGTCTTTATGCCTTTTAAGAGAAAGGCCTTAGTATTGATGTTCCTATGCCTTCTATGAGAAAGGGTTTTTGTATGTGTTCTTGGAAGAGTATTTTGATATGTTTGAGATGTGTAGAGATGGTAAGAAATATATATATATATATATATATATATATATTGTGAGATATGGTGTTTGTAATATGTGTAAGAAGTTTAGACCCCTTAAAACCCAATCAGATTAACTTAGTTATTTAGCCAAGTAATTAACTTAGGTAAATTAAGCAGTTCTAGGTTAATACAAATATATCATATCATGCAAAGTACGGAAAATAAAGAACACACAATATGATAACCCAGGAAAACCAAATCGGTAAAAAACCTAGGGAGGATTTAACCTAGCTACCCTCAAGGTAAAACAAAATTCATTATGAAAGAATTGAAGTTTATACAATAGCGACTTAGACCACTAACATCCTATTGCTACCTCGAGTAGGAAACTTACTACCATGACCACGTGACAGCTCCGAGTCCACAGACTACTTCTTTCTTGAATTCACAGCAAGTATAAGCACTCCCGCTTGTATATCTTTAAGTTCTTTAATTTGCAACTGAATGATCACCAAGCTCTTGGCATCAATCTTGAGTTTGGAAACTCTAAGTGTATGTGAAGGCAAACACCTCTAGATCTCACAAAAGATTCACACACATAGCATAAAGAACACCTTAAAACGTGGCTAGGGTTTTCCTTTTTATACTTAGGGTAAAACATAAAACCCTACACGTCAAACGAGCTTAGGCTGAGTTGGAAAATTTTGCAGAAAAACAACCTGCACAACTTTCAATCGGTTAAGTCTAATTCTCGATCGATAGAGTCAGGCAGATTTGCATAGTAACTTCTGCAGTAACTCGATTCCAACTTTACATAAAAAAACCACATACTTTGAGCGAGTGTAAACATGACTAAAACTGTTTTGATCATGGTTTTCCAACCTTACAAAATGAAGTTCTAATATATTAGTTTTTAATTCTTTAGAACCTAACAATATGTATGAGAATTATATAGAGATACTTTGTTGGACATGGATCTTGTATATGTATACTTTGTGAGACATGGAGTTTAAAGATATATGAGAAGTATGTATAGGTATTTTGTGAGTAATGTGTTTGTAAAATATATGGAAGTGTGAGATAGATAATATAGTAAATATATGAGATCATTTGTGTTATGTCATGGGTTATATTGCTTTCTAAGAAGGGAGATTTTGTATGAGAAATAAAGAATGAGATGGAGATGTGTTTTTGGGCAGCAAAAGTGATGAAGTTTCAGAATATTGAAGTGTGGGTGAGATGGATAGTATGTAATGGTGTGGTGTAATAGGTGTGTTGTGTTGTTATCTATGAAGAGTGATTTTGTAAAAGAGATGGAGAAGTATGGAGAAGTTTAGAAATATCTGCAGCAAGGTGAAAGAAGTTTCAGAATTATTGAGAATGAGAGAAGGATGGATCCCCCTTTAGTGCGTAGCTTGGTCCTTTTTATATAGAGCCAAGCTATGTAACTAAATCAGAACTAGTTGAAGGGGAATTCAACAAATAAGGCAAAATCCTTGACGAGGTAAGTGGTCTCATTAGAGGGATTTTGTCTTTTTAAGCAAAAGAAGAAAGCTAGGAACATTAAGGCTGATGTTATAGCTGTAGCAGCTGTCAATCACAGCTGTCACAGTTGAATGATATCATCCAAATAACATCTTGCTTAGAGGAAAAAATATTTTGCATTGAATTCATAGTTTAGCTAAAAATGGTAAGATAATCTTTATGGGATCCTCTTGTTTCTTTGGGTATGACAGCAAGCTACTGAGATTAGGCATTAATGAGCAAGTGATGTCATTTGTAAGACATGTGTCAACCTGCTGGAGCTTCTGTAGCTTCCGCTAGAGCTGTTACAGCTTGTGTAGAAGCTGTTTGCAGCTTCCGCTGGAGCTGTTTTAGCTTCTGCAGAAGCTGCAGCAACTTCCGCTGGAGCTGTTATTGGTGTTTTCGGTTAAGTTTCCTCTCTTAGAAAAATTATATGTTTAGTCCATATATAATTTTGGTAAGTAATAGATTTATTGGTTGATATTTGGTGAAGTTTTAGAGATGTAATTATGGTTTTTTTGTATTTTAACCAAATCTTGGAGAGTAAAGAGAGCATTTAATGCTAAATATGAGATACTAATATATATTTAGCCATGTGCTTGGAATTGATTTGTATGAAAATAATAATATGATATAATTATATTTTAAAACTTATATTATATGATGGACATTAATTTTTATGTAAAGATCATGTGGAGTTTTATCATTTTAAGTATTATGTGATATGAGAGGCTTACCAAATGTTACCTATTGCACACTGACCCATCAGAATTCAGGGAATTGGGGAAGACATGCCAAGCAACATGCTTTCCTTTATCAGCTTTGAACCACTAGAGCTTTACTGAACATACTTCTTGGCCCTCCAAACCACAACTCCCAAAATTCTCCAGATGAGACTCATAAGCTTGGATCATGAGCCAAAAATGAGATGATGTGCTATGAGATTGAACCGTGGGCTTTGACGCATTTTTGTGTAAATATGGGCTCTTTTGGGCTTTAGAAGAGATTTTTCCAAAATCCATGGTAGTATTGACGTGGTGCGGGTCGCCAATAAAATGAAGTCATGTGATGTGAAAAATTTGTTCTTAACAATTATAATACGAACAAAGTTTCTCTTCAAACTAGTTTGGAGATACACTCTACAAACTCCTCATATATCTCTATATTGAGTATGAATTTTGAAAATCTAACCGTTAGATTGCATGTTCTTATTATATTCTTTATGCATGAAAAATTTCAAGAAGATCAAAGATCAATTGCTATCTCATCAAACAAATGTTAAAATTTCAAATTTTTATGATCTAAAATTGTGTATAAAAAATAAGTTTATTGATTGAATAGTAAATAATATCCAATTTGAATGAAATTTGATATGCATGTTAAGAACATAAAGAACATAAAATTCAATGGTTAAATTTTCAAAATTCACACAAAAAAGGAGATATATGAGAAGTTTGAAAAGTTTCTCTCCAAACTAGCTAATTTGGAGAGAAACTTTGTTCTTATAATACATGTCTCATAATAAATCCCTTCATGGACTTTTCTTTTTCTCTTTTAATTAATTTTGTACTACAAAAGAGAACATTGTCTCAAAAAAAAAAAAAGGACTAGACTCTTTTTCTCTTTTAATTATTATGCAATACAAAAGTGGGCGTTGTCTCAACGTTGAGTTAAATCAAATTTAATGTGCTCGGTATTGTAAAAATTAAAAAAAGAAAAAGAAAACAAGAGTGTTGAAGTTATGCAAATTTTATTATATAGTTCTTAGTAATTAATGTATTATCTTTTAAAACATTATAAAAATATAATTTATCAAAAAAAATTCAATATAATTTATTTATTTATTTATTATGGTGTTAATGTGATACTAATCACGTTTATTGTCACATGAGTTTGTAAACTTTTATAGGTTAATTATTAATTGCTAATAATTTTAACATGCTACAATTATATTTTAAAATGAGTGAAATAATATCTAGACAAGACTAGACGGGAAGATAGTAGCTTGAATAATATTCTCAATTTTCTTATTCTGTGATTGAGTCCAGTTAAGGTCCATTTCAATGCTTTTTACACCATTTTGTATTGGCCATTTTCGAAGGAACCAGTACGAGCCTATAGGGACCCTTTGTTGCTTCGTTTTCATGGGTTTAGATTGGTTGGACTCAATGCCACTAAAATTTTTGGCAAATTCACATGACCCAAAGTGCAGTCCTATTATGTGGTTCTTCGGATTTTTATATGAGAGATAAGTCTTGACTTCCAACTTTCAGAAGAAAGACTCTATGTTAATGTTTTTGATAATTTGATAGCTATAATGGGGAGAGGGAGATTTTAATTTTGAAATTATCTGTTAAAAATAACATAATGTGCCAATTTAGTTACATGGTTGTTGACTTTGACAAACATAATATTAATTTTAACTTGAGGATTATTGCCTTTTATCATCTAAAACCATTGTTGCTTTGATGAACATGTTGGGTTATGGCTTGATCCACCTTATTGAACTCAAACCATTGAGCTTGAGACCTCTTAACATTGATTCTCACTATGGAAGTAAGATAACCATGGCTAGTTCCCTAACTCTTAATATTTATTGCCAAAATAAAATAAAAAAACCTAGGACTAAGAGTAAAGATTTAGTTCAAGCCAAATTTTAGAAGCAAGAGTAAGTTTTCTCTTTTTGATGGTTGTTATCCTTCATTCCAACAAAATGAAATTTCAACAAATTTTTCTTTCAAAAAAATTTACATAAACTTAACAATATCTTACTCTTATAAAAGCCAACCAATGCATGGATGCAAATGTAATTGTTGTCAATTGAAAAGCTTTATTTCGCTTTTAAAACCCCCTTAGAAGACTCTTTGTTGTTAAATTTAGATGTGAAGGCATGTACTATAGGCCATTAGTCCTTCTAATGCCTTTGTAATTAACTCCGCAAATAAATTTAATTATCTCTTTTTAATTAATTATTGATGTGCCTCTATTTTTATTATGAATAATGTAGCAGCTAGATTTGAATCATTTACAATATAATAGGTATTGCACAAGGTGCAATAACATCTAATGGTCAACAAAGTTAGACAAAAAAAGAAAAGAAAAAGAAAAGCAAGTAACCATTGGTTTGGATCCGAGAAGTTAAAAAACAAAATAAACAATAAAAAGTTATATAATAAATGGTAAAAACTTAAAAAAAAATCTCATCCAATTACAGACATTTTTTCAACTATTTATTTTTTATTAGTCATTAGATGCTATTGCATCCCATGCAACACCCTAAATATTTCACGAGATCAAAATCGGTCACAACCAAATGTCTCATTTTACTTGTCACATTACATTACACTACAAAAAGAGTCTCATTTCCTCCATTCAATTTAGCACATAAATATGACCTTAGTTCATTACCTGATATATGAAGTTATCAAATTCAGTAGTAATCCATGATTCTTCTCTATTTTTGGATACAGATTACATGCGTAATTAACTCATTGTATAATCCTTTGTTTTTAAAAAATAAAATAAAAATAAAAGCATGTAAAATGTCTCATCAATATTGCCTTGTCTTGACTCATAAATTCACTCCTAGTCCTTCTCTTTTCATGTTCACTTTCAACTTTAAACAAATTGTTCGAAAAGTGAAAAAACATGTAGGTATCACATTATGATATCATCTTGTCTCTCATCATAAATTACTTCATGGAGTTTTCTTTTTCTCTTTTAATTAATTTGTACTACAAAAGTGAACATTGTCTCAACATTGAGTCGGACTTCTCTTTTTCTCTTTTAGTTAATATGCAAAACAAAACAGAGCATTGTCTCAACGTCAAGTTAAATCAAATTTAATGTGCTCACTCTTGTACACGTTAAAAAAAACAAAAAAGGAGAAAAAGAGTGTTATAAGTTATACAAATTTTGCTATATAGTTTTTATAAATTGATGTGTTAACTTTTAAAATATTAAGAAAATATTATTTATTTATTTATTAAATCACATTCATTGTGAGTTCCAGTTTGCTCAATTAGTAAAGTCTCTGATGGTTAAATAAGAGTTCTGGAATTCAATCCCCTACTTACACCAAAAACTGATATAAGTTAAAACTCTCTCTCAAAAAAAAAAAAAAAAATTCACATTCATTAGCACATGAATTTGTAAACTTTTAATCTTTTATAGTTTGATAGCTAATAATTTTAACATGATAAAATTATATGTAAAAAATGAGTGAAATCAGGGCTGGCCTTGTACTATGCAAGCTATTGATTCAACTTGCTTATTCTGGGTTTGAGTCCAGTTAGGGCCCAAATCAATGCTTTTTTCACCATTTTGTTTTTTCCATTTTCAAAGAAACCAGTGCGAGTCTATAGGGACCCTTTACTGCTTCGTTTCCATGGGCTTTGGTAGGTTGGACTCAATGCCACAAAAATTTTGGGTAAAGTCTCATGATATAAGGTGCAATCTTATAACGTAGTTCTTAGGATCTTTATATGAGACAAGTCCTGAGTTCCAACTTTCACAGGAAAGACATTATGTTAATGTTTTTGATAATTCAATAACTATAATGGGGAGTGGGAGGTTTGAATCTTGAAAATTTCTGTTAAAAATACCGTAATATGCTAATTTAGTAACAAGGTTCTTAATAAATACAATATTAATTTTAACTTAAGAATTATTGTCTTTTATCGTCTAAAACCACCATTGCTTTGATGAACATGATGTTAGGTTATGGCTCAATCCACCTTATTGAACTCAAAACATTGAGTTTGAGACCCTTTAGCATTGATTCCTCAAGATGGATGTAAGACAGCCATGGCTTGTTCCTAACTCTTTTATTTTTTATTACCAAAAAAAAAAAAAACCTAAGAGTAAGGGTAAAGATTTAGTTCAAGCCAAATTTTAGAAACAAGTGTAAGTTTCTCTCATTTTGACTTTTGTTATAATTTATACCAACAAAATGAAATTTTAACTTTCTTTTAAAAAAATTTATAAAAACTTAACATTGTCTTACTCTTGGAGAAGTCAATCAATGCACGGATGCCAACATAATTGTTGTCAACCAAAAACTTTATTTCACTTTTGAAACCCCCTTAGAGGACTCTTTGTTGTTAAATCTAGATAGGGAAACCCCCTTCTAATGCCTTTGTAATTAGTTATGCAAATAAATTTAATTATCTTTTTTTAATTAATTATTGACGTGTCTCTATTTTTATTATGAATAATGTAGCAACTAGATTTGAATCCTATACAATATACTAGGTATTGCACAAGATGCAATAGCATCTAATGGTCAACAAAAAGTTAGACAAGTTGAAAGAACAGCTTAGTAAACATTGGATTGGATTTGAAAAGCAAAAAAACGAAACAAAAAATAAAAAGTTTTAGAATAAACGGTAAAAGGTTTTAAAAAAAAAACAAATATCGTCCAATTGTAGACATTTCTTCAACTTAATTTTTAATATTTTATTAGTTCTTGGATTCTATTGCATCCTATGCGATATCCTAAATATTGCATGAGATCCAAATCGGTCATAACCGATGTCTCATCTTTACCTGTCACATTACATTACACTGCAAAAAGAGTCGCATATCTCCATTGGAATCAGCACATAATAATAACCTTAGTTCATTGTCTGATAAATGGAGTTATCAAATTTAGTAGTACTCCATGATTCTTCTCTATTATTGGATAAATATTGCATCCTTAATTAATTCACTGTGTTATTCTCTGTTTTAAAAAATAAAAATAAAAATAAAAGCATGTAAAATGTCTCATCAATATTGCCTTGTCTTGGCTCATAAATTCACTCATAATACTTCTCTTTTTAAATTGTTCAAAAAGTGAAAAAACATGTAAGGATCACATTATGATATCATCTTCTCTCTTGTCATAAATCCCTTCATGGACTTTTCTTTTTCTCAATATGTACTACAAAAGAGGACATTGTCTCAACATTGAGTTAAATCAAATTTAATATGTTCGGTCTTGTAAACACTTTTTGTTTTTAAAAAAGTGTTATGGTTGTACATTTTTCATTAAATAGTTAATATAAATCAATGTGTTAACCTTTAAAACATTAAGAAAATGTAATTAATTTATTTATTATGGTGTTGATGTGATATTAATTACATTCATTGTCACATAAGTTTGTAATCTATTATAGTACAATTTTTAATAATTTTAACATTTTATAATATAAAAAATATATGGGAAAAATGAGTGAAATAAATCATAGTAATAATAATAATAATTTTTTTTTTTTTTTTTTTTTTTTACATGAGTTTGTATCTAGAAGATGGTAGTTTGAAAATTTTTCTCAGGGCTTGTACTATGCAAGTTTTTGACTTAACTTACTTATTCTGTGTTTGAGTCCAGTTAAGGCCCATTTAGGTGCTTTTTCATCATTATGTATAGACCAATGTCCAAGAAATCAATGTCGGCTTATAAGGAACCTTTATTGCTTCGTTTTCATGGGCTTAGATTGGTTGGACTCAATGCCACTAAAATCTGAATCTAAATCTTCTGTTCCACTTTTTCTGCTCTATTTTATAGTCCACCAATAACAACTTGCCACGTGTTCACTTAATTAATTAAATATCACTATTAATTAATAACGGTAGTATTAATAAGTTAATAATTATAGTATTTGATTAATTAGGTGAATACATGACAAGTTTTTATTAGTGGAGTATAGAGTGGAGCAGAAAAATTGAGACAGAAGATTTGGACTCCTAAAATCTTGGGCAAAAGTCTCAAATGGCCTAAAGTGTAGTCCTATAAGGTAGTTCTTAGAGTTTTTATATGGGACCGGTCTTGAGTTACAACTTTCACACGAAAGATATTATTTTAATATCAATAGCTATAATGGGGAGGAAAAATTTGAATCCTAAAAATATCTCTTAAAAAATACCAATATTTATCAGTGTAGCTATAAGATTCTTGGCAAACACAATGCTACTTTGAACATAAGAATTATTATCTTTTATCGTTTGAAATCACTAGTACTTTTTGGTGAACATGATGTTAAGTTATGGCTTAATCTACCTTATTAAACTCAAACCACTGAGACCCCTTAGCATTGATTCCTCATGAGGAAGTAAGATAGCCATGACTAGTACCCTAACGAGGATTGGTTCAAATAGGCCAAAAATTTTAGAAACAAGAATTAGCTTGCTTCTCATTTTAACTTTTGTTTTCCTTTGTACTAACACAATATTATTTTCAATATTATTTTTTAAAATGAACATAAAGTTAACATTATTTTAGAGAAGGAAAAAACTTAAGTACAGTACCTTATGTACTGTTCCTTAGATTCTTATCTTAAAATTCAGTTATATGGCTGCTTAATTAAAAAATACACTTCCATTCTATGAGAAAAAATCTACATGACAAAATCTTAAGAAGTGAACCTAAGGAACAGCACTTAAGTACTGTACCTAAGTCTTGCTCTTTAGAGAAAGCAAACCAATGTATGAAAGCACACATGGTTGTTGTTCGCTGAAAATCTTTATTTCGCTTTTAAACCCCCTTTAATGAATTATTTGTTGTTAGATTTAGAGAAGGGCAAGCACGATATAGGCCATTAGTCCTTCTAATGCCTTTTTAATTAACTATGAATTTAATTTTCATTTTTTTAATCGAAAAAAAAAAACAATAAGTCCAACACAGGACAAAACATTTTTCGTAATTATTAACATGTTACTCTAGAAGAAGGCACCCCTAATGAGAGTTTTGTAGTTTAACAAGTATCTTTTTATGTTTTCAGGATGATGATTCGAATATTTTAAGGGTTTTGTTATTGAGCATTTGTTAATAGACTATTTTAAAAAAGTTTTGATATCACATTCACGAAAAATATAAAGAACCGTAAAAATTAAAACATCCTGTTAACTTTTTATCATATTTATAAAAAAAAAATTAACAACTACTCCACTACTTTTACTAGTGCTATCTTATCTTATTTAATTGCAAAAACATGGGAAATTAATTTCTACGACATCGCTACTAATTAACAAGAAGACAAATCAACAGCAAGACAAAGACAAAGCCAATGCCTTTAGCCGCTTCGAGTAGGTACCTCAAGATTCTGCAAACAAGTTTGGAGCTCCTGATTCTGCAACAAACATTCTTCTCGCAATGGTAGCCTCTGTTCTGATTTAAATTTATAATCTTTTATTGCTTTTGTTTATTTATGCTATTAGATTTTTCGGGTTCATGTTCTTTTTTATTCATTTTGAGTTGGATGTGAGGTTTGGATAAGAGAATATAAAAACCATGTACATTTGAGCAAGTTTTACAGATTTAGGGTTGTCAAATTGGAGTTACACTATTAAGAATTCTATATTAGTATTTGCAAGGATTATGTGCTTGTTTGAATGTGTATGTGTAAGTCAACAACAAGAACAAAAATTATTGTGAATGGTAACACTAACACACTTGTTTTATTGACAGAATTCAAATAGGTTTGTGGGATTCTTGAATTTTTTTAAAAAAGTTTTATGTGACCCAGAATTTATATTGTATATGGTTTAGTAGTTTTGTGTGACCCGCAATTGTATAAGCTTAGTTGCTGTTGTTGCATGTTTCAGTTCTTGAATCAGCTAGAACTTGTCCAAAAGAAGTTTTGCCTTTTGTGAACATTCACTAATTACCCAACATAGGAAAATCCAATTTTCAAAGTTTTATTTAACTAACTTGTTAACCAACCTCTACTTCTTGAGGAATTTATGGGAAGAAAAAAAAATCATATATGTGCTTTTAGCAAATGGTTGATGTCATGCTTCCATAACATATGGCTGCCTTCCAAGAGAGATGATAGAATATAATATATCAATAATGGAAGTGTGAACTAATAAGATAAGTTTAACAACTTATAGGAATGAGTTAGTGAGTAATGTTTAGAGATTCCTTTAATGGCCTTCTGAATGATGGAATTAAGAATCATTGGAATTTATTTAAAATACAGTTTCTCATGACAATCTTGTCAATATAAGGTACTATTGTTAAAAAGAAGTTGAGAGAATTTGAGGTTTAGGGCTCCTTATTGAAATGAATTATGCTGATATTTTTGTTTCAGGGCACTTTTTTGTGAGGTCAAGGGTGCATAAATGTAGTTTTCACTTTTTCGCTCCAATTGAAGTGGCATTTTTCCTTGTATGATCTCCCATTACTTTGATATTCAAGAAGGCTATGGTTGTTGATGACTTTCTCTTTGCTTTTAGTTAGGCTTTCTTAGCCCTTGCCCCAAGCCATTCTATGAGCATAGAAATTCAATCAAACAGTAAGGAAGGCCTCAAAGAATACACCATAGAAAGATTTCTAAAGTTTGTAATATTAGGTTTCCTTTTTTGAAAATAAACTCCATGTTAATAAAGGAGAGAACTGTTAATAGGCTACTATGTCCTGTGATATATGCACTACAATGTTTGCCTCTCGAGCCCACCATCTTCTCTACATAAAGTGCAGATTTCTCTTCAAGAATTTATTGTGACATGAAAGCACCTCAATCTTTGGTAACCTTGTGGGGTGGTAATATCTGGAAAAGCTCAAAGCATCTACATTTTGTGTTCTTGTATCCATTTTATAGGGTCAGGAGTGAGGTGATAGGCTTGGCTTAGGATTACATAACCCTTTTTTCAGTTTTGCCTATACAAAGCATGCTTCTAAACGTATCAATTCAATTGAATTTCTTCCCATCAAGGTGGTGCTAATTTGCATAAGTTATTTGTCAATACAAGCAAGAAAGCTGGGGAAGACGGTATATGTTTGTGTCATCATGTGTGCGTAGAAACTTACCAAAAGAAAAAGAAAAATGATGGGTGACAAACAGAGAGCAACTGGATGTGTACTGTTTATGTACCTTAGTTTTATGTTAAAGTGTATTTATGTAAAATGTCCTACATCAAAGGATTCTTTTCCCAAATATCTAAATTATGACAAAATGATGGGTGAAAAATGTACTTAGGTTGTTAGTGACTGCCTAGCCATAGGGGAAAAACATCTAAATAGGATTTCTACTGTGCTTAAGGAACCATTTTCTGTGATTTTTAAGCAATTAAATTGAGTACATATTAAATTATTTTGCTAGCTCCATTTGACAATAATTTTTAGGGTTAGTTATGAAGACAAAAAATTCTCATTTCTTAATAGGCATTTTTACTATCACGCAATACTCCTAATGCACTTTTCTACTTCATTAACCACGCTCTTATCCTATGATTCATATGCTTTTTTTTATCTTTCCATTCTTTTGGATTATTGATCCAAGATTTCAAAAGCAATGATCTTTTGGTACTTCTTGATCATCAAGTTTTACAACCCCTTCATCTTTATTTCTCCTTTTATTAAGTTTGCATTCCATGTACTATATTTAACTTCTACTTAGTCTAAAGCATCCATTCATTACAACTACATAAACTTCAAAATGCATACATTAATAGATTTCATCTTGAATTGATCTAGTAAGCTTTTGCATAACTAATGCTATAAATATGGACTTCAGCTAATCCATAATACAAAGCTATTTGTGATTGGAAACTTACTTGTGATGCCCACATTTTCTTACACTATTAATAGCTCCAATATTATCCTTAATCACTTTAATATACTTTAGAAGAACTCATTTCTATTTTAAAATCATCACATGACTGTTAGGACATATGTGAGTTATTGTTAGGTACATATGTCACTATTTTGTGTAGTTGGCTAATCCTTTGACAAAATGCACTTTACTTGTAATTGGGTAGATCTAGGATGTGTTTAATGCTTCAAGAAACAAGGTTTCAAGCTCAAGTGTTAAAGCCATGCAAGTTTGTCCAAGAATCAAGGGAAGAAGTGCTGTTTATTAAAGCTCAACAGCTAGTTACTATCGAGGCTTAAAAATAGCTATTTCAGCCCAAAACTTAACAGCTGCTCAACAGATAGCCATTGTTAGAGCATTTTTATATAAAATAATTAAAATGAATAAATGTTATAACATAAATGTAAAGATGTGGGAGTGAATATGTTAGGAATCCAACTATATGTGTAACTGTATGTGTGTGCATCTGGGATTGATGGCTAGTGCGTGTGGTGTTGATGGCCAGTGCGTGTGGGGCTACAAGGGGTGGTGCTACAGAGTGTGCCTAGGCTGATGATGTGGGGGGCGTGGGTTGCTGATGCAACATGCGTGCTCAGCTGATGAAGGGTGTGCTTTCAGTGCTGCTTGGGTATGTGTTGGACTATGTTACAGATAGTGAGTGTATTGATTAGTTAGCATTGTATACCTGTATTGTAGGGTAGTGACACATGTATTACTGTAATGATGATGTGGCAGATGTATGTTAGCTTGTGTGTTAGCTTATGTAAGAATTAGTTAGAATGATTAGCTGTCAAGGTAGTTACACAGCTAGCATTGAGTGAGTGGCTGAGGGTATTAGATTGGAAAATGGGTTGTAAAGATTCATAGAACAGTTTTGTTAATTGAATACTTCTTTTCTCTGCTACTTCTCTCTATTCCCTCTATCTCTGTTTCTGTTTTCCCTTACCCCTATTCTTGGAGGTTAGTTGTCCTTAAACTCAACTATCAGTTTCCACATTCCTTGCATTTGGTATCAGAGCTTGGCTTTCCTCAACCATGGCAGAAACACGATCGAGCACTGTTGCTACTCAGGAAGCCATTGCTTCACTTAGGACCGCATCTGATCATTATGCTAAAGAAATTCAAGAAATGCGAACAATTCAAGAAGTGCACACACGAACTCTGAATGAGATGAATCAACAATTGGCAATTCTGGTAAAGAGGCGTGGTGGTTCTGATCAAGGAGTATTACCTCCATCTCCAACAAATGGTGAAACTAGACATGCCAATTCTTCATCTTGCTCTGTCTCGCCCTATGAGGTTGGAATTTCCAAAGTTTTCTGGGGAAGATCCTGCTAGTTGGGTTTACAAGGCCAACCAATATTTCAAGTATTACAGCACTCCAATTACAGAGAAGTTGATGCTTGCTTCATTTCACATGGAGGGTGAGGCTTTGATATGGTTTCAAGATAGTGAAGAAGCTGGTCTTTTTGTTGATTGGGAGTCACTAATTCAAGCTTTGCACATCAAATTTGGTACAACAGCCTATGATGATCCTATGGGAACTCTCATTAGGCTAAGGCAGACTGCTTAAGTGGCCTTGTATAAGGCTTAATTTGAGGTTTTGTCCAATAAGATTAAAGGCTTATCTGCTACTCATAAATTGAGTTGTTTCCTTAGTGGATTAAGAGATGAAATAAGACTGCCAGTGAGGATGCTCAACCCAAAATCATTGAATGAGGCTTTTGGTTTGGCAAAAATACAAGAGGAATATAATTGGAGTTGTAAGAAGAGTGCTAAGTTGGATCAGGGAAAGCCTTCTATTCTAGGTGCTCCACCTAAAGCTACTTCTTTTTTGGAGTCTAAAGTTAGGCTGCCAATTAAAAGAATTTCTCCTGCTCAAATGGAAGAGAGGAAGAAGAAGGGTTTGTGCTATAATTGTGAAGAGAAATGGGGTCCTGGCCACAAATGCAAGAATGCAATGTTATTTCTTTTGGATTGTGTGGAATTAGCTCAAGAAAACATCAACTCTGGGGTGCATATCATTGAATTGGAGGAGAATGGTGGTGTAGATCAGATTGGGCAGGACCAAGAGGGTGCTGAAATCACTCTTTATGCATTGAGTGGCACTCCTACTTCAGGCACTATGAGAGTCAAGGGAAGGATTAAGCATAAGTCCTTTGTCATTCTCATTGATTCAAGAAGTACCCATAACTTCATTGATGCTACCTTGGTGTCACATTTGAACATTAATGTTGATACTTCTCAAGTTTTGGAAGTCAAGGTTGCCAATGGTGATTTGATCAAGACTCAAGGTGTTTGTGAGGTAGTGTCAATTTGGTTGCAAGGGCATGAGTTCTTGGTACATTTGCATGTGTTGCCAATGGGGGGTGTGATTTGGTTTTAGGGACATAGTGGTTGGGCACTTTAGGAGTAATTCAATGGGATTTCAAGCTACTTACAATGAGTTTTGGTCATAACCACAGGCAGGTTCTGCTACAAGGATTGAGAAGCATAAGATCTCAATTGCAAGATGGGGATACTTTTTTGAAGCAATCAGTTAAGAAAGGTTTAGTTCTACACGTTTCCATCCAGCCTCAATTGTCAAGTACAAAAGGTACAGATCAGCAACCTAAAGAAGTGGTTGCTTTGTTGGATGAGTTCAAATTAGTTTTTGCTACACCAGAAGGGTTGCCTCCCTTAAAGGATCATGAACACCAAATCAATTTGAAGGAGGTAGCTCAAGCTATTTGCCAAAGGCCTTACAGGTACTCTTATTACCAAAAAAAAAAAAAATGAAATTAAGAAGATTGTTAAAGAATTACTATCTGCTGGTTTAATTAGAAATAATAGCAGCCTTTTTGCGTCACCAGTCCTTTTAGTTAGGAAGGCTAATGGTTCATGGAGAATGTGCATTGACTATAGGGCCTTAAATCAAGAAACCATTAAGGATAAATACCTCATACCTGTCATAGATGAGCTATTGGATCAATTGTTTGGTGCAGCTGTTTTTTCTAAATTGGATTTAAGGTCTGGGTATCATCAAATCAGAATGAGGGAGGAGGACATTCCTAAAATTGCCTTTAGGACTCATGAAGGTCACTACGAGTTTTTGGTAATGCCATTTGGCTTAACCAATGCACCTTCCACCTTCCAATCCCTCCTGAATTCCATTTTTAAGCCTTACTTAAGGAGATTTGTTTTGGTATTTTTTGATGACATCCTTGTTTATAGCAAGAATTTGAGTGATCATGTGCATCATCTTCAATTGGTGTTGGAAGTTTTGGTGAAACACCAATTGTATGCTAAACAATCAAAGTGTGTGTTTGCTTGTAAGGAGGTGGAGTATTTAGGACACCTTATTTCTGGTGATGGGGTTAGAACAGACCCAAGGAAGATTGCTGCTATGCAGCAGTGACCTATTCCCAAAGATGTTAAGGCTTTAGAGGATTTTTGGGTTTGACAGGCTATTATAGGAAGTTTGTCAAGGGGTATGGTCAAATTGCTGCCCCTCTAACAACCTTGTTGAGGAAGAATTCCTTTATTTGGAACTCTGAAACTTCTCATGCTTTCCAACTTCTTAAGGATGCAATGTCAAATCCTCTTGTTTTGACTTTACTTGACTTCTCTAAGTCCTTTGTGGTGGAGTGTGATGCATCTAGTGTAGGTGTTGGAGCTGTCCTAATGCAGAATCAAAGACCAATTGCTTACCACAGCCAAGCCTTGAAGGGTAAAAGCCTTGCTCTTTCAACTTATGAGAAGGAATTGCTAACTTTAGTAGTGGCAGTGAAGAAAAGATGACTTATAACTCTGATGCTGCAATACAGAAAATAATTCTTACTATTCAGTCAGGCAGTGACATTCCAACCGGGTTTACTTTTTGTAATGACTTGTTGTTTTACAAGGGTAGGCTGTTTTTGGGTAGTTCAGCTTAGGATTTGAAGGCCCAAATGTTGCAGTAGGTCCATGCTAGCCCTTTAGGGGGTCATTCTGGCTATTTGAAGTCTTTTCAAAGGCTTAAGAAAGATTTTTATTAGTCTGGTATGGTGGGAGATTTAAAACAGTTTGTGAGGGAATGTGATACTTGCCAAAGGTTGAAGAGTGCTTACCTACTGGTTTGTTGCAGCCCTTGGCTGTTCCTGATCAGCCTTGGATAGACATTAGTATGGATTTTGTGAAAGGGTTGCCTAAATCTCAACAGAAGTCAGTGGTTTTTGTGGTGGTAGACAGGTTCACCAAGTATGTGCATTTCATTCCATTGGCTCACCCTTACACTGCTGCTAAGGTTGCTTATTTGTTCATGCAGTATTTTTTCAAGTTACATGGTTTGTCCTCTACAATTGTGAGTGATAGAGACCTAGTGTTCACTTCCAACTTCTGGTCAGAATTGATGAAACTACAAGGTACTAACTTGGCTATGTCTTCTTCATACCATCCCCAATCTGATAGGCAGACTGAAGTGGTAAATAAGAGTTTGGAGCACTACTTGAGGGCTTTTGCTGCTGACAGACCTTACTCTTAGGTGGATTGGCTACCCTTAGCTGAGTTTTGGTTCAATACTAACTTCCACACCTCCACCTCCTCCTAAAGTTGTGGAGTATGTACCAGGTGTCACAAGGGTTGCAGCTGTTGATTCTTATTTGCAAGATAGGCAGCAACTCTTTTCCTTGCTAAAACACAATTTAAATGTGGCTCAAGAGAGAATGAAGTGGTTTGCTGACAAGAAGAGGGTGGATAGGTCCTTTGAGGTGGGGAATAGGGTTTATCTCAGGCTTCAACTATATAAGCAGTCCTCAGTGCAGTCCAGACAGTTTGGGAAGCTTGCTCCT